>OU612086.1:13294819-14651030 GCA_914767735.1 Anoplius nigerrimus
AGGATTTTACCTCGTGGTGTAACTGTTTTGGAGCCCCATAAGTTGTGTTTCGCATTGTAGTCGCCGCCGGCAATAAACTTATTTCCTAATGTTTTGAAAAGGTGCTCGTATTGTTGAGCAGATATTTTATGTTTCGGAGGAGAATAAACTGCCGCTAGTGTTATGTTTCCTTGTGTCGTGTTGATCGTTACAGCAGTAGCTTGTATATGTGCACCAGCGGTTGAACTTTGGAAAAAATGTTTTATATCCTGTCTTATTATTATCGCTGCTCCTCCACGGGCATTGCCCGATGGGTGCTTTGTATCATAAACGTTGTAGAGAGGAATTTTAATGTGGTTTTTGGTGGTGAGGTGAGTTTCTGAAATTAGTATCGCGTCGATATTGTTAGAGTGTAAAAAGATTTTTAACTCGTGTAATCTTTGTTGTAACCCATTAGCGTTCCAGATAACAATTTTCAGGTTATCCATTTTATTTATTGTTGTTGTTTAGCATGAGTGATAGAAGTTCTAGCATTTGGTTTATTTGCTGTGATTGTTTAGTTAAGAGTTGAGTTTGTTGCAATATCATGCTGGTTATTAGTTCGGAGTTTTTAGTTGATGTTATTAGTAAGTTTTTTAGCTCTGTTATGGTTGAAGTGGGGTTCGTATTTCTAGGCAATGCGGTTGGATCTTTCCTGACTTGAGTTTGAGCTATTTCAGCATATGTTTTATTACTGTTTCCTATACTGTTATATATCTCCTCAGGAGCATTGTCGTTATGATTTGCATATGTTAAGTTTGGCGGATTAAAATTTGGAGTGATTGTTTTACGTCTGAGTCTGAGAAAAAGTTTTTGCTGTAGCTGTTTTCTCACTTGGCAACCTTTATAACTTGCCGGGTGGTTTCCTTGGCAGTTTGAACATTTAACATTATTTATTTTCCCTTCATATGGACAATTCGAGGTCCAGTGTTTACCTGCGCATTTCACGCATGCTGGGGTTCGGTTACAATAATTCTTAGTGTGACCATATGATTGACAGCGTAAACATTGAGGAATGTCCCTTTTAGCTTTGGGAGGTTCGAATGATACTACCATGTTAAATAGCCTGTCGATGTTATATATCTCTTTGTTGTTTACATTGGGTTCGAGTTCAATGAAGAATAGCGGCAACGGTTCCTTTGAGACACTTTTCGTGATATTATTTATTTGCCTTACCTGGTGGTTGAGTTTTTTCAGTTCATCAATTATTATGTCTTTACTCATACTAGGGTGCATCCCTCTTAGTACTACCTTGTAGCTTCTGTCCTTTTTCAGCTGGTAGGTGTAGAAATCAGCGTTCTTTTCCTTTAAGGCTGAGGTGACCTTTCTGTAGATATCAGAGGTGTTTAGGACTGGCAATGGGCTGTGCGCCACAAGGAGAGGCTCTCGGCTCACATGAGTCGGCCCTGGCTCGTTTGTTGACTTCCCGGAAGAATGGTCCTCCTCATGTCACTGCCTGTCGAACTCGGGACATAGCGTGATGCCCGGGAGCCAATTACATCATTGTGACGCACAGCCCACGTGGCCCTTAACCCGTTCCTATTTGTTAAATTCGGCTAATTTCAGCGCCCCTTTTTTTTTTCTTCTCGTAAAGGTCACGCGGGCAGGTGATCGCACCGGTCCCGCGTCTTTACTCTGTTCCGTACCGTGATACTGCCTGCATCACGCGTTACTGTGCTGCGACTTGGTCTGTCTGGCCAATCGTATCCGAGTCCATCAATCATTGTACATGCCCTAGCGCATCATTATTCACGGCTTCAATGCGTTGATCTGTATATATATGAGGCATTCCATGCCAAATCGGACACTTTCCGACCTCACCCCCTTCGATTTTTTTTTAAATTTTATATGTTTTTAAGGTTGATCAAAAACGCGTTCATGAATTTTTTCAGATTTTTTTGGGTGTCCGTTTTGGAAATATGAATTTTCTTAAAATTTGGGCTTTTTTTTTTCAAATGCTCATAACTTTGTGAAAAATAGACCAATTTGATCGTTCTTTTTTTCAAAATTTGTGTTTTTGAATGATCTTTCAAGAAAAAAATATGATTTTAACCAAAAAAAAATGTTTCATTGTTTATTTTTAATTTAAAGCACAAAATATTTTTTATCTCAAAACACGCCCCGATCGATTTTTTTGAAAAAATTCTCAAAAACACTTCGATGGATATAACAACTTAAAAAAATTGTCCGATCGTGGGCAAATTCCTCGTTCTATTTTTTTTCTTTATTTGAAAATATCTGTTCTATCAGGTCGTACGTTCCGTTTCAATGGAAAATATTTTTTATCTCAAAACACGCCCCGATCGATTTTTTTGAAAAAATTCTGAAAGAAGCTTGGATGGATATAAGAACTATAAAAAATTGTCCGATCGTGGGCAAACTCCTCGTTCTATTTTTTTTTCTTTATTTGAAAATATCTCTCCTGTCGAGTCGTACGTTCCGTTTCAACGAAAAATATTTTTTATATCAAAACACGCCCCGATCGATTTTTTTGAAAAAATTCTCAAAGAAGCTATGATGAATATAAGAACTTTAAAAAATGGTCCGAACGTGGGCAAACTCTTTGTTCTATTTTTTTTCTTTATTTGAAAATATCTGTTCTATCTGGTCGTACGTTCGTTTCAATGAAAAATGTTTTTTATCTCAAAACACGCCCCGATCGATTTTTTTGAAAAAATTCTCAAAGAAGCTTGGATGGATATAGAAACTTTTAAAAAATGTCCGATCGTGGGCAAACTCCTCGTTCTATTTTTTTTTCTTCATACGAAAATATTTGACAGATTTGATGGTTTGACAGAATAGATATTATCGAATTAAGAAAAAAAATAGAACGAAGACTTTGCCCACGATCGCACAATTTTTAAAAATTGTTATATCCATCATAGCTTCTTTGAGAATTTTTTCAAAAAAATCGTTCGGGGCGTGTTTTGAGATAAAAAACATTTTTCATTGAAATGAACGTACGACCTGATAGAACAGATATTTTCAAATAAAGAAAAAAAATAGAACGAGGAGTTTGCCCACGTTCGGACAATTTTTTATAGTTCTTATATCCATCCAAGCTTCTTCGAGAATTTTTTCAAAAAAATCGATCGGGGCGTGTTTTGAGATAAAAAACATTTTTCATTGAAACGAACGTACGACCAGATAGAACAGATATTTTCAAATAAAGAAAAAAAATAGAACAAAGAGTTTGCCCACGTTCGGACCATTTTTTAAAGTTCTTATATCCATCATAGCTTCTTTGAGAATTTTTTCAAAAAAATCGATCGGGGCGTGTTTTGATATAAAAAATATTTTTCGTTGAAACGGAACGTACGACTCGACAGGAGATATTTTCAAATAAAGAAAAAAAATAGAACGAGGAGTTTGCCCACGATCGGACAATTTTTTATAGTTCTTATATCCATCCAAGCTTCTTCGAGAATTTTTTCAAAAAAATCGATCGGGGCGTGTTTTGAGATAAAAAATATTTTCCGTTGAAACGGAACGTACGACCTGATAGAACAGATATTTTCAAATAAAGAAAAAAAAATAGAACGAGGAATTTGCCCACGATCGGACAATTTTTTTAAGTTGTTATATCCATCGAAGTGTTTTTGAGAATTTTTTCAAAAAAATCGATCGGGGCGTGTTTTGAGATAAAAAATATTTTGTGCTTTAAATTAAAAATAAACAATGAAACATTTTTTTTTGGTTAAAATCATATTTTTTTCTTGAAAGATTATTCAAAAACACAAATTTTGAAAAAAAGAACGATCAAATTGGTCTATTTTTCACAAAGTTATGAGCATTTGAAAAAAAAAAGCCCAAATTTTAAGAAAATTCATATTTCCAAAACGGACACCCAAAAAAATCTGAAAAAATTCATGAACGCGTTTTTGATCAACCTTAAAAACATATAAAATTTAAAAAAAAATCGAAGGGGGTGAGGTCGGAAAGTGTCCGATTTGGCATGGAATGCCTCATATATATAATCTGTAGTCTTTGTTTGTTCCGCGTTTGGTGTTTTGTGTAGTTCGTGCATTTACTAATAAACTGTGTTGTGTAAGAAGGTGACTCTTCATTAGCCACGAGACCCTCGCCGTAAATCCGACCACATCCGCTACTCCTTCACCGTCGCGCAGTTCCCCTTCGGGAACGTCCCAGTACTTTCGATACGCGTCGCGTGTTCAAGCGTGTGCGCGAACATTTTGGTCCTTCGAGCCGGATTGTGCGTATAAGTGAAGGAACTCGTGATCGAACTCAGTGAACCTGTGCAAAATGGAGGACCTTCTAGCACAACAGAACATGCAAAAGGGAGTTATCGACAAGGCTCTGGTGAACTTCAAAAAGGTCGGAAAGGCAAATCACACGCCTTCACGGATTCGGTCCCGAATCGCGAACCTTAACGCCGCGTGGCGAGAGTTTAAAGATTGCCACGTTCGCTTGGCAGTCACGTGCCCTGCGGAGAAACAGGCATCGGTCGAGTATTTCAAAGAAGACCACTTCTCGATCGTCGAAGAGGCATACAGCAACGCCCTCGATGCGATGAACGAGGTGTTAGAGCGAGTGGAGCCCCCCACTCCAGTCACTCCACCAACGGCGACTTCATCGATGGCCCGGACCAGCACGACCCCCTCCATTATCCCTCTTCCACCGGTACGTATCACGCCGTTCGATGGAAGGTTGGAGGAGTGGGAGTCGTTCCGCGACCAGTTCACCACCTTAGTCACTCGCAACACGGAACTCTCGGATTACACACGCATGCACTATTTGGTATCCAGTGTAAGCCACGCAGCGCATGACTGCATTAAGCACTTATCCATCACCGCCGACAATTTTCAGGTCGCGTGGAACACGCTAACTACTCGATTCGAAAATAAGCGTCGTCTCTTGACAAAACTTGTTAGTGATTTTTTCTCGATCCCGTCCGTCTCGCGCGAGGACGCAGCCGCGCTACAATCATTATTAGATAAGTCAACGAGCACAATCGCGGCGTTAAAAAACCTCGGCCGGGATGATGCCACTCTGTTGGACGACGTGTTGACACACGTTGTCGCTCAGAAAACGGATCCGATAACGCGGAAAGCGTGGGTTCACCGCTCGAGTGACCGCGGAGAACTGCCAAGCTATAAGGACCTGCAAGCGTTCATCCTTTCGCGAGTCAGTGCGCTTCAGGAGCTCACTCCTAAGCCACAAAACCCTGGTGCGAGACAATCGGTATCTCGTGTTCATATCGCCACGACCGCGTCGTCCATGAGGAGTGGCTGTCCCGTTTGTTCCGCTTCACATTATCTGTACCAATGTTCGAAGTATAACGCTCTGCTCCCGCATCAGCGCCGCGACCTCATTGCTAAATTGAACCGGTGTTTTAATTGTCTCGGCATCCGACACTCGGCTGAACGATGTCCGAGTAAAAACGTTTGTCGCCACTGCCGTGGCTCACATCACACGTCTCTTCACGATACCTATAGGACGACACCCGCCGTCAGCTCCGCGTCTCAACCACCCGCCGTGGTTTCCCCTCCCGTGGAGAATGAAGCGACATCGCTTCAAGTTTCGACCGGAGTCCAAAAGCGACGCGCACTAATTCTAGGCACCGCCTACGTGTTGGCTGGCGTTCTCGGAGGACGCAGCGCCGTCATTCGCGCCCTTATTGACCCCGGTTCCGAGCTCACATTTATAAGCGAGCATTTGGCTCAGATGTTGAGAGCCGATCGAATACGGTTACCAACCCCCTTTCACGGGATCGCAAGTACTCCTAACGGGACGGCGCGTCATGCCGTGCATCTGGCCGTCGCGCACCGATCTCGCATTGGCCCGGTCTTCTCCACGGTGGCGCTGGTTTTGGATAACCCAACTGCATATTCGCCTAAACGCGTAAACCCTGTAGCGAATCTCACTCACGTAACTGATCTGACGTGGGCGGATGACGATCCGACATCCTCCCAGAGAATCGATCTCATCATCGGAGCCGATATTTACAATGACATTTTGTTAACCGGCGTTCGCAAGGGCGATAAAGGCGATCCTGTCGCGCAGGAGACGATATTCGGTTGGGTCATTACTGGCCCTCGCGAGCCTCCCATCGTTCCAGTTCCAGACGAGTCCGAATGGGACTTCATGCGAGACACCCCGCCGGCCGTATTGGCTTATCACTGCTACACCGCCCCCTCTCTCGATGAGGAGGTCCGTCGATTCTGGGAGCTTGAGGAGCTGCCCCAGGCTCCTGTCATGGACCCCAGTGATGCTCAATGCGACGAACATTTCCGCGACACCCATTCTCGCGACGTATCGGGTCGGTACATCGTTCGTTTACCGTTTAAGATCGGCCCTCCGATTGAAATCGGAAACTCGCGAGAAACTGCCGACAAACTAGCGCGCAGTATAGCCCGTCGTTTATCCCGTGACTCTACACTTGATCGCGAATATCGCAGCTTCATGGATGAGTACCAGCAACTCGGCCACATGCGCGCCGTTCAATGTTTACCCTCCCCTCCAAGCTCCTCTGTCGTCTACATACCTCACCATCCAGTCTTCCGAACTGACAGCGCCACCAGTAGGCTACGTGTGGTTTTCAACGCATCCTGTAGAACGTCTAACGGGACGTCTCTAAACGATCATCTTTTGACCGGTCCCAAACTGCAGCAGGACCTCACCGCGATTATTATCCGGTGGCGTCGCTGGCAGTACGTTTATTCCGCGGACATTGCCAAAATGTATAGGCAGATTCTTGTCGATCCGCGCGACGTCGATTACCAGCGAATTCTGTGGCAGAGCGATCGGTCCGCCCCCCTGCAGGATTATCAACTGTTGACGGTGACGTACGGCATGGCCTGTGCGCCGTTCCTCGCTCTTCGCGTGCTACAACAACTAGCTGAAGACGAGGGCGGTCCTCTCCCTTTAGCGCGCGATGTTCTCCGGCTAAATACGTACGTCGATGACGTTCTGTTCGGGGCTGACGATGTAGAAACCATCCGAAATATTCGGCAGCAGTCAACGTCCTTGTTGCGTCGGGGCGGCTTCACTTTGCGAAAGTGGGCCAGCAATTCTCCGCAGTTGCTCGCGGACGTGGATGCAACTGATCACGGTCTTGCCTGCGATAAGATCTTGTCTACCGATGAGAGGTTAAAAATTCTCGGCATTGTATGGTCTCCCAGCCGCGATGAGTTCTCATATTCTGTGTCACACTTTGACCGCGAGCCTACGACTAAACGGGCCATCCTATCAATCATCGCTCGTCTCTATGACCCACTCGGCTGGGTCACTCCTGTTGTAATAAAAGCTAAAATCATCATGCAGGATCTTTGGAGAAGCAAGGTCGGTTGGGATGACCCGGTTCCCCCTCCCATTCTTCGCGAATGGACCACCTTTGCCTCTCAGCTGGGAGAGTTAGATCTAATTAAAGTGCCCCGATGGATGCACATATCCCCGCATCCCTCATCCATCGAAATCCACGGCTTCGTCGACGCGTCCAGCTACGCTTATGCCGCGGTTGTTTATGTTCGAGCAATATCATCAGATAGTCACATTTTTGTTTCATTGGTCGCCGGCAAATCCAAAGTGGCCCCGTTAAGCCCTGTCAGTATTCCGCGACTGGAATTGAACGCTGCCGTCTTACTAGCCCGTTTAACTTCGTTCGTCATCGCGTCCTTAAAGATTGAACACGTCCCCATCACGTGCTGGACTGATTCGACAGTCGCATTGCATTGGATATCGCAGCATCCATCGCGGTGGAAGATCTTCGTCGGCAACCGCGTCGCAAAGATCCACGAGCTACTAACCAATGCCGTGTGGCGGTATGTCCCCACCGAAGATAATCCTGCAGACATAGCATCTCGCGGTAGTCTTCCAGCCGCCTTTCGGCATCATTCCTTGTGGTGGAATGGACCTTCTTGGCTGCAGCAGGAGAGCGAATTTTGGCCCTCAACTCCCTTCAGCCTCCCTGCCGACCCTCATCTCGAGGAAAAGGCTCCAACTGCTCATCACTGTTCGCCTGTTTCACCCATTTGGGAGTTATCCGCTCGGTATTCCTCATGGGACCGACTCATTCGTATCACCGCGCTCTTAATTCGTTTTGGTGATCGATGTCGACGTCGGAAAGACGCCGTTCCAGCTCCAACCGGTAGTGTGCATATTACGACCGAGGAGTACAGGAACGCTCGTGCCTTCTGGTTGCGCTGTCTACAACGCGAAGTGTTTCCGTCGGAAATCAACCTTCTCGGCGCTCAAAAGACTCTTCCGTCCACTCATCCTTTGCTTTCCCTTCGTCCCTTTATGTCATCTGACCAAATCATCAGGGTCGGCGGTCGGTTGCGACATGCCCCGTTATCCTTCGAGTCTCGTCATCCTGTCCTTCTCTCCGCTCATCCTCTCGTTGACCTTCTTATCCGTCAGGTCCATCAACGAGCGTTGCATGCTGGACCGCAGTTGACACTCAGTATCCTGCGACGCAACTATTGGGTACTCAGGGCGCGCGGAATTGTTCGACGCATCATTCACCAGTGCGTCCCGTGCACTCGCGAACGAGCAGCTGTCCCGCAGCAACTCATGGGCTGTCCTAGTACCTGGACCGTGGGATGGTGCTTGCGACGCACAAACGGAGATAATCATATGCGCTTCCAGGACTGGCAATCGACATCCGCCCTAGTCGGAACCGATAAGCTAAGACACTCGTCACCTTTTTTTCTTCCGAGAAGAAGCGGCCGATGGCTCAGCAAAAAGCTTTAAGACAATGGTGCGAACTGCGTTGCGATCTCTCATTGGTCCATCATGGAAGAGAAGCGTTTCTCCATGGTCCGTGGTACCGACTCAAAAACAGCACACCCGATGCGCCGCGGGTCGTCGTCACTTTAACTTTTAACTAATTTCTTTTGTCACTACGTTGCGTCTTCCAGTATATTGTATCATCATACATAATAAACTTTAATTGTATTATTTTGTGTCGTCATTGGGAACCGCGCATCGCGACATCACCCGCTCGCACGACATAAAATTGGTGGCAGCGGTGGGATTCTCCGTAAAGGAATTTACCAGTGAAGGTGAATTGTGCATCAAGAAAGTGGAATATTCTAGTTGTGCTAGATTCAACTCTTTTGAAAAACAGTTTCGGCTCGTAGATAGTCTAAGACTGGCACAGGAAGAACCCACAAAATCTACCATACTGGAGAGAGACGCAAGTAAGTGGATGACGTACCGCATTCCGAAGTCGACGACCACCTCAACTAGCTCAACGCAAATTTCTGAAAACGAAATTCCAATTGAAAAAATGTCACGAGCAGCGTCTCCTTCCCTCGGTGCGGGGAATGTTCTTTATGATATAAGAGAACAATTAAGCTTTTTAATGCAACAATTGACAAAGCACGATGACTTAATAAAACAGCTGCGATCAGAGTCCAGAAAAACTGAAGAGGAACCGGTTGAATCTATACGCGACGATATCGATTACAGCGAAATTCGGGCAAAGGATTCGATTGGGATGATCGGAGAATTCCATGGTGTCAATTGCGAAAACTTCATCGCACAAATAGAGGACGCTAGGAGACGGACGCATCCGGCGGAGAGACAAATTCTTCTGCGGTACATCTTAGCCCAGAAGCTTCGAGGAAGAGCCGATGGATCAATCAGGTCTGACATGGTAAAGGAATACCGGGACCTGTATGTTCGCCTGCGGTTTCAGTTTGGAGAACGACAGAGCCTGAACTCTTTGGAACAACAACGGGACATGTGCGTGATGAAACACAATGAATCAGTGGACGCTTATATCGGGAGATTCGTTAAAATCACCGACTCCATCCGTATCGCCATCGACAACCAGAAGGGATGGTCCATTGAGGAAGTTGGATACTACCAGCAATCAAACGCAAGAAATTCATTAAGGGTGTTCGTACGGAATCTGTCAGACGAACTCTATCATCACGTCAAGCCACTGAAACCCCAGAATCTCAACGAGGCGATCCAGGCAGCCATAGAAACCGAGACAGAGCTGAAAGAACGACGAGGACGGGCAGGCAGATCACAGTTCTCTCAGGACAAATCATCGTTTGGCCCACGACCTGTACCAAGGCAGCCGGCAGCGAGACAGCAGGTACCACCAACGCGACGTACTATCCAGTGTACGTACTGCAAGAAGATGGGGCATGAGGAACAGGAATGCCGAACGAAGAGGTACGACATGAACCGGGATTTTCCGTCACCAAGGCCTCAGATGAACCCGCCAGGCCGAACACACTATATGCAGGAATCCACCAATTGCACACCTACGGTGGAATCTCCAGAGAAGAAAGACTGCGAGGAGGCAAACTATGTATGGTACGATTAAGCATGGCAGGCATTAAGGAAAGCAGATGGTTAATAGATCCGGGTAGCACTGTAACTGTAATTAAAGAAAACCGTTTGATCGCTCCGCATAAGAAATGGGAACCCGCGACTGTAAAGGGAGTCGTAAATATAGGCGTAACCGCGAAATACTCCATAGACGTAGAACATTTTGGAAAAATCAATCCGATACATGTTTTTGATGACAACTTCTCTATCCCGTGCGACGGAGTAATAGGAATTGATTTTATGAACAGACATGGTTTCGAATGGAGTTCCAAAAAACAGACATTAACAATAGGTCCAAGAACTTTTAAAGTCCGAACGCTTGGAGTTTCTGACAATGAAGTTATGATCATGTTTGAGAATAATTTGGCATGTGCGACTAGATTGGACAAACAGGGAAATCCAATTCTACCACCTCAGCTTAAAGAATGGAAAAGTACAAGTATTAGACCGTTTAATAGTTGTGATAAAGACTTTTTTGACAGACAAGTTACGCAAAAACGTACACCACAATCACTTACATTAGACAGGGAAAATTTATTACGAGACAATACGAGACTTGACCACATTAAAGACTGTAAAGGTGAAATATGGGATATAATTAAAGAATTCCATGACGTTTTTACTTTACCAGGGGACCCTTTACCACTAACCGATCTGACACAACATGTCATACATATGCTAGACAGTGTCCCCGTCAATACAAAACAATACCGTTACCCGCCTTGCCATAAAGAGGAAATTCACCACCAGGTGAAAGAAATGCTTGAAAAGGGGATTATTCAGGAAAGTAATAGTCCATATAACAGCCCATTATGGGTAGTACCAAAGAAAAAAGACGCTTCGGGAAATGTAAAGTGGAGGATCGTGATAGATTTTCGGAAATTAAATGAAAAAACCGTCGCGGATGCTTACCCTTTACCAAATATAGATGAAATTATCGATCAGCTAGGTAACGCTCGATATTTCTCCGCATTCGATCTTGCAAGTGGGTTTCACCAAATAGGCATGAAACCAGAAGATCGATGCAAGACTGCATTTTCTACACCCGACGGACACTACGAGTATAATCGCATGCCGTTCGGATTGAAAAATGCCCCTCCGACTTTCCAACGTATGATCAATAATGGTTTAAAAGGTCTTACCGGAAAGATTTGTTTCGCGTACATAGATGATATAATTGTGTACGGAAGCACCTTAAAACAACATAATGAAAATTTAATAACGCTTTTAACTCGATTAAGAGAGGTTGGATTAAAATTACAACCGGACAAGTGTGAATTTCTACGACCAGAACTAGCATATTTAGGACACGTGATATCAAAGGACGGAATCGCGCCTAATCCCGATCGTATAGACAAAGTAAAAAATTATCCGGCACCTAAGAATCCGAAAGAGATTAAACAATTCCTAGGGCTTATAGGGTACTATAGAAAGTTTATTCAGAATTTCAGTAAAATCGCTAAACCCTTGACAGATTTACTGAAAAAGTCGGTAGAATTTAAATGGCAGGATCGTCAGGAAAAATCATTTTCCGAAATGAAAACATTACTAACGACAGCACCAATCCTTACGTATCCTGACTGGACAAAAGACTTTGTACTGACGACTGACGCATCAAACTTTGCCGTGGGAGCTGTCCTTTCTCAAGGAGAACTCGGAAAAGATAAACCGATAGCTTTCGCTAGCCGCACTTTAAATAAAGCCGAACAAAACTATAGTACATCCGAAAAAGAGTTATTAGCCATCGTTTGGGGAACAAAACACTTCCGACAATATCTTTTCGGGAGGAAGTTCAAAATTGTAACTGACCATAAACCATTGATTCATTTAATGAATGTAAAAGACCCGAACAGCCGGTTAATGAGATGGCGACTAAAATTGTTAGAATTCGAGTACGAGATTATTTACAAAAAGGGCACGCAAAACAGCAATGCTGATGCGTTATCACGTATATATATAACAGACTCCACAGAGGTAACTGAACCCATAGCCGGTACATCGAACACGGAGCGATTACACTTTGTGCTGTCAAAAACTTTTAAAAAATTAGGATATACGAATTTAGATTCGAGACCCAGTAGGGAAGAGTGGGAACGCGCCCTTGAACCAATTAAAGATAAAACAAAAAAATGGATAATTCATATAGAGGGAAGCGAAAGTTTTGAGAAATCCGGTAGCTTCTATAATCTACGAAAGGTGGTCAAAAACTTTAATGACCAGGCAACATATGATTTTAAAAATTTAAATGTGACCGCGATCCCTAGCACTTCACAAACACCTACGACAATGCGGGAGATAACCTTCAAGCAAGGACTGGGTCCGAGTCATATACCCACATATCAGCTGACCGATAAGCCGCCGACAGACGAAGAAACACATGTTACCTATATACCGCCTAACGACACTTTAGACGAACAGCTCAAATTATTTGAAGGTCTTACTCATGACAAGATACAATTTATAGTAGACAAGGACCGAGATTTACAGATTAAAATATTAACAAATAGATTAAATAAAGACTTGACTGTTTTTACATGGAAACGACCCGATACCATAGATAAACGAGCCATTCTAGAACAGGCTCACGGTAGTGAATTTGGAGGTCACTACGGGGTTGAAAAAACTTTGCAAAAAATAAGACGGTTCGCAAATTGGCCAAATATAACTAACGACGTAACTGAATTCGTAAGAAACTGCGAAATATGCCAACGAACCAAAAACACTCAAAGACAAACTTATTTCCCCCACTCGACTGACGTCCCTGACAAAATGGGAGATAAGATCTCAATTGACATTATGGGACCGTTCGACGAGACGCTGAGCGGAAACAGATATATCCTTGTCATACAAGACTACCTCACTAGATACTTAATAGCTGAACCACTTATTGATAAATCCACAGCCGCAGTCATTGAAGCACTGTGGAAATATTATATTCGTTACTTCGGAAAGCCATTGACAATTCTTACTGACAATGGAGGGGAATTCACATCTAATGAATTCAACGATTTTTGTGCACAATTACATGCAACTCACATAACGACGTCTTCTCATCACCCTCAGTCAAACGGAAAAAATGAGAGATCTCATTTAATTTTGAAAGAGTATCTACGTCAGTATTCCACCAATAACGACTGGGATATAAAACTGTCGCGTGCAATGCTTTCTTACAACACGACGATAAATAGACAGACGGGTTACTCCCCCTACGAATTACAATTAGCTAGGGTACCACCGACGATATTTAGAACCGACGAACTAATAGAGACTCTCGATGACAGACTGCAGGATAGAAAATTAAACTTAGAAAATCAGTTGCGGGAAGTAAAGTCTAAAGTACCGATACCGCCTGAGGAAAACGCATTATCACAATTGCAGCCCATCGAAGAAGGATCGTTAGTACTCGTTAGGAATTTTAACGCTGGTCCCCTCGAAGATAAATGGATAGGACCATATGAGGTGAAAGAAAAGATTGGCGACGTCTCGTACCGCATCAGTAGGGGTACACAAAAAATAACATATCACAGAAGTGACATAAAATTATTTTACAGCAACCATGATGCTGATAATCCTGCTCCTGTCGATGGTCCTCATGGGGAGCAGTAAAATGTATTCGATTTAACCGCTAATTAAAGATAAAATTATGTATTTACAGGTAACATCTTAAACCAAATCAATATTATAGTAACGACATAGCTTCTATGAAAACTCGCAATAACGTAATTCAGACTGAAGCAGAAAGCTTCAACGCACAATTTCTTGAAACCTTTAAAGCCGTAAAATCATACAAATTAGAAAATAAAATATCAGGATTATACTTAGATAATGAACAATTAATCGATGTACTAAAAGACGATACACGGAAGTTGCAAGATTTATTAGTCGATGGTAGAAAAGGGATAATTCACCCTCATATATTGCCCCAGAAGATTTTTCGATGCCTAAAGAGCACAAAAAAAAAAAGAAAATATATATAAACGTATAAACAACTTCCCTGTACCATTAGAAGAGCGTTACTATGTACTCCTAAATGTTAGATGTAAGCGAAATTATCATAGCAATGCGATCACTTGGCTTTGTATACTTATGTAAAATAGTTTTTTTCGAGCGATTGTAAGAACCAATATTGTTGTACCACTTGTACCCGCAATCGTTATATTTCACAGAGCTATACCAGGATTTTAGTTTAATTAATAACAAAAATCCTAAATGGCCGTGGGAGGTGTCCTAGTACCTGGACCGTGGGATGGTGCTTGCGACGCACAAACGGAGATAATCATATGCGCTTCCAGGACTGGCAATCGACATCCGCCCTAGTCGGAACCGATAAGCTAAGACACTCGTCACCTCTTTTTCTTCCGAGAAGAAGCGGCCGATGGCTCAGCAAAAAGCTTTAAGACAATGGTGCGAACTGCGTTGCGATCTCTCATTGGTCCATCATGGAAGAGAAGCGTTTCTCCATGGTCCGTGGTACCGACTCAAAAACAGCACACCCGATGCGCCGCGGGTCGTCGTCACTTTAACTTTTAACTAATTTCTTTTGTCACTACGTTGCGTCTTCCAGTATATTGTATCATCATACATAATAAACTTTAATTGTATTATTTTGTGTCGTCATTGGGAACCGCGCATCGCGACATCACCCGCTCGCACGACAGGGCGACCTCCCGCGTGTTCGCGTGACCCCCACTTATCGGAGCTTCTTACACTCCGGTGTTGACTACGCTGGGCCCGTGTGGATTCGCTCAAATCCTGGTCGGTGCATAAAGTCCCGAAAATCGTATATAGCGTTGTTCGTATGCCTCACCTCGAAGGCAATTCACCTCGAGGCGGTTAATGACTGCTCCACCGACGCTTTTATCAACGCTTTCGCTCGGTTTTGTTCTCGCCGCGGACTCCCTGAGGCGATGTATTCCGATAACGGGACGACTTTCGTCGGTGCCGACCGTGAACTGACCAGAGCATTTCGCGCCGCTCTTCGCAATCCATCGTTTATTAATTCCACGGCAGCTGACAACATCGCCTGGCACTTCATACCTCCCTCCGCCCCCCACTTCGGAGGGCTGTGGGAGGCTGGAGTCCGGAGCGTGAAAAATCACTTATCTCGTGTTGTCGGAGATCGCACGCTCACTTTCGAGGAGCTAACCACGCTCTTATGTCGGATCGAGGCCTGCTTAAATTCTCGCCCTCTTTGCGCCCTGACCGACTCGTTCGATGATTACAACTATCTTACTCCGGGTCATTTCACGATCGGTGCCGCGATTGTCGTCCCGCCGGAGCCCTCCCTACTTGACCTCAACGAGAATCGTCTCTCGCGCTGGCAGCTCGTCCGCCAGATGAATGAACGGTTCTGGCGCATTTGGCAATCGGACTATGTAAACTCCCTGCAACAACGGACGAAATGGCGCTCCGATCAACCCCCGATCGAGATCGGCCGTATGGTTCTCCTGCGCAACCCGAGCCTCCCTCCCGCGAAATGGGAGCTCGGCCGTGTCATCCGTGTTCACCCGGGTCCTGACAATGTAACACGCGTAGTATCTGTTAAAACTGCCCGCGCAGAATACAAGCGTCCTATAGGTAAACTATGCCTTCTTCCAGTCTGGAGCATATCCCAGGACCAATAGCCTCCATGACATGTGTTAATTGCGTGCGTTTATTTCTTTTCTAGCATTAAGGCATTTTATGTATTGTATAATTAACCCTTTCAGTTATAGCGCCGTTAGTTTATAAGGCTCCTGCGTTAGTTATAAGGCCGCGCCGTTGTGCTATTGTTACGCTAAGCCTCGCATGCGATGTTATTGTCACGCGCCAGCGTAATTTAATCTCGGTCTGATCGATAAGTATGTACCTTTTTTCCCACACGGTGGGCGGCGGCGTTAGCATACCATTGTCACTTGTAAGTCATGCTTCGAAACCGACGTTTCGAGGTGGGCGGCATGTTTAGGACTGGCAATGGGCTGTGCGCCACAAGGAGAGGCTCTCGGCTCACATGAGTCGGCCCTGGCTCGTTTGTTGACTTCCCGGAAGAATGGTCCTCCTCATGTCATTGCCTGTCGAACTCGGGACATAGCGTGATGCCCGGGAGCCAATTACATCATTGTGACGCACAGCCCACGTGGCCCTTAACCCGTTCCTATTTGTTAAATTCGGCTAATTTCAGCGCCCCTTTTTTTTTTCTTCTCGTAAAGGTCACGCGGGCAGGTGATCGCACCGGTCCCGCGTCTTTACTCTGTTCCGTACCGTGATACTGCCTGCATCACGCGTTACTGTGCTGCGACTTGGTCTGTCTGGCCAATCGTATCCGAGTCCATCAATCATTGTACATGCCCTAGCGCATCATTATTCACGGCTTCAATGCGTTGATCTGTATATATATATATAATCTGTAGTCTTTGTTTGTTCCGCGTTTGGTGTTTTGTGTAGTTCGTGCATTTACTAATAAACTGTGTTGTGTAAGAAGGTGACTCTTCATTAGCCACGAGACCCTCGCCGTAAATCCGACCACATCCGCTACTCCTTCACCGTCGCGCAGTTCCCCTTCGGGAACGTCCCAGTACTTTCGATACGCGTCGCGTGTTCACGCGTGTGCGCGAACAGAGGTGTTAACTTGAAATTTAACTTCACAGTTTTTTAGTTGTTTAATGGTAAAGTTGTCATTAGCAATGTCTTTCAAGAGTTCCAGGAGTGGTCCTATGAATCGAGCTTGAATGTATATAGGAGGAGGTTTAGGTGGCGCATTGATGTTTGTCATTGTGTTGTCTTCAGTTGTATCATTATCCAGATTTTGTAAAATGTTGAATGGGTTATGTACAGGCACACTGCTTAGCCATTTAACTTGATCTTCAACGTCCGTTGGAGAATTGATTGGTGAGATTTTTTTGCGCTTATTCGATGATTCGTTGGATTTTGAGGGATCAATATCCATTGCTGCTGACGTTATTTGCGAACTGGGGTTGTACTGTTGATTTTTAACGGTGTAATTTTCACCGTTTTTTATTAGATTTAACTTTGGGATTCCATTTTGAAACATAAACGGATTTAACTTGCCGAAACGGCAAATTTACGTAGTCTTTAGCCGCACTTGTAGACGGAGCTATTACCGGTACGTAGGATGTTATTATTACTTTCGTAAGCACGTAAACACACTACTGCTTAGGTATGTCCTATCGCTTCGAGAGCTAGAGGGCAACTCCAATAAGTTTGTAATACATAGAGATAAGATAGTTTCGTAAACATATGAGTTAAAATAATTTAAGCCGACTGTGTCACTGAGGACATTGGGAGCGGGACACAATTATAGGGGGGTGTTAGAGAATAATAGTGTCTAGTGTTCTTACTTATCGATAGAGTGATCGATAGCGTTACTAAGAGAATTATAAACAGTAGACATAAGATTTAAATAAACAGATTTGTAGTAGAGAGGAACGAGAAAGGACATAGGAGAATGTTATAGAAGTTTAAGAAAGAATATACATTATTTTCAAAGTTTGTTTCAACCACGTGAGTTAATATTTTACCAAATCAACAATAAGTACAACTTCTTTTTTTTTACAAATCTATGGCAATGTTTAAGGCGAGGCGGGGCCCTGGCGGGAACGGACCTTCTTCGCCGTTGTGCACCGCGGCCTCTTGCGGAACAGATTCCAAAAGGAAGCCAAATTGTAAAGTTGTCGTGATGGGTCCGAATAAACTACCCAAATACTAACAATAATGGACTGTATATGAGGCATTCCATGCCAAATCTGACACTTTAGGACCTCACCCCCTTCGATATTTTTTTAAATTTTATATGTTTTTAAGGTTGATCAAAAACGCGTTCATGAATTTTTTTAGATTTTTTTGACGGTCCGTTTTGGAAATATGAATTGTCTTAAAATTTAGGCTCTTTTTTTTCAGATGCTCATAACTTTGTGAAAAATGCACCAATTAGATCGTTCTTTTTTTTCAAAATTTGTGTTTTTGAATGATCTTTCAAGAAAAAAATATGGTTTTATCCAAAAAAAATGTGTTTATTGTTTATTTTTAATTTAAAGCAAAAAATATTTTTTATCTCAAAACACGCCCCGATCGATTTTTTTGAAAAAATTCTCAAAGAAGCTTGGATGGATATAACAACTTTAAAAAATTGTCCGATCGTGGACAAACTCCTCGTTCTATTTTTTTTTCTTTATTTGAAAATATCTGTTCTATCAGGTCGTACGTTCATTTCAATGAAAAATGTTTTTTATCTCAAAACACGCCCCGATCGATTTTTTTGAAAAAATTCTGAAAGAAGCTATGATGGATATAAGAATTTTTAAAAATTGTGCGATCGTGGGCAAAGTCTTCGTTCTATTTTTTTTCTTAATTCGATAATATCTATTCTGTCAAACCATCAAATCTGTCAAATATTTTCGTATGAAGGAAAAAAAATAGAACGAGGAGTTTGCCCACGATCGGACATTTTTTAAAAGTTTCTATATCCATCCAAGCTTCTTTGAGAATTTTTTCAAAAGAATCGATCGGGGCGTGTTTTGAGATAAAAAACATTTTTCATTGAAATGAACGTACGCCCTGATAGAACAGATATTTTCAAATAAAGAAAAAAAATAGAACGAGGAGTTTGCCCACGTTCGGACAATTTTTTATAGTTCTTATATCCATCCAAGCTTCTTCAAGAATTTTTTCAAAAAAATCGATCGGGGCGTGTTTTGAGATAAAAAACATTTTTCATTGAAATGAACGTACGACCTGATAGAACAGATATTTTCAAATAAAGAAAAAAAATAGAACGAGGAGTTTGCCCACGATCGGACAATTTTTAAAAGTTGTTAGATCCATCCAAGCTTCTTTGAGAATTTTTTCAAAAAAATCGATCGGGGCGTGTTTTGAGATAAAAAATATTTTTCGTTGAAACGGAACGTACGACCTGATAGAACAGATATTTTCAAATAAAGAAAAAAAATAGAACGAGGAATTTGCCCACGATCGGACAATTTTTTTAAGTTGTTATATCCATCGAAGTGTTTTTGAGAATTTTTTCAAAAAAATCGATCGGGGCGTGTTTTGAGATAAAAAATATTTTGTGCTTTAAATTAAAAATAAACAATGAAACATTTTTTTTTGGTTAAAATCATATTTTTTTCTTGAAAGATCATACAAAAACACAAATTTTGAAAAAAGAACGATCAAATTGGTCCATTTTTCACAAAGTTATGAGCATTTGAAAAAAAAGAGCCCAAATTTTAAGAAAATTCATATTTCCAAAACGGACACTCAAAAAAATCTGAAAAAATTCCTGAACGCGTTTTTGATCAACCTTAAAAACATATAAAATTTATAAAAAAATCGAAGGGGGTGAGGTCGGAAAGTGTCCGATTTGGCATGGAATGCCTCATATATTTATTTTTGTCGAAATAAATAAACATTTCAGGAGGTATAAAATTAGAACTTAATAATGTCCTATGGTAATTATCTAGTGGGATAGTAGCACTGGATATTAAACTGTTAGAAGTTATTTGACGTGCCTTGGCAAAGTGGCACCGTACAAATTTTAAAATAAAATAATCGATTCTAGGTATTTTTGCGTCGTTATAAATTATTTTGTTTGAGATATATTTTTTTATCTCATTAGTGAAAATACGGTATTTGGATAAACAGGCTCTAAGGCACTTCCGTTCAAACATTCTTAGCTTCTCCATCACATGAGCATTTACATTATACCAGATGGGGCATCCGTAGGTTAGTATGGGTCTGACAAAAGCCATATAAGCCAGAACTTTGATTCTAGCTTCTATGTTCTTATGGGAAAATATTCTACTCTTACTCATAAAGGATTTTCTTGTTTTGTTAATTGCTGTTTCTATATGCTGATTAAATGTTAAATTGTGTGATAGGTGAATTCCAAGATATTTTACGCACATTTTGTGAGATACTGGTGTATTGTCCAGACCCTTAATTTCAAAGTTTTTGTAATGTTGTTTGACATCTCTCCGTGCCATATATAAGGGCAATCGAAAGAGAATTGTTTCACATTTATTTATATTAATTTTTAATTTCCAAACAGTTAGGTATGATTCTATCGAGTTGAAAAGTTTTTTAAGATTGATTTTAACTAGGGATTGCAATATCGGACCAAAAGTTCAATACCGGTATTCGGTATTCTTTACATCCTAATACCGGAATACCGGGTTTAATACCGGTAGTAGGAATGATAGAAAAAGAAAGAAAACACAGGTGTTCCTTTGTTTTATTTGCCAGCTTTATTAGAGAGAGTAAATGTCACAAAAAATCATTTGTAATTTATAAATTATAACAGTATATAAAGAATCACAAGAAAGTAAAGGAACAAGGAACATCTTATGTATTTAAATCATAAAATAGTGTAAATATCACTATTCAGTCTGTGTACTATTACAAATTTTTAAAATGTGACCTTAAACAACATAATGTTCAGTTGTACTGTCACTAAGCCTGGAACGTAATTTTGTGCTAAAATTACCAGCTGTCGAAAACGCTCTTTCAGCATCTACGCTAGTTGGTGGTATTGTTAGTGTAAGACGAATGAAAGACGAAAGACGAAAACGTAAGAAACGTAAGAGAAAGATATCAAAACAATAGAAGGCAGGAACGGAGAGTGTGACGCGACGACTTCGAGTGGCGGTCGGTGTCGTCGGTGCCCTTTTGATGATGCCGCGTATGCGGACAGTAAGAGTCGGACCACGAAAGAGTAAGAATCGAACGATAGTAAGAATCGGACTACCGAACGAGTAAGAGTCAGACCACGAAAGAGTAAGAATCGAACGACTGTAAGGGACATATCAGGAAAGCGTAAGAAGTAAGAACATTGTAAGAGACCTGTAAGACAAGTTTTGTTTAAATAAACCCAGTGTTAATATTCTCCCGAGTCTCCTCATTGAATGTGTAAGAAATCGAATTTCCACCCTTACATTAGCAGTTCGCGATATACTTTTTCCAAGTATTTAGTTCTAAATCCCTCATCTTCAAGTAAATCGATTTCTTGTCGAATGGTTTTGGATATAACTGATTTCTGTATTGTATTTTGGTTTGTTGACATTTTTTTAGTTATTGCAAATTCTAATTTTTGTTCAAGAGACAATTTCTTGTCACTATCGACATTAGTGTCATCATCATCTTCGATAACTGTACTGAATTCTTCTGATTGTTGATAGGATTGTAGATAAACAATTTTAAGAAAATTTACTATAATCTTGATCAAATTTGAATTGGTCAGTTTCTTTTCTTCTGTTTCATTTTCATCTTTAAAACCATTATAATTGTATAAATACCGTAAGACATTTTCTATGTCGTTATGCACTTTTCTGTGCAATTTTTCAATCTAAGATATAATTCTTCAGACAGTGATGCGTCCTGTTCTTACAGTGACTGCAACATAAAACTTATTGTTGCACTAGCTGTCAATAAATTAGAATCTCTCCGACATAATGCCTTCACAGCCAGTTTTATTGGAAGTAGAGCTGAGTACAGTTCTGTACATTAACTCGAATTCACTATCGGAAAAATTAATTTGTAGGTTCAAGTCGTTTATTGCTTTTCTAGTAAATACCGAAAAAACGGTATTTAAACTTGCGAATACCGGTATTACAAAATCGTACAAACGGCTCAAAATACCGGTATTCGTTATCCCGGTATACCGGTATTGCAATCCCTAATTTTAACTTGTGATGTTTTCTTATCAGCAATATAAATGATTAGGTCATCTGCGAATGCTATAGAGTATGAATTTAAACTTTTGTTCATGCCATAGAGTTGTAGAATATCGCTGAACATTAGATTGAATAATGTTGGAGAATTCACCGTGCCTTGTTGTAGACCGTTTTTAATCTCGAAAATATCAGAATCTATGTTATTGAAATTGTGGATTTGGAATTTTTTGTTATTAATCATGGAAACGATTATTTTTAATAAATCTTTGTGAATATGCTTCTTAATTAGTGTGAATATCAGTCCCTCCGTCCACACTGTATCAAACGCTTTTTCGAGATCAATCAGAACCGCACCGACGCACTTGTTATCATTTTAATGCCAACATACATCAGAAGTAAGTTTGTTGATAGCGTGAATTGTAGAGTGATGTCTTCGAAAGCCGAACTGTTGTTCCGGAAGCAGATTATTTTGTTGGATAATGTTCGTAAGACGGATGTTAATTATCGATTCGTAAATTTTACTAAGGTTGCAAGTTAAACTAATAGGCCTATAACTTTCAGGAAATTTTGGGTCTTTGTCTTTTTTTTACAGTGGGATTACTTTAGCAATTCTCCAGCACCTAGGAAAATAAGCTATATTAATACAATTGTTAAATATAATTGTTAGATTACGGATCATATTGAAAGGAATGTTTCAGGGCAATATTAGGAATTTTATCAAGACCAGAAGATTTTTTTCTATTTAATTTTCTAATTATATTCTTTACGAGGACTTCCGTTTCCGGGTGACTGGGGACTGCATGTGGTGCGAGTGAGGCGAGAGGGAGAAGTATGAAAGAAGAGAGTAAGAGTAAGTAAAGAGTGAAGAGAGAGTGTGCGCGGGGAAGAGGGGATAAGGAAGTGGGTGAGGGAGTGTTAGTGGGCTTTTCGGTGCGAGCGGGTGGGTGGAATAAAGAAATAGGAAAGGCGAGCTAGTGTGGAGGTTAGGGCAGAGAAGCTAGGTGAGGTGGGCGAGAGGAAGAGGGAAAGAGGAATCGCAGAGGCATCTAGGGGGTGCGGTGGAAAATAGAGAGGCGAGAAAGTGAACTGGGATAAGGAAGGTTGAGGGAGAGAAGAAGAGGAATGGAAGGTGAAATGGGGAGGAGTGAGATAGGGAAGGCAATGGGAGGGGCGAGGGGAAAGGGAGAAGTGAGCGCAGAGACAGGAATGAGGCAGTGGAAGTTGGAATTTGGGAGAAGGGGGAGTGGAGGGGAAGGAGAGAGTCTAGACAGGCTGTCAGGCAAGGGAAGGTAGTGCAGTGAAGGGGCGAGGGGGGAGGGAGGGGAGGGTGAGAAGCAGGAGGTGGATAGAAGGCAAGTAAGAATGTGGGAAGAGGTCGCGAAGCACTTAACGCAGGGAATGGGGGAGATGAGGAAGGATAGAGAGAGGGAAGGAAGGAGAGCTGGAGGAAGGAGGAAGAGAGAAGGGAGGAGATCTGGAGGAAGGAGATGGAGGAGAGAAGGCAGGCAGGGTGGATTGAGTGCGAGGCGGAGAAGGGGGAAGGAGGGAAGGCCCCGGCAGGTGACAGAGGAAAGGGAGAGGTAACGACAGAAGCGGGTCTGAGGCAGACGAAGTTGGAATTTGGGAGGAGGGGAAGTGGCGGTGAAGCGAGTAGTCGGGACAGGTTAGCAGGGAATAGAAGGAAGCGAAGCGAGGGAGCAAGGGGGGAGACGGAAGAGGGGGCGGGAGGGGGCGAAAAGCCGGTGGGGGTCGCAGGGGTGGTGAGAATGCTGGAGGAGTTTGGAAGGAGATGGTTGAGGGAATTGGAGGACGTGAGGGAGGAGAGGAGGAGGGATAGGGAGGAGAGGAGGAAGGAGAGGGAGGAGGGGAAGAGGGAGAGGGAGGAGGGGAAGAGGGAGAGGGAGAAGGAAAGGAAGGAAGAAGAGAAGAGGAGGGAGAAGAGCTGGAGAGAGGAGGAGGAGAGGAGACAGAAGAGGTGGGAGGAGGAGGGAAAATGGAGGGCGAGTGTAATGGAAAGACTGGAAAAAGTGGAGAAGTGGATGGAGGAAGAGAGAGGAGAGAGGAGGAAGTTGGAGGAGAGATTAAAAAAGGGAGAAAGCAGTGGGGGAGAGGGACCGGAGGGAGAAAGAGAGAGGGAAATTAGATGGAGACAGGTGGAGTTGAAGGTGGACAGGGCGGAAAGGGAGAGACGAAGAGAGAATGTTTTAATTAAGGGAATAAGGGTGAAGGGAGGAGAGGGGGAGTTGGAGAAGGAGGTGAGGAAGTTATGGGAAGTGATGGGGGTAGAGAGGGGAGGGATAAGGGAGATGAGGAGGGTGGGGAGCGGAGATAAGGAGGGAAGGGGGATGGTGGTAGTGAAGTTGGCAGGAAGGGAAATGAAGAAGAAGATTATGGATGCGAAGAGAAAGCTGAAGGGGAGAAAGGAGAGGGTGGAGGATGATATGACAGGAGAGGAGAGAAAGGCGAGGTGGAGAGTGGAGAGAGAGGCGGATAAGGAGAGAGAGAAGGGGAAACAGGTGAGAGTGAGTTATTTGAAAATGTGGGTGGATGGTAAGGTGAGGTTCTGGGATGAGGCGAGGGAGGAGTGGGTGGGGGGGAGGGGGGGAGGAGGGGTGGGAGCGGGGGGAGGGAGGAGTGAATGGAGGAATGAGTGTTTGAATTGGATGGAGGGGAGTGAGTGAGTGAGGGAGAGAAAGCGGAAACGGAAGTCCGAGAGCGAGCGTGCAAGCGGGAGTGAGAGCGTGCAGGCGGGAGAGCGAGCGTGCGAGCGGGAGAGAGAGCATACAAGCGGGAGACAGAGCGTGCAAACGGGAGAGAGAGCGTGCGAGCGGGAGAGGGAGCGTGCGAGCGGGAGAGGAAGCGTGCGAGCGGGAGAGGGAGCGTGCGAGCGGGAGAGGGATCGTGCGAGCGGGGGGGTGAGCGTGCGGGCGAATGTGCGAACGGGAGAGAGGACGAGCGGGCGTAGTAGGTTAGGTAAGGGGTAGAATAGTTTCTAGGTTTAAGTAGGATAAGATATTATGTAGAGAGTTGGAAGGAGTTGTTAATCCCGAGGGAAAACAAATAAAGATATTCTACAATTATATTCTTTACTTCGTGTACGTTTGTTAGTAATTTTAGGTCGTTTAGGATGTCTGATACGGGTTCTGTAGATGTGTTATTCCTGTCGAAGGTAGTGTATGAACTGTTATTAGCCCGATCTTCAATCATTTGTTGATACAGTTTTTTAACGGTGGAAATTACAATTCTCTCGTGGGGAGAATCAGAGAATTTAAGGTTTTGGGTATGAACCTGTGCGAAATGCCTACCTAGGATATTAGTTATGACATCTGGCTGCGCTATTATTATATGTATTATATAATATGTAATTCCAATTATTATCTTGGGTAAGATTGTTTAGTGGTTGTGCAAGTTCTTTTTCTATTAAATAAGTTTTATCTGTTGAAATTATTAATTGCTCAAGATTAAAACTATGGTTAGCTTTGGGCAATAATTTTGATAGATTTGTGAACATATTATTGTCTATTTTGATATTAGAAATTTTATTTAACCAAATTTTATTAATAGATTTGTTGTATTCAGACTTAATTAGTTTTTTGATGTTTAAACAAGATTGATTTATCGACCTAAGCAGATCTTGGTTATTCGGACAGTTGGCTTTCCTAATATTATGGATCAGGGTGATTATTTTCCCCTTACGTTTTTGTAGGGCTTTGATTTTATTATTTTGGTATGAATCGATACTATTTTTATTATTATGCTTGGGGACAGTACGTTCTATTGTTTCTCTTATATCTGCCTCAATTGATTCTAAAGCTATCTCTATGTTATCTTCGGTTAGGTTAGAAGTATTTGAAAGGCTTAAGCTATGAATTTTTTTTAGGGTATTATGAAAGAGGTTCCAATTAGCTAATCTGTAAATATAATTATATGTTTTTATATTATTTAAACTATTATTAGTATAACTTAGGTGGTTCAAATGTATTTCCGTGGAAATGGCATTATGGTCGCTATCGTAAGGAAGGACCTTTAATTTTGGATTAAGATTCAGTCTTATATCCGCGATGGATATATCTGAAAATGAAGCGCTACTCTTAAAGGTGAATGACTCGGGTGCGATTATTTTTTATTTAAATTTGATCATGTTCGCCCTGATCCAGTTAAATAATTGCAATCCCCTAAGGTTATTCGAAACGTTATTCCAGGATGTATGCTTTGCATTTAGGTCTCCAATAAGTGTAGGATCGGGACAGAAAAATAAACGCTACCGGTGCGGGAATCGAACCCGCAACCTTTGGATCCGCAGGCCGGCGCCATAAACACTAGGCCACCGGCGCTCTTTAACGTTCGTAACTTAATTATGGCTAAGGGCCTCTTGCACCTTAACGCCATCTTTCGTCTGTCTGTCCTCCGATCCCTCCCGTAGTTCTTTTTCTGATAGGAGATTCCAAACCCCACATAAGTATGTAATAATTAGAGGGGTTATCAAGTTCAAAAGACTCGAAAATTTCCTGAAAGTCAATGATAAAGTTAGATTGCATGTAGTGGGGCGCGTATGCAACTATTATTATTAGATGTTTATTTCTGTTTAGATTGATTTTAATCGCTGTAGATTCTATTGATTTGTTAATGTCTGACATAATTGTTCGGGAAATTTTAGAGAATTGAATTTTATTATGAATTGTTAAAGCTGTGCCTCCGGCTGGGTTATTCCCAGGACGGTCGGTACGAATAATTTGATAATCTTTAAAGGAGATAAAATGATGATTACTTAATTTTGTTTCATTTAAACTTAGAATATCCGGCTTCTCGGTTCTAAGTAGTTCGAAGACATTCGCTCTACGTTCCGGTGCTATAATTGAGTTGACATTAATTGATATTAATTTTAATTTATTGGAATTGAAATGTTGAACATGGGCCATTAATTATTCCACGTCAAATAATTGATATAAATAATCAGTGCGCTTCTGACTGAGCTCGATCTTGGCGTTTAAGTTAGATAATTGCGAACTAATGTTCGTAATACTTGCTTGGATAAGTTTAAACGTTTCCGTGATTTGGTGAAGTTCAATTCCTATGGTTTGCTGAGCTGATACTGGATCTTGTGTTCGTATGTTTTTAGAATGTTCTCTAGATGGGGTCATCAAAACCAGACTTGATCTTAGTCCTTTGGTTATATTGCTGTAAGAAGTACCAGGATTAGCAAAATTGGAAACAAATTCTCTCGCTTTATTTTTGATAATGATGTTTTTCTCTTTTAGAGCTTTACGCTGTTTCTGCGCATTAATAACGCTAGGACAGCCCTTATATGAGGCCGGATGGCCAAACTCTTTGCATAGAACGCAAAAGATTTTAGATGCATCCATCTTGGTTCCGGCTGGTACAGAACATTCGCCCGGTCCGTGACTAAGTTCGCATTTAACACAGCGGTAATGGAGGTGGCAATTTTTTGCCAAGTGCCCATATCGCTGGCAATTTTTGCATTGGACAGCGTCTTTGAGCCTATACTTGTCCCAAGATACCTTTTGATGAAGCAAGTATTTAATGCTTCTTAACTCTTCAGTGCTACTATCCGCACTAAGTTGAATAACTAAAATAGGTAAAACAATATTATTTTTTTTGGATAAAGGGGTTACCAATCTGGTAACTCCTTCGATATTAGTTTTTTTTAGGTTTAGATCCTTCAGAGCTTCTAGGACCTCTTCCGTTGAAAAGGATTGATCAATGCCCTTCAAGATCAAAGACGTTTTTTTTCGGCTTTTTTTTCGGCAATATTTATTATTTTGTTTCTATCTTCGAGCGAGCTCGGCAAAAGTAGATGTTTATTTAATTGATTCTTTTTTATTTTGAAGTCATTGATTTTTAGCACGTTTTTAATTAGTGTAATGGAGTCGTGTACTTCTTGCTCATACACGATTATTGGGGGAATACTGTTTGATTTTGTTTTGCCGGACTCGCTTGCCTTACTTAACAGATTGGACGACTTCGCTTCCATCGGGCTGGCTTGCTCAGGTGCTGCTCTGCGACCTCTGGCCGTGTTTTTGTTTTGGATCACTGTTACCGGGACCGTTACCGATTCGTCCTTGTCTATATTGAGATCGGCGTCTTGAGACTCTTCCTGTAGTATTTGGAATTTGTTCTTGAGAATAATTTTCTCTTGAGAAATTCCATGTTTCATATCAACGGCAGTTGAAGGGTTTCTTCTTCTTTTGTTGGCCATTTGGGATGCACCCGGGCTGGTGTCCATCGGTTCTTTTGGTGGTACGTCTTGACCAAGGGCTGCGAGCTTCTCTTTGAGTGATTTGATTTCTTCTAGAAGGGCCGCGATCGTCTCTTGGTCCTTCGATTTAACTGCCATCGGCTCCTCCATGGCTACCTCTTTTTGTTCAGTTATGGGAAATCCGGCTTTGAAGGATGGTATATCCTTTGCGTCGGTACTTGTAGACGGTCTTGCATCAGTTGATGCGGGTAGTTTAGACTTCTTTTTCGCGCTCAGGATCGGCTCAGGCGCCATCCTGATGCGCTTGGGTGAGAGTAGTTTCTTTTCCGAGAATTTATGTATTAATTTCTTCACTTGCCTATCTGAGAGGTGTCTTGCTCCAGGGGCCGGACTTCCTTTTTTTTTGCTGGCGATGCGCCGGTGATTGCTGTTGTCGATGTTTCATTCGGCAACTCCGGTTGCTTTATACTAATATTTTTTGATTCCTCATTACTGACGAAGTCACTCTTTAAGTTGATTAACTTGTTTTCGCACACTCTCACTTGTAATATGTATAAGCTAATACAGCTATGCTATGAGACTTGGTTACCGACCCGGCTCGCTAACGTGATTGTGTATATAAACAGACACGTCCGCTCGCTTTGGTTGCCCAATGACTACTGACGAAACGCACACTCTTCACAATGATATGGCCAAGCACTACCTCAACACCAACAATACCAAGAAAGCAATTGTAGGGACTTTGCTTGCCCGACCCGCGGCGGCATTGAGTTGGGCACCGCCGCTCGCTTTTCTGTAGTTTGTGGTACTCTTCAATTTCGTGGGGGAAACCCGTTATCATTGTTGTGGCCACGTATAGGGCGCAAATATGGTCACTCTGGGTTGACAGAGATGGTCTAAAATCTACACAACGACACCAGGAGCTCTATGACACCTCGGAAACAACTCCACCAGCTAAGATCACCTATGGATTCCCCGAACCTGTTATTAGTCATCGAGCAGAACGGATAAAAGACTTGTGTCTACCACCGAGTCATGCCCCACCACCAAAACGCCAAGCAAGCCATGTTCCACATCGGACGAATCTGATGAAGCTAACGATGTCCGAATTGCCAAAAGAAACGTAATAAAACAGGTAATCCGATAGACAAATTAAGCAAACAATCTACCAGTAGAGTTCGAGAGACTAACATTGAGGCAATGATTGACCCAGTTGACGGAATCCTCACACAGCACCCTGCCACATACGTGTTGAATTTCACCGACCAGTCCAGCTTTCTTTGCAAAACTTCCTTAGCAACCCCAACCACGTTAACATAGGCAAAAAGTACAATACTAATAACAAGGCTCTAAGCTCCACGTTAGGGGAAGTTTACCCATTTTTTTTTTTTTTTTACGTGGGGGAATCTCTCCCAGATTCAACCCGCGCGCATCCCTTGGGATCCAAGGGATGCGCGCGGGGATATGTGGGGCTCACTCCCCCTCCTTCTCAGTGTCCTCCTAACTGTTCTTCCCGGATCTCCTCCGAATTCTCTGTCCCTTTCTTTCTTTTCTAGATCTGCAATGACCTCCCTGCAGTATTCCGCCACCAGTTTCCATATGCCCGGTCCCTCCAGCATCGCCTCCACCACGGCTCTGATGGAGAGGTCCCAACCAATTGCCCTGCGCAACGGGGCCCTCTGCCTGGCGTATGCAGGACATGTTTCCAATATGTGCTGCGCATCCTGCAGCTCAGCACCGCACTCCTTGCACTCCGGGGTTGGCTCCGCTGCTATTTTATTCAAGAACTCCCCGAATGCCCCGTGACCGGTTATCATCTGAGTCAGATAGAAAGTCATTTCTCCGTGCCCTCTCTGCCCTGGCACCACTCCCAGTAGCTCGGCATTATTGCGGCCACCACTCTCTGCCTGCTCGCTCTCGGCTCGAGCAGTCTCACCCTCCAATTGGCCAGGGCCTGTAGTCTGGCTTCCTTTCTGATCTTCGTCGGATCGAGGTCCGTCGCCATCGGATATCTTCTCAGGGTCTTCATCCTGTAATAGACTTTCGCCAATGTTTTGGCTTGCATGATGTACGGGGGTTCCACCGCCAGCAGCCCCGCCGCCTTATGGGATATGGTGCGGTATCCTCTAATCGTTCTGATGTTCACCTGCCTTTGGATCGTAGCAAGGCTATTTCTACTTTTCCTGCACCTCGCCGCGGCGTCTGCCCAGATTGGGCACCCGTACAACACCAAGGCTCGGACCACTCCCGCATACAGCCTTCTTGCCCTCTCATTTGGGCCTCCGAGGTTTGGCAGCAATCTCGCCAGACTTCCTGCTACACCCATGGCTTTCGGATGTATTTTCTTCACATGATCCTCGAACCTCCATCTGCTATCCAGATGGAGGCCGAGATACTTCATTCCCTCCCCAATAGGTAGGTTCCTGCCGGCCACCTCCAGTTCTACGCATGGCGGGTTCCTCGTAAGTGGCAGCCCGTGAATCCACATCGCCGTGCATTTTTCCGATGAGATTGCTAGCCCCAGGTCTCTTATTTTTCTTATTACGGCGGCCGTTCCCGCCTCCGCCAAATCTGCGGCCACCTCCCAGCTATCCCCGGTGGCCACCACCAGGGTGTCATCGGCATAACATATTGTTTCGACTCCCAGCGGCACCTCTGCTCTTAGTACCGGGTCATACCCTATGGCCCAAAGGAGGGGGCCCATGACCGACCCTTGGGGAACTCCCCTAGTCACCCTCCTTCGTCCTCTGCCCTCCTTAGTGGGGTATTCTATCTCTCTCCCATTGAGATAGTCCTCCGTGATCCGCCTGAGGTATTTCGGGATCTTCATTCTCCTCATTTGCTTTCTGATCACCTCCCATGGGATTGAGTTAAACGCGTTTTGAATGTCGACTGAAACAGCCACAACCTCAGTACACCGATCGCGTCCACCGTGGACAGGCCCCTCCGGAAGCCAAACTGCCTCTCCGAGAGCTTCCTGTCCGAATGTTCCAGGTGGCTCTCTATCCTCATAGTGATTACTCTTTCTAACATTTTCGCCGCTTCATCTATCAGACAGATTGGTCTCAACGCTTCTTTGTTGATCAGCGTTGCCCCCGGTGTCTTAGGGATTAACACCAATCTGCTTCTTTTCCATCTACTTGGAAATTTTCCCTGCCGCAGACACATGTTGATTAGATTGCGCAGTTTTCCTTGCATGCATTTCGCCTTGGCCCATGCGCGCCCAGGCACCCCGTCCGGCCCAGGTGCCTTCCCTGTTGCTCCGAGTCTCCCAACAATATCCGTCACATACTCCTCCTCTGACACCTCCGGAATTGGTCCGTCAACCCTAATCCTCCTTGGTAGTCGCCCCTCCTCTTCTCTGTCTCTCGGGAATAACTTTTCCAGGACTGCCTCCAGTTCTTCCCGTTCCAATTCCTGGGTAACGGGAGCCGTCCATTTCCTCAATTTCCCCAACACCACCCGGTACGGGCGGCCCCAGGGTTCCTTATTGATTTCGTCTAGCAGCTCCTGCCAGCACCTCTTTTTGCTGGTCTTAATTTCCTATGCTAGTATGGCCCTTTTTTGGCTATAGACACGCCATAACTGCCGTTCCATACCCCACTCCGATGTTCTCCTCCTCCTGCATCGTGCCAGTTCCCTTCTGGCCCTCATGCATTCCCTTCTCTTGTCCTCAATCGCCTCATGCCACCAATGCACGTTCTTTTTCTGCATTCCTATCCTTTTTCTCATCGAGGCACTGCATACGTCATCCATTGCTTGAGACACTCGTCGCACTTCCTCTTCTATGTCCTCTGGGCTACCCTCCTCAGTTTGAGGCGGTGTCTTCCATCCTATTCCGGTGACTGCAATATCAGCCGCCTCCAGCTCTCCTTCGTCCATCGTAGTTAGGCACCACCCCTTCGGCTGCCACGCACGCGCATTTCGCCCTTTATTTAGTAGCATCAATTCTATATATTTGTGGTCACTCAATGTTTCCACTTCAGCCACAACAGCCCACTCTCTTACTCTGCTCACTATCCTTCTACTGCCCCAGGTGAGGTCAATAACTGACTCTCTTCCCAGTCGCTGGAAGGTCACTTCTTTACCCCTATTAATTAGTCTTAGGCCGGCTGTAGCCGCCCATGCCTCGAGGTACGCCCCCCTCGCATCCCTACGCTTGCCACCCCAGGTAGTGGACGACGCGTTAAAGTCGCCCATCACTAGAATTGAGGGATTGCTCGTTCTTCGCAACTTCGCCCCAATTTCACAAAGTACCTCCTCAAAGACTGCCTTCCTCCACCTCGGGGGGGCATACACCGCCACCACAACTATTCCCCCGCACTCCGCAAAAACGTATCCCTCCCCCTTACTTTTTAAGGTCGGGCGCTTCCCCTTACTCCCGACTATGGCCACTGACCCACTCTTATCCGTGACCCAATCCCCTCCGGTTGGTGCCCGGTATGGCTCCGCCACTATCGCCCAGTCCACTTCCCGCTCGAGCAGGGTTTGTACCAATAAGTCCTGTGCCCTGCTCGAGTGATTGATGTTTGTCTGCGCAATTTTAAGGGCCATGGTCTCCTTCTAATTCCATGGCCTCCTCCCGACCGCTATAATTCTCCTGGTTCCCTTCCTTCCCCTTACTCGTCACAGGGGGTCTATGCCCTCCCTGAGTCCTTTCCTTCTCCTGCCCCTGCTCCCTGTCTTGGCCTGGCGCCCTCCTGCCTCTCTTAGGAGGTCTCGGCGCGCATCCCTTCCCCCCAAGTCTGTGCGCCGACTCCCTACCAATATCCGCACACAGTGGACAGCGGGGCTTCGCCACGCACTTGTTTCCTATGTGACCCGTTTCCCCGCATCTATAGCAACGGTCACCTCTGTCCACCTCGGACCGGCAGTTAATTCGCGCGTGCCCTAACTCTAAACACCGATGGCACCGCATCCTCCTAGGTGGATATACAATGATACGCGATGATATTCCACCTACCTTTATTCTGCCACCGTCTCGCTGGATCCTCCTCACGCCCGCCAGCGGAGCCTGTAGCCATACAGTTCCGAGTCCTGCCGAGTTGTAGGTAATGTCCCCCACCTTGATATCACTGCAGTCGCACTCACCCACACTTGCGACCGCCTCGCACACTTCCGTTTTAGTCACTCCTTCGTGAAGGCCTACCACTCTCGCCTCTGCCTTGAGGCAGGGTCTTGTCACCTTTGCCTCCAACCCCCCCAGTTTTTCTTGGAGGTGTTTAGCCAACTCATTAGCCTTCTGAACCTTCCCTGTGCCGGCAATCTCTAATATGGAGGCTCCCGACTGAGCCTTCCGATATCTTATCTGTGGTATGTCCAGTCCCGATTCTTCAATCCCTTTCATAGCAGTCCTCATCACGGCCGCATACGTGAGACTCCCTCCTGGTGCGACCGTAATGGCCACCGCTTCCCGTCGGGGTGGTCTCGGTAGCGCGTTTCCCTTATTACGCGATGCCGACCTGGACCTTGTCCCTGCTTTCCCGGCCTGTGGGTTTCTTCCCCTGGTCTGTTGTCCCACCGCCCCCAGTTTCCTCGGCGGTTCCTCCTCCTCTTCTCTGGGCTGTTGTTGTCGTCTTTTGCCCATCCACTCCCTGTTGGCACTGTTCCCTGGTCTGCCCCAATTTCCTCGGCCTTCACCCTCGGAGCTCAGGCCTTCTCCTCTGGCTGGTTTCCTCCTTTCTTCACCCCTCCTTGCTAGGGGGGGGAAGTCCTCCTCCGGGAATCTTGTTCTCCTATTCCCTCGGTCCCTTCCTTCCCTGCTTCCATCTCTCTCCACCGGAGCAGGCGATGTGTTTCTCCTCATCGAACCCCTGTGTATCAGATTCTCCAGGTGTTCTCGGAGCCTCTCTTCTATTCCGGAGCAGGTTTTCATGATCACTTTTTCCATCTCCTTCATGGGATCGCCTCCTACTCGCCCTTCCACTCTCATTTCCGTCCTCACTTGAGGGTTTTCTCCCTTCTTCACTGGAGTCTTGCTCTTTCTCCTTTCCATGGGGTCCTTTCTCACACTACCCCTTTTCCCTTCGTTGCGTCTCGGCGCCTCGTCCTCGGAGCTGTCCGATTCTATCACTCTCCGGGCCCGTCTTCTTCCCTGTGAGGTTCTTGATGTCTCACTTCCTTTACTACCCGTTGGGCTTCCTCTGCCTCCGGTCACCATTTCGCAGGTCCTCACCTCAGCCTCCTGCTCAAGGGTTGCAATTCTTGCCTTGAGCTCTCTCACTACCTCCTCCAACTGCACTACCCTATCATCCGCCAGGGTTCTCCTCGCCTGCTCGGCTGCTCCCAGCTTAATTACTTGGGCCGCCTCTCTCAGTGCCCTCACACTCGTTCCCTTTAGGTTATTCGAGCATTGAGCAATTTTTTCTATGCCCCTTACTTTCTCTACTATCGTTAGGCGCAGGTCCGCCGTAGGTGTCTTCCTCAGTTCTTCCGCCAATTCACCGTTATCCCTCAGCGGTTTACAACTCCTGGACACGGGATTAGGCTCTACGTTGGGATCCCATGTCTCCATGTTCCTTTGCCTAGACTTCTCCGCTAAGGTCATCTGGTGGAACTTTCTTTTGGCATCTGCCAACCCCAGATATTCGGTCGCGGCTGATTGTGTCTCCCTCTTTCTCTTGGACATACTTGTATCCGCACCCTGACTCAGTCCCGCCGAGCCTACCGAAGACGCATCCGTGTCCTCGGCTGCCCTTCTGTCGTATGTGAACGCCGCACTGTCTCTTGGAAATCCGCTAAAGGAATCTCCAGCCGAATCCCAACACATTGAGGCATTGTCGTCCGGCGGTGGTATGCTCATGACGCTGCCTCTCCTGCTCTGGACTGGTGTTCCTCCAGGAGTTGATGTTCCACTAGGAGTTGGCGTTCCTTTTTTTCCTAGTCTCTTCTGTTCCACTAATCCCAGTAGTAAGTACGGCAGCGGGGGCCTGGGATGCCACCCCGCGCTCGTCACGCTTGTCCGATGACGACGAACCAGGCGTGTTGCGACCCAAACGCAACAATGGCATTCCATACACAATGCTATTCACATCATTTTTTCTTTAATCCTTTCCTAATCACTCCTGACCACCCCATTACCCCAAACAACGTCCTTAAGACTCCCAATAATGTCTTATGCACACCCCACGCCGCTATTCTTCCTCATCGACCCCACTTTACAACCTATATCGCACCGCAACCCGTCCTAATCCTTTTCCTCATTCCCAACAAGTAATTATCCTTCAACGCATTTGACCATATGCGACACCTTGGTCCAAAATTTTCCATTTACCAATCTCCCCTCTCCTCGTCACTTACGCTCCTATAAAACCATTCCTACACTCGCAACGAGGACAGTTACCTCGATAGTTACACCCCGAGAGTTACCACGCAGTTACGAGAGAGTTACAATACGTACGTTACAAGACACACGAGTTACACGTTACACATTACAAGGTACACAGTTACCTCACACATTTCACCTAGAAATTGTGCATCATCCCAAAATACACCTCACTCCGCTACATAATACATCACATCCCCAAAAACCCCACATCGCATCATCCGTCATTTTACATATGTTATATCTTGTTATTAATATATACATTGTTATACAAGGTTTATTCATTCTTTCCTCCACAACCCCCTACCCAAAACAAATTAGTCAGACAAGCGTAAAAACTAGTAAGACGCTCCCCTTACAACGGAGCAACAAGGCGCGCGCTCTACAACGCCCGAATCGCCGGCCCTGGGGGTTCCGGGGCCCCCTGCGCGGTAAACTTCCTTTTCATTTGTTCGTCTTTCCATATTTGTTTGAGACTCCTTACTCCATCCCGTCGGTCGGGACCACCAGCTGGGAGTACCCCGGGGACGCCATCCCCCGAACCGAGTACCAAAGTATTCGGCTCCTCGGGTGTGTGTAGGTGATCGTGTAAATGTGTAAGTGTAAATGTATGTATGTGTGCTGGCTGATCTTAGTCTGGTCACTCACCCCGGGCCTGTCCGATACGGTTGTACCCATTCGGCATAGCCCCGGGGATCATCGTGACTCGCAAGCCCCCTCACCAAAACGACAAGGTGTCAGCCACGAGGGGGAGGGGAAGTTTACCCAAGCTTGACCCACGAGAGCATCAAGAATCCAGGGACTTAACAAAATCATTTAATCGTTGGCAAACAACGGCACCAATTCTGACTGTAGGTCACACACAAGCTAAACATCTAAAAACACTGTTACGGATTGATTCAGTTCATGGCGGGCGGCAGCAGAATTACCCGCAGCTCTTTAAGCGCGGATCATAAACATACCACACGGGCGAGCGGCTGTGATCTTCGATCAATAGCGCGGAGACAGTCTATTGTTCATTACGCGCCAATCAGGAGTGGACACGACTCCTGCGTGTCCAAATACGGTGACAAGTTCGGCTCGAACCACGGCCAAAGTAAGACGTGTTTACGAGTGAGAGGTGTTTACGACAAGCTCACCACAGTAACATACGTTTGAAGTGTACGTTTGTGTCTATCGAGTTCGCTGCTAGTAGAAAGTAATACCGTTGAGTTATTTAGTGTGCTAGTGCAAAACAGTGCAATTAAGTAACGATACGATATATGCATGGTAAGCATGTAAAATACATATACGGCGTAAACGCCATGGATAATGGCTACTCAGCCAATGGGTCCAACATCGAATGCGCCACGTCGAATGCACCGAGGACAACTGATAGTCCCAACTCAGGTAATTGGCAAAATTCACCAAGCTATTCTTCCTCCGTTATACCGGAACATGAAAATATGAACAATTTACGTATTGTCTTAACAAGGACCTCCGACACATCCGATGGAGGGACTGAGTCACCGATATGGCAAGTTATTCATAATAAAAAGAAACGTCGCAGAAATTCCACTAACAATGTGGAAACTGATCAAATTCAATGTAATAACAGATATACACCGCTCAGTGATTCAAGTAACGACAATCGTAGCATGTGTGTAGACAACGATCAAACACGAGAAGTAACTGAGAGAACTCCGAAACCACCGCCCATATTCATTCCAGGTGTCCAATCTATCACCAGGCTACAGAAACGGCTCGAAGAAGTTGTCAACAAATCTGACTACACACACAAAACTATCAACACTGACGGTCAAATAAAAATATTAGCCAAAGACGCTGATACGTACAAAAAAATTATTCGTAGCCTTAACGATCAAAACGCGGCATACCATACATACCAGCTGAAGCAAAATCGTGCATACAGGGTGGTCCTAAAGTCACTGCACCCCTCTACTCCACTTGAAGCTATAAAAGATGCTATCGAAGCACACGGACATGAAGTGCGAAATGTAATTAATATTAGACATAGAAAAACTAAGTTACCTCTGCCACTATTTTTCGTAGATTTGCAGCCCATGCCAAATAACAAAGATATCTATAATATCGATGTACTTCTAAATGCCAAAATCGAAGTTGAACCTCCCAAAAAGAACACGACAATAGTGCAATGCATGAGATGCCAGAGATATGGTCACACTAAGACCTACTGTCGCAGACCATACAGGTGCGTCAAATGCGGTGACGAACATAATACGACGTCTTGTAAAAAATCGAAGGAGACACCTGCCAAGTGTGTGCTATGTGAAGGTGACCATCCAGCAAACTACAGAGGGTGCCGTGTCTATCAAGAAATACTCGAGAAAAGGAACTCTAATATTCAAAAGCCGCACTGGCACAGATCACAGCCACAAGACAAACGTGGGGGTGGCGAACAACATAAACAAACATCACATAAGGATCCAGCTGAATCGGTTTCACATAATCAGAGCTACGCCCAAGCGGCCGGAAGTAGAAGTACTCTTCCACACACTTCCAGTGATAACAATGAACTCAAAATAGCATTAAGACAGCAAAATGAGCTGCTAATGACTATACTAGAACTACTAAAAACAGTATTGACAAAGTTCGCAGATAAATAATTCACGTCCTGGAAAATAACCCTATGGAACGCTAATGGCTTGGCCCAGCACCGGCAAGAACTTTCTATATTTCTAAATATAAATAAAATTGACATTATCTTAATCACTGAGACTCACTTTACTGAGAAGAGCTACATGAAAATTCATGGCTATAATTTGTATAGCACGGAACACCCGGATGGCACCGCACATGGAGGAACTGCAATACTAATTAAAAAGACTATAAAACACCACGTACTGTTGCCTTGTACTGAAGATTATCTCCAGGCGACGAGTATAGTTGTCGAAGATAGAAAACTTGGATCTGTAGTACTAGCAGCAGTATACTCCCCACCAAAACATACAATAAAAGACAATAAATTCAAAGATTTCTTTCAGAGTCTGGGACCTCGCTTTCTTGCTGGGGGTGACTTCAACGCGAAACATCCCCTGTGGGGGTCTAGATTAACAACGGCCAGAGGACGAAACCTAATTAAAGCGATGACGGCACTAAACTGCAGCCAGCTCTCAGCAGGCCAACCCACATATTGGCCAACCGATAGGAACAAAATTCCGGATATATTGGATTTTTTCGTAACTAAGGGTATAGCAAGAAACAAAACACGGACAGAGGTAAGCCTAGACTTATCATCCGATCACACCCCGGTAACCGTCGTTGTAAGCGACGAAATAATAAACAAAGAAAACCGTCCGACACTCTATAACAAAAACACTCACTGGCCTACATTCCAAGATACAGTAGAGGAAAATATAAACCTGGAAGTTCCATTAAAAAACGAAATTGATATAGATGAAGCTACCGAATACTTCACACAGCTGATACAGAGAGCAGCCTGGGAAGCCACCCCGGATATTTGTGCTAGCCAAACCGCCACAATATACCCTGAAGAAATAAAAAGAAAAACAGCTGAGAAACGGCGTATCGGAAGACAATGGCAATTGAGTAGAAATCCAAACGACAAGAGAAGACTCAATATAGCGACCCAGAGGCTGAAAAAACTGATCCAGCAACATAATAATCTCTGCATCGAAAAACATTTAGAAAGTCTGTCCAACACGGCGGACACAAACTACTCGCTTTGGAGCACTACCAAACGTATCAACAATGCGCAAAACCACATTCCACCTATTAAGAAAGTAGATGGCGAATGGGCTCAAAGTGATATCGAAAAAGCGGAAAGGTTTGCAGAACATCTGACTCAAGTATTCACACCGCTCCCTACACAACAATACGATGTAGAAATCCATGACTTCCTTGAAAGTCCACTACCAATGGACCTACCAATAAAGCACTTCTCAGCTAAAGAAATAAGCTACACTATCCACAAGACACTGAATCCGAGAAAATCTCCTGGTTACGATCTAATCACTGGCCTTATATTAAAAAAACTACCAAAAAAGGGAGTACTGTATCTTAGGAACTTATTCAATGCCATCTTACAAATATCTTATATGCCAAGCCAATGGAAAGTTGCACAAATTGTAATGTTCCAAAAACCAGGAAAACCTCCAAACAACGTCACCTCCTACAGGCCTATAAGTCTATTGCCGGTGATGTCCAAGTTGTTCGAAAAACTATTACTAGATAGAATAAGAGACCCAATCAACGAACAGAGGATCATTCCCGAGCATCAATTTGGATTCAGACCCAAACACTCAACAGTGGAGCAGATCAATAGAGTCTTCAATATAATAGCCAATGCCCTCGAAGAGAAAAAATATTGCTCAGCAGTCTTCCTCGATATCCAACAAGCATTTGACAAAGTATGGCATCCAGGTCTGCTGTACAAAATCAAAATGTTAATACCAAAATTCTACCTGCTCCTAAGATCATACTTAAGCAATCGGAAATTTCAAGTCAAATATGGAACAGAAGAAACGGCACTTTATCCAATAAAATCGGGGGTCCCGCAAGGGAGCGTCTTGGGTCCCATGTTGTATACGTTGTTTACAGCCGATCTACCAGTGTGCCACAATACCACCGTAGCTACCTTTGCGGACGACACAGCAATTCTAGCAACCCACCGGGATCCGGAAATAGCGTCGGCTAAACTACAAAGAGGACTCAACAAAGTACAGACTTGGTTAAAAAAATGGAGACTCAATGCAAGCGACACTAAATCTGTGCACATTACTTTCACAATGAACAGGAAGGATTGTCCGACTGTCGCACTAAATGGCCAACTACTTCCGCGTGCCAACGAAGTGAAATACCTTGGAATGTATCTCGATCGTAGATTAACATGGTCAAGCCATATCAAAAAGAAGAGAAAAGAACTAGATCTGCGACTAAAAAAAATGTATTGGCTCCTCGGCAAAAAATCCAAACTGTCACTCTACAACAAAGTAATGGCATACAAAGTAATCTTAAGGCCAATATGGACATATGGAATTCAGCTGTGGGGTACCGCAAGCAACTCCAACATCGAGATTCTACAACGATTCCAATCTAAAGCCCTCAGAGCGCTTACAGGCGCACCCTGGTATGTCACAAATGCGAATCTCCACAAAGATCTCAAAATCGACACAGTGAAGGCCGTTGCCCAAAAACTGTGCGAAAACTACGAGAACAGGCTCAGCAACCACCCAAATGAATTAGCATCCGACCTACTAGACAGGAGCAGGATAGTCAGAAGACTGAAAAAGTTTAAACCGCTCGATTTGCAACAGCGATTTTGTATTGGTAGCGAGGGAGTGTGATATAGTAAGAAATAGAGTAGTGCAAATCACTGGATAGGCCCTCTATGTACAAGAACACGACCAAGAACAGAACATACCAACTATTTATTGTTATGATTATAACAGATTATAGTTTTTAATTGATGTAATAAAAAAAAAAAAAATACGGTGACAAATCACCGATCAATATCTGATCACATGTTCACGCCACTTCCTTCTTTTTCGCAAGAAGAAAGCGGGTCCAGGAAGTCGGCCATTCTGTTACGTGAACGGTGGCAAGAAGCACTTTTCAGTGAACAACTCAAGCAAATTTGTGATCCATCTGTGAGGCAAACGCACAAGAGAAAATCTAGATCTGAGCACATCATCGAAACTACAACGGAAAGAGTCCAGATCTAAAATCAAAGCAGAGCCAGCACGAAGAGGACGATTTACGCCCGCCTTTCTAAACGACTGGCACCGACCACGTGCAACCACCAACGCCGGCACGGTAAATTTGAGATAAATTTTGCTGCTCGCACTTGATCAATAAGGAAGTGTGTGACGAAATATTTATTTATTTAATGGCAGAGCCCCGATCAATACATGATCGAATTTAATAATTCCAAAAGTGATCGAAGTCACACACATTGAGGATCTATTTATTAAACTAATGATCTATTTATTACTGCACAAATCAATAAACTTATTTATTTATTTTAATTGTGTGCATTCATTTCCCCACAGCTGTCACCAGACTCCTTATTCTGAATCCGGCTCATTATCTTTCTTTAACATCTTAATAAAAAATACAGTCCACAAAAGATCTTTACCAAACAAACACCTATCTAACAGGGAACAAAACAACTGCTGGATGACCAACGACCCGCCATTTCGCATCATGTTTTCGATCGCCAGAAGTATCACGCAACAAAAGGAGAAACTCCACTATCTACTCCAAGAATTTGACATCTTTGTCTGTGTTGAAACCTGACTAAAATCAGAAAACCAAATAGCCTTCAAGGGTTTCTAAGTTGTGCGTAAGGATAGAATTGGACGAACGGGAGAAAGCATTGCCATTTTTATGAAAAAATCCTTTACATACTGCATTATGTTACGAAATGTAAGATCAGATATGATCAAGAGCAGTGACCTGCCGCCAAACATAGTCTGTTTACTTGTCTCCTTCTTCCAAACGTCTCTATCGCAATCCCTTTCCACTCTCCTGTTGTCTCTCTTCCTTGTGTCTTGCCGTCTCGAAATATGTCTATTGACTCATACTGTCTCCCCAACTTTTTTCCTTTAAACCTATTACCGTGTTACGCTGCAAACCATATTTTCCTATTCAGCCACATTCTTTCCTCAATTCAATAGTTCCGTTTCTTTGACCAGGTATCCGTTCACATACTTATCACTTCCCGCCGATCCTTATTGCGTCCTAATCCCCACACAATAAACTTCAGCTCTTCCTACAACGCAATTTCCCTTCCCCATAAGACAGCGCATGTCATTTATTTAAACATTCCCACTTCTCACACCCTTTGACAATCCCTACTCTTCCTACTTTCCACCACTCCTTCGCTTCTCTCCTCCTGCAAAATTCCCCAAAATCACGCAGTCTTTTCACAGCACCCGTCATCGAAACACGTTTCTATACAGTTTTTCTTACTCGAAATATATATTATAAACCAGTACATCTTCGCAAAATTATCATTCCCGAAACAAGAAATTGCTAGGGAACGCCCGTTGCAACCTTTTGCGAACTCAGCGAATTGCGGTCAACGAGGTGAGTAGTCGCGCGAATTAAAACGCGTTAGCGTGGGTACATACCGCCTTTCCGGCGTATTCCTTATCTGTCCCCCTAATTATGTCTATCGGATAATGATTTTAAAACCTGAGTACAACAGTTCTTGTCCAAAACTTGTTCACAGCGTACGAAAAATAAAGTGTCTATAAAACTACTCAGTGCTATCTCCTGAGTTTCTTTTCTTGCTACTATCAGTGGATACTTTCTACGTTCTCCGGCACATGTGCTAGTGCATCACGGAAAACAACTCCGAAAACAGATATCTCCAACGATTCACTTCATCGTTAACATCACATTATGCCGGATATAAGTTCATTCAATAACCGTACAGAAACTCTCACCGTTAAAATAACGAACACTATCCCCTTTATTAACATAGTAGCAGTTTACAGACAGAGCTGCCCCACGCTGAACCAAAATGACTGGAACAGGTTTATGTATATGTAATATGTTACCCTTATCTAGTTGAGGTTAGAACAGAGCTCAATTGCGTTTCTCTGTAGAACACAAAGAAACAACATTTAAAGCCCTTATTCCAAGATGTAATGTTATTTCTCTTTAAATTTTTAATTTTCCCTGTTTCACCTCTATGGTTTCCACGTGGCTTTTTTCTTACCCTACTGTCTCTTCCTCTCACGTCCGTAACATAGAGTTTTACCGTAAGAGAAGCGACGACACTGGTATTCGCTCCGAGGGCAAACGCGCGAAGCGCCATGCGTGACAAAAAAAATAACTTCACTCCCAGTAATAATGCATGAAAACAATGGGTATTTAAGAAAAAAATCTTATTACTTAAATAATTATTATTCAGGAGTAAAAATAACAGTGATCAAATATAACAAATTAACTATAAGTAAACAATAAAAAAAAAAGTGGAAAAATAAAATGTTCTTAGTTGTAAAAAAACAGTTTAAAATATATGTGTAAAGAGAATATTCTCTCTTCATAATGTAACATCCTTAGTATACTCCGCGCGTTTCTATGGTACCAGCCAGATGTTTTGTAAACACAGATAAACAGAAGAATTAGAAGAGTGTTACGAGCCCCGACTAGAGGGAGGGGGGAGTGATGTGGTGCAGTTATGCAGCACACGGGGAAAGGGGGGTTTTCCTGACCTGCTCCGGGTCGTGGTCGAAGTGGCGCCGGGCCTGAGCTCGGCGACCGCGTTCTAGCACGGCCGATGGGGCCTGGTCAGGGGAGTTTTTAGGTAAAGGGGAAAAGGAAAAGGGAAAGGGAGTGTATTCCACGTACGATAAGCGACTCAGGGTCGCTCGGGTTACACACGTGTTTTCGGTCTTACTGGGAGGCGAATCCTATACCGACGACTAGAAACGGTTGCTGACCGCCCCGCACAGTTCGACCTGGCCTGTGACGAATCCTATAACGTCGAGTGGACGTTTGCTGACCGTCACCTGCCCTCGGCGTCAGTCCGCGCACTAGAATCCTGGTAACAATCGTTACTCGGCTGACGTCGTGGCTACTGCGGACTGACGATCGTGCGTGATGTTCCGGGATAACGTAATGTCACCCTGAACTGCACGAAAGTATGGGAAAGGGTGGTACGAGGAAGGATGTAAGGATATGCGGCGCCCCTGCCTCAGACGAATCCTATAACACCGAGTAGGTGTTTGCTGACCGCCTGAGCGCGAGGGAGGAGGTGACCACGTGTGATAGACAACGGAGCGTTGTACGGGAGGCACACGTGTTTTCGGTCTTACTGGGAGGTGAATCCTATACCGACGACTAGAAACGGTTGCTGACCACCTCGCACAGTTCGACCTGGCAGTGACGAATCCTATACCGACGACTAGAAACGGTTGCTGACCGCAACTGCCCTTGGTGTCTATCCGCGCACTAGAATCCTGGTAACAATCGTTACTCGGCTGACCTCGTGGCTACTGCGGATAGACGGTCGCGCGTGTTCCGAAGTAACGTAAGTTACCCTGAACTGCACGAAATTGTGGGGAGTAGGAGAAAGGGAAGGAGGATGTCGGGGTATTCGAAATGTTTGGATCTGCTGGTAGCGAAAATGCAGATCCTGTGGGCCCTAGCTTTATCGTAGATTTAAGATTAAAGGTTCGGAAGGAACCTTTGTGGCGCGAGTACTGGAACGTTAATAAGGAGGACGGGTTTCTATTATCAAATTGAATGGGCTCAATTGAATATAAAACTATACACTATATTCTTTGTTGAAAAATAATACAAACAAAAGAAAACTATAAACTATATTCTTTGGTCAGAATAACTATAAACGAAGATTCACTATAAACTACTAACCCGTGAGGTTAGGCTCAATGTTCGATAATTGTTAATGCTCAATCAGGCCTGGCCTGATTTTGCCGTAGCCCTCTCTAGCCGAGGACTTGGATATGGAGATTTGCTCGAAAGGAACTAATGTCCGATCTTGCTGGAGACACTTTACTAATAAGAGGTTATGGGAAAACCAACTTACTTCTCAGATAGGGTTTCGGACAGAGATTCGTTAACGCGACTATACTGAGTAAGAGTGCTCCCCGAGTCCTTCAGGACCGGGGTTTTTATACTGTGTTTTCTGAGAGAAGTGGGAGGAAAATAGAGCGGGACTTGCTCTGGTTGGATAGTTGCGTTACAGGAAAATAGAGCGGGAAAGTCTCTGGTTGGGTGGCTGCGTTGCAGGATCTCTAGGCGGGAAACTGCTCCTTAGCGGGAAAGTGTGGCTGGCGGGAAAGTGTTCCTTGGAGGGAAAGTGTGGAAGACAAGGAGGCTCCTGAGTGGAGGGAGGGAAGGAGACGGTTAGAGTTGACCTACGTCTTGACGAAGGCCAGGCCCTCGTCCTTATCTTATACAAGCAGAGCGTTCTCATCTCCAAATGAGGGCTAAATTCCACGGAAATATTCAGAAGGAATATTGGCAAATATATGTATATATAGGAATTTCGCACGTAACAAGAGAGAGCACGCGTGAAAAAAAGATAATATAATTCGTATTATAATCTGTATCTAATCTTATAATGAACAAAATAATGAAAATTGGGTTTGAAAAAATTACTCACTCAATTGACTTTAATAAACAAAAAGTTGTCAATGGTAAAAAATTAAGTGAAGTAAATGTTGTGGATGTTGAAGAGTTGCAATTTCAAGATCAACCTACAAAAATTAAATGTAAAGTCTTTAGGCAGACTAATGTCACAGAAATCCCATACAAAGTTGAATTGAAAGTAAATAGGATTTATTTATTTTTAAATCAACATATTACAATTTAATAATAGTTTAATTATAATAAATGCTTTTAGTTGAATGATGCTAGACACGTAATTCAAAGGACTTGTACGTGCGTATCTCAAGCATTGTGGCAAATGCAAGCATATTTATGCACTTATTGAATTTATTAATAAAGGTACTGGTGACTCGAAGACTTCTGAAGAACAAAGTTGGGGGAAACCATCTACAAGTCAGGTCGCAAAATAAATTTTTGCAAAACCATTGTTAGTTACTGATGATTTTATTTAAAAAAAAATATGGGCCACTTTATGACGTTCAGTACTCAGAATTAGAACAAATAAATTGTTCATTTCGACGTGTTTTAAAATATGAGAAAGAATATGCTATGATAACATCTGTGAGGATATTTCTGGAAGATTTATGTGATGATGCCATATATGATGTTAAGACGAGAATTACTCAAAATGTAATTGCTACTTTAGTCCAAAAGTCGAAGCAAACTAGATTTTATTCATGTGATATAATTTTCAAAGACGTAAAATTATATAATTATTATAATTTAAATGTTAAGTTATATGATTACCAAACACTGAAGTTGTGTTTAAATACCGTGAAGCAGAGTGAATCACACGAGTGGTTTTCGACGAGAAAGAATCGAATTAGTGCTTCTAAAAAAGCACACTCGATTAAAACAAACAAAAAAAAAGATAATAAAACCTTGGCTTACAATTTCATAAATGGTTCGAACACAACTACAAAAGCAATGGAATATGGCGTCAAAAATGAAAAAAAGGCTGTTGCATCTTATATGCAACAATATGACGTCGATGTAGTATCTATTGGCTTATTTGTTAAGCCATTACAATCATGGCTGTGTGCCAGTGTTGATGGCTCTGTCGTTAAAAATGGTAAAGCAATTAAAGTTTTAAAAAATTAAGTGTCCTGCCACGTGTACATCGAAGCCTATATTTGACGCAAAAGATAATAAATTTAATGTTAAGTATTTACAAGTAGAAGAAAATGGAGCTAGTATTAAACAAAGTAGTATTTATTACACTCAATGTGTATGGGATTACTGGTTTGGGCTGGGGACAGCCCTCCGGGAAGGACAAACCGTAGGGCAGAAGGAAAACCAAAAGAAGGAATAGATTAGGGAAGGTCACGGTGGTGGACTTGCGGGAAGGAAGGTGCAAGAGGAGGAACAATAATTAATAGGGAAGAGAAAAGGAGATTTAGGAAAAGGACTATGTAACAAAAATGTACCAAAGGTTTTTTCCACCTCTAACTCTTTTACTCTCGATACAGAAACGGTAGTTCGCTCTCTCTCTAATTCACCTTATCCTTTACACGTGCGCTTTGCAAGTGAGGTGAGCGCGCCGCTCCGACAGGAGCGTCCTCGCGAGGCGCCGGCGATTAACCGGGGCGCACCAATAGCGATAAGCACTGCGCGGATCTCCCAATACAATTATCGCTCATGTGTGACGCAGGCCGCAGCCGCGAGCACGTGAGCGAGGGAGGGACGCCGATTGGGTAACGCGCGCGTAATGAGCGCTACCCGGCGGCGATCGGGAACATCGCCAAAATCCGGAACAGACCACCCGCCTCGTTCGCGTTAGTGAATGACGAGATGACTAGTGAATGGGTGTACAGGTTTCGCAGTGATAGTACAAGATTGGCGCAAATCATAAGAGGTAAGTGCGGTGCATAACTTATCCGACTAAAGCAAGGGGTAACGGTATGGTGAACAGATAATGATCGAATGAGTATGCGAACAATGGTAAGGTGAGAGAGGGCCAGAGAGGGCTTACAATGAATGAATGAATGACGCCATTTTGTAGAGTATTACTACGACGCAAGCGAGCCACGTGTTACTACGCAGTTACAACTATTGCTAACTCGAATCTTTTAACAAAACAGGCTCGTTTATGACAAAGAGAACGGTGTTCGTGAGAGTTACGAGGCGGAAAAGCTATTTACAGCTATATACAATGGGTGCTATGTACAGAACGCAGACAGGAAGATACATAGACGCAGATATATTCATACAAGGTAGGTTGTGAGATTTTCCGCAGTTAATAACTAGCCTTAATACTAACTATAATACACAGGTACCGCGGAGCCTACGGGCTCAGACTACAAGACGGCGGAGGACAGGTACGAGAATCCACGGGAAGCCGGCAAAGTTGCGTCACAGGGCGCTTGTATTCCGATGCTGCCGTGCGTACCTCCACCACGCGGATGCAACCGTCTTGTCCGGGTAAGAGGTGCTTTATACGTCCAAGTTCCCATTTACTAGGGGGGAGATTAGGATGTTTAATAAGGACGAGATCTCCTACGCGGAGATCGGGGATTCTTTCACGCCATTTAGAGCGTTGCTGCAAGGAATTCAAATAATCAGATGACCACACTTTCCAGAAACGCTCGGTTATGCGCTGGATGGTCTGCCAACGGGAAAGGCGATTCTCGTTGACCTCGAGGACAGATGGTTCAGGAGGGGCGGAAAGAGGAGAACCGACGAGGAAGTGGCCCGGGGTCAGGACATCTAGGCTCTCTACGTCATCATGCAGAGGGGTAAGAGGCCGTGAATTTAATACACCCTCAATACGGCACAATAGAGTAGAGAATTCTTCAAAAGTGGGCGTGAAGGTACCCATAACTCTACGTAGGTGATGTTTAACACTCTTAACTCCAGCCTCCCAAATACCCCCAAAATGGGGAGCCGCGGGGGGGATGAATTTCCATTCAATCCCATCGGAGGCGAAACGGTTCTGGAGTTCAGGGTCACGGAGAATGATTTTGAGGTTCGAGACAAGCTCGCGATTGGCTCCGACAAAATTAGTGCCGTTATCGGAATAGATATTAGAGGGTAACCCACGCCTGGAAACAAAGCGGTGGAACGCGGAGATGAATCCCTCAGAGGAGTAGTCACTCACACACTCTAAGTGAATTGCTCGTACCGCTAGGCAAACAAAAATGACACAATAGGCTTTTCGGGTTCGGTGACCACGACCAGGGGAAGTCCGGATCAGGAATGGGCCAGCATAGTCCACTCCCGAGTGGGAAAAGGGCCGAGAAGGGTTAACTCTAGGAGAAGGGAGTGGGCTCATTAGTTGCTGCCCTAGTTGGGCGCGATTGCGCACACAAGTGGTGCAATTGCGAATGCAATTCTTAACCAGAGACCGGGCCTTCAGAACCCAGTAGCTTTGTCTTAGGAGATGGAGGGTAACCTGCAGCCCACCGTGCAGGGAAAGCCGATGAAAGTGGCGGATAATGGACCTGGTTACAGGGGAATCTGCAAGTAAGATAGGGAATCTTTGGTTATAGGTTAGTGAGGCTTGGTGCAACCGACCCCCCACCCTAACGAGGCCCTCGGAGTCTAGGAAGAGGTTGAGGGCTAGCAATCCCTTATCTAACTTAACGGTACGTTTTCCCGACAAAACGGTCACCACGTGGGGAAGGCACGCTCGCTGTAACATTATACAGATGGTTAATGTAGCGTTTTTAATTTCACAGGACGATAATGAAGGAGAATTCCTCAGCGGAACCGCAGAGTTACGCCTGGACCGGTTGACGAAACGCAGTACGTACGCAATTATCCTAACTAATTTTGGCCACGATGAGAAGCGGTCTAACAGTTCGCAATTCTCAGAAACTACAGTCTTCATCGCCACAATCGATGAGGAGCGCGCTTCCAGGTCTTCGGTTGGATCAGACTCAAGCTCTTCTTGGGGCCATTCAGAACGAGGAAGAAACAGCCAACGTGGACCCGACCACCAAAGTGAGTGTGATACCAGATCGTTAGCGTCGATTCCTCGCGAAGCGCAATCGGCCGGGTTTTGTGCAGAAGGCACGTGCCGCCACTGTGCTTTGGGAAGCGCAGTCAAGATCTCTGAAACCCGATTAGCTACAAACACCTTCCACTTCGACGGGTGGCATTTCAGCCAAGCGAGAACTACCGTGGAATCGGTCCAACAAATAATGGGGATCTGGGATAGGCGCATGTTTTCAATCACGAATTTGAGGGATCGAGTTAACAGAGTTGCCGCACAGAGTTCGAGCCGAGGAATACTTTGGATTTTAAGGGGGGCCACCTTAGCCTTGGCATAAAGGAGGCTTACGGAAGCAACGCCCTTATCAGAAATGAGCTTCAAGTAAATCGAGGCAGCATACGCTGCATTGGAAGCATCACAGAACCCATGGAGTTCGATTTCTTGATTATGCGGACCTTGGCCGGTCCAACGTGGGATTCTGATATCGGCAAGGAGTCTAAGCGACTCTTGAAAAGCGTTGCACTGCTTGGCAACATCGGGAGGAAGGGGGTCGTCCCAATCAATCTTGCGGAGCCACATCGATTGTAAGATAATCTTAGCAACCACGGTGGCTGGTGAGACCCATCCCAACGGGTCAAATAACCGGGACGCCAGCGAGAGAAACTCTCGTTTGGAAGTGGCAATAGGGCGAGGAGTTACCCGAAACCGAAAGGAGTCGTCCAGGGGGCACCATCGGATGCCAAGAATTTTGGCCTCTTGCTCCTCACCTATGGATTTCTCAGAGGCGGACACAGGCCCATGCTTGGAAAATTCAGTCGCAAGGGGGGGGTAGTTAGTTGACCATTTGTGGCAGGTAAAGCCACCCGCCATGAGGAGCTGGCTTACTTGCTCTCGAAGCATATTGAGAGCACAAGGGTCGTCCGCGCCGAACATGAGATCGTCCACGTATACGTTCTCTTCCAATATCCGGGCAGCTGCAGGGAAACGGGAACGTTCGTCAAGGGCCAATTGTTGCAATACGCGGTTGGCCAGAAAAGGGGCACAAGCTGTCCCATACGTTACCGTGCAGAGACGAAAACTTTGTAGCTCGGACGAAGGGGTTGGACGCCACCAAATGCGTTGAAGGTCTCGGTCGGACTGAGCTACTAGAATTTGGCGAAACATTTTCTCCAAATCTGTGGAGATCACAAATTGATGACAACGCCACTTCAGCACAAGTCCAAACAAGTCGGCTTGGAGCTTGGGACCAACGAGGAGGTGATCATTTAGAGAAGGACCTCCGGCGACTCTACAAGAAGCGTTAAAAACAACGCGGACCTTGGTGGAGGCACTATCTTCCTTAAGGACGGGATGGTGAGGAAGATAACAAGAACGGGACATTACTTCCTCTTCGGCCGGAACAGCCTCCATGTGGGACAATGACAAATATTCACTAAGAAAGGCCTCATATTTGGACTTGAGAGGGGGGTTAGACAGAAGACGAGACTCTTGCCGCTTATACATCGTGCGAGCGACCTGGCGGGATTCCGCTAAATTACTGGGGAGCTTCCCCTTGAGAGGGAGCTGAACTGAGTATCGTCCGCTGGGGAGCCGGTAACAGGAACGCACGAAATGTTCTTCCGCACGAACTTCCTCTTCGGTGGGAAAGGATTTGGACGGTACGTCGTCCAATTCCCATATACGCGCGAGGGACTCATTGAGGTTATCCTCCGCGTGAGCCAAGTTGACAACGATTCGATGGGAATTCGAAGCGCATGAACTGGTAGGACCAGAAATAATCCATCCAAAGGAAGTTAGCTGAGCAATGGGTTCTCCGATCTTCCCCTTTCTTAAACCTTCCAACAAGAACGCGCCAAAATAGTCCGCGCCTATTATAATATGAACGGGTTCCCGCGTATTAAGGGAAGCATCAGCGAGATCCAATCCCTGCAAATGTGGGAGGCTGTCGTCAATATCGACTAGAGGGGGAACATAGTTGGTCAGACGAGGGAGAACATATGCCCGAAGACGAGTGGACTCTCCCTCGCCCCCCCGTGGACCTAATGAAAGGAGAGCGGCCGCTTTGACCACGGAAGCCTGTCGTGCCGCTATACTAGTCACATTGATAGACACAGCCCAATGTTCTGGCCTAAGTAGTTGAAAAGCCGATTCCGAAATGAAAGTGGCTTGAGAGCCTTGGTCGAGCAGTGCTCGGATCGTACACGACCTCCCAGCGGTAGTGACCACAAACACCGACGCGGTGGGCAAGATAACACTCGTAGAGGGAAAGTTAATGCAATTAGCGGATATATGGGGCATTGTAACCGTCTCTGCGTTAGCAGAACCGAGTTTCAGAGAATCATTATCGGTACGCGGCGACATTTCGTTATTCCTTATAGCTAAATGAACCAGCGAATTGTGTTTTTTGTGACAGAACTTACAAGTATTTTTATTATTGCAGTTAACAGGGCGGTGACCAAGGCGAAAACAATTGAAACAGCGTTGCTGTTTCTTCAAAAGGGCAATTCGCTGTTCAGGGGTCAGCTCCAGGAATTTCTCACATTGATAGAGTGGGTGATCTCCCTTACAGACCAAGCATGCAGGTTTTTTGATATCAGAAGTGGTTGCCTGATGGGCTCTAATAACCATACTCTTTTCTAGCCGTGACGAGTTACGTTTATCAGGACCGGAGTCCTTTATACCCGAAGAGCACAACGCTTCTACCTGGTGCGACAAGAATGCATCTAATTGGTCGAAGGTAGGAAAAATATTGCCCGAAGGAAGCGACATTTCCCAAGCATGACGAGTTTGCTAGTCTAATTTCGAAAGAATAAAATGAACAAATTGATCTTCCCACAGGTTGATCGGTCGGGAGAGCCCCATAACATTATTATAAATCTCGTAAGCCATATCTCGGAGATTAAGCAAGTCGCGCTTGCGGTTGGAGCCGACCCTAGGGATCGTCAAAAATGCGTCCAGGTGTGTATACAAAATCGCGCGTGGATTCTCATACCGTCGCTTAAGAAGATCCCACGCCGCCTGGTAGTTGACCTCCGTTATTTGCAGGTGCCGAATTACTCGAGCCGCGTGGCCGTCCACACTGCTCCTGAGGTAGTGGAACTTTTGGATATTGGACAAATCTGTCCTTGCGTCGACCAGTGCGACAAAAATGTCCCGGAACTCAATCCAGCCTTCGTAACTACCTGCAAATTTGGGAATGTGAATCGGGGTTAAATCGATAATCGGTCTCCGCGGGGCATCTGCGGAGTTCGTAGGGTTAGGAGCAGGACTCCTATCTGCTTCAGCGGCCTCAAGGGCCTCATTTAATGCGTCACGGACCTCGTCCACAGTCTCGATTATTGAATCAAAGAGATTGTTCGTAAAATAAAGGTGTTCAGTCCTTATCTTTTTTGTCGAGATCGCGAGGATCTGATCGTGCCGGGTGAAGCAGCTTTCATGCAGTTTGCATAGGTTGCCCAGTCTTGTCCGTATGGCCGCCGGAGTCCTCTTCACCACCGCCAGTTTTTGGAAGTTACTCCATAGTTTGCGTATCTGGACGTGATAGTCCTCCTGTGCAGCCACCAGATTCTCCATCTCCAACTTCGGGGCGACGTCGTCTGGCATCGTTGGAGAACACGTGCTCGCCGTTGGTTCAATAATGGCGGCTTACCGGAACCTCGTGGCGCCAACGAACAACAATGGCGTGACCTTGAAGAGCCCTTGTTACGCAAGGATCACTTGCGAAACCAATTTGCACTCCCGTAATCCGGCTCGAAGGACCAAAAAACTGTATGGGATTACTGGTTTGGGCTGGGGACAGCCCTCCGGGAAGGACAAACCGTAGGGCAGAAGGAAAACCAAAAGAAGGAATAGATTAGGGAAGGTCACGGTGGTGGACTTGCGGGAAGGAAGGTGCAAGAGGAGGAACAATAATTAATAGGGAAGAGAAAAGGAGATTTAGGAAAAGGACTATGTAACAAAAATGTACCAAAGGTTTTTTCCACCTCTAACTCTTTTACTCTCGATACAGAAACGGTAGTTCGCTCTCTCTCTAATTCACCTTATCCTTTACACGTGCGCTTTGCAAGTGAGGTGAGCGCGCCGCTCCGACAGGAGCGTCCTCGCGAGGCGCCGGCGATTAACCGGGGCGCACCAATAGCGATAAGCACTGCGCGGATCTCCCAATACAATTATCGCTCATGTGTGACGCAGGCCGCAGCCGCGAGCACGTGAGCGAGGGAGGGACGCCGATTGGGTAACGCGCGCGTAATGAGCGCTACCCGGCGGCGATCGGGAACATCGCCAAAATCCGGAACACAATGTCAAGTGCAAATGTATGTTGTTGGTTTGGATCTATGTGATTTATTTATTTGGTCTCCAAAGGGTAGTTATGTAGTTACTTTGACAAAAGATGAACATTTTTTGTCAAGTCTTATTTCAAAGCTGAAATTTTTTTATTTCAATTATTATTTAAAAGTCCTAGTAGAAAGTCAGAAAAAAAATATTTTATAAATAATAAAAAAATATTTATATTTTTATGAGTTATTCATTTCAATTCACGATGTGTGCCTTACTTGTCATTACAAATGATTACTACAAAATGTTATTACTAATTGTTACGGACCAGACCGAGAAGAATTGGGTAGACGTGTTTCGTAGTCAAAAAGCTTTATTTTTGTTCGAAACTTGGTTGGTTGAAAAAGGTCAAAAGAACAGTTTTGAGATGAAATGTGAAGTGAAGTCGAAAATGGGCATCACGTAGGAGGAAGACTCGGGGTTGGGACCTGTTGGGGGGGGGGGGGATGGGTCTTACCCAATTAGACATGGTAAGGTTGGAGGTGGCGGGGTAGGGTGCTTGCATAGAGTTTATTACGGTGCTTTCGACATTCGGTTAAGATTATGACTTGGTTAATTTACAATAGTAATGGTGATAATGATAACAGTATTAAAAGTGGCAATAATTGATAGTAATTATAATAATAATAATAATAATAGTTACAATAGTTATCTTAACATTAGGTAGCTTTTTAAGGGGTGAGGCATGAAGCGTAACACTAATTGTTTTTAAAATTATAACATATTGATATTAATATTTAATACATTTTATAAGTTTCCCGTTATTGTTGCATTTTTCAAATTATATTTTCGCTTTCTTTTTCTTCATCAACTTTAATTAATGAGGGTTGTAAGTTAACTAATACACAGCACATAAATATTATGGCATCAGAATAAGGCAGCAAGTCGATTGTAAATTTGTCAACTATTTTATATGTGCGAATTCTTTGCATGATTCTTTCAATATGGATTCTGACACTCGCAAACTTCATATGTCTCTTCTACTTGTTCCGCGGTAAACGTTTTATTGTATAAATATGGTGGCGTAACCATTAATATATCTTTTCCAGCTTCATCAAGAAGAGTTTTGATTTGTGGAAATCCTTTGTCCGGAAGTACCAAATCACCGGGTTCGAGTAAGTCTAAAAAGCCACAAGTGATCGTTATTTCAGCATCTGTGGATTTACCACCATAACACCGTGATACAAAAGATATGTATCCGGACGGGCTACAACCTACTAAAATTTTTAATCGAAATCCTTTTTTGTATCGGGAATAAAACTGAACTCGATGCTTGATTTTTGATGGTTGCTCAACATGGAATTCAGTGCAATCGATAATTACTCGGCAATTTTTATATGACTCCTTGAAAACATCAGGCATCATTGCACGAACTGTCTCCTTAGTTGGCCATAAAACAAAATTTGTACACGCCCCAGCTAAATATACCAACGTTTCCGTAAAAATGGTTGATATTGTCGTCCTATGTAGTTTGAATACAGCACCTAATGCTGTGAATGTTAAACCAGTTCACATTATCATTAAAAAAATAAAAAGACGATTTTCAATAGATACTTTTTGCCGATTATAAAATTTTTGCCTTAATAATATTGTTAAGAAAAGTTGGAAAGTTTCAAGGCTAACTCCACATAGATCACGTACTTCGTCAACTGCATCTTTCACTGATGAGTAGCCATGAAATCCTGTTGTACATGCTTCAGAGGTTTTTGCGCATTTAATATTATCATTTGTACTTGAATTAGACTTTACTTTGTCTTTTCGCGGTATGTACATGTGTGTTTCCACATCAGCGATATTTGAATAATGATGGTTAATACAAATAAATATAGATTTCAAGGGGCTGTTGGGGGGAGTGGATTAGAGGGTCAGGCTTGGAGGGGGAGGGGAGGATGGGAACAGGGAAATAGGGAGGGAGGAATTTAATAGGGTAGTGAAGGGAACGAGGGACGGAAAGGCACCGGGGGGGGGGGGGGGATGGAATAAGGAATGAGGTGTGGAAATATGGGGGGGAGGAAGTGAGGGAATGGTTGAGGGGAGTATGTAATAGGGTGTAGAGGGGGGAGGGGTGGCCGGAGGGGTGGAAAGAGGGGGTAATAGTCCCGGTGAGGAAGAAGGGGAGAGGAGGGGTGGTGGGAGATTACAGGGGGGTGGCTCTTACACAAACGGCGTATAAGGTCTACGCGGCGGTGTTGGCGGGCAGGCTGAGGGTGGAAGTAGAGAGCAGGAGCCTGCTACCGCCGAGTCAAGCGGGCTTCAGGAGGGGAAGAGGATGCGTTGATCAGGTGTTCATATTGAATTACCTGATCAACAGGCAAATCAGAAGGAAGGGAAGAAAAATGGTGGTATTATTTCTAGATCTGAGGGCAGCATTTGACTCGGTGGATAGGGAGGTTCTGGTGCGAAGTCTAAGGGGGAGGGGGGTGAGAGAGGGCCTGGTGCGGAGGTGTAGAGAGTTGGTAGAGGAGACAAAGTGCAGGGTGAGAGCGGGAGGAGAAGTGAGCGAGGGATTTTGGACGGCCAGAGCGGTAAGACAGGGGTGTTCATTTAGCCCCTGTCTTTTCACCCTGCTGCTGGCAGACATAGACGAGGAGTTGGAGAGGGGGGATGGGGAGGAGTGCAGGTTGGAGGGAAGAAAGTTAGATCATTGGCATACGCCGATGATGTGGCAGTTCTGGCGGAGGACGAAGACGGTATGAGGGGGGTAATTTCCACGTTGGAAAGGTATTTTGGAAGGAAGAGGTTGGAGGTGAATGTGGAGAAAACAAAGGTGATGAGGTGCAGAGAAGGGGGGGGGGGGGTGGCGGAGGGTGAAGTGGATGTGGGAGGGGAGAGAGATAGAGGAGGTGGCGGAATTCAAATACCTGGGGTATGTGGTGAGCAGGGATGGGAAGCAGGATGGGCAGGTAGAGGACAGGGTGCGGAGGGGTGCGGCGGTGCTGGGAAGGGTGTGGGGGCTGGGTAAGAGGTTGTTTGGGAACAACTGGGGGAGAAGGCTATGGCTGTACGACAGGCTGGTGTGGCCTGTAGTCAGCTATGGTGTGGAGGTGTGGGGGTGGAAGGAGAGAGGGAAAGTGGCAGCCCTACACGAGAGGTTCCTGAGATGGGTGCTGGGGGTGGAGAGAAGCACGCCGGAATATCTAGTGAGGGAGGAGCTCCAAAGGGAAATGATGAGGGGGAGAATGGCGATGAGGGCCTGGGGGTATGAGAGGAGGGTGGAGGAGGGAGGTGGGGGGAGCTGGTGCAGGTATGCATGAGAGAGATAAAGGACAAGACGGGAAGGGGGGAGGGAGGAAAGGGTTGGGAGGGAGAGAGGAAAGGGTTCTGCGAGAGGAGGGGCTGGGGATGGGAAAGGGGGGTCGGAGGAATAAGGGGGAGGAGATGATTAAATGGGAGAGGGATGAGCAGGAGAGAGAGAGAGAGATGGGAAAGGATAAGGGGCTCAGAATACAATGAGGAATAATGAGAGGGTTAAGGAGAGAGGGGTTCCGGGTTACCTATAGAAGGGATGGGCAGAGGATAGATGGAGGAGGATAGCGAAGTTCAGGCTGGGAAGTGGCCTGAGGGGGGGAGGGTATTGGATGAGTGAGGAAGAGAAACTATGCAGGATTTGCGGGGGAGGAAGGGAGACATGGAAACATTTATGGGAGGTATGTGTGAGAGGAGGAGGGGTGGCAGGAGGTGGGTGCTAGGGGAGGGGGGGGGGGGGGCGTTTAGGGAGATTGAGGGGAGATGGGGGGCGTTGGGGGTGAGGGGTGGGAATGAATGGGTGAGCTGAGAGAGTGAGAAGTGCTGTATGGATGAGGAAACGAGGGTCCAAGGGGGGGAGGGGGAAGGAGGAGTGGCGGAATGGGGAGGGGGGGGGGGGTGCGAGCAAGGGTGCGGGAGAGAGCGAGTAGGTGTGGCGAGCGAGCGAGGGAGAGGCGAGCGAGCGAGTGAGTGGCGAGTGGGTGGCGAGCGAGCGTGCGGGCGGAGGGCGAGCTCGCGGGCGGCGAGAGAGCGCAGTTAAAGCTAGGCTAAGAGTAGGGTAAGGTTTAGGTTAGCGGCGTAGTTGATAAGTTAGTGTAAGGTCTGTATGTAGAGTAAGGTAGATTTAAGTTGTAAACCCGCAAGGGAAGCAAAATAAACTATTTATTTACAAATAAATATAGTATTCTTTTTGCACAAATTGTCAGTGCTCTCATCGTCATCAGATAAAAAATTAACGTTGGTTCCAACATCACAAGTTGTCTGGTTACCAGTTGTAGAATTTTCATCTTGTAAATTTAAATTTGCAAATAATTCTTGAGTACCTGAAACTTTTGTTTTCTTAATATCTGAAGTAGCAGCATCTGAATGTTGCATTCTTCTTTTTAAAAATTGTTGAAACCTATCAAAAAATATTAACAATAACAATCGTACATACGAGCAATTTTTTTACTTTATAAAATAAAATTAGGTACCGATTGACTGAAGATCTTGCTTTTTTCGATCTTTTCGTTGAACAGTTAAAACTAGATGGTATGTAACTTGGACTTTCTGGATGCCCAGATTTTTTGTTTCCAGCAAAATGAAAACTACAAATTCTACTCCGTTTTTTTGGAATCCATGCTGATCCAACTGGTCTGCGATTTTTTATTAAAATAATACAAGCATAAATAAATATGATGAATATTTATGATTATTAAATATCTTTTATCTAATGTTTGAAAGTAATTTTATAAAAATTGTGTTTAATTTTTGTACTGACTCCAATTTTGCAATACCTTTAACCACAATTGAGGCTTTTGACTTTTATGTGGAAAATTTGGGTTAGCAGATGAAAAACAGTAAAATTCATATTTAGAATTTCTGGTAGTATTATGACAATCCTCGACACAGCACTTCAACATTTCGTTTCGACTTAAATCCGTAATTTTTTCAGACGCGTTATGACCTTATATAAAATAATTAAACACTTTTTATATTATTAATATTGATGTAAACATATACGGACACGGGCTTAATAATAATGTAAACTGGGTATGAAGTTCTTAAAAGCGTTACCTTTGTCGCTAGCGCTGTTGCCCTCGGAGCGAATACTTGTGTCGCGGTTTTTTTTACATCTCCCCCCCTTTGAAGAGGAACAAATACGCGTGATGTTCAAAGTAGTTGTTCAGCACTCATCTAACACCGGAGTTAGTTTTGTAATGTGGAAGAGATTTGATTCTGATTTCTTGTGACCAGTGTCGATCTCGTAGATTGAATTTGAGATCTTCTTTAGTATTTTATATGGTCCGACTCTTAGTTCGTCGAGTTCCTTCCTATTTAATCGAATACCGTTTTCCACGTAGACTCGGTCTCCCACTTTTAATTGTAATTCTTTTCGGTGTAGATCAAAGTTCTTTTTATTGTAGTTGTGAAACACAATCGTGTTTTTCAGAGCTAGTTTTCTGTCTCTTTTTAGGTCGTCATTTGTACATTTTGATTTTAATTCTTCTGGTAGAATATTTACATTTTCACCTTCTAGTAGGTATTTTGGTGCGAATTTTGTGATTGTGTGATCCGTTTTGTTATATGTTTCTACACACCTTTGTGCGATGGTTGCCCATGCAATTGTCTTTTTACTTTGGTTTATCCCGCATCGTATTTTATTAAGGGGTTACATGGGTTTCACGGCTTCGAAAAATCGATTTTTTTTTTATTGTTCTATTAAATTCTACAACATCTCTAGAATATTGTCCTAAAGTTTCAAGTTGATCCGAGTAATACTTTCGAGGATACAGTCTTAAGAAGTTGCGCACTCAACAGTAGCTGGGCTCTGCGCGCCGCTGGGCTCAACACGCTGCGAATGCGTTGATTTCGCGCGAGTACTCGCCTCGTCACCCACAATTCGCTGAGTTCGCAAAAGGTTGTAGGTGCGAAGATGTACTGGGTTATAATATATATTTTGAATAAGAAGAACTGTGTGGAACCGTGTTTCGATGACGGGTGCTTGGAAAGATTGCATGATTTTGGGAAAATTTGCAGGAGGAGTGAAGCGAAGGAGTGGTGGAAAGTGGGAAGAGTAGGGATTGTCAAAAGATATGAGAAGTGGGAATGTTTAAATAAATGATATGCGCTGTCTTATGGGGAAGGGTAATTGCGTTGTAGGGAGAGTTGACGTTTTTTGTGTGGGAATTAGGACACAATAAGGATCGGCGAGAACTGATAAATATGTGAAAGGATATCTGGTCAAAGAGACCGAACTATTGAATTGGGAAAAAATTGTGGCTGAATGGGAAAATGTTTTTTGCGGCGTGACACTTCTTGTCCATTTCTTTCACTCTCTAAGGGTTACTAGTTGAAATACTTCAGTTGGTTATTGGTTGTCGAATCACGAGGTTTATTTTGAAGTTATAAGTTTCCATCGAAAATTATATTTAAAAATGCCTAAAGTGTCAAGATGTCAGTTACCGGACGGTGTTCGTAGGAAAGATCGACCAAGGAAAAGAAAACAGTCTTTCAATCCAAAAAATTCTAAAGTGCACGATTCTTTCACAAGCACATCGGGGAAAAATTAAAAGGTGACGATAAAGAGCACGTGCCAGAGGATGCCACGCTACAATATTCAATCATCGACTTTGCTCTTGTTTTTTCAACACTTTCATGTTTTGTGCGGTGTTGTAATATTATTAAAAGTAAAGGTGAAGTGAAATTGTGCAATGGGAAAGTAGATTTTAAACAATGCTCGAACTTCGGTTTGGGATTTAAAATTGTGGTAGCATGTGAACGATGTGATCCAAAATATATTTTATCTTGTCAACAAATTGGCAGAATATACGAACTGAATCGGCGGTTTATTTTTGTTATGCGAGTATTGGGCTTGGGGCTCGCCGGATGCAAGAAATTTTGCGGTTTGATGGACATAAGCTGCTCCTTTTTGAATCAGTCAACATACGATTTTTATATTGATAAAATACGAGACTGCATCGTGACAATTGCTGAGACACTATTCTCCACCGCTGCTAAACAAGAAAAGCAATTAACAAGGCTTGAAAACGACGGTGAAGATACGACAGATGTGAGTGTTTCTGGTGATGGAACGTGGAAGAAGCGTGGATTCGCGTCACTATATGGTGTGAGTTCACTAATCGGATATTATTCGGGAAAAGTGTTGGATGTGCTTATTAAATGCTCGTATTGTAAATTATGTGAGTCCTGGAAAAAAAAATTAAATACGGGAGAATATGAAGAGTGGAAAAAAGAACACAGTGAATCAAATCAATGTAGAGCCAATCTCACTGGAGCATCTGGGAATATGGAAGTATCTTCTATTATTGAAATGTTTAAACGTTCTGTAGTAAAACATGGCCTGAGGTACGTAAATTATATTGGAGATGGAGATTCCAAAACTTACTCTGGGATTCTCAAATCGAAACCCTACGGTGAAGATTTTCTTATAAATAAGAAAGAATGCATTGGACACGTACAGAAGAGGATGGGTACCCGTTTACGTGACTTAGTAAAGAAAACAGTTGAGGAAAAAATAGTGAATGGCAAAAAAATGAAAAAAAAAACTCTTACCGGCAAAGGTAAACTGACAAGCAAATTGATTGACAAACTAACTGTTTATTATGGTTTAGCAATCAGAAGAAACTGTCAGTCAGTAGAAAAAATGAAAGACGCTATATGGGCTACCTTCTATCAGTATAGCTCGACAGACAAAAAACCTCAGCATTAAAATTGTGCGAAAGGTCCAGACTCCTGGTGCGCCTGGCAACGAGCATCGGTAACGAACACTCTTTCACCGTTCAAACACGATTACACAGCATTTCCAGATGATGTTTTGAGTGTAATAAAGCCTACGTATGAAAATCTGAGTCAGGATAAACTTTTGGTGCGGTGTGTTGGTGGGTTTACGCAAAATAACAATGAAAGTTTGAACCAGTTGATCTGGAAAATTACTCCGAAAGTACTTCCAGCTGGTTCCAAGATCGTAGATATTGCTGCATTGGTCGCTGCTTGCATTTTTAATGAAGGAACATTAGCATTATTATTAATTATGCACGGTATGGACTTGAAACTTGGCATAAATTCCCACGAATATGCCCGAAAAGCTGACAAAAATCGTGTCTGCGCCGCCGAGAAAAAATCTGCAAGCGAGACTCGTGAAGCAAGGATTCGTCATAGACATGAACAAAAGGATGCCCTGGATATCGCAGCTGCAGCAGGTTCTTTACTCTATGGCCCAGGAATCGACGATTCAATGTAAGTTAGAAAAAAAAATTGTTTTCCCTGTTTTATTGTGACTCAAATCTTTAAACGCGTTTTTCTCAAAACTATGTTTTCAAAGACGTTTGTCAAGATTTCTCAAGAACTACTCAACCGATCTTGATGAAATTTTAGACACGTTTCCGAGATACAATTTACAAGGACTTGGACGAAGGATTTTTTTTTCCATCACAACTATTTAAAAAAAAATAAAAACGCCGCGGTATTTTAGCCAAATTTGTCATTGTTTCGTAAAAACCTCTGCCAAAAATCCAATTTTAATTTTTTTCTTTTTCCCTTCGTCCAAGTTTTAGTTTGAAGTCTTAACTAAAACACGTATTTTTTTTTTCGCTTCAGATGATCCTGCTACGAGTTCTGCTGTCAAGACGGATGCATCTTTTTTCCGCGGACTCGCCGGAAATGACGTCACAATGGCAGAGTTTTTCATATTTTTTTCCAAAAATTTTATTAATCCTTTATTAAATGTGTATCTTTAAGACTGTAAAAAGTTTGAATTAAATATTTCATTTTTTATACTAAAAAAAAATGATTCAAAGTAGGCCGTTTTTTCCCGGAGGAAACCCATGTAACCCCTTAATTAACGTTTGGTTTAACCTCTCATTGAGGTCATTTGAAAATGGTGCATCAACAGCAGTGAAGACCATTTTGGTGTTCTTCTCTTTCAGAAATTCTTTAAATTCTTTCGAATTTATGCCCGGATATTGGTCCGTTAGTATCATGTTGATATTGTAACTCTGTGTCACCTTCTCGGTTAGTTTTTTAAAGTCCTTCGCGCTTTGGTTTCTTGATGTTAAGATGTAGGCGTATCTCGTGAAGTGGTCCACCAACAGATGTATGTATTTTTTTGTTAACCGCGATCCGCCAAAACCTCCAATTGTGTCAATAGATACAATTTCAAAAGGATATTTCGCTGGGCCCAAGTGTGACATTAGACCGTATTTAGATTTTCTTCTTGATTTGCTTTTAACCGTTTCGCGACTATCGCCGGATATATCCGGCGCGCGCGAAGCGACCGCCAGAGCCTACCGCCGGATAAATCCGGCGAGCATGAAACGATCGCCACGGCCTACCGCCGGATATATCCGGCGAGCGCGAAGCGACCGCCGCGGCCGTTACGAACAGCTTTCTGCTTAGCAGCGGCAACGTTGGGCTTAATCCAAAACGGCAGATAACATTATTGCATTCGAGTATTAGCGTAACAGTTGAGGTTTGTAACGGAACAATCCGTTACAAGGCCGCTCGCGAGGCAAGGAATCAGCCGCCTTTGCCGACCGAGAGAGCACTACGATTGTTTCGATTGTCCCCCTCCAACAACCAGAATCTATAAAAGGACGTAATTAGCGACGAGGACTCTCTCTTGTGCCGAAGACCAGGAAGGGCCAGCCATCCTATCAACGCTTTTAATCTCCGAGCAACAAAACGGACAAGGAACGACGGGTGTCAGATGTGCGGGATCTACAAGGACCACATCGCAACCGGCCAAGCCTTTGGCGGAGTCGTCCAAGTTTCGAAAACGCTGAGAAGGAGGGAAGAATTCGGGAAGTAATTACAACAAAGTACACCTTCGCGAAAAATTGCTAATAAAGATAATTCAATAAAGATCGTCGAAAAGCAGATTACCTCGTACTCGGTAGCCCCAACTCGATCCCTAATAACATTAGATAAAATTAACCAGTTACAGGTTCAGATATGAAGACGACAAATTGTAAGAAGGATTTGAGGAATAAGAACTGCCGAAGACGACAGTTGAGAGTGGACAGCGTAACGATAGAGGTGTCAAATAAAGTGTGATTTTCGAGTTATTTTCAAAGTTTTAGTTATTGTTGTGTTGTGATTTAGTTATTGGTTCAAAAAATTAGCCAAAACTTTAGACGAAGAATATACAGGTACATCCGTTCACCTTCAAAAAATATTCTTATTTGTGAAAAGTATCATTATTTGCTAATTACTTTCATAAAATGTTCAGGTTCCGTCTTTCTCAAAATGCCACGAAAAAATTCTAGAAGGCAAAGAGTGTCAAACGCATCTGAATCTGATTCGTGCCATATCATTGCACATCAAAAAAGAAGACGTCTGAACGTCCTTAGCAGTTTGGATTCGGATGAAAGGGACACGAATAACACGCCATCCACTAGCTTGCCTGATATTTTATGGACGTCGCAAAAATTTAGTCCCAAAATACATAATTTTGTCGGCCGAACGGGGATTCAGTCTAATATTAGTTATTCGTCGAAAATACTGGATTATTTTCATTTATTTATAATCGAAGAACTAGTACAATTTATTGTCGAAAAATTGAATAATTATAGACGGCAAAAAAAACCTAGCAGTCCAATGGCTGAAACGGAAGTCAGCGAAATATACTGTTTTATTGCTATTTCATTTTTTATGACAAGAAACAAGAAATTGACAATAGCAGAATACTGGAGCAAAAACAAGCTCCTGAGAAGCGACATTTTTGCTGAAATAATGAGCAGGGACCGATATTTATTTTTGCTGAGAACACTACATTTTTGTAATGTCAATGATAGTAATTCCGACCGTTTGTGGAAAATCAGAAGTATTGTTGACAAATTACGCACAACATTTAAAAATTCATTTAATCCATATTCTAATCTGTGTATAGACGAGAGCCTACTTTTATATAAAGGCCGATTGTCATTTAAACAGTTTATTCCGTCGAAAAGAAACAGATTTGGAATCAAATTATTTGTGCTATGTGACTGTGATACGGGGTACATCCTCGATTTTATTACATACATGGGGTCTGGAACTATACCAGAACCCCAACAAAAGGAAATTGGAAAATCGGGAGGCGTTGTAATATCCCTTCTGGAACCATATTTAGGCACAGGCACAATTGGTACACGAGTCCCGGTTTATTTAATTTACTACATAAAAATTGCACGAATGCGTGTGGTACGGTAAGGAAAAGAAGGAAAAGAATGCCGGTAATGACCGAGAAATTGCAAAGGGGAGAAGCCTGTTTCCGCTCATCTGAAAACATAATAGCAATTAAATACCATGATAAGAGGGATGTCTACATGTTTTCGACAATGCATAAGAAAGAGTATGATGACAACCCCAAAAGATCTAGCAACAGACAAACAGTAAAGAAACCAGCGTGCATCAACGATTGTAATAATTGTATGGGTGCAGTGGACAAAACTGACATGCTGATAAGCACCATTCAGTCAACACGAAAAACAATAAAATGGTATAGAAAATACTTTTTTCATACGTTAGACATGTGCCTATGGAACGCGTACTGTTTATATAAATTACAAACCGCAAAACGTATATTAATGGCGACATTTCATTTGAAATTGATACAGCAGATTTTAAAGAAATACCAAAAACTGTCAAACCGTCATCCACCAACAATTGGAATAAATAATCCAACCAGATTGATCGGTTGACATTTTCCTTCATTTTATGAACATCAGGGAAAAAATAAGTCACGAAGATGCGTAGTATGCAGCAAAAACGATAAAAGCCGCGATACTCGTTATCAATGTGAAGATTGTGAGGTTGGGTTGTGCGTTGTTCCATACTTTAAAATTTATCATACGGAACAACATTACTGAGTAATTAGGTTACTTAGAATCTTATTTATTTCAAACTTTTCTCCATGATTTATTAATTTGTATTACGTTATAAACTTTAATATAATTTATGTTTGTTTATCTGCCGTGTTACTCAATAACTCACCCTCAATCCACATTATGTGTATGAATTCTGCATATATATTTTCCACAATTTTCAATTATTAATTAAATTATTATAGTTTATTTTTTTGTTTCCCTCTCGGGTTTACAACTTATTACAAACCTTATGCTACATAAATCCTTATACGACCTTATCCTAACGCCACTAACCTACACCTTATCCTAATTCTTAACCTATAGCCTCTCGCCATTGCCATCATCAACGCCACCAACCACAACGCTCGCACGCTCGCTCGTTTTCCGCCGCCCGCACGCTCTCTCGTCTCTCGCTCGCCTGCCCACCTCTCCCCCTCGCCACTCTCACGCTCTCCCGCCCCCCCCCCCCCCCCCGCCCATCATTCATTCCACACTCCCACGCTCACTCTTCCCCAACCCCTCCCCTCACTCCTCCACACACAAACCTGTCTCCACACTCTCTCGCCCACACCACACCCCTCTCGCCCCCCCCCCCCCCCGCGGACTCCCGTTTCCTCATTCACACCACATCCCTCACACTTTCAACTCTCCCACTCAGTCATACCCCTCACCCCCGACTCCCCCCATCTCCTCTCAATCTCCCTAAAGAGCCCCTCACCCCCTCAGTCTGCCTCCCCCCCCCCCCGCAAATCCTGCATAGTCTCTCCTCCTCACTCATCCAATACCTTCCCCCCCTCAGGCCACTTCCCAGCTTGAACTTCGCTATCCTCCTCCATCTATCCTCTGCCCATCCCTTCTTCAGGTAACGCGGCACCCCTCTCTCCTTAATCCTCCCATACTCCTGGTTGAATTCCGACCCCCTATTCTTTCCCATCTCCCTCTCTCTCCTGCTCGTCCTTCTCCCATTTAATTATCTCTTCCCCCCTTATTCCCCCGAACCCCCCATCCCATCCCCATCCCCTCCTCTCCCAAAACCCTCTCCTCTTTCCCTCCAGCCCTTCCCTCCCTCCTCTCTACCCATCCTTCCCTTAATCTCCCTCATGCATGCCTGCACCGGCTCCCCCCCACCTCCCCCCCCCCTCTTTTCATACCCCCAGGCCCTCAGCGCTATTCTTACCCTCATCATCTCTCTCTGCATCTCCTCCCTCACCATGTATCCTGGTGTGCTCCTCTCCACCCCCAGCACCCATCTCAAATACCTCTCATGTAGGGCTTCGACTTTCCCTCTCTCTTTCCACCCCCACACCATAACTAACCACCGGCCACACCAGCTTGTCGTATTACCAGAGCCTTCTCCCCCAATCCCTTCCAAACACCCTCTTCCCCAGCCCCCACACTCTTCCCAGCACCGCCGCCCCCCTCCGCACAATTTTCCTCCACCTGCCCCTTCTGCCTCCCGTCCCTCCTCACCACATATCCCAAATACTTAAATTCCGCCACCTCCTCTATTTCTTTCCCCTCCCACCACCACCTCATCCTCCGCCATCTCCCCCCCCCCCCCCGTCCCTGCACCTCATCACCTTTGTCTTCCCCACGTTCACCTCTAGCCTTTTTCTCCCAAAATACCTCTCCAAATTGGAGATTACTCCCTTCATGTCATCCTCATTCTCCGCCAGCACCGCCACATCATCGGCGTATGCCAGCGATCTGATCCTCCTCCCTCCAACCTGTATCCCACCCCATCCACCCCTCTCCAACTCCTCATTCATATCCGCCAGTAGTAGGGTGAAAAGACAGGGGCTAATAGGACACCCCTGTCTTACCCCTCTGGCCGTCCAGAATCCGTCACTCATCTGCCCTCCCGCTCTCACCCTGCATCCCCACATCAGCCCCTCCCTCACCACCCTCTCCATCAAGCTTCGCACCAAAACCTCCCTATCCACCGAGTCAAAGGCGGCCTTCAGGTCTAAAAACAGTACTACCATTTTATTCCCTTTCCTTCTAATCTGTCTATTGATCAGGTAGTTCAAAATGAATACCTGATCCATGCAACCTCTACCCCTCCTGAAACCCGCCTGACTCGATGGAAGCAATCCCCGACCCTCCACCTCCATCCTCAACCTCTCCGCCAAAACCGCCGCGTAGATCTTATACGCCGTTTGTGTCAGGGCCACCCCCCTGTAATCTCCCACCACCCCTCCTCTCCCCTTCTTCCTCACCGGAACTATTACCCCCTCTCTCCAACCCTCCGGTCATGCCTCACCCCTCCACACCCTATTACATACTCCCCTCAGCCATTCCCTCACTTCCTCCCCCCCATATTTCCACACTTCATTCCTTATTCCATCCCCCCGGTTGCCTTTCCGTCCCTCAGTCCCTTCACCACCCTATTGAATTCCTCCTTCCCTATTTCCCTCTCCCCATCCACCTCTCCTCTCCCCCCCCTCCACAAGCCTAACCCTCCATTCCACTCCTCCCAACAGCCCCTTAAAGTATTCCTCCCGCTTCCCTATCTCAATCCCCTCGTCCACCCCCATCCTTCCTCCCTTCCGCCTGCTTATCACCTTCCATGCCTGCTCCTCTGTTCTCACCCTCTCCACCAGCTTCTCCCATCTTTCCCTTTCCCTCCTCTTCTTCTCCTCACACAACTCTCTGTACCCCCTTTTGCATTTCTTATGCTCCTCTCCCTTCTCCCCCTCCCACCCCCATCTCCACAGTTCCCTTCTTAGCCTCCTCTTTCCCTCCTTACACTCCTCGTCCCACCAGCCCTCCTTCACCCTTCTCTTTCCTCCCTCCTCCATCCCCTGCAACACCCCCATCACCCTCTTCTCCAGCCTCCCCCAGTCCTCCTGTATCCTTCCCTCTCCCCCCCCTTCCCAAACCTCTTCTCAAACTCCTCCCCCTCCCCCTGCCTCTCCCCTTCACCCCTCGCTCCTCCCTCAACTCTTCTCCCCCCTACCACCACCGTTATAGGCATGTGGTCCGAATCCGTCTCCTCCTCCACCCACACCTCGTATACTCACTCCCTCGTGCCCCTGTTCCCTAAAACATAATCAATCACCGAATTACCTCTTTCCCCCACAAACGTCCAATGCCCTTCTTCGTCACCCCTGTGCACTCCATTTAATATGCCCCACCCCCTTTCCTCCAGAAGTCCGCATAACTTCCTTCCTCCTGAATCCAACTTACCATCTCTCGAATTCCTCCCCCGTTCTCCCTCCCCCTCCAGCCACACTCCCCCTCCCTCCTCCGCCGTCCTCACATTAAAATCCCCCCCTATCACTGTTCTGCCCCCCTCCTCCACCTCCCCCACCCACTCTCCTAAGTCCTCCAACTTCTCCTCCAGGTCCCCATTCACGTACACCCCTACCACGTTCCAACACCCCCCCCCCCCCCCCCCCCCAGCTCCACCCTCTTTACCGCCAAACCTTCTCTCCTGTACCCCCCTCTCCCCTCAGCCCTCACCTCCCTCTTCACTCCAACTAGCATCCCTCCACTCGCCCTTCCCTTCTTTCTCTCGCTCTTTGCCCACTGAGCTTCCCACCAATATCCCCTCGGCAACTTCCCTCTCACCCTCTCCCAATCCCTCTCCTCCACCCATGTCTCCATTAGCACCACCACCTCCCATCCTCCCAACCGTCCCCAAAACTCCCTATCCTTATTCTTTAACCCTGCCACGTTCCAAAAACCCACCTTTCGCCCCCCCTCCCTGTCCCCGTTTCCCTGCTCCCCTGCCCCTCTCCACTCCTCCCTTATCTCGTCCCACATTCTAAGTCTCCCGTCCACCCACATCTTCATATAACCTATTCTTACCTGCCTACCCCTCTCCCTTTCCTTCTCCGCCTCTCTCTCTATCTTCCACCTCGCTCTTCACTCTTCCCCCGTCAAATCATCCTCTATCCTCTCCACCCTCCCCCTCAGCTTACACTTCCCTTCCATGACCTTTTTCTTTTCCTCCCTCCCTGCCAGCTTCACGAGAACCAGACCCCTTCCCTCCTTGTCCTCTTTGCCCACCCTCTTCATCTCCTTAATACTTCTCTCCATCCCTATCACTTCCCATAAATTCCTTACTTCCTTCTCCAATTCCTCTTCCCCCTTCCCCACCCATATTCCCCTAATCAGAACATTTTCTCTCCTCCTCTCCCTTTCCGCCCTGTCCACCTTTATCTCCACCTGCCTCCATCTCAACTCCCTCTCTCTTCGCTCCTCCGCTCCCTCTCCCACCCCTCTCCCCCTCTCAATCTCTCCTCCATCTCCCTCCTCTCCCTCTGCTCCTCCTCCGTCCTCTTTTCTAATTTCTCCATCTTTTTCTCTATCCCGCTCCTCTATTTCACCTGCTCTTCCCAATCTTTCTTCCTCCTCTCCTCCTCCTCTTTCCAACTCTTCCTTCTTCTCTCCTCTTCCAACTCTCTATCCCTCACCAGCTCTTCCCAAACTTTCTTCCTCCTCTCCTCCTCCTCTTTCCAACTCTTCCTTCTTCTCTCCTCTTCCAACTCTCTATCCCATTAATTAAATTATTATTTATATATATTAAATTACTTTATATATATAATGATTTTTATAATGTCTCCCTTTTGTTATTGACACCTTCAACATGTCGAGTCTACAGACAATTTTTCCTACGTTATCGTTTTCGTAATCTCAGCTCAGAAACCTATCAGTCCGGACCCGTTTTAATCATTTCTTTACTTTCCTATTAAACAAAGTGATAAAAAAAATAGTGTCCCGAACCTTCCTCTCATCTCATATTTTGCAAAATTATTTATTCATCTTTACTATTTAATTGGTTTGATGAAAGTAACGATCGCAGCCGATCAATTACTTTGCATTCTTTCTTTCATCCAAACACCCATCTATCTAGTTCTCTTAAAATCACAAATTCCACCACACTACATTCCAACTTTTTCTTTTACATCTTTTAAGACGCGTACCCGTCAAGCCGCGCACAACGACGATAGTCAGGCGTAAGCCATAACTCGGAACGCCGGGGACTGTGCACACGCTCTGTGTAGATTTGCGGCGCGGCGCCCCGTTCAGTGGAGTCGCTTACGCGGAGCGAACCGCCGCACAGTTGGGGTATTTGACCGTTCTAGCTGGCCAAAATTATTTTTCAACTTTAGACAAATTCTATTGAGATAGTTTGCTAGAGTATGAAGTGATTAAATTTTTAAAGTACTTTTGCAATAAAAGAAAACAATTTTTTTCATTTTTTTTTTACTAAATGTTTGTTGTTTATAATTTATGCGTACCGCGTTTTGCTAGTCTAACGCGAATTTTAGCGGACTGTATTGAGTGCGGTGAGAAGGAACTTTTTTGAGTAAAGAATAGACACTGTTCTATAACATGAGTATATTATCTAAATGAATTGTCCAATGAAGGTGCACACAAAACTATAATACACGGAGGCGGCGGGAATGACCACGCGGCCACCTCTTTAATGAGTTGGCTTAAGAGGTTATGTTAACCTTTGCGTTATCTCGATGAATTCTAATCAGTTCTGGCGAGCAATACATAGAATGAGTATTCACTGGTGAGTTTTACAATGTGAAGGTATATGAGTCTGACAATATTTCACTGACAATGAGATGCACAATACTAAATGAGATGAACTTTGTGAGAAGGCTTGGCACGTGCGTACACTATCGCTGTTACCACGAGAAGAAGCAAGTCCCGCGCTTTTCGCCGGGCTAGACCGCGTGGCGGCATCTTCGCCGCATACTCGACTGAGTCACGTGCCAAACCTTTCATTGAGCACGAATTATGATTAATAAATTCGCAACATTTGTTTTTATGCACAGTAAAAAATTACAGTTATATTTAAAATAATTGCAGTGGCCAATATAGAAAAGAATTTCTTTTTTCGTTGTCCAATAAAATTTCACTGGCTAGACGAAACCGGTGATGTATTGGAACACCCATGTTGGGAAAACCCGCGGACCGTTTATAGGTACAATTACGCGCGCCGCAGCGTTAAATGCACTACATAGTAATAAGCGACTTGAAGACAATAGAAACAGACAGTTTAAAGTTGCATAAACTAAATAAGAAACGCACCTTTTGAAAGGTAATAAATATCTATGATCTGTCCATATACTCCCAAACGCGTAAATTTCTTTATATCGGTTCCGTACGAGACGAAATACACCTAATCGATATCAATTATGATGGTTTACTTGAATATCATTGTTTTGCTTCAACAAATATGGAGAGAACTTGTAAAGGTGGCAATTGTTCTTCTGTTTTTTGTAGGCTACGAATGTACGCATTCCTATATTTTGTTGCCTGACGCGGTGTCTCTGTAATTTCTTTCAAAACCGCTGAAACATTTCGTTTGCCAATTTCCCGCAATTTCATCTCTGTGGCAAAAGTTAACATTTCACTCGGTGTTGTTTTTCGAACATCTTCCGTTTTCCTTCTTTTGCTGCGTTCACTCGAGTCACTGAAAGACTTCTCAGGCCGTCCTGATCGAGTCGTCACTGCGGGTATTTCTATAATACTCTCTAATCATTTGGCATTTTTTTCTCAAAAAGTTGCTTCTTTCCAAATGCAGCCCTCCATCTTTGCAGAAATTTACACCTGAAGCAAGCTATTAATGCTTCTAGGCGTTTTTGCTGCTCCTCCGAATAATTTTCCCGATTTTGCAAAATATGTGTGAAATATGCTCATTTTTCGGAAATATTACTGTTCATTTTTTGTTGCATGATATCATATAAATATCTGCGGCGAATCCGTTTGATTCCTGATGATCCTGGTCAGAAAAAAGGGCGATTTATGATAAAGTCCGAAACATTGAAAAGTGTCATTATTTTGAAAATTCCTCGTAAAAACTAAACTCGCAAATATTCGCAAGAAATTCTTTTTGCGCTAGGAAGTCGACACTTCACTCTAAACAATGACGTAAGAAACTCTGCTTAATAAAGGTGTCTTATATAACAAAATCATTGCAGAAGATACATCTTCGAACAAAAATTTTCATATTTAAACCCGATTTTCAAACCACAACAACTTTTCATAGGTACTTAATAAACCGTTGAAACTTATTCTAAAATTAAGTTCATACTATCCTCTAAAGACGCCGCACTTCACACTGGTTCTTGGATAACACAAAAAACACAAGCAAACTCGTGAACGTCCAGAGAGTGTCCGGAAGAGGTACGTTTACTAGTAGCAACCGTCAACTTCAGACTAAGTTTTCAGACGAATGGTACGAAGAGAAAAAAAATATTACCCCTACATATTCCCCCACTATTTAAGTACCCCATTATATAATTTTTATGACCCCAGGTAAAATTTGACAAAATCGACTTTTGGCCAGCTAGAACGGTCGAATACCCCACTGTGCGCCGTCGCGAAAGGGTTAAACGACTACATCCTCGAAGTTGGAAAATTAACGGATTCAGCCAATATACGGTTTGCTTCCAAAATTTCAATGAACAGAGTGTTTGTAGAAAAGGCAAAATAACTATAGGAAACACCACTCTAGAGATACGCCTACTGGTTACCAAACTCAACCATCTAATATTATCAAACGTATGCCCAATATCCCACACCACATACTAATAAACGAACTGGTGAAGTTACACACACGAGTCGATTCAACAGTGACCTCCCTACGAGCAGGTATATCCGAACCCGGGTTTTCCGACATCATGAGTTTCCGAAGGCAAGTCTATATACACCCAGGCAACATAACCAAATTACCACCACAGTACAAAGTGAATTACGATAACACCCCATACTGGATATATATTTCAACCGACACCATCAGCTGTTTCAACCTGCAAATAACATGGCCATCTAGCTAAAAACTGCAACCAACAAATTCAGGACAACCCAGACAAAATTGAACCCAAATCAGATATAGACACAGAAAACAATAACACGAAACAAAACAAATCTTTAACGAACTTTCAACCTCTAGTCCCGTTTAACAACAGTGAAAATTCAAAAGTCATCACCACTCTTCCACTAAAGGGAACAAACAAGCGAGCCCTATCTACTATCATACCAATTCAGAACCGTCTACCTCATTGTCAGTCAAAAACCCAGTTGCACAGAAAATTTCCAAAGTATATAAGAAACCAAAACAAGCTCTAAGCATCACCTCGGAAACATTCGAAGTACAGCTTGCTCCGTTAAAGGACATTATAACCAACAACAAAGACGAATATCTGCTTGTGTTCCGTAGTACTCCATATAAGCCGTACGCGATCCACGCGCCGAACCTTTCATACCGCTCCGTTCCGAAAACATTCAAACATCATCACGACGCAACCCGAATCCGATGCATTGTCCCGAAGCGCATGCACGGCCAACGTGCAAGGAAAAAGTCAGCGCGACGTTCAAAACACACAGCGAGCGCGTCACTACAGCGGTCATTGTTAGGATAAGAGACTATTGTAGCTAAGGGACCGACGTTACGTAACGCAGCTACGGTCATTCTATTGTCAGGCGTAAAAGCGAATAGTCCATTAAAATTGTAACATATCAAAGAAAATATATAGGTAGAGGATTATAGGGGGGTAACGATCATGCCGTCACTCTATAGAATACACACAGGGATACTAGCGGAGAGGATAAGGGAGGAGGTGGAGGGACAGGCAGGATTTAGAAGAGGAAGGGGGACGGTAGATTACATATTTATATTAAACTGTCTGGTAGGAAGGCAGTTGGGGAGAAAGAAGGGAGGATGCACGGCGCTGTTTATAAATTTGAAGGCGGCCTTCGGTTCTGTGAATAGAAGAAAGGTAGCGGAAGCGATGAGGGAAAGGGGGATCAGGGAAGGGTTGATAAAAAGGGCTGAGGAATTAATGAGGGAAATGGGTTCGTAGCGTTTTTATCAAAAACTTTAATTTAAACAAAAATTAATAATTAAATTTTAATTTATTTCATTTTAATTTGAATTAAAGTTTGATAAAAACGCTACGAACTTATTGCCCAACCCAAATGAATATTATACACTTTGTCAAACGGCAAAAAATTCGTTGTAAAACAAAGCAAATTTAAAAACGCTACAAACTTATTCCCCAAGCTAATATAATTATTGATTTTTGTTTGAATTAAAGTTTTTGATAAAAACGCTACGAACTTATTCCCCAACCCAATACCTCCCTTTACCACCCAATTTCACCTGACGGCCCTTCTCTGTTGCGTCGTTAATGCATTTCTGCGATTCATCGCCTTTGCTTACAGTTTCGCTGCGCCACTCACACACACACATTCACACTTGCATAATCACTCACTCACGGATCAGTCACACATCCAATAGCTCTATCGAATGAATATTATACACTTTGTCAAATAGCAAAAAAATTGGTGTAAAACAAAGCAAATATAAAAAACGCTACGAACTTATTACCCAACCTAATATATTAAATATTTTTAATTTTATTCTTACCAAGCCATTTGTATGATCCACACCATTGATGGACTTTAAGAAGATTTTTTTTCATCTTTTCTATTATCTTTAATTTTTATCCACTTTAAGTTTATTAAGGAGACTTGAGAAACTGGATCATATATTCCCATTATTTCTATTTTATTCTCAACTAACATCTTAACACGTTAAGGACCGCTCACGAGATTTCTCGTGTTTCGCGTCCGATCTGTTACGGACCGCTCACGAATTTTCTTGTATTGCACATTCTGTCTGTTACGGATGGATCGAAATAGCCCGTGTTTTCTACACGCTGTCTTTATATATCACCTACTTTGATACATTGTATCTACTTTGTGTAAATCCTTAGTCTGCCAAGAACCTAACAAGAACCACCAATGGTCCGCCTTCGTCTCGTCCACACCGGAAGGAAACAATCTCATTGGTGAAAACCGAACAGTTCAAGCTACGCAAAACTGTATAAATGCACGAACGCGAAACAAAAACAGCTTAGTCTCAGAGAGAATTCAGTACGTTGCATTGCATTTTGGTGAATCGAATAGCCTTCATTTTCAAGTTCGTCGCCCTTTTAGAAATGGCCTCCTTCAGAAAAGAGATGGAAACGAACGAAGCTGAAATACTTATGGAAGTTTTTGACGATAATTTATCAGACTTTCCTAGTGAGAACGAAGATGCGGACGACTCTTTTGAAGATTGCGAGGACGATTCCAGTGACAGTGAAATTATTAGACCTGTAAAGAAGAGTAAGGTGGCAGTGTTTTCGAGTGATTCCGACACTGACGAAAATAATGATAATTGTTGGTCTGAAATTGACACACCACCACGCTTACAAATGTTTGAAGGTCATCCTGGAGTCACTACATTTCCATCTCAGTCTGACTCTGTAGCCTCTCTGACCGATCTCTTTTTTGATGAAGAATTATTTGAAATGTTTTGCAAGGAGCTGTGCAGCTATCACGATCAAACCGCAATGAAACGCAAAACACTAACTAGAACACTCAAGTGGTCTCCGGTTACACCGAAAGACATGAAGAAATTCCTTGGCCTAATTATTCTGATGGGTCAAACAAAAAAAGGTAGCTGGAAAGATTATTGGACCACAGACCCTTTGATAATCACCCCTATATTTGCACAAACAATGAGCCGCCATAGATTTGAACAAATATGGACATTTTGGCATTTCAATGATAATACAAAAATGGACAGTCGCTCGGGGAGACTTTTCAAAATTCAACCCGTGTTGGATTATGTTAACAAGGCAGCGTGAATCAAAGGCTAGCGATACATATATAATAACCTGAGCGGTAGCCGGCTCGAGCGAGACTAACGTGCGTGGCGGAGCACCTCTCGGTCACCCCGGAACAAAGCACTCTCGAACAATCGCGGGGCGCATCTTACACTCGGCGCGTGCAAATGTCAACACTTCCCCTCGACACGCGATTCCCTCGAACTGAGTCCCATGCCTTCAAGGCACTTAAAATGTTTCACCCTTGGCAGGGCCTTAGTGAGCACATCTGCGGCCATTTCACTCGTCGGGACATGCTCCAAAGTGATCTGTCCACTCTTCAAAACCTCCCGCACGAAATGGTGTCTGACGTCGATGTGCTTAGTCCTGTCGTGGAAAACAGGGTTGTGAGCCATTCTCGAAGCTCCGACATTGTCGTTATAAATTGTAACGGCAGTGAGACCGTCGAATCCGAGCTCGGATAGGAATCCGCGGAGAAGCACCGCCTCTTTGGATGCCTCAGTCAGTGCCATGTACTCCGATTCAGTAGATGACAAGGCAACAGTCCGCTGCTTTCTGGAGCTCCAACTAACAACTCCACCTGCGATGACAAAAGCATATCCCGTAAAAGATCTCCTATCCAAAAGACAGCTCCCCCAATCGGCATCGACAAAACCCTTTAATTTTTCACTCGTGGGCTTGTACTCGATGGACATATCCATCGTACACTTTAGGTATCTTAACACCCTCTTCGCAGCGATCCAGTGTGTGCCATCATAGCAGGTCAGAAACTGGCTAAGGTGACTCACCGCGTACGCAATGTCTGGCCTTGTGGCCACAGCGAGGTACATCAGGCCGCCGATTAACTCACGGTACGGTAACCTCTCGACATCTCCGTCCGCTGGTCCCTCACGCCTCTTCAGCCTCGCACCCGGATCCATAGCGGTAGATGCAGGATTGCATTCAAGCATCCCAAAACGACCAAGCAGGTCCCTGATATAGCCTCTCTGGCTGATCGCGATGCGATCCCTTTCGCGCGCAAACTCGATGCCGAGACAGCACTTCACGTCACCAAGGTCGTTGACCTCAAAAAACTTACTGAGGTGACTCTTGACGTCTCGAATCTTGTCTGTACTTTGGGCCACGACTAATATATCGTCCACGTAGACTACGATGATGACTGCATCCCGTCACCGACCAATATGATAGGTACAGGGATCCGCGCCTATCGGACTGGCGCCCAACTCGCGCATCCTCTCGTCGAGTTTATTGTTCCAACTTCGGCCCGCCTGTTTTAAGCCATACAGGGCCTTCTTCAAGTGGCACACCCCATTGCCAAGCCTCAGGTCCTTCAGCATCTTTTCGGCCTTTTTCCGAATTGCAGCGTCGGCCTCGACGGATATCATTTCTTCCAAAGCTTCCTCGAAGTGATCTGGAACGTTCATGAAAATCTCCTCTTCCAATGTTCCGTTCAAATAAGCCGTCGATATGTCGGGCTGGTGTATCTGCATGTTGAACTGGGCTGCAATAGCGGTAATGAGTCTTATGGAACTCAAACGAGCAACAGGAGCAAACGTTTCGAAGAAATCAACGCCGGGTCGTTGTGTAAACCCTTGAGCAACTATACGCGCCTTTCTTCTTTGCAATGTTCCATCTGGGTGGTATTTGTTTCGCAATACAAACCTACTCCCGATACTGCTGTGGCACGTCGAACGACTCACGACATCCCAAGTATCATTTTTTATGATTGGTCTTACCTCCACTGCCATCGCTCGCTTCCACTCGCTACTGTCGCGTCCGGAAATCGCGAGCTTCATGGGTATTTCGGCAGTACACACGACTTCTGCCGTTTCTTCGGTCTCCAGATTATGGTTACCTGAGGAGTCGTCATTCTCTACGTTCGGATTTCTCTGCGAATCGCCGACGTTGTCCGCCAAATGGAACTGTTTTCTCGGTCTTCCCCTGCGTCCTGTGCGTAAAATTCGCGGTCTTCCACGTCCGCGTTTCGGGACTTCCATTCGCACATCATCCCTTTCCGGAGCGTCGTCGCCTTCTTCTTCCCGACTCTCGGTCAGCGGCACGCGCTCGGCGACGATCGTTTCATTCGGTGATTTCTTTATCGCCTCTGGTAGAAATTCCTCGAATTTCTCCGTCGAGCCTCTCGCGGAATCTTCGATAAATTTTACGTCGCGACTAATCTTCTATCTTTCGCTCGTTCGGTATCCAGACTCGGTACCCTTTCGCTTGTTCGGCGTATCCGACGAATATCCCCTCACGCGAACGAGGCTCAAACTTGTCTTTCTGATGCTTTGTGTTCAAGCAGAAGACTCTAGAACCGAATTCCCGCAAATGAGCAACGCTGGGTTTCCTATTCACCCATACTTCGTGCGGCGTTACATTACCAAGGCTTCTTGTTGGACAACGATTCCTAACATAGTTCGATGCACATATCGCCTCTGCCCAAAAAGATGGCGCAAGCCCAGATTTAATGAGCATGCATCTGGCCATATCGATGAGCGTCCTATTTTTCCGCTCTGCCAATCCGTTTTGTTCCGGATTTCGAGGAACAGTAGTTCTACGCACAATACCGTGCTTCCTCAAAAAATCGTCGAATTCCTTATTGCAGTATTCGCGACCATTATCGCTTTGAAGGAATTTAATCCTCGTCCCGAGATGATTCTCTGCCATCGTCTTGTACTCACGGAAGGCCTGAAAAACTTCATTGTTCCTGTGCAGGAAACGTACCTCACACCATCTTGAAGCGTCGTCAATGAAGGTGACGAAAAACAGCGCCCCCCCGTTCGATTCGATGCGCATGGGACCGCAAACGTCCGAGTGCACGATGCTCAACGGATGTGTTTGCCTTTCGGATTTCTCTGGGAAGGGAGTCCGGGTCATCTTTCCCTTCGCGCAGACGTCGCATGCAATGTCGCCCTGTAATTTTGCGCTTTCCAATCCGCGTACCATCCCGATATTTTTCGCCTTTCTAATATCGTTAATATTAATATGCCCGAGACGTCGATGCCACAACTCCAGATCGCCCGTCTTATCCGCGTTCGATACCGTGCTACATTCGTGTGCCTTACTCTCCTTAACAAGGTATAAGTCGCCGATACGGTCCGCAACTAATATAGTCTTTCCGCGCTTATCGGTAACCGACGCCCCAGTTCGCTCGAACGTTACCCTAAAACCACGATCAGCAATTTTCGCGACCGATAAAAGATTTGAACGCAAATCCGGAACCAGCAGCGTATCCTCGAGATGTAGGTTTCTCAAAATGCCCTTATTTTCGACGACAATCGAAACCACGCCTTTACCGCTGACTCCAATCGATGAGCGATTTGCCAAATTTAGGGTCCGGTGCGTTGATGCGTCCACGGATCCGAACTTTCGCGAGTCGTTACATAAGTGAGACGTACACCCGCTATCGAGACACCAGCATTTTTCGCGGGTTTCGTCAATGCACAATGCCTCGGCTACTTCAAGTTGTGCATATAAGCTTGTGTTTTCATTTGTCCTTCCGGCCCTAGCGGTCCTGTGCGTATCTCTCTTCTTTTGTTCGCACTCGCTCGCTTTGTGTCCAATCTGGCGGTACTTGAAACAGCGCAATCCGACCGATGACCTATCGCTCTCACTCTTTCGCGAATGTGTTTCGCCGGCTCTGCCTCTCGCTCGCGGCTGCGTCGTCGCGCTTCGTCTCGCATACATCGCATTCTGAATGTCACCTCGACTGCCGTTTCTATGCGCGTCGTTTTCTTCGATGATCTTAGATCTAAGCGTTTCCGGGGATGGAAGATCATCGCGCGACTCAATCGCGCACCGAAAAGTCTCAAACGTCGGAGGGAGGCTATATAATAATAAAATTGACAACATATCTGGAATGATTGTTATTTCCATGGCCTCGAGCTTATCCACGACGTCGAAAAACATTTTTAGATGCTCGCGTACGTCCTCGCCATCCTGCATCTTCCTCAGAACGAGTTGTTTCAGAAATGTTGCCTTTCTCGCCGGCCCTTTCGATTGGTAAATCGATTCCAGCTTCAGCCATAATTCGCGAGAGGTTTCGCAATTCTTCACTTGCTTCAACTCAGAGGAACTGATGCCGAGAAGGATTTCCGACAATGCTTTTTCATCGGTATATGTCCAATCTGCGAGAGCTCCTGCGTTATCGCCCCCAACGACCGCCGGCCTCGCCTTTGCACCGCTCACATAACACCACAAATCAGTTTTAATTAACAGCGCACGCATGTGGATCTTCCACGTGTCGTAATTCGTCGCAGTTAGAGTTTCGATCTTTGTGATCCCGATCGCGTTCATTTTCGCCACGTGCACTTTGTTTCGATGCACTTTACAAAACTTTAATTGTCACTATCAAAACGCACTGAACTCTTATTACACCTTATACGCTGTGTCTGGGTCCATAACCTGTTAACAAGGCAGCGTGAATCAAAGGCTAGCGATACATATATAATAACCTGAGCGGTAGCCGGCTCGAGCGAGACTAACGTGCGTGGCGGAGCACCTCTCGGTCACCCCGGAACAAAGCACTCTCGAACAATCGCGGGGCGCATCTTACACTCGGCGCGTGCAAATGTCAACAGATTATTTCCTCCACAAATTCAGAACAACATACAAACCAAAGCAACAGTTGTCTTTGGACGAGGGAATGATCCCATGGAGAGGACGGCTGAGATTTCGCACGTACAACCCAGCAAAACTGACAAAATACGGTTTACTTGTTCGGATGGTGTGCGAGAGTCACACCGGCTACATATGCAATATGGAGATATACACTGCTGAAGGAAAAAAATTGGAGCAAACTATTCTTTCAGTTCTTGGTCCCTATCTTGGCATATGGCACCATATTTACCAAGATAATTATTATAATAGTACATCTACTGCCGAATTGCTGCTCGAAAACAAAACTAGAGTATGTGGGACTATTAGGGAGAACAGAGGCTTACCGCCAGATTTGAAAATGAAGACATCAACAATGAAGAAAGGCGACATAATATTTTCTAGAAAAGGTGATATTCTTCTCCTCGCATGGAAAGACAAGCGGATTATCAGAATGATCTCGACCATTCATGACACTTCCGTCTCGACATCTGGAAAAAAAATAGAAAAACAGGAGAGAACATTGTAAAACCTACCTGTATCCATGAATATAATAACCACATGAAAGGGGTTGACCGTGCGGACCAGTTCCTTTCGTATTACCCCATTCTGAGAAAAAGTATGAAATGGACAAAAAAAGTAGTCCTCTATCTTATAAACTGTGGACTTTTCAATTCTTTTAGAGTATAGAATGAACTCAATCCACGCGAAAAAATAACGTACAAACAATTTATGCTTTCGGTGGCAAGACATTGGATAACAGACGACAATAATGAAGGCTCTTCGGAACCGGAAAGAGATCTACCGAACCCTTCCCCTGGGGGTGCAGGGAGAGCACCATGTAAAGATCCACCCGGAAGGATGTCAGGTGATATGAAACAGCATCAACCTACTTGCATTGCAGCGAATGGAAAAAAGAAATTTCCTACGAGACCCTGCAGAGTTTGTGCCGCCCATGGAAAACGAAGCGAATCACGATATGTCTGTAAATTTTGTATGGTTCCTCTTCATAGAGAAAAATGTTTTACACAGTACCATACTTTAAAAAAGTATTAGAAACTTCTGTGAAATTGATTTTTAAATAAAATTTTGTAATAATTATTATAAAACAATTTTTTTTTAATAATACCTAAATTGCATCCTATTTTACAATTTCTAAAAATTTCGTACAAATTAATTTTTTAAGTAAAAAAGTTATTATTATTATTAAAAAAACATGATTTTTTTGCAATAATCCCTAGAATGCATCCAATTATACAATTTCTGAAAGTTTCACAAAAATTGCTTCATAAATAACAAAGTTATGATGATTTTAGAACGTAGAAGTTTGCCCAAAAACGTGCGGTCCCTGGCGTATGTCTTACAGATTTCTTTGCGGTCCTTAATGTGTTAAGTCTGATCAATGGTATGACTATTCGTTTTTTTTCTCTGTGCTTAAATGTGTTTTTATTACTGTATTGCTTCCTATGGTTTTAGGTTTTTCTTTTTTTTCTATTTTAAACCAGCATTTCTCTTCTGGGTGGTATCTTACCCCTTTACCCATATTCTCACATGTCTTGCATGGTTTTTTTTTCTTCATTTTTTATTTTGCATTCTGATTTACCATCTTTTTTAAATGTTTTCTTTTTTTCTGCTATTCCTTCGAGCTTTTGTAATCCATTGATTAAATCTTTTGTGTTTTTTATTTCATCCCTGTCTATTTTCTCTCTGATGAATTCTGGCAAACCAAATGCAATTCTGTCTATCATTGTATGATCATCTATATTCTTATTTATTTCTAGTAGTAGTCGTTCTTTCTTTATTGCATATTGTACCAGTGAACCTTCTTTCTATTTAAAAAAATGAGCATATGCTCTGGCACTCCATCCTTTATTTGAAAAGATTTCTGTTAATGCTTGTTTCCATCCATGCCAATTGTCTTCATGCTCTCCTTTCATTACTGTAGAAGAGTACCAGTCTTGGCAAGTTTCATCTATAATAATAATACTCTCAGTAATTCAATTTTGGTTTCATCTTTTTCTATTTTAAATCTTACACATTCTTTCTCAAACGTGTTTAACCATTGTTTAACATTAGATGTTTTATAATTCAATTTTTCTAATGCAAATTTATCTACAATATGTTTTAAGTTTTTCTCTTCTTCCTTTTTTTCTGATCTTTTTTTGACTAGTTTTTCTAATATTTCTGCCAAATCTGAGTGTTCTGTAATATTCTTTTGAGGAATAATTTGTTTTAAATATTGGGACATTGAATAAGTTTTCGCTGTTTGAGAACAAATGGTGTTTCCGGTCGTATCTGCGCGCAGTTTTTGGGGGGGACGCATTTTTTTAGTAGTGCGATAACATTGTAAGGAATTCCGAGAATTTCGTCTCGCTGGCGCATAAACAGTTTGCTGTGCAATCGAGTTAGACATGGAGAGTTTAGTTCCGAAAAAGAGCTTTTGCGGGGAGTCTTGCTGCATTATTTTTTTCTAAAGAAATCTGCAGCAGAGGCTCACAGAATTTTGAAGGAGACATATGGAGAGCATGCGTTATCGGAAACAACCTGCAGAGATTGGGATTGGCGCTTCAAAAACGGTCATTTTGACCTGGAGGATAAAGAACGCACTGGGGCGCCAAAAAAAATCGAAGACGAGGAGCTGGAGGCGTTACTCCTTGAGGACTCGTGCCAAACTTTAGTGGAACTAGGAGAGTCATTAGGAGTTGCCGACAAAACTGTCTCAAAACGGTTAAAGTCAATAGGAATGATCCAGAAACAGGGTTATTGGGTCCCCTATCAGCTGAAGCCGCGCGACGCGGTGCGCCTGGGAGAAGACATAAGAAAGACCTTCGGTTCAGGCATACCTTGAAAGCCCGAAGTGGGAAATTCTACCCCACCCGGCATACTCTCCAGACATCGCCCCTTCGGACTACCACCTGTTCCGGTCGATGAGCAATAGCCTGACAGACCAGCACTTCCGTTCTTAGGAGGACGCGAAAAAATGGGTCGATTCCTGGATTGCCTCAAAAGACGCTTCGTTTTTCCGGAGGGGAATTCAAATGCTGCCGGAGAGATGGGAAAAAGTAGTGGCCAGTGATGGCCAAAACTTCCAATAACAGGTTTTTCCCTAAAAGTTTTTATTAAACTTTAATTATGAGGAAAAAACAGCGAGAACTTATTCAATGTCCCAATATTTTCCTCCAAACTGGATATTTCCTTCTTTGTCTAAATATATCACTTGTAATTGTTTTGACAGTGTTATTCATATTTTTAACTTCTCTTGTCTTTTTCTTAATGAGTCCCTTACCTTTTTGAAGACATCTATGTTTTTTAACTCCTCATGAAAATCCGCATAGATGAGTTCATCTGGTATGGCATATCTTTCTCCTTGTTCCGTAATGATTGAGCTTATAGCTATCACTGTAGTTTTGCTATCCTTTGGGGAAGCCACCGCTCTGAATTCAAATTTTAATTTCATTTTGTGATGAAAATTGTCGTTTTATAATATGAATTATATACCACAATTGTAGGGGTTTCTCCGAGTAATTGAACCAATTTGTTTTTCTGTGAGTAAGAGTTTTTTTATTACAATTAATATTCTTATCTCTAATGTATATAACATATTTACACGTCACCTGTGAATAAGAGAAACGACAATTAAAGTTAATCACTCCTCTCTTCACCACTCTGCTTTAATTCTTTCTATAAATTATGTTTGTTAATTATATTCGCTTCAATCGTGCTTTCTTCTAATTCTCCTGTTTCTCTCTGTTTACAAAACATATGGCTGATGTCATGGAAACGCGCGGAGTACACTACGGGTGTTCAATCTTGAAGAGAGTATATTCTCTTTACATATATGTATACCATCTTCGAAACCACAGAGTCAAATTATTATTATTGGACTCTGAACACATTCACGGGTGTGGGTGCATAATATTTTGGTGCCTCCTGTGAGGTCTGAGCCTTATATCACGAGACGGAGAAAAGGAAAGAGAAACCCTGGTTTACGAGCCGTAGAAGAAAGAGAGACGTTGCAGCATCAGGACGAGCCGCCTGAAACTCCACGTGGACAACAGCAAACAGTAAGTCTGTAGAGTACAACGATAGAGCATTGCCGTATTGCGCGCGTCAGCATGCTCTACTGTCTTTTCACACGTCTTTTATTCTAAAAACAATTGAGAGTCCAGAGCGTCTCGTCGCACGAGCAGAGAGCACAGTCGCGTAGTATCCATCACTATTCGCGGACACGCTAAGTTATTTGTATACCATATATGTGTTATAATAAAGGTCACTGTGATAAAGTATAACAAATAACAAAGTCGTTTGATCCTTGACATTGCCAACGATAATCCACAACGGCAGACAGAATCAAAGTTATACTGCAAAAACGCAGAGCGCTAAAATTCCAAATCACGACCCTGGGGAATCTCCTCGAGAAGGGAAATATTGTCAAAACGACATTAAAATTACGTATCGCTCGCGTTACCGAGCTATACAAAGCATTCGAGGAGTATCATGACGAGCTCGAGATTTTAGATCCAAAGGATGCGCATCAAAGCACATTCGGGATGATTCAGGAACAATTTTACAATCTAGCCGGCAAGGTTGAAAATTTAGTAGGCGCAAGCGGTCAGTGGGAACCGAGCACGAGCAGGTCGAGCTGGCGGGACACATAGTGAGATCACCGCGGCGTTGACGACCTTTCGAAATATCAAATTACCCGAAGCTCTTTTCCCTACGTTTGACGGGAAGTACGAAGAGTGACTATCATTTAAAAACGCATTTCAGACTATGATAGGATTGCAGCCAGATCTAGCCGCGGCCGACAAACTAAGCCATCTTAAATCCGCATTAGTGGGGGGAGCCGCAAACAAAGTAAAAATACTCGATAACACCGATGCAAATTACGCGAAGGCGTGGGAGCTATTAGAGCGATCCTACGAAGTGAAACACGCATTAATATCGCGTCATTTATCATTAATATTGAATTTGACAAGCGTAGAACGCGAGAGCACGAGCGAGTTGACGAAACTGGCCGATGATATGCAACAGCATATCGCGGCATTGAAGTCGTTGGGAGTTTCCACCGGGCAGGAAATGGTCACGGATCGCGATGAGGTCCCAACGGCCGATAAATTATATAACTTCATATATAAAACAGCAGTGTGTGCGTCCAAGCGTGAGAAGATCAGGGCAGCGGACAGCGATCGACGTAGGGAAGGCATACCCAATAAAAGACGACGCATCACGAGTCACGTTTTCATGACGAGCTCGGGACCTAACTGTATAGTGTGCCGGAATAAACAACACCCGTTGTTCCGTTGCGATAAATTTAAACAATTATCCGTATCCCGACGAATTGAAATTGTGAAAAACGCGAAATTATGCTACAATTGTATGAGGTCCCATCGCGATAGCAAGTGCAAATAAACAGGGGGCACTATTTGACAAAAACGACACAATTCACTTTTACATCTGGACAGACACCCGAATCAACCCGACGTCACAAAAACCGAAATGAAGACAGACCAGACCGCGTAACTAGACGGATTGAAAAATGAGCGCGCGATAAGTCTCAGAGCCATAACATCCGGCAGTACTTCGCAATTGTTGACGAGCGCCGTGGTGTACGCTTTAAATGAGAAACAAAATCTCGTAAAGTGTCGCGCATTATTAGATACGGGTGCAACGGCAAATTTTATAACGGAATCGCTGTTGAAACGTTTGGGAATACCAATAGTTAAAAAGGCATGACCCGTTGGTGCAATTAACGGCAAAATCACACAATCTAAAGGCGTGGTTCAGCTTACAACTCAATCCATACGCGACGGGTTTCGCAAGGAATTGACTTGCCTAACCATTCCAGCCATTGCCGATTCAATTCCAAGCGAACCCTTTCCCCGGCATTTGATAAAAATACCACCCAACGTCAAACTAGCAGATCCCGAATTCCATATACCACGCTCAACCGATTGACGTATAGGCTCAGGAGCTACCCTCTCCTTGTTTTGCGTCAGTCAAATTAATCTGTCGACAGGAAATTGCGATCAATTTATACAAAAAACACGACTCGGTTGGGTAGTAGCCGGGGATGCAGCGATCCCGACACAATCGACGCGAAGTGTGGGGCCAATAGATGGCGTTACAGATGGCCGCGATCACGATCGGAATCACAACCGAGCTGATTGACTATGGACCGGTAAAAGGTTCATGGTAAAAGGGAAACAAAGGACAGTCGAAAGGAATGAAGATGTGAGAGAGCACGTGTTGTACGGATAGTGTATAATAAAGAATTGTTATTTTGAAATCTGAATTAATCGGCCTCTGTGCCAACCTTCCTCCAACACGAAGTACGTGTTGTATGACGACTCTAGATAGCTAAACAAATAGCTAGATTTTGGACAATTGAAGAGGTCGACATTAACAAACCAAGGATTGACGAAGAAACTGAAATACAAGCACACTTCGACAATACAATATCTCGTGAGAAGGACGGCCGGTACACAGTTCGTTTACCGTTCCGAGCCATAGGTAAACTATTAGGGAGATCACGAGGTAGATCACTTAAAAGATTAACAGCAATATAGTAGATCGAAAACTGAACACGAACGCGGATTTAAAGGCTGAGTATGCGCGAGTTATGGACGAATATTTAGACCTACAACACATGGAACCAGCGACAGACTCCGACGACACCGGGTATTACATGCCGCACCACGCGGTAATCAAGGAAGCGAGCAATACAACGAAAGTCAGGGTCGTATTCGACGCACCAGCGAAAACGGACAATGGCACATCCTTGAACGATTTATTAATGGTAGGACCCACGATACAGGACACGTTATTCGCGCACGTTATCAGATTTCGCACATTTAAGTACGCTATCACCGCAGACATCGAAAAAATGTACAGACAGGTGAAATAGGCAAACGTATGAGATAGAGACTTACCAGCTCAAAACCATCACATTCGGCGTCTCTGCTTCACCATTTCTGGCAATTCGCGTCATTCAACGACTCACGGAAGACGAACACTACGACTACCCGAAGGCCGCCGAAATTCTCAGCAAGCATTTATACGTGGACGATTTACTAACGGCCGCCGAGACACAATCGCAGAAGCACGCGCAGTGAGAAACGATATAATTGCGTTGCTATCGCGAGGCGGGTTTGAAATTCGACAGTGGGCTTCCAACGATAAACGCGTGGTCGGTGATCTAGAACCCGATGCCATCCATTCCAATATATCATTACAACTAGACGAATCATTGAAGACGTTGGGCATAGCGTGCAACATTAAGAACGACACAATACGGTACTCTGTTAATTCGGTTCAAGCGGCGGAAGGAATAAGTAAAAGAAGCATTTTGTCAGAAACTGCCAAAATATTTGATCCAATAGGACTTCTCGGACCAGTAATCCTTTACGCAAAGAAAATTATGCAGGACGTGTGGCGGTGCGGCATACATTGGGATGAGTCCATTCCACAAAGTATACACTCAGATTGGGCAAAATTCGTACGACAGCTCGAATTTATTAACGATGTGTCGTTCGATCGCAAATTATTAGTCGACAATTATAGAGAGATACAAATCCACGGGTTTTGCGACGAAAGTAACGTAGGGTACGGTGCGTGTTTATACCTTAGATCATGCAGCGCAGACGGAAAAACCAAAGTAGCGTTGATTTGCGCAAAATCACGAGTCGCATCTATAAAAACACTCACCATACCGCGACTAGAATTGTGCAGCGCATTGCTATTGGCGCGGGTACATCGCGAAGTACGCGCTGCGTTAGGCATCGACTGTGAGAAATCGGTTTTTTGATGCGATTCGACCATAGTGCTGCATTGATTACGAACAGAACCGCACCGTCTGCAAACCTTCGCGGCAAATCGGGTCTCGGAAATTCAGGAACTCACTAGTTCAATGGAATGGCGACACATTAGATCGGAAGAGAATCCGGCCGACGCCGTGTCGAGAGGTCAATTACCCCACGATTTCTTACATAACACATTATGGAAAATAGGGCCCGCGTGGTTAAACAATGACGAACGCGATTGGCACAACAAGGATATACTACCGACCGGAATACCGGAGCTAAAACGAAATACAGTAAAACCTCTTTTTGTGCGGTCCTTTTTTATGCGATTTTATTTTTGTGTGATTTTTTTTGTGCGATTTTTTTTGTTCGATTTTATTTTTGTGCGATTTTTTTTATGCGATTTTTTTTTATGCGGTATATGAAACTCAGCGGCGTTGGCACTAGATTAATGTTTCCTATTAGTATACATATGAGGCATTCCATGCCAAATCGGACACTTTCCGACCTCACCCCCTTCGATTTTTTTTTAAATTTTATATGTTTTTAAGGTTGATCAAAAACGCGTTCATGAATTTTTTCAGATTTTTTTGGGTGTCCGTTTTGGAAATATGAATTTTCTTAAAATTTGGGCTTTTTTTTTTCAAATGCTCATAACTTTGTGAAAAATAGACCAATTTGATCGTTCTTTTTTTCAAAATTTGTGTTTTTGAATGATCTTTCAAGAAAAAAATATGATTTTAACCAAAAAAAAATGTTTCATTGTTTATTTTTAATTTAAAGCACAAAATATTTTTTATCTCAAAACACGCCCCGATCGATTTTTTTGAAAAAATTCTCAAAAACACTTCGATGGATATAACAACTTAAAAAAATTGTCCGATCGTGGGCAAATTCCTCGTTCTATTTTTTTTCTTTATTTGAAAATATCTGTTCTATCAGGTCGTACGTTCCGTTTCAATGGAAAATATTTTTTATCTCAAAACACGCCCCGATCGATTTTTTTGAAAAAATTCTGAAAGAAGCTTGGATGGATATAAGAACTATAAAAAATTGTCCGATCGTGGGCAAACTCCTCGTTCTATTTTTTTTTCTTTATTTGAAAATATCTCTCCTGTCGAGTCGTACGTTCCGTTTCAACGAAAAATATTTTTTATATCAAAACACGCCCCGATCGATTTTTTTGAAAAAATTCTCAAAGAAGCTATGATGAATATAAGAACTTTAAAAAATGGTCCGAACGTGGGCAAACTCTTTGTTCTATGTTTTTTCTTTATTTGAAAATATCTGTTCTATCAGGTCGTACGTTCCGTTTCAACGGAAAATATTTTTTATCTCAAAACACGCCCCGATCGATTTTTTTGAAAAAATTCTCGAAGAAGCTTGGATGGATATAAGAACTATAAAAAATTGTCCGATCGTGGGCAAACTCCTCGTTCTATTTTTTTTCTTTATTTGAAAATATCTGTTCTATCAGGTCGTACGTTCATTTCAATGAAAAATGTTTTTTATCTCAAAACACGCCCCGATCGATTTTTTTGAAAAAATTCTCAAAGAAGCTTGGATGGATATAGAAACTTTTAAAAAATGTCCGATCGTGGGCAAACTCCTCGTTCTATTTTTTTTTCTTCATACGAAAATATTTGACAGATTTGATGGTTTGACAGAATAGATATTATCGAATTAAGAAAAAAAATAGAACGAAGACTTTGCCCACGATCGCACAATTTTTAAAAATTGTTATATCCATCATAGCTTCTTTGAGAATTTTTTCAAAAAAATCGTTCGGGGCGTGTTTTGAGATAAAAAACATTTTTCATTGAAATGAACGTACGACCTGATAGAACAGATATTTTCAAATAAAGAAAAAAAATAGAACGAGGAGTTTGCCCACGTTCGGACAATTTTTTATAGTTCTTATATCCATCCAAGCTTCTTCGAGAATTTTTTCAAAAAAATCGATCGGGGCGTGTTTTGAGATAAAAAACATTTTTCATTGAAACGAACGTACGACCAGATAGAACAGATATTTTCAAATAAAGAAAAAAAAATAGAACAAAGAGTTTGCCCACGTTCGGACCATATTTTAAAGTTCTTATATCCATCATAGCTTCTTTGAGAATTTTTTCAAAAAAATCGATCGGGGCGTGTTTTGATATAAAAAATATTTTTCGTTGAAACGGAACGTACGACTCGACAGGAGAGATATTTTCAAATAAAGAAAAAAAATAGAACGAGGAGTTTGCCCACGATCGGACAATTTTTTATAGTTCTTATATCCATCCAAGCTTCTTCGAGAATTTTTTCAAAAAAATCGATCGGGGCGTGTTTTGAGATATAAAATATTTTCCGTTGAAACGGAACGTACGACCTGATAGAACAGATATTTTCAAATAAAGAAAAAAAATAGAACGAGGAATTTGCCCACGATCGGACAATTTTTTTAAGTTGTTATATCCATCGAAGTGTTTTTGAGAATTTTTTCAAAAAAATCGATCGGGGCGTGTTTTGAGATAAAAAATATTTTGTGCTTTAAATTAAAAATAAACAATGAAACATTTTTTTTTGGTTAAAATCATATTTTTTTCTTGAAAGATTATTCAAAAACACAAATTTTGAAAAAAAGAACGATCAAATTGGTCTATTTTTCACAAAGTTATGAGCATTTGAAAAAAAAAAGCCCAAATTTTAAGAAAATTCATATTTCCAAAACGGACACCCAAAAAAATCTGAAAAAATTCATGAACGCGTTTTTGATCAACCTTAAAAACATATAAAATTTAAAAAAAAATCGAAGGGGGTGAGGTCGGAAAGTGTCCGATTTGGCATGGAATGCCTCATATACATGTTGTGGACGAACCCTGGCTGCGTGGACTCCTTGACGACAATTATATTTACTTTGCGATGCCCTGTTCATTTGTTTTAAACAATCACCTGACAACGTACAGTCAGTTGCGTACGTATTGTCGCTTGACGCACCAACAGTCGCTTCATATTCAAAGTTTTATCCACGATTCACGTAATTAAGGATCCATTTTACAGTGAGATTAAAGGTAAATAAATTAATTACTTTTGTTTCTATATATGTATAGCTTTCATGATTTTTATTTTATTTTTAGACAGAAGTACTCCCTTAAAATGAATAATTGTAGCCAAAAAAATGTAAAAAGACAGACAATTTCATTAGAAACAAAAATTCTAATATTAAATAGACTAGCAGATGGTGAGGGATCCACAGCTGTCGCTAACGAATTCAAATTAGGCGAATCGACGATTAGAGCTATACACAAACGTGCGACTAAAATACATGAATCGCTAAATAGTGCAACAAACGACAGTTCTAGAAGAGCATCATATTCTAGAAATATTGTTATAGAGAAGACGGAAAAGGCTCTCGTGTTGTGGATTAAAGATTTAACTAAAAAACGAATCCCCATTCACAGAGATTTAATTCAAGAAAAAGCTAGACCGTATTTCAACCAGCTGAAAGATTTAGAACCAAGTTCGTCATCCTGTTTAGAAAACGTGAAATTTTCTGCGAGCAATGGCTGGTTTGGTAAATTTTTACGACGATACGCACTTCACAATGTGAAGATACAAGGCGAGGTAGCGTCCGCCGATGAAACAGCTGCTATGAATTATCGTCAAGAACTAGCAAAAATCATTGATGATGGTGGATATTGCCCAGATCAAGTATTTAATGCAGATGAGACTGGTTTATTCTGGAAAAAGATGCCCAGCCGAACATTCATTGCAAAATCTGAAAAAACTGCAAGTGGTTTTAAAGCGGCAAAGGATCGAATTACACTCCTTCTGTGCAGTAATGCCTCTGGTGCAAAAATGTTAAAACCACTTATTATAAATAAAGCTTTGCACCCACGTGCGCTAAAAGGCATAAATTTAACTGAATATCCGGTACATTTCATGGCCAATAAAAAAGCATGGATCACATCAGCTGTTTTTGCAACCTGGTTTAACGATTGTTTTGTACCAGAAGTTGAAAAATACATGGCAGAGATGGGTCTTCCTTTCAAAGTGTTGCTAATTGTTGATAATGCACCCGGCCATCCTTATTTAGAACATCCTAATGTACAGATAGTGTTTTTACCACCAAATACGACTAGCCTTATACAACCACTGGATCAGGGCATAATCGCAAATTTTAAGAAACACTATGTCAAATTGACGTTTCGCTACATTCTGAGAAAACTAGAGAACGAAGAATTAAGCCTGGCTGAAGTTTGGAAAAAGTTCTCAATTTTAGACTGCATAAACCACTCTACTGCAGCAATTAGTCAAAAAAAAACAACACACATTAAATTCGTGCTGGAAAGCGATCTGGCCTGAATGTGTGATTAATCGAAATGTAACCGATAACGCGTCCACGTTATTATCAGAAATTACTGCGCTCGCACATAACATCAGCGGCGAAGGCTTTGATACTTTCGGCGAAAATGATTTGGACGAAATGATTGAGGACGAAACTCTCAATGATAGTGACATTATCAATAATTTGATAGATTATGAAGACGAACCAGAAGAACCGGAATCTATTACAGCAGATAAAATATATGCAGGGATCCAGATATCTAAAAAATTGGAAACGCATTTTCTTAAAATAGACACTAATGCCGAAAGAAGCTTGAAATTCCAACAAGAGCTAAGATCATGCATGTCTCGCTATCGTGACGTTTACAAGCAACTGATCAATCCACCGTCGTCACAAAAACTGATCACTGACTTTATGGTTCCAAAAAACAAATCAATTGAAATCGTATCTTCAAGCGACGAAAGCGATTTTGAACCAATTCATCACAAGAAAATGCGCGTTTTGGATTCCGACGAGTAGCAGTGAATTATTTAATGTGTACTTTGAAAGCTTCTAACTGTAAATGAAAGATTAAATGTTTTTAAAATATTTCCAGGTCTAATTTAATTATCTAATTTGTTTGAAAGCATTTCTTCGTCTATTTCGTAAATAATTGATGCGTTTTCTAAGTGCGACTTTTTTTATGCGGTCCCTGTCCGCCGCATAAAAAAAATTTTAGGTGGTATATCGTACAAAATTGGTTATTATATGTAAGTACTTATAAAATTTCCAAATATTTTTTTGTACGATTTCTTTTATTCGGTCCCTATCCACCGCACAAAAAGAGGTTTTACTGTATGTGTTTATTGACGACGCACAACCATTACGAAATATTATCATATATTCATAGAAAAATATTCATCATATTCAAAATATTCATCATATTCATAGAAAAATATTATCATATATTCATAGAAAAATATTCATCATATTCAAAATATTCATCATATTCATAGAAAAATATTATCATATATTCATAGAAAAATATTCATCATATTCAAAACTATTACGAATTATCGCGTACTGTCTGCGATTGCGCACACAGAAAAGGTATAACGGGGCATTATGCGCGGAGGAAATAACCAAGGCGGAACATAAAATACTAAAGGCCCTTCATGCCGCTAGATTTCCTCATGAAATCAAGGAAGTTAAAACGAAGGGTTTTGACACAAAAAACCGACTAGCCAATTTCAGTCTCTTTTTAGATGTATGTATGTATGTATGTATATATATTTTATGTTCCCTTCCGGGTTACGTATTTCTGTACAACTCCTTAGCCTACTTAACCTATGTTAACCTATCTCTTATTCTACTCCTCTTTTCCGCTCGCTTCATCGCTCGCTTCCTCTCTCTCTCTCCTCCTCCTCTCTCTCTCACTCATCTCCTCGCACTCTCTCTCCCTCTCTCACTCCCGACTTCCGTTTCCTTTCCACACTTCTCTCCCTCATTCTCTCTCCTCTTTTCCTCCCCTGCTTTTCCTAAATCCCCCCTCTCCCCCTCCTCCTCTCACCCCTCCTTTTCCCTCTCCTTCTCCTCCCGTGCCCTATTTCTCCTCTCTTCTAATTCTCTTAACCACCTCTCACCCTCTTCTCCCCCTCCCAAGACCCATCCTATGTTTTCTTTCCACGGCCCCCTATCTCCCTTATCTCCTTCCCTCCCTCTACATCTTTCCCATACGTGCTCCCACGTCTCCTCCTCTTCTCCACATATTCTGCATTCTCTTTCTTTCTCTGTTCCCCAGTATTTCCCACTTCTTGTCTCATTTCCCATTCTCGCTCTCGCTACTCTCCTCTTTCTCCCGTCTGACCATTTCCTGTTCTTCGTATATTCCGGCTTTCCCTGCTCCCTCACCTTCCAGTACCACTCATTACTTCTTGATTTCCTTATCCTCTCTTCCCTTTCCCTCTCTTGCAATTCTATATCCCTCCTTTCCAGTTCCTCGTATCCCTCTTCCCTCCCCCCTGCTATACCTCTCTCCTCGTAAAACATCTTTGTTTCCTTCTCCCATTTTCCATTTGCTTTTCCCTTTTTCCATCTCTCCTCCATTTCCTCACAACATTTTCTTGCTATTTCCCCTCCCTTCCCCTCTTTTATCCTTTCTCCGTACCTCCATGCCCTCCTTCCCGCTCTTACCCTTATTAGCTCCCTTCCCATCTCCTCCCTTATCATATACCCTGGTGTGTACCATTCTACCCCTGCCGTCCATTTTAGGTATTTCTCTTGTATACTTTCTGTGATGTACGTACGCTACGGCGAGGTAGGACTGGCGGCGAGAGCACAGGTGTGGGTATGAGTGCGAGCGGCGTGTGAGGGCATGAGTGTGTGCGAGCGGCGTGTGAGGATGTGTGAGAGTAGGCGTGCGTGAGAAGCGAGGCTCTGCGGAGAGCCAGTCAATGTATAGCGAGCAACGAGGCGACACGAGGAAAATAAAGGCGAGATCTTCCAAATTAGTGACCAGATCTACTTTCCAATAATCTCCCATTACATACGCCGCAGTGGCGACGAGGATGGGATTGGAATAAACGTCTCACATCCGACAGACCGTGAAGAAGCTTTCCGTACGACGATCCGCAAAATAGGCACGGCATACAGGCGCCGATGCAGGCGGGCGAGAACTCGGAACACGAGACAAAAGAAAAATTGCCAGAGGGACCGCCACGCCAATTGTCACTCACGGAGGCGCAACATTTAAAGAAGGAGGAGTACGTCGCGGAATTGGAAAAACGGGGCCTAGTAGTCGAGCGAACCGTTACCAGGGACGTGTTACGCGAACGGTTGGTAGCCATCGTAAGATCGGAGCTGGCCGAGGAAGACAACAAACAGACACAGGCGACCACAACAGGCAGTTCGAGCGGCGTCCAGAGAAGTGGAGAAGAAGACCAGATTAATAGAGAGGAAGATCGGTGTAGCGACGACGAAATGGCAACGAGCACACATATTTTTTTCCGGCGGGAGACGGACGATTGGGAGTCTTTCACGGATCGACTGGAAAGGTATATTATCGTTAAAAACATCACGGAAGCAGACATGAAGAGGGCGATACTATTAACACACATCGACGAGGAAACATACAAATTATTTAAGGACCTATGCGCGCCGGATAAGCCATCGGGGAAACCATACAGCGAGCTTATCAAAATCTTAACGGAACACCTCAACCCAGCGCCCTCAGAGGTCATGGAACGGTACATTTTTCACCGGGCAAGACAAGAGCAGAACGAGACAATTTCGGAGTTTGTCACGAGGCTCCGACGGTTGGCTCTGAACTGCAATTTTGCAGGGCAACTAAACGAAGCGTTACGGGACCAACTAGTTTGCGGTATTCACGACGAGTCAATCCGCATTGAACTGTTCAAGCAGCCAAAACTGACCCTGGAAATAGCGATCAAAGAAGCGGTAGGCAGGGAGAGTGCCATAAAGAATGCGGCAGAAGTACATAAAACACTGCCGCAAAGAAATTTTAAATTGGAAAGTTTCGCGATGAGCCCAACACAGCCGCATAAACCCGAGCAATACAAACAGTCAGGCAACCAGCAACGGAAGAAATACCAACAACCGCAGACCAACACACAACGAAGAGAAGGCACAACATGCTACTGCTGCGGACAGAAGGGGCACGGGACGTACTCCTGCAGGTATCGAGACCATAGTTGCAATTTTTGCAAGATCAAGGGACACCTGAAACGAGCCTGCATTAAGAAAAAGAAGATGGACAACAAATATCTCCAAGAGGACAGCAGCCGAATGGACCACGACGACGAGGACGCCAGTGGAAGCAGTACAGCGGAGAACACCGTCGATTTCCACGCTATTGACGGTATATATAACGTACACAACTGTAATACAATTAGTGCGGAGCCAATGTTCATGGATGTCGGAATCAATGGGCGAACAGTTACAATGGAGGTAGATTCAGGGACATATTTTTCGGTAATGTCGGAAGGGTTTATAGAACGAAATTTCAAGGAGCTCGCGAGAACAAAGTCGGGTATCAATCTGCGCAGTTACGAGGATAATGTGATGGAACCGCGCGGTCAAGTAAGGAATCTAAAAGTAACACTGAATGGTAGGACAGAAAACTTACATTGTTTAGTTCTAAAGGGCAACAAAGTTCCTTTAATTGGGAGACAATGGCTGGCAGCGTTCGGACTATGGCCATTGGTAATACCCACAAACTTAGATGAGGCAGGGAAACGGAAAAACGACATTCACAAACTACACGCAAATGACGTCCCGGGGAAACTACTGACAGAATTCGCGACTTTATTTAGCGATACACCAGGCGTATACAATAAGCGCGAAGTCAAAATACATGTAAAACCGAATACACAACCGGTTGCATTTGGAGCGCGACATGTACCATACGCGTTAAGACCCAAAATCGAACAAGAAATTGAGAGGTTAGTCAAGTTGGGACATTTAGAAAGGGTAGAGTCAAGCGAATGGGCGACACCCATCGTACCAGTCCTAAAGAGTGACGGGAAAATTAGAATTTGTGGGGATTTTAAAAGAACACTCAACCCGCACCTAAAAATAACGAAACGGTCGTTCCCGCGGATTGATGACATCTTTGCAGTGACGCGGAACGGACTAACGTTTTCCCAGCTCGACTTACCGCACGCATACATGCAAATCGGGGTAGATAAAGAGTCACGCGAGTTACTGACAATAGCGACCCATACGGGACTTCTACGCTACACGAAAATGGTGGAGGGTACAGCCATTGCTCCAAGTGAGTTCACAAAAATTATGGAGGAATGTCTCCAAGGGATTCCGAACACGATAGCATACATGGACAATTTTTTCGTGACAGGCAAAACGGACGAAGAACATTTCGAGAACTTGAGACGGGTTTGTGAAAGACTAACGGACCGCGGAACGCGTTTAAATAAAGGAAAATGCGAATTTATGAAGGATCGTATTGAGATTCTTGGGTTCGTCATCGACAAAACTGGGTTACACAAATCCAAGTCTAAGGTTAAGGCTATGTACGAGGCACCGCGACCGCAGAACAACAAACAGCTTACGTCATTCCTTGGATTGATTAATTTCTATTCCAGGTTCCTGGAGAACAGATCAGACATGTTAAAACCACTGTTCGACTGCGCTAACAATGTCGACTTCAAGTGGACCAAGGAGTGCGAGGAAGCTTTCTGTTGGGTAAAAAACGAGATGATCTCTCCGCGGGTACTAGCGCACTACGACCCAAACGAACAATTAATTTTAGCGTGCGATGCGTCACATTACGGGCTCTCTGCCATTCTGTCGCACAGGTACAAAAACGGTGCGGAGCGGCCAATAGCTTTCGCGTCAAAACGAATCCCAGAAAAGGAGCTTAACCGAGCGATAATAGATAAAGAGGCAAGTGCGATCGTGTTCGGGTTAATGAAATTTTATGATTTTGTTTACGGGCGGAAAATTATTTTACGCACAGATCATAAGTCGCTAGAAGCGATTCTCGGCCCAAAACGGGGTATTCCGCTGACAGCAGCGTCTAGACTCCAACGGTGGGCTCAATTTGTATCGAGTTTCGAGTACGACATTGAATGGGTTAAATCAAATCAAAACGGGAACTGTGACGCGCTGTCGCGCTTGCCGATAGAAGACGATACAAATCTTTTTGATGTAAACAGTACACAGATGCACTACGTGCTAAATGACGCGAACGTGATAGATTACGTGACAATCCAGCACGAAACCAAACGCGATCCGACTCTAGCGCGCGTCACGAAATTTTGCATTTTTGGGTGGCCGAGCGACAGAAAAAACTTATCGGAGGAAGAAAACAAATTTTTTCCTAAACGTCACGAACTTGCAATAGAAGCAGACTGCATTTTCTGGGGGTATCGCATCGTAGTGCCAGAAAAATTACAAACGCGGATTCTGGAGGACCTCCATTTATCGCATATGGGAGTCGTGAAAATGAAAGCGTTAGCACGCTCATACGTATGGTGGCCCGGCATAGACGCCGACATTGAATCTATTGCGAATAGTTGTAAGACATGCATCGAAAACAGGAAAACTCCACCACATACAATACCAACACCATGGCCGTGGCCAGAAAAAGCATGACACAGAGTTCATTGTGATTTCTTAGGTCCGTACTACAACGATATGTATCTCGTAGTTGTAGATTCGTTCTCGAAATGGCCAGAGGTGTTTAACTTTAAGCAAGACACGCGAGCACGGAAATTAATAAAAACATTCGAAGAACTATTCGCAAGACACGGACTGCCAGATCATGTTGTCTCGGACAATGGTCCTCAATTCGCATCGGTAGAGTTCGGAAGCTTCCTAAAAAAGAACAAGGTGAACCATAGTTTCTCACCGCCATACCATCCGGCGACGAACGGTGCGGCAGAAAATTTCGTAGGAACATTTAAAGACAAAATCGCTAAAATAGTGCAGGGGGGGAAGAGTGTGGACACCGCAATAAACCAATTGCTCTTCGACTATCGAAGTATACCTCACTGCACGACCGGCAAGTCACCCGCACGTTTGTTATACGGACGCGAAATTAAGACACGTTTTGACTTGCTCCGTCCGAACTTACGGGAAAAAACTGATAAAAGACAAGAGGCGCAGATCGCGTCCCGGCCACGACCGCGGAAAGTCGAGTTAAGTGAAGGAGACACGGTAATGATCGACAACTGGGGAAAATCTGGCGGTAAGCGAATTGAGGGCAAAATTGTAAGACAACTGTCACCATCGACGTTTCGAGTGGAAACGGAGTCTGGAACCATGGCAAAACGGCACACCAGACAAATTGTAAAGCCGGTCCGACGATCGGAACGCATAGCGAGTAAGGCAGCAAACAATCAAATGTAAAAAGGGGAGGAGTGTGAGGTACGTACGCTACGGCGAGGCAGGACTGGCGGCGAGAGCACAGGTGTGGGTATGAGTGCGAGCGGCGTGTGAGGATGTGTGAGAGGAGGCGTGCGTGAGAAGCGAGGCTCTGCGGGGAGCCAGTCAATGTATAGCGAGCAACGAGGCGACACGAGAAAAATAAAGGCGAGATCTTCCAAATTAGTGACCAGATCTACTTTCCAATAATCTCCCATTACATACACCGCACTTTCCACTTCTTTTCTCTCTTTCCATCCCCATATTTCCACTCCATATCCCATTACTGGCCACACCAGGGTATCAAATAGCCACATTCTTCTTTCCCAATCCCTCTCCCATAGCCTTTTCCCCACCCCCCACACCTCCCTCATGGCCGCTGCCGCCCTCTTCACCCTTTCCCTGACCTGCCCCTCTTGCCCTCCATTCTTTTGTATTACATATCCAAGGTATTTAATTTCCTTTACCTCTTCCAGCTTTCTCCCTTTCCACCTCCAATCCACCCCCCTTCTCCTCCCCCCACCCCCCTTCCCTAAACCTCATGATTTTCGTCTTCCCTATATCTCTTTTTAGATGAAAACGGTTTAATACGCGTGGGCGGGCGATTACAAGAGTCCCAATTAACGTTTGGCCAAAAACATCCGATTTTACTCCCTAGCCGCCAACGGTTAACAGACAATATAATTCGCGAGATACATGAGAAACATCATCATCCAGGTATACAAACAACGCTGTGCATCTTACGACAAAGGTTCTCGCTGCTCGATGGTAGAAATCAGGTGCGCAAGATTGTACGCACTTGCGCACGGTGTTTCCGACTCACCGCGAAACCGTTCGAATATAAAATGGGGAACCTCCCACGAACGCTCATACGAGAAGCAACCTGATTCACAAACACCGGCATCGACTATTGCGGCCCATTTTTCATCAAGGAAAGAAAACATCGCAATCGGAAACGCATTAAAGTATACGTTTGCGTATTTGTATGTATGTCCATAAAAGCAATACATCTCAAGCTCGTCACCGATCTGACTACTGAAGGATTTTTCGCGGCCCTGAGACGATTCACATCGCGCCACGGAATTCCAGAATGTATATTTTCCGACAATGGTACAAATTTCGTCGGAGCAAACAATCAACTCAAGGAGTTATACGCCTTGTTCAATTCTACGGAACATATTGTAGGCACGATCCAAGCAGGACGCCCTCGTCGCCCTCATATCATACAGTAATGTGTAATCTGTTTAGAACATTCTAAACTGTTGTCATGTTAAAATACGCATCGTTGCGAAGGGATGCGAGAACAAGCTCGTTGCGAAGGGATGCAACGAGCAAGAAACGCAACCCTCGCAAAGCAGTCTTATAACGGCACGAGAGGACGATAGACGTAATCAATAAAAACGCCTTCCTGTTAAGAAGAATGCCATTTATTTATTCTGCACATCGCTCGCCACAGAATTCAGAAGTGGGATAAACAAGAAAAAATATTTTTAAGTCTACCACGCCACATACTGAATCTATATGTCTGTCCTGTAAAAGCCGTGCCGTTGAAGATCTTTGTCCACAAGTTTGTGATGTGTTGTTCCACAACTTTGTGAGATATCTGTTCGCTGTGTGCGAAATTGTCTGTTCGCTGTGTGCGAAATCATCTGTTCACAATTTTGTGAAAAATTTGTCTGCCGACTTCTACTCATGTTTCCCCAGGAACCAAGCAGCTACATCGTCGCACAATTAAGGGCCGTTTTGCGTGCGAAGGATTTAGCCACTGTTACATCGAAACGACCAACTCGGCACACACACACACACACACACACACACGCTCTCTCACACGCCCATAGATATGTATACACACACATACAAAACCAGACGGAGTGAGTGTGGACGTACGTGACGAGTAAAAGAGGAAAAGGAGATGTGAAATAGGAGTGAGGGAGAAAGGGAGGACGAAAGAACGGTGTGGGGTGGAGGAAAAGGAGAGGGTGTGGTGGAAGCGTGGGCGGAACGGGAAAGGTGGAGAAGAAGAAGTGGGAGAAAAGAGAAGCGAACGAAGGAAAACGAGGTTAGGAGGAAACGTGGACGTGAAACAAGAAGAAGAACGGAGGGAGCGACGCCTGGAGGGAAAGGATAAAGCAGAGAGAGAGTCGGTAAGGAAGAGAGAAGAAGACGGGATAAGACAGTGAAATTGAGGAAGATGGGGAAGACAAAAGGAGGAAGTGAAAGAAAACTGGAAGAGTTATGGAGAAGGAAAGGGGACACAGGAGGGAAGTGTGCGGGAGGAGAGAAGGCGGAAATAAGGAAACCAGAGAAGAGGGAGAAGAAGTCACATAGGGAGCAGGAGAAAGAAAATGAACAAGATGGACTGGAGAAGGAAGAGGAAGCAGAAGGGGCTGAGGAGATGAAGGAAAAATATAGAGAAATGGCAGAGGTGATAGGGAGGTGGGTGTGGAAGAGGACGGAGAGAGGACTGGAGCGGATGGTGGAGTTGCTAGATGAGACGTTGAGGGAGTATATGAAGGCGATAGTGGACCAGGTAGGAAGATTGGAGAGGGAGGCCAAGGAGATGAGAGAAAGAATGGAGGGGGGGAGGAAAGAGAGAGAGAGGTTGGAGGAGAGGATAAGGCAAATTGTGGAGAGAACGAGGAAGCTGGAGACGGAGGAGAGGAGGGGAGAGGAGAGGATGGAGGAGAGGACGGAGCGAGGAGAAGAAGGAAATGGGAGACTGGAGAAAGGGGAGAGGAAAGGAGAGAGGAGGCTGGAAGAAGAGATGAATGAGAAGGGGAGGATGGAGGAGGTAGGAAGAATGGAGCGGGAGGTCAAGGAGATGAGTGAAAAACTAGAGAGAGGAAGGGAAGAGAGAGAGAGAGGATGGAGGAGAGGATAAGGAGAATTGAAGAGAGAGCGGGGAGGATGGAGACAGATGAGAAGAAAGGAGAGGGGAGGATGGAGGACAGGATAGAGCGAGGCGAAGAAGGAAAGGGGAAGCTGGAGAGTGGAGAGAGGAAAGTGGAGGAAGAGATGAACAAGAGGATAAGGAAGATAGAACAGTGGAAAGAGGTAAAGGAAAAAGAAAGAAGAAGGAGGAACCTGATAATAAAAGGACTCAGGAGAGGAGTAAAGAAGAGGAAGGAAGAGGTAGGTGAGCTGATGAAAGAATTGGGGGTGGAAGGGGAGGTGGAGGTAATAAGGGAACTGGGAAGAAGAGGAAGGGAAGGGGGAGACGAAAGGGGAATAGTGGCAGTGAGGATGGAAAGTGTGGAAAGGAAGGGAGAAGTGATGGCGAAGAGATGGAGAATAAGGGGAAAAGGAGTAATGATAGAGGAAGATCGCACATGGGAAGAAAGGAGGATGAGGTGGAGGGTAGTGGAGAAGGCGTGGGAGGAAAGGAGGAAGGGGAGGAGGGTGTGGATAGGAGAGGGGAGAATCAGGATAGAGGGGACATGGTGGAGATGGGAGGAGGAGAGGAGGGAGTGGCGGGAGGAGGAAAGGAGTGACTGAAAGGTGGAGGGGAAGCGGAGAACTGAGGAGAGAGGAAAGACTGCGAGGATGACGGGCGTACAAGGATGACGTGGAGGAGATTAGGCTGTAAGGATAGGTTAAGATAATTTGTAAGAGATTTATGTATAGTGGAGAAGGCTGGAAACCCGTAAGGGAACCAGGAATAAAGAATACATACATACATACATACAAAACCAGACATACCATGCGGCCGGCCACACAATTACATCATATCGATCGATCGGTAAAAAAGATGATCATCGTGACCATAATAAGTTACGCGCGTAGCAACAACGAGCCGAGCGCTGTCACACAGTCAGCGCTCACACATACAAAAATATAAACAATACGCCCTAATCTGAGACGTCGTCGCGATCCGGCATAATAAAAATATATTCGAGACGTCATCGCGACCCAAATTAGGGCAACACCAACACAACATAAACGCATGTACACGGCCGAGTCCGACGTACATGCACATCATCGACGATACACATCATCGTCAGCAACCACGGCTACGGAGCGAGCGCAACCACGGTAACAAACAACCGTCTTTTGGCAAGACGACCAAGAACGAGCGACCGAATGCGCTGAGCACTCATTTCCCAAAAAGCGATAGCAAAAGTAAAGACGTGTAAAAGTTAATAAAGAATCTCGTAATATTAGGTTGGCGAAAAAGAATTCCATTATTTTTGCGCGAAATTCAAGACATTATTTAACATGCTTTGGATTGTCCGATTTGGGTCAAATATGGACCATTTTGTTGGATAATTTGTTGCCATTTTAAAGGTAATTTCATAATGCCTCTCTCATAAAAATTTTGGTCTTCATTGGCGAAAAACTCTAATAATCGATTTTCACAATCTTCTCTTGATTCCAAGTTCTTATCACACAGGATGTTTTGCAATGCGAGAAAAAGGTGGTAATCGCTTGGTGCCAGGTCCGGACTATATGGCGGATGCATTAAAATTTCCCAACCAAGCTTCAAGAGTTTCTGGCGAGTCACTACACACGTGTGTGGCCTGGCGTTGTCCTGATGGAACACAACACCTCTTCTGTTGGCCAATTCTGGCCGTTTCTGGTCAATCGCTAGCTTGAAACGGTCCAGTTGTTGACAGTAGAGATCTGAATTTAGTGTTTGGCCATACGGAAGCAACTCATAACAAATTATTCCTTTCCAGTCCCACCAAATACACAGTAGAACCTTCGTGGCCGTTAGTCCTCGTTTGGCCACCGTTTGAGCTGCTTCACCGCGCTTTGACCACGATCGTTTTCGCACAATATTGTCGTATGTGACCCATTTCTCATCCCCAGTCACCATCCGTTTAAGAAATGGGTCGATTTCATTGCGTTTGGTCAAGGCTTCGCAGATGGAAATTCGATCCAACATGTTTTTCGGTGTTAATTAGTGTGGCACCCAAACATCGAGCTTCTTTTTGAATCCAACTTTGCGCAAATGGTTTAAAACTGTTTTATGGTCGATCTTTAGCTCCTGAGCGATGCTACGGCTACTAACATGCCGGTCAATTTTGATTATTTCTGTGATTTGGTTGACATTTTCGACGACGGGCCTGCCTGTGCGAGGTGCATCTTTAACATCAAAAATGCCTGAACGGAATCGTCGAAACCAAAATTGCACGTAATTAGCTGTTACAGTATCGGCACCATAAACACCATTTACAATTTCAGCCGCCTGGCTTGCACTTTCGCCTTTATCGAAGAAAAACTGTAAAAAGTACCGAATGTTCTCTTTGTTGACTTCCATTTTTAACACCCTGTAACTCACAACTGAATGGACGAAACAAAAAACAACAAAAGAATTTTTTTTGGTGTGAAATGTCATCTTTACAACGAGCATAAATTTCAAATTTTTTTTACGATACTTTACGAGATATCGTTCACTACAGCCATGTACCGAAAAAATAATGGATTTCTTTTTCCCCAACCTAATACTAATAGTACTTCTTTCAACTCCGGAACCACGGGACCAACGTGAAGGCGTCGATCCCGACACGACACAACATTTTGGTGCCTCCTGTGAGGTCTGAGCCTCATATCACGAGACGAAGAAAAAGAAAAAAGAAACCCTGGTTTCGAGCCGTAGAAGAAAGAGAGACCGTTGCAGCATCAGGACGAGTCGCCTGAATCTCTACGTGGACAATATCAGAGAGCAGAGGACGAGAGCAGAGGACGAGAGCAGAGGACGAGAGCAGAGGACGAAAGACTAGGACGACTGCGCCCACCGTTCAACGAGGGTCGGCCAAGCCACGACGAGAAGGAACGCGTCCCGCCGTTAGCCGTGTATTCCCATATTTAATCCGAAACGCCTAACGATGTCGGAAAGAGCGAGGCTACTGGTTCAAAAGCCTACTACCTTAAAATCCCAGATAACAAATCTACAAAATTTGGTTGATAAAGGCAAATTAGACAATGCGACTTTAAAACAGCGAATCGCCCGCTTAACGGTTTTATACCATGCATTTGAAGAGTCTACGGACGAGTTATCGCTGCTAGAACCGGGAAAGGGACACGAGGATGAATACGCGAGCATTCAGGATCGGTTTTACGAGATCGCGGGGCGAGTAGAACGGATGCTGAACCCGGTCAATGTTTCACAAGTCAGTACCGACCCACTAGACGATGGTACGCGCGATGACGAGAGCGGGTTCCCCACACCGGTGAAAAGACGACGAATTAAATTACCCGAGGCTCCGTTGCCGACATTCGACGGCAATTACGAGAATTGGTTGTCGTTCAAGAACGCGTTTCAAAGTATGATAGGCTCGCGCACAGACCTGGATGACTTTGATAAATTGCATTACTTAAGAGCCGCGTTGCGCGGGGAGGCGGCAACAAAATAAAAATCTTTGTAGTCGATGGCGCGCACTACACAACCGCGTGGAAGCTCTTAGAGCGTTCATATGAGGTGAAACGGCTCCTAGTTTCGTGGCATCTGGCATCTATCCTGAACATGCCCGTGTTGGAAAGGGAGACGTCGAGCGGTTTGACAAAACTCGCCGATGACGCGCAACAGCACGTCGCAGCTTTAAGGGCTCTAGGCGTGTCAGTGGGGTCAGAAGTGATAGTTCATATATTGGAAGGTAAATTGCCGAGGGGAACGTTAGAAAAATGGGAGGCTAGCCTCGACAGGGACGAGGTTCCTAAACTCGAACAACTGTACAAATTCTTATACAAAACTGCGGTCTGCGCATCGAGACGCGAAAGAACGGGCGCGCCACATCGCGAAAGGCGTACGGATGAACCATCGGTCAGGAAAAAACAAGTTCACTCCGCGAACCAAGCATTCCTGTTAGACGCGCCGCGCAGCTGCGTTATCTGCAAAGACGGAACACACCAATTATACATGTGCGGCATGTTTAAGCGGTTGTCCGTGCCTAAACGTATCGAGGCGGTAAGAAGAGCGAAACTATGCTTAAATTGCCTGCGTTCACACCGGGGCACTCCGTGCCGGTATTCTAGTTGCACCATGTGCCAACGCCGTCACAATACATTACTACACGACGACCAATACACAAATGCAAGCCGCCGCAGTCCATCAAAACCCGACACGACTACTCCTTCGACCTGACTAACCGACGCAACTTCAGACAGAACCGTGAGTCTCGCCACGCTATCACCCATGACGTCACCACAATTATTAATGAGCGCAATAGTCCTCATCAATGACCAGAAACAAAGACCTATCAAAACCCGCGCGCTCTTGGATACGTGTGCGACGGCAAATTTCATTACCGAAAGGTTAGTGAATTACTTACACATATCCGTAATGAAACATTCGACGCCCGTCGACGCAATCGATGGCACGCATACTGTATCCAAGGGTCTCGTAAAAATAACCATTAAATCCCGGATCGATGACTTCCGCAAGGAGTTGACGTGTCTAACGATTCCGAGCATCACCGAACTAATTCCCGCCGAAGTATTTCCACGAGGTTCAATAAAAATACCCGCGAACATCACACTAGCGGATCCAGAGTACCATGTACCGCGAGCAGTAGACCTCTTAATCGGCGCCGGTGCAACAACGTCTCTGCTATCGGTCGGGCAAATCGATCTTTCGCGCGAGGGACATGATTTGTACATACAAAAGACGCAATTGGGCTGGGTGATAGTCGGCGACACACCAACATCCCACATCATAACAAAACCGCTCTGTTTCCTGACTAACCTCGACGAGCAGGTCAGCAAATTTTGGGCCATAGAAGAACTCGGATCGAGCACGCCGAGGTCGAGCGAGGAAGTCGACTGCGAGACACACTTCTCCCGTAATGTAAACCGCGACAGGACAGGACGATACGTAGTCCGACTACCATTTCGTGAGACGAGCGGGCGTTTAGGACAATCGCGAACCATCGCGCTTAAAAGATTGTTGGCACTAGAAAGCAAGCTCGACGCAAACGCGAACTTGAAAACCGAATACACGCCGATCATGCAAGAGTATTTGACGCTAGGTCATATGTCGGTTACAAAAACACCCCGTGAGGACGGTTTTTACCTGATGCACCACCCAGTATTTAAGGAAAGTAGCAATATCACCAAGGTACGCGTAGTATTTGACGCGTCCGCGAAAACGTCTAGTGGCACATCACTCAATGATGTCCTAATGGTCGGGCCCACCATCCAAGACAAATTGTTCGCTCACTTAGTTCGATTCCGTACATATCGTTATGTCATCACCGCCGACATTGAAAAAATGTACCGTCAGGTATGGCTGCACGAAGACGATCGGCGTTATCAACAGCTCCTCTGGCGGAGAAACGATAAAATTGAGACGTTCCAATTAAACACACTCACGTTCGGTGTTTCCTCCTCGCCGTTCCTCGCCATTCGGACAGTCAAACAACTCGCGGACGACGAACGCCAATTATATCCGAGAGCGGCTGCAATAATAGAATCACAGCTGTACGTAGACGATCTGCTATCCGGGGCCGACTGCATCGTCGAGGCACGCGCTATCCGACAAGAGATCACCAGTTTGCTAGGTCGGGGTGGGTTTACTATAAGACAATGGGCGTCAAACGGTCGGCGGATCCTCGAGGATTTAGCAGATAGCGAGTTGCACGCCAACTATATAGTAGACATCGAACGATCACTAAAAACGTTAGGCATCACATGGAACACGCGCTCAGATACATTATGTTACGCGACATACGGGACAAAGGTCGTCGAGAGGTTGACGAAGCGGGCAATAGTATCCGAAGTCGCAAAAATATTTGACCCATTAGGTTTAATGGGCCCGGTGGTGCTATTCGCCAAAAAATTAATGCAGGACGTATGGCGTTGCGGGGGTCATTGGGACGAATCGGTTCCTCAAAGCATCCACACGAAATGGTGGGAGTTCGCTCAGCACTTAAAGGAACTCGATCAGGTATCATTTGAACGCGGATTACTAATAGATGAATATCGGGAAGTCCAGATGCACGGATTCAGCGACGCGAGCGATACCGGATACGGAGCCTGTTTATATATACGATCGAACGACAAACACGGTAACGTAAAGTGTAAATTGGTATGCGCGAAATCACGCGTCGCTCCGTTAAAAACAGTGACCATACCGCGACTGGAACTCTGCGGCGCCCTACTACTAGCCCGATTATACCGTGAGACCCGAGAAGCCTTAAGGATAGCCATTGATAAAACCACATTTTGATGTGATTCAACCATTGTCATACATTGGCTACGAACATCGCCACACTTGCTCAAGGCATACGTGGGGACTCGCGTCGCAGAGATTCAGGAAGCGACCGGGGAAAATGAATGGGGGCATGTGCGATCGGAAGATAATCCTGCCGACGGAATTTCGAGAGGTCAGCTTCCGAACGCGTTCATTCAAAACCGTATATGGTTCCCCGGCCCGGCATGGTTGGTTCGGGACGAATCCGAATGGCCGAATGAGACCGCCCGTACGGTAGAGATACCGGAACTGAAAACGAACGCGTGCTTAACAACGACAATCAATGACTCAGGACTATTAAAGAAATATTCGTCGTATTCAAAATTGTGCAGAATCGTGGCTTATTGCATCCGATTTTGCCTGGCCAATAGGCACACAGGATCGTTGCACACTGAACAGCTGAGAGACGCGGAAACTCGGGTATTGAACATTTTACAAGCTACGCGATTTTCGGACGAAATTTCAAAATTTAAAACTAATCGGCTGTCGAAGAAATGTAAATTCGACAAGCTGATCCCGTTCCTGGACGAACACGGTTTACTCCGAGTGGGCGGACGCCTTCAAAATTCAAAATTAACTACAGCGCAAAAACACCCGATACTGCTTCCGAGTCGTCATCGTATAACGGACCAGATCATACGTGAAACACACAAACAACATCATCACGCGGGAATCCAGACAACTCTCTGCATCCTACGACAAAAATTTTGGGTACTCGACGGGCGAAACCAAGTGCGCAGTATTGTTCGCGCATGGACACGTTGCTTTCGGTTCGACGCCAAAGATATCGAATATAGGATGGGCAACCTCCCGTCAGTACGCGTATGTGAAGCGACACCCTTCAACAACACAGGTGTCGACTTTTGTGGCCCATTTAACATTAAAGAAAAGAAATTCAGAAATAGAGCACGAGTTAAAGTATACGTCTGCATTTTCGTATGCATGACAATAAAGGCAGTACATCTCGAGGTCGTCAGCGATCTGACGACTGACGGTTTTCTGGCGGCACTACGAAGGTTCACGGCACGGCGGGGGTTGCCAAACCATATATACTCCGATAACGGGACCAATTTTGTAGGCGCGAACAGGAACGAAGTTCGAAGAACGAAGCGAAGAGGAACGAGTTAAGGGAACTGTATACAGTACTCAACTCGGAGAGTCATGTGGAGCGCGTAGAGAGGTTCGCGAGCGAACATCGCATCAAATGGCACTTCATACCGCCAATAGCCCCGCACTTCGGAGGTTTATGGGAATCCACGGTAAAGTTATTCAAACATCACTACCAACGCGTTATCGGCGATTGCTTATTCACATTCGAAGAACTAAATACCTTCACCGTCGAAATCGAAGGCATCTTGAATTCAAGACCCCTCACCACCATCTCATCCGAGCCGAATGATTTATGCGTCTTGACACCAGCACATTGCTTGATCGGCAAACCGTTGACGACCCTACCGCAGGGAGATTTATCGAATTTTCCAGCAAATCGCCTGTCTGTCTGGCAACATATCACCAAGGTGCGACAGGACTTCTGGACACGCTGGTCCCTGGAATACTTGAACGAACTGCAAAAACGCCACAAATGGACGAAGGATGGAGCGAAGCTCGAGGTCGGGACTGTCGTGCTAGTCAAGGAGAAGACACAGCCGTGCTCGCACTGGCTGCTGGGCAAAATCACTGCAGTACATCCCGGCGCAGACGGGATAACTCGGGCGGCCACGGTCAAGACAACGAGCGGCGAGTTCAAAAGGGCGAGCAAGACCCTGTGCCCACTGCCAATCGAACATGAGAGAAGAACACCGGACTGTCAGGCACTTCAACCGAGTGGTCAAACATCAGCCCACGACGTATAACAAAGATTCGTCTTACAGTATTGTACATTCTCACCATCTAACCTAAACTTAAGTACAATTGCAGCATGTTGATCGTGACCTCTCAAGGGGGGGGGGGGGGGGGGGGGGGGAGTATGTTGCATCGAAATGACCAACTCGGCACACACACGCACACGCACACGCACACGCGCACACACACACACACACACACACACACACACACACACACACACACACACACACACACACGCGCGCGCGCGCGCGCGCGCGCGCGCGCGCACACATAGATATGTATACACACACATACAAAACCAGACATACCATGCGGCCGGCCACACAATTACATCATATCGATCGATCGGTAAAAAAGATGATCATCGTGACCATAATACGTTACGCCGTAGCAACAACGAGCCGAGCGCTGTCACACAGTCAGCGCTCACACATACAAAAATATAAACAATACGCCCTAATCTGAGACGTCGTCGCGATCCGGCATAATAAAAATATGTTCGAGACGTCATCGCGACCCAAATTAGGGCAACACCAACACAACATAAACGCATGTACACGGCCGAGTCCGACGTACATGCACATCATCGACGATACACATCATCGTCAGCAACCACGGCTACGGAGCTAGCGCAACCACGGTAACAAACAACCGTCTTTTGGCAAGACGACCAAGAACGAGCGACCGAATGCGCTGAGCATTCATTTCCCAAAAAGCGATAGCAAGAGTAAAGACGTGTAAAAGTTAATAAAGAATTTGAAATTCTCGGCGTGTGGAATCCAGGGGTTTAATAGGAATCAAAGAAATGTTGGTGTGTTCTAAAAATCGTTTCGTCCCGGATCTACTGGCGGACTCATCAGTAGGGCTATGCCAGTAGATCCTGCCCTAGACGAACACGTCTTTGCTCAGGCTCACGTCCCTCCTGTTAAGGTAACGTGAGGCTCTCTAGTGCGAGAAACCAAAGGACTTCAGATGGTCGGAAGCCCTCTAGCGGTGCGCACTAGAGCGAGTATAGGACCCTGGTTTCGGGTCATTCGATACTCCTAAGCATTTATATAAAAGTTAAACGCCGTAATCGGTAATTACATTTAATCCTGCCTGGACGAATAATAATAGAAATTGAAATTCTCGGCGTGTGGAATCCAGTGGTTTAATTTAATATAAAAAAATACGATTTTTAGAACACACCAACATTTCTTTGATTCCTATTAAACCCCTGGATTCCACACGCCGAGAATTTCAATTTCTATTATTATTCGTCCAGGCAGGATTAAATGTAATTACCGATTACGGCGTTTAACTTTTATATAAATGCTTAGGTTCCGGAGTTGAAAGAAGTACTATTAGTATTACGAGATTCTTTATTAACTACATTTAATCCTGCCTGGACGAATAATAATAGAAATTGAAATTCTCGGCGTGTGGAATCCAGTGGTTTAATTTAATATAAAAAAATACGATTTTTAGAACACACCAACATTTCTTTGATTCCTATTAAACCCCTGGATTCCACACGCCGAGAATTTCAATTTCTATTATTATTCGTCCAGGCAGGATTAAATGTAATTACCGATTACGGCGTTTAACTTTTATATAAATGCTTAGGTTCCGGAGTTGAAAGAAGTACTATTAGTATTACGAGATTCTTTATTAACTACATTTATTGAAAGAAGTACTATTAGTATTACGAGATTCTTTATTAACTACATTTAATCCTGCCTGGACGAATAATAATAGAAATTGAAATTCTCGGCGTGTGGAATCCAGGGGTTTAATAGGAATCAAAGAAATGTTGGTGTGTTCTAAAAATCGTATTTTTTTATATTAAATTAAACCACTGGATTCCACACGCCGAGAATTTCAATTTCTATTATTATTCGTCCAGGCAGGATTAAATGTAGTTAATAAAGAATCTCGTAATACTAATAGTACTTCTTTCAACTCCGGAACCACTGGACCAACGTGAAGGCGTCGGATCCCGACACGACACAACAGCCACGAAAGGAACCAAGAATGAATTGATTATCAGGTTAACGGAGTACGACCCGGACATATGGAATCGTATGGAAACTCAGCTTCCCTGTATAACCAATTTAGAGGACGACACTGCTGAAAATAACACCGATATGCGGTCAACAACAGGTTTTTTGACAGCCCAGCATAATGAACCGATCGAGCCAAATGACCAGATTCTTAGGGAGCTTAATTTGGTAAGAAGAGAAAGAGATTTATTACAAAAGGAAATGAAACTAATGAAAAGGGAACGGGCGATATCTGTAACTTCTCCGGTAACTGTTGAGAGCGCAGAGCGGACGAGCAACGCGTTGGGAAACGGAAATGTAAATGTGAGGAGTATCAGTGGGTTATTAGGCGAATTCAATGGTACCGATAGTTGTTTTTCAACATGGAAACAACAATTGATATTGATACGCAATACGTATAATTTGGACGACAACACCACTAAATTGTTAATCTCATAAAAATTAAAGGGGCAGGCTCTCAACTGGTTCCACTCTAAATCAGAGCATATTACTTTAGGCGTCAATGATCTTGTTCAACGCATGAAAACAATGTATGACCATTGCCAAAGTAAATTAATTCTTCGGAAAGAATTTGAAGGGCGAGTGTGGCCATCAAATGAGTCGTTTAGCAATTACTTTCATAAAAAAGTTGTCCGCGCGAATCGTGTCCCGATACCCGAAGATGAAATAATTGACTATGTGATTGACGGAATACCGGATACGCGACTCCAGAATCAGGCGCGCATGTTGCGGTTTGAGTCTCAATCGGATTTGCTGGAAACGTTTAGTAAAATTAGCCTGCGTCCGAGGAAACCGTTCGACCGTAGTTGGAAGGGCGAAAAGGCGAGGAGACCAGACAACGCAGAGGGAACGTCAACGGAACGAGCGACAAGGAACCGAACAGTTCCAAGATGCTACAATTGTGGAGAAGACGGCCACATCATTCCACAGTGTCAAAAACCAAGGAGACAAAGTAATGTTTCAAAGACTGTCCAGAGAAGAAGACGCCTTCAGCACCAGCTTCGAACCAGACTTCGACGAATCTTGTGGAAGAATCACCAATACCTCCACCATATATGGTACCGTTAACATTTACAGCATTCGATGAAAATGGCGATCGTTGCAAATACATGTTTTCTGCAATAGTAGATCCCGGTTCAGGGATAAGTTTAATTAAAAAAAGCTATGCGCCGGAAAATTTACTTTTAGCAACTTGTTGGGAAAATTATGATTTTCATGGTGCAAATCATTCTGAAGTAAAAATTCTAGGCATTTTTGAAACTAATGTTACCGTTTGTATTATCAGTATAGATTTGAAATTCGGCGTTGTACCAGATAACACAATTGATCATAATGTTTTGCTCGGACGAGATTTTTCTACAAACCCACGAGTGAAATTAGTCTTAGGAAAGGAAATTGAGGTCTTGGAAAATAATTCCAAAGTATCGGGCAGCGAGAATACTTATTTTGGTAATGAGTTGCTACATATTGACTATATCGATAAACCCGTAAAAGTGAGTGAAACGCTACAGATTAATCCGATTATAACTGTAGATAACGAGAAACAAATTAGGAACGTTTATGACCTCGAATATGAAACAAAAATTAATCCACTCGTTCAGAAAGAAAAGCACGAGTACGAAATGGTGATATCTTTAAGACACGATCAACCGATCTCGTTTCGTCCGAGGAGGTTAGCGCACTCTGATAAAGGAAAACTACGCGTAATTCTAGATAAATTGGTGGCTAACGGTACAATTAGACCAAGTAAATCGCCCTATGCTAGTCCCATTGTGCTGGTCCGGAAAAAGAATGGTGAAATTAGACTCTGTGTAGATTTTCGCGAGTAAAACAAAATAACAATTAAAGATAACTTTCCGGCACCATTAATTGATGACAACTTAGATCAATTAAAAAATAAAAAATACTATACGACACTTGATTTAAAGGACGGTTTTCACCATGTAAAAATGTCCGAGGAGTCTATTACATATACGTCGTTTGTTACGCCGATTGGTCAATTTGAATATCTATGAATGCCATTCGGTCTAACAAACGGGCCTCGTGTATTTCAGCGATATATAAACAATTGTTTCGATGATTTGATCAGACAAAATAAGGTTCTTGTGTATATGGATGATACATTAATTGCGTCAGATACTATGGAACAGCACCTTAGCGTACTGCGTGAAGTTTTTAAAGTAGCTTCAAAATGTTCGTTATGTCTACGTCTTGGTAAATGTTTCTTCGCATATAATGAAATTACGTACCTAGGGTACCGAGTAAATGAACATGGAATTAGTCCAAATAATGAAAATATAAAGTCTGTAACGAATTACCCGGTACCGCGCAATGCAAAAGAATTACACAGGTTTGTCTGTTTAGCAAGTTACTTCCGACGCTTTGTGCCAGAATTCTCCGTAAAGACCAAACCTCTTTATGATCAAATTAAAGCCGACAAGAAATATGTATGAGGTGCTAAAGAACAAGAAATATTTGACGCCTTAAAAACTTTGTTAGCAACGCGACCGATATTGGCAGTCTACTCACCGAAATTAGAAACAGAATTGCACTGTGATGCAAGTTCTAGCGGGTTCGGAGCTATTTTATTACAGAAACAATCTAACGGAAAATTTCAACCTGTGTCATATTTTAGTCAACAATCTACACCCGTCGAATCAAAATATCATAGTTTTGAACTCGAATGTTTATCAGTTATTTACGCGATTAAAAGGTTTCATGTTTATCTGTTCGGTATAAAATTTAAAATAATAACCGATTGTGATAGCTTTAGACTTACACGGACCAAACGTCATGTAAACCCCAGAATATCATGGTGGGCATTGTTTTTAGAAAATTATGATTATGAAATACAGCACCGACCAGGCAAATGTATGGCACATGTCGACGCTTTGAGCCGGTGTCATAGTATTATGGTCATAGAAGGTAATAGTTTTGAACAAACTTTATCAATTAGTCAGGATCGTGATGAAGAAATTAGAAAGGTTAGGGAAAAATGAGAAAAGAGTGAAGATAAATTCTTTGAGTTACGGGATGGTCTCGTGTACCGAAAATGTTGGAGAGGCCGGAGACGGAGATAGGTCTTACTTGCTACGCGTCGAACAAACTAATCGCACATGGCAACAGGAGACACTGAATAAGTGGAGGGGCGCGCGACACCAAAGACGCGTGACTCAGAAATACAAAAGAAAGGGACTGGGCCGGTACAGGTGTACCGTCCCTCACAACATCCGCGGGTCGCATAAAATCGCAGGTCCTCTTCAGAAAAGATAAGACGAAAGGGTTGTTGTTTTACGTGCCAAGTTCTATGCAAAACAATGTGATACGTACATGTCATGACGATTTAGGCCACGTAGGGATAAATAAAGTTATAGAAAACATAACCAAAATTTACTGGTTCCCGTCAATATCTGAAAAAGTTAAAAATGACATCGAAAATTGTTTAAAGTGTATAGAATTCTCCCCGATCAGTGGTAAGAGTGAAGGATATTTACACTCAATAGAAAAAGAAAAACTCCCGTTTCGAACAATACATATAGATCATTATGGTCCACTCGAGAAAACCAGAAAGGGCCATAGACATCTTCTATTAGTGGTAGATGGGTTTACTAAATTCATAAAATTATATCCGTGTAAAACAACTGCGTCACGGGAAGTCATTAATCATCTAAAACTCTATTTTTCCGTATATAGTAAACCAAAACGTGTTGTCAACGACCGAGGATCGGCGTTCACTTCCGAAGAATTCGAAGAATTTTTAAAGGCCGAGGCGATACACCACGTGCTTGTTGCAGTAGGTACTCCGCGCGCGAATGAGCAGGTAGAGCGATTTAATCGCGTAATCACACCAATGCTTGCAAAATTATGTGAATCTCCGGACAATTGGGATTTTGTAGTTAGGGATGTGGAGTTCGCGCTGAATAATACAGTTTGTCGTTCGACAGGTGAAACACCTAGTAAATTATTGTTTGATGTGGATCAGGCAGGAAAAATTAATGATTATATACGGTTGGCACTTGATGAGAATCGCGAAGAACCTCGTAACCTAATAACCATGCGAGACAACACATCAAATAAAATCATAAAGACACAAAGTTCGAACGCGACATAATTATAATAAAAACCGGAAGAAAGCCACTACGTATTTTGTCGGAGACTTAGTTATGATAAAAAATGTAGACACAACCGTAGGAGTGAACAAAAAGTTAATTCCCAAGTATAAAGGACCATACGAAATTACTAAAGTTTTAGATAAGGACCGATATGTTGTTAGTGATATCGAAGGATTCCGAGTGACTCAAAGACCATATAAAAGCATTGTTAGTCCAGATCATATGAAACGTTATCTGCGTCCGCGATTGTAATAGATATTATATGTGTGTTGCGTGTTGTAAAACTAATGTTATTGTGTGCGTTAGCCTGTTCTGTTGTTCTTTGTAAAACTGTTGTTATTGTGTAAGTTACCTATTCTGTTGAACGTTGTAAAATTTGTGTTAATTTTCATGTTACTTTTCGATTAACTTAGGTTATTCTCATCTTGTGTATTGTTCGTTAATTACTGAAATGTGTTAAAATTATTATCAATTGGTCGAGGACGACCAAACTGTCAGGATGGCCGAATTGTAGGTACGATCCAAGCAGGGCGCCCTCGTCGCTCTCATATCATACAGTACTGTGTAATCTGTTTAGAACATTCTTAACTGTTGTCATGTTAAAATACGCATCGTTGCGAAGGGATGCGACAACAAGCTCGTTGCGAAGGGATGCACCGAGCAAGACACGCAACCCTCGCAACGCAGTCTTATAACGGCACGAGAGGACGATAGACGTGTGGCGGTCAAAAGTGCCGCGTCACCGCGCAGCCCCGCCACCGACCGCGAAGGCGTTGCCATCGAGGATCGAGAGATCGACGAGAGGGGAGCGGGGCGTGGATCGAAAAGGGTCAGTCCTTTGTTAGCCTCGAGTGACAACGACACGTGCGAACATAATTAGCGATATTTAACCCGAGCGCAATCCGCGATTATATCTTCGTCCGCTTAACGAATCATTAAGTTCATATATATTAGTGTAAATAGTAGTGTATATTATCGGAGTGTAAATAAAACATTGAACAATAAGTAATCAGTTATTATAAACGTTCCACCATCGACATCTCCGGTGGCCTACAGTATATTCGCAAAACGCCTACAGACGTAATCAATAAAAACGCCTTCCTGTTAAGAAGAACGCCATTTATTTATTCTGCACATCGCTCGCCACAATATAGATAAAATACATGCGTTCGCTAGCAACAAACGCATCTAATGGCGCTTTATACCGCCACCAGCACCGCATTTCGGCGGTCTGTGGGAAGCGTTAGTAAAACTTTTTAAACATCATTTCAAACGAGTTATGGGCGAGTCATTTTTTACCTTCGAAGAGTTGAATACATACACCATCGAAATTGAAGGCATTCTTAATTCCCGACATATCCCTACCATTAGATCCGAACGACTTTCTCGTGCTAACACCGGCACATTACCGACTCGGCAAACCATTCACTACACTCCCGGAGGGAGATGTATCCTTTGTTCCAGCCAACAGATTATCTACCTGGCAGCATATTTCGAAAGTACAAGATTTTTGGGCACGTTGGAACCTTGAATATCTAAATGAACTTCAAAAACGTCACCAGTGGACAAAAAACGGACTAGAAATTCTGCCAGGAACAGTCGTACTCATAAAGGACAAAGATCTCTCATGCATGCAATGGCCACTGGGCCGAATTACGAAGACACACCCAGGGAAGGACGAAGTCACACGGGCGGCAACCGTACAAACTGTTACCGGAGAATTGAGACGTGCCGTTAATCGACTTGGTCCACTACCCATTGATCAACCCACGTAAACTGTACAACAGGTATCACAACACCGTAAAACCAAACAATCCAAATTTATTCGCACTCCACAGATAATAGTAGAGCTGGCGAACGAGGAAAACCGAGAAGATTGGCTAAGAGACGTTGTTGCGATCCAGGTGCGATAATCCACCCAAGGCGTTATCGCAACCCTAGTCAATCAAGCACACCGAACACATATAATTGTAAAAACAAGGGGACAACCCTATCCAACACATGTAAGCACCGGTGCGATCGAATTCACACACAAAGCATCCTTGTGCAGAAGGCGACCATATCACGTAATTGCATTATTGTCCACGGTGCATGCGAACAAGCACTAACTGCCCACTGAATAAAATTGTAAATACATGTAGAAAGTTGAGCGGTACCCCCTCAACAGGGGAGGATGTTCCGTAGTACTCCATATAAAACGTACGCGATCCACGCGCCGAACCTTTCATACCGCTCCGTTCCGAAAACATTCAAACATCATCACGACGCAATCCGAATCCATTGCATTGTCCCAAAGCGCATGCACGGCCAACGTGCAAGGGAATAGTCAGCGCGACGTTCAAAACACACAGCGAGCGCGTCACTACAGCGGTCATTGTTAGGATAAGAGACTATTGTAGCTAAGGGACCGATGTTACATAACGCAGCTACGGTCATTCCATTGTCAGCCGTAAAAGCGAATAGTCCATTAAAATTGTAACATATCAAAGAAAATATATATGAGGCATTCCATGCCAAATCGGACACTTTCGGACCTCACCCCCTTCGATTTTTGTAAAATTTTTTATGTTTTTAAGACTGATGAAATGCGCGTTCATGAATTTTTTCAGATATTTTTGACCATCCGTTTCGAAAACATGAATTTTCTTAAAATTCGGGCTCATTTTTTTCAAATGCTCATAGCTTTGCGAAAAATGCACCAATTTGATAGTTCTTTTTTTCAAAATTTATTTTTTGAATGCTCTATTAAGAAAAAATATAATTTTTATTGATATAATTTTTTTCATTGTTAATTTGTATTTAAAGCACAAAATATTTTATATCTCAAAACATGTCCCATTCAATTTTTTTGAAAAAATTCCCAAATAAACTTTGATGCATGCAAGAACTACAAAAAATTTCCCATCGTGGGGAATGTTGTAATACTGTAGTGTGGTTGAGGTGGGATCGCCGAAAGAACAGATAATCCGAGTTATGCTCAAATGTTTCTTACACCGTACTGCGCTCTCTGCTGGTTTCACTGCGACTCCCGAAAACGCACAGCGCATCGGCAGCTCACACGCCGGGAACAAAAGAAGGCGATGAGGCCTGTTGCCGGGTCAAATCCCCAAACACGTGCAACGTATGTCCCGTAACGCAATATATGCTTGATGTCGAACGCGTCACAACAGGGAAACTCTTCGTTCTATTTTTTTTTTATTCGAAAATATCCATTCTGTCAAATCGTATATTCCATTTCAATGGAAAATGTTTTTGTTAGGTTTTATAAGTTCTTTATTGAACAACGTTTGTTTATAACAATAGTAACAATTTCCATTAACACTTTTTGCACATTTATAACACTACGTGTTGATCTCACGACATCCCGCTGAGAAGAGATCGAGCGCACGCTTCCGCACGGCGTCCCCTGTTTACAGTCATCGATCACATCTAGATGGCCAATATCGATCGCGGGCCCGGGCATGAACGACGCATTGAACACAGAGTCCCAACTCAGATTAACACTCCCCCCTTTCAATGCGACTTCTATTATTTTACCTCATATTCATTATGTAAGGAGACACGAGCCGGTGGCGGCAATAGCGGCACCTGATGACGTCAGCAGCGGCCGTCGCAGGGGCCCGCGTGTAAGATAGGCCCTTGGATCGCGGGGAGCGGTGGAGAAGACCTGGCGCGATCGGCAATTGTTGGACGGCGATCGTCTTTTGCGATGTAGCCCCAAGAGGCAGAAATATACTGAATGCGAAAGCGTATACACGTGTCGTTAACCTACCTTTAACTCCCACGTTTTATAATCTCTCGTTTTTCGGTTACTTTACATATCAGAAGTGGGATATACCCCGCGGCTGCGAGTGCAATCGCGATAGTGTAGGTGCAGTGATAAATAGCACAACTGACCATTAAGATGGGTAAAAGCCGCGACCGCAGTGCTCGCGATTCGGGATCGAGCGACGACCGTTCGCCGTCGCCGCGGGATCAACGCAAGCGGAGGCGTCGTTCGCGAAGCACCTCGTCGGACGAGGAGGACGTGCGGTCGCAACTCAGGCGCCTGCAACAAGGGGTGAAGCGTCTGCGCAAGACACCAAGCTCGACCGTGATACGGGCGAGCGACGAATACCTCATCCCCGAGTACGACCCGGGAAAGGACACCGTGACGGTGGAGGACTGGGTCAAGCGCGTCGACCGCATCGGGCGACGATACCGGTGGGAAGACGACGACATCATGCGGCTCGTCGCGAGCCGCCTGAAGGGGAATGCTCGTGCGTGGTACGACGAGCAGAACCATTACGACCTAGAGTGGTCGGAAATGAAGGAGATGATCAGGCGGCAGTTTCACCGGTCGGTGCCGTTTTCAAAACTGCTGAAGGATGCGGCCAATTACGAAGCGAGGCCCGGCCAAAAATTGGGAGACTATTGTTTCCAGAAACTGGCCAAGTTCAGGGCACTCAACATCGAGGTACCGGACGAGTACCTCATCGATGCGGTGATAGGCGGTATCGCGGACGAAAGCATCGCGCGTACCGTCCGGTATCGCCGACGGTCCTGCCTGCGGCTTCTCGCCCTCCGGCGCGTGCCGCCGCAGGCAGGACCGTCGGCGCCACCCCGGACCAACAGCGGAAAGCCATTGAGGGATGGCAAGTGTTTCAACTGCGGCTTGCCGGGCCATCGGGCGCGGGACTGCACGAAGCCGAAGCTGGAGTGCCGGAAATGTAAGCGGTTCGGGCACAAACAAGATAAGTGTCCGTTCGGCAAGGACGTCATGGCAGTGGAAGGAGCAGGTGAGCATCACTGTTATCAGTGCGTTGCGCGCGTGAATGGGACGCGGCTAGCTTGTCTGATCGACACGGGAAGTTCGAATACGCTACTACGTCGGGACAAGGTACAGGCGTGTCGCTTGGAAGTAGCGAATTGCACGATGGTCGGGTTGCGCGTATACAGCGGTGACGTCATCACGTGTACCGAATTCGCGATCGGCGACGTCCAAGTCATGGAGGCGACCGTAGAGACGCGCATCCTAATTGTATCGGGCGAGCACGTACCGCATGACCTCGCGATGGGGCTCGATTTTCTTTTGCGACCCGATATATTGGTGACGCAGAGTAGATGCCAGCTTAACGTACGCCGATTGCCGATGTTGGGCGTTAACGCGGTTACCGCGATCGAAGAGAGGGGGAGGGGGTGTGCGATGACCGAATCGCTACACCACCTGAGTGTAACGGAGAGGGGGAAGTGTGGAGCGCTCCTCCTGAAATACTCTGATTGCGTCTCGACGTCGTTGCGCGATCTGGGAAAGACGGAAACGACGTCGATAATAATAAGATGCACGACGGACGGGCCGGTGGTGTACCGCCCCTACCGCCTAGCAGACATCGAGAGGCAGGTGGTACGCAAGCTAGTGCAGGAGCTACTGGACCACGGCATAATACGGCCGTCGGAGTCGCCGTACGCGAGCCCAATAGTGTTGATGACGAAGAAGTCGGGTGACCTGCGCATGTGCGTAGATTTTAGGCGCGTAAATGCTATTACGATCAAAGACAAGTACACCCTCCCGTTGATTGAGGATGTCATCGATCGGCTCGGGGGCAACAAATTTTTCACGGGGTTAGACCTGGCGTCGGGGTACTATCAGGTGCCGGTGGACGAAGAGTCGGTACCCAAGACCGCGTTCGTAACCCCAGACGGGCATTACGAGTTCTTGAGAATGCCGTTTGGACTATGTAATGCGCCGGCGGTCTTTCAACGATTGATGGACCGGACCCTAGGGCCCCTGCGGAACACCATCGCGTTTCCGTATTTAGATGACATAATTATCCCGTCGAAGACGTTTGACGAGGGCCTCGACAAGCTGGAACAGGTATTGCAGAGATTACGGCTTCATGGGTTAACACTAAAACCCGAGAAGTGCAATTTATTTCAGACGAAAATAGAATTCTTGGGCCGAGAGATAAGCGCTGAAGGGGTAAGACCAGGCATCGGCAAAATTGAGGCAGTACAGCGCATGCCGGCACCCTGCAATGTGAAGCAGATTAGGCAATTTTTGGGACTATCTGGCTACTTCAGGAAGTTTGTGAAAAACTATGCGACGATCGTCGCACCGCTGACGAGGCTGACGCGGAAGGGCACACGGTGGGAATGGACAGCCGTGCAACAGACAGCGTTCAGGGAAGTAAAAGAAATTGTCACGTCTAGGCCTATTTTGGCGGTGTTCGACCCCTCAAAGGAAACGGAGCTACACACCGACGCTAGCTCGTTAGGAGTGGGGGCGATCTTGTTGCAGTCCGGTGGCGACGGAGAGAAGCGGGTAGTGGCATACTACAGTAAACAGACCACCACGGATCAACGCCACTACCACTCCTACGAATTGGAAGCAATGGCCGTAGTCTTGGCCGTGCGGCATTTCCGCACGTACTTGTTGGGCAGAAGATTTAAAGCGGTGACCGACTGCAACGCCTTACGCACTACTTTCTCGAAGAGGGATCTCTTGCCACGAATTGGACGATGGTGGTTGGAGATCCAGGAATTCGACTTTGAGGTAGAGTATCGTGCGGGCAGCCGGATGGCACACGCCGACGCCCTTAGTAGGAATCCGGTAGCGGAGGGTAGTTGCTATCAGTGCGACCTGACGGAGGCCGACTGGATAACGGCGGCACAGCTACAAGATGAACAGCTGGGTCGAATCCGGAGATTGCTTGAAACCGGGAGGCGCACGGCGGACACTAAGCAGTACTTTGACCAGTATAGGCTTAAGGGAGGAAAGGTGCACCGGCGGTTGGATGACGGCACAGAACGATGGGCAGTACCGAAGATGGCGAGGATGCAAATTTGTCGTCTATGTCATGACAACGCAGGCCATCTGGAATTGGACAAAACGTTCCGACGGATTCAAACCAATTACTGGTTCGCAGGTATGAGACGTTTTGTGAAAAAGTATGTAGATGCGTGTTTGCAGTGCGCCTACTACAAACGGAAGCCCAACCAGAGTCAGTGCTATCTGAACCCGATACGCAAGGAGCCGGTACCGTTCCATACGCTACACATAGACCACATGGGACCGTTCGAGACTAGCGATAGCGGGAAGAAGTACGTCTTCGTTGTGGTGGATGCGTTCACGAAGTTTATTTTCATTCAGGCTGTCCGAAATACACGTGCCAAAATGGTGGTAAAGATCCTGATGGACCTCATGCATCTGTTCCACCAGGATTATTAGCGACCGAGGAACGGCGTTCACAGCACGCACGTTCCGGATCTTCTGCGAGACGTACGGGATTAAACATATCTTGAACGCGGTGGCCACGCCACGGGCCAATGGTCAATGCGAGAGATACAACCGTACGATACTGAGTTCGCTGGCTACCGCGGTGGCTGGTCAGCCACCCTCCGCATGGGACAAGCAAGTGAAGCCGATCCAGGCAGCGCTGAATATGACCCACAATCAGGGCATCGGTACGACGCCGCTGAACGCACTGATCGGGTGTGTGGGTAGGCCCGTTGCCGAGTCGCGCCTCCTGAGCGAGGTGCAAGCGGACATGCAGAGAACGGATCTGTAGCGGTTGCGAGAAGGGGTCGCTGTGCACATTGCAGACCAGCAGAGGCAGCAGAAGGAGAGGTACGACGCTGGTAGGCGAGGAGCGATAACCTACAAGGAAGGCGAACTAGTGATGGCGCGGATCACTAGCGACCCAGCGACAGGATCCAGCCGGAAGCTGAACCCCAAGTACAAGGGTCCGCTACGAGTGATGCGCGTGTTGCCCAATGATCGGTACTTGATCGAGGACTTGCGAGAGGGGCGCAAGTCGGCACGCACGGTGCTAGCGGCGGACCAGATGAAACATTGGATTTCGATCCAAGCAGAGGGCTAGGCAATTGCCAGGCATATCAATGGGGGACGGCGTCTGGATTGAGCGGCATAACCGCGTGGTCGTCGCCACGGCTTATGGCCTGCGTCTGGATTGAGCGGCATAACCGCGTGGTCGTCGCCACGGCTTATGTCCTGCGTTTGGATTGAGCGGCATAACCGCGTGGTCGTCGCCACGGCTTATGGCCTGCGTTTGGATTGAGCGGCATAACCGCGTGGTCGTCGCCACGGCTTATGGCCTGCGTTTGGATTGAGCGGCATAACCGCGTGGTCGTTGCCACGGCTTATGGCCTGCGCTTGAAGTGAGCGGCATAACCGCGTGGTCGTCGCCACGGCTTATGGCCTGCGTCTGGATTGAGCGGCATAACCGCGTGGCCGTCGCCACGGCTTATGGCCTGTGTCTGGGTTGAGCGGCATAACCGCGTGGTCGAAGCCACGGCTTATGGCCGGTAGACACACCGGAGCGACATGGGTACGACGCCACTAGTGTCTAGCAGTCTGCAAGATTAGTCGAGCGGGGTGAGTGCGTGAGGCGCGACCTACGACTCATTGCCTGCTGACTGATCGGAGCGGGGCGGCGTGACCAGGGTCATGGCTGGCGGCCCGCAAGCAGGGCCTTGAGGTGCGCGGCACCCGGGGTTACTAGTTATTTACAGGTGGATCTAGGGCGTGGCGCTCATGTGCGTCTGAGAGGCGCTGTACTACCACGTACGCCGCGGGCGGTAGTCGAGACGCATTCGTAGATGATATGTGCGCTAACTAACATTTGCGTTAATCCTATGTTTAGATAAGGTCTGAGGACAGACATCGCCGTCAGGTTGGCCGAGTGTAAGGAGACACGAGCCGGTGGCGGCAATAGCGGCACCTGATGACGTCAGCAGCGGCCGTCGCAGGGGCCCGCGTGTAAGATAGGCCCTTGGATCGCGGGGAGCGGTGGAGAAGACCTGGCGCAATCGGCAATTGTTGGACGGCGATCGTCTTTTGCGATGTAGCCCGAAGAGGCAGAAATATACTGAATGCGAAAGCGTATACACGTGTCGTTAACCTACCTTTAACTCCCACGTTTTATAATCTCTCGTTTTTCGGTTACTTTACAATTACGTTCATGCAGAGATCATGCTTTCCCTTTGGTACGCACTTCGTCAATGCGTCCGCTGCCATCGTTTTTGTACTTATACAGGGTGATTCTAGTAACTGGGCCAAGCGATAACTCTTTTTTAAATAAATTTAGAACAAAATCGTAGAGGAAAAGTTTGTATTAGGTGAAAAGCTCTATCATCCTATGCACCGACTTTTTTCCCAAGTGCATTGGTGCATGTGCAAAGTGCAGTTGCACTGTTTTTTTAAATGGAACCACCCATTTTTTTTTACATAAACACGTTCCTTAAGCCATTCTGCAATAAAAACGTATAAGGGAAATCATCGAAAAAACAATAGTTTACGAGATATTTCACTTTATTCAAACAGGGTGATTCTAGTAACTGGGCCAAGCGATAACTCTTTTTTAAATAAATTTAGAACAAAATCGTAGAGGAAAAGTTTGTATTAGGTGAAAAGCTCTATCATCCTATGCACCGACTTTTTTCCCAAGTGCATTGGTGCATGTGCAAAGTGCAGTTGCACTGTTTTTTTAAATGGAACCACCCATTTTTTTTTACATAAACACGTTCCTTAAGCCATTCTGCAATAAAAACGTATAAGGGAAATCATCGAAAAAGCAATAGTTTACGAGATATTTCACTTTATTCAAACTCTTATAACAGATGCCCAAACCGTTCACTATCGCATTATCTAAACGTTTTTGGTCAGAGTTACGTTCCAATCATGTTTACTAACATCTCATACTCAAGGATAGGAACGTATTAAAAAATGTTTGCAAGCTAACGGTGAAACGTTCGAGTATCTGTTATAAGAGTTTGAATAAAGTGAAATATCTCGTAAACTATTGCTTTTTCGATGATTTCCCTTATACGTTTTTATTGCAGAATGGCTTAAGGAACGTGTTTATGTAAAAAAAAATGGGTGGTTCCATTTAAAAAAACAGTGCAACTGCACTTTGCACATTCACCAATGCACTTGGGAAAAAAGTCGGTGCATAGGATGATAGAGCTTTTCACCTAATACAAACTTTTCCTCTACGATTTTGTTCTAAATTTATTTAAAAAAGAGTTATCGCTTGGCCCAGTTACTAGAATCACCCTGTTTGAATAAAGTGAAATATCTCGTAAACTATTGTTTTTTCGATGATTTCCCTTATACGTTTTTATTGCAGAATGGCTTAAGGAACGTGTTTATGTAAAAAAAAATGGGTGGTTCCATTTAAAAAAACAGTGCAACTGCACTTTGCACATGCACCAATGCACTTGGGAAAAAAGTCGGTGCATAGGATGATAGAGCTTTTCACCTAATACAAACTTTTCCTCTACGATTTTGTTCTAAATTTATTTAAAAAAGAGTTATCGCTTGGCCCAGTTACTAGAATCACCCTGTATATTTTAACTCTATATCACCTCGCTCTTGGGCCTCACGCGTAAAGTGATGCCTTATATCAATATGTTTAGTCCGCGCATGGTATACACTATTTTTACTTAAACAAATTGCACTCTGGTTATCACAGTGTGGCGACCTAACGCACGCACGTGCAAGCCGATGCGAACGTCTCACAATGTTGCTTCGGCGCACGTTTGCCCAAAACAGTCGCCGCCCACCCTCTCCCGCTTTTGCAAGTACCGCTGCGTCTTTGTTCGCCGGGCCTATAAGAAGGACCCCGAACAGACCAGCGGGACAGTTAGTTTTCCAGATTAAAGTGTGTACGACGTAAGCGCAATAAAGCAAATATATTGAAGCGACTCAGGATTCTTCACGCCGCCTTTATTTCCACAACAGTAAATCGTTGTTGGAGCGCCTAGTACACCATAATACTTTATGTGCTTTAATAAGTTCCTTACATATATAATTTCTTTGCTAATCTCTGTGAGTGCCATGTATTCGGCCTCCACTGTGGAAAGAGCAACAGTCTTTTGTTTTCTGCTTGCCCAACAAATTGGGCCGCCTCCTAAACAAACTATATATCCTGTGTTTCATTTTCTATCAGCCTTATCTCCTCCCCAATCTGAATCGCTGTATGCTACAAGGCAGTCCTTTTTCTTTTCATAATTTATGCCACAGTCTATGGTTCCCTTCAAATATCTTAATACCCGTTTGGCCATTTTCCATTGTGTTTCGCTTGGATTGTTATTAAATTTACTCAGCAAACTCGCAGCGAATGCTATATCCGGTCGCGACGCGTTTGCTAGATACATGAGGCATCCTACGAGTTCCCTGTACGGTTCGCTTATTCGTTTGGTTTTGTTCGTCTTTGGTTCGTTTTCCCTTACTTCATTCGGATTTAATTCTAGTGGAGTGCCCGTCGGATTACAATCTTTCATGCCGAATCTGTTTAACACATTTTCTATATAAAGCATTTGCGTTAGTTTAATGTTTCCGACGTCTCCTTGCCTTTCCACACTCATTCCTAACACATCCTTTACATTCCCTAAGTCTTTCATTTTAAACATTTGCTTTAACTTAATCTTAATGCGTTCTAGGTTGGCTAAGTCGGCAGACGCTATTAGTAAATCGTCGACATAAACTAAAATTATTGTATCGCGTGCTTTGTCGGAGTCGGCATATATACACGGATTAATTGCGGTATTTCTAAATCCTATTTCTAACAGATAATTATTTAACTTTTTGTACCATTCACGGCCAGCTTGTTTCAATCCGTATAGCGGTCTGTTTAATTTACACACTTTATTTAACTTATTTGAGTCCTGGAATGTCTCTGGTTGCTCCATATAAATGTCGTCACTCAGGTCGCCTTGCACATATGCCGTAAGCACATCTAGTTGGTGAATGTGCATTCCTTTGACCACGCTAGTTGCGAGAAGGGTGCGAATTGTCTCCAGCCTTGCCACTGGAGCAAATACCTCGTCAAAGTCGATGCCTTCTCGTTGCTGGTCTCCTCTAGCGACTAACCTCGCTTTATATTTATTGACGGACCCATCTTGATTTCTTTTTACTCTGAAAACCCATTTACATTTTAAAACTTTTACATCATTTGGTCGGCTTACCAGAGTCCAGGTGTTGTTTTCCAGAAGGGAGTTGCATTCGCTTTGCATCGCATCTAGTCATTTTTGCCCTTCTGGTCCAGTTATTGCTTCTTCCACATACCATGGTTCAATCTCGTCAGACTCTATAATCTTCTCATGTGTACTGTCTTCGCGTTGATTTGGAGCTGGTTGGTACACTTTCTTTGGTCTCCCTCTTGTGCCACTCCTGACTAGTTTTGGTCGACCCCGACCTCGAGAGGACCCAGGTTCTCCTCGAATGTTTTCCTCTGGGTACTGTTCTCCCTCCATGGTATCTGAACAGTCTGTTAATTCTTCGTCAGATTCTTCCTTCGACGTCCCTTGCTTTGATTACGGTTTTTGTGCCTCTTTTCCATAGACGATAGGCCTTGGATTCTTCGGAATATCCTACCATGACGAATTTGTCACCTTTCGGTAGGAACTTCTTTCCATGTTGCTTTTTATTTAAAGCAATCACTTTGCTGCCAATGGTTCTAAAGAATTCTACACACGGTTTGCATACTGTCCATGCTTCCATTGGCGTCTTATCTTCCAGAGACCTTGTGGCGCATCTATTCCTTAAGTACACTGACTTGTGGATCATTTCTGCCTACAATGAATCTGGAAGTTTTGCTTGCAACTTCACGCACCTGGCCATCTCCGCCAATGTGCGGTTGGCACGCTCCGCCACTCCATTTTGTTGAGGAGTGTATTCGACACTTAGTTGCCTAGAAACTCCTTCTTCTTCGAGGAATTTGTTGAAGGCTGACGATAAATATTCCCTTCCATTATCGGTTCGGAGCACTTTTATTCTTTTTCCTGTCTGGTTCTTGACTTTCCGTTTATACTTCTTGAAAGCTTCCAGAACATCCGACCTATTGCGAAGCATTGCTACCTCTGTGTACCTTGTGTGATCATCGATGAACGTCACAAAGTATTTGGCTCCGCCAAGAGATTCTGTATTCATCGGCCCACAGATGTCTGAATGTACTAAACCCAGGATTGTGTTCTCTCTATTATTTAATGATTTGAATGGTTTTCTTGTTATCTTGCACCTGGCGCATACAGTGCATTCAAGGCTGGTTGTTGCCTCCCTTAAGTCCATTCCACTCACGATGTTGTTGTTTTTCATCTTTGTTAAGTCATTAACATTGAGATGACCAAATCGCTGGTGCCATTTACTTAAAGTTATTTCATCGTCCTTTGCAAACATTGCAGATTGTTTGGATTCATCCACTATGTATAAGTCCTCATGTCTTGTTGCTGTAAGGGCAATTGATCCATTCTTTCTTTTTACAAGTGCATAAGTCTTCTTAAATGTGATAGTGTAATCGTTGTCTGTAGCACGTGCCACTGACAAGAGGTTGTTACGGAGGTCTGGCACGCACATTGTGTCCTTCAGTTGCACTGAGTTTTCATTTCTGTTTACTTTCACGTTTAAAGTCACTTCACCAGTTCCTGTTGATTCTGTGTGGTTCTTAGTGGCTGTGTATACTCTGGACTTTTTATTGTTTTGTATCCTTTTAAACTTTCGCTGGTCATTGCACATATATATGTCTTGTGGCTCCTCTGTCTACACACCATCCCCCCAGGGGACTGAGGATCACCCTTCGGGGCCGCAGCTACGGGATTTGACACTCCCGGGGTACCCGAGCCACCGCAGGGTGGGGGGCCAATGTGTTCAAAGGTCCCAGGACCGATTCCTTCTGTGCCCCCCTTGGGATACGGCGTACCCACGGACCCGAAGCGCCGGTAGACCAATACCATATGCAGAGTTGAATTGGAAGTAGTCTCGGCAACGAAGATCCGACCAGTGATCAAGACTGGTACCGCGGGGGTCGGGGTCCATTCATGGCCCCGACCATGGGAAGGCCCACGTAAGGTGGTGCGATCGCGGGGGTAGTGGTTGGCCACATGCTGGTCAGGGGACGTAGTGAGCCCCGGCGGGAGTGCAGCGCAGTAATACCCTGCACGGGCACCAACCTCCAGAGCTGGTAGAGTTTAGAAAGAACTCGCCTCGACCAGTAGGGTTGTTAACTGCATTACGTAATGACACTGGTAATTCTGGTGTACAGAACGCGCTGATTGGGCGTATCCCAATCCCTCGCTCAAGGGAGCCGTGTGGGTTTAAGCTTCTGGCAGGTACCGCACGTGAAATCACGACTCGAATTGTCTACACACCATACATCAGTGTTTTCTGTTGTTTGAACGTTGGAGGCAATTGTTAGCATCGCATCACTGGTATTGTTCGCTGCATTTCCTTTATACCTAGACCTACAAACTGAACTTTTGTGCCCTATTTTGCCGCAAGTATAGCACTTTAGTGTGTTCTTGAATGGCCCACGTTTTGAATTTTCATTTTCAATACTTTGGTTGCCCCAAGGGCGTCTGTCCCTGTTACCATGCCCTTTTGCAAGGAGCGCATCACTTTTGTTTTCACTATGCTCGTGTTTTGTTTTGCGTTCAGCTTGTCTCGCTTCCTCTTCTTTTAATTTTATTTTGAGATTTTCAAACGGCGGCATTTCGTCACGTGACTCTATTACGACGCTTTCGTACTCTTGCGGTAGGGAAGCAAGCAGCATTATCGATAATATTTCTTCCGGTAGTTTTATACCGGCTTCCTCCAGCTTTTCGGCTATGCTAGAGAAGTCGTTCATATGTTGCGTTATGGACACTTCTGGCTTCTTTTCCAATTTAATTAATTGTTTATATAATGCGGTTTTTCTTACAGGTCCGCGTGATTCAAAGATCTGCTGTAATGTATTCCACGCTTCTTGCGATGTGCTTGCCCTTTTCACGTGGTTGAGCTGACCGGATGTGATGCTGAGGTTTATTAACGCCAATGCTTTCGAGTCCTTTCAATTCCATTGTTGTGCGTTTTCTTCGGTCTTTACCTTGGTTCCCTCAATATACGCCCACAAATCATTGTATATAAAAATGTGTTGGCGCACAGAAGTATGGGCGCCGGTTAATGGCGATACGCGCCTGAGGTATCGCCTCTTATTTGTTTTCTTCCTCCGTTGAGAACCGCGAGCTGCCGCACGCGTGCGCTAAGGTCACTCTTACGTGGACCACCATTCGGCACATTGCTCTAAGTGTACTTTCGATCACAATAAAGCAGTATTCTTTATGTTGATCTCTTCACTGCGCCTTACGGTCACGCATCCTCTCCCACAGGTTATGGGCCCAGAAGGATATCGGAAATAAAGCGTGCAGTGAGTGAACGAGAAATATAATCGATAAACCGTAAAAGGTTAGTTTTGTTGTCGGCGACACGTGTTACAATGAGTTCCGCGAGTGTGAGGATCGAGTCTCTGAACAGAGAGAATTTTGACACGTGGAAAATGCAGATGAAAGCGTTGCTAATTAAAAACGACGCGTGGGTATACGTAAGTGGAGAAGTCACAAAACCCACTGTTTCCGTCGGCGACGCTGCATCCGTAAGTGCTGCAAAGGAATGGGAAAGAAACGACGGAAAAGCATTATCGGACATTGTTTTGGCAATAAGCCCGTCCGAATTGAAACAAATTAAAAACTGCGATACATCTCGCGAAGTATGGCTAAAGCTCGAGGAAATATATCAATCAAAAGGGCCTGCCCGAAAAGCTTCGCTTTTGAAACGGCTTATGTTACATCGGATGGAAGAAAATGGCGATGTTCGCGAACACATCCGCATGTTCTTTGATACACTCGACAAATTAAGCGAGATGGAAGTGCATATAAACGAAGACCTCCTAGCGATAATGCTCCTATATAGTCTCCCGACGAGCTTCGAAAATTTTCGCTGTGCCATTGAGTCACGTGACGCATTACCGCCACCGGAGACGCTGCGTATTAAGATTATCGAGGAGAGCGACGCGCGGAAAAATGACGCACGGAACAGCGGCCATGATGCCCTGATAGCGAACAAAGGAGCTCGGAAGCATTGGAACTACAGGAAAAAGACCACGGAAAGGGTTGAGCCGAGCAACAAGGAGGCATTCAGATACAAATGTCATCGATGTCGTAAGTACGGTCATAAATCCTCGGATTGCAGGAAAACGAACGACGACCGCCCGTCAACTGCAAACAAAGTAGAAGAATTAGGATTCTATATCGAACACGAACACGCAGGCGAACACGAAATATTACAGGCGGATAATACGGACAATGCCGGGCGGTGGTGTATAGACAGCGGTGCGACGTCACACCTATGCAAAGACTTGAGCGAATTTACGAGTATGAATCATTCGAACCTCGGAAAAGTAAATCTCGCGAATCATGAATCGGTCAAAGTCGCGGGAAAGGGAACGGTTACCTTCGCGACAGACGTACACGGAGACGAGAAGAGCATTCTCTTAAGCGACACGTTGTACCTACCGGATCTTCGGACGAACCTTTTATCGGTCGGAAAAATTACAGACAAAGATTACGATGTTACATTCAGTAAGACGTGCGCCAGGGTGACGGATATCAACGGAGAAATTAAATTACTTGCAAGACGCGTCGGCGGACTGTATTACGTCTGCGAGAAATCGGGCAACGAATGCAACGCCGCTTCGAGCCGACACTCGTCGAACGCATCAGAAACGTTGATGACCTGGCACCGACGTCTTGGTCACCTAAATGTGAGGGATCTTCTCGGCGCGGCGCGTCGAAAGATTATCCGGGGAATCGATCTACCGCAACACGAATCAGAATTGAAATGCGATATCTGTATTCGCGGAAAAATGGCTAGAACGTCATTTCCTAAGGAGTCGGTGCGAAACACTGAATTATTGGAGATCATCCACACCGACGTATGCGGCCCGATGCGAACGCTCTCGAATGGTAAGGCCAGATATTTCGTGACATTTATCGATGACCATTCTAGGTGGACTGAAGTACGGTTCTTGAAGTCGAAGGACGAAGCCTTCACGGCGTTTAAAGAATTCAAGGAAATGGTCGAAAATATGAAAGGGCGAAAAATTAAATATTTGCAGTCCGACAACGGAGGTGAGTTCGTAAGCCGTGAATTCGATAACTACTTAAGGAAGCACGGAATCGCAAGGAGATTATCGGTTGCGAAAAATCCGGAGCAAAACGGCCTTGCTGAAAGGAAAAATCGTACCCTGTTGGACACTGCAAGGTGCCTTTTACTTCAGTCAGGGCTTCCTGCATCTTTTTGGGCAGAAGCGGTAAACACGGCGAACTATATAAGGAATCGCTGCCCAACAAGGAGTTTGGTGAATAAGACCCCGTACGAGGCTTGGACTGAGCGGAAACCGGACGTGAGCACATTTAAAGAATTCGGTTGCAAAGTGTTCTGTTTAGATCGTGGAGCCAACAGGGACAAGTTCCAGTCACGCTGCAAGGACGGTATTTTTATAGGCTACCCTGAATTTTCAAAGGGATACAGGGTTTGGATTCCCAAGCAGCGCAAATTCGACGTTGTACGTGACATCAAGTTCCTGGAAGGTGATGGCGCTCCACGCGAGGAACGCGAACAAACAACGCCCACGGAGATTGGCAGGGTGGAAACAGCCGTGTCTCGTTCGGTCGACGTAGAGCTGAAACTATTGAACGGCGGTGAGTCGGATGACGATACGGTCGCGGAGTCTGACGTGCATGAAGACACGCGCGGGGAAGGCCACGACACGGAAGACCGCCCAAACCCGACACCTAGAAGAGGCCCTGGAAGACCCAGGTTAATACGCACTGGATTGAGGGGAAGACCACGCAGATTGTTCCACGAAGCGCGTGAACACGCAGGTAATGTCGAGGAACACCACGCTCTCGTGTCCGAAGTTCCCATTAAACAGGCATTATCCGGGCCGGACTCGAACGATTGGCTACAGGCAATGGCCATGGAAGTTAAGTCCATCATTAAAAACGATACGTGGACTGTGGTTCCTCGTCCAGATAATTGCGACGTCATCGGGAGTCGGATGGTATTAAGGAATAAGTATCGCCCGGACGGATCTATCGAGAAGAGGAAGGCGCGCCTCGTCGCACAAGGGTTCTCACAACGTCCGGGCATCCACTTCAATGAGACATTCGCTCCGGTGGCGAGGTTGGGCTCAATACGTTTACTAATGGCATTAGCGGCTCGTAACGGAATGTATGTAGACCAATTAGACGTTACGACGGCCTATTTGAATGGTGTGCTGGAAGAAAAGGTATTTATGACGCCACCTAAAATGCTGAACGACGCCTTGGAGACGATCATCGAATCGGAAGGAAATAATAGCCAGGTAAAGGTCAAGGCGACACAAATGATTAATGAATTATCTTCTGGAGACAAGGTCTGCCTTCTTAAGAAATCCCTCTCCGGCTTGAGGCAAGCCGGTAAATGCTGGTTCAAACGGCTCGACGAGACTCTAAGGAAGTACGGAATGTCCCCTTGCCATTCGGATCCCTGCGTGTATCACGCCGGTCGAGGGGAAGACATGCTGCTAGTAGCAGTATACGTCGACGACATCCTGGCCGTTTCACGGGACAAGGAGGCAATGTCAGCCATGAAGCGGAATCTGTCACGAGAGTTCGAGATTAAGGACCTTGGAAGTGTAAACTACTGTCTGGGCATCGAGTTTTCTCGTAAGGACAGCGAGATCTCCATGCACCAGAGGGGATTTATTAGAGAGATCCTGAACCGTTTTGGTATGGCCGAGTCCAGGCCTGTTAGCTCCCCCATTGATCCAGGAGCGAAGCTGGCGAAGCCACAGGGTCCCCCTGATTCCGAAGAAACTAAACTACCGTATCGAGAGTTGATCGGCGCTCTAATGTACCTGGCGGTGGCCACAAGGCCGGATATATCATTCGCGGTCAGTTATCTAAGTCAGTTTAATGATTGTTTCAGGGCTGTTCACTGGACAGCCGCGAAGCGCGTTCTGCGCTACTTGAAGGGGACTATGGATATGGCGTTGACTTTTAGCCCGGATGTCAATCCTCTGAGGGGATTTGTGGACGCAGATTGGGGCAACTGCGCCATAGATAGGCGATCTTTTACAGGATATGTATTCGTCCTGAGTGGAGCGGCTATATCATGGGAGTCCAGGAAGCAAAGAACAGTAGCACTCTCGTCAACGGAGGCGGAGTACATGTCTATCAGTGAGGCCGCGAAGGAGACATTGTACCTGAGGAATTTCCTGATAGAATAGGGACTCGATAACCTGAAGCAAGTGGTCGTGCACAACGACAACTTGGGTGCCTTGAGTTTGGCAAACAACGCCTCAATTTCGGCCAGGAGCAAGCACATCGATCTAAGGCATCACTTCATCCGGGAGGTCCTGAACACAGGCAAAATGAGGGTGAGATACATGTCCACGCAGGACATGCCGGCCGATATGATGACGAAGGGTCTACCCGGACCCAAGCACAAGGATTGCTGTGGGGCGATAGGGCTTGGTGCCGTTTGCTCGAAATAGACATGCGCGTCTCGAGGGGAAGTGTTGGCGCACAGAAGTATGGGCGCCGGTTAATGGCGATACGCGCCTGAGGTATCGCCTCTTATTTGTTTTCTTCCTCCGTTGAGAACCGCGAGCTGCCGCACGCGTGCGCTAAGGTCACTCTTACGTGGACCACCATTCGGCACGTTGCTCTAAGTGTACTTTCGATCACAATAAAGCAGTATTCTTTATGTTGATCTCTTCACTGCGCCTTACGGTCACGCATCCTCTCCCACAAAATGCTCTTCATCTGGATCTTCCATATTTCGTAATTGTCCTCACTTAACTTTTCTATGTTCGTGAGACCATGTGCGCCGGCCATGCTTTCTCTTTGTTTTTAGTTACTTGCGAAGAATCCACTTTAATCACTTATTTTCGCGACACTGGGCCCATAACCTGTTAGGTTTTATAAGTTCTTTATTGAAGAACGTTTGTTTATAACAATAGTAACAATTTCCATTAACACTTTTTGCACATTTATAACACTATGTGTTGATCTCACGAGATCCCGCTGAGAAGAGATCGAGCGCACGCTTCCGCGCGGCGTCCCCTGTTTACAGTCATCGATCACATCTAGATGGCCAATATCGATCGCGGGCCCGGGCATAAACGACGCATTGAACACAGAGTCCCAACTCAGATTAACAGTTTTGTATCTCAAAACATGTCAGCTTCGATTTCTTTGAAAAAATTCTCAAAGAAGCTTTGATGCATGTAAGAACTAAAAAAAATTTCCCATTGTGTGGGTCGGTTTTTCATAAGTTTTTCATGTTTTGAGATACAAAACATTTTCCATTGAAATGGAACATACGATTTGACAGAATGGATATTTTCGAATAAAAAAAAAATAGGACGAAGAGTTTCCCCACGATGGAAATTTTATTTTAGTTCTTGCATGCATCAAAGTATATTTGGGAATTTTTTCAAAAAAATCGAAGGGGACATGTTTTGAGATATAAAATATTTTGTACTTTAAATACAAATTAAACAATGAAAAAAATTTTTTCGATAAAAATGATATTTTTTTAATGATAGAGCATTCAAAAACACAAATTTTGAAAAAAAGAACGATCAAATTGGTGCATTTTTCGCAAAGCTATGAGCATTTGAAAAAAATGAGCCCGAATTTTAAGAAAATTCATATTTTCGAAACGGATGGTCAAAAAAATCTGAAAAAATTCATGAACGCGTATTTCATCAGTATTAAAAACATAAAAATTTCAAAAAAAAATCGAAGGGGGTAAGGTCCGAAAGTGTCCGATTTGGCATGGAATGCCTCATATAGGGGAGACCGGGGCAAAATGGTATAGCGGGGCATAATGGGACCGGGGCAAAATGGGACCGGGGCAAAACGGGTTTGGGGCAAAATGGAATAGTGAAAATCAACACTGCTGGAAAATACGTCATTGGGGCAAAACGGGATCGGGGCAAAATGGGACAGGAAAAATCGGAGATTTCTCCGGGATCGGGGCAAAATGGGCCGAAGAAATCTCCGATTTTTCCTGTCCCATTTTGCCGCAGTCCCGTTTTGCCCCAATGACGTATTTTCCAGCAGTGTTGATTTTCACTATTCCATTTTGCCCCAAACCCGTTTTGCCCCGGTCCCATTATGCCCCGCTATACCATTTTGCCCCGGTCTCCCCTATACCATTCTCGAAACCACAGAGTCAAATTATTATTATTGGACTCTGAACGCATTCACGGGTGTGGGTGCATAACAGCTTGATTACTTACATATCCAGCAACTCGTCGAAAGATCCAAAGGCAACACTAACGTCAAAGAATTTATACTCGAACTCACACATAAAACATCCGCGCTTACAACAATGGTGAAAGAAATACACCAAACACTAAAAGGTAAAATAGTTAAACATCGAATTACTAATATTCTGAACAACCTCAAACACACAGACGACAAAGAGACAGACACGGACCCAAGGTGTACCAATGATGACAAATCAGATACATCGCTCATCATATAAGCTATATACAAAACAACATACGAATGTATAACAATATACTCCAATGGAATATAAACGTTTTCAGGCCCCAAAAAGAGAATTATCTGCCTTCAAGAAACAAACTTTAAAAAAATGCTCACGCACCTATCAAAAATTACGTAGCATATAACAAAAACAGACAGAATACAAATTGGTCTAGTGTAGGAGCTTGTACTTACAGTGGGTAAAAAAAGTATTCGTACACCCAGTTTTTCGGCAATAACCTTCTTAAAAAAAATGATACATTGACAAAACCCATTTTCATAAATAGTCTAGTATCTAAAGATATAATGTAGCAAGTAACAACATTTTATAAGTCATAAGGCAAAAGTTACAGAGAAAACATGAGAATTTCAAAGTCAAAAAAGTATTCGTACACGTATCCCTACTGCAAAGTTCTTCGAAAAATGACGAAGTACTTGGTCTTTGAACCTCAGTTAAAGAGCACAACAATGAAGAAAAGTGAGATATCGGTATCCGTGCGCGATCGCGTTATTGTTTTTCGAAACGTGGCGACAGTTATCAGAAAATTGGAAAAACGTTAAATTTACCTTCTACGACAGTGCAATACATTGTCAAAAAATGTGAAAAGACGGAAAGTACGAAAAACCAGCCACGATCAGTCCGTGTGTGCGTGCGTGCGTGTGTGCGTGTGTGTGCCGTCCGCCCAATCGCATTATCAATTAGAGAACGTCGCAACGTCGTTAAAGAAGCAATTAAAAATCCATTTCTAAGTGCTCGTACACTGTCGCACGATATTGAGACAGCATCAGGAAAGATTATGGTATGTGTACGCAAACTGTGCGAAATATATTGCATTCAGCCGGTATGTACGGTAGAAGTGCCAGGACGACACCGTTCATTAGCGACACAAATAGGGAGAAACGGCTCGGATTTGCCAAAACGTACATAAATAAGCCAATTGAATTTTGGAAACAGGTCATTTTCTCTGACGAAAACAAATTAAATATAATGAAGTCGGATGGAAAGAAAGATGGAGAAAACCAAATACCGAATTGGGAAGTAAGAACTTTCGAGCATCTCTCAAGCACGGTGGCGGTAACGTGATGGTATGGGGCTGCATGGCGGACACCGGTGTCGGTAATCTTCCATTTATTAATGACACCATGACTGCATTATGTTATATCGAGGTGTTGCGTCATAATTTAACGCAAAGTGCAGCCAAGTTAGGGCTGTATGACGCCTTTCAGTCAGTAGGAATCTGATATACCCCGGCTCCACCTCAAAGAATATCCCAAAGCAACTGATAACACCACTACAGTCTACGGATACTAATCCCATAAAAAATCTATGGCATCTATTAGATGTAAAAATTAGGAAAAGAAGAATTTCAAATAAAAATTAATTATTCATAGTGTTCAACCAGTATTTTTAATAATTTAATAAATTGAGATAGCCCTTGCTTATATGTTTGAAAATTGTCTATTTTTATATATTTCCAAATTACATATTTTCCTCTACATGTTTTGGTGTCTTACGACACCCTCTTCAGGAGTCTATAATATATGAGGCATTCCATGCCAAATCGGACACTTTCGGACCTCACCCCCTTCGATTTTTTTTTTAATTTTTATGTTTTTAATACTGATGAAATACGCGACGGACGGAAATACTGGACGGACTATCGTGTACAAGTGTCTTTTCGTCGTATGTTCTGACCACGTTTTCGATGGAGGGGGTAGCTACTGTGTCTTATTCCTTGCCCGCGGATTGTCCTCTGTATTGTTGCTATGTGCTCGATTCTATTTCTATTGCGTGTTAGTGTTCTGGTATGTGTGTGGGTATGAAACTGTGCGTATGTGTGTGTGTTTGTGTGTATGTACGGCCTATTCGGCGTATTCTTCAGGAGTGTATCAACTATCCTCCCTTTCTTAATTCGATTACTTTCGAAAAGGTTGATTTTTGGTACTAAAGTGTTGACATGCGAACACACCTCGAGATACATACGCTGAATTTTGAGGTTCTTTAAACTTAATAACCAGTTACGTTTAGGAATGTACGAAGTGTTCTCTTCCCACTCAAGTGTAGAAGTGGAGAGCACTCCGTACTAAGACCACAGATATGTGTGTGCCTCCTTACTATTCCATCCTTTTTCTAAGTGATGGATTATTTGACGGTGACTCTAAATTTTGAATAACTTAGCCAAAGAGATACAAAACGCGGATAAAAAAGTTTACTCCTTTTTCGTTATAGGACCCTCATTTTCAACACACTTTCCCTTTATGCACTATGTTAAGTTAAGTTCAGGAGTGTATGAAGCATCCTCCTCTTTACTGTTCTATTGTAAGAAGTGAATTCTTCATACTAAGACTACAATCTGTGAGTGCCTCCCTACTTTACCATTACTAATTTTGACTGATGGTGTTCCGGTGATATATAAAAATAGAGAATTTTCAACCATATAAGCAAGGGCTATCTCAATTTATTAAATTAATAAAAATTAATTGCAGCGAGTCTGTCACGAAGAATGGGAAAAGTTAACACCAGGTTTGACAAAGAAACTAATTGAACCCATGCCAAGAAGGCTACAAGCCATTATTGATACAAAAGGAATGCATTCAAAATATTAATGTAAGTAAAGCTTAACCAAAGTATGGGTTTTATAGTATTATTAAAAGTGTACGAATACTTTTTTGACTTTAAAATTCTCATATTTTTTGTATAATTTTTGTCCTATACATTATAAAATCTTGTTACTCTCCAGATTACATCTGTAGATAGTAGACTATTTATGAAAGTTGGTTTTGTCAAGATATCATTTTTATCAAGAAAGTTATGACCAAAAAACTGGAAGTACGAATACTTTTTTTATCAACTGTATATTAATAACAAACTTAACTCCGAAGAAGTAACCATATACACCAACATAGAAGCAGTAGCCAGATCAGTCCTCTTACCTACAGACAGACTTACGATATGCAACACCTATATACGTAACAGTTACAATTTCTGACTAACCGAAATCACTGATATCACACAACTTTCGAAACCGTACATAATGTTGGGTGACTTCAACAGCCACAATCCAGCATGGGGATCATACAAGCTTGGCTCGAGAGGTAAGGTTATCGAACTATTATTAGAAAATCCGGTCATCGTTATAGTAAAGAACAAACAAATTACCCACATTAATAACACATACCAAACACATAGCGCTATTGACCTCACGCTGTGTCATGCAAATATCGTACACCTCTTTGACTGGTCCACATCACAACACCTGCACGGCAGCGACCATTTCCCAATAATCTTAAAAATACCTACCATAAACAAAGATTCACCACACCACAAAAACTGGATATTCAACAAAGCCGATTGGGAAATATACCAAGCTTACATATCAGAACACTTACACAGAAAAAACACCGGTACATCACCAATATCCCCTTCTACCAATGAGAAGGTTGACAGTTTCATCACCTTAATATTCAACGCTGCCAAAGAATCAATACCTTATCCTCAGGCAAACTACGGAAACGACCTGTGCCCTGGTGGAACGAAAAATGCAGCCTTGTCAGAAACAAATAAAGCCTTCGACAGATGTAAGAAACAGTCAACCACCAATAACTTCATCGTATACAAGAAAACCAGGGCCAAAGCTAGAAAAGTATACAAAGAAAGCAAAAAATCGTCTTAGACATCGTTCGTTTCATACATGAATCACTGTACCCCGGGCCACATTATCTGGACCAAAATAAGAGCCCTCCAAGGTTGTAAGTACACCAAAAAAATAGAAAACCTAATTAATCATGAGCGAGATACAATTACAGCCCCGAAGTCAATACATTAGCGTCGACATTTGCAAACAATCCAGTGATTCCAATTATAACCCAGCCTTCCTACAACAAAAAAACAGGAAACCATAGATAATCTCTTAAAAGATCTTACCGCTGCGAACTTTCCACTCAATCACCCTTATCACATCAATGAATCAACCCGACGGAATATTTGACATCTTTCTCAAAAAACTTGCAGCAAAAGCAATAGCTCACCTAGTCGAATTATATAACGATATTTTATACTCTGGAACAATTCCCAACAACTGGAACAAAGCGATCGTGATTCAAATTCCAAAACCGAACAAAGACCACATTCTTCCAACAAACTTCCGTCCGATTGCCCTCACGTCCACAGTATGCAAGTTAATGGGAAAAATGATAAACAAAAGACTAATGTGGCATCTCGAAACCACTCAGATCATCATACAAAACCAAAGCGGGTTCAGGAGAAACCAAACAAACTTAGAAACAAACATATGCGACGCCTTCGCCGAAAACATGCATGTAATTGCCGCATGTCTAGACCTCGAAATAGCATACGATGTGGTCTGGCGAGATAAACTGAAACAAATTTTTATAGTCATGGGTATCAAAGGACACATACTTACATTCATTGCTAATTTTGTTAATCACAGGACAATTCGAGTTAAAGCCAACGGAACCTTCTCCAATCAATTCGAAATTACAAATGGAGTCCCGCAGGGGTCAGTGCTCAGCATCACTCTTTTCCTCATAGCCATAAACGACGCACAGTGGGGTATTTGACCGTTCTAGCTGGCCAAAATTATTTTTCAACTTTAGACACATTCTATTCACATAGTTTGCTAGAGTATGAAGTAATTAAATTTTTAAAGTAGTTTTGCAAAAAAAAAACAATTGTACGGAATACGCGATGCAGGGCATGCAACAGCTGACGTCACGCTGTTGCCACCGCCTTCCCGCGCGATCGTGGAACCCGCACTCGTTTTTTGCCCGATCTTCCCTTGTTTCGGCCCCTCTCTAGGTTTTCTCCTGGGGAAGAGGAAACGCCAGGAGCGGTCTTCTTGAGCGAACCACGAGCGAGCGTAGACGAGCGAGTTTGAATATCAGAGTTAATTTCTTACATCAGTTCATTTCTTAAATAATTTTTTTCAAATTTTTAAATAAATTTTTGTTTTTATGAACAGTAAAAAATTACAGTTATATTTAAAATAATGGCAGCGGCCAACATGGAAAAGAATTTCTTTCTTCATTGCCCAATAAAATTTCACTGGCTAGGCAAAACCGATGATGTATTGGAACACCCATGTTGAGAAGACCCACGGACCGTATATAGGAACAATTATGGGCGCCACAGTGTTAAATGCACTATAAAGTAATAAGCGATTTGAAGACGATAATATCCCCTTAATCCCTCTGACCATCCGCCGAAATATTTCAGTCATGTTAAAGTTGCATAAGCTAAACAAGAAACGCAACTTTTGAAAGGTAATAAATATCTATGATCTGTTCGTATACTCCCACACGCGTGAATTTCCTTTATAACCGTTCCGTACGGGACGGAATACACGTATTCGATATAAGATATGATGGTTTACTTGAATATCATTGTTTTGCTTCAACAAATATAGAACAGGCTTATAAAGGTGGCACTTGTTCTTCTGTTTTTCGTAGACTACGAATGTACGCATTCCTATATTTTGTTGCCCGACGCGGTGTCTATGTAACTTTTTTCAAAACCGCTGAAACATTTCATTTGCCCATTTCCCGCAATTTCATCCCTGTGGCGAAAGATAATATTTCACTCGATGTTGTTTTTCGGGCATCTTCCGTTTTCCATCTTTTACTGCGTCCACTCGAGTCACCGAAAGACTTCTCAGGCCGTCCTGATCGAGTCGTCACTGCGGGTATTTCTATAATACCCTGTAACCATTTAGCATTTTTTTTTCTGAAATAGTTGCTTCTTTCTGAATGCACCTTTCCATCTTCGCTGAAAGTGACACTTAAAGCAAGCTATTAATGCTTCTAGATGTTTTTGCTGCTCCTCCGAATAATTTTTCCGATTTTGCAAAATTGTTTAAAATATGCCAATTTTTCGTAAATATTACTGTTTATTTTTTGTTCCATGATATCATAAAAATATCTGCGGCTAATCCGTCTGATTCCTGATGATCCTGATCCGAAAAAAGGGCGTTTTATGATAAAGTCCGAAACATTGAAAAGTGTCATTAATTAAAAAATTCCTCGTAAAAACCAAATTCGCAAATATTCGCAAGAAATTCTTTATACGCTAGAAAGCCGACACTTTACACTAAATAATGACGTAAGAAACTCTGCTTAATAAAGGTGTCTTATATAACAAAATCATTGCTAAAGATACATCTTCGAACAAAAATTTTCATATTTAAACCCGATTTTCAAACCACAACAACTTTTCATAGGTACTTAATAAACCGTTGAAACTTATTCTAAAATTAAGTTCATACTATCCTCTAAAGACGCCGCACTTCACACTGGTTCTTGGATAACACAAAAAACACAAGCAAACTCGTGAACGTCCAGAGAGTGTCCGGAAGAGGTACGTTTACTAGTAGCAACCGTCAACTTCAGACTAAGTTTTCAGACGAATGGTACGAAGAGAAAAAAAATATTACTCCTACATATTCCCCCATTATTTAAGTACCCCATTATATAATTTTTATGACTCCAGGTAAAAGTTGACAAAACCTACTTTTGGCCAGCTAGAACGGTCAAATACCCCACTGTGCGACGTTACAAGAGTCACATCACCTTCCACAAAGATCCTTTTATATGCCGACGACATAACATTATTATGCAAAGGCCGAAACCTGACTACCACACAAAGTATTATGCCGAATTTCCTAAACAAAGTTATCAACTGAACTGAACAAACAGGGTTCAAAATCTCCAAATCCCAATCCGAATTTATAATCTTATCAAGGAAAAACCAACAAAGCAATCATACCAAATTACACATTGACAACGACGAGCTAAAAAAATCAAAGGCAGTTAAAACACCCGGTCACGTCTTCGACGACAAATTAACCTGGTCACAACACTTCAAATACCTCAAATGTTCCTGCTCAAAGCGCATGAATGTTATCAAGTCTATAGCCTCGTGTAACTAGGGAGTAAACAAAGACGTCATATCAGACACATACAAAGCTTACATAAGATCCAAACTAGATTACGGATGTACAATCCACGACTCGGCAGAACCATGCAAAATAAACACCCTCAATTCAATCCACCACACGGGAATAAGACTCGCACTTGGCGCCTTCAAATCAAGGCCGATATCGAATATCCTAGCCGAAACCATGGCAATGCTGCTAAATTTCAGACGAATAAAGCTGTGCATTTCGTATGCAGTAAAAATTAAAGCCTCCCCCAACAATCCGGTCAATGACATGATTTGGGCAACGAAATATAAAGACCCTTTCGCATCAAAGCCACATGCGCCAAAACCTTCCTACGTCCGAGCGAATAAATACCTCAAGGACTTAACACCCAAACGCCCTAATCCATTCCACCATCAATTTCCGGATAATCCACCATGGTTACAAGATCTTCCCAACATAATGGAATTGTTCGGCAACAACACTAAACCGCGACAAACCCACTATGCTACAAGTCCATATTCTTTGAAAAAATCAATGAATATGCTGATTACGTGAAAATATACACTGATAGTTCCTGCTCCGACAAAGGCAACGGTTATGCAATTGTATACCAGAACAAAATCGTAAAACAACGACTGGACGAGTCATTGTTGATTTTTTTCTGTGAAGCGTATGCACTAAGGTCTGCTCTCCTAACTATCGAGACCGATAGCGCGACCAAATACATTATACTCACTGACTCCAGAAGTGTAATCGGAAATCTAAAAAGCCAAGCAGCACCTAACGAACCGATAATACATGAAATCCTCAACAGACTATCTGCACGAAACAAAAACCACAAGGAGGTCGCACTGGCATGGATCCCGCCGCATGTAGGTATTACGGGAAATCAAGTCGCCGATAAAATGACTAAAACTGCCTGTAACATGCCTCTTCGAAACAGCCAAGTCTCCCATAGAGACTTTCAAAACTACCTAACGAAAAAATATATGAAAAATGGAATGACCACTGGAAAACTCAAGCTTCTCCAAAGATATTTGCTGTAGAAAAAATCTCCAAAGATATTTGCTTAAGAAACAACATCTTCGAAAATAATCAACCGACCGAACTAAACAGACGCAATCAAACAATCTTAACGAACTTAAGAATCGGCCACACCAAATTAACACACGGCCATCTCATGTCAAAGGACACCCCCAAAAAGTGCAGCCAATGCAAGGTCATCATCACAAACTACCACATTCTCCGAGAATGCACAGCAGCGGAAAACCAAAGGAAAAAACACAAGACACCAAAAGAAATAAACGAAGCTCTCAATGGAAAGATACACCCAAGAGTAGTAATCTCGTTTACCAATGATATGGACCTCAGGAATGACATATAAAATGTACTAACAGGAAGCAGACCGCCAAGTAGTCGCTAATAACACCTGATGTTGATGCGATTATAAATAAATATATTAAAAAACAAACAAAAAATTAATATTAAGTATATGGGGGCATTTCATGCTAAATCGGACACTTTTGTACCTCACGCCTTCGATTTTTTCAAAATTTTATGTTTTTAAGACCGATGAAAAACGCGTTCATACATTTTTTCAAATGTTTTGACCATCCGTTTCGGAAATATGAATTTTCTTAAATTCTGGGCTAATTTTTTTTCAAATGTTCATAACTTTCCAAAAAAATGCACCAATTGACTCGTTCTTTTTATTACAATTTTCTTGTTGGAATGTTCTCTCAAGAAAAAATATGACTAATCGAAATTATTGTTTTCATTGTTTATTTTTTATTTAAAGCACAAAATGTTTGTTATCTCAAAACACGCCCCGATGGATTTTTTTGAAAAAATCCTCAAGAAAACTGATGGATATAAGAACTTTTAAAATGTGTACGATCGTGGGGAAACTCTTCGATCTATTTTTTTCTTCATTCGAACATATCTATTCTATCAAATCGTATATCCCGTTTATTTCCACTGTGACAGAACAGATATTTTCGAGTTAAGAAAAAAAATAAAACAAAGAGTCGGCCCACAAAAGGAAAAATTTCAAAAATTCTTATATCCATCAAAGTTTCTTTGAGAATTTTTTCAAAAAAATCGATCGGTGCGTGTTTTGAAATAAAAAACATTTTTCATTGTGAACGGAACATACGATTTGACAGAATAGATATTACCAAATTAAGAAAAAGAATAGAACGAAACGTTTACCCACGACCGGACAAATTTAAAAAACTCCTATATCCATCAGTTTTTTTTCAAAACTTTTCCAAAAAAATCGGTCGAGCCGTGTTTTGCGATAAAAAACATTTTTGCTTTAAATTAAAAATAAACAATGAAAACAATTATTACGATTAAAATCATATTTATTTCTTGAAGAAGCATTCAAAAACACAAATTTTTACAAAAAGAACAATCCAATTGATGCATTTTCCGCAAGTGATGAGCATTTGAAAAAGAGAAGACCCCAAATTTTAAGAAAATTTATATTTCCGAAACCGATGGTCGAAGAAGTCTGAAAAAATTCATAAACGCGTTTTTCATCGATTTTAAAACAATATAAAATTTTGAAAACAATTGAAGGGGGTGAGGTACAAAAGTGTCCGATTTGGCATGGAATGCCCCATATGTATCGTAAGACTCATCACGCAAACTCAATGTACTGCTCGATTGAAATGTAAATATATTGTATCTGCTATTTCAGCTAACCAGCTTAAAACCATGAATTAATAAATAATTAAAATCTCATGGTCAAAATATCAAAATCTTGGAACTTTGATTTTGCAGTCATTTTGTGTAGAAATGGAAATCTTGGTTAACTAGACTAGTAAGAGAAGGGACACCATTAGTTTCCGTAAGAAAACCAGATGGGTCAGTTACATTATACGACAATAATATATACTATACAGGGTGATTCTAGTAACTGGGCCAAAGTATAACTCTTTTTTAAATAAATTTAGAACAAAATCGTAGAGAAAAAGTTTGTATTAGTCGAAAAGCTCTATCATCCCATGCACAGACTTTTTTCACAAGGGCATCTGTTATAAGAGTTCGAATAAAGCGAAATATCTCGTGAACTATTGTTTTTTCGATGATGTCCCTTATACGTTTTTATTGCAGAATGGCTTAAGGAACGTGTTTATGTAAAAAAAAATGGGTGGTTCCATTTAAAAAAACAGTGCAACTGCACTTTGCACATGCACCAATGCACTTGGGAAAAAAGTCGGTGCATAGGATGATAGAGCTTTTCACCTAATACAAACTTTTCCTCTACGATTTTGTTCTAAATTTATTTAAAAAAGAGTTATACCTTGGCCCAGTTACTAGAATCACCCTGTATATTATTGGCGTATAATGTAACTGACCCATCTGGTTTTCTTACGGAAACTAATGGTGTCCCTTCTCTTACTAGTCTAGTTAACCAAGATTTCCATTTCTACACAAAACCTACACTATTTCTACATACCCCCACGTCCGCCCATCTCCTCTCCATCTCCTTAAACAGATCCTCCCCTTCCCCCCCCCCCCCCACCTCCCACATGTGTTTCCAAGTCTCCCCCCCCCCCCCTGCACAGTCTACACAACCTCTCCTCCTCGCTCCCCCAGTACCTCCCCCCCCCCCCCTCAACCCATTGCCCAGCCTGAATTTCGCCACCCTCTTCCACCTTTCCTCCCCCCAGCCCTTCTTCAAATAATCTGGTACTCCTTTGTCCTTGCACCCCCCATACTCCTTATTCCACTCCGACCTTCCTATCCTCTCTCATTTGTCCCTCTCCTGCTCCTCCCTTTCCCACCCTATGATCTCTCCCCCCCTTATTTCCCGCGCCTCCTTTTCCCAACCTCCAACCCTTTCTTTCCCAAAACGCTCTCCTCTCTCCCTCCCATCCCCTTTCGCCCTCGCTCCTTCCCAGTCTTTCCTTTATTTCCCTTAGGCACGCTTGAGCCAGTGCCCCTCCGCCTCCCTATACGGCAATTATAAGATCACCATAAACAAAAACATAATCGTTGATAGGTACCAGCTGCCGCGTATAGAACACCTAATAGCAAGCTTACAAGGGGGCGCCTATTTTTCAAAAATCGACCTCAAAGAGGCATATGCTCAAGTTACAGTAGCAAAAGAATAAAAAAATATTTAACATTCTCGACACACAAGGGGCTGTACCTGCCGAACAAATTACCTTACGGTATTGCATCCAGACCCGTATTTTTCCAACGTCAGATGGAACAAATCCTGGTAGGAGTTGCGGAACATTAACGTTTTTTTAAATGACATAATCATCAAAGGAAAAACAGTAGAGAAAAATGTAAAGAACACTGCCGCAGTGTTCAATACATTACAAGAATGTGAATTGAAACTTAAAAAAAACAAGTCTTCAAAAATGGGGGAGTGTTGCCACTTTTGGCAAAACACGTGTCCAATATTTTCGGCTAAAGAAGGTCTGTGCAAAATTTGAACAAAATCGGTGACCCACAACCCTGGTCCTCCCCTTGTTAGAAATCGATGACAGGGGAGTACACGCACAAAAAGAGAAAATAGATGCGATCAGCAGTGCATCAGCGCCGACAAACTTGAAAGAATTACAAGCTTTTTTAGGACTGATAAATTATTACAATAAATTGATAAAAGATAGGGCCACAAAACTGCACTCCCTGTACGATTGTTTCAAACGAGACGTGTTCCACTGAACAGAGTCATGTCAGAGGGCATTTTAAAACGCAAAAAAAGAACTGCGATCGGCAGATGTCCTAATAAACTACGACTCGGCGAAAGAATTAATATTGACTTGCGATGCTTCGTATTATGGTATTTCAGCAATCTTCTCACATAAGACTCCGGGAGATGAGTGCCGTATAGCATACGCGTAAAAAACCTTAAACAAAAGCGAGCAAATTAAACAGCGATTGATAGAGAAGCACGAGTAATTATTAGGTTCAGTCATAAGTAACTTCCGTTTTTATATCAGACATTTATTTGGCTTTCATTGAATAACAAAATTATATTAATTTGTTATGTATTCGCCACTATTATGTATGACCTTCTCCCATCTTCCTGGCAGTTTTTCAATTCCCTCCTTGTAAAATGTGGTTGGTTTGGACTAGAAGAAATTTTCGACAGCCTGACTGACTTACCGCTTATTGATTAGCGTGGATTTTGCTCCAATATTGCCTTTAAAAGGTTTTCATCAAAGTCGGGAGAACATCCCGCTCTTGGTTTGTCTCATCGGAAGTTATTTATGACTCAACCTAATATTTATGCAGTAAAAAAATTCTTCGATTATGTATGCGGCAAGCAATTTATATTAAGAACAGCCCATCAACCGCTGGTTAAAATATTTTAAGAAAAAAGGGGCATTCCCGTGATGGCGGCAAGGCGATTGCAAGGGTACGCAAATTTCCTCAATGGGTTCCAATGTCAAATAGTTAATGCAAAATCCCGAGAAAGTTGCGCGGACGGGCTATCAAGACAACCAATACCACCGAAAAATGGGATTACAAAAAATGAAAAGGTAAAAGAAGAAAATGCACATTTACATTACGTAATACAAGAATCGTTTTCGTACTTAGACGATAAAGTAATAGCGCGAGAAACGAGGAAAGACAAAATGTTATCGGAGGTGGTTAGGTTTCGGAGATACATTAGAGCAGAATGGCCGAACAAAAAATGTATGCGGGGAGAACTACAGCCGTTTGCAATTAGGAAAGACGAACTCACAATAGAACAGGACTGCATCATGTGGGGATACCGCGTAATAATTCCAGAAAAACGGCGAGAAATAATATTAACACTATAGCGGCCGGTGCACAGCATGTGTGCGATGGGAGTGCGAACTGTTACTGGCCGGCGCATGATATGTGTGCGATGAGGGCGCCGAAGTTTGTCGGCCGGCAGCACACTCTCCGTGCGGTGATTGATGAACGTAAACAAGTGTGGATATTTCTATTGCCTTCCTATTTCATCGCTATGCCTTTGATTATCGATAATTACTGTTTTATTGCCTGTTTTTAACTTTAGATTTTACACTGGTTACCACGTAAATGATGGGGCAAATAGCAACGGCGCTACGTTGTTGTCGTAGACAAAGCTACCGTGCGAGCGCTAATGTCGCTCTAATGTAAAAAAAAACCTACATGTTTTATGTATAAAACCTGTAAAGTACCATTACATGTAGGTAATTGCTTTCAAAATTATAACAAATTATTTAAATCGTTGTAAAATTATTAAAATTGTTGTTAAATTATTGTTGTTTTTTAATTTACGTGTATATTCGCACATGTTCAATTATTTCTTGAATTTACATCAAGTTTTTAATAATTAATTCTTGAAAAATGTTGCCGGCCCCTGACGACGTTTGACTGCATAGGCGGTCGCTATAGTGTTAAAAGAATTGCATGGATCACATATAAGAATAGTGAAGATGAAATCAGTAGCTAGATCATTTGTTCAGTGGCTGTAAATCGATAAGGACACAGAGAAACTGGCAAGCAATTGCCAAAGTTGCGTGGACAGTAAAGACAATCCAAGCAGAGTCGAACTGAATCCGTGGAAATCGCCCGAAAAACCATCGCAACGCATATGTACAGACTTTATCGGCCCGTAAAAGGGACACCATTTTCTAATGACACATTATAAATAAATAGACACTCGGGCAAAGTGGCCAGAAGTGTTCAAAATGAACTGTACAACGGCATCCAAAACAATACAACCGTTTAGGAAAACATTTGCGCAATGGGGCCTCCCACATCAAATAGTTAGTGATAAGGACCCACAGTATACGAGCCAAGAATTTAAAGCATTTTTAAAGAAATTGGGCATAAAACACATCCTTTCAACAGTAAGACACCCGTCATCAAACCGGGCCGCCGAAAATTTCGTCAAGTCGTTTAAACAAAAACTTGAAATATTACTGAAAAAAGGTAAACAAGTAAATGAGGCCATGGACTGTGAGGCCGAGAAATTCGAACGAAATTCGACTTACTGTAACCGGATACAGACACGAAACGGGGTTCACAAACCAAAAGGCAGATCCAAAACGGGAAAGGGAGGAGAAAGGAAGAATTTCGAGCAGGTGAAGCTGTATGGGTAAAAGACTTTGGAATCAATTCACCAAAACCGTCACCGGTAGTGATAAATAAAAGACTAGGACCCGTAACATACAGGGTGATACTGAAGACAGGGTTAATGGTTAAACGACATACGGACCAAATAAGGAAAAGGGATTCAGAAAAGACGGAAAAAGAGAGGAATAATGTGGAGGAAGGTGAAGGCAAAAGTGCAGAAGAGAAAATAAAACCGGCCATGTGCCGATCTCCACGATTGCAGGAAAGGGAAAGGAGGAACGATTGCGGTAGACTAAGAAAATAATAAGGTTGTAATTAAACGGGGAGGGGTTTAGAGTATGTAAGTTAGTGGTTGGTCGGATGTCTGCGTGCGTGTGCGAGAATGGAATTGTGAGCGTGGAGAGTGCAAAGGTGACGGAGAGCAGTTGCAATACAACCGTGTCCGTAGTAAACAATGCGCTTTATTCACCATACACCGCACTTTCTCCCTCGCATTCCGATTCATCCTGTATAGTATGTGTTATAGGCAATTAAACCATTCGAGACCGATTGCGCACCGTGTGTCCAATGCCTTTCCGAGGCTATGCGACCGGCTGCACACCGGTGTAATAACGTCACCCAGTATAGCTCAATAGTAACGCGATGCTTTGCTTAAAGATATGCTCGCAGCAAGCGATGTTTAGGTTTGTGAGTTTATCTGTCCTGGGCTCAAGTATGTCTCGGGTGGCAACGTGGCCTACGTGCCAAACTCACGATCCTTTTGTCGCCCTTCGTTAACGTTCGACGATATTCGAACTGGCGACCTCACATGCATCCTGCACTTCGTAGCGAACAGACGTTTTGTACTTTTTCTCATTCTATACTTTTACCCTGGTGTCACGCCAGTATCTCAATATTTAAATAAAGTTAAATTAGGAGTGAAGGGCGTGAGCGTTTCATAAATTCACCCTCAACGTGGCACCGGTGTGCAATAGTAATGATGAGCAATTTTCAGTTATTCTGAGTAAAATATTTGTCCAATTAAATGTTTTTTTTTTTAATTAATAGTATCTGTAAAGTATACAAAAACATATCTTATACTTTTAAACGTATTTTCGCATAATAAGCATCGTGGCATCGTTTAAGTTTTAGGTTTATACGCTTCTGCATTTCAGTGCAATCAAAGAATATTGATTTTTAACATCGTCTTTATCATTTGTGGCAAAACGCGCGCGGGATACTTACTGATAAAAACATGAAATAGAATATATGAAACTGATTCAAATTATCTGGGTGAATGATAATGTATATTAACGAATACTGTAATACTGTTTTGCATATTAATTAGACTTTTCGTACATTGACACTATATACTTTGTATTTACAGTCACTCATTTTTAGTGTAATTTTATTCGCATGTCATTACAATTTAACAATGCGTAAACATCACAAACGTCGGGAATCACATAAAATCTTTAAAAGAAATGATCTATTATCAAATACATACACATTTGAAAGCTTGTTTCTTTACTCTAATTACGCTCAATTTTGCTTTGGCCCCTATAGAATTTGCTCTTATGTCAAATGACCAATATAGACAATGTGAAATGCCTCCCAAAACACAATGAAAATACAATACTTCTCCCGCACGTAGTGGAAGGTATTATAATATTGTCGACGCTTATAAAGATAAATTAACAGTTGATCCTGTTGTCTTGACACACTGTGTGCAATATAGGCGGGGATTGTATATATTACTGAAAAAAAACACAAATGATAAACTTTATTTGGAATACAACAACTTTATGCTTCATAGAGCACTGAAGGAACATTAACATAAAACTGCACTCAAAAGTGCCTCGCTGCGCTGCAATTGATAAAAGACGCGCACTCGGACAAGTAGTGCGCCCTGGCCCGTACACATCACCTTTTTATCGCGTCGCAGTTCGCTACGCCTTGCGTTGCGCGGTCTTCTGGTGGTTCATACTGCGCTCCCGTTATAGCGTACGTATTTCCCTTCCTCGGGCGAACCTTTCAAATTCTAATTTCCAACACTTTTTTAATTGGTTTAATCACGAAACTTCGTGCTTCGAAATTTGTTCTCTGCTTTTGCCTTCTCTATGCATTATAAATCAATTGTAGTTTCTCTTGTAAAGGGTAATTTTAAGAAATTCCTGTTATTTGTCATTTCTGTAGTACATTTTAAGTTTGGCTACATGACTTAATAGAAAAGTAACGATAATCCCGAAAACTCAAAAAGTAAAACATAAAAATAAAAAATTACGAAAAATAAATTATTTATTCAATTTTTACAGTTGAAAGAAATACATAGGTCGTGTGCAAATAGCCAACCGTTAAGAGTTTTATTTAAAACCATGCAAGTATACGTTTTACTGGATTTAGCACGATTCAGAAAATTACTATACGGAATCGTTGACAGATTTTGATGAAATTACATGATATTACTTTGGATATGTGGATTACTTAAATTCAATTTTCAAGGACTTTCCAAATAGACTAATATTTTGTAGATTACTACAATTTCAAAAGATATGCTCAAAGATAGACTAATATTTTGATGTTATGCTGTCTTACAAATGTTGGCGCATCATAATTTGGTAATTAGACAATACAACTACGGTAACGATGTAAAGGCAATTACGAGAAAGAAATTTACAACCAGCCTGCATTCTTTAGCACGACCTTACATTTTGAAACAGATCCAAACTCCATGGCAAATATCTCATGGATTTACTGTTGATGCTGTTTCAAACAGATAAAGATCTAAGGTATCCTTTTGAAATTGTAACATACTTTACTAAATAAGTAGGAATTTTTTCACATTCACATCTGTAATAAAATTGCAACTTTAGAAGACTATTATATAGTTTTTGCTCGGTTGTCGGTTTGAACGATTGAATTCTACATTAAAGCAATGGCAAACCTATCTTTATTATATTTGTATGAATTATATAAGCCTGGACTGGTTTTCGAATATAATATTAGTTATTGTATAGAAACTTTATACTGGTAGTAAATTGTATTATATTTTTAGGTGATTGCAAGAAGACTGCATCGAAGATGGAATGGAAACATCTCTTTGGCAGAATTGAGAAGAAGCAACCTCTTAGCGGTTATTGCAGTTCTTGAACACAAGGTAGATGTAAATCAAGCCACAGCTTACTTCAGTTATGAGCACATTTATGTAATTTATTGATAAAAAATTGATAAAAAGGACCTAACAAGATACAATGATCATAGTATTATAATATAGTACGTTTCATCAGGGTAGCAGTGGCTTATGTTTCAAAAATGTGTTTATTCAACAATAATCATATATGCAATAATAACAATAGAACAGAGAAGTATATTACAAAACGTTAAGCGCAGAATAAATATACATAACGAATGGAAACAATTCCTTGTTGAAAACCTGTGCAATTATGTAATACGTTATAAAAATTATTTTAATATCTAATAGCCATCAATGCATGCACAACATTCATAATCAAACTTTTTAATTACGCGTTAAAAAATAAGTTAAAAATGTAAATACAGTGATCACAACAATAATCAAAGCCTTAATCCTTATATGTATTAATATGGAGAGGGACTTTTTCGGGTTTTATTTGGGGTATAGATGGGATTTGGAAACGTTGTTATATGTGTTTAGAATTATGTGTTCGGTTGTAAGAAGAACTTCATTGGGTAAAGTATTAACCTTTATCTTCAAGATAGAAAATGTGGAAGGAACTGTTAAAAATAACAGTATGTACATAGGTTATAAAACACAAAAACTGTTTCACAATAACGTTGAAAATATTAACACCTGCAGAACGCTAGTACAAAAGTTCTTATTCAAACTTTTGCGTATTACTTATTCGTATTTGCTGGAGTCGTACATTGAAAGGGGTAATATTAATTTGCAATTTACTTCAAGACATAGTTTGATGGAAAAAACACAGCACATTACTCTCTGAAACTTTAACCGGCGATTATTAATTGGTACTTTTCGACAATGTACTTACTTCGAGATTTGAGGCTTTCGCGGCCATTATTGCTGAAAGTATAGGCTTCCACTACCAGTATCGGAGTAACCTGCCCTGATGATGCAAACTGAAACGTGGCGGCCATCCGAAAGCCTATACTTTCAATGTACTTACTACTACTGCCTGCTATTACAACGACGTTAAAACCATACATACCTTCGAGATTGTTGCGCGCTTTTCCGAAAGTTTGTATCAAATTATAATTCAAACTTGTATCTTGCACTCTAATTATACACTAAATCATATTTTCCAAAGCAAAAATGAGTTTTGTTATACAGTAAACCTTTTTGTAAGAATGGAAACTAATCTTTCCGAACAAATATTTTCAATATATTAGTAAAAATTCGATACTTTTCTGCCGTCTATATACATCTTTGTTTGCACGGTCTTACCAACACGAGTGATCGACAGAATATTCAGCAGATCTGTAATGAGAGGAGGTGCCAAACCTGAAAATGGAATGCGACGGTCGGAAGACAATATAAGTCATACCGAGTTGTGCGCTTTCTTTTAGGCGAAGAGGATAAAAATCATTCAACTACAATTTGTAAATTGGTTCAAGTTAGAGTTTTACACATTCTCTTTTATTTAGAGTTCACACTTTTGTTTGTTTTGTCAATGTGGCATAAAGATTATACTGAAAAATTAATAGTCATGTTTGATTAGTATTTATTAATTTGGTTTACTTTTATTGTATATGTAAATCCTGATAATGTGAACACTGCTATTCTGTCAATAAAAAAAGTCTAAACTAAGTCAAACATTATTTAGAAATAATCAATTACCAATGCTTTTCATGTTGAAAATAGATGCATTGGGCTTGACGGTGATGGCTACTTGTCAACGTATGAGTTAGAATATTTCTACGAAGAACAGTTGCATCAAATAGAGGCAATAGGAATGGAAACGTTGCCATTTGATGATTGCTTATGTTAAGTAACGCTCCTTATTTTCTCTAAAGTGACCAATTTCTAGAATTTAATGAAAGTATAGTACACTTACATAACTTGAATGTAACTTTACGTTCTAGATATTAGATATGATTCATCCCACAGAGCCAGGATAAATTTCGTTAAGTGACTTGAAACATTGCAAGATGACATGAACATTTTTTCGTACGTTCTTCAATCATGGAAAGTATATTGATCATGAGCATTGAGATGCATTTGCATCTACCAGAGACCACGATCCTGCAGTTGCATCTGCCAGAGACCACGATCCTGCATTTGCATCTGCCAAAGGACATGTGGTAATTTCGTTTTCTTCCACTAATTTTCTAATGGTATTTTTTAGTAGATCAATACATTTGCCATTACATTTAACCTTTTACATTTATATTGCGGTGTTGGTATTCCGTTTTTTTTTATATGTTTGAAGAACCACGGTATAGTACGCTTTGTTAAAAATGCACTGGAAACCTAGAACTAACGTTTAATTTTCCTGTTTTGTAGGTTTCATTGTAAATCACTGTATTTCCACAGTTGTATCACGACAAGTTTCATACAACATTTCTCAAAACGAGTTCAATAAAGAAATAATGATGTCATACACAGTTAATTAGGGAAGTGAAGACTGAGAATTTTTTATTTTAAATTAGATTTTCCAAAATACATGCATTTCCTTAGATAGCTACATAGAATACAAACCAATATAAAAAGTATGTGCCGCGTTGAAGTTATGCAAAAGACCCTTCTAAATCGAAATAAGCGCCGAATCATGTATTGCTGTCAAAACTTCTGTATAGTAGTCACATATAACGTTGATTGAGATTATGTTCCACATAAATTCTTAAAAAAAATGATTTATCGGGTTTCTTGTCATGCAAAACACCTTCATAGAGTCCACGTTACCCAGTCATTTCCAGCAGATATTTGTTTGGCAGATTTTTAAAACAAGATTGTGTCAATTGAGGGCCCGGTTTAAATTACATTCATCATTTGTAGGTTAGATTACATTTAATAGTGTGAAAAATGGAAGCTTTCAATTGCACATTTCGTACGTACGGCCCTGAGAGGCTCGGGCTGTACTGCGCATGCCCGACTTCGCGATCGCGGGGGCTACCGGTAAAAAAAGCTCGCGGCTGCGCTAATTAGAGTGGTATAGACCTTTGTAAAAGTAGTGACGCAATTCAGTGATAATAAAGTATTAATTACTTAACCAAGAACTGTTCCTGTTTGTGAAAACCTCAGAAAAATCCAACAAATAATGTAGGTAAAAATATTTTTACTAAAAGATTTAGTACAAAGTCGTAATTATTTTATGATCAATACCAATGTAATTTCAATAAATTCAGAAGAGAGATTGTGAATATATCATAGAATAAGACAGTATCTCTCATAAACAAAACAGGTTAATTTTAATGTAATGACTTACTCTTTAGTTATGTGTTTTTCTGTAATAATTTATATGCAACAAACTTTTTTATTCGTGAATAGCTGTTGATCCAGAGAAAGTATTTTTGTAAAACTAACCAAACACTGAATTCTATTAACATTAAAGTAGGTTCTGAAACTTTACCATTTTTGTATAGTATCTTACATCATTTTTGGTATATTATAATTTTTTCCTACCCACAGCCAGTTTCAAATGACTCTAAATTGCTCATCTGAATTTTAATCCAGGATTAAGAAGAAGAATTTATTCTATGTCAATTTAAATAATTTAGAAGCCACAGATAGCATATACGGTGTCATTATTATGTTAAAAAGTTGAATTACTAATTAAAATTTGTAGAAATTGAGAAATGGGAAAGGTGAGTTTGATGTGGGAAGTCTTGTACCACTCAGGTTACTTTAGTATTTAAGCATACTAAGCTTTTACTTGTTACAATGAGGTTGAATAAGATGTTCTTGACCACAACCGGGTGCAAGAGGACACTAAAAGAAATACTTTTTTTTTTACTCAATACATCTTTTAATTTTAAGCTCATAGAAAATTGACATAAATATTTCTCTGGAATAATAAATATATATTCCTGTGAAATAGTTATGTGATAAAAAAATGAACGAAATGTTACCTCATACGTTGTTCTAACACACAAAAAAATTACTACAGGAAGGATTTATTGATTTCTCCGACAATGTTCCACCAAAGCCTAAAGTACAAAAACACCTAAAGGTAAGTATGTTATTGTTTCGACAAAATAAAGTTTATTTTATTCTCCAATCATGACTGTCCCTGATATTAGGACATTCTGTTCTCTGACCCCGAGTTCCCCCGTTCGACACTCACTCTGTGGGTTCAGCGGCGGAGAGTGGTGTCGCGGCAAAGTTTCTGAAGTCGTTGCTAAGGACAGATTCAAATGAACCTTTTGTACTTCTTTCGCCGCTAAGCATCGCAACCGAAGCTTTTTTTCTTGTTATACTTATCTTTATTCATTGCCTGTATTTTATTCTCCTAGTTGATTAATTTTAGTTCTTATACATTTTTGGTTTTGACGTGTTGTTTTGTACCAGTGGTGACAAATAAACATTTATGTAATCGTACGTAACCGTGACTTTCCTGCGCCGGACCGTGTCGTTCCGAACATAGAACTTAATCCCCGCGACGGAACCTTCTATCTAGTTGGCAATAAGTATAGACTCGATATTTACTGGCACTACACTATAACCGGCATTCACGATCAACGATTCCTTCACTATTTGATCGATGTTTTCATTTTTTCATTAGTGTTAGTAATACGCCTTGACTGGGGAAATTTGGATGAATTACTTAACATTCCGAATAGTGCACGTCTAGTAGGAAGACGGAGTCCGTTCTGACGCGTCACACCGTCATTCACTAAGCCATTCTTAAGTTGTCGAGTCCTTCACCGATATGTGGCTCATGAAACGCTTGCTCGAGCTCGAAAGTCTCACGGACACACTATTACTGGGTAATCAACATGATCGGATAATTCAAAGAAGTTGGATCAGCAGACTGTCGCTGATTGTGAGTTTCGGGTTTCTGTCTACATATACAGGGTGAGCCAGAATTCGAGGGGAAAAAATGGAGGGGTGGTAGAACACATGAATACAAGGACTTTTTGTCAAATAATATATGGGTCGCAACTCAACGGATAAAAAGTTACAGGGCATTTTTGCACCCTCACATTTGACGCGCTGACTGACCGGGCGGCGAACGTGTTAAAGAATTATCACAAGAATGAGAGCAGATATTTCACAAAACACTTTGTTAACACTAATATATTGATTCATATGCTCAAAAATAAAAAGTTTAAGGATAACAGCTAACTGCTACGCGAATTTATGAGGGAACAACCGTCAGCCATGCGCGCTGCTCAGTACTGCGCTGGTTTTGTGAGATACCAATCCTAAGCGTACTTCTGAGATTAAAACATACTCAATGCAGATGTGTAAAATGATCAGGACTATTGTGTCCCATCATTCAAAATATTTATTAAAGACGATAAGCACCAATCCTGCTTTGTCTTGGTTATTGTTTGGCCCGCTAGATAATGCTTTACTGAAATAGGCCAAATCAGCAAAATCGGCTTATACAAATGATAAATGGTATAAAACTGCATTGAGTAAGTTTAAACCTTAGAAGTACGCTTGGCATTGCTATTCCACTAAACCAGCACAGTTCTGAGTAGCGCGCGTGCCTGACGGTTCTTTCCTCATAAATTCGCATAGCAGTTAGCGCGTTGCACGTAAATTTATATTTGAGCATATAAATCAATAATATTAGTGTTAATAAAGTGTTTTGTGAAATATCTGCTCCAATTCTTGTGATAATTCTTTAACACGTTCGCCGCCAGGTCAGTCAGCGCGTTAAATGTGACGGTGCAAAAATGCCCTGTAGCTTTTTATCCGTTGAGTTGCGACCCATATATTATTTGACAAAAAGTGCTTGTATTCATGTGTTCTACCACCCCTTAATTTTTTCTCTCGTATTCTGGCTTACCCTGTATACACATTGAGTAATAAGCCTATGTACAAAAAATATACAGGGTGGTTTCGATCCGGTGGTACAGCCGAAAGGGAGGTGAATCTACATGCAAAAATAAGTAAACAGAACGTATGAAAATTGTTTTTTAACCCCTCCGTTTTCGAGAAAATCGACTTTGAATTTTCGTCAGGTGCAAGCGCCCTAAAGCATGGTATTGTATATCTATATCTATCGCTTTGCGTCGTCCGCGGGTACGTTCGGGCAGCTATGACGTCACGACAGGCCGCTTCGGTCTCACTGTCGCGTATACCGGATGTCCCTGCCGGGCCTGCTTCGACGCCACGCAATGAGATAAGCCATCGCGTCGCGACCAAGATTCCTTTAGCGCCACCCGGTATATCGCGCCGCGCTCGGGTACGCTCGCACTTTGCGAAAATTCAAAGTCGAGTTTCTCGAAAACGGAATGTTTAAAAAAAATGTTCTAACGTTCTGTTTTACTTATTTTTGCATGTAGATTCACCTCCCTTTCGGTTGGACCACCGGATCGAAACCACCCTGTATATTTATTATTTTTGATTTTTACAATTCATTTTTATTTTCATTCGTGCAAATGTTCACGTAATTGTACGAGTTTGTGCTGAATGGTTACCATACACATATCTTGTACATTTATGACAGGTTGTTGAGTAATCGTTGCTACTCCCACGACAAAATGTATATCGCGTACGTTGTTACCCTTGTACAGTGGAATTTTTTAGAATTATTCTTCCCGTTGACCCTATAGCCCAAAGGTGCGTACTGTTCACAGATCGGTGGGGAACTAAACTTATTTTCCGTATTACACCTCATGTTTGAGAATGTGATGGGGCAGCGTTAAGCAGGATGTCGTCACCGCGCGAAAGCGATAACGCACAGCCTCATGTCGTTCGGCGATCGTTTTCAGCCATGAGGGTGCATGCGTTACCGCTCTCGCATTGCGAGTCAAAATCGATTCCGGCACCGTATCCCAAGAGTTAAAACACGTGTGCACTTTTTCGGAACTCGTCTATTTTATTAAGGTGACCAACTATTTTTTGTTCAAAAAGAGTACACTTTGCAAGTATTTCATAGGTGAAAAAAAAGAAGAAAAAACGATAAAAACTTTATTTTCTTTTAAAAACATATTTTTCTTCGGAGTGGATTTTTTTTTGCTAAATGAGGATGTTCGTCTAATAATGTAGCCACATCCGAACAACTTTCATTTTGCATATTAAGTTTGACTGTTAAGACGGCAGATAATGTTTTTACAGAAAGTTGCGACTTCTCACTGCTCCAATAATAATTCCCTAGTGAAAATACCCTTTCAACAGCAGCATTAGTGCCTGGACAACATAAGGAAATTTCTATTAAAACTTTTAAATTTTCATGTGGGATATCATATTAATAAAATTGAAATAAAATAATCTAAAAAAATGTTTTAGAAATACAAATGAGTATAAAATTATACAAATGAGTACTTTCAGAGTACAAGATTTGAAAAGAGTACGGTGTGCGAAAAAAGAGTACAAAACTCAGTAAATGAGTACAGTTGGTCACCTTAATTTTATGCCACTCTGGCTGCATATACAAAACGTCACTGCAGACAACTGCCGATCGCATTATCGTCTTCCCTACCGCTCCCCGCGATCCGCGAAACTGTACCTACGTGGGTCGGTGCGAACGGCGTCGCTGCTGACGTCACCCAGTACCCTTTCGTCGCCGCCGGCTTGCATCTCCTTATTTTAGTTAGATTTTCTATGTAAAAATCTGAAATGTGTGCCCCATTACAAGACGTAACTCTGTTTTTTTTTCCGAATATTTTTATCCACTAGATTCCGAGAAAATTATGGGAAAATCTGAAAATACGTTTTACCGTTTCCTATGCCCCATAATCGAGATACAAAGTTGGACTTTTAAGAAATGTTTCTTTTTTTCTAAGCTATATAATCAGCCAAGAATGACTCATTTCAAATTTCAGTGGTTTACGTGCACTTTTGCCCGGATGTGCCCTTTCATATGTGTTATTGAAATATTAAAATCTTAAACTGTAAAAAATGAGTTTGGTGTTACACATTATAGGTATAGGGATGAGTGTTCGTACGGGCTCGTATGCGCCGGTGTTTGTGTAGAATGTGCCGACAAAGCAACTACGTATCTTTTGTTCGGTTGCGGGCGAGAGCAGACGGCAACGTGCGGCGCGTCGACCCGGCAGTCGCATACGGACAGCGAACAGCAATGGGTGGAATGGATTTTACTTGCTATGAATGGTTTGAAATCGATTGATGGGCCATTGACAAAACACGGTTGACTTATGACCAAGTTCGCGATAGCATCTGCTTTAAACTTCTACAGATTGTGAGTACACTGTAAGTTCTCCGATAGCGTTCAAACGTACTTTGTCTTTTTGACGCATTTAAAGAGCGCGATTGCGTGTTATAGGACTCAAACGGTTAAAACTCTAGTCATCTTACAACATTATACTTTTTTGAATGTTGCATTTTACTCATTCTTATTAAGTATTATAAGACAAAAAGACCCGTGTTAAATTACTAAGAAATAAGATCTTTGTCTTTCAACTAGATAAGTATTGTTCTAAGTGACAATTTTCAATATGAATTATAAATAGCTCTCCGACAACAGGGTATTTTATAACACAGTTTAACAGGATAAAATAAACCGCGAAATCCTTTGTATAAAAAGTACTGGATTGTGTGACTTTTGTTTAACATATTTAAAAACGAAATTACCTTAAAGTAATAGCGGAAAGAATAACGATCTACAGTGCCTTTACATGAAAATATGTAAATAAATTGTAACTTTGTAACTTACGCATTTATAATTTGATTCCGATTTGATGTTATGATGAAAAGCGTGATGCGCAGTTTACGCGCTATTTGCGGCCGTTTCAAAATTACGATATATACGTATAGTATAGATTTGTTATGAAATGCGACCGCAGCCGTGAGCACGTGAAAACCATGCTCTTTTTTGTTTCTTTTTATTTTCGTGGTCTGGAGACAAAGTGTCTTAAGCCACTGCTTGGCAGTTTGTGTTGAGCTACGATATATTACAAGACATTCATTTTCGTCTTTAAGACTAATTTTTGGAAAATCAAGTTTCAGTCTCATGCCATGACTAATAAAGATAAAAAGTAACGTCTGAGAGGAATTTATTTCTTTTGAAGTCAAGGTTTCAAATTTTGTATCTTCTTTTAAAAGGAGGAAAAGCATTTCACTTTGGAAAAAGTCTTAATAAAGCAACTGTTCGGCGGAATAATAGGTTTTTGTATTTCTCCCCTTTTGTGTCTCAATTACATTTATATTTTTCATAAAAATGAAGTTGCTCACATGGAGTTAAAGTAAAATGTTTGTTCATAATAAGATTTTGGAACGTAACGTTCGTTTTTCTTCTGGGACTTTGGGACGCATATAACACGGTTTTACACAACACGGTATTTTGCAGGAAACTGTCTATTGTGTTATAGTAAGGTGACCAACTGTACTCATTTACTGAGTTTTGTACTCTTTTTTCGCACACCGTACTCTTTTCAAATCCTTTACTCTGAAAGTACTCATTTGTATAATTTTATACTCATTTGTATTTCTAAAATATTTTTTTTAGATTATTTTATTTCAATTTTATTAATATGATATCCCACATGAAAATTTAAAAGTTTTAATAGAAATTTCCTTATGTTGTCCAGGCACTAATGCTGCTGTTGAAAGGGTATTTTCACTAGGGAATGATTATTGGAGCAGTGAGAAGTCGCAACTTTCTGTAAAAACATTATCTGCCGTCTTAACAGTCAAATTTAATATGCAAAATGAAAGTTGTTCGGATGTGGCTACATTATTAGACGAACATCCTCATTTAGCAAAAAAAATCCACTCCGAAGAAAAATATGTTTTTAAAAGAAAATAAAGTTTTTATCGTTTTTTCTTCTTTTTTTTCACTTATGAAATACTTGCAAAGTGTACTCTTTTTGAACAAAAAATAGTTGGTCACCTTAGTTATAGGAACATTTCATTGTAAAGGATAGGTATAATACAACACATGTGACGATTTTTGTATGATTAGTTTGTTTCGCGTGCACCACGATCTATGATCATATTTCTCATGGGTTTTAATTTTTATGCCATACTATGTTTTGCATGGCCTAGATGTAACTTCTCTATTTCGTGATTAATACTACAAGATCATTTTTTTGTAAAGCAGGTGACGGAATGGGGTCGATTCGCTGTCGAAGAATATGATCTGCTCGTTGCTGAGGAAAGTGGCAATGACCAAAGTGAACAATTGTAAGTACAGTTAACTGCAACAAGTATATGTACTTCTTTTCATCTTTAAAGTTTACTTACTTTTATGTGTATTTCATTAGATTGAATGTGCAGTATATGTTTCAATGCATTTTTTGGAAACAGTAAAGATGCTGGTACTTATGTTTTGAGTTTATAGTATGTTCAAGATTACATAATGAACACATATATATGAATATCATTTTGTGCAAACTTTGAATTGCGTTTCTAAAAATCGACAGATAATTGTGTGTTCAGTACCCTTCTATCCTGAATTGTTATCCATTAAAATTTTGTACATGAGCGTTTTGCATTTATATCTAGAAAGTATCCAACTTGTGAATAAAAAAAAACAACATTGAAGAAGGGTTTCAACTTAGCTTTATAAGGAGGTACATCAGCGTAATGACATAACTACATTGCAGTTTTCGATGTTATTGCAATCCTTATTCAAGATTGTAAGCACAGAGGAAGATATTTTGTGTAAAAATAGTCTCTTACACACTGTTAACCATTTTTTGTGATACACATTTTGCATTATAGTTTAAGTGCTCAGTTTCTACAACAAATAAGAGATTTGTTCAATAATTAAAACACTTCTTAATCCACTGCGAACCATTCAATGGGACCGATTCTTTACCTTTATGAGATAAATATACGAGGTTTGCAAGACTTATTCTGTTGTGCACATAAAGCACAATACTTTACAACATTTAGAACTTTACAAAATTAGTCATTTTTAGTAAGTTTAGTTATAACACAAAAACACTACTGTTAGATATCTATATATACATACATTATGTCAATTTGACCAATAAATCAATGTGAAGCAATGACATAAAATTTGAAAATACATTTTTGGTTAGTTTAGAAATTTGGAATAATTGACATAGAAAAGCAATATGTTATTTCGTATGTATTTGCATTAGTGCTTTACCAGTTAGCAATATTAAGGATTTCACCACCAAAAGCTGGATAAAAAAACTGATCCTTCAATCCTTATCAGATATACAGGGTGGTTTCGATCCGGTGGTACAACTGAGGAGGAGGTAAATCTACATGCAAAAATATGTCGGAAAAAAACGTATAAACATTTTTTTTTTAAACGCTCCGTTTTCGAGAAAGTCGATTTTGAATTTTCGCAAAGTGGTCGCGGCGCGATGGCCTATCTCATTGCGTGGCATCGAAGCAGGCCCGGCAGGGACATCCGGTATACGCGACAGTGAGACCGAAGCGGCCTATCGTGACGTCATAGCTGTCGACGTCCTCGCAGCGACGCAAAGCGATAAATATAGATATACAATGCCATGATTTACAGTGTTTGCACCTGACGAAAATTCAAAGTCGATTATCTCGAAAACGGAATGTTTAAAAAAAATGTTCATACGTTCTGTTTTACTTATTTTTGCATGTAGATTCACCTGCCTTTCGGTTGTACCACCGGATCGAAACCACCCTGTATAAGACTGCATATCTTTTTTCAAAAGTTACTTAATTAACCAAAATACGCTCAATTTGCTGGAATACACTTTCCCCAACGAGATTTGAACGCATAAACACTTATCTTAAAGAAATTCTGATATTTAGAATCAATAAACTTTGATACCGAGTTTTTCAGAATGTCTCCATTTTCATAGTGATTAGGCCATATAAACAGTTCTAAATGTTTAGAAAAATGAAAGTCCGTTAACGAAAGAACTGATGAATATGCTATTGATTCCGAAATTTCACATTTTAATTTAATTATTTTGACATCCTTCTGCATGACATACGCGATTCAACCAATTCAGCTTATTTCGCTCGGTTAGTTCATACGGTACCCACTTATCTACTTTTCTTCATTTTGCTAATTTCAGAAACGTGTTGCAATATTTTTGTAAGATCGACTTTCAGTCTGATCGTATGTTTCCTTGCAGATACGGTTGGATTCGTTTCACCCAATGCTTTCAGTACATCGTTATCGTTGACGTTTTGGGTCGTCTATGCGGTCCAGTTTATAGGAAACAATTACCAGATCGATATTTTTCGAACCACACACTGCAATATTCGTTCCATAACAATATTTTCCCCAAATGCTCGGTTTATACTGGGTGTACCATTTGCAGCATTATTGCCAAGTTTATGCTCATATAAAATGGATTACATGAATTTCGGTTCAATTCGTACCCCAACGATATTTAAAATTACGATAAATTAACGACGATTTCATTAACAAAACGATATTCAAACGCTTTCAAATAAATCTGTTTTATTATAATATGACTGGCAATGGACAGTACGACCGTAAAAGACGTTATGCCAAAAACGAAAGCATAACGAAAGCAGGGAGGCAAACGTTCAATTGTAAAGAAAATCCGACTTTTCAAACTGCAGCAACCCAATAGATATATTATTGCATTAAGTCACTAACACGTTGTAACAAATCATTTGTACTTGATTTCACAATCGTACTATTACGCTGCAAAGAGGGGTTGAAGAAAAACTCTCGGGCGATCACTGTTCTGCTCTTTAATACTATTCGGTCTATTAAGCTATAGGCCTAGACAAAAACGGCAATTCTCACTTCGTAGAGTCGGGAAAAGTGGTGACACTAGGGCATCGAAATCATCTGTCGAAAAATCCGCGCGCATTTATCGATTATTAAGTCTAAGTGATCACTACAGTTGATATACTGTGTCATCTCGGGGTACAAGCATAGCGGGTGGCATAACAGTACAGTACAGTCTTGAAGTTTTTATCAACTCCTTCCTCACTTTTATTGCGTATTTCATTGTTGCTCACTTGTTGCTCATTTAAGTATTCAATCAACTCATTAACATCTTGGTTATTGACTTCCATGTTTACATCATTTTTACAACGATCGACTTCTAGTGTTCCTTCAGAAGATAAATGTAAAAAAATATGCGATATAGCGAATTGTGCGAAAGTAGAATGTGTGAAAGTCGAGGTCCGCCTATAGTATTATTATTTATACAGGATCCGTTGTAATCATATGTAAAAATAAGCCCATTGGTGCTTCACAATCAGTCACGAGATATCATGTTTTAAATTCCAACCGTTTCCGTCACTTCGGCTCCTTTTCCGACCATTCTGGCGTATCGCTTACAATTAGACTCTAATTCTTCCGAGGCAAGGGATTTAGTACGGTTTGTACCTAATGGGTTGGGAGTTGATCCCACTTTCGGATGGAATTTTTGTTACTTATTTTTCTCCTCCTAAATTTGAAAGGTATTCTATACTAGCAGTTTACGATAGAGGTAATGTTGGATTACTGTTGCGGCGTGGGGGAGTGAGATGTATTGCTATATTAAAATGCCACTAATATTTTGTTTTTCTGCTTATGGATTTCGGATGATTATTACACTATTGGAAGCAAAATGTTTAGTTTCCATCCATGTTTGCTGTTCTTTCTAATAAATTATCTGGCATCAGACCAATATAATATTCAATATTACACTCATAATACAATGAATAAATACCAAATACCTTGTGCTATGTACAACATAAGTCCAAAAATCATAATTTGATTGGAACAGCAACTTACTATTGAGCAAATATTTTTCGAGGTAACTTACTTATATATTTCCTTGATATCAATCTTTTTCCATGGGGGAAAAAATATAAACTTGTCTTTCGTTTGACAAAAGAAAATCGAAGGCGTTTTTCATTAATAAATGGCTTTTTCTTAGCCACTCCATCAAAATATAATTTAGAATTTAGGATATTGTTTACTATACCAATATTTACTCTATTTATCAACACGTTGACGTATCAGCAATCAAAGTGACACTAATAAAGAGGACTTTGGCTACTCACAGTTTAAAAGGTTTTATGTAAGGGCTTTTCCTATTGCAGGCCTGGCTCCTACTCTCACATCAGTGTAAACAAAAACTGATTTCTTTAAATGAGACAATTAAAGTAGCCCATAACAGCAAACTATGCAAAACGTTTCTTAGCTGTGACATTTTCATTCTTCTGATTTTACATCCCTGGAATACACAATTCGGAGCCCTGTACACACATTCTATCTGTGTGCAAAAGAAACGCATGTAAGCATGTTTGCTTTTAATAAATTACTCGAAGGATTAAAGACAGTCATAGTAATTTATACATTCTATACTTTTTGTAGTCAATGCAGTAGTTTTTGAAAAACGTTCATCTATATAAGTATCGCAATGTTATAGCATTGGACATTCATTAATTTTGTCCAGTCTTATGGGCAGTTCTCTGCCAAAACTGTGATAATTGGGTTAAAAATCATGGCTACAACAGCCAAGTGTTTCTAATCGGTTAATAAATGAGCTCAGAGATAGATACGGGCATATGTCAATTGGTTTATTCTAGTCACCTACACCACTGTTGAGGAAGTTTGACATTGTGTAGAAAAACTGCTTCATAATTTTTCCAAAAAGCCCACTGTGTTCAGTTACTGTTTTAAATTCCATCAAAGTTGATTCTAATACATGGCTTACATTATTTTTTAATTTACGTGTCGAATTTTTTCCCATCATTCTCGATAGTGCTAAGAGTCCTGACTATTGCTAAACATGGACATTGTTTCATAAGTTTAATTCTTTGGGATATATTGTAACTGTATTTAAATAAAAATTGACCTTTTTTTGTTGGATGTTATACAATATATGCTGAAAATATCCACTATTTTGTTCAAACACGATTGAATTCTTAACATCATATTTATTATGTGTATCGTTTATCGGCAATGGTAGGATCGTGAAATGATATAATTGTGTACGTTTCGACCACTTTATTAGGTCCTCTTCAGCTGTTGGGTTTTACACATATATGTATTAGAAACTTTTGTGGAGTAATGTATCAAGTATGTGGAGATATATGGAAAATATAATGTATTGGGTTTTCTTAATTATACTTAGAACTACAATCCTATTATTCTATGTATGTTGGTTAAAGAAGAACTTGTCTTCGAGGCGGGACTCCTTTTGTCCAGGCCTTATGTGATTCTATGCCGAACGGGGTTTGAGAGAATTTTGATAAAATTTTTAACGAAGTGTAGTTAAAGAAGAATAAATCTTCGAGGCGGGACTCCCTATTGTCCAAGCCTTACGTTGACTCTATGCCGAAAGGTGTTAATTGAAAATTTTGACAAATGATTCACGATAGCACCCTGGTATTTCTAATAGGTCCTAACATAGTTAGGACTTTTCGAAGGTTGCCAGGGGCTGATGCCGATTACTGTACTGTTTGACGGTGTGACGTCAATATTATTATGGTCATATTTATGATGTTATTTATTTTGAAAGTGGTGTGAGTATATTTAAAAAAATGTGATTTCACGTAATTTGTGATTAGTGTAGAGTAAACTTTTTATTCATATGATATATCAAAATAGCTTGCTACTAACAATAAGATCAGTATGATTAACTGTGTTTCTTCATTAATGTTTTTTCTTAACGCAGTTATAAATTACAGGTTCTTGTAGTATAAAAGCCTTAAAAATTACGCCATCACCCAAAAATGACCATAATTGTTTAGGACGTTTATTATTCTCCAATTGATTCACAGATGTCATCAAAATTTACATATATGGTATGTACTCCGTCAGTAATACACTTATTTGTATACACGTATACTACTGTGCTATAACGACGACTGACTTTTGAAAAGGCATCACGCGGGCAAAAATGAGAGTTCTCTGAAAAGATTACGTTGAAATAGAACACCTCACTGTGCAACGTCTGCAGCACAAATAACGTGACGCGCAATGCGTCTTCAGTTTCTGTGGAGGCGACAAAAGAAGGCGATAACGCCTCTCACTAACAATAAGCTGACTCGGCAGGCCCACTCTCGGCCGTGATACGAGAAGAGAACAAAGGCTGACTACACATATACAATATACATGGTTGGTTTCGATCCGGTGGAACAACCGAAAAGGAGGTGAGTCTATATGCAAAAATAAGTTGAAAAAAACGCATGATAATTTTTTTTTAAACTCTCCGTTTTCGAGAAAATTGACTTTGAATTTTTGCAAAGTGCAAGCGTACCCGAGCGCGGTGCGATATACCGGGTGCGCTGTCGGAATCTTGCCTCGCGGCGCGATGGCTTATCTCATTGCGTAGCATCGAAGCAGGCCCGGCAGGGACATCCGGTATACGCGACAGTAAGACCGAAGCGGCCTATCGTGACGTCATAGTTGCCCGAACGTAGTCGCAGTGATGCAAAGCGATAGATATAGATATACAATGCCATGATTTACAGTGCTTGCACCTGACGAAAATTCAAAGTCGATTATCTCGAAAACGGAGCGTTTAAAAAAAAATTGTCATACGTTTTTTTTTACACATTTTTGCATGTAGATTCACCTCCTTTTTGATTGTACCACCTGATCGAAACTACCCCGTATATGCGATAAATATGTGGTGTATTACCCTTTTTATATAGTATCATTACAAATTAACATATTATTAAATAGACTCGAAACTAACTTTTACATGCATGATGTGTAACTAAATCCGACAGTACTGAATAAGCATAATCATTTTTAATGCAATATTCACATAACCGTGTATATATATATTAGGTTGGGGAAAAAGAAATCCATTATTTTTGCGCGAAATTCAAGACTTTATTTAACATGCTTTGGATTGTCCGATTTGGGTCAAATATGGACCATTTTGTTGGATAATTTGTTGCCATTTTAAAGGTAATTTCATAATGCCTCTCTCATAGAAGTTTTGGTCCTTATTGGCGAAAAACTCTAATAATCGATTTTCACAATCTTCTCTTGATTCCAATTTCTTATCACACAGGATGTTTTACAATGCGAGAAAAAGGTGGTAATCGCTTGGTGCCAGGTCCGGACTATATGGCGGATGCATTAAAATTTCCCATCCAAGCTTCAAGAGTTTTTGGCGAGTCACTACAGACGTGTGTGGGCTGGCGTTGTCCTGATGGAACACAACACCTCTTCTGTTGGCCAATTCTGGCCGTTTCTGGTCAATCGCTAGCTTCAAACGGTCCAGTTGTTGACAGTAGAGATCTGAATTTAGTGTTTGGCCATACGGAAGCAACTCATAACAAATTATTCCTTTCCAGTCCCACCAAATACACAGTAGAACCTTCCTGGCCGTTAGTCCTCGTTTGGCCACCGTTTGAGCTGCTTCACCGCGCTTTGACCACGATCGTTTTCGCACAATATTGTCGTATGTGACCCATTTCTCATCCCCAGTCACCATCCGTTTAAGAAATGGGTCGATTTCATTGCGTTTGGCCAAGGCTTCGCAGATGGAAATTCGATCCAACATGTTTGTCGGTGTTAATTAGTGTGGCACCCAAACATCGAGCTTCTTTTTGAATCCAACTTTGCGCAAATGGTTTAAAACTGTTTTATGGTCGATCTTTAGCTCCTGAGCGATGCTACGGCTACTAACATGCCGGTCAATTTTGATTATTTCTGTGATTTGGTTGACATTTTCGACGACGGGCCTGCCTGTGCGAGGTGCATCTTTAACATCAAAAATGCCTGAACGGAATCGACGAAACCAAAATTGCACGTAATTAGCTGTTACAGTATCGGCACCATAAACACCATTTACAATTTCAGCCGGCTGGCTTGCATTTTCGCCTTTATCGAAGAAAAACTGTAAAATGTACCGAATGTTCTCTTTGTTGACTTCCATTTTTAACACCCTGTAACTCACAACTGAATGGACGAAACAAAAAACAACAAAAGAATTTTTTTAGTGTGAAATGTCATCTTTACAACGAGCATAAATTTCAAATTTTTTGAACGATACTTTACGAGATATCGTTCACTACAGCCATGTACCGAAAAAATAATGGATTTCTTTTTCCCCAACCTAATATTACGTATTATATTTATTTTTTATATTATACATAAATATATATGGTGCATTCTGTGCGAAATCGGACACTCTTGTACCTCACCCTCTTCGATATTTTTCAACATTTTTTATGTTTTTCAGACCCATGAAAAACACGTTCATGAATGTTTCAGATTTTTTTGACGGCCTTTTCTTCCAAATGCTCATAACTTTGTGAAAAATGCACCAACTCGATCGTTCTTTTGTTCAAAATTTGTGTATCTGAATGCTCTTTTAAGAAAAAATATAATTTAACTCAAAATTATTTTCTTCATTGTTTAATTTTTATATAAAGCAGAAAATATTTTATATCTCAAAACAAGGCCCTTTCGATTTTTTTTGAAAAAAATGCAGTTTTAAACGGAAACAGTGAGCTTTCTGGAGCAAAATTTGTCTTCAACCTGCTGTAGAAAACAGTAAAAAATATTTCTTTTTACCTAATTGTGGATTCATACAGAACAGAATTTCATGCTGAAGAGAATAAACTTTGAATCGTTCCAAACGGTTGAATTTTTTGTTTGATCCTGCCCGCCAATTTGGAAGAAACGCAACAATAGACAGTGGAGAAAAAGCGGTTTAAGGTTTTCGATGCGGATACCATAAATTATTGGTTACTTACAGCAATTTCCGGTCAGTCAGCTATTCCAGGACCATATAGTAGTCCTTCTTCGTCTTTGTAGATCTCGTTTGCATTTATTTTTTCCAGTCTCCTTACTGTTCTAACCTTCATGCTGCTGATTGTGAGTGAGAGCCGTTTGTCCTGTCTTATGATTCGACGCTTGTCGGCATTATCCGCGAATATTTTACATTGCTGGCCAATTTTCAAGTCAAGCAATCACATGAACATTAGAAAAGATGAATAATCTTCGTTAAACAATCCAATAGCAGTATAAGCAGACAATTTCACGATTTTTTTTTCCTGAGTTTAGAAGTTTTGGGTTCAGTCGCCACACAGTAGAATTGAACGACTCGTTGGAATTTTGCATATGTCTGCTTAAACAACGCGTTAAAAGTTCTTCATTGGGAAGCCTTTCGTAAATTATCCGGATGTGCTGTTCAATTCTTTCATTAATCATCACTTGAGCTCCAGGTCACACGTTGACAATTTATTTCGTTGAGGCATCAGCTGTCGGGACCCGCCGGACAGTACTCATATTTTGGATTATTATCCGTGGAGCACATATGATAGAAAGTGACCGTTACAGTCTTCTCATATCCCTCTTGACATTCCTCCGAATAACTAATCCGTAATATAGTGATAATTTATTCAAGAGAGCTTCCATTAGTTTGCCCCTTCCAGTAAGTTTGGGATCTTTTTTAACTTTTTGGAGACGACTGGCCATCCCTTTCTGTACGTTGTCAATGCACCCGCTTTTTACCACTTGAAATTCGTGACCATACCGATTTATATCTTATATTGAAAAAACAGGTAGACAAAGTCGACCGCTCAACTGTACCTCTGACTCGAACGCAAAGTATAGCAAAATCACGTTTATACGTTAAAACATGAGAAATACGTTGAATTAAGTTTTAAAAAGCTGACATATTCTTTAGATGTTGTTCCGTAGCATACCTCAAAGTCGTGCACGACATAGAACATAAGCCAGATGTAATAAATTGTATCGCGTAGCAATAAACAAACGTCAATAGATCACGTGCGTTACTCGTGCATCTCAAGTGGGTTCTAGTGCGTCTTTTGTTACAGCGACCGTAAACGCTCGACACGGCGACGCTGCGACGCACGTGCGCCCTTTCTCTGTCGCGGTACTTTTCCCTTTTTTTCTGACTAATTTTCCAGAGAAGGGATGAGTGCCGAATCGGCCCATCGTCGTCAAGACGGTCACGGGCATGGCATTCTATAAGCGACTAGCGAACAGTCTACATCTATTAGACCAACAGTTTGTAATAGATTCACTTTCAATAAAACATTTTGAAATCATATCAAAATATAGAAAACGAAACCAGTAATTGACTTTAATTCCAAACGGTTGATTACATACGAAACAGATGTTATACATATTATACATATTATGCAAACCAAAAATCGATTTTTTGAAAGTTTTACATGTACTGACCCCCTTAATCTGAATTTCATCTGTGATGGAGAGTTTACCCGAACGTTGTTGTTGTTTAAGGTTAATATCACCAGCTTCGATTTTAACAAATCACTTCGGAACTGTTTTTCAGCTATAGCACCTTTGCCATAAACAGCCATATCTTGTTTGCTGCTAGTGTGGCATTTTTGTCTCTCCGATAAAAGTAAAGCATTTAATGCCTAAAATGCACATTATTTTCTTCCATATTCAAAAACGTATAAAATTGACAAAAATGAACGTATCGTAACCAGATTTTTCTCAAATATGCCTGAAGTACCGCACAGAGAAAGGAAAAAAAGAATGAAAAAAAAGAATGGATCTAACAGGATTCGAACCCAGACAAAAAGTTCCCTCTGATTTAAAAGACTGACACCTTGTCAGTTGCGCTAGCAACGTTCTTTGATTGATCTTCCATCTTTTAGCATATAAGCCTACACTATAACATCGACTTTTTCCATTTATTTCGTTTTTTTGCACTCTTACGACTGTACAATGTACTTAATAACATTAAATATCTTACGAAATAGTAATGTGGCAAAAAGGAAACAAAAGTTTACCTCGTACGGTGTTCTGACAGGCAAAAACTGACCAGAGACGCGGTTTTTTTATTTTTCCGACACCGTGGCACCTTATCAAAAATTATGGAAAAAATCTGGGAGACGTTATTTCTAATATTACATCACAGGAAAAAGCGGCATCACTGATCTGGACCTCCTTCGGTGTCAAATTAATGTTTTTGTGACTCACTTTTTGGTTTTTATTTATTTTTTCCAGTTGGGGTTTTTATATAAAAATCTGAAAAAAATCTCAAGTGTGCGCACCATCACCATATGTATCTCTGATTTTTTTTCAATTTTTTTATCCAATATATTCAGAGAAAATGGTGGGAGAAAAGAACACTACATTTTACCCTCCCCCGCCCCCCACGGTCGAGATACAAAGTTGAAAATTCACAAAAATGTTTCTATTCTCATAAGCCATCGAATGGCCCATTCAGAATTTCGATTGGTTTGGGGGCACATTTCACTATCTTATCCATCTATGCCCTTTGTATAGATCAAAATCTCCTACGCGAATGCGTCGAGTAAACATTAAATAATAATTAACAAATTCTATGTACATCATATAATACTGTGTTGTCTCTCCATACATTCCATCCAATGTGTCTTTTTTGAATTCTGAATATGTTTCAATTATTCCTAAAAGCTCTCTGTCGCTTAATTCATGGCTAGATAGCTTTTCTAAATGCATTTTTGTTAAATAATCTATTACATGTTCGGAAATAGTTATCTCATAGGTTTTTCTAAATTGTTGAACGTGTAGGACTTGCAAGGCTAAGCAAACTAGCGGCTGTAATTGTTTGCACCGATTGAAATGCTTGCGACTTATAAAACCGTTTACCGAGCCACTAGCCAACAAATTGCTTTCGACCATCATGTGCGTTAATCCGCACTCGTCGATGAATTTTCCAAGAGCCTTGAAATAGGCCATCATGATGTGAAAAGCGCCCATATTTATAAAAAGGTCATTAAATTTTGGTTTTTCTAACGAATGTATTTGGTATGCTATTTTCGTAATTACGAAATCGTACGTAACTTGCATGTACGTCTGTTGGCACTCTCTGGCAATTTGTTGGCTTCGTCGCATCGTTTCGTATACGACAGTGGGGCTCGTCGGAGATCTATTAATTGGCGTGAGATAACTAACTTTTTGTTTCACACTATTGTCTTCAGAGATTTTGTGATTAAACCCAATCGACATTGGAGTATTTGATACTTTACAGTAATGCGATAAAACCCACGCAATATCTAAATGTTTATAAAAATCATATTTAGCGGCTGATACTACACGTAAACCACTATCAATTGGTAATAAATTCTCGCGAAAAAACAGTTTTTTATTGTACTCCTGTAATTCGGGCACAATCGGATCGAAGCTTCTCCTTCTTTTTGCAGTTGATTGATACTCTAAGCTATTATTAGTATGCTGGCCTTCATTTAGCGGAGTTCTATCGATTTCGCAAACATTTTGATAAAAAATACCGACTGTATCGTGCAAAGTATCGTGGCCGCTAGACGTTTCAACGTACCGATCAAAACTGTCAAACGCAACGCCTGTACAATAATTAGGAGCTAGTATAGCATCCTCAGGAGAAACATTGAAAGCATTACATGCAGAAGACGTAGCTTCTGTCTCAAGCTCCTCGACAACGTTGTAACTGCAGCAGTGCCCAAACTTATTGATAAGATCGATTACTTTTCGACTACATGTGATGCTTTTAAGCGTCATCCCTAGAGTCATATGTTTGGACGTTTTCATTCGTCCGTGATGTATAGCATGAATTATATCTTGAGAAATTGAATCTACTTTGCGCGCGCAATCAGAGCTGTTTACTGTCCTCGTATCAATGCCACATAGAAGATTTCGCATGAAATCCGCGAGATCTTTTGGAATTTCACATTCCCCTTGAATAATGTCGCTGACTTGCAAAGTTGTAGGAAGTTGTTTTTTTGGTAATTATAAAATTTTCTTTCTTAAGAACAAATCTGCGCGAGATAAGAATTCAGAGTCGTCTTGAGCAAAATTTATATCATCAATAATGCATAATCATCTCTAGGGGCAATTGCTTTTTTTTGTTGACTGTGAGGACTTGTGAAGTAAATTTAACTTTGCAACATTCAAAGGCTGCTACATAAAATTCTTCAAGAATTTCATTGTACCAGTCTGTAAGAAATTGCAACGAATGGCATTCTTTATTATTTACAACATTTATCTGGACAAATCCGCAAACATCAGAGTACGTCGCCTCATGAATTTGGTGCCTTTTATGCCAATCAGTATTACGTACTGTTTTAATTAGATTTTTGTTTAAATATAGTGTTTTGCACGGATTATGATAATATATGACCCCATTTACACCTACAGCTTCTAATTTTTTTTCAATTTCTCGATCTCCACAAGCATTTGCTACCGTAAAAATATCGATACGCAATTTTTTGTATACCGCCGAGTGAACTGGTACCGTGCGATAATTATATACTTTTCGGTGTTTGTTACAAAAAAAACATATGCGTTCACCACTTTGCTCGTAGTTTACGCTACTATATCGCCGCTCGCTTCTTCGTGGACACTTGGTCCCTGCTTGCCACTTGCTATATGCTTTTGGTATACATTATCTCAGGTAATTGCAACCGATAATGAAATTGGATCAAGTGTAGCTTGCGTTAATTCCGATTGTTCTGCAATATTTTCGTTGACTGAAATTGTATAATTTAAAATATTAATTTTTGCACATAGTCGAAAACCTTCGTTAATACTTCTACTAATTTCTTAATAACTTAAACTGTGCTTTTACAAAAAATACAATTAATTTATATTCAAAATTGTTTAGACATGCTATAAATTGTTACTGTTAATATTTAAGTTACCTGACTTCTTTTGAAGTTTTCGTATTTTTCCGTGTATTTTTTCGGGATCACCAAGAAATTTTTTCGACAACCGGAGTGATATCAGTGAACATCGTCCACGGAGTCAGGAAAAACAATGTGTTGTGTTTCATGTTTAATGCAACACGAATACGAAGTGTCTTGCGGCACTGTCGCAAATTATCGTCGGTAAATTTTATTATTTTACCGGAAACACCTTTACACTTAAAAACACAGGATAACTCTGAACTCATTTTGTCGTTTACAAAAAAAAAACAATAACAATGAAAAATTGGATCCCGGAGCTAATCGTGCTGTAGACTCCGAATTACAAGCCAATCTGCCACCCCGATTCGCTGTGAAAGCGTCCTTTCAAATTCTAAACTGTATACGATGATGGTACTAACTGAGGAAGTAACTTGATGATTTGAAGAGCAATAGGACTTGAAAATAATAGGAAAAATAAATAGCAGAGCGAGAATATGTACGTAACTGACTTGCGTTGTCAGGAGATTGTTTAAAACAAATGAACAGAGTGTTGCCAAGTGCATATACATTGTCGTCAAGGAGTCCACGTAGTCAGGATTCGTTACGCAACATGTATATGTGCACTGATAGGAAACATTGAACTGGTGCCAATGATGCTGAGATTTATATTCCGCATAATAACAAATCACACAAAAATAAAATCGCGTAAATAACAACCGCACAAAAACAGCTTTTATTGTACTGTATAGTGACCTGCGTTTCGTATACCTGCAACGGAGGTCAACACGGCAGATCGACATTCACAGCTGATATCCATCTCTTATGCCACTACACTACATAGTCCTCTCATATAACTTTTTTTATTTTATACTCGAAAATGTTGAATTTCATTTTTTCCTTATATTTCAACATTTTAATATGCCTGCATTATTAAATATACAAAATTAAATGAAAATGTTACTAACGTTTCGATAAATAGTATATGTGTCTTCTTAATTGACTTCTGACATTTGAACAATAGTATCTTTAATCCTCTATAAACATTCATTATAATTGTCAGAAGTGCACTGAAATATGTACGGTATGAAAATCAAGAGAAAAGCGATCGGTCCGCTGCGCGCGAGAAGACGCTCCTGCACTTTGCCCTCAAATTTCTCATTATCTCTTCCACTTTGGCTTCTGACAGTTTGCAAGTACTCTATTCTATAGGTAAACAATACAATTGTAAATTGTTAGAAGTTTTCCTTGATATGTAAATTTTCCGAGATTTTTCACAACTTTGGCAACTTCTGACAACCCTTTATCTTCTACTTGCGCTTCTGAAATTTTTTTCCCTGCTTTCCCTAATGCTCTTCAACACCTGTGCAAATTTTCAGCCCTGCACATCGACAGTTTTTTTTGTCGGGAAATTTACACGTTTAATCGCCCGCCCACGCATTTAGCTTCCAGCGCGTCTTCTGACAATCGGGCTGTCGTTTTGCCGGCAACAATCAAACCTGTTCCATGTAAAATTTTGCTTGCACCGAAGTATGTTGCTAACCATGTAGCGAGCTCTCCGTTTATTAAGACGTCTATCGTTTTTTCGGTTGTCGTCGTTCTCATGTGTCAAATTTCTGGTCACTTCGTTCTTGCGTCGACCAAGAGTAGGAACTTGTGCCCTTTATATTGGCCTATAAAGTCCGTGTGGATCCTCAGTCACGGTTTCGGTGTCACTCCCATGTGGGGCAATGGGACCGGTTGGTTGTCGCAAACTTCAGCACAATCTCAATACCCCTCGCTAATTCCTCTATTCGCTTGTCTATTTGTGACCACCAGAAAAATGATCGCGCTATTGCCTTCATAGTCACTATCCTCGTGTGGTTTGCATGCAATTTGTTCAATGCTTCCGCTTGCAGCTTCTATGGTACCACTATTCTGTGCCCCCATATCACACAATCCTGCTCTATGGTCGGTTCGTCCTTCCTCATCTCATATGGGTTCAGCTCGTCTGCTAATGCGTCCTAATTCTATATATCTTCTTACTTCCCCTAATATTTTCTGTTTTGGTTTCACTCGCTATCGCCCTATCGTCTAAGCAGATCTGTGATTCTTGTGCTACGTAGTTTAAGTACTTACGTGAATTTCTCTGTTGACCGTTCTGCGTGCCTCGGCATTGGTAACCGCGATAAAGCATCCGCGCTGTTCTCTGCCGATTTTGTGTACATTATTTGGTATTGAAACGCGCTGAGAAAAATTGCGTATCCTTGCAGTCGCCTAGTGACCATCATTGGCACTCGCTTTTGTGGCCCGAAAATCCTCACGAGTAGTTGGTGGTGTGTTTTTAGTATAAAGTTCCTTCCGTTTAAATAGTGGTAGCATTTCGATACGCCAAATACCTTATCTATTGCCGCATACTTCCGTTCCGCGTCTGTAAGTGTTTTTGACGCTTACGCTACAGTTGTTCGCCGTCCGCTGTTAGTTGCGAAAGAATTGCACAAATTCCATAGTCGGATGCGTCGCACGTTAATATCGTTTGTTTTTCTGCGTCGTTTGCTAGAACTTCCGCGGATTTTAGGTCCCGTTTGACCCTTTCGAATGCCTTGTTAGCAACTACCCGACCATACATCCTTTTTTAATATGTCGCGCAGCTTCATTGCTCGATTTTTTTATAAATTTCGCGTAATAATTTAGCATGTCTAAGAACCCCTGCAATTCTTTTACGTTCTTCGACGAAGGAGTTTTGTCTATCGCCTCGACACTCTCCATCGACGTGTGGATCCCATTACTATCTATTTCTAGTCCCACATATTTAATTCTAGTTGCTAGTAATACGCATTTTGATTTTTCTTACTTTTAGCCCCCATTCGTCCAATTTATGTTACACTCTCGCCGTGTTTCTCAAATTCTCCTCCGCTGTTTTCCCCTTTATTATTATGTCGACCAAAAACACATTTACGTTTGGCATTCCCGCGAGAGTCTGCATACTGCATTTTATTTGGCCGATACAGCCGTTTGGGTGTGCTTAATGTTAAATATTTTTTTTCTCTTTTTCACTCAGTGGCACCTGCTGGCTTCTGCCAGGTCGATCTTCCAGAAGTACACGGCGTCGTGTAAATTCGCTAGTAGGTGCTCGATTTTTGGAATCGGATGTCTATCTATTAACATCGTCTTGTTCACGGTGACCTTGTAGTCACCGCATAGCCGTAACGACCCATCCCCTTTTAATATTGGTACAATTGTGTCCCCCATTCTCCCACATCCACTGGGGTCCACATCTTCTCTTTCATTAGGCGCTCTATTTCCGCGTCGACCTTGCCTTTGAACACGAACGGTAATACTCGCAGTTTATAGTACATCGGGACGGTATTATCAGCCATTCGTATCGTAAACTCTGCCTTGTTATACCATATGTCCCCAGGCCGGGTGAGAATCGATGTCCATATATTTTTCATAACTTCCTTTTTTAGATTTTCGTTTCCCTTCTCCTTTTCGCTTTGCTTTACGGCCCCCTATCGCTCCCGTTCTCTACCACGTGCGTTCGCCTATTTTCGTCGTTACCTGTCTGTACGTAAAGATTACCCCACGGGTCACACTTACTGCATTTCATCTTTCGCCGCCATAATAAATAAGTTTCATTTTTGTTGGTTCAATTTTTTTATTTAGAAACAATGGTTTACAATAATTATTATTTATTAATGATACTTCTGAGCTCCGGTCGATTTGAGCTCTGTTTTCTCTTTTCTCTTCTTCTTCTTCTTCTTCTGTTCTCTTCTCCTTTCTTCGGCATTTGGTTTGCCTCGAAGTATAAATCGATTCTCTCCACGAATTCCTCCCAATTGTCTACTCCGATTTTAAAATCAAATTGGCTCGTATATTCCCTCTTTCCTCTATTGTAATTGTTCTTTTCGCGACTATCTCGTTTTGTTTGCTTTCCTGTCCTGTCGCCTCTTCTCTAACAGCTGTCCTTACGCAGACAATCGAATAATAGATGCATCTGATCGTCTTTTAAAAGAGCGATTTATTATAGATGAGCTAAACAAAAATTCTTAAAAATATTATGATCCACCCGAAGTAGTATGCATTGACGAGTCGCTAACCCCATTCCGCGGGCGAATTATATTTAGGCAATATTTGAAACAAAAAACATAGATATGGATTAAAAATATTTTAATTGTGCGGTGACTAGAGATATATATGAGGCATTCCATGCCAAATCGGACACTTTCCGACCTCACCCCCTTCGATTTTTTTTTAAATTTTATGTTTTTAAGGTTGATAAAAAACGCGTTCACGAATTTTTTCAGATTTTTTTGACGTTCCGTTTTGGAAATATGAATTTTCTTAAAATTTGGGCTCTTTTTTTTCAGATGCTCATAACTTTGTGAAAAATGCGCCAATTGGACCGTTTTTTTTCAATATATGTGTTTTTCAATGATCTTTAACCAAAAAAAAATTTTTTATTGTGTATTTTTAATTTAAAGCACAAAATATTTTTTATCTCAAAACACGCCCCGATCGATTTTTTTGAAAAAATTCTCAAAGAAGCTTGAATGGATATAACAACTTTAAAAAATTGTCCGATCGTGGGCAAACTCCTCGTTCTATTTTTTTTCTTTATTTGAAAATATCTGTTCTATCAGGTCGTACGTTCCGTTTCAATGAAAAATGTTTTTTATCTCAAAACACGCCCCGATCGATTTTTTGGAAAAAATTCTCAAAGAAACTTGGATGGATATAAGAATTTTTAAAAATTGTCCGATCGTGGGCTAACTCCTCGTTCTGTTTTTTTTCTTTATTTGAAAATATCTCTCTTGTCGAGTCGTACGTTCCGTTTCAACGAAAAATATTTTTTATCTCAAAACACGCCCCGATCGATTTTTTTGAAAAAATTCTCAAAGAAGCTTGGATAGATATAACAATTTTAAAAAATTGTCCGATCGTGGGCAAACTCCTCGTTCTATTTTTTTTCTTTATTTAGTCGCAATTATTAGGTGAATAATATGAGTTTTCTTATCAAGAATGGAGTTAGGCCACTTTCAAAATTCACTACCAGATTCATTATAAAATTTGAAGGTGCCCAAGTCCATTCAACATAATTCAAGATGATTTAAATTGAAAAAAACAGTACTCAATTTATTTTACATATCTTTAAAACACTTCGGAAACATAATTTATGCAATTCAAAACATGTTTTCACTATATAACGTACAAAATTACAAACATAAATGTATTACAAAACAATTTACTACTCATCTACATTTTGTGTGTGTGAAAGGGATTTGAAGAAATCATGATGTTCCGGTGGTATATATCGTAATAGGTCAAGTATGTCCTTGAATTTTGCTGCTGTAATTTGTCTGATACAGTGGTGTCAATACAATATTTCTGAACTTTCTTGGTCTGCCCTGACGTGGTAATAAATTCAGGACTTTGAAATTCTCATTCTCATTCATTGATGTCTTATAGGAAATTTTATACGGTTTATTTCTGACAAAACGCATCCAACATATTTTTAACCAGTTTATTGATTCTCCATCAGAATTCTTTACCCTTTTAAGAATTGCGTCTTGTAATAATTTTGTTGATACAAAATCTTCTTGTCTCATTTCATTTACAATAAAGTTATTACCTTTCCGGCACTTTTTAATAATATTGTAATAATTTTGGGGAACGAACAGTAAATTATTTTTTTTTAATGACATTTCTACCACGCCAAAATCTCTATCATTTGGTAAAAACGAATGTCCTGATATTAAAAATTTGTGATCTATGATTTCCACATTATTTTCTAAAGTCTGGACAATTTTTAATCACATTAAAGCTACTTTAATGTTTCTATTTTGCCCGGCGCACATGTCACTGTAAGCTATAATGTGTCTTTCACTTCTTAAATTTGTAACATGTTTTAGGATGCATGAAACAATTTCTTGAGCACCTCTGGATGCAATAGTTTCATCCCAAACATATATGTAAACATTATCGTTATGAAAATTGTGAATACCCAAATTTAGAACATACATATTCCGTTTGTAATATGCTACTGAGGTAGTCAACTTGGGATACGGTAATGCTTTTTGCAAGTCGAACGAGAAAGCAAAATAATAATCTGAATTCTGTGATACTTGCTCCTGATCTTGTTTTAGTGAATTTCTAGCTGATTCTGCTAGTCTTAATTGGACATCGTCTTCTTCTGTAAGTTTATTTTTTTGTTCATCATCATTCGATGCATTAATTTTGATGTTTAATAAGTCGCATTTTTGAGATGTGTCTTTGCGCGGTTGGTGAAAATGTAAATCAAAATCTTTCTTAAGTATTTTTCTGTAAGTCCACTCATTAACGGCTTTTATTTTATTTTCCTCGCAATGAAGCTCGTATAAATTATCCATTTTCCTAACAGTTAGATCAGGATGTATGTATGTATGTATGATTCTTTATTGTCTCCCTTACGGGTTACAATCTTATTCTACATCTACCTTATCCTACTTATCCTACTTATCCTACTTAATCTACTCTTAATCTACCTCCCCTTCCTCCGCTCTCTCTCCCCTCTCCTACGCCTTTGCCCGCTCGCACGCTCGCTCGCTCGCTCGCTCTTTTTCCGCACGCCTTACGCACGCTTTCCTCTCCTCTCTCTCTCCGCATTCTCTCCCTCTCTCTCACTGGTGACCTCCGTTTCCTCCGCATTCATTCCGCTCCCTCCCCTTCTCTCATCCTCGCCACCATCATCTCCCTGTCGCCCCTCCCTCCGTTCCCTGTTCCTTTCTGCCCTCCTCCTCCCCTCCTCCAATTCTATCAACCATTTTTCACCCTTTCCCCCCCCCCCCCTTAGCACCCTCCCGACCATCTCCTTCCAGACACCCCTTTTACCTGGCTCCCCCCCACTTCCTACATCTCTCCCACACGTGTTCCCACGATTCCTCTTCCTTCCCGCACATCCTACATACCTTCTCTTTTTCTTTGCCCCAGTACCACCCTTTTCTGGTTTCATATCCCAGCCTCGCTCTCGCCAACCTCCTCTTCCTGTGTCCCGACCAGCCTCCGTTATCTATATAACCCGGTCTCCCCTGTTCCTTCAACACTCCATACCACTCGTTATATTTTGACTCCTTTATCCTGTTTCTCCTTTCTTTCTCCTGTTCCTCCTTGTCCCTCCTCTCCAATTCTTCATACCCTTCCTCTTTCCCCATCTCCATCCCCCTCGCCTTCCAGAACTCTTTCCTTTCCTTCTCCCACCTCCCCATACCCCTACCCTTTCTTTCTCTTTCCTTCATTTCCTCCCAACACATTCTTGTTTTCACCCCCCCCCCCTCCCTTCCCTCAACCTTTCCTCAAAACTCCAAGCCCTCCTCCACATCCTCACCCTTAGTTTTTCCCGCCCCATTTCCTCTCTCACCAAATATCCTGGGGTCGCCCTCTCCACCCCCATAATCCATCTCAGGTATTTTTCCTGTATTCCTTCTAATGTCCTTCTTTCCCCCCACCCCCATACTTCCACGCCATAACAGGCCACACCAACGCATCGAAAAGCCACACTTTCCTTCCCCAATCTTTCTCCCACAACCTTTTCCCTATCCCCCACACCTCTCTTAACGCCGCCGCGGCCTTCCTCCCTCTCTCCCTTAATTGCGCCACCTGCCCTCCATTCTCAGATCAGGATGTAGATATCTTCTATTAGGATTATGAGATCTGGTATAATGGAATTAAAATTTAGGAAAAGTTTTAATATGGTTTTGAACGTGCTTTTTCCTTTCCTCAGAAAATGTTCTTCATGATCCAACCATCATCCCACGTAAACCATTGCCTACATTTGCAGAGTTTAATACTCGTTTTAAGCGTCCTTCACTTACTTTGAAAGTATCCAAAAAGAATTTTTTACAGACGGGAACATTTCCGTTTTTAAAATTTAACAAATACCTAAAACTCCAATTTCTTGGCGAACTTTTTTCATTTGTTGGACGTCTTCGTTTCACAATTTTGCGCTCGACAGCTTCATAAAGCAATACATTTTGTTTATCAAAATCTCCCAAACCCCAGAATTTCTCAAAAATATTCTTTCTTTCTTCTTCATCGTAATTTTTTGTGCACGCATTCCGACAATGGCAATCTTTGTTTTGGAACATTTTTGTAGGTACAATAATTCCGGTTTGTGTAATACTTGTGTAATTCCGTTTAATCTTTCGCACTTTTTGGATGTATGATTCATCAATCTTTCCTCCATTGTTATTCGTGTCTTCATCCCCTGAAGACGACTATTGTTCTATAATTCTGTTTATTTTTCGATTTTTTTTAAAATCATTAGTTACTATTTCTTCTTCATTATCTGAACTAAATGGTCTTGTTCTGTTCTTCCCCACGGGTGAAATAATTTCGAAAAATTTAATATTGAATTTCAAGTTTTACATTAATTAAACGTACTGGTTATTCAACTAACGCAATTGTCCAAAAACTGAGATTAACTTGTTAAATACTAATTAATTAAAATTACCTTCATCACTGCCTTCGGACATTATCAATAGTATATATCTTGGTTTAAGTATAAATGGAGTTAGGCCACTTTCAAACTACACGGTTCAATTATTGAACTAACTCTGAAAACTTATGTGTCAAGAATTGTCGTATTTGCTCGGAATATAAGCAACCTGAAATGCTTTACTGATAAATAACATGAAGTTGTAACCGCAGCAACCGGAAAAAAATTGACAAATGGAGTTAGGTCACTTTCAAAATAAAAACGGCTCAAATATCATTAAAATTACGACATTTATTTTCCTACCTCGATTCTGTCGGTCCCAGGAACCGATGCCGCGCTCAACGTGTTAATTGAACTATGCCAACCAACTTTTGTTGTTGTCGTTTGCTTATATATGTAGGATTCTGTTTTGTTAAGATGGTATAATTAATTAAAGGTACTAAAATTTAATAGGCAAAAATAAGGTATATTCAAAAATACATTCGCTCCCCTCAATTTCACGCTCGCTCTCAGACTGTCGTTCGTTTCATTTGCGCCTATGCTTGCCCCTTTTCGCTCGTCGCATCTCACTCGTCATTTGTTCAGCAGTCATTCGTTTTCTCTCGCATTCGTACACCTCATACATTCTCACACTCGGCCTTTCCTGCACGATCTTTGTCCTCGAAGTATCCAAGCACTACGCACTATTCACATACATACATACCCTAAGTACTATCCATATTAACACGCACCCCTCATACTGTTCAAACACCTTTATGTAATCAGCGGTCGTGGATGTTATTGCGGGACCTCCGCCGTCACCGACGCGAATCACTTCATACCGATTGTTTCTTTTTACTGTTGACACTTTACACGGTCCCAAATACTTGCTTTTGATTAAGAAGCCACTTCCGAATTTTGTACGTTTATTCAACACTAGATGATCCTGTGCATGTTATCTTGCTGGCTTGCAGTTTTTGTCGTGGTGTCGCTTATTTTCCTCCTGCACTTTCTGTAGGCTTTCTTTTACTAACAGTCTCAATTGATCACAAGTATCGTCGAATATCTGTACCATTTCTCGCTCGATGAGTGAGATTACCTCCGGATCTTCGCGTCGTCGCATTTTTACTCCAAACAATACCTCAAAAGGCGTTGTTCCGACGCTTCGGTGAAAGGTGCTGTTGAGGCATCTCTGCACTTTATCTACTTATCTGTACCATTGATCTGGGTTATCTACAGATAGTTTTGTGAGCACTGGTATTAAAGTTTGTGTGGTGCGCTCAGCCTGACCGTTACCGCGCGGTACGCCTGTAGTGGTGAAGACAGCCTCGATTCCCTTCTTAGCGCAGTACTCCCTGAACTCCAAAGATGTAAATGCGGCCCCTCTGTCCGTTATTATCCGCCGCGGATTACCAAATATCTTCTGCTGGCCGGTTAATTTATTAATCACCTCCTTCACACTTGTTGTTTTTGTCGAGTACAGCCACGTAAACTTCAAGAATTCGTCGACGAATACTAGTAGATATCGGTACATTTTACTACATACTCCAGATGACACAGAGATGCACAGCGAAGGAAAAAAAGAATGAAAAAAAAGAATGGATCTAACAGGATTCGAACCCAGACAAAAAGTTCCCTCTGACTTAAAAGACTTCTTGGGTTAATCTTCCATCTTTTAGCATATAAGCCTACACTATAACATCGACTTCTTCCATTTATTTCGTTTTTTTGCACTTTTACGACTGTTCAATGTACTTAATAACATTAAATATCCTATGAAATAGTAATGTGACAAAAAGGAAACCAAAGTTTACCTCATACTGTGTTCTGACAGGCAAAAACTGACCAGAGACGCGGTTTTTGATTTTTCCGACACCGTGGCACCAATTCAAAAATTATGAAAAAAATCAGGGAGACGTTAAGTCTAATATTACATCGCAGGAAAAAGCGGCATCACTGATCTGGACCTTTTTTTTTTGCGTCCAAGAAATCTTCGGAAGACTTCTGCCCTCCATGGGGGAAGAGGGCAGCGTATGTCAGATTCCTACTGACTGAAACTGATCTGGACCTCGTTCAGTGTCAAATTAATGTTTTTGTGACTCATATTTTGGTTTTTATTTTTTCTCCAGTTGGAGTTTTTATATAAAAATCTGAAAAAAATGTAAAATGTGCGCACTATCATCATATGTAGCTCTATTTTTTTTTCAATTTTTTTTATTTAATAGATTCGGAGAAAATGGTGGGGGAAGCGAACACTACATTTTACCTTCCCCCGCCCCCCACGGTCGAGATACAAAGTTGAAAATTTACAAACATGTTTCTTTTTTCATAAGCTATCGAATGGCCCATTCAGAATTTCGATTGGTTTGGGGGCACATTTCACTGTCTTATCCATCTATGCCCTTTCTCTCTCCTTTGTTCCTTGTCTAATATATATGCCACGCAGCCAAATCTTCTCATATATTTGATATTTTGTTTCCTATTACACCATAGTTCATATGGTGTTTTTCCATGGACGCTTGACTTAACCCTAAAGGAAGATCGCTCTGAGGGTTTCTGTAGAGACTTCGTAGTCGGTTTGTATAAGAGTTTTTATTGCGCTCTATGCGGTGGTTTGTTACAGACTGACTGAAATCTAGCTCGTGTCGTCACGAGTGACAAAAGCGCATCGGACGGCTCGGGCCCGGGGTCGATGCCGCATCGTCCACGCGGGTCCCTCGTCGGTAATCCGACTACGCGACGAAATCTTTATCGGTGCCGCCACAACCCTATTTTTTATATGTACAGCGGTATTTACAGACTCTCCCCAGAAGTTCAAAGGCATCTTAAAATCTGATAACATAGTTCGCGTCATCTCTATCACAGTCCTATTTTCTCGTTCCACGACTCCATTGCATTGTGGTGCGCTTGCAGGACTAAACTCTTGGTTTATTCCTTTCCATTCCATCCAATTGCTTTAAATTTCTTCCTATGAATTCTCCAGCATTGTCTGACCGAACTGCCTTTGATTTCATTCCCGTTTCAAATACTTTTAATGTGATCAGTCTCTTTAAATCATCAGTTGCCTCACACTTTCTTTGCAACAAGGACACAAATATCATTCTTGAGTAATCATCTACTATTGTGAAAATGTATGTCTTACACCCTTTTGTATCTGGTGTTATTGGTCCGATCAGATCCATGTGCCACAAGTCCATAATTTTCTTTGATCTTCTTTCTGCTATTCTCTTATGCACTTTCCTGTATGTTTTTCCTTCCACACATGACTCACATCTAACTTCTTCCTCATTGGATCCCTCCATTCCGTTCACTAGTTTTTGGTTTTTCATCTCACTTATTAACCTCTTGTTTACATGCCCCAGTCTTTTGTGCGAAATTTCTTCTTCCTCTACTTTTATTGCTCTTTCCTCTTTTATAATTCATGACTTCACATAAAATCCATTTCCTATTCGCACAGCCCTCATCCTTATATCTTTCTCTTTCTTATAAACTATTGCACCTGTTTTATCAAATGTTACTTTATATCCATAATCTGTAATTTTTGCAACAGATAACAGGTTTGTTTTCAGTTCTGGAACACATAGTACATTTTTCAGTCTCACATTATCTTCAGTCTTCTGTTGCATTACCACATCTCCTTTCCCTTCTGATATTAATTTCATTCCTTCTTTATCGGCCATTGTTATATCTGTAGAATCCTGTTGAATATTGTTAAACATATTTACATTATTTGCCATATGGCTAGTTGAACCAGAGTCTTACAGCTATTCAATAACTATTTCTGTTTTCTCTCCATTTTTATTGTCATAACTTTCTGTTGTTCTAGGTACTCTCTCTTCTTCTTCTATGTGCATCATTGTTTCTGATGTGCCTCTACCTCGCATGTGGAATCTTCCTTTTCCCCTTCCTCTATTGCTACTTCCAAAAGTTCCCTTATGTGCTCTTCCCCGACTTCCAAACTTCTTTGGTTTCTTACATTGTGCTGCAGTATGATCTTGTCCTTGGCAGTTAAAGCAGATTTTTCTGGCATAGCATTCAGCTGCCATGTGCCCGCTTTTTCCACAATTATAACAACATATCTGTATTTTTGTATATTCTCTTACTTCTCTTACACCTTCCGTGTCTCTGTAATTTCTTTCTTCATTTTTGTTCTCACTTCGTTGCTCTTTCTGTTTTAATGTGTATCTTAAGTCATTCAATGTTACATCTCTCTGGCACTCAAAAACTCTTACATTCTGGTCAAATTCCTGTCTCAGTCCCTTTAAAATATACATCTTCAATTCATAGTCCTCTATTTCTTTTCCTAACTGTAGGCACTGGTTTTTAAGAGCCTCAGCCCTGTTTATATATGTGTCCACGTTCTCTTCTTTTTTCATTCGTAAAGGGCATAGCCGGGTAAGATAGTGAAATGTGCCCCCAAACCGATCGAAATTCTGAATGAGCCATTCGATAGCTTATGAAAAAAGAAACATTTTTGTGAATTTTCAACTTTGTATCTCGACCGTGGGGGGCGGGGGGGTGTAAAATGTACTGTCCGCTTCTCCCACCATCTTGTCGGAATCTAGGGCACAAAAAAATTCGAAAAAAATCAGAGGTGTTTCTAGTAATGGCGCGTATATTCCAGATTTTTTTCAGATTTTTAAACAAAAAATTCAATTGACAAAAAATTAAAAACCGAAAATTCAATCAGAAAAAAATCGATTTGATACCGAAGGAGGTCCGGATCAGTGATGCCGCTTTTTTCTGTAATGTAATATTACAATCAACATCTCTCTGATTTTTTTTATAATTTTTGCTCACCAGCAACAGTGTCGGAAAAATGAAAAACCCGTTTTTTCGTCAGTTTTTGGGTGTCAGAACAACATATGAGAAAAACTTTGGTTCAATTTTTGTCACATAACTGTTTTATGTAATGTTTAATGTTATTGATTACATTCCACAGTCATAATAATGCAAGAAAACTAAATAAATTGAAGAACTCGATGTCACAATGTATGCCTTATGTTCTGAAAAGTTGAAGATCAACCTAACATCGTTGGTAGCGACACGCGTAAGGTGACAGTCTGTTTTGTCGAAGCAAACTTTTTCTTTGGGTTCGAATCCTGTTAGGTGCCTTTTTTTTCATCGTTTTTTTGTTCTTTCTCTGTGCAACAATAGTTAATATTTACTGTCAGATGATTTCACAATATTTTTGTCAACATTTTAATGTTGTAATAAATATGCACGTGCCTTCAAACCGCCTTTCATGTTTCCGTTATTCTTGCCATATATTTTGGCAGTTACAATGACAAAAATGTGTTGCACACAGAATGTCATCTGACATTAAATATTAACTATTGTTGAATAGAGAAAGGACAAAAAAACGATGAAAAAAAAGGCACCTAACAGGATACGAACCCAAAGAAAAAGTTTGCTTCGACAAAACAGACTGTCACCTTACGCGTGGCGCTACCAACGATGTTTGGTTGATCGTCAATTTTTCAGAACATAAGGCATACATTGTGACATCGAGTTCTTCCATTTATTTAGTTTTCTTGCATTATTATGACTGCGGAATGTAATCAATAACATTAAACATTACATAAAACAGTTATGTGACAAAAATTGAACCAAAGTTTTTCTCATATGTTGTTCTGACACCCAAAAACTGACGAAAAAACGGGTTTTTCATTTTTCCGACACTGTTGCTGGTGAGCAAAAATTATAAAAAAAATCAGAGAGATGTTGATTGTAATATTACATTACAGAAAAAAGCGGCATCACTGATCCGGACCTCCTTCGGTATCAAATCGATTTTTTTCTGATTGAATTTTCGGTTTTTAATTTTTTGTCAATTGAATTTTTTGTTTAAAAATCTGAAAAAAATCTGGAATATGCGCGCCATTACTAGAAACACCTCTGATTTTTTTCGAATTTTTTTGTGCCCTAGATTCCGACAAGATGGTGGGAGAAGCGGACAGTACATTTTACACCCCCCCGCCCCCACGGTCGAGATACAAAGTTGAAAATTCACAAAAATGTTTCTTTTTTCATAAGCTATCGAATGGCTCATTCAGAATCTCGATCGGTTTGGGGGCACATTTCACTATCTTACCCGGCTATGCCCTTTGCTAAATCACTCAAAGATCTAGCTCTTAATTGCTCTGACTCTGCTACTGAATTATGTTTAATAAGATGCCATAATTTGTCCGCGTTTCTCTCATTGCTGTATCTGAGGATTTGTGCCTTACTCATCGTGTTTAATATTATAGTGCGTGCTGCGTAATTGTTGTCGTCCCACTCGTCCCATAATTTTACTTTCTGTTGATACTCTGGATCCTCTACCTTTGGTTTCTCTGGCGGTTTAACATCAATTACCTTTTTCCATAACTTTTTGGATCTCAATATGCCTTCCACTTTCTCAGGCCACGAGAAATAGTTGCTATCATCCAACGGCTCTACACTCACCGTACTCCACGCTTCCGCCATTGCGTAGCACGTGCTTTTTCCAATTAATTCTCTTTTTCACACTTTGCCCTAACTGGACCTTCTTTGCCTAACCACGCTCTGCTACCATTTGTGAGGGTTTGCGTGGATTATAGACAATCTCTCTTGGAATATAACAACTAATATTTATTATCAAAAGTAATACAAGAATTTGCACACGCACTTTACTCTCCCAACTCTCACACGGAAGTGACCAAGGAAGCCGGTCCCCCACTCATGCATCCTTCCACACGTGCTCGTGCCAACCGCAACAATAAAAATAACCTCACAGAAATGAGACGGAGTATATATGAGGCATTCCATGCCAAATCGGACACTTTCCGACCTCACCCCCTTCGATTTTTTTTTAAATTTTATATGTTTTTAAGGTTGATCAAAAACGCGTTCATGAATTTTTTCAGAATTTTTTGAGTGTCCGTTTTGGAAATATGAATTTTCTTAAAATTTGGGCTCGTTTTTTTCAAATGCTCATAACTTTGTGAAAAATGTACCAATTGGATCGTTCTTTTTTTCAAAATTTGTGTTTTTGAATGATCTTTCAAGAAAAAAATATGAATTCAATAAAAAAATTTTTTTTTATTGTTTATTTTTAATTTAAAGCACAAAATATTTTTTATCTCAAAACACGCTCCAATCGATTTTTTTGAAAAAATTCTCAAAAATACTTCGATGGGTATAACAGCTTAAAAAAATTGTCCGATCGTGGGCAAACTCCGCGTTCTATTTTTTTTTCTTTATACGAAAATACCTATTGTGTCAAATCGTATGTTCTGTCTCAATTTAACCATCAAAATATTTTTTATCTGTATAGCAATGTTCAACATTCTTTACGACGTATAATTGGAATTATACTATTTTTTACGGATTCAGTAGTTATCTTGTTATTAAAAAAAATTCACCTTTAACTAATATTTAAAATTGAAACAAGGTTAATAAATAAAGTTTTTACTTATTTTATTGTCAAAGAAATTACAAATATTTATTTTCTTTGACGCTTAAACAATTTGTGGATTCTAGACTGCATCGAATTTGAATAGTCTTTTAATGTAAGACTACCGTCTTCGTTGGGTATGATACAATGAAGTTTCTGAGTTCCTTTTATCGTTGTCGTACTTTGAAATCGAGTATTCAATTTTTCTGTTGCATCATTATAATCTTTTACCGACGAAAATCTCGCTGTTATGTTTGGCAGAGTATTGGATTGGGATGCCCATTGGTATAATTCGAATGATGTTGTTATTTGTTTATCATCTGGCAATTGCAAACTAGCTCTTGCAGCCATCCTTTTCAAAGTACCACCAATGCCATCGCAAGGTCCTTTGCCATGTGCTGTTGCGAAGAAATGCCATTCGGCTCTAATTCCAAAATCATTTTTGTGATAATAAAGATTGACGAAATTTTTAAAGTTTTTAAACTGTTGCGGTGCACCGTCAGAAAAGTAATAAACTTTATCAGGACTGTCATTAATACATTTTATAAAATCAGTTATAATTTGGGAAAAGACATACACTAAAACTGAATCGTGATGATTGCAGTCTGATATTATTACTAGACTTTTATGGAGTAACTCGTTATTCTCTTTGAAGTAAATAACTACTGGATAAATAGTAGCTGTATTATTATTCCAATGAAAGCCTGAAGCAGCATTTTGAACCACAAATGTATAATTCTCCGCAAAATCACAAACAACGAGAAATTCTCTGTCTTTTAATGACAACTTCAAGGACTTCATGAAACTCGCTTGTTCTTCGGCGATAAACGTATGTGGTGCAAGTGTCAAAATATCTTCACAAAAACGTTCAATAAAATCATCTGTCGTGCTCGTCATTGTTTCAAGACTTGTACGTGGTCTTGATATCCAATACTTGTACGTCAAGTTTTCAATTTCATTTTCATTCAGAATGTCTTGCAAAATATCTCTTAATGCGTTTACTCCCGGGCAAGCATTGCATGTTCCAAAATAACATCTTGATGATGGAGTATCACACAAAATTACATTTAAGCAATCGCTGTAATGATTTAATGGCCTTTTGAGTTGCGAAGTTAATGAACATAAACTCGAACCTTAAAGTAAAAACAAAAACAATTCTTATTTGACATCGATGAATTAAGCTGTCTATAAAATAAATTTCTAATTACCGAGCATTAAGAGCTTTATATTTTGATGCATTATACACACACAGATCGTGTGTGTCCCGTTGCTTCCTGCTAAAACGCAATTTTTTGGACGCAAAGAAGCAAATTTCGAAAATCCAATTTTGTCGTCAGGATAATTTTCCCGATATTTTTTATATAATTCTTTTAAATTTGAAAGAATTAGGCGTTTTTGTAAGTGTTCCCGTTTCCCATCGTCTTTTCGAACGGAAACATAATCTTTCGAACCGGGCATATTAACACTTACTTCGTCGTCAATATAAAAGTTTAAAATTTTTGATTTTAATCCATCTGAAACTGCACGACTTGTTGAAAGATTTTTTTTAGATAAATACAGACAAAAGTTTACAAGCTACTTTAAATAATCTGAAAAAAAACTACCTAGTTTGGTCTCAGGTTTTGAAAGCAAACCTTTTCTTTCAACCAGATTTTTTGCAACGATTACCATATGTTTCGAAGCATTCATAAATTCAGAGGCTTTCCTGACGCTCCATTCCCTAGGCAACAGTGTCAAAATTTGTATTTTCTCTGATTTTGTTGTGTCCTCGTGGCTATATTTAGTTTTTAATCGTTGTAATAGATCCAAAAAATCTCCCTCGTGATCCTGCAAGTTTTTCGGAGCAGTAGGATTAAGGTTGAATTTATTTTTTAGATATCGACAGATTTTATCCACTTTTCGATACAAATAACTTTCACTATCCAATTTTCGGCGAGCTATTGGAGATTGATTTAGTAATTGTAAAGCTTGATCAATTATAGGTAATTCAGTTGCAACGCTAACATCTGAGGCACAAGCACTTGATTGCGTTGGTATTGTTTGACTTTCAAATGATAAACTTCCTAGACAAAATAAAAAAATGTATAATGATACGGACAGAATTCATTTTATTTTATAAGAAACAAGAAATAATTACTGTATTTTTACCTAATGTTTTTTCAAGTTCATAACAATCATTGCTGTAATCAACATCACTTTTATTTTGGAAACTATTTTTGGTTGGCTCGTCGACCACATTCGAAGCTTTGTGTCGACACTTAGTACACAGATAATCAAAACGAGTCAAACCAAACTTAATTTGACAATCATCAGAGGCTGGTCGTAGACCGATTTTCTGTTTATGGTTTTTTAATTTAAATGGGTTACAGCAACGGTCAAAATATTTATTTGTTTCCATCTCGGTAAAATCAGTAACCTGCAATGCTTGACACGGAATTATCACTTGTTATTTAAAAAAAATAATAGATAAATTTAACCATGAAAAAATTTAAATTTCTGTGATAGTTTTATATTAAAAAGTCTGTAATTACTAGGACAACAATTTAAAAACGGTTGAAAAAGAATTTTACAATGTAAACAACTGGTTGTCAAAATCGAATAAAATTTACTGGTTATCTAAATATTACTTCAAAGATGGTGATGACAAAAATAATATAAAAAAATTTACCAATTTGTACAAGACACGTTCGTCTTCAATGTTTTACGCTAGACTTATTCTAGTGTTGCTCGCCTTTTGCTGCTCAAGGTTTCCTCAAAATAAAATAGAGCTGACTGTTAACAACTATAACTTTGTTGTAGCACGGCTCGAGAGTCTCTTACTGCTGTATTCAACAAATGCCTTTAAGAAAATGATTGATTTGATCGTTGTCGCTCGCTTAAATAACCCACTCCCTTCCCCTTACATTGCGAGGTTTGATTGGATGTAGTCATCGAAGGAGGGATAGTGCATCGCGCAACGACTTGTGCTCCGAACCGTCCGCATGGCAACGAGAGGGCACCTTGGTGGGAGTAGGCAAAACATTGCATCTCCAATAAGACAAAAACAGTCGCTTCTTCTCGGAATCAGAATTCAGTTACGCGGTCATCTCAAACTCGACACACTCCAAATATAACGGTTCTCCCAGGTGACCACGAGTAACCGCTCCAATAGCTCATCGCGTCAACAATAATAAAAAAGTAAATTAATAAATTTGTGAATACACAATAAAATAATAAGAATATTGATTTAAACATTTTTTTTTGTAAAAAAGAATAATCACTCAAGTATACACTTAAGAAAAATTGAAACGGAACATACGATTTGACACAATAGGTATGTTCGTATAAAGAAAAAAAAATAGAACGCGGAGTTTGCCCACGATCGGACAATTTTTTTAAGTTGTTATACCCATCCAAGCTTCTTTGTGAATTTTTTCAAAAAAATCGATCGGGGCGTGTTTTGAGAAAAAAAATATTTTTCGTTGAAACGGAACGTACAACTCGACAGGAGATATTTTCAAATAAAGAAAAAAAAATAGAACGCGGAGTTTGCCCACGATCGGACAATTTTTTTAAGTTGTTATACCCATCCAAGCTTCTTTGAGAATTTTTTCAAATAATCGATCGGGGCGTGTTTTGAGATAAAAAACATTTTTCATTGAAACGGAACGTACGACCTGATTGAACACATATTTTCAAATAAAGAAAAAAAAATAGAACGCGGAGTTTGCCCACGATCGGACAATTTTTTTAAGTTGTTATACCCATCGAAGTATTTTTGAGAATTTTTTCAAAAAAATCGATTGGGGCGTGTTTTGAAATAAAAAATATTTTGTGCTTTAAATTAAAAATAAACAATAAAAAATTTTTTTTTTATTGAATTCATTTTTTTTCTTGAAAGATCATTCAAAAACACAAATTTTGAAAAAAAGAACGATCCAATTGGTACATTTTTCACAAAGTTATAAGCATTTGAAAAAAACGAGCCCAAATTTTAAGAAAATTCATATTTCCAAAACGGACACTCAAAAAAATCTGAAAAAATTCATGAACGCGTTTTTGATCAACCTTAAAAACATATAAAATTTAAAAAAAAATCGAAGGGGGTGAGGTCGGAAAGTGTCCGATTTGGCATGGAATGACTCATATATAGCTTTTTCCTTGTCGCACCAAGGGTCCAAGTCTGGCATCACTGATTCCCACTTTGACATAAATAATTGAAAAAGTCATCACTGAGCAAGACATACCGTAATATCGAGAAATGATATGTGCATTTTTGTTAACACGTCTAAATATCGAATTGTTCTAATATTGTTGCGAAATAAACTAAAGTGTAACAAACGCGAGTCGGCGCATATAAAAAGACGATAGGACCGACGGCCGCTGACGTCACCGTACTTGCGACGGCGGCCTAAGCCAGAGGGTGGAGAGCGTTTGTTTCCGGACGGCCGCCGATAAGAGGGGATAATATTTTTATTAGTTCAATAGAACACACGACGCAAATAAATCCAAAGTTGAATTGAACACTATTTATTTTTTTGAAAATCACCTTACAAAAGGGAACAAAGCGTCGTCTTCATCATTGAAAGATATGCGTATACTATTCTCAAAGTTTTCTTTCATGTTACTATTAATTAAAATCACTCATGCAGTGTCAATGTCGCATAAAAAACGGAAACCAAATTTTAATGTGAATAAGTATAAGTATGTTAGAATCTGATTGAATTCGAATAGTCTCCGCGCCTATACGGTCCTGGGGTAACTGCTGTGTCCTTCGACACAGTCCACTTTCCACAAAGCATCAGCTCCGCCCACTCCGTGGCCAAATCCTTTATTCTAATGTTTATGACATTGCGTGCGTAATCGAAGCATCGATGACGTCGGTCATCGGCCTCGCGCACTTGCCTCCTTAGAGCAATCAGCTGTCTTCTCAAAAGAATAACGCGTTGCCGCGGGGACATACAACAAGGCGTCGGGCCACTTGTGTCGTACCACCTTGGTCACCACACAATTATTTATTATCTTAATTACTTATTCCTTTATTATGGATTTATTGATTTCTCATCTGGCGCTAACATATAATTGTCTTATCTCTCATTAACCAGTTAAGTGTGTTTGACGACTATATCCGTCATGGAGATGTGACAGAATTGTGTCATGACGACTATATCCGTTATGCGTAAAATTTTATTACAATTTGATGTTTAAATTGTAATTTTGGTAAAAATTAAATTACATTCGTAAATTTTAATATGTTTAGAATGTTTAGAAGTTCAGACGAAATGAAACAAACAAATAAAAATTATAAATAATTTTAGTTGCATTCATAACTTCCTGAGAGCTAACTCGTAAGCAGTGTAGTAACATTAAACCAAAATAAAAGAAAACGTATATTAGATTCTCTATCTGCGGTGATTCCTGGCAAGAGCTCACGTGCGCGTATCTCACTTCTTTTTTTTTACTGGTCTTATTTTCGTGTAAACAAAAGTGTTGAGGGCATCTTCGCTTTGGAGCAGGCAATTTTTGTTGCTATGCTGCGCAGTTCCATGACTCATCGGGTATGGAGAGGAAAGCGTTGGCAATTTATTTGTTTTCGGAGAATTGAATTTTCGCGTTGCGAGGTGACACACCTGAGGTGCGGGCCGCGATAAGTGCCCCACTTAGGCTCACGGGCAGCTGCGATATCCGTTCATTGGCTCTAACGCTGCCACTGACCCCCCCGGCCCCTCCCTCCCCCTCTAATTTAGATCACAAGAATGTAAATCTGCTCCGATTTGCCTTTTTGTCTTTTATCATTTGATTTATGAAATCTCGGTGCGACGTAAAACCTGAACGGTGCAGTGGATTTCAGTGTGTATCGAACAGTCAGTGAATTGAGTTTTCATTGAGTGCCTAATTATTATAAAGTTATCCAGAAAAGTTTCGTAAACCATTATTTTTTTCATTCATAGCTTATTTTATCCACAAAATGAGTGATTACTCCAGTGAACATGACATTATTTCACCCGTAATGAAGCGAAGACGGTTGCATATATTTTCGTCTTCTGAGGATTAAAACATCGAGTCTGATAGTGAATCCGACTGCTATGAATCTGATGATAGCTATTCCGAGGACAATCAAAGCGACAACGAAAATCAATATACAAATGTTACGTGGAAGAGTACAGGAGATAACAGAAAACCATTTAAATTTCTTGCCAACCATGGTTAGCAGAAAATTGTACGAGGAAGATTCCGATTCAAGTGTTCATTTTATATAGAAAAATATTTAGACGATTATCTTATTAGCATTATAGTGAAAGAAACAAATTTATATGTGGATCAATTTTTGCAAAGTCACCCGAACTTAAAACCGCGATCAAGAATGAAAAAATGGTATTCAACAACTAATAATGAAATTAGATGTTTTATCGCGATGTTGATTTTGCAAGGTATTGTAAAGAAGCCAGCAATCCATATGTATTTTTGGAAAAGGGAAATCAGTACTACCCCGTTCTTTGGCAAAATTTTCTCTGTGGACCGATTTTTACTATTATGCAAATTTCTACATTTTGAAAATAACGGATACCACAATATTATGTCATCAAAAAAGCTCCCCAAAATTAAAACTATTTTGGGATATGTGATAAATAAATGTAAATCATTGTATACTCCAATCATATACAACGATATCTGCATTGATGAATCGTTGCTAATGTGGAAAGGGCGGCTAACATGGAAGCAGTATATACCTTCAAAAAGAAGTCAGTTAAGGATAAAAATTTACGACCTATGCGAAAGTAAATCGGGTTACATTTGGAATTTTTATGTATATACAGGAAAATAAAGCGATTATAATCCACAGTATTCAAAATTTTAAATTTCTACTCGTGTTGTCCTTCAATTATGTGATGAACTTTTAGAACGTGGATATAGACTTTATTTAGATAATTGGTACACCAGTGTTTCACTCGTAGAGAAACTGTGTGCACATAAAACAGACGGTGTTGGTACAATTCGAAAAAACAGAATTGGCATTTGCAAAGAAGTTAGCGAAACTCGAATAAAAAAAGGCGACTATATTGCAAAATTTTTAAATAAAATTATGATGTTGAAATGGCAAGATAATAGGGAAGTGTATGTTCTAAGTAGCGTCCATAACGATAACATCGTAGAGGCAGAAAAAAGAAATATCATAAAAAAAATACCCGAACTAGTTGTGGATTGTAATAATAAAATGGGTGGAGTAGATATGAGTGATGGCATAATAATTGCATACTCAACAGCCAGAAAAAGGTTGAAGAAATATTATAAAAAAATATTTCTCCACCTTTTAGACGTTATATGTTTAAAGTCATATATAATGTATAAAATGAATGGTGGAAAATTAGTCCGGGTAAACTTTTTATTAGAATAATATATTGAGGATACAATTGCATCGTATCCCATTAAATCGCAAAAACAATCACAATCTCAGCCAACAACATCTAATGCTTCGCGCTTGATCGGCAAACATTTCCCGGTTTACATACCGGATAACACAACAACAAAAAATCCTTCGCGAAGATGTGCTTTTTTTTATAAAAAAAAAAGATTAGAAAAGAATCGCGGTATTGGTATCCGACGTGCAAAGTGCCACTATGCGTGCTTCGTTGTTTTCGCGAATATCACACGGCAGCAACAGTTTAAAGTTTTAACTTCAATAAATATTTGATTCTTTTTCTAGGTTTTTCGTTAATTATGTATAAATATATGTTCATGTTAAGCGACTGTGCAAATATTACTAATAAATTTGGAAATTTTCTAAAATAAAGTCGTCTTTTTGATTCAATATTTCAACAGCGCCACAGTTAATTGGTCAAATATAGTCTTCGAAATACGTGTCGTACCTATTTCTCGAGGAGGTGCGGTTACAGCTAAAGAATAACCAGTTCTTCTGTTTCCAAGGCACATAAAGAAAAGGGAATTCTTCTGTTTTCGACATAAATGTGTGGAATAGTGTGGACTAACGTCTACGTGAGTTTTCACATTCGAGCCATTTTCTATACAGATCGATTAATTCCACTCTTTGAAAAATCTTGGCTTTAAGTGTCAAAGCACTTGGTAGTCATAACTTCTTATATTAGGTTGGTGCGAATGAAATGTCCGATTTTCTTTAAATGTGAACGTTTGTCTCCCTGTTTTCGTTATGCTTTTGTTTTTGACATAACTTGGTTTATAGTCGTACTGTCTATTGCCAGAATCACATTTTAGCAAAAAAGATTTTCTCAAAAGTGTTCCCTTTTGTTATTTGCTTTGAATTTTGCACCGATATGAATTCAACCGATATTCGTGTAATTTTCTTATATGAGTATAAACTTGGTAATAATGCTACAAAAACTGCATGCAATAAAAACCAGGCGTTTGGGGAGAATACTGTGAACGATCGAAAAGTGCGGCGTTGGTTTGAAAAAATTCGGTCAGGTGCTTTTTCCTTGCAAAATGAACCGCGTGGAAGACGCGAAACGTCTGTGAAAAATGATGCTCTGAAAGCATTGGTGGAAACGAATCCAACTGTTTCTTCAAGGGAACTTGCTGCCAGAATGGAAGTTGACCATACAACAATATTGCGACATCTTTCTGAAATTGGCAAGGTGAAAAAAATGGATAAGTGGATACCGCACGAACTAACCGAGCGAAATAAGCTGAATCGCTTGAACGTATGCTCATCATTGCTAACCCGATTTAATCGAGATCCATTTTTCGATCGGATCATTACTTGTGATGAAAAATGGGTTCTTTACGACAATAGGAAAAGGTGTGCTCGGTGGCTTGATAGGGATGAGGCTAGTGCTCATACTCCACGGCCATCACTTCATCCACGGAAAATTTTGATCACAGTTTGGTGGAATGTGACTAGAGTAATACACTACTCATTCCTTCGAACTGGACTGACAATTACAGCCGAAAAGCATTGCCAGTACATTGAAGAAATGCATGAAAAATTGAAAATTATATGCCCATCAGTTGTTAATCGGCATTGCCCAATGGCACGACAACGCTCGGCCGCATACATCGCACAAAACAATTACGAAATTAAATAAATTAAAATATGAAATTTTGCAGCATCCACCTTATTCACCGGATCTTTCGCCAACCAACTTTCATTTATTTAAACATTTAGAACTGTTTTTACGGGCTAAACAGTACGAAAATGAGGACAGTCTGGAAAATGCCATATCAGAGTTCATTGATTCTAAAGGTCAGAATTTCTTCAAGACAGGCATCTATGCATTAAAATCTCGTTGGGAAAAGTATATTGAAGTAGATGGAACATATTTTGATTAAATAAACAGCTTTTGGAAAAAAATATGCAGTTTAATATATTCACTTAAGAATCGGACATTTCATTCGCACCAACCTAATATTTACAATAACTTTCCTGAATAATGAAGATTGGTATCACTTAACGACAAAATCTTTTTGGCCGTCAATAATAAATAATTTATTTCAGAAATCAGTCTAGTTATCTCCGTACTGTAATACAAATTATTACAATACTGCAATCCAAAAGCTAGGTGTGATACTGGAAATCAGAATATGTGTGAGGTAGATCAGTGTTGTCCAACCTGCGGCATCGAAGTCATACAGCCCAGACTATGCATCGCATAATGAAAGTGGCTTGTGTGCGAAACAAACACAGATACAGTGCGGCCCAAAGAAGCTAAAATGTTGGACAACTCTGAGGTAGATGGATAAATTTACAGTTTCTTAGGGGAAGAAACGGAACGGGAGGGGAGGGTGGGAGATAAACAAGAGAAGAATGAACAACAAGATGTAAAAGGTGACGTGAAAGCGTGGAAGGGACCAAGTATAAAAATATGAGTAAGACAAAAGAAGGCCGTAACTCCTGCGCCGCAAAGTATTGTCAAAATAGATTATTTTAAAAATGGTGACAAGGGGAAATGTTATTAATATTAGATTTTGCGTCCGTGAATAAATATTTGAGTATGACCCTATTATGTGATAAATGTAATTTTCGAAATGGGAATTGTTACATCACATCATTCTTTTGGTAATGGTAAAGAAAGACGTGCTCATCACCGATTGGCATGAAACTTTGCAGGAACATCAATTTTTGCATAAAAATAAGATCTGTAAAAACCATAAAGCCCGCTCGCGTCTAATTAAAAAGTTATTAAGCATTAAAGTTTAGTTATAAAACCTGCCTTACTGACAGCGCGAACGACATCTGCGTATGCGCACGGACAAGTTTGCACGTAAAATGCGCGTATTTGAAATTAAATAATATTAAATTGGCAAAGGCTAGGTGTAGGCAAGGCTTCCCTTTTATAATGTTTAAGAGTTTTCAATCAAACAAAGGTTTGGGTTACATTTTAACTGCCCAAAGTGCAACATGATGAAAGGGGAGCCTAGCCTACACCCAGCCCTTAAATAATACGAAAAGTAAGATTTGGGTTGAAAAACCTCACTCAAACCTACTCTCAAACCATCGTTTGATTGAAAACTCTAAAACATTTTGAAAGGGAAGCCTTGCCCATTTTTTTTTTTGCGTCCAGGAAATCTTCGGAAGACTTCTGCCCTCAAAATAAACGCTACCGGTGCGGGAATCGAACCTGCAACCTTTGGATCCGCAGGCCGGCACCATACACACTGGGCCACCGGCGCTCTCAAAAAATCGCGAAACTGCATCGGGAATCGAACCCCGGACCGTCAGTTATTACGCTAGTACCATACTAACTGTGCTACACCGCTTCGATAGGGAAGCCTTGCCCACACCTAGCCTTCGCCAATTCAATATTATTTTATTTCAAATACGCGCACTTTATCTGCAAACTTGTCCGCACGCATGCGCAGACATGAGTGCGCATGCGCAGATAGCGTTCGCGCTGCCAGTAAGGCAGGTTTTATAATAAACTTTAACGCTTAATAACTTTTTAATTAGACGAGAGCGCGCTTTTTGGCTTTCACAGATCTTATTTTTATGGAAAAATTTACCATTACACGAAGTTTCATGCAAATCGGTGAGGAGGCCGCGATTCTTTACCTTTGCCCCTTTTCCGTGTGCGCAGTTGCGAATGGATAGTAACACTACTTACCTCTGTTTTAAACTCTTCTTGCAGTTTTCCCTTTAATACTTTTCAGGTTTGAACACCCTTTTCGGCTGCAATGAATTTCTTTGCCAAACCCCGTAGCATCCGCTTTCCATAAATGGAATCCATTCTAATAACTCACTTGTTTCCTCAAATTCTCTTATACAGTTCTGGACTGACCGCAAGTCGTCTCCCGTGAAATAAGACAAACTCTCCTCCACGTTCTTCATGGCGAACATGCTAGCCTGACTGCTTCGTTTTTGTTCTGATTCTTCCCTTCTTTGCCTGCCATTACTCGCAGACCTCGGTTCGTCTTCGGATTCGTGTTCTTCGTCTGATTCTTCCGTGTCTTCGTTATCTTCACGAATACTATTTAACAGTCGTTCTCCCAACGCAGCTTTTTTGCAGACTGTGCTTAACTTTAACTTTGCTAGTTCCTGTCTCAGCTCGACCAACTTCTTACTTCTTACTGCTGCCCTTGTTACTCCTCGTGCCTGTCGTTCGTCGCGGATTTCGACTATCGTCCGGTCTGCTTCGCCGTTCTCTTCATCCATCTCGTTGTGAGTCTGCGCGAACCCCCCTGTAGCTTCTGTATTTGATGCACTCATCTTACCTCTTCTATTATCACTTTTTCACTTCAGTTACACCACTATTGATTGTCTTTCCTATTCGTGAAATTTACTACCGTTCTCGCCGTTTAATGTCTATCCTGTAAGCACGTGGCGTACCTTCCACGTCTGCTTCCTATCTTTCACTTGTTAAACGTCTTGCTTGCAGCAAATATCCACTACGGCTTTCGACTTGCAATATGCGGCGCGTGGTTAATTATTTACCTAATTTGAGCACTTCTTCAAATCTCGGCTGAGCCCCTAAATGTAGGATTCCGTTTTGTTAAGATGGTGTAATTAATCAAAGGTACTCAAATTTAATTGACAAAAATAAAGTGTATTCAAAAATACATTCGCTCCTCTCAATTTCACGCTCGCTCTCAGACTGTCGTCCGTTTCATTCGCGCCTATACTCGTCCCTTCTCGCTCGCCGCTGCTCGCCGCATTGCACTCGTCATTTGTTCAGCAGTCATTCCTTTTCTCTCGCATTTGTACACCTCATATATTCTCACATATACAGGGTGAACCAGAATTCGAAGGAAGAATAATTGGGGGGTGGTAGAGCACACGAATACAAGCACTTTTGTCAAATAATATATGGGTCGCAACTCAACGGATTAAAAGTTACAGGGCATTTTTGCACCGTCACATTTAACGCGCCTGATCTGGCAGCGAACATGTTAAAGAATTATCACAAGAATGAGAGCAGATATTTCACAAAACACTTTATTAACAATAATATTATTGATTTATATGCTCAAAAATAAAAAGTTTAAGGGTAACACGCTAAGTGCTATGCGAATTTATGAGGAAATAACTGTGAGCCACGCGCGCTGCTCAGAACTGCGCTGGTTTTGTGGAATAGCAATGGCGTTTTAAAATTAGCGTACTTCGAAGATTAAAACTTACTCAATGCAGTTTTATACTATTTATCATTTGTATAAGCCGATTTTGCTAATTTGGCCTATTTCAGCAAAGTATTTTCTAGCGGGCCAAACGGTAACCACGACTAAGCAGGATTGGTGTCTATCGTCTTTAATAAATGTCTTGAATGATGGGACACAATGGTCCTGATATTTTTACACATCTACATTGAGTAAGTTTTAATCTTACAATTAGAAGTACGCTTAGGATTGCTGTCTCACAAAACCAGCGCATTAGTGTTAATAAAGTGTTTTGTGAAATATCTGCTCTCATTCCTGTGATAATTCTTTAACAGGGTCGCCGCCGGCTCAGGCATCGACGACGCGCGCGGCATTCAGTGCGTTAAATGTGACGGTGCAAAAACACCCTGTAACTTTTTATCCGTTGATTTGCGCCCCATATATTATTTGACAAAAAATTGCTTGTATTCGTGTGGTCTTCCACCCCCTAAATTTTCTCCCTCAAATTCTGGCTCACCTTGTGTATAATATGAATTATATGACACAATAGGAGGGGCTTCTCAGGATAACTAAACCAAATTTGTTTCTCTGTAAATAAGAGTTTTTTTTTATTACAACCGATATTCTTATCTCTAATGTATGTACCATATTTACAAGTTACCTGTAAATAAGAGAAACGACAATTAAGGTCAATTATTCGTCTCTCTTTCACGACTTTGCTTTAATTACTTATATGAATTATATTGGTTAATTCTCTTTTCTTAACACGTGCTGTCTCTTCTAAATCTTCTGTTTATCTATGTTTACGAAACATCTGGTTGGTATCATTTGAAACGCGCGCAGTATACTAAACGCCTTATATTCTGAAGAGAGTGTAATCTCTTTACATATGAGCCGTTTATTTTAAAAGTGGCCTAAGTCCATTTATCTTCAAATCGAGATATTTAAGGGTTTGCGTTTCAATGAATTTCAAAATATAGGTTTAAGTTATCGGCTTATAACTTAAAGGATTAGGAAATGTGGATGGTTCCTTTACGACGTGTGTTGATGTCGTACGAATACTGTAACATTATATTTAGTACAATCACATAAATTACTCCCGTTACACAACTCATTATGAGTCTCACGGCTACCTGAATCAACGACAATGTCGAATTTTAGGGTATCAAAGATCTTGTGTATGGCTTCAGCGCCTGTAGCTCACTGTGCGTGTCTCATGTTGAGGTGTGTGATCGGTCGGTCTCCCCTCTCCCGCACCGACCCATTCGTGGCTCGAGTTGTTCGAGCGGGTTGGTTTTGTGCTGGTAGGCACAAACTTACATCCACCCTCCACCGAGAGGAGTGGTCAGGATCGGACAAACGGTGTGAATATGGGATCATTTTACTTTTGTGAAAAATATTTAAATCTTTTTTCCATGTACCATTATCGATTTCATAAATAGATTCAGGTATGTTTTTTGTTTTTTTTAAATGGTCCAGTCCGGCGTGGATCAGTTTTTTTTCTATTTTATTTATTCCCATTTTGTATATACAGTTGGGGACAAAAATGAGTGGACAGTACTGGAAACAGATAAAATTGAAGTGTAATCGGATTAACGTAACTGTTACGATCTTTAGCTTTATTTATTATATATTCTTATAGTATACATAGTATTTATTGAATAATTGACCTTCTTATTTGCATTTTTGTGTATACACGCTGCTTATAACGAAAATGTCAGCTATTTATGAGGGGACAAAAATGAGTGGACACTCTTTTGCAAAGTGACTGTGAGGCAATCAATGAATACGAACATCAAGCAGAGGTCACGCTTACAAAGACCGATGTCTAACAAATTGATTAGTGCCAACTCAGTCTTTGTAGGAGTAAGAGAAATTTTACAACAATTACAGAATGACAAAAACAGAAGAAATTTCAAATCAAATTCGCCGTTTAATCGTTTCGGACTATTGCGAAAAATTAAGTTACCGTGTAATAGCTCGAAAGTACAGCGTATCTAAGAGTGCGGTAGAAAAAATTTTCAAAAAATATCTCGTACATAAAACGGTGAAAAATGTACGAGCTCGTGGCCGCAAACGCTGCACCACAATACAAGAAGACCGTCGAATAGTACGAAAATGCCGACAGAATCCAGCGATTGCATCCAGAAATATTGCAGAAGATGTGGGGTTCAACGTTTCTACAAAAACAATAAAACGCAGGCTGCACAAAGCTGGATTAAGATGCAGCAAGGCTAGGCGTAAGCCACACATCAGCAGAATAAATATAAGACAACGTTTACCGTTTGCTAGAAAATATTTGCATATACCGCTAGCATTCTGGCAAAATATAGTTTGGAGCGACGAAAGCAAATTTGAGTTGCGGCAATTTAAAAAGAAGCAGCAAGCCTGGAGAAAAAAAATATTAACCGTATAAAAAAGGATTTATTACACCCACTGTTAAATTTGGCGGCGAATCATTAATGGTATGGGGATGTTTTTCGTGGAATGGAGTTGGTACGTTGGCACAAATTAACGGAATTATGAATGCAAACAAATACATTGATATTCTAAGTGAAAATTTAGGAGAAGCAGTGGCAAAAATGGGTTGCGAGAATGAATTTGTCTTCCAACAAGACAATGACCGCAAACATACTGCTAAGAACACTACAAGATTTTTGAAGGATTCCAATATTAAGTTGCTTGAATGGCCAGCTCAAAGCCCAGACTTGAATCTTATAGAGAATTTATGGAGTTTACTGGATGTGTGCGCGATTTAATTAGGTCGCGAAGAAAATTAATATTTTTCTTTTAGGCCGGTCGGGCATTAAAGCTCGGGTTTAAAGTTAGAAGAATATTTAATTATTCTTACAAATAGTCTTTATACAGTGGCGCGTGGTAGAGATACTTTTCGTTGAGGACTGCTCTAGACGGTTTGCTAAACTGAACTCAACTCCCGTTCAAAATTAGAGGTCGCATCTCAGAGGGTCAACGCTCGGCCGTGAGGTCGCAGAGACAAGACGGTTGCGGCTCGGCGTGACCTATACAAAATTCTATACAGGATGCAAAAGTTGCATTGGACCAGCGGAGTAACAAGGCCGATTTTTTTTAAAGTTTACAGACTGAATTTGAACAAATTAATACAGATTACATCGAAAATTTAATAAAAAGTATTTCCCGACGTCTGGAAGCAGTCATACAAGCAAATGGTGCAATACGAAGTATTAATTTCAATATGAATTTCATTCACTAGGTATTTTATAAAGTGTCCACTTATTTTTGTCTCCTGATAAATAGCTGTAATTTTCGATAAGTACAGCGCAGTTGCACAAAAATGCAAGTATGAACCTCAATTATTCGCTAAATAATGTATGTACTGTAAGGATATATAGTAACTAAAACTGAAGATCATAAGAGTAACGTTAATCCGATTACACTTCAATTTTACCTATTTCCAATAGTGTCCACTCATTTTTGTCCCCGACTGTACACTAAATCATTTTCATTGTATTTTATTGCTTTTGTGTAACTGTCATAGTATAATTTATTTGTGATATTTGATTTTCTTGAATTGTCTAATGCTTTTGCTCTATTGACATCTAAATTTTCTTTTGTGTTTTCATTTAATTCCCTTGGCATTATTGATTTGTCTATTCCTGTTAACAAATAGTTTGGTGAAAACCTTCTGGAACTATGTATTGTATTATTATATTTTTTTACGCATTGTTCGGCAATTGTTACCCATGATTTATTTTGATTTTTATGCAGCTTACAACGAATTCTGTTTACTAATGTTTGATTTGTACGCTCATTTTGTCCGTTAGAAAAAGGGCAATCTACCGCTGCAAAAATCAGTGTTCTATTTTTTTCTTTCAAATATTTCTTGAATTCTCGGGAGTTTATTCCCGGATATTGGTCTGCAAGAATAGTTTGAATTTTGCCTCTCCTTTTTATTGTTTGTACTAGGTTATTAAATTCTTTTGCCATTTGTGTTTTTGAAGTGAATATAAATGCATATCAAGTTAATTAATCTACCATTAAGTGCATGTATTTTTTTGGAGATTTATTTCCCGTGAAACAACCTATTGTTTTTAATGGTTCGGAAGCAGGACCTAACTGTGACAGCGGGGTCTTAAAGTTACCAATTCTTGTTTTATTCTTAATACAAGTTTCACATGCTCTGCAGATCATTTTAATATGTTTATGCATATTTTTAAAATAAAATATGGGGGTAATCGTAAGTGTCATTTGTTTAATTCCAATGTGGCCCTGTGACTTATGTAAAGTTTCAACAATTGAACTGCCATATTCTTCTGTTAACCAAATCTTTTTTCTTTTTTTCAAGGTTTTATATATATCATTTTCTTTATTACTATGTTTATCCCATATTAATTCTTTATAATTTTGTAAAATGTCTTGCGTGGATATGAAGTTAACAATTTGTATTTTAGAATCTTTGTCCTTATTAGTTTCTGATAAAACCGGGTTTCTTGATAAGCAATCGGCCTCTGAATTATTTATACCGGGATTATATTCGATGTCAAATTGGAATTGTGAAATGTAATTCAATATATGTAAAAGTTCTGTATCTTTGCAATTTTTATGTTAAAGTTTCGTAGAGCTTTATGATCTGTGAATATTTAAAATTTTTGTCCTATTAAATAATATTGCCAATATAAAATAGTTTCTTTAATTGCTACACATTCAATAAATATTGTTTTTTTTTGTTTTTTGAGAATTCGATAATTTTCGCGAGAAATAAAAGACAGGTTTAAGAGTGTCATCGTCTTGTGGTTGCTATTATACTGCACCCACACCTTCTAAACTAGCATCTGTATATATGGACCGTTTATTTTGAAAGTGGTGTAAGTCCACTTTTAAACAAAAATGAGTTATTACGTAATTTGTACTCAATCTAGCGTAAACTCTTTATTTATAACGTGTTAGCATTTAAAATCTTAAAAATGCTATTACTTTGTTCAATTTAAAATTGATCGATTAAAGAAATTGCATATTCATTGATTATGAAAGTGGTGTAAGTCCAATTTTCATAGACATAGGTGGGTCATTTGATTACACGTGCTTTATTTCACGAATCTTGTACACACCACAGGATTATTATGATGTCATAAAACAATGTAGACAGAATAATACAGTTATTTTACACGAAATTCTCTCGTTTTATTTCGTGTAAAATAAAGAATCTACAAATCGCAATTCAAAAACGGGTAAGAAAAATTACTAACGGAGATAAAGTAAACTCGTTGAAAATATTTGGATGAGGTTTTGTAAAAGTGCGCCGTATGCTATTGTATATAAAATATCGATGGGGAATACAGAATTTTAGACGTTAGATTTATCACTTACATGTCGGGAAAGACCACCAAACTTTGAAAGAATTGTCCAAACACCTTTGTATAACGATGCCAAACCAAATTACATACGAAAAATATAAGCATTGAAGCAGTTATTTTACCTTAATAACTAAACAATAGCTTAATAGCAAACTTAAATAATATAAACTAATTAACGTTCAAAATAAAAAATACTAGTCCCATTAAACAAAATTGGATTAGTATAATATATATTTGAAGTGATATTTATTTTTTCAGAATTGAAACAAAATGATTTTTACAATTGACTAATTATGAAAGTGGTCCATTTGCAGCCCGTAAATATACATTATTTCAGTTAAATTCGCCTAAAAGAAATTTATATAATCAAATTACACATTGATAAATCCGTAGAAACATTACCAGACTTAATATAATTAATGTATATTTTTTAATTGATTAATATGCTAACCTTTAATTTACCTCGAAACAACAGAAAATGGACTTCCACCACTTTCAAAATAAACGGTCCATATGTGAAATGGTTTACTAGGATCAAATATGGCTAGAATTTATGCTCCACATAAATAATTATTAATCCTATCAAAACGGTCCTGACATTTTGTAGACCAGTCAAAGTGAACATTTTTTTTAAGAGATTATGTAAAGGGGCCAAGATGATTGAAGATCTAGGTATATATTTCAAATAAAAATTTACTTTGAGTGTGTTGTATCGACGGCCACGATGCGGTCATTCAGGACGAATCAAAGTTTTCAACACAAGTCTATATTCTATCCGACGTTTCGATCCGAAACCAGATCCTCCTCATGGATTGGAAATTTATGTCTGTAAAATTAATGTAAGATGAAAACGGAACATATTCAAGAAAGTAAAAGTGTTAAACACATAACAATGGAATAATTAATGAACATGGGAAAAAGGCTAGAAAAATGAAATCCGAGTGAAACAGTGTACTTACGATCATTAACACGTTCGTCCCCACGTCACCCGTACTTGGGTGACGGCCCCTGTGGCTATGTTTTCCGGATGACACTCTCCTTCGTTCAATTGAAACAGGATTTTGTAGATAGTTTACAATAATTTCCTTTTGTATCACAATAATGACGAGCACGCATATACAAAACAGACAGATTGGAAATATTAACAAATGGAAATATGACACTCTCCTTCGTTCAATTGAACCAGGATTTTTGTAGGTAGTTTACAAGAATTTCATTTGTCATCCGGGAAACATAGCCACAGGGGCTACATCCAACTATGACTTTTGGGCGTTCAACGTGTTAAACTGTGTCGTCCTATGCAATGCTCAGTGGTTTTTTCTATTGTTGAGAGGAAATTAAGTTGCTGAGACAAATTTAAGGAAAACTATTAAATAATGTAAGTGAAATAATCGTCGTAGATTCGACACATCCGTCGGTTTTATCCCTGACCTTCACCCAGCACATGGTGATTGTTGTGCGTTCACGTTACGACTAAACGGCGAGGTATATGCAAACTGTGTAGCCGACCTATATCTTTCTTTCTCATCCCCCCTCCAATCACTCTTCCGGGAATGAAAGGTCTTTCAGGTGTTAGTAAACCGTCGTCTTAATACAAATGCACAGTCACATGTAACAGTGTTGATCATACCTATTGCGTATAATTCGATCTTTGTTTTGTTCGGAAATTTTACTCATTCGCCGAAACGTTAAATAAGGAAATTCAAAGAATAGAGAGGTGACACTACTTAAAGGCCGTTCGGGAATAAAACCAACGATATTATTCAGTAACTACAATGCTTAATAAATATTTAGGGTAATATGAAATTAATTAAACTAACAAGTAGAAAAGTCACAAACATTGCCAAAAAGACTATGCGAACTGGAAAACAAGTAGATTCAATAAGAAGTTAACCAACGGCCTATTAGACATTATCCTTTTTGATGAGAAAGAATACAAATTGTGCATATGAAAAGTATGTTAATGCAATAGTGCTTAATACCTTCGACTAGTGTATGGTTCGGTTCGTTTCCATACTCCATGGAACACCCCCCGAACCCACTCTAGGAGGTCAATGTTACGTCTCATTGTGTTAATGAGTCCGGGTTTTTAAACTGAAATAAACTCCGGAAGGCCAGCATCCCGCTGGCACCTTACACCGGGCGTTTACCAGAACTTGACTACCATATGAAGGTTAGTCAACTTCACCGAAAGCATAAGGCTAAACGGTGGAAAAAAGAGAATAGCAATTATTTTGAAAAGAACTAAGGAGAATATGGGCTATTATCAAAAAACAATTAACAACAACAAAACATCATCCATCTTACACCAATACAAGGTATTCCCACGTACCCTCCAATATCCGCTGACAAGTTATACCGTATGACCCACCCACTAAGAACTAAGTATTTTTATAAGATACACATCAATGAAGCACTGAGACCATATACTGTTAAACGTAACCATTGAATATTTGAACAAGACCAATATTTTGTTGGACGCATAAGAACGAACGAAAAATCAAATTACGAAATAAAATAAAACCATTGTCTTCATACGTCCCATAGATGAAATTCGGGCATCACTGTTCATTCAAACAAGTGAATGTAATAATCATAGACAATAGGTTTTTCGTACTTAAGATTTACGCAAGTACTGTGACGTATGATTTCGATCGTCTCCTGAAACTTTCGTAGCGTCTGGTCTGTTTGTGTATCTAAAATTTCAGCGTTACTGAAATCAAAGTGGTGGTCTTCGTCTATTATATGTCTGGTCAGGGCCGTGTATTGATTGGAGTTACAAAATTTATTTCTTTGGTGTTCTTTTAACCTCGTATGGAACTGTCTGGCCGTCTGTCCAATATAACACGCATTGCAATGCAAGCATGGGATCTTATAAATGATGTTCGTTTTGTGTTTGTTATCTATAATATCTTTGTTGGGCGGAAAAAACTTTTGGGGGATACGTGGGATACTGTATATTATGTGCAAGTTGTGTTTACGAAAGATACGAGCTATGTTATTTGACAAGATATTTATGAACGGAAAACAAATCGTATTGCGCCAAGAGAGGGGCCCTCTAATTCTTCGTATATGTTCTTTTTTCTGGTTCACACTCCAAGGATGGTATAAGTCAAAAATGCTTTTTTTAAAGCAAATATTAACAAAATCGTCGGGAAAACCGTTATCCTTAAGCACTTCTTTAATTAATTTTAAGTTCTTTTCTCTAAATGTAATATCAGATAATATAAAGGCTCTATCTATAAGACCGTAAATAAGACCAATTTTTTGTTGCAATGGGTGGTTGGAATAGAATGAAATATATCTTTTTGACCATGTCGGTTTGTGATACCAGTCAGTGAGAAGAATATTGTCGGTTCCCCGTATGACCAGAATGTCAAGGAATGGGATACGTCCTTCAACCTCTCTTTCGTGCGTGAATTGCAATCTTTCATGATAAGAATTAAACTTGTTCAACACATAATCTATCTTGTCAAAAGGAACAGCACAAATAATATCATCAACATATCTCTTATAAAACGGCAAATTAAAATCAAGTAGCCCAATGCATATCCCCTCCAATTCCTCCATTACGAGGTTGGCAACCACAGGTGACAACGGCGAACCCATGGCACATCCATAGCTCTGTTTATAAGTTACATTATTAAAACGAAAAATATTGGAATCTAAACAAAATTTGACGGCTTCTAAAAAATTACTTTTAGGTATCATTGTGTGTTGTTTGATCACTTCTCATCTATTGCTAATAACTTCTAACACCTTTGTGATAGGTACATTAGTGAATAGTGAAGTAACATCTAATGAAATGAGAACATGATTGTCAGGAATATGAAGACCTTTTAAAAAACGTGCCATATGCCAACTATCGATAGCTGCATAGGGTGTTTTATCAATAACTTTAACTAAAATTGAACAAAGGAATTGTGCCAGCTTATAGGTGGGGGTGTTAATGGATGAAACTATTAGCCTCCATGAGAGGACAGGCTTATGTATCTTGGGCAGTGCATATGCTCTAGCCACATTGGCAGAGTAACAATGCAACTCCTTTGAGATGTTGTCATTTATATATTTCTTCTTATGCCATAAATTTACCATAGTATTATTCTTTAATTGATTAGTTGCCGTGTATTCAAATTTTGTTTTTTGGTAAGTATTAGTATCATTAAGCATTGATTCTATTTCATCATTGTATTTGTCTCTGTCAACTATTACTGTAACGTTGCCTTTATCCGCTTTAACTATTTGAAGAGTGTGCGTTTCGTCCTGGATCCGTCGGCGGACTCTTCAGTAGGGCTATGCCGACGGATCCTGCCCTAGACGCTGCTGCCCGGTGTTAGGGCGTCCCGCTAGGCTCTATATGTACTGATCGAAGAATGATCGAGCACTAGCGGGAAGCATGATCGCGGAGTGCTGGTCGTGCGCCATCTAGCGTCAGCGAAGGGTCGCCACATATTAATAAATTTGGGTTATCTTTAATAAATTGTTGAGTGTATTTAATATTTCTGAATAAAGGTTTGTAAACATTAAGAAAATTAACTGAAGGTTGTCTAAGCATGAAAGTCTTTAAGGAATGAATTACTTTTTGACGAACACAATTTTTATGGTCTAGTCGTATCAACAAAAGGGCGCGTTCGATACTGGCGCACAACCGAGTGATAGGAACATTCTTGCCAGTAATTGGAATAGCAAACTTGGAACCCAAGGCCAAAACACTCTGTACCTCTGACGGTAACTCAGTAGTAGATACATTTTTAATCAAATTTTTTGCGGTTGGTATATCAACAAAGTTTCTATTTCTAACTTTAAGCAGTGATTTAAATTTATTGAAGCATTTGTTCCTATATGATTTTTCCAGGTTTTTGAGCCGAAAATTATGTGTTTGAAAAAATTTGGAAAAGATTGGTTCTGGAAGAGTGGTGCAAATGGAATGATGTAGTGCTTTATGTCTGGTTTCTAATGAACTAAGTTTAAATAATATGTCTTTAATCTCAACTCTAAGTACCTTATTCCAAAAACCGTGCTTAATGTTATCAAACTTAATCAATGTACGTACATTGAACAATGTGATATTATTATTTGTCGTAAGATGTTTCGGAATTAGTGAATTATGTTTACATTTTAAAAGGAATGTAGCCTGGTTGCGTGTTCGTATCAATGCCTCTTTCGTTCGTAGCCAATTTTTCAATAACAAACGTTTATCGTTGCCAAAAGTGAAGGAAATATAATCAAAAAAATTGTTAATTCCATTGTTAATGTCCATTTGAATTATACACTTTGTACCGAAAACGAAAAAAATTTACTTTTCCCAAAAATTGTCTACCCAGTGTTCTCGTTTTCGGAGTCAGAAAGTTTTTAATAGCTATTAAATTACCATTAATTGGTTGCACACTATTATTTGATGTTGTGTGGCCTAGATATGTAACTTCTTTTTTCGCAAAACTGCATTTCTTCGTGTTTAATTTCAAACCTTGCTCTTGTAAAACTGGAAGTGTTTGTTTAATGTGTTGTAAGTGTTCATCATAATTTTTGGAAAATATCAAAATTACATTAATATAATTGATTGCAAAAGTGTCTAAGTTATTTTGTCTAATGATAGTTGAAAGTATTTGCTGGAATATTGCCGGAGCCGATTGTAAACCAAATGGAAGGCACATCCATTGCCAGTGACCATGTTGTGTGACGAAGGCAGTTTTATATTTATCTTTTGCGCGTAACGGTATTGACCAGAACGCAGAATTGATGTCTCACCTCGAGAAGTAAATACACTTGCCTACACGAGTAATCAGATCATCTATTCTTGGGAATGGATAGCCCTCCAGAACTATGACTTTATTTAATTCGTGATAATCTATACATAGTCGCGTTTTTCTTTCTTCCGCTTTCTTGTATACCAAAGTCACTGGTGAGGCATAAGGACTATAAGACTCTTCAATCAATCCCGCTTCCAGTAATTTCTTTATTTGCAACTCTATTTCTAATTTATCGGGTATAGAGCACTTACATGGTTTTCTTGATATGTATCTATTTTCCGTTAATTTTATTCTTGCTTCGAAGTTTTTAACTGTACCTATACAAACTTTTCCTTTGATAACACTGAATCGTATTTATCTAACAAACTATTCAGACTATCATCTTTATTATTATTATTATTATTTGCAGCATAGTTTAATTTTACACAATTAACCCTTTGTTTCGAACTTATATTTTGGGAAATTTCAAGATTCTCATTTCATTATTAAAAATGGGGATATTTTTTATATTTTCAATATTTTTAATCTCAGAAACACCTTTCCCTTAGTGATTGCTAGACCGCCCATTGTTCTAATCGTTGCGATCCCACTTATAGGGGTATTCATTTTTAATTTTTTATTGATTTTTAATTTTTTATAAAATGAACAGTTATAGAATATAGTAGTAGAATCAGAGACACATTTGCTCCCGAATCGTAGAGTGCAGTCGCCTTTTTTGTATAATTTACGGTAACATTTAGTCTTATAAGTAGGATGCTATCTAGTTTTTTGCTTCGGCAGATTTGATAATTGCTGACTATGCATTTCTACATCTTTCCTCCGGATGAAATCTATTTTTATAACCGATTTTATCGCAAATACGACATGGATCGAAATTTTGATTTTGCTTATTTACTTCTATGCTTGAGCTGTAACTCTTTGATATTGGCTGAAGGTGACTCAGACTAGTCAATATATTTTCTATTGTTTTTGTTTGGTAGAGATCTTTTGTGGACTGTATTTTTTATTAAGATGTTAAAGAAAGATAATGAGCCGGATTCAGAATAAGGAGTCTGGTGACAGCTGTGGGGAAATGAATGCACACAATTAAAATAAATAATTTTATTGATTTGTGCAGTAATAAATAGATCATTAGTTTAATAAATAGATCCTCAATGTGTGTGACTTCGATCACTTTTGGAATTATTAAATTCGATCATGTATTGATCGGGGCTCTGCCATTAATAAATAAATATTTCGTCACACACTTCCTTATTGATCAAGTGCGAGCAGCAAAATTTATCTCAAATTTACCGTGCCGGCGTTGGTGGTTGCACGTGGTCGGTGCCAGTCGTTTAGAAAGACGGGCGTAAATCGTCCTCTTCGTGCTGGCTCTGCTCTGATTTTAGATCTGGACTCTTTCCTTTGTAGTTTTGATGATGTGCTCAGATCTAGATTTCTCTTGTGCGTTTGCCTCACAGATGGATCACAAATTTGCTAGAATTGTTCACTGAAAAGTGCTTCTAGCCACCGTTCACGTAACAGAATGGCCGACTTCCTGGCCCCGCTTTCTTCTTGCGAGGAAGAAGGAAGCGGCACGAACATGTGATCCTGTATCGATCGGTGATTTGTCACCGCATTTGGACACTCAGGAGTCGTGTCCACTCCCGATTGGCGCGAAACGAACAATAGACAGTCGGCGCGCTATTGATCGATGATCACAGCCGCTCGCGCGTGTGGTATGTTTATGATCCGCGCTTAAAGAGCTGCGGGTAATTCTGCTGCCGCCCGCCATGAACTAGATCAATTCGCAACATTCCGCCCGCCATCAGGGACGGAGTCTCTGATTATTTCTTGGTCTCATCGTCCTGAGCCTGTACTGGTAGGATGGCTAATTTCCTGATCGGTCTCGTAAGTGTTGATGTAGCCGTTTTGAGCGTTACCACACGCGTGAGTTGATCCTTTCCTGGATGGAGCTGAATTACTCTTGCGAGAGGCCACTTTCCAGGTGGCAGCCTCTCGTCTGTGATCAATACCAATGATCCAACCTTGATCTGGTTTGATGGGTGATGCCACTTTGATATTGCAAGATGGCGTTGAAGATACTGAGCTGACCATATAGACCAAAATTGCTGAAGTCTTTGTTGAACAAATTGCCATCTCGATAATCTTGATTGAGCAATATCAGTGACTGATGATTCTGGAACAGTAGTGATCGGGCCTCCAATTAGACAATGTGCTGGTGTTAATGCACTTACGTCTTCAGGATCATCTGAGAGTGGCTCCAGCGGTCTTGAATTAAGAACTGCCTCTATTTGTATGAGCAAGGTAGTAAGTTCTTCGTAAGTGAGCGCAGTTTCTCCAATTGATCTGCTCAAGTGATATTTCACCGATTTGACCGCAGCTTCCCATTTTCCCCCCATGTGGGGTGCTCCTGGGGGATTAAACTTCCACGTGGTTCCGTCATTGGTTAAGGAACAGCACAGATCATTCGACTCCTTTGAGCCTTGCGTGAACATTTTCTTTAGAGCGGCATCTGCCCCGATAAAGTTCGTGCCGCAATCACTATGTAGAGTATGGCGGATGCCTCTGCGTCCAGTGAACCGTCTGAAAGCAGCTATGAATGAGTCAGTAGTGCAATCACTTACCGCTTCAAGGTGTACTGCGGACGTAGCAAAACACACAAAGATGCACAACCATCCCTTTTGTTTTTTGGCGCCTCTTCCCTTCCAGGTCTTTATGGTGAGTGGACCAGCGTAATCCACTCCCGAGGTGAAGAATGGTCGGGATGGTGTGACTCGTGCTGCTGGTAACTGACCCATCAGTTGTTGTGCTCGCACGCCACGTTGGCGAGCACAGATCATGCAGCGGAGCACATGCGATCGAATCGGAGCTCTACCACCGATGATCCAATACGATCGCCTTATATGGTTCATTGTTGCTTGCGTACCACCATGCAAGGTCTTAAGATGAGCATCAGATATGATTAGTTCTGTAAATTTTGAACATTTTGGTAAAATTGCTGGATGAACTGTCTCTGGTTCCAATTGAGAGTGTGCAAGTCTTCCTCCAACACGAATTATGCCTTGAGTGTCGATGAAGGCAGTCAACTTATTGAAGGAATGAACTGGTGGCAGATTTTTTGACCCAATAAGCTTGATCTCGTTTCTAAAACACGCTGCTTGTGTTGCTTTGATCCAAAACACTCGCGATTGATCAATGTCTTGTGGCGTGAGCGGTCTTGCGAGTGTTGATTGTGGCAATTTCCTTATGATCTGACTTACTCTGAAGCAAATTGCGGTTACTCGGAGTAATTTGATAAGCGATGAATACCTGTAGATCATGTCCCAATGATATTCGTCCTGATCTCTTGCCACAAAGAATGAGAGCCCCGGGCGCTCCTCTTGGTTCGTCTCTGATTTGGTTTGAACTGGCTGGACTGGCCATAAGCTTTGGGTCGATCGTAACCATGGTGGTCCTGTCCACCATAAGTGATGCTTCTGGAGCTGGGACATACTTAGCCCTCTTGAAGCGCAATCGGCTGGATTTTCTTTGCCCGGAACAAATCTCCATACGCTGTCTGGAGTAAGATCTTGAATGGCTGACACTCTGTTTCTGACAAAGTCCTTCCACCTTGATGGATGTGATCTGATCCAGGTGAGCGTAACTGACGAGTCTGTCCATAGATATGTTCTTGATCTGGTCAGTTCTAATGTTTGCTGTACATGCTTCATAAGCTTCGATACGAGCAGTGCAGCTGTGAGCTCTAGTCTTGGTATGGACAGCCTCTTGAGCGGAGCAACTTTTGATTTGGCGCAGATCAATGTCACCTTTGGTTGTTCACCTGGATTTTCTACTCTGATGTAGACAGCAGCAGCAGTTGCTAATTGCGATGCATCCGAAAATCCATGCAATTCCACTGTTGATTTGCTCGTTATGTTGATCCAGCGGGGAATTGCAATTTCAGATACATCGTCTAGCTCTTCTCTAAATGATATCCATTTGAAACTGGCTTGATCTGATACTTGATCATCCCACTTGAGCTTCTCCAGCCAAAGCTCTTGCAGTAAAACTTTTGCTCTGATAATGAACGGTGCCAGAAATCCAAGTGGATCATATAGTTGGGCTGTCTCTGATAAAATCACTCTCTTCGTTATTTTGGAACTTGAGCATGGTGGGTTTGATTTGAATTTGAACTGATCCTCTTGAGCATTCCATGACAGGCCTAAGATCTTGGTGCTGCTATCTTCGAATGTAAGCTCTTGATTTGACTCTGGATTTGTCAATGGTTGTTGAGCAATGTCTTTCATGAATCTTGTACTGTTGCTGTGCCATTTCGCTAATGGGAATCCGCCCGCCCTGCAGAGCTGGGTTACTTGATCTGAGATTTCAACCAGCTTTTCTGGTTGATCTGATCCTCCAAATATGTCATCGACATATCTGCCTTTTGTGATTGGTTCAATTGCAAGAGGGAATCGATGTCCTTCGTCTTCTACTAATTGTAAAAGTGATCTGACTGCTAGAAATGGTGCTGATCTCGTACCATACGTTACAGTTGTCAACTGATAAGGCACCATATTGAGCTGCTCATCGATCCACATAATTCTTTGCAAGTCCCAATCGTCTTGGTGAACCTTGATCTGTCTGTACATTTTTGTGATGTCTGTCGTGAAAAGGTACTTGTACTGTCGAATCCAGAGCAATATATCAAAGATGTCCTTTTGAAGTTTTGCTCCTACGTGTTGAATATCGTTCACAGACACGCCTGTTGTGGTTGGACTGGATCCGTTGAATACGACTCTTAACTTTGTTGTACTTCGATCTGGTCTGAACACTCCATGATGAGGAAGGTAGTACGGGCCGGTAGTTTGATCATGATTTGATGATCGATCTCCAGAGACCCTCAACCCTCCTGATGCCGAAGCATCATGTGCCAAGGTCATCTCGTTTGATCGGTCATCATTGATCTGATCAGTTTCTTGTACCGGCCTGCCCTGTCTTGGTACACGCTTCATGTGACCAAGATCTTCATATTCCTTCATGAACTGGCAATATGACTGATTGTATTCCTCATCATTGTTGAGTCGCTTGAGTAGTCGAAACAGACATCGTTGAGCAGTAACATAGGAGGTTCCGAGATTGTCTCTTGATGTTTTCAATGGAATTCTCACTATGTACCTTCCACATTCGTCCCGTGTATGTGTGGATCTGAAATGTTCTTCACACTCTTGTTCATCTGGAGATAGTTCTTGATCATGTGTTATTGGCACGTCCTCTTGCGTCCAAAACTTTGCGAGCAACTCTTGACATCTGTCATCTGATGTTTCCACTGCAGTATGAAATGATTGAGGTGTTGCAGTGGCTTTCCCTTGTACTGGGCCAAGAACTACCCATCCAAATGCTGTCAATTGAGCCATCGGCGATACATAATCATGTTTAATGATTAATCCTTCTATGATCCGAACGTGAGAGTCTGCCCCTAATAAGATGTCAACAGGGCGTGGAACTAGGAAGTCAGGATCCGCTAGTTGTAACAATGTAAGATGAGGCCACTCTTGAGGAGTCACTCTGAATGATGGTAAGTCATTCGTCATTTTGTTCACTATATGTGCAATGATGTTGACGCACTGTGACGAATAATTTGATCTGAGCGTAAACGTGGTGACACCTCTTGTACGAGTAGCATGCATTCCTGACATTCCTGTGACCCAAAATGACGATTGATGCCTGCTCAATGCATTTGTTCTGACAATGTTGTTGGAGACGAATGTAAGTTCTGATCCTGGGTCTATGAGCAGTCTTACTGGATGAGCAGAAAATGGTGTTATAAGCTGTGCTTCTGCTGTTGCCAGTAGTGATCTGTTCCATTGGTCAAGTCTGAATTCTGGTGGAACTGTTTCTTGATGAACTCCGGATTCCTTTTGATCCTGATCCCGATCGGTGCTGACTTCTAATGATTTGTTCGTGCGAGATGGCACTGATCTGTCTCACTTTTGAGAGCGATTTGCACCTAGTTGTGTAGATGCCTTTAGACTCGGCATGTGGATTGACGTATGGTGTCGCTGACTGCACGTCTTGCATGTTCTGCTTGACGTGCAATTGGCCAGATTGTGATGGCCTAAGCAGTTAAAGCACAGCCGGTTGTCTGTTACCAGCTTGAACCGATCTGTTGGCTGGAGCTCTCGGTACTTTCCACAAATGGCTATGAAATGTGGCCCTTTGCAGCAATCACATGGATAAGAAGTTGGGTTTTGATCTGAAATCGCTGCCACATATGTTGCACGTGTAGGCAGGCTTCTCTTTCTGGATGCTGATCTGTTTTCTTGCTGGTCTGATCCGGTTTCGATTGCTTCTAGAGCTCTGGCCCGTGACGTGATAAAGTTAATTAGATTTTCGTAACTCATGGGTTCCTGGGCTGATCTACGCTTTACTTCCCATGCCTCTCGCAAGGTGGGGTCCAACCGTCTGGTTATCAGGTGTATGAGCATGTAGTTCCAGTGCTGTATGGGAACTCCCAAGGCCAGTAGAGCATCCAGGTTTTCTGATATTGAACTGACCAGGCGGTTGAGATCACGAGCCGTTCTGTTGACTGGCGTGATGTCTGAATGAAGCCGTTCGACATACGACATAATGAGTCTGTCTTTGTCGTTGAACCTTCTGATCAATTGATTCCATGCTGGCACAAAGGAATCGTTCGACATTGGTACTTGAGATATCATCTCAGCTGGAGTTCCACTCACACTGCTTTTGAGATAGTGGAGCCTCTCCACGTCACTGATCTGGTCATTGTCGATAACCATTGAAGTAAACAGGTCCCTGTACCCTGGCCATGCTGCGAAATCCCCATTAAAATGTGGAAGTTTCAGCTCCGGCAAGGCTGGCCTATGCCTCACCTGATCTGTTCTGGCGGATGATGGTTGGTTCCGCTTGTTGAGATCTGCTCTGGTTGCAAGTATGGATGAATTTATGGCATAGTACGCTTTCATGGCTCTCTCATAGAATTTGCCAGTGATGTAAGGGTGATAAAGAAAGCCTCTTTTACATGATTCACCCAGCATGTAATGATCTTTTGCGAACTCACTCCATACTGCTTTTGCCTGTTCATTCATTCCTTCCACTTCCTCTAAGGATGTAAGTTTTTGCTGATTCAAGTTTTCTTCTAGTTCCTGCAGCATGCCAAACCGTGCTAATTGTACTTGTATTTTAAATTCGTTTGGAGCAGACTGCAGCATGCTAGGAGATGCTGGACGTGACGGCTGCTCTTCTGCCGGGACCTCCAATCTTTCTTGATCTGAGCTTGTGGTCTTCTCCTTTACGTCTGAAGACTTTCCGATCTGCTCCTTATCCATGTTTGATGAATTCTAGTGTGGTGATTTGTTCTTGATAATCTTGCTAATCTGTGAGGCAACGAGCAGAATGAGTCTCATGTGTGTTATGCACTGTACTGATCTCCCAGATCTGTCACTTTACACACATGTTGCACTTAATCATACACTCACTCCCACAGCTGACCAGACATCCGGCTCGAAGGACCAAAAAATGTTTGGTAGAGATCTTTTGTGGACTGTATTTTTTATTAAGATGTTAAAGAAAGATAATGAGCCGGATTCAGAATAAGGAGTCTGGTGACAGCTGTGGGGAAATGAATGCACACAATTAAAATAAATAATTTTATTGATTTGTGCAGTAATAAATAGATCATTAGTTTAATAAATAGATCCTCAATGTGTGTGACTTCGATCACTTTTGGAATTATTAAATTCGATCATGTATTGATCGGGGCTCTGCCATTAATAAATAAATATTTCGTCACACACTTCCTTATTGATCAAGTGCGAGCAGCAAAATTTATCTCAAATTTACCGTGCCGGCGTTGGTGGTTGCACGTGGTCGGTGCCAGTCGTTTAGAAAGACGGGCGTAAATCGTCCTCTTCGTGCTGGCTCTGCTCTGATTTTAGATCTGGACTCTTTCCTTTGTAGTTTTGATGATGTGCTCAGATCTAGATTTCTCTTGTGCGTTTGCCTCACAGATGGATCACAAATTTGCTAGAATTGTTCACTGAAAAGTGCTTCTTGCCACCGTTCACGTAACAGAATGGCCGACTTCCTGGCCCCGCTTTCTTCTTGCGAGGAAGAAGGAAGCGGCACGAACATGTGATCCTGTATCGATCGGTGATTTGTCACCGCATTTGGACACTCAGGAGTCGTGTCCACTCCCGATTGGCGCGAAACGAACAATAGACAGTCGGCGCGCTATTGATCGATGATCACAGCCGCTCGCGCGTGTGGTATGTTTATGATCCGCGCTTAAAGAGCTGCGGGTAATTCTGCTGCCGCCCGCCATGAACTAGATCAATTCGCAACAGTTTTCAATTCCTGTTTCTGAAGATGTGCTCGAACAACCTTTGGTAGAGCAATAACGATAAAATTTATTTGTGAACTGATACTTAATTCCGGATCTGCGTCTATTAATAAGTTTCTCTTTTTCAATGCAAAATCTAAGTATGGTCCACTTATCCAACGAAAAGAATAGGCGTATTCAATTTCTGACCACGATTTATCACCAAATGTTGCAAGGAAAAAACTTTCCCAAAAACTCCAAGGATCGGTCGTAGCATGGATTTTAAATATTAATGTAAACCAGTCTATGGCTAGTCCCTCTAACAATGGTTTCAAAATCTCCGGAAATTGATTCTCTCCTCCTTTAAATCTTTGACATTCGAGCACAAATAAACTAAACCATGATCTAGCGTTTTGGTTTTTGTTTGAAAATTTTTCCAACACCATACTCTTTGCCATTGATTAGACCGGAGTTTTTCGAGTAAGAGCCGTTAGAGGATCGCTGGATGAGGTAGGAGTGGGTTAGGAGGGGACTAATTCTTCCAAGTAATATCCATTGAACACTACATTACCCTATTCGTCGAAGTACAGTTTTTGCAGATCAGCGATCAATGAAACCATAGCTTTCTTCTGATTCCCTCTTTTATCCAGACTTTTTATAATTCCTTTGACCACTGGTAATTTGGCCAACTCCACATGGCGGCAAATTGGTTGATCCTCTTGTTGGAATGAAAAAATTTGTTCTTGTTCCAGTACTTGGATTGATTTAACCATAATGCTGGTCGTCTTGGTATCCAAAGCTTCTGTGGCGAAATGGAATTTAAGTTTGACTTTCTCCGTTGTTTGTCGTTGATTTTTAAGTTATCGGCTTATAACTTAAAGGATTAGGAAATCTGAATGATTCCTTTACGACGTGTGTTGATGTCGTATGAATACTGTAACATTATGGTCATGACCTTCCGATCCGATATTGAATATGAGACGTATTTTCGGCGATGGCAGGACCGTTTTGTAGGAATATTGGAAAGAAAATTAACTGTACGTTTCGACCACTTTATTAGGTCCTCTTCAGCTGGTAAATTGTACAAGTGTTTATATTAGAAATTTTTGTGGAATAATATTTTGTATAGTTTTCAGTGTAGAGTTACTTACAAATTATCCATACAGAAGTATCTTAGTAGTTTATTGTATTAAAGAAGAGCCAGCGTCTTCGAGGGGGGACTATCTTTGGTCCCAACCTTACGTGAATTTAGCCGAACGGTATTATACCTAATAAATTTTGAAAAATTGTGTAAGTGTGGTTTACGGAAGAACTAATCTTCGAGACTGGACAAACTTTTGTCCAAGCCTGTTTTGACTCTAAGCCGAAAGGTGTTATTGAAAATTTTGACAAGAAGTGAACCGAGACTATGAATGCACCCTGGTATATCTAATAGGTTCTAACATGGTTAGAACTTTTCGAATATGACCAGGGGCTTACCGGTGATTACTGTACTGAGTGACGGTTCGATACGTAATGCTGGTCCGGTGGTGCTGCTGTGACTTCGGTTACTATTGAAGTGGGGGAAAACAGTATGTTATTGGTTGGAGAAATGATGTTGGTAGGGGTACCGAGGTGTCTATTCGTATGTGTAGTTATGTGTGTATCTGATGGAGTGTACGTGTTGATTATCTGTGAAATATTGCTAGGTTTTTGGACTGTGTAATGGAATAAATGTTTAATTGTTGTATAGAACAGATCTATTGTGGACAAAGCACTATTCTCCTATGTGTGGTGACTATTGATGATGTTGGTGACTATTGATGATGTTGAAATTGTTGGTGTATGTGTGTAGATGTAAATTTGAAAGAAGATGTAACGTCTTCGAGGGGGGACTCTTTTTTGGTCCCAACCTTACATTGATTCTAGGCTGAAAGATGTTTTTTTTGAAATTTTGAAAAAATAGTTAGAAAATAAATTACATAAAGTGGTTTTGAAAGAAGAGCTAACGTCTTCGAGGGGGGACTCTCTTTGGTCCCAACCTTACATTGATTCTAGGCCGAAAGGTGTTTGTTAAATTTTGAAAAGGAATTATGATGATGAATTAAAATACCGAGTAGCCTTATTTGATTTTGTTAGGTCAGCTGTTTGTGTAAATGAGTATGTGTTATTGTGTGTGTACTATGTTTTATTGTCTGTGTACTATAGGTTGAAATAAAATTTACTGATGTGGTTTGTGTCTGTTCTGTAATTGACGCTATTATTGTGTTGGATAATATGAAGCATTTCAGATAGAAGTCTTTTTTTGTAATTGTGTTCAATATCTAATATTTTAACGTTCTCGAAATCGAATGTATGGTTATTGTGTATGGAGTGTTCAACTAAAGCAGTGTGTGCAAGTGTGGCTACCGGTGGTCTTTTGTGTTCTCTTATTGTTTCTTTTAATTTTCTTTTCGTTTGTCCGATGTATACTTTTCCGCAGTTTTTACATGGTATGGAGTACACTGTTTCTATGTGATCAAGTTTCTCTAATTTATCTTTTGTAGAACCTATGATTTGATGTATGGAGTTATTATTTTTGAAGTGAACTGAAATATGTAATGGTTGAAGTAAATTTCTAATTTTTGTGGCAAAATGTTCTATGTATGGTAGTGTTATGTGTGTAGTATTATTGGTTGGCTGATATGTATTGTTGTTGTTGTTAGTGTTGTATAGTCTGTTTATTGTGATAGCTATTTCTTTGTTTAATAATGATGGTGGGTAATTGTTGTTAAGTAAAGTTTGTTTAATGATTTCTATGTTTTTGCTATGGAATGTACAGTTAATTTTCTTTCCAATATTCCTACAAAACGGTCCTGCCATCGCCGAAAATACGTCTCACTGTAACATTATATTTAGTACAATTACATAAATCACTCCCGTTACATAACTCATTATGAATCTCACGGCTACCTGAATCAACGACAATGTCGAATTTTAGGATATCAAAGGTCTTGTAGTGTATGTCTTTGACGCCTGTAACTCACTGTGCGCCTCTCCTGTTGAGGTGTGTGATCGGTCGGTCTCCCCTCTCCCGCTCCAACCCATTCGTGACTTGAGTTGTTCGAGCGGGTTGGTTTGTGTTGGTAGGCACAAACTTACATACGTATGGGATATTAATGAGTCATACTGCTTAAGTGTATCTAAGGGTGTTAAATTTATAGTTTCTATTAAAATAGTTGCCATTATTAGGTGAATAATATGAGTTTTCTTATCAAGAATGGAGTTAGGCCACTTTCAAAATTCACTACCAGATTCATTATAAAATTTGAAGGTGCCCAAGTCCATTCAACATAATTCAAGATGATTTAAATTGAAAAAAACAGTACTCAATTTATTTTACATACCTTTAAAACACTTCGGAAACATAATTTATGCAATTCAAAACATGTTTTCACTATATAACGTACAAAATTACAAACATAAATGTATTACAAAACAATTTACTACTCATCTACATTTTGTGTGTGTGAAAGGGATTTGAAGAAATCATGATGTTCCGGTGGTATATATCGTAATAGGTCAAGTATGTCCTTGAATTTTGCTGCTGTAATTTGTCTGATACAGTGGTGTCAATACAATATTTCTGAACTTTCTTGGTCTGCCCTGACGTGGTAATAAATTCAGGACTTTGAAATTCTCATTCTCATTCATTGATGTCTTATAGGAAATTTTATACGGTTTATTTCTGACAAAACGCATCCAACATATTTTTAACCAGTTTATTGATTCTCCATCAGAATTCTTTACCCTTTTAAAAATTGCGTCTTGTAATAATTTTGTTGATACAAAATCTTCTTGTCTCATTTCATTTACAATAAAGTTATTACCTTTCCGGCACTTTTTAATAATATTGTAATAATCTTGGGGAACGAACAGTAAATTATTTTTTTTTAATGACATTTCTACCACCCCAAAATCTCTATCATTTGGTAAAAACGAATGTCCTGATATTAAAAATTTGTGATCTATGATTTCCACATTATTTTCTAAAGTCTGGACAATTTTTAATCACATTAAAGCTACTTTAATGTTTCTATTTTGCCCGGCGCACATGTCACTGTAAGCTATAATGTGTCTTTCACTTCTTAAATTTGTAACATGTTTTAGGATGCATGAAACAATTTCTTGAGCACCTTTGGATGCAATAGTTTCATGTGAGTACCAAAATTTAGGACACACATATTGCGTTTGTAATATGCTACTGAGGTAGTCAACTTGGGATACGATAATGCTTTTTGCAAGTCGAACGAGAAAGCGAAATAATAATCTGAATTACGTGATACTGGCTCCTGATCTTGTTTTAGTGAATTCCTAGCTAATTCAGCTAGTCTTAATTGGACATCGTCTTCTTCTGTAAGTTTATTTTTTTGTTCATCATCATTCGATGCATTAATTTTGATGTTTAATAAGTCGAATTTTTGACATGTATCTTTGCGCGGTTGGTGGAAATGTAAATCAAAATCTTGTTTAAATATTTTTCTGTAAGTCCACTCATTAACGGCTTTTATTTTATTTTCCTCGCAATGAAGCTCGTATAAATTAAACATTTTCCTAAGAGCTAGATCAGGATGTAGATATCTTCTATTAGGAGGAGTGTTGAGAGGCTTCCATGAAAATCTCCTTGTCAAGCCTGCCATTGAAATATGCAGACGGTACGTCTGCTTAGTGGATGCGCATATCGCGTTGAGCCGCGAGGGCGGCTAAAATTCTAACAGATTCCAGTCGGGCAACCGGGGCGAAAGTCTTGTAATCAACCCCGAAACGCTGTACGAATCCACCCGCCAGTAATCTCGCCTTCCGTCGACAGCGCTCCCCGCTTGGCTTGTACTTATTTTGCAGCACCATGCGACTACCGATCACCTTTGCATCCGTAGAGCGCTCAACGAGTTCCCAGGTGTCGTTCTTTATAATTGAGCCTAATTAGACGGTCATGGCTTCTGAAGAGGATCTGCAATTTTCGGCCCAGTCCCTTTTCTTTTATTTTTCTGAGTCTCGCGTCCTTGGTGACGCGCGCCCCTCGAGTTATTACAGTTTCTCCTGTTGCCATGTTCCATTCGTTCGTTCCACGCGTAGTGAGCAAAACCTATGTCCGTCTCCGGCCTCTCCGACAGCTTCGTACCACTTGTTCGCGTCCGCGCTGTCAACGGCCCGTTCCAGGGGAATTTCCGCCATAGAGGCCTGTTTGATCGTTTGGTTACCAGGTTCCACCATATGGTACTCTTTCCGGGGCTTCCCCCTTGAGCTGGAGCGTAGCATTCTGGGCCTACCAGGACCCCTTCGTATACCCCTGATTTCGCGATTGACGCGGTCCGCGCCCGCCTCGCTCGCGTTGCCGTCGGATTCGACGTCCCCCGCTCCACTCTAGCAATCGTCGTTACCAAGTCCATCTCTCGAGCAACTGTTGTTTCTCGCGGATAAGAGTCTTCTGTGCCAGATTTCCAGTGCGTCAAGGTTCTGTCGTCCCTCGACGTCTTCGTTGGCGGCCATAGAGCCGTGCACAGGTGCCTTCTGCCTCACATAGTATAGCCCATCCTTGCGATCAGCGATTAATTTGTCGTTGCCCTCTGCGCCAAAAACCCTTGACTGATCCCTTGTGAAGAGTACGCTTTAGCCGTGGTTTGTAATGTTTCCGACTGACAGCAAATTCGTGCGCAGATCTGGCATGTGCAACGCATTAATTGTTGTAAGGCCTTTTGTTGAATCCCCCTGCTGGATGACGATGCGCACGGTGCCGCGCGCACTAATATCCGTTGACGCGTTACTCGCGAATTTGTCCTGTCGCTGCTCATCGATGTTCTCGAAATTCTACAGGCGCTTACACAAATGGCACGTGCAGCCGCTGTCCAGGCACCATTCTTCTTCACCTGTTTCGACGTCGGCTTACAAGGTCTCGCAACGCGATTCCCGCCTTGCCGTCGCGAACACGCACACGTCGTCGTTTGCTGGATTAGTGAACTGGCAGTTGTCGTCGCTGGTACTCTCCGTATTCCGGGCGATATTCCCCTTTGCGCAATGATGTTTTCCGTATTTCCTGGCCATCATAGCGTTCGGCGCCGTGTCGCGCGTCTCGTTTTTCCGTGCATCGCTCTCCTCTATTATTTTGATGCGCAACGCATCGGGTGGCGGCAACGCATCGTGCGACTCGACCGCGTTACGAAAATTTTCGAAGCTCGGTGGCAAAGTGTATAGACAAAACCTCAAGAAATCTTAACAATTATGTAAGATTGCCTTAGCGAACTGATCTCTTTCCGGAGCTAGACAACGGTCGTAAAATCGCGCAAAGGTTGTTGAGTTTCTTGTCCACCCTGCTGTAGAACGAATGAGATCAACACTAACTCCATTACGTTTCGCCAATGACGTTGCAGCATGCCGCGTACTGTATGCTCAGAATCGCTGAATATCTACTCACTTCTTTTTCATCGTTGTTTTTATCCATCTACTCAATGTTTGCGGCCCTACTGCGCCATGAGGTTTCTTGAGAGCTACGAACAATCTACTGGAGTCGACGCGCAATTGCTTCGTCTTCTCTAAATATGCCTCTTGCGTTGCCGCTGAACATATCGAATTATCGTCTGAGTAACGAGGCAACCTGAATACCGGTTGTCTTCTGTTCGGCCCCGATGTCTTAATTTGGTCCGGGATCATAATTTCAAAATTTTGCATCCTCACCTTATGATTGTTCCGTATTTCAATCAACGCTAAAGTTTGTATGCGATGCGCCGTCACCAAAGCTAAAAGAGTTACCAACTTCATCGACAACTTCTACAAGCTTACCCCGCGTTTGGAAACCAACTGGATAGAAACATTAACACAGTTTTTGGATTCCAGGTCGAGTCATACTTTAGTCGGACTGGTCTCAGTCTTGCAACTGTTCGGACCCTGCCTATGCATATTGTTATGTTTGTTCATTATTGCACCATTTCTCGTCATTATTATTATCATCCTGTTTGTCTCGCATCTGCTGCTACGCAAAGCCCTAGTCTTATTTTTACCTTTCCTTGCACGACCTCTCTTTCATTTCTTTCGTCTAGCCTTGTCTTGTCCTTATTGACGCCGTTTACCCGTCCATGATTTTTCTGTTCCCTCATCCGTCTCTCCATCAATTTCCATTCGTCGCATTTCCCTTCCCCTCCGATCAGACCTTGAATCCCTTTTGTTTCTGTACCGATCGAGCGCGGCGTCAATCTTTCCATAGTCATTCGTTGTCCAGTTCTCGCAGTAAGCATATCGGTTTACATTTCGCAACTGAATTCTCGCTTTAACTCTGCTGCTCTCCTCCATTGTACTGAACGTATGTACTCTTTCGGGTCATATAGACCCAATCTATGGGATCGATACATATGTAGAAAATAACCACGAACATCTGTATATAAACTGTTTATTACTATTTAATGAATCATCAGAAAAGCACTAAAGGTAAAAACTAGTTAATAAATGTACAATAAACAAAACCCAACCACAATTTAAAGAAAAATTTTCTTGTAATCACATTATAGCTTACAGTCGGGACAATAGTATTTCACGTGAATCTTGCATAAGTATTTGTTGCAATTGCAGCACGTTATATTGGTTTTATTATCGCAACTGGACAGACAAAATTTACATCGTGCTCGTTCTTTCCTGCATTTGTTTGCAAAGGTACAGTTGTCTTTTGGACTACTGTGTCTTGAAGACTTCTTAGAACCGCAGAGGCTTGCTCGTTGCGAGGTTGGTTCTTTCGGGACATGATATATGGTTTTATTAGTTCCCTGCCTAAATTTTCTAAGAATATCCGCCTTTTGTACAGAATATTCGTGTTCCATTCAGAGTTAATTTCCCTCCATAAAACAACTGCGTTGCAGGCACTAACATCCAAAATGTTGTAAAACACAATTATTGGCCAACGGTTAGTTTTTCGTTTACATGTATACGTGTTTACTAGTTTATCAAGTGTGTCAACTGCTCCTTTTGTCTTATTATAATCTAGTATAATTTGTGGTTTTTTGTCATCTCTATTGTTATTTTCTTACGGTGGTGAAGTATACCTGAGTTTCGAGAGCGTAAGAACTCGCAGTATCACAGACAGTCCATATCTTTATACCGTACTTTGCTGGCTTGCTTGGGATGTATTGTTTGAAGGGGCATCGACCTCTGAAGCCAACCAATTGGTCATCGACGGTTACATTTTCGCCGGGATTATATAATTTTGGTAGAATTTCCACCCACTTATCGTAAAATTCTCTTATAGCGGCTGACTTGTCAGTCGACCTTCTTTCTTGACGATTACTTCATTCATCAAATCGTAGTACGCGAGTGATGGAATAACAGCGTTTTAGGAACATGGTGGCACGGAATATGGGCCTACCAGATTCTGCATTCCACAAACTTTTTGTTGACTCGCCGTATGATTTATAAACACCAGCTAATAGTAGCAATCCTATGTAAGCGTCCAATGTATTTGTTGCAAAAGGATACTTGGGATGGTAATAAGTGCTCTTTCGGTAGTTGTGCTCTTAACTAATGGAGTATATATTTTAAACACAATATCACTTTTTCTCTTTATAATCTTTGTACCTTCCGACATCACCTCCTCTAGGCGACTGCACCGCGCGCCTTTACCCCACCACGTATATAGTATCTTTAATGAACTCAAATGGTAAGGTAGATTCCTACAGTATTGCTATCTAAATCTTGCCAATCGTCGATGAATACTCTGGGTAAAGGTAAAGAATCGCGGCCTCCTCACCGATTTGCATGAAACTTTGCAGGAACATCAATTTTTGCATAAAAATAAGATCTGTAAAAGAAAAAAAGCGCGCTCTCGTCTAATTAAAAAGTTATTAAGCGTCAAAGTTTATTGTAAAACCTGCCTTACCGGCACCGCGAACGCTATCTGCGCATGCGCACTGATGCCTGCGCATGCGCACGGACAAGTTTGCAGGTAGAGTGCGCGTATTTGAAATGAAAAAATATTGAATTGGCGAAGGCTAGGCGTGGGCAAGGCTTCCCTTTCATAATATTTAAGGGTTTTCAATCAAAAAATGGATTGAGAGTTGGTTTAGGTCTACATTTCTTTCAGCCAAATCTCACTTTTCATTTTATTTCTACGGCTAGGTGCGGGCAAGGCTTCCCTTACATAATATTTAAGGGTTTTCAATCAAAAAATAGGTTGAGAGTTGGTTTAGGTCTATATTTCTTTCAGCCAAATCTCACTTTTCATTTTATTTCTACGGCTAGGTGCGGGCAAGGCTTCCCTTACATAATATTTAAGGGTTTTCAATCAAACAATGGTTTGAGAGTTGGTTCGGGTTTCATTTTAATAGCAAAAGTGCAGCAACATCATTTCTATCGCCAAAAGCACTACAAAAGGGAAGCCTAGCCTACACCCAGCCCTTAAATAATACAAAAAGTAAGATTTGGCTGAAAGAAATCTAGACCTAAACCAACTCTCAAACCATTGTTTGATTGAAAACCCTTAAACATTATGAAAGGGAAGCCTTGCCCACACCTAGCCATAGAAATAAAATGAAAAGTGAGATTTGGCTGAAAGAAATATAGACCTAAACCAACTCTCAACCCACTTTTTTGATTGGAAACCCTTAAATATTATGTAAGGGAAGCCTTGCCCGCACCTAGCCGTAGAAATAAAATGAAAAGTGAGATTTGGCTGAAAGAAATATAGACCTAAACCAACTCTCAACCCATTTTTTGATTGAAAACCCTTAAATATTATGTAAGGGAAGCCTTGCCCGCACCTAGCCGTAGAAATAAAATGAAAAGTGAGATTTGGCTGAAAGAAATGTAGACCTAAACCAACTCTCAATCCATTTTTTGATTGAAAACCCTTAAATATTATGAAAGGGAAGCCTTGCCCACGCCTAGCCTTCGCCAATTCAATATTTTTTCATTTCAAATACCCGCACTCTACCTGCAAACTTGTCCGTGCGCATGCGCAGGCATCAGTGCGCATGCGCTGTGATAGCATTCTTGCTGCCGGTAAGGCAGATTTTCTAATAAACTTTAACACTTAATAACTTTTTAATTAAGCGAGAGCGCGCTTTTTTGTTTTTACAGATCTTATTTTTATGCAAAAATGTACCATTATACGACGTTTCATGCAAATCGGTGAGGAGGCCGCGATTCTTTACCTTTACCATACTCGGTGACCCTCGATATTTGTCATTTTCAAAATGATATTTTGAGGCGTACTATTGATCAGTAACTGAAATGCAGTTTTTATATTTTTTATTCTGGAATTGGCATACCTGGTTGGTCCAGGAGTTTTTTTTATGATATTTGCAATAGGTGTCCGTCCACGTTTTGGAAATGGGTCTAACATCCAAGTCATTTTTTTATCCTTCGAAAGAATTGATTTTCCCACTTGCACTGCACAGAGTTTGTTTCCACTTCATCGTCTGTTTCTGAAGTTCCGTTATCGTCCCTCCCATTCATATGATTTTCTTCTTCAAGAGCATCGTCACTGTCACTCACATTTTCTAGTATTTCCTGTAGTTCCTCATTAGAAGAAGATGGTACTGCCGTAATTATTGCACTTTTGTATTCGACACTTTCAGACCAATGTATATTCGACCTCAGTCTAAGGTGGAATGAAGTAAAACTGCAGTTCGCAGATATTTGCTTGGGTATTTCGTATAGGTAGCCGTCCCGCATGTTGCAGTATTATCGTTTCACACTAAGTAGCAGATAAACTGGCTATTGTGCCAATAGAAGATCGTATAGAATGTTTTCATGCGATCAAAATGAGGAAATAACTGATACGGTGCGGTTTTTCATAGCTTTAGAACCGTGAATACATTATATAGATTTCGGGTCATACTGACCCGAGGAGTCTTTATGTGCAATCTTATAATAAGACGTTATCAAATATACCAGTAAAAACAAAAATTGTTGTACATAACATACAGTGTGTATAAAACAAAGTCGTAAAATTTTGAATGAAAAAATGATAAGGCTACAGAATTATTGAAATTTTAATACCGTTTCGGGTCATATAGACCCCAGGAGAACACAAGGGTTAAGCAGTTTGGCTTAAATTCGCACACCAGTTTTTCTCGTAAAGCACTTCGGCTTAGCATCAGAAATTCTTATTCGCACCAACTTCGCACATCGTCATATTCTATCAATACAGTCCACTATTATTAGTTGTCGAGTCATTTATTTAAAAATCTTCACAACACCAAAACTCGGCAACCTTGTGGAATCTATTCCGCCAGGGGCCGCGGAGCACTACGGCGAAGGAGGTTCCTTCCCGCCAGGGCTTCGCCTCGTATCAAACAGTAACTCCCTTGAAAAATCTGGCGAGTTCCTCGTCGTGTGCCAATTTTGAGCCGAGTACTAGTGCTACGGCCGATCTGTAGCCGTTCAGTGTACCGTATGAAGCGTTATTGTTCTTAAACTCTCTTGTTAGAGAATGTAAAACTCGCTCCTGCGAAGCTGCGAATGGATCTATTTTCTCTTCTCTACAAAATTGCCACCACTTCTTTAATCCCGAGTTATACTGTCGTATGGAAGAATCCGTCAGTGAGGCCATCAGAATCTCGATCGAATCCTTCGGTGTTTCCTTTCTGATGTATGCTTGTCTGATACAATTGCGGCCACCAGGGTAAGATTCTTCCATAACGGGTGTGGCTGTCTGTAAGAGGAATGCAGTAATCTATAGCTGGGCTTCAACGTTAAGGGGTCTGGCCACCTTGTACGCTCGCCAGATGAGTACTATTTTTAAAAATTCATAAACGCGAAAATAAAGCACAAAATTCTTTTATTTTTTGTCGCATACTAGAAAACGGTTTAGTGAACAAGTGAAAAAAATTTCGTGATAAAAAAATAAAAAATACCGGCGTTTCGTTCACTTTGGTGAAGGCCCTCGGCACGAAACGCACGTGGGCGGCTCCATGACTACCTGCTACATTTTGCATCTGAAAAAAAAAAAAATTACCTTATTCCTGGATCATATTGCAAGGGCGACACGTAGGAAAATTTCTTTTTTTACATTAGGGAAATTATGGTGAGCCGAAGAATTTTTTTTCACGATTTTCACCGAAATTTCACGAGAAAAAACGTCATTAAAAAAAAACTAATCAAGTAATCGCAAAAATCCTACGTTACGCTTTAGATAATGTATCTAAAAGTACTGTGTTCAAATTTCAGAGCAATCGGACCGATAGTTTACGAGATATACGAAGAGCCGTTTCGAAAAACATAGTTTCGAGATAATCGCAAAAGAAAGTAAACGTGCGATTATTCGGCTGACGGCGCGGTTTTTGTGAGTCTTACCTTCAATCAGCGATTCCTGGTCCATACATGTCCTCTTCGGCAGCTGTTTGAGCATCCTGGGCCTCTTTTTGCGAAGATCTACGTGCTTGGCGTGCTTCTTTCGTACTTTTTTTCTCTCGGACATTTGCTGTAGCGCAACGTTTCTCGTCGACTGCCCTACAGAAATCGTAGCAGCGATCTCCGATGCTTAGATCCATGAGCTTCATCATCAGCAAAATACTGTTGTACCCATCGTTGAAAGTGCTGATAGCAATGTAACTGTCAATTTCGACGGTTTTCGCACCGCTGGAACTCGTTTTTGGAGCCATTGTAGTCCGAGAGCTGGCTACATGGTTAGCAACATACCTCGGTGCAAGCAAAATTTTACATGGAACTGGTTCGATTGTTGCCGGCAAAGCGATAGCCCGATTGTCAGAAGGCGCGCTGGAAGCAGTATGCGTGGGCGGGCGATTAAACGTGTAAATTTCGCGACAAAAAAAAACTGTCGATGTGCAAGGCTGAAAATTTGCACAGGTGTTGAAGAGCATTAGGAAAAACAGGGAAAAAAATTTCAGAAGCGCAAGAGGAAGATAAAGGGTTGTCAGAAGCTGCCAAAGTTGCGAAAAATTTCGGAAAATTTACATGTCAAGGAAAACTTCTGACAATTTGCAATTGTATTGTTTACCTATAGAATAGAGTACTTGCAAATTGTCAGAAGCCAAAGTGGAAGAGATAATGAGAAATTCGAGGGCAAAGTGCAGGAGCGTCTTCTCGCGCGCGGCGCGGCGCGCAGCGGACCGATGGCTTGTCTCTTGATTTTCATACCGTACATATTTCAGTGCACTTCTGACAATTAATATGAATATTTATAGAGGATTAAAGATACTATTGTTCAAATGTCAGAAGTCAATTAAGAAGACACATACATTTTTATGAGAAATAAAAAAATTATTTTTATTTGCAATAAAGTAAATTTAGAAATGTTCATGACAAAGAGTCCCAATATGATAGCGCGGCAGATGAAAAAGAAGAAACTGAACAGGATATTGCATACGAAATCGACTAATCATTTCTTTATTGCAAATAAAGATAATTTTTTTATTTCTCATAAAAATTTTCTGATATTTGAACAATAGTATCTTTAATCCTCTATAAATATTCATATTAATTGTCAGAAGTGCACTGAAATATGTACGGTATGTAAGTCAAGAGAAAAGCGATCGGTCTGATGCGCGCCACGCCGCGCGCGTAAAGACGCCCTTGCACTTTGACCTCGAATTTCTCATTATCTCTTCCACTTTGGCTTCTGACAATTTGCAAGTACTCTATTCTATAGGTAAACAATACAAATGTAAATTGTCAGAAGTTTTCCTTGATATGTAAATTTTCCGAGATTTTTCGCAACTTTGGCATCTTCTGACAACCCTTTAACTTCCACTTGCGCTTCTGACATTTTTTTCCCTGCTTTTCCTAATGCTCTTCAACATCTGTGCAAATTTTCAGCCTTGCACATTGACAGTTTTTTTTTCGGGAAATTTACACGTTTAATCGCCCGCCCACGCATTTAGCTTCCAGCGCGCCTTCTGACAATCGGGCTGTCGCTTTGCCGGCAACAATCGAACCTGTTCCATGTAAAATTTTGCTTGCACCGAGGTATGTTGCTAACCATGTAGCCAGCTCTCCGTCTATTGACCAGATGACGGAGTTGACGCTTTCGTTGGCGTTTTGCGTGAAGCCTCCTTCGCACCGTTCTAACAATTCATCTGAAGTGAGGTCCTCATAACCAGGTCGAATGACATCTTGAACAATTTGAGGCAGAGGATTCTTGTGTAGATATTCATCCAAAGTGCCAATCGCTTTTGATATTTGCCAAGAGCACCACGAGTCTTCTCCCGGAGGACAATTTTCATGCTGCGGGATTTCGTCGGTCGAGCTCTTGTGCTTGAATGTTGCCCCAATAGCTTTCTTCATTTCATCTTTAGAGTTAGAGAACCTTTGAATAGCGAAACCGTAATATATTGTTAGCTCGTTAATTAGTTTATCGGTCAGCTCTCCATTGCCAGCAAGACCTTTCTTTTCTTTTTTGATTTTACGAAGTCGTGTGCCTATCCTTTTCTGCACATGACCTACGCATTCTTTTTTCATCACTTTTTCTTCGTATGAATTCGAGTAAACAATTCTACTAACCCATACAAAGGACACAATAGGACAGTTGCACGTGCTGAACCGTGCGAGTTACATACAGTGATCGAGCCGCGCGGTCGACCGCTCGCAGCGGCTCGACCTTCCTACCGAGAAATACCTGTAACTTTAGCAATTTTACGATTTTCAGTACCAACTATGGATTAAATGATGCGTAACATTCCAAAGATTATTATAAAACAATAAAAAAAAAATGAAAAAAAAAATATTTACAAGGTGGCCAGACCCCTTAAGGGATCTCCCTCGATCAGCGACCGAAAATACCGATACCACGGCTGCGTTTCCCAACGTGGGACAATAACTATCTCTCTTGCTCCTTCATAAGCAATCTTATGCAACATCCTTAGAATGCACGTAAATGGCGGAAACGCATAAAAAAACCACAGTGTCCACTGCAAGGTGAACGCATCAATCGCTAACGATTCCGGATCTGGGAACCATGAGACAAACCGTGCACATTTTGCGTTCAACCTAGTTGCAAACAAGTCAATCTTTGGTCGGTCAAAAGCTTCTACGACCCCGTCGAAGGCTACCGACGATAACTCGTATTCTGTCTCGGGCTCTAGCTTGCGAGACTCCTCGTCCGCCTCCGTATTTTCGCTCGATCGAATATACGACGCGAAAATCCACAATCGGCGTGCTTCGCACCAACGCCAAATCTGTTTCGCAAGGCCACTCAATCCAGGTAATCGACAGCCTCCCATACGATTGATGTAAGCGATCGCTGTAGCGTTGTCTATCCTAAGCAAAATGTTTCGGTCTTTTTCGTGCTCAGCCAGACATTTCAAGCCAAAAACCGCCGCCGTTAATTCTAATTGGTTCATGTGTAACAAGGTTTCTTCCGTTTTCCAACGTCCACTAACGCGTTGGCCTTCACAGACTAGTCTCCAACCCGAACGGGACGCGTCCGAGAAAATCTCCATATCGTAGGAGCGATCCGTTAAAGGAGATCTAGCCAGATAATGTGCAATTCCCACCATGACAGGTCGTCTCGTAATGAGGAAGGAATGGACATGACAGCGTCATAATTATTATTATTGCGTTCCAGAGCCCGTAATACCTCTCACTCGAAAGACTTCATATATACGCCCCCGTACACAAGTCCTGGACAACGTGAACCTAAGGTTCCGATAAAGGCCGCAAATTCTCGAATGCGACAATTCTTTACTCGTTGGAATTTCTTAATAAGTTCTAATATTCCTTGAATCTTCTCCTCCGGAAGCTCCAGAGACATCTCCACAGAGTCGAAAATGAATCTGAGGCACTTGCAGCGCTGCGCTTGCACCAAATTGCACTTATTTGAATTCAATACGAACCCAAGTTCCATTAAGAGACTGCACGTCTCGCCCACGTTGTCTCTGCAATCCTCGAATGAATCACCGAAAAATCACCGAACTTAAACGAAAGGGTAAGCATGTGTATTCGAACATTTCGCTCTCAAAAACAAATCGTAATAGATTTCTGAACTGTTGTGCTACGGGAACCAATTGATACGCTTCCTTCAAGTCAATTGTAGCCATAAAACAGTTCTGACTAACTAGTCTCCTAGCGACTTTCCAGTCTTCCAATTGAAAATGCTCTGTCTTGACAAATTTGTTAAGACCCCGTAAATTCAGTATTAATGTCTGAGAACCGTCTGATTTTGGAATTAAAAATATCTTTGAGAGGAATTGTCCTTTTTTCCGACAACACTTCTTCGATCGCGCCTTTTTCAGAAGAGCGTTGATTTGTTCTAAAATCTGTGCCTTTTCGAGCGACGACCAGTGCGTTTCTATGGGTACCAAGGGTTGTTGCACATGCTCAACTGGAGGGATTTCATAACCGCAAACCCATCGATTTACTAGCGATTCAGAGGTAACCTTCGACCAATTGGAAGAAAACCATCGCAGCCTGCCGGCCGGTTTTCCCGCCGAATCTATTAACGGCGCCTCTCTTCTCGCCGAACCTTCCTGTAATATGGTTTTCTCTGATGCTGCTTGGACTCCGACTTTCTGGTCCCACCCGACGTCGTTTGGCGAACCCTGTAGCTCAAGTGACGAGGCGGGTGCTTCCGGTTTTTTGAGACTTTCAACTGCTATGGTTTAGCTGGTGGTCTCAACTCCTTGCAAGCCTGCTCCAACGATTTCGCCGTCTTCAACCTTTCCTCTAAATCGTTGCCAAAGAGCCATTCGTTTGGAGTTTAATTTGCTAAATAATCCCTTAGTGTAGTGTTTAGATTCTCGCGAGGATTAAATTCTTACGAATAATCGCCTTCTCTCTTTGAGTCGACACCAACAGCCGTCCTGCGGCACTCAGATGCTCAAGAATATTGAGCCTGCCCGAATCCTTGCTCTTTAAAGCGAATGAAACCGCATTGCCAATTGCCGCAAGATCCGAGGCGATGCGTCTTGCTTTTCCACCATTCGATCATCTGTGCTAATCGCAGTCTCCTGTAGCGCAGCTTTAACCTGTAAATTAAGTTTTGGCGGTTCGATCGCGGGCAAATTCTGTGGAGAAGGGTACGTCTCTATTAATTTTTTGAGTTATTCCGTGCTGAGCCCCTTCTTTAAAATATTTTCCGAGCGAGTGACAACATCCTTGTGGATTTGTGGAAAGGCGGGGCGAGAACATTTAAAATATCGATGTCCAGCTCTACTTCGTGCTCGGGTATAGTGGTCTCAGACCTGCTCGTAACGGGCTGTGTAGCAGACATCGACTTTTGCGGGAGTCCCGGCGCCTTAATCGGTATCGGTTGCGCCTCACCTGTGATGTGCGCGAAGTCCCCTGCGTGGTTGCCATCAACCCGCTGTCCGCTCTTTTGGGACCTCCCCACATCGCAGACGAATTTCTTCTTCCTCTCTCTTCCCCGTTACCTGCCGAGGCATGCCCCGACAAAGGCGAATCTTGTCTCTGCGAGGGAAGATTTGTGCGAGTAGACAGTACTGAGCTGGCACGGGATCCATAGCTGTTCGCTCGATCACTCGCCTCCTCCGAAAAGGCAAGCGCCAAATCGGGTGGTGATAACAGGTCTAAGACAAGCGACAAGAAAAACCTTTCGCTTCGTAACGTGCCGTTACGTGTCTGACCGCTGCTCCAACCTTGAAAGGCGAGCTTTGACACAGTAAAGGCGTACATACGGTAAGAGCCGTTGTACGACGCATAACGATTCAAAATCATTTGCGTATCAGGTTGTCCGGAAAAAAAAATTCCTTATGCCGAAACCCAGGCATCCTGTAACCTGCACAGAAAAAAACAGAATCCGAATATAACCTACATTTACTACGCCTCAGCTCTCTGCGTCTTCTCAATCGTTTCTTGAGATATTTGATTTCCTTTCGGATTTCCTGATTCTCCTTCTCGCTGTCCAAAGTATCTCATTGATTTTTCAGTCAGTTCAGAGGATCGGTAGGTAGCGCGCAACCTACAGCAGAAATTTTTCTACTTTGAAACTTGTGGCGACACTAGCGTGAGATGGGGAGGGGGCTACATATCTGATCTCGAGGAAGAGGCGTGAAATACAATATATTTTTCTAACAACTGGTCAATTACTCAAAGGTCAAAAAATTCAGTGCGTCTTTAGTTGAATAAAATTCAACCTGCTTTACCTCATATAATTGATCATGGACAGAATTTTATTTTTTCCTGTAAAGTTCAATCGTACACATGTAATTAACCGTAATGAGGTATAATAAGACTTAAGGTTTCGTAAATTAGTAATTCTGCAAATTGTTTTAATGTTCACAAGAAATTGGTGGTCTTGTTTTTCGCGGAGGATTTGTAAATGGGCATTTAGAGACTTGTTTTGTCTTATAACGGGCTATATGAGATTCGCTGCGCCAAGTACGTAACGTAAGGGTGTTCATGATAATACTTGCGTGACTTTACAAATTTCCTATGTTAGCGTCAGTGCGAAAAAATGGGAAAGACGCATGCTGGGTGGCCACCCTGGTGGGGTGAGCCTGTCATAAAGAGGCCCAAGCCTCGTATATCTTAGAATGTGACTATCGAGGGTATTGCAACCCGAAGCGTAAGCAAAGGGCATGAGGTCCCTGTTTGGGCGCCTAGGAGATAGGCGACCCTTTCAAGTGCATGCACGTGGCCGGTGACCCGACGTCATCGATGCTACGTCTGCACGTTAGAATGTTATAAACAAGTCAAAGAAAGATCTGGCCACGGAGTGGGGAGGGCTTCAGGCCCTCTGGAAAGAGGACTGTGTCGAAGGACACAGCACTTACCCCAGAACCTTCGAGACTAATGCAATTATATCCTCTGACTTACTCCTTTTTTCCAAGGCATTTCTAACACCTATTTCCTTTATTTATTCGTATTAATATTTATTTTTAACAAAGCCTGTGTCAGGGTTCTAAGTAGTGAATGTTTGGATTCAGCCTATGTATTTTGCTATGATTTTCTCTAGAATTGTTTAAATAATACGATTTCATGAAAAATTCAGAGAAAGCTGTCCAGGACCTTTATTTTTCTTTAAATACATTTTTTTCCATTGTTCAAACTAGGTTGTGAAAATTTACGAACAGCAAAGATAAACGAGTTGTTTTTTTATAAATGGATGCAGTTCTGCAACTATGATAAGATGAAACCTATCTCCGTCTCCTGCCTCTTCAAGAGTGTAGTTACGGGTTGACATAAAATATACATACAGATGCCATATACAGATTGCACTACTCAGGCCAATGTTTAATACCGTCTTAAAAAACTGGACCGATAACACTTTGTTGTTACTTTATATTCTAGGCATTATTACTTTAAATTGCTTATTTTACAGGTATACCGAAATAAAATATTTTAATTTTCGGTAACACAAAGTTCAATATACAATCATTAAGCATTTATTACAGTTTGTGAAAAAAGCACCATCAATCATTTTGCGGGATGTTTGATACTGGCATTTTGACATATCCTTTAAAAAAAAAATAACAATAACAGCAATATATCAATAAATAAACAAAAGATTCAATGTATTCCAAATTTTGACTAGCATTATGAGTGTAAAATTAATTTTTATTGTGTTGTAACAATTGGTAAGTACATTTTTAAGCCGCATATCAATTTTTGTACTACTTTCTGAACAGTGTTTTGAGGGAATTTACTGTGGCTTACAAAACATAATATTGCATTCCCAGAAATTAATTGACCTGTAGTTACGAAAATGTATACACCACAGGGGAATAACATGTTGACGGAACAGTGTGTCGATTAATATTATGATAGTTGTGTCAGCAATTGAACTCAGGAAAGCTGAAGTATTGTCTTTAAAATTACGAATATGGATGTACTATGTACCACGTACAAATAAACATTTCGGTTTTGCAATATTTAAATGAGTTAAGTACATACAGGGTGAATCTAAATGCGTGCGAGAACATTTGAGGAGTTTTAAAGTGTACCTACACAAGCAAATTTTGCAATACAATGTGTGGGCGGACCGCAAGTGGTGGAAAGTTTTCCACCGTCACATTTAATGCGCTGACTGTCACGCGCGTGGTCGATACCTGATATGGCGGTTAACGTGTTAAAGAATTATCACAAGAATGAGGGGAGATTTTTCAGAAAAATATTTTATTAGTAGGAATGTTATTGATTTATGTGCTCCGGATATCGGCCACTGTGAAATCGATGCGCATGGTACGCATTTTCGTCGGTCGCACCGGACACTAATTGTAAGTAGTAAACAGTAAGCAGTTCCTCATAATTTCGCGTGGCAGTTATCGTGTTACCTTTTAACTGTTTTTTCATGTAGGATATAAATTAATAATATTCCTGTTAATAAAATGTTTTGTGAAATATCTCCTCTTATTCTTCTCATAATTCTTTAACAGGCGTAAAATGTGTCTGTGGGAAACTACCCTGCAAATTTTCACTCCTTAGATTCCGTCCAAAAATTTGCATTGCAAAAATTGCTTGTGTGGATGCGTTCTATCAGCCCTCAAATTTTGTCCCTCGAATTTAGATTCACTGCGTATATCAACGTATCTTGCACAAGACGATGCAAGCTGCTAAGGATAAGAATCTTTGAACTATAATTTAAAACAAAAATCGGTAAACAAGTTCGTTTGCAAATGTTCGCGTAATAAGCGTGTCATGTCGACATTCAATCAGCACCAATAAGAAATACTTTGTAATCTATAGAGACATATTATAGGAAAAATATATACCATTTTTGCTTTGAAAATCTGCGGAATAATCTATTAAAATTAAACAATATGGATTAACTTTATAAGCTTTGATGCATGTAAGAACTTAAAAAATTTGTCCGATCGTCGGGAAACTCTTCGTTCCATTTTTTTTCTTTATTTGAAAATATCTATTCTAACAAATCGTCTGTTCCGTTACAACGGAAAATGTTTTTTATCTCAAAACATGTCCCCTTCGATTTTTTTGAAAAAATTCTCAAATAAATTTTGATGCATGTAAGAACTAAAAAAAAATTCCCATCGTGGGGAAACTCTCCGTTCTATTTTTTTTCTTTATTCCAAAATATCTATTCTGACAAATCGTATGTTCCATTTCAATATAACCACCAAAACGAACAGAATCCGTGACAGAATAGATAGCTTCTTTGAGAATTTTTTCCAAAAAATCGGACGGGGCATACATCTCGAAAAAAAAACATTTTTCATTGAAACGGAACAAACGATTTGAGAGAATGGTTATTTTCGAAAACAGAAAAAAAATAGAACGAAGAGTTTCCCCACGATGGAAATTTTTTCATAGTTCTTACATGCATCAAAGGTTATTTGAGAATTTTTTCAAAAAAATCGAAGGTGACGTGTTTCGAGATACAAAACATTTTCCATTGAAATGGAATATACCATGTGACAGAATAGATATTTTCGAATAAAGAAAAAAAATAGAACGAAACGTTTCCCCACGATCGGACAAATTTTAAAAGTTCTTATATCCATCCAAGTATTTTTGAGAATTGTTTCAAAAAAATCGGACGGGGCATACATCTCGAAAAAAAACATTTTTCATTGAAACGGAACAAACGATTTGAGAGAATGGATATTTTCAAAAAAAGAAAAAAGATAGAACGAAGAGTTTCCCCACGATGGAAATTTTTTTATAGTTCTTACATGCATCAAAGTTTATTTGAGAATTTTTTCAAAAAAATCGAAGCTGACGTGTTTCGAGATAGAAAATATTTTGTCCTTGAAATAAAAATTAAACAAAGAAAAAAATTATGTCGAAAAAAATTATATTTTTTTCTTGAAAGAGCATTCAAAAACACAAATTTTGAAAAAAAGAACGATCAAATTGGTCCATATTTCGCAAAGTTATGATCATTTGAAAAAAATGAGCCCGAATTTTAAGAAAATTCATATTTTCGAAACGGATGGTCAAAAAAATCTGAAAAAATTCTTGAACGCGTGTTTCATCAGTCTTAAAAACATAAAAAATTAAAAAAAAAATCGAAGGGGGTGAGGTCCGAAAGTGTCCGATTTGGCATGGAATGCCTCATATATTCTATTGACTTATATTGTACAAGCGAAGGGTCCAAAGAGCGTTCGCGAGGCAGTTTTAGGAATGAAGGTTTGGTCGGGCTTGGCTAACAAGTCCTGCTCCTCAGGTGACGCCTCGGAGCAGAGGCGGAGACTGGGACTTACGTTTGTGGAACCTAATTCCACCGAGGTGCTTTTGGACAGAGTGTCAGCACTAGAACGTATTCCAGACTAGTCCGATTTGGGGTTGTTCGGGCGCCCTTATGGGCGCGACCCAGTAGGGTCCGTTCGGGAAAGTCGGCGGTGGTGGGGATGTGTATCCAGTGCTTATGAGATAAGGGGCCGTCTTGCTTGCGAGGGAGACGTAGGCTGGATGCATACGTAACATGCTAAAATAAAATTAGTAAAGCATGTGTATTGCAAAAGCAAGTAATAAAAAACTTAAAATTGAAAACAGTAGAATTAACACACTGTGACCAATCATCACTCCTTTATAAGAAGCTCATGTGTTTAAATCGATGACTCGCTTTTTCGTTAAAATAATGTATGACATTAGCTGAGGCTGAATCCTATAACGATCTTAACTTATTAACCCTTTCGCGCCGAGCGCCGCATATATGCGGCATCCACTCGACGACCTGTGGGTACGGGCGCCGCATATACGCGGCATCCACGCCACGACTTCTGGGTACGAGCGCCGCATATATGCGGCATCGAAATGATCTGTGCAAGTGCCACCTATAGTCTATAGTATTTTAATAATTTTGTAAGTCTTTTCATATTAAAAATGTAAATATACTTGTTACATTAGAGCAGGGCTTCTTAAACTATGGGTCGCGACCCCATTTGGGGTCGCGTAGCAAAATTCTGCGGTCGCGAGAGATTTTAATGTCAAATATTTATATATAATATATACCATTTTATAACATCACTAGAGTTGGCGGAATACAGTGGACTTGCAGCGTCTAGACACGCGCATTTGTTGAAGGTTTTGAGCTATCTCCACCGACAGCAGTAAACGATCGATGATCGCTAATATTATACTGTGGCTATACATTGTTAGTGCGTTTGTCGGTATCATACATGTTGAATAAACCGCGCGCCGCTGACTTCCCACAAGGGAGGAATGCGCGCGCGTACACACGTGCAACCTGCAGCTAAACAATGATTCAATAACACTGACCGTAATGTGAATTAGTGGAGTGTTGACGCTCTTCTAGTGTGGTCAATTGTCAGTGTCCCCCGTAACAAGATTTTAGTTTTTTTTTATTTGTTCGGTAATTAATAAATCAATTATTATCTGCAATATGTTATTTTTATATATTTATTGTATTTTAGGATCAAAATAATTTTTGGCCATGGATAAATGGCTGAACTTAAATAAGAATGGTAATGACGCAGATGATAATGCTACAAACTGTTCTCAGGCAGGACAAAGTATTGGAAAACAGGCATCTAATGTGCGAAAAAGAAAATATGATGAGTCTTTTCTTCAATTTGGCTTTACATTTCAAAATTGTAAGGGTAATGAACAACCTCTTTGTTTGATCTGCAATGAATTATTGGCTTCGGAGAGTATAAAACCATCAAAATTAAAAAGACATCTTGAATCAAAGCATGTTTCGTATGTCAATAAACCAAAAGAATATTTTGAAAGACTGTTTAAATCTTTAAATAAAGAAAAGAAAATCTTTGAAAAATTGATAACCGTTGATCAAAAATATTTACTAGCGTCATATGAAGTTTCATACTGTATTGCTAAAAATTAAAAGCCGTTCACCATTGGAGAAGATCTTGTGTTACCTGCTGCTATTAAAATGGTAGAAATACTACATGGAAGAAAATATGGCGATGATATTCGAAAAATTCCTTTGTCGAACGACACTGTCTCGAATAGAATTTCTGATATTAACAAGGATCAATTAATACAACTTATTGCAAGAATTAAAGACGAAACAACTGATATTACTAAATTGGCTCAGTTGTTAGTATATGTCAGGTACGTTTATAAAGAAAGCGTGGAGGAAGAATTGTTATTTTGTCGTCCTATGGAAGACCATACTACAGGGAAAGACATATATTGTAAAGTTGACGAATTTTTAAAAGCAGAAAGTTCAGAATGGAAAAATTGCTGTGGAATATGCACAGATGGTACAAGAGCGATGACGGGCAAAAATATTGGTTTTAAATCATTTTTTCAAGCTGCTCATTATGATCATATAACTTTTACTCACTGCCTTATTCACCGAGAGGCTCTTGCAGCAAAAAAATTAGCACCTGAATTGAACGATGTGCTTCAGGATGCTGTTAAGATCATAAATTTTATTAAGAGCCACGCCCTTAACAGTCGCTTATTTTCAAATCTCTGTAAGGATACGGATTCCAACTACACAACTTTGTTATTACATGCAGAAGTAAGATGGTTGTCAAGAGGTCAAAGTTTAAGAAGATTATTGTTATTAAAGGACGAGATCGAAATCTTTTTAACCGAACGAAAATGTGAACTTGCTGCTTTTTTTCAAAATGACTTATGGCTATCCAAGCTGTGTTATTTGTCAGATATTTTTGCGAAGTTAAGACTTAGAACAATATATATACAGAAACCACGCGCACTGTGGATATTTTCGGCGCGAGTTTCCGTTCAGTGACGGTACTTCGGCGGACGGGGCTGCCGTAGCGAAAGGGTTAATAATGTTTGGGACAAATGGTCTGCTTTATAGAAATTCTTTCCATATTAACCCTTTGCACTCGAGCGGCGTCGATCCGGCGCCCGGCTGATGTTAAGTGACAACTCGAGCGGCGCCGATACGGCACCCGGCTGATTTCAACTGTGAACTCGTGCACCTCCCGATTGTTTTGACGTTTTGTTTTGTTTTGAAGTCAAGCGACGCTGCTACGGCACTATAGTCTTTTGTGACTTGTGAAATTTTATTACTTCGATACGCTTGTTTGTTTATAAATGTTTTTAAAGTACCTGTTAAATGTTTCCCTAATTTGGCCGAAATCGTCTCGAGTTGCTGGTTCGCGCAAGCGAAAAAGGCCTCGAGTGCAAGGGGTTAACATTTTCATCGACCCACTGAATAATATTTGTGTGATTGTTAACATCGTAACAAATTAACCTGTTAAGGTTTAATTATTCACATGGAGTGTATTTTTTGTTTCAGCTTAAAGTGCCAGTAAGAAAGGTAAGTTTTTAAACAACGGTTTTGCTGATGGATAACTGGCAAACAAGTTGTCAGTTATTATATGGTATCCCTCATGACATAATTACTCTAGTTTAATGTGGGTAAGTCATTTCCAGTTATTTCATTCTTATCGACAGATTTTTTGGCTTCTTCACAGCGAAAAATCCTAAAGAATAGTATAGTAGGACAGTGAATCAATTAGCATCCGATATGTGATGCCACACTCTTGATACTTTTCATTTGGCTTATTTATTATGTTACTGTGTTAGATTTGATTGGCTTTGTTGTAACGGACAGTGGAGGTCTACAGTACAAGACACAAAGCGTCACCGAGTATCAAGAAACGCTTCTACTTGTACTGCATGCCACAAGTTTCATTCTGATACCGTCGACATTTGCAAATTCTAGGGATAGTAAGCATATATACTTGCAAGGAGCGGACTGAAGTTGTAGGTCAGCGATTGTGTTTAAATTTTGCACACACCATCTTTAGTCGAAAATATTGGCCATGTGTTTTGCCAAAAGTGACAACAAACCATTTTCATTTTTTAAAATGTCGGGGTAAAAAATTAAAACTTTTCGATTGTGCTGAAAGTTTGCAGACGTGTTCGAAATTGCGACCCGAAAGATACTTTTTTTATTTTACTGGTACTCTCTACTGGGTAGTAAAGGCTGACACTATATCTACGTTATCATTCGCCCGCAGCGGCCCTCACCCGCGGTGCGGAAAAAAACGAAGAAAAAAGACTGCGTCCCATCGTTAGTGAGCAAGAATAGGTAGTGAAATAGTTAGTTTTCGCGCGATGCTACCAGAAAAGTAGGGCCTCGTGATGCATCGCGGGAAGAATCACCGCCGGTGGGGATGTGAGAGAATATATAGTCAGGGAGATAAATGTGTAGGAGAGTTGATGCTCACACTGACGATGACTTGTCCAAGTGCTTCCCCATAGAAGTAGTCTGAATAAGATTAAAAAAAAATGGACTATAAGGACAATAGATGACTCCCTCTAAGACAGGGAGGTCCTGGACCGACGAACAGCTATGGTAGGTAACGTAAACGGATAAACCATGTTGCGAAACAAGGAGTACGCATGTTCCGCTTCATTCCCCGTAATGACACATGTGTTGGTTCCAGGAGCTTCCACTCCTTTCCTCTGTTATCATGTCGTCAAAACGTCGCATACCCAGTGGTATCGTGCTCTCACACTCTTCTACGCTATTATTTATACAAAATCGTGCATTCACCTTTCCCATGCCACGACGCAGACCCGCATAGTCCATCTCGCGACGCAGCAGTATATGATCGCTGGATTGAATTATTGATATCGCGACGCGGTTAACACTTGTTACGCGCTGCCGCGCCCATCCCACGAACCGCGAATTCATTCTATCCCGGTTCAGGATACTGCGTGCCGAAAAAGGGTCTCTATCTCTTTCTCCTTACCCCGTCCAGCTTGTTCTTACATTTTCGTCGCTTGTCGGTGCAGAGAGGGTATCGTGAGAACGCTGTACCCGCCGCCATTTGATGCCCACTCTCACCGCAGTTAAAACGTCTGCCGCTCTTGTCCACCTCGGAGCGGAAGTTGTCTTCTTTTGACAGAGCGTTGATCTACGCCTAGATTCACGCGGGATGCGCGTTTTCTCCTACCACTGCCGCGAACGACATGAGCGACATCCTTTGCGGGTAAGCAGCGCCTCCTAGCCTCCCCTGGGGGACGGGGTACTGCTGCCCTTGTGTTGCCGCTTTATCTCGCGCCAGAATCTCCACCTGTTGTGCCCTGTGTTCTGCGGGCCGAGCCTCTTTCTCCCGCTATTGTTGCTATTGCTGCTAAATCAGTCTGTTCGTGGCTGCTGCGGGTCGCCTTCTTCCTTGTTCTTTTCTTTTTCCCCTCGAGGCCTTCACCCGTCACATTGTTCACGGATTCGATTGCTGGGGTTTTAGCACTTTCACTTTTGTGTACTACGCTCCCTGGCACGCTATTTACATTCGCGGGTGCGGGAGGTTCGACGGCGGCAGATTGATCGCGCACATGCTGCGACATCGGTTCTTGGAGCGCGAAGACTCTTTGCTCGGATGTATTATATTTCGCGAAGAACTTTTCGAAGCTCGTCTGGAATCCGATAAGCACGGCATGTGACGACATTGTCACGTACCACCTCGCGTTTCTTTTCCGCGTTTGCGGTGCCCATACTTCGTCTCGCGACGGTGGACGTCGAGGGTGTGGCATCCCGTGCTTTTGTCGCAGAGTCTTATCTTCCCTTTCGACGCGCTCCAGACATAGCCACAGATCACATATTTCAACTTGTGCTTTGGCCAGCTTGCCCGAGTTGTTTGAAATTTTGCGCGACTGCTTTCTTGCTCGAGCTCGACGCGGTCAGCTTCCGAGTTGGCCCGAGGATTAGGGCTGATCAGCGGAGGGCGCCTACGAACTTGCTCTTTTGAGTAATCTCACAGATGTGAACTTTGATTTTTTCTGGCGGTGCCGGGGCGAGAAAGGCGCACCCACTATCTGGATTTTCCGGATGTTCTGGGCCCGCTTTGCCCGGGGTTTTCTCCGTCGCACCGGAAGGCTTTGCCATTGCCAAGTAGGCTGCTATCGCCCGGGGGATTGGGATAGTCCTTAGGGAACCTAATTGGTGCGCTGGCTATTGTGCGGTGATCCCTCGATAATGATCGCTCTCAGCCTGCCTTTGTTAGCCGAAGTATGTACAGCATTGGGGAATTCCGCTACGTACAATATTGACCACATGCACTACGTTCAGTGCAAAATTCATTTAAAAGTGTTTGTAGTTTTTTCTGCATAATAACTGTTCGTCTGATTGTTCACCACATTCAAATGTCACTTCGCCAGGACTGCGGTATGCATTTTAAGTGATCGTACTTCTAAAGGGACATGTGTTGTCGTCCATTTGAATTACACACCACCAACCTTTTTCTACTTTCGAGCAATAAACCGTCCAAGAAGACAGGCCAGTGAAAAAATCCTTTGACTTCCGCCGACGTACTTAGCGGAGGAAGCAGTTTGGCTACGTCGTGGTTCGGAGCTCTGCACACAGGATGCGAGCCGCATGCGCGCGGCTATCTCCGATCCCACGCCGCACACACGGGAAACCACGGGTACGCCCGCTTCCTGCGTCCCGCCCGGACACAAGCCCAGAAGGAAAGGATGAGGTAAGTATATGAATGTTGGTAGGAAATTAATTTGTTGTCCTAGCCGCGAGCGGGCGCCCGCTGTTTTTCGCACGCTGGTTTCCTATGGCGTCGCACTATTTTGTTCTTCCGCGTCTTCGCGATTCTTCAACCATGAATCTTCTTCCGAGAAGCCCCTAAACGCGGAATATTCTACGGCTGATTTCATCAGCAGTTTCCCTGCCTCTGCCCATCTGGCTCCATCAGTTATGTCTGTTTAACGCTGGATTCACCTGGGGGCAGGCACCGTCACACCTGGGTCGATGGGAAGTGAGGAAGGGAATAACGTAGGAGCGTGGGGATTGGAATTAATAATGATCGGGAAAAAGTTAAATTAAAGATAATAAGTAAATGGGTAAAGGTATAGAAAGCAGTCCTCATCACCGATTTGCGTGAAACTTTGCAGAAACATCAATTTTTGCATAAAAATAAGATCTGTAAAAGCCAAAAAGCGCGGACTCGTCTAATTAAAAAGTTATTAAGCGTTAAAGTTTAGTTATAAATCCTGCCTTACCGGCAGCAAGAACGCTATCTGCGCATGCGCATTGATGTCTGCGCATGCGCTCTGAGGTCTGCGCATGCGCACGGACAAGTTTGCAGGTAAAGTGCGCGTATTTGAAATGAAATAATATTGAATTGGCGAAGGCTAGGTGTGGGCAAGGCTTCCCTTTCACAATATTTAAGGGTTTTCAATCAAAAAATGGTTTGAGAGTTGGTTTAGGTCTAGATTTCTTTCAGGCAAATCTCACTTTTCGTTTTATTTCTATGGCTAGGTGTGGAATGCAATTCGTCCACCAGTCTGCGCTTTTCGATACTGTAATGCTTCTCCTCTCTATAAATTTTTTTTACTGCACACATATTTTTTTACTACAGATTATTCGTTTTTTTCTAAATAAATGTAATACAATTGGGGCACGCAATGATTTTACATGACAACGCCCTCCCTGTTTCAAAACAATACTGACAGACTGATATTTATCAACACAATATAAAAACATCTCAATCCGATATCATATATATGCGGCTCCAGTTAATATCGAGATGATTATCTTCAATTATTGAAGTCGAAGTAGATAATGTGTCTACATTATGGACATCATTTCGCAGTGGCAGCATTTCTTGTTCGATGAAACTTAATTTGTTCTCGATGGTTTCCAGCCGCTCTCTAAAAATGCGCATATTCCTTTCCACATATGATTTATTAGCTGCGTCGCTATCAAACTGTGGCTCAGCCACATGTTGAATCTTGCATGATCTCGCATCAAAACCGCGTGATGTTATACAAAGTGCGTTACTGCGCACATAATTTCGAAGTATCCCACTCCATTTATAATAGTCCATTGATAGTCTACTTTTGTCTCGCGAGGATCCAAATTTATTGATCGACATTTCCATGAGAACTGACACATTTTGTTGAAGCTTAATTCAATTTATAATGAAACCAGCCTCTCGAAGTTCCTCGATGATCGATTGAAATTCATTGCTGTGAGTATTATTACCAGCATGGCGTCAAGCTTCGAGCAGCCGCAAACGGTCCACTAACTCGTTGGGATCGTTCCAATAAATGTAATCGATTGAATTATTGTTTAGCATCATTGTAGGCCATTCTGCGAAACTTCGGCCTACCTTTCTTTGAAATAGTAAGGGTCCAATTATATGTTTGTACTTGTGTCCCTTATTACCTAATACAGGATTTTGCACATTGTGTTCACGTCTGTGAGCATTCGTTGCGAGCAATATGTCTCTATATTTTTGTTTGTCAGCTTCGGTGTAGATGGTATCGTCGGGGATTCTTTTGAAAATAAGTTCATAAATACCAGGTGTTCCCACATATCGTACATCTCCTATTAATAAATTATCATTTTTATCCACATCAAAACGCTTATCTCCAAGCATCATTCCGTTGCCGTCAAAATATACTCCATAAACGTAATCTATCTGATTATTTTTATCACTGCGCAGAACTTCCCCCACATATTTTTGTCCAAGTTTTCCAAAATGGGTACGCATCATTTCCTGCCCATCAAATTTTTGGAGTTCACGTCTAATTGATGTTGCTAATGGTTCATTTGAGATTTCGAAGACCTCTTCATCGACATGCGGCGAATGTGCAGACGAGGGTTCACATGACTCGGAAATTCCGCTGTTTGTGATAGGCGCAGAACTTCGCATATTTATGCGCTGTCTCTTTGCCGCAATTGGTGTAGATGTTAACAGGGAATGGTCTATGGCATCGTGTGAACGTTTTCGGTTTGTTTGACATAATTTCTTTCGCATTGACACGTTTCTCTCAGGAGCTGGCGTAACATTCGCTGACTCCACAGCTATTTCCTCCACCGAGGTGTTAGATTTCTCACCGCTGACGTTCTCCGCAATCTGTTTTAGAGGATTGATGATAGGTTTCAGTTGTCGCTCTAAGGTCATATCTTCTTCAATCCGACCAGTTTTCAAAGCGCGATATTTTTTGCGAATCGATTCACTGGTTTTAGCAATCTCCCTTACAACTTTTTCATGATCTTTGATCTCTATACCGGCACCACTTGTTTTCGTCATAGCTGCGAAATGATGCTCTAACACATCAATGAACGTTTTTTACGATAGCGCAATGAACACTAACTGATTCACAGCATTGCAAAGTCGTTAAATCCTTTCCTATATCGTCCATGCGTCATGGAACTGTCCTTATCTATTACAACAAAACCATATTTGCGCTGCCAACATTTATTGCATAATCCACAAAAGTCCTGGTATGACATATCAGTGTTTACATGATCATTATATAAATGTTTTAAATTAGTACCATCCTGTTTAAAGATAATCAATAGATTTGCAGTATCATGTATGAGATGTTTAGGTATTTTCGCATACGTCTGACAAAGATAGAAGCAGTCAACGTTTGAGTGGCGACCCATGGCGAAGTATTCTCTTATCGCATCTTGCTTGTCACATGCTACGTCATCAAATACAAAGATCGTATTTGGAAGAGCTTCAACAGAAGGAATTACCTCGCTATTATTAGAAAATGTGAAGTATCCAATTTCATCAATTGTCGACATTAAATTCTCCAAATAGCGATATTTTGGTTGTTGTAGCGATTTCGAGTACACGTATAAGTTTTCAAAATGCAATCCCTGCGGGCTTTCCAATAAGCTCATCAGCACGTTGGTCTTACCACAATTCGATGGACCGCAAATGATGCCTCGTATGGCGCTAGGTAGCATGTTTCCATGTTTGCGTAATTCATTTTTTTGATATTAACTGAGTCTTTTCATCAAAATTTTTGCACAGATCGTCATAGGTTGTCGGACGAAACGCATGTTTTCACCAATACTAAACTCAATTCAATAAACGCTATTTTAACATCGGAGGATTATATATATAGGGGGTACACAACCTAAATACGTTTAGTTTCTAAAATGTTTTTGCATCTGACTGCTCAAGTGAAGATATGAGTACATCTAATATTCCCCCTCGGATAATTATTGATTTTTCAAAACTCATTGTTTGATTGTGATAAATGTCATCGGCTAATGTGAAAATTGGCGGTGGTTTGTTAAATCGCATAATAAATGCACTACCCTTCGAGTTGCATATTCCAGGATATCAATTTTGTGGTCTTGGTACTCATTTGAGAAAACGGTTAGTCAGAGGCGATCGAGGCATCAATCCGTTGGATGCGGCGTGTCGCAAACACGATATTGCATACTCTGTGAGCAACAACTTAGATAAGAGACACGTCGCAGATAAAATACTTGCTAACAAGGCGAAAGAACGTATTGTTAGCAGAAATTCTACGCTCGGTGAGAGAGCTGCCGCTGCAGCCGTATGGGCAGCAATGAATGCTAAGACGAAAGTGGGTATGGGCTTAAAGAAAATGGTGAAAAAACGTGTCAAGAAAGCATCTAAAAAAATAAAGCGGATACTTCCAATAGCAAAACGTGGTGGTATTTTGCCATTTTTTCCAATATTAGGAGCTCTCGGTTCGCTTATTGGTGGAGCTGCGGGGGTTGCGAAGGCGGTGAATGATAGCAAGGCTGCCCAACGCCAGCTACTGGAGCTACAACGTCACAATCGTTCCATGGAAGGTCGAGGGCTTTATCTCGAACCATATAAGCGTGGGAAGGGTATTGGTAGAAAAAAAATTAAAAAAAAAATCTCAGACGATAATGAAATTACCGACAGGTGTCACTACTAACATACAATTGAAACACTTGGCTAAGCGTATGCGTATCCCATTCTTTAGAGGTATTTTCATGCGCAACACACTGCCTGCATCACCGTGGATGAACGAAAACGCTATAATAAATTTAGATGATGCCGAAGGACCTGGCACTCACTGGGTAGCCTATGCGAAGAGAGGTAATCGTGTGCTATATTTTGACAGTTACGGAAATCTCCGACCTCGTAAAGAATTTGTTGACTATATACAAAAATATGTGACACAGATTGAGTACAATTATTCATCTCATCAACGTTACAATCAGAACATTTGTGGACAACTCTGTTTACATTTTTTGCAGACTTTTGGTAAAAAATTTGAGCATTAACATTTCTATATTGGTGTTTCTAGTCGATCGTCAGCATTGAACATGTCATATACATTTACACTGACGGGAAAGAGTAGCACATTAGTTGCAAACTACTTCCCAGCTATTGATCTGAATGATGACGACTATGAACTCGGTTTGATGGCGTTTGAAACTTATAACACAATACCAAATGTAACAGCATTAAATAATAAGTTCTATTTTGATCAGGATGACAAAGAAATTGTTATACCTGAGGGGTCTTATGAATTGCATGATATATATCAGCATCTGAAACATAGAATATTGGAAATATCTTCCGGCGTCGATCTGACAATTAAAAGCGATGTAACTGTAGCCAGTATTGACAATGGTGACGAGGATGGAGAAGACCCACTGATTATTCGCGCTAATCCAAACACAATGCGATGCGAGATCAAAAGTGTCTATAGTATAAACTTCGCCAAGCCAAATACCATTGCATCGATTTAGGGATTTTCGCCTGGTCGCATATTACAGAAACATCAATGGCATAAATCTGATTTGTCGATTAACATCTTCGATGTGAATATTATTCGACTTGATTGTAACGTTACAACTGGAGCATACTGCAATGACAAATCTGTACATACAATACATGAATTTTCACTCAGCGTACCACCGGGATATAAAGTATCTGAAACGCCAGCTCAGATCATTTACCTCCCAATCTTTGTGCGAAACATTACAAATTTAACAATTCGCGCTGTTAATCAGGACGATCGACTGCTTAATTTTCGAGGGGAAGAGATCACAGTCGGGTTGCATGTGCGACGACGATAACGTTGGGAGACATATCAAATGATATGCTTGTGCTGAACGTAACAGATCAGTTTAAAAGCGTGGGGAATAATTCGCCTGGAAACAGCGCTGTAAACGCTGTCAACAAGTCGTGCAGTTGTACTGTGAGGAAGAAGAAGAAGACTCTCACTGCTGAAAACATCATATTTTTAAAATCGTTAGGATTTATCGTTTCGGCTGAAGCGCAACTATCATCATGATTGATGTTCTGAATATTCAGAGTGAGCCCATCTTCGGCGATCGCATCGTCAGGATTGAGTCTCACACCTACAATCCTTATGCAAATGCAACTTTCGGCCATAACGATGAAATACGAATACCCATACAACAACAGGATTTGTATACACTCCCATGTGAAAATTTTCTCTACATTGAAGGTAAATTGGAACAACCTATGACTGCTGCAGAGGATGCAGGTTCTGTTTTGGGTCTAGTCAGCAATTGTGTAGCATTCATGTTCGACGAAATCCGTCATGAACTGGATGGTGTGGAGGTTGATCGCTGCAGAAACGTGGGTATAACAAGTACTCTAAAAAATTATGTATCGCTAACACCTGACAAAGGAAGAATGTTGAAGAATGCTGGATGGGATATTAATGATAATCTACCGAACGGATATTTCAATTTCTGCGTTCCACTGAACACATTATTAGGGTTTTGCGAGGATTACAAACGGATCGTTATTAATGCGCGACACGAATTAATTTTAATACGGTCGCGGAATGATTATAACTGTGCTATAGGAAATGCTGTGTCAGATCCGAAACTTGAATTATTTAAAATTCAGTGGCGAATGCCTCACGTTGTATTGAACGATGTAAACAAATTGGCTATGTTGCGAACATTGGAAAGCGGTCGATACCTAGCTATGAGTTTTCGTTCGTGGGATTTGTATGAATTTCCTCTCCTGCAAAGTACAACCAAACATTCATGGGCTGTCAAGACTGCGACACAAATTGAGAAACCTCGTTATGTCATCTTTGCTCTGCAGACCGATAGAAAAAATAATCTGATAGCTAATGCTAGCATATTCGATGAATGTAAATTAACAAATGTTAGGCTATGTCTGAATTCAGATTTTTATCCGTATGATGCTATGAATATGGATTTTGACAAGAAGAGATGTAGTATTTTGTATGAGATGTATGCCCACTTCCGCAAGTCATATTACGGATCCGACGATGGTGGAGCGCTGCTCGATGCCAATCAACTCCTTCAGTTTGGGCCTATTGTGGTAATTGATTGTTCTAGGCAGAATGAGTCTATTAAAAGCGCAACAGTAGACGTAAGGATTGAATTTGAATGTAAAGAAAATGTTCCACCAAATACTGCCTACTGCTTGATACTACATGACCGCTTAATTGAGTATAGTCCGCTAACGAATGTTGTACGCAAAGTAAGCTAAACGACTTTATCTAAAACATGTATATAAATATGTTTTTGAATTATATTATCTATAGAGATATAAATAAAACAATTACAAATAATTTTTTGTAGATGTTTACTATTAACCCCCCCTCCCCCCCCCTTTTTTTTTTATTTTTTCCCCTCCTCTTTTGTATTTGAAATTCCGCTAGGCGAGAACTATTTGCCGCACTGCGTGTGGGATGTGGAGATAAGGGGATATAAATAAATATTCTTTTTAATATAATTAATTAGTTTATTTATTTATATTAATAATTGTCTAATAACCATTTCCGGAACACCGAGACTTCGACTGCTGGGCAGTGTATCGGTGTTCCCTTTGTATTGTACATTTATATTACTATATTTAATATTAGTCATCAATGTATTAAATTTAGGACATCCTAATTTTTCTAGGTTGTAATTTTTTACGTTCATCTCATCTAAAACTTTTTTTCCCCAAATACCGCCCTTGTAGGCTACAACTGGATTTTCATATTTCGATATAAAATTGTTGATTACATCATATATTTCATGTTGCTGATATCCTTCTGGCCCATAATCCATGAATCGCATACCGTGAACATTATGATATGCGTATATCGCAGTTTTTCTATCCTTTATTGATAAAAAATCAAACACTCTATACATATAAAATTCCGCTTTTTCCATGGTTCCATCCATGGCCACAATGGCCATATCCTTCACCATAAAATTCCCCTCCACCATGAATCCGTCCATATCTATTATGTGGGTAACTTTTGAACACTATGAAAAAAATAAAAAACAGTTTCTTAAAATAGTTGTAACACGGGTTTGAATTAGTAACATACACACACCGCATCTAACCCATTTGAATAAATGTCTTACCTCCATCTTCTCAGATATTGATGTCGATTTATAATTTCTTGTTGACAACTCTAATGTTGATGCAGCGTGAACTTCTCAAGCAATGATTCTGTTGCCGCCACGGAGATGAAGTAGATTCCAGCCAAAAACCCCCTTCCTCAGCATATGTTTCACAGTGGGGATAAACGCAAGAGTAGCATAATATGCATCTTCGTGCACACTGACATGCTAGTTAGATTGTATTTTTTTTTCATCACCTCTGGAGGTGCGGGAGGGCCCCAGCGTGCCTCCGGAGGCGCGTGAGGCCGCGTCATCCGACTTCGCGGACGGACGCCTCCGAAGGGGAGGTGATCGCAACCTTCGGAGCCGCGTATCACAAAGGTGCGAGAGGGGCCCAAGCGTGCCTCCGGAGGAGCGGGAGGACGCGTCATCCGACTTCGGCGACGGATATCTCCGAAGGGAGGTTCGCAACCTTCGGAGCCGCGTTCCGCAACCTTCGGAGTCGCGAAGAGTCATGACTTCCGCGACCTTCGGAGCCGCGAATTCTCGAACCTTCGGAGGCTCGAATTCTGCAGTCGCCCTCCCCGTTATTTAGAGTTATTTATTTTTATGACAGGTGAAATCTATTTATCGCGCCGAGTGTGGGATGATGTGGTAGGAGGATATAAATATAAATTCTTTCAATGTAATAAATTTTTTTATTTTTGGAAAAAATTATTCTAACTGTGATATTACACTATAACCTAGTCCGCTGCCTCGGGCGTCGGCAGTGCTTCTTGTTCTTCTTCTTCTAACGGTTGATGGGTGGGTGTTTGCGATTCAAGTTCTTCGGTCGGTAGGTGCCATGTGGTATGGTTATTCAGAGGGGCGATGAATGGTGCAAGTAGTAGCCTTAATGGCACGCATGAAATTCGCTGCTTCCGCACGCGATTAACTTTCACACCGCTTCGCCTCAGTCTTCGGGGTGTCGATGTAGTGGTTGCTGGAAAAAAAAGCTGTTAGTGAGGTCACCTTATTAGGTATTTGCCTTGGGCAGGAACTCTCACTAACCTTCCATTTCTAAGTTGGGTGGATCTAACTTCTTTTTTCTTGCGAACTGTTGCACTCAGTCGGTTAAGGTTGTGCAAGCTTCAGATTGTGGATGTGAGCTTCTGGTTGTGGATACTGTTGCGCTATCACTTAAGGTTGTTGGGAGAGTTCCCCGAAACCTCTCTCTTGTCACATGATTCGGATTAGGGGAGAGATGCAAGGGTAGCATAGATTGCATATTCAATTCTGTATAACCCTATCATAGCCACACCTGCGGTGTATCTACGTTTACACTCTGGTCAGCATTTCGAGCGTGGAAAGACTTGTTATAGGGATGGCGGATGTGGTATGACCGTTGCGATGAGCGAAGGGTCTGCTGCTGCATTAGTCGTGTTTTTGAGAGAGACTGGTGCAGGTAGCGAAGTACTAGGTACGTTTTTTGTTGCGTTTTTTGGACATGTGTCTCGATAGAAAGATGGATGTATGTGGCAGTGCAATATATTATAATCCCAATGATCCAAATAATGATGACGAAGTTAGACAGTTTGCAGAACGCGAAGGGTGAGTCTCATAAACGAATAAAATAATTAATTTTGGTCTGTGATATCTATTACAGATTTCAATATTGTATTTACTCCATTAATTTCTTTCTCAGCGATTCCCGTCCATCCAACATGACGCTGCTATTGGCACGAAGTTATGTATTGGATGAATATTCATGCAAAGCATTTAGTAGATATTCTTACAAACATTTGATAATTGGTATTGCTGTCGGACCACCACCTGTCGTTCAGTGGGTGCTACGCGACCATCGGGGGAATGAAATAGCGCTTGATTACAATGTATGGAAACAGCTACTGCAGAAACAACAAGAAATTGAAAACGTATTTTGGGAACATCTATCGGACTCTGACAAGTTTTGGGATCAGCATTCAACCTCAGAGATTCAAATTTGTGAGTTAACGATTGGGATTATCGTCAAGTATCCACACAAGTTGTTTAAACTTTCCATTGCTTATATTAGTATACTTCTAAAACCATCAACACTCAAATATATGTTTGAATTGAAAGACTGTGTGATTTCGCGGTATGAGCAGTTGAATGACATTACATCTAGGGTTAGTACCAAGTTTCACAACTTTGTAGAGATTGTGCGAACCAAACAAATTGTTGATGAAGAGCAGGCGATAGCTGCGATTCGCAGCAGCGCTTATTACGACAACACTGATTTTATTGATTGCGAATTATTGGCGCTGGCATTGCCAGATATCATAAAAATGGCTAATACGCCCCGCGATGAATAATTATAATTGTTTAGTATTAGTGATTGTTCGTGGTGTATTACTTATAAGACATCCTATTCTGTGACTTATCATTATTATTATTGTACACGCTTCGATTTAGCAATTGTTCGTGTATTGCTTATATATATATAATCTTTATTGATTTCCTTACGGATTACAATCTTAAACAACTACCTAAACCTAAACCTTAATTCTATCTAAACTCTATCCCACGCCTTAATCTACCCTACGCCCACGCTTTTTGCCGCTCGCCGCTCGCTATTTCTCCGCTCGCCGCTCGCTCTCTCTCCGCTCGCCGCTCGCTCTCTCTCTCTCTCTCTCTCTCTCTCACTCGTTCCCTCCCCCGCACGCTCTCTCTCTCGGACTTCCGTTTCTACTCTCTCTCCCTCACTCACTCCACCCCACTCCATTCACTCCTCACTCCCGCATTCACTCATTCCCCTCCCCCCACCTCCGCCCATCTCCTCTCCACCTCCTTAAAGAACTCCTCTCCCCTCCCCTCCCCCCCAACACACACCTCCTCGCCTCCTGCCATCCCTCCTCCTGACCCCCCCCTCACACATACCTCCCACATGTGTCTCCACGTCTCCCTCCCCCCTCCCCTGCACAATCTACACAGCCTCTCCTCCTCGCTCCCCCAGTACCTCCCCCCCCCTCAACCCACTGCCCAACCTAAACCTCGCCACTCTCTTCCACCTTTCTTCCCCCCAACCCCTCTTCAGATATTCTGGGACTCCCTTGTCCTTGCACATCCCGTACTCCTTATTCCACTCCGACCTTCCTATCCTCTCCCATCTGTCCCTTTCCTGCTCCTCCTTCTCCCACCCTATGATCTCCTCCCCCCTTATGTCCCTCGCCTCCCTCCCCACCCTCCACCCCCTTTTCACCCCAAACGCTCTCCTCTCACCCTCCCAACCCCTTTCACCCTGTGTATTGCTTATAAGACATCTTATTTTGCGACTTATAACCATTATTATTGTACCCGCTTCGATAAAAAGAAATAAAGAAACAATTGAATTATGATTCTATGTGTTCTTATTCAATGTGTCTATCTCCTGCGAGTAACGTTGCAACGTCAGCGGTTAGGTCTACATACCCTCTTCGATAAAAGCAATAAAGAAACAATTGTATTATGATTCTATGTGTTCTTATTCAATGCGCCTATCTCCTGCGAGAGACGTTGCAGCGTCAGCAGTTAGGTCTACAACACGGTGAAGCTACAAGGCGACGTGCGACCGACGACCTTGAACGTGGTAACGTACCACCGTAGAACAAGGCGACACCCAACGTATGAAAGAATGAACGTGGTGATGTACCTACCGTACCATAACATAACCTAACACCGACGTCCTTGCAACGTCAGCGGTTAGGTCTAGAACACGGTCAAGCTACAAGGCGACGTATCACCGACGACCTTGAACGTGATCACGTACCACCGTAGAACAAGGCGACACCCAACGTATGAATGAATGAACGTGGCGATGTACCTACCGTACAATAACGTAACCTAACACCGACGTCCTTGCAACGTCAGCGGTTAGGTCTACAACACGGTGAATCTACAAGGCGACGTGCGACCGACGACCTTGAACGTGGTAACGTACCACCGTAGAACAAGGCGACACCCAACGTATGAAAGAATGAACGTGGTGATGTACCTACCGTACCATAACATAACCTAACACCGACGTCCTTGCAACGTCAGCGGTTAGGTCTACAACACGGTCAAGCTACAAGGCGACGTATCACCGACGACCTTGAACGTGATCACGTACCACCGTAGAACAAGGCAACACCCAACGTATGAATGAATGAACGTGGCGATGTACCTATCGTACAATAACGTAACCTAACACCGACGTCCTTGCAACGTCAGCGGTTAGGTCTACAACACGGTGAATCTACAAGGCGACGTATGACCGACGACCTTGAACGTGGTCATGTACCCCAACGTATGAATGAATTAATGAATGAACGTGGTCACCTAGGTCATGTACCTACCGTACTACAATGTAACCTAACACCAACTTAAGTGTCAATGACTTGGATCAGCTGATCAGCTGATTGTGACGTCACAGATAACGTTATCAGTGACGTCACAGCTGATTGTGACGTCATTGATCCAGAACCAACATAGTATAACTACTCACCGGGATATAAAGTATCGGAAACGCCAGCTCAGATCATTTACCTCCCAATCTTTGTGCGAAACATTACAAATTTAACAATTCGCGTTGTTGATCAGGACGATCGACTGCTTAATTTTCGCGGGGAAGAGATCACAGTCTGGTTGCATGTGCGACGACGATAACGTTGGGAGACATATCAAATGATATGCTTGTGCTGTACGTAACAGATCAGTTTAAAAGCGTGGGGAATAATTCGCCTGGAAACAGCGCTGTAAACGCTGTCAACAAGTCGTGCAGTTGTACTGTGAGGAAGAAGAAGAAGACTCTCACTGCTGAAAACATCATATTTTTAAAATCGTTAGGATTTATCGTTTCGGCTGAAGTGCAACTATCAACATGATTGATGTTCTGAATATTGAGCGTGAGCCCATCTTCGACGATCGCATGGTCAGGATCGAGTCTCACACCTGCAACCCATATGCAAATGCAACTTTCGGCCATAACGATGAAATACGAATACCCATACAACAGCAAGATTTGTACACACTCCCATGTGAAAGTTTTCTCTACATTGAAGGAAAATTGGAACAATCGAGGACTGCTGATGGTGATGCAGGTTCTGTTCTGGGTTTAGTCAATAACTGTGTAGCCTTCATGTTCGATGAAATCCGTTATGAACTGGATGTGTTGAGGTTGATCGCTGCAGAAACGTTGGGATAACAAGTACTCTAAAGAACTATGTATCGCTAACACCTGACAAAGGAAGAATGCTGGAAAATGCCGGAAGGAATATTAATGGTAATCTGCCGGACGGCTATTTCAATTTTTGCGTTCCACTCAACACATTATTAGGGTTTTGTGAGGATTACAAACGGATCGTTATTAATGTGCGACACAAATTAATTTTAATACGGTCGCGGAATGACTATAACTGTGCTATAGGAAATGCTTTGTCAAATTCGAAACTTGAATTATTTAAAATTCAGTGGCGAATGCCTCACGTTGTATTGAACGATGTAAACAAATTGGCTATGTTGCGAACATTGGAAAGCGGTCGATACCTAGCTATGAGTTTTCGTTCGTGGGATTTGTATGAATTTCCTCTCCTGCAAAGTACAACCAAACATTCATGGGCTGTCAAGACTGCGACACAAATTGAGAAACCTCGATATGTGGTCTTTGCTCTGCAGACTGATAGAAAAAATTCTCTGATAGCTAATGCTAGCATATTCGATGATTGTAAATTAAGAAATGTTAGGCTATGTCTGAATTCAGATTTTTATCCGTATGATGCTATGAATATGGATTTTGAAAAGAAGAAATATAGTATTTTGTATGAGATGTATGCCCACTTCCGCAAGTCATATTACGGATCCGATGATGGTGGAGCGCTGCTCGATGCCAATCAACTCCTTAAGTATGGGCCTATTGTGGTAATTGATTGTTCTAGGCAGAATGAGTCTATAAAAAGCGCGACAGTAGACGTAAGGATTGAATTTGAATGTAAAGAAAATGTTCCACCAAATACTACAGCCTACTGCTTGATACTACATGACCGCTTAATTGAGTATAGTCCGCTAACGAATGTTGTACGCAAAGTAAGCTAAATGACTTTATCTAAAACATGTATAAAAATATGTTTTTGAATTATATTATCTATAAAGATATAAATAAAACAATTTCAAATAAGTTTTTGTAGATGTTCACTATTAAAATCCCCCCCCCCCTTTTTTCTTTTTCCCCTCCTCTTTTGTATTTAAAATTCTGCTAGGCGAGAACTATTTGCCGCACTGCGTGTGGGATGTGGAGATAAGGGGATATAAATATATATTCTTTTTAATATGATTAATCAGTTTATTTATTTATTGATATTAATAATTGTCTAATAACCATTTCCGGAACACCGATACTTCCACTGCTGGGCAATGTATCTGTGCTCCCTTTCCAGTCATCTCCTTCTGGTGCAAATAACAGTTTTCTACAGGTGTATTGGAATATTTGGTGTTGTACATTAGTGTGCTAAACTTTGGACATCCAAAGTTTTCCAATTTGCAATTCTTCATGCACATTATATCTAAAATTCTTTTTTCTAGAATACCCCCCTTGTAAGCTACAATGGGATTTTTATAATTGGATATAAAATCTTCTATCACCGCATATATCTCATGTTGTTCATAGCCTTCCTGGCCATAGTCCATGAATCTCATGCCGTGTATATTATGGTAGGTATACGTTGCGCTTTTTTTATCTTTTATGGGTAAAAAATCGAATACTCTGCGCAAATAAAATTCGGCTTTCTTCATCGCCCCGTCCATGGCCACAATCGCCATATCCTTCGCCATGAAATTGCCTTCCACCATAAATCCATCAATATCGATTATATGGGTCTCTTAAAATAGTTATAACACGGGTTTGAATTAGTAACATACACACCGCATCTAACCCATTTGAATAAATGTCTTACCTCCATCTTCTCAAATATTAATGTCGATTTATAATATCTTGTTGACAACTCTAATATTGATGCAGCGTGAACTTCTCAAGCAATGATTCTGTTGCCGCCACGGAGATGAAGTAGAGTCCAGCAAAAAACCCCCTTCCTCAGCATATGTTTCACAATGGGATAAACGCAAGAGTAGCATAATATGCATCTTCGTGCAAACTGATATGCTAGTTAGAGTATATTTTTTCATCACCTCCGGAGGTGCGGGAGGGCCCCAGCGTGCCTCCGGAGGAGCGGGAGGACGCGTCATCCGACTTTGCGGACGGATATCTCCGAAGGGAGGTTCGCAACCTTCGGAGCCGCGTTCCGCAACCTTCGGAGCCGCGAATTCTCGAACCTTCGGAGGCTCGAATTCTGCAGTCGCCCTCCCCGTTATTTAGAGTTTTTTATTTTTATGACAGGTGAAATCTATTTATCGCACCGAGTGTGGGATGTTGTGGTAGGAGGATATAAATATAAATTCTTTCAATGTAATAAATTTTTTTATTTTTGGAAAAAATTATTCTAATGTTACGAGCCCCAGCGTGGGCGAGTGTATTAGGGTCGGTTATGGTGTGTATGGAGGTATCTGCCGTTTATTCCAATGGGTTCCAGGAGTAGAACTATCTCAGGCCAGGCCCTAGGTGAACCAAGGGGCTGTCCCTTCGACAGTTCTGGGTGGATGGATGGTAGAAGGGAGTAGGAGACAGAGCCCTCAGACTAGGCCCAGAGGCGAACCAAAGGGCTGTCGCTTCCCGTTACTCTGCAGGAGAGGAGGTAGAAGGAAGTTAGGAGGCAGAGCCCTCAGACTAGGCCTAGAGGCGAACCAAAAGGCTGTCGCTTCCCGTTACTCTGCAGGAGAGGAGGTAGAAGGAAGTTAGGAGGCAGAGCTCTCAGACTAGGCCTAGAGGCGAACCAAAAGGCTGTCGCTTCCCGTTACTCTGCAGGAGAGGAGGTAGAAGGTAGGAGTTAGAAAGGGTTTTGGAGTCGCAACACTTTGTAATTGTGGAGTGCGCTCGAGCGATAAAACGCACTCCTGTGGGTCGTTAACGATGCGGGTCCCGATTCCAAGGAGGTTGAGAAGTGAATACAATTTGTTAACTAAACTAAATATATTCTTTTATAAAGTAGTACATAGAATAATAGTGATACAGGATTAAGTAGTTCGTAGAATATAAACGTAGGAAGCCTAATCTCCGTAGGCGTCGCACGGTGAAGCAATTAGAGTCTATTATATATATCTTTATTTATGATTCCCTTACGGGTTACATACTTATACACCTCCTCTCTCTCTTATCCTAACTTACAAATCTAACAACAACAACACTCCAACACCTGCGTCCCACTGTCGTCCGGCTCCCCCCGGACTCCCACTTCCCCCCTGCCTGCTCTTCTTCCTCCACTTCCTTCCTTCTCGCCAATTCGCCCCCCCCCCCCCATCTTCCCCTTCCCTTACTCCTCTCTCTCCCCAGGCCCCTTCTTCTCCTCTCTCTCCTCCCCCTTATCACCCCTTTCCTCCTCCCGCCACTCCCTCGTCTCTTCCTCCCACCTCCACCATGTCCCCTCTATCTTGATCCTTCCCTCTCCCATCCACACCCTCTTCCCCTTCCTCCTTTCCTCCCACACCTTTTCCACTACCCTCCACCTCATCCTTCTTTCTTCCCATGTACGATCCTCTTCTATCCTTACTCCTCTCCCTCTCACTTTCCATCTCCTCTCCATCACTTCTACTTTACCCGCCACACTCTTCATCCTTACCACCACCATGCCCCTTTCCTCTCCCCCTTCCCTTCCTCTTCTTCCCAGTTCCCTGATTTCCTCCACCTCCCCTTCCACCCCCAATTCTCCCATCAATTCCCATATCTCCTCCCTCCTCTTCTCTGCTCCACTCCTCAGCCCCTTCACAATCATGTTCCTCCTTCTTCCTTCTCTCTCCTTCTGCTCCTTCCATATTTCTATCTTCCTCAACCTCTCTGCCATCTCTTCTTCCAACCTCTTCTCTCCATTCCTCTCCCCTTTCTCCAGCTTTCCTTTTCTTTCCTCACCTCTCTCTGTCCTCTTCTCCCTCCTCCCTTCTCCTTTCCTCTCCTCTGTCTCCAGCTTCCGTTTTCCTTGTTCACCTCGCTCAGTCCCCTCCTCCATCCTGCGTTCTCCTTTCTTCTCCTCCTCTGTCTCCAGCTTCTGTTTTCCTACTTTGCCTTGCTCCGTCCTCTCCTCTACTCTCCCTTCTCCTTTCTTCCCTTCTGTCACCATCTTCCCTTTACTTCCTTCGCTTCTCTCTGACCTCTCCTCCAACCTCCCTTCTCCTCTCCTCTCCTCTGTCTCCCGCTTCCCTTTTCCTCCTTTGCCTTGCTCTGACCTCTCCTCGATCCTCCCTTCTCCACTCTTCTCCTCTGACTCCATCTTCCTTGTTCTCCCTTCAATTCTCCTTAACCTCTCCTCCATCCTCTCTCTCTCTTTCCTCTCTCTCTCCAGTAATCCTCTTATCACCTCAACCTCCCGCTCGTTTCTTCCCACCTCCTTCATTAACTCCTTCATCCACTCCCTCACATTCTCCTTAACAGCTTTCTCCATCTTCTCAAAATCCGTTTCCGTCATCCTTTCCCACCGCTTTACCTCCCTGTCCATCTTCCTGTCCAACCTCTCCCACAGGAGCCTCATAATCGTCTCTGCCATTTCTCCATACTTTTCCATCCTCTCCTCAGCCCCTTCTGCTTCCTCTTCCTTTGACAGTTCAACTCTTCCTCTTACTCCCTCGCCGCCCCCTTGTGACTTCTTATCCCTATTCTCTACTTTTCCTGTTTCAGCCTCTTCTCCTCCCCCACATTTCCCCCCTTCCTCTTCCTTCCTTCTCCATAACTCCTCCACTTTTCCCTCCTTTCCCTTTTTTGTCCTCCCCATCTTCCACACTCTCTCCGCCTTAACCTGCCTTCTTCTCTCTTCTTTACCGACTCTCTCACCGCTCTTTCTCTTCCCTCCAGATGTCGCTTCCTCCGTTCCCTCTCTTGCTCAACTCCACGCTTCCTCCTAACCTCGCTTTCCGCTTCTCACTTCTCACTTCTCCCACGTCTTCTCCTCTTCCTCTCCCGTTCCGCGCACGCTTCCACCGCACCCTCTCCTTATCCTCTACTCTCCACCCCTCTCTTTCGCCCTCCCTATTCACTACACCCCTCGTTTCATCTCCTTTCCCTCGCACACTTGTCACACCCGTCCACACTGTCTAGCCCCGGAAGCGGAAGTCCAATTAGAGTCTATTAGTATTCGCGTTCTTTTACAGTGGGTAACGCCGGACCCTTTATTCTCGGTTTTGACGCACTGAGAAATGCGGGCTCAGAGCCTTACGGGATTGTCACGAGTACCACGGACAGTGATGTGCGATTTAGCGTACTTTCAGCGTAACGTTCCTGGAAAGACTGAACAACCGGACGATGTTTGGGCCTCCTTTTATTAGGCCGGAATTAGATCGGTAGGGGCACTTTTGCGGAGAAACAGCGAGTGCTGAGTCCTAGTCTTTAGGCGGAGAAACGGCGAGTGCTGAGTATGCGTTTTTGGGCCAGGCGCGTGGCGTCGCACGTGCCTGTTGATTATGGGCGCCTAGGCTGCGGAGTCTCTGATTCTACGCGGTGCCCGTGACGTCACACCGGTGACTCACTTCGGTCCGATCGGCCGGGGCAGCCGCGCTCACAGACGAACGAGTGCGAGAGTAGATGTAATTGTGCGAGGACTCGTATGTAACACTTCCCCCCTCAGACGAGATGTCGCGGAATGTGACACTCTCGTAGGGTGAGCACGGCATGCCCGCGCGACGCGATATCGGGTTAACTTTTTGTTCACTTAGTTACTGCACTCAGATTTCGTGGGGGTTGGTCCCTAATTCTTCCAGGTAAGGTATGGATTGGCCAGGCATCCAGTCCTTGATGTTTTCGTCGGTGATTACGGTCAGGGCCACTTCCTCCTCCCATAGCTCGAAGCTGGTCTTCCGCTTCCTGCTGGGTGTTGTTGTTGTGGCGGGCCCCTCCTTGGTTTGGCTGGCCCTATGGTTGATTTGGGGCCGGGTCGTCTGTGTCGCTGTTCCTCGCACTCGCCATTCACGTCCGGGGGTGAACGTACCCGTGATGGTTTTAGTGTGTCCTAATCGTGGTCTCAGCACCCAGGTTCCTGTTTCGGGTGTTTGGTGGGTAAACTCAAGTCGTCCCTCGAATGCGTCGGTCTGGTTCTGTTTGTCCTGCATACTGGCGGGATGTTTGGTAAATGACGCTTTGTCTTTCCGGATAGTCTGACTGTCGGTATCTGCTGTCGTCAGGTCTGCTGACAGCTCCTGATGTTGATACCCCTGCCCGCCCTGCCCGGGCGCCTCTCGTCTCGTCCCAGGCGGAGGGCGACTGTTGCCCTTGTGTGTGTGTGTGTGCGCGCGGGTTTTTTTTTGTGTTTTTTTTAACTAAACTAATTAATTACTCCCACGTATTCCCCGGGTCCCAGCCCCAGGCTGTACCCAAGGGCCAGCTCCGCCTCGTATTTCGCCATGCATGCTTCGCACTCGCTCACCCTCTGCGTGCTGGTGCACGGCACTTGGCAGTGGGTGCAGCGTATGTCGCGCCACCTCCGATCGACCAGCATGTGGATGGTGTATGGTTCGTAGGCCTCCGGCTCCTCCATGGCGAGGTAGCAATGTGGGCACAATGATCGATTCTCGTTATCCATGTATGCCTCGCCCTGCATACACCCGAATTGGTTGATATACCGTTCGTCCTCCGTCATGAGGAGCGTCTCCACGTTTAACCTCCTGGGTGGCTGCATGTTGAATGTTGCTGTCATACTGATGGGACGCTGTCTTGTCCCCCCGCTGAAGTTTCTCGAAGGCGTGATAGTCCGACGGTGGTCTTGTCAGCGTTTTTACTACCGTGCGTCTTGTGTTTCGGTCTTGTCTGCTGTTGGAATGCTCGCTGCGAAGGTTTATTCCGCGGTTCCGCAGATGAGGATCCGCGGCACGCTCCTTGGGTCATCTTACTGTTAGATAACCGCCTGGGTCTGCAACGTGAGCGATTTTGGTTCTGCTGTGTGACGTCTTTCCAAAATTGGTGGCCGCAAGGAGGGTTGCTGTGTGGGCAGTGCTGAGGCTGGGGGTCCCACTTCGGGGTCCGTTGTAGTTTTGGGTTGCTGTTTCGTACGGTGGTGCACGGTCCTCATTACAATTATGATGACTATTGCGCTGGTTGTTACGAGCCCCAGCGTGGGCGAGTGTATTAGGGTCGGTTATGGTGTGTATGGAGGTATCTGCCGTTTATTCCAATGGGTTCCGGGAGTAGAACTATCTCAGGCCAGGCCCCAGGTGAACCAAGGGCTGTCCCTTCGACAGCTCTGGGTGGATGGACGGTAGAAGGGAGTAGGAGACAGAGCCCTCAGACTAGGCCCAGAGGCGAACCAAAGGGCTGTCGCTTCCCGTTACTCTGCAGGAGAGGAGGTAGAAGGAAGTTAGGAGGCAGAGCCCTCAGACTAGGCCCAGAGGCGAACCAAAGGGCTGTCGCTTCCCGTTACTCTGCAGGAGAGGAGGTAGAAGGAAGTTAGGAGGCAGAGCCCTCAGACTAGGCCTAGAGGCGAACCAAAAGGCTGTCGCTTCCCGTTACTCTGCAGGTGAGGAGGTAGAAGGGAGTAGGTGGCAGAGCCCTCAGACTAGGCCTAGAGGCGAACCAAAAGGCTGTCGCTTCCCGTTACTCTGCAGGAGAGGAGGTAGAAGGAAGTTAGGAGGCAGAGCCCTCAGACTAGGCCTAGAGGCGAACCAAAAGGCTGTCGCTTCCCGTTACTCTGCAGGAGAGGAGGTAGAAGGAAGTTAGGAAGGGTTTTGGAGTCGCAACACTTTGTAATTGTGGAGTGCGATCGAGCGGTAAACCGCACTCCTGTGGGTCGTTAACGATGCGGGTCCCGATTCCAAGGAGGTTGAGAAGTGAATACAATTTGTTAACTAAACTAAATATATTCTTTTATAAAGTAGTACATAGAATAATAGTGATACAGGATTAAGTAGTTCGTGGAATATAAACGTAGGAAGCCTAATCTCCGTAGGCGTCGCACGGCGAAGCAATTAGAGTCTATTAGTATCCGCGTTCCTTTACGGTGGGTAACGCCGGACCCCCTATTCTCGGTTTTAACGCACTGAGAAATGCGGACTCGAAGTCTTAAATATGTTCGCGTTCTTTTACAGTGGGTAACGCCGGACCCTTGCTCTCGGTTTTGACGCACTGAGAAATGCGGGCTCAGAGTCTTACGGATTGCTACGAGTACCACGGACAGTGATGTGCGATTTAGCGTACTTTCAGCGTAACGTTCCTGGAAAGACTGAACAACCGGACGAGGTTTGGGCCTCCTTTTATTAGGCCGGAACTAGATTGGTAGGGGCACTTTTGCGGAGAAACAGGGAGTGCTGAGTCCTAGTCTTTAGGCGGAGAAACGGCGAGTGCTGAGTATGCGTTTTTGGGCCAGGCGCGTGGCGTCGCACGTGGCTGTTGATTATGGGCGCCTAGGCTGCGGAGTCTCTGATTCTACGCGGTGCCCGTGACGTCACACCGGTGACTCACTTCGGTCCGATCGGCCGGGGCAGCCGCGCTCACAGACGAACGAGTGCGAGAGTAGATGTAACCGTGCGAGGACTCGTATGTAACACCTCCCCCCTCAGACGAGATGTCGCGGAATGTGACACTCTCGTAGGGTGAGCACGGCATGCCCGCGCGACGCGATATCGGGTTAACTTTTGTTCACTTAGTTACTGTACTCAGATTTCGTGGGGGGTTGATCCCTAATTCTTCCAGGTGAGGTATGGTTTGGCCAGGCATCCAGTCCTTGATGTTTTCGTCGGTGATTACGGTCAGGGCCACTTCCCCCTCCCATAGCTCGAAGCTGGTCTTCCGCTTCCTGCTGGGTGTTGTTGTGGCGGGCCCTTCCTTGGTTTGGCTGGCCCCGTGATGGTTTTAGTGTGTCCTAATCGTGGTCTCAGCACCCAGGTTCCTATTTCGGGTGTTTGGTAGGTGAACTCGCGTCGTCCCTCGAATGCGTCGGTCTGGTTCTGTTTATTCTGCATACTGGCGGGATGTTTGGTAATTGACGCTTTGTGTTTCCGAATAGTCTGGCTGTCGGTATCTGCTGTCGTCGGGTCTGCTGACAGCTCCTGATGTTGATACCCCTGCCCGCCCTGCCCGGGCGCCTCTCGTCTCGTCCCAGGCGGAGGGCGACTGTTGCCCTTGTGCGTGTGTGTGTGCGTTTTTTTTATTATTATTATTATTATTATTATTATTTTTTTTTTTTTTTTTTTTTTTTTTTTTTAACTGAACTGAACTGAACTAATTTATCACTCCCACGTATTCCCCGGGTCCCAGCCCCAGGCTGTACCCAAGGGCCAGCTCCGCCTCGTATTTCGCCCTGCAGGCTTCGCACTCGCTCACCCTCTGAGTGCTGGTGCACGGCACTTGGCAGCGGGTGCAGCGTATGTCGCGCCACGTCCGATCGACCAGCATGTGGATGTTATATGGTTCATAGGCCTCCGGCTCCTCCATGGCGAGGTAGCAATGTGGGCACAATGCTCGATTTTCGCTATCCACGTATGCCTCGCCCTGCATACACCCGAATTGGCTCATGTATCGTTCCTCCTCCGTCATGAGGAGCGTCTCCACGTTTAACCTCCTGGGTGGCTGCATGTTGAATGTTGCTGTCGTACTGATGGGACGCTGTCTTGCTTCCCGCGCTGAAGTTCTCGAAGGCGTGATAGTCTGATGATGGTCTTGTCAGCGTTTTTACTATCGTGCGTTTTGTGTTTCGGTCTTGTCTGCTGTTGGAATGTTGGCTGCGAAGGTTTACCCGCGGTTCTGCAGAGGAGGATCCGCGGCACGTTCCTTGGGTCATCTTACTGTTAGATAACCGGCTGGGTCTGCAACGTGAGCGATTTTGGTTCTGCTATTAGACGTCTTTCCAAAATTGGTGGCCGCAAAGAGGTTTGCTGTGTGGGCAGTGCTGAGGCTGGGGATGCCACTTCGGGGTCCGTTGCAGTTGTGGGTTGCTGTTTCCTACGGTGGTGCATGGTCCTTATTGCAATTATGATGGCTATTGCGCTGGTCATGATGAGGAATATGCCCCCGGCAGCGCCAGAGTACAATAGTGCTGATACTGTTCTTTTTTGACGGTGGTTTTCCCCCAGTTCGGTAGCTCGTCGAGCTATTTCTTGCAGTGATGCTGAGGCCAAACTGTTGTTCCAGTCGTCGTCGTCAGGTCGGGTGGTATTTATTTTTGCTAGCTCGTTGAGTACGTCCTTATGGTGTTTGGTTGGTGGGGCGATTTCTGTCAGGTTGAGGTGTATTGGGGGTAAAAAGCTGTTCACTAAGTTGGTCGTAATGGACCCCAGGGACAAGAGCTGGGTTGACCCCGCGAGGACCGTACATCCTGATTTCACATGTAGGGTGCCGGTTCCGCGAACGTACTCCGAGCCGATGGTGCCTTCGTTACAATGCACTTGAATTCTGGTGTTGTATCTGGTGTAGTACAGCCAGGAGTCCTTATTATACAGTCGTTGCCAGAGCGCGTTCCTGTTTACGGCCATGTGGACGTCGCACGCGCCCCAGACGTGTTCCGCAGGGTTTAGCAGCATGGTGGTTTCACAGGTAGGGTTGGTGTTGGTTGAATAGAGTGGTAGTGACATTTGACCGATGAATTGTCTATGGTGGTGATAAGTGTTGTACATGTAGGTTTCGTCCGGGAGGAAGTACGTGTGGTTGTCTTCTGAGATGGCCAGATATGGGGAAGCCGGTTTGACGAACACCGCAACGTCATTACCGCTGTAAGTCTGTGTCGCAGGGCAAGGATATAGTTTGAAGATGTGGAATTTTAGTGGGTCCAGTAGCGGCACGGTAACCTCCAGGATGATTCTTCCGAAACCGTAGGAAATCTGCAGGGTAGCCACCTTGTCCACTTGTTCGGTGCGCATTTCCGCAGGCGTCAGCGGGAACTCGTACAGTGTGGCCTCGGTGAGTTTGTGCGCGGCGCTTATCAGCTGCTGTGGTGAGAGTATAGCGGGGTGCAGGAGTCCTCTTTTTGCGAATAATATGGCGTCGATGATAATGATCAAGTTGGCTTGGTAGTCGGTGATCGTTCGGTCTAGTTCTGTCATCCAGTTTGTCATAGAAGTTTCGAATTCAATTCGCGTGATTTCAGTCTCTGCGGCGTGGAGCGCGTTGGCCAAAACTGTTGTTTGTTTTTGTAGGTTGTCTGTTCTGTCTTCTAATGTTCTCGTCTGTTCGTGTATACGGTGGAATTCAGCGCGAATAATTAATGTCTGATTGGTCATTAATGCGGCCATCTCCTTTCCTTGGGCATAAAGTTTGTCCAGTTCGGTGTCGTAGTATTTGGCATCGTCCTCGTTCAGGGTTCCAAATAGTGCTTTGCTTAAGGATCCGATGAACCCGAGAGGCACACTACGTGTCCTGAGTCTATTTCTTCCTTGGGGGTGTATAGCCGTCATCAACAGGTCTTCGTATTTAGTTGCTACTTCCAATTTTTCCGATAGGCGCGATACTTTTCCTCCGGGGGAGCAATGTGCGAATTTCTGTGTTTTGCAGAATGTGGTTGCCCTTTGTATGGCCGCCTCAATGATGGGGCGGTGGTTGAGGTATTTTTCGGTTTCGATTGACGTGACTAGTCGCCATTGGTTGCGGAAGGTGCGGAGGTCTTGGAGTTTTTCGAAGTAGATTCCCGGGTTGGTTTTCAGAGGTGTTAGTTGGTATTCCCCAAGCGCGTCCCCAATGATCCCGATCAAGAGTGCTATTGCGGGAATGGCTATCATGTTGTCTCTCCTGCAATGATTGCGAAAATTTTCTTCTAGGTTGTTAGTAGCGTGACGTCGCCGAGAGCAAGTGTGCGGGTCTGTGTTCTAAAAATTTGCCTCTTAGTATGCGTGTTTTAGTTTGTCCTGGTGTTTGGTTATAAATTTATTTTCTCCGACTTGTAGCACGACGTTATTTAATTGTGTGGTGTCCATGACGCGGTACGGTCCCACGTAATGGGCATCGAATTTATTGGTGCGCGGTTCCTTTAGGACGAAGACGTCATCACCTGGTTTGAAAGTTTCTGGTTGTGCATGTGTGTCATAGTAGACTTTTGATTTTTGTTTCGCGGTATTTAAGTTGTCGGCGGCGATGTTCCTAATTTCGTCCATTTTGGTTATCAGTTCGGCTAGGTACGATCCGTATGCTTCCAAAGGTTTGTCTGTTTCAAAGGCGCTTGGTAATCTAGCAGGTTTTCCGAAAACTAACTCGTACGGGGTGAAATTTGTAGCTTCGTGAACGGCCGTATTGTATGAAAGCATGGCGAATGGTATTAAAATGTCCCAGTCGTCGTGTTCGTCCAAGTAGTGCTTCATGTATTCGGTCAAGACAATGTGACTTCTTTCTAATGACCCGTTGGTTTGTGGCCGATATCCGGAGGTGGTTATTCGATTAATTTTGAAGATCTGAGCTAGGTTGGTCATTAATTTCCCGATGAAGCTGGTTCCCTTGTCGGTGAGGATTGCTTTGGGAGTTCCGTATATTGCGATGAAGTGGCGAGCAAAAGCGTCAGCAATTGTGGTGGCGCGTATATTCGGTATTGCGACAGCGAGGCAGTATTTTGTTAAATTGTCTTGCATAGTTAAGATGTATCGGTTTCCACTGGGCGTTTCTGGGAATGGTCCTACGGTGTCCAAAGATATTTTGTCGAAGGGTGCGGCTGGGGTGTCGGTAAGGAGCATTGGTTGTCTGGTTTTGACTCGAACCAGTTTCTGTAGTTGGCAACTTTTGCACTTCCTTATGTGATTTTGTATGTCGTTGCGCATCCCGGTCCAGTGGTACAGTGATCTCAGTCTGTTGTAGGTCTTTGTGACGCCCTTGTGACCGCCGACTAAGCTGTCGTGGGCTTCCTGTATTAGTGCTGGTCTGGTCTCGAGCGACGGGGTTTCTATGGTTTTACTGCAGATTTGTATTCGGATATTAGTTTTGCTGAATACTCTTTGTACTAGGTCGTGGAATTCCTGCGTCGTTATATTGTCGTGACTGTCCCCCGCAGCTGATATTCTGACGGAGCGAGTTTTTGTTTGTTGTAGGGCTTTTCGGAGATTGATTAATCCGGTGAGTATTTCTTGTTCGGTAGCGTTTTGAAAGAAGTGCGAGGTTGCGACTATGCTAAAAATTCGGTATTGTCCGTTGGTTGTTATCACGACTTGCCCTTTACTCGGTTGGTTTTCGATGAGATCCTCGTGGTTTACGAGTTCCAGGGCGGACAGGGTTTTTCCTATTGTCGTGGTCAACTGGCAATCCGTCGCGATGAAGTGCGCGTAATTTTGCTTCCTGAAGGTTAGGGTTTCTTGAATTATGCTTATGTCGTTATTTCCGCTGTCGTCGCTATCCGTAGAGTCCGGTCCGTGCTCGGTATCGTCTGTGTCTTCGTGTGTCAGGGTGAATGGTTGGTAAGCAGCAGGTAAAAGGCATTTGAGTTCGGCCTCCAATTTGTCGTCCGAGATTGGTGTGGAAAGGATGGGTTTCTGCCCTGGCTCTATGTGTGACGTGGCAGGTGGTTGCGGAGTGGGTGGCGATACTATTGGGTGCGTTGTCTTACTTGGTTGCGTCGTACGTGGTGGTACTGGTTGTTCCAGTATCGTGGGCGGTTGCGTAGCTGGTGGTGGGTCCTCCGCCGCTGGTATTACTTCTCTTATTGTGTCTTGAAGAGTCAAATCCTCGGTGCTGTTATCAAATGATAACAGGTCGAGGTTCGTATCTTCTCTCAGCGGTGTGCTACATGGCGCCGGTCGGGTGTTCCGATCATCATAGCAGATACTAAATTTTGGCGGGGAGTGCATGACCCGGTTTCGGCTGCGTGCGAATGGGTTGATTTGCGCTGCATCGTCTCCCAGGCCCTTCTCGCGAGTTAGGCTTGGGAGTAGGCTTCGGTTCTGATCCGGGCAGATGGTTGTTGCCGGATTCGACGCAGTTTCGGTCTCCGAAAGTTCTTCCGGTGTGGTTTCTAATTCTTCGTACCGGGGTTGATTTGGTTGTCTTCGGGATTGTCGCAGCCGGCTACCCACGGTGCTGGCGTCTGTTGTCGATAGTGCATGTTTTGGTCTGTATGTCGGGTCTTCTTTACTGCGTTTTGCTAGTGGAAGGCAAGTAACCGGGTTTCTGGATAGTGCGTCGGCATTGCGATTACTCTTGCCGTCCTTGTGCACGACCTCATAGTCGTATTCCATTAGTCGCAGTTTCCATTTGACGAGCCGCGATGAAGGGTCTTTTACTGAATGTAGCCAGACTAAGGGTCGGTGATCCGTTACAAGTGTGAATTTTTGGCCGTAAATATATGGTCTAAAGAGCTTGACGGCGTAGACCATCGCCAAACATTCTTTCTCTGTGGTGTCGTAGTTCCTTTCGGCTCTGTTGAGGCTTCGGGATCCATATGCGATGGGCAGATCGTCGCCCACGGGTCCCTGACTCAGTACTGCCCCGATTGCATAGTCCGAGGCGTCCGTGGTGATAACGAATGGTTCGGAAAAATTTGGGAACTGAAGTATGGGTTCCTTACACAGTTCTTCGCGGAGCTGATCAAATGATCTTTGTTGTTCGTCGGTCCAGTTGAATCGAATTCCTTTTCCTAAGAGGTTTATTAGCGGTTTGGCTTTTGCGGCGAAGTCCTTTATGAACCTACGGTAGTACCCGGCTAATCCCAAGAATTGCTGAATGTTCTTTTGTGACTTGGGGGTCGGAAAATTCTTAACGGCCTGTAGTTTTCGCGGATCCGGTTTTACTCCTTCGTCCGAAATTATGTGGCCCAGATATGCCACCTCTTTTCGGAGGAAATCGCACTTGCTGGTTTGCAGTGTGAGTCCGTGCTTTTCCAGGCGTCTTAATAGTTTCTTGACTTTAATTCCGTGCTCGTGGAGTGAAGATGAGTATATTACTATATCATCTAGGTAGACGAATAGTTCTGTGCCCTGTAGTCCGGTTAAAATTTGGTTCATGAGGCGCTGGAACGTAGGAGGCGCGTTCTTTAGGCCGAATGGCATACGAGCGAACTCGTAGTGCCCTTCGGGGGTGGTAAAAGCCGTTTTCTGCCTGTCCTTGGGATCCAACTCGATTTGGTGGAATCCGCTGGCAAGGTCAAATACCGAAAAATACTTCGCTCCTCCTAATTTGTCCAGTATCTCCGTGATCTGGGGAAGTGGGTATTTGTCTCCCACGGTCTTATCGTTTAAGGCGCGGAAGTCGATGACCATTCGCCAACGAATGTTTCCTTCTGCGTCCGGTTTTTTCGGTACTATCCATAATGGGGAATTGTATGGTGAGGTTGATTCTGTGATAATACCTTCGGCCAGCATCCCGCTGACTTGACGGCGTATTTCTTGTTGGTGAATGATCGGGTATCGGTACTGTCTGGTATTTATGGGTGTGTCGTCGGTCGTATGGATGGAGTGCTTGAAATTTGGGACCTTTCCGAGCTTATCTCCTGGAAGGTGGAAACTGTGTGGAAACTCTGCGATAAGGTTTTGGACGTGTTGCTGTTCTTCTTGGTTCAAGTGGTCCGTCTTTAAGGTTTTCCATATGGCCGTGATTCGGTCTGTGGTGTTTCTGATTGTTGTTGTGTTCTCGGAGGAAATTTCGTCGTCGGAAGAGCTGAGTAAGTCGTAGGGTTGTAGTATCTGTGGTTCCAGTTCGAATTCGATGTCCTCTTCGTTGGTGTTGGTAGCGAGGACGTAGCAGTTGCCATTACGATTGGTGACGGCTGCTTCTCCCAGGAATACTCCTTCTGGTGTTTTTACGCGGGGCAGGTATCCCTCTTTGATTTCTGGGTTCGCTATTTTCAGAGCCAGTTGCTGCGCGGTCCTTTTCGCTAAAAGATATTTGGTTTTCGCGGATGATATAGTAGGTTTGATTTCTTCGAATTCGAGGAAATTAGAGAAATGAATGGGTTTGACGGGGTCGTTGCGTGTAACAATGGTTTTATGATAATATGAAATTTCGGCGTCTTCCTGTAAGAGGAATGGACCTCCTAAAAGGCCGTCTCCTGGGACCGGTAGATTTTCAACTACGTAAAAGAAAATCGGTGCTCCATTGATGGTCAATATTGTAGTTCCGATGGTCTCGACCGGTGTTATCGTGATCCCCGTGATTGCAATTTTCTCACGGGAGATCAACGGTGCTTTATCTCCCAATGTTCCGAGAACGACCAGGTTTACGCAGGCGGCTCCGTCTATGACGAAGTCCCCTTCTCCTGTTTCCAGCTCCGGAACTTCGACCCAGATTCTGGCCATCGGGACTTCCTTGATGAGGAATTGGTCTCTTCGTCGAACCTTACTGTTTTCTGGCGATCTTGAGCGTTCTCGCTCTCCGTGTCGCCTGTACGGTGAGCGCTTGCGGAGTTTAAATGGCCAGTGGATTCGGTTGAGGAATCGCGGGAGGATCTCCATGCCCGTCGCTCGCGGTATTCGGAGCGCGATTGTCTTCGGCACGTATTGCCGTCGTGTCCCTGTTTGCCGCAATTCCAGCAGTATAGTCGGGTTCTGTCGGATTTGTCTTTTTGTCTGTCTGCTGTTCTGTCATTGGGTTTTGTCCTATCGTTTGAATGACTTCTGCCTCGGTCGTAGGAAGGTGAACGCGAGTTTCGGCCGTGCTGTAGTACCATAGCGGTAGTGCGTCCTCTCGTGGGTCTATCTTCCGTGTCGGAATCCGATGCAACCCGATACCGGTAGCGTCTGTCTAGCGGGCTCGGATAACGCGGATAAGACACGTTCCTGCGTTCGGTGCCCTCTCGGTTTGGGCTTTTGCTTCGATCGTCATCGGCTGCTAACCTTCGGTTCCTTAACCGTCGTTCGATGTGAAGGACAGCTTCGAAACCCTCTTCTAACGTTTTAACTTTCGGTTCCATTGATGATACGCGCCATGCTACTCTTTCCGGTAATCCTTCTATGAAATTTTCTAGCGCGTCTTTTTCCATTTCCTTAATCAGTTCGGCTTGGCTATTTGTGTATCTGTCGCGGATCGCGGCTCTCGCGCAGTGCACCAATTGGCTAACGCGGTCTATATAGCGTCGGAGACTCTCTGTGTCGCCGATCCTAAGCCGCGCGATCTCTCCCTGGAAATATGAGAGGCTCTTGCCCGGTGCGTATCGTTTCTTCAGGTGTTTGACAAGCTCATCCACTCTCGTGAATACCTCATCTTGAACGCACGTACGAGCTGGTCCAGTTAGTTTGGTTAATATTATAGCCAGGTATTGTGGTTCGGTTTGTTCCGGGATTAGCGCGAGACCGTTCTCGACGCTTTGGACGAACGTTGACAGAGGAGGATTTTCTCCGTCAAAACTTGGTATGGCCAGCGTGGCTTGTTGTAGACATGTATTTCGTGTGAATAATGCCATTGAGTTAGCCAGAGAGGATGTTAGGTTAGCCATGTCTTCAGAGGAATTATGCGGTCCTTGCGAGAATGACATTTTTATTCGCGTGCTAATTACTTCGCTTAAATAGGTACGTATTCACTTTCCAGTCCCAAAAACGGGGTTTCCGCAACGGTAACTATCCCACCGCTGTCACCAGTTATGTTACGAGCCCCAGCGTGGGCGAGTGTATTAGGGTCGGTTATGGTGTGTATGGAGGTATCTGCCGTTTATTCCAATGGGTTCCAGGAGTAGAACTATCTCAGGCCAGGCCCTAGGTGAACCAAGGGGCTGTCCCTTCGACAGTTCTGGGTGGATGGACGGTAGAAGGGAGTAGGAGACAGAGCCCTCAGACTAGGCCCAGAGGCGAACCAAAGGGCTGTCGCTTCCCGTTACTCTGCAGGAGAGGAGGTAGAAGGAAGTTAGGAGGCAGAGCCCTCAGACTAGGCCCAGAGGCGAACCAAAGGGCTGTCGCTTCCCGTTACTCTGCAGGAGAGGAGGTAGAAGGAAGTTAGGAGGCAGAGCCCTCAGACTAGGCCTAGAGGCGAACCAAAAGGCTGTCGCTTTCCGTTACTCTGCAGGTGAGGAGGTAGAAGGGAGTAGGTGGCAGAGCCCTCAGACTAGGCCTAGAGGCGAACCAAAAGGCTGTCGCTTCCCGTTACTCTGCAGGAGAGGAGGTAGAAGGAAGTTAGGAGGCAGAGCCCTCAGACTTGGCCTAGAGGCGAACCAAAAGGCTGTCGCTTCCCGTTACTCTGCAGGAGAGGAGGTAGGAGGAAGTTAGGAGGCAGAGCCCTCAGACTAGGCCTAGAGGCGAACCAAAAGGCTGTCGCTTCCCGTTACTCTGCAGGAGAGGAGGTAGAAGGAAGGAGTTAGAAAGGGTTTTGGAGTCGCAACACTTTGTAATTGTGGAGTGCGCTCGAGCGGTAAAACGCACTCCTGTGGGTCGTTAACGATGCGGGTCCCGATTCCAAGGAGGTTGAGAAGTGAATACAATTTGTTAACTAAACTAAATATATTCTTTTATAAAGTAGTACATAGAATAATAGTGATACAGGATTAAGTAGTTCGTAGAATATAAACGTAGGAAGCCTAATCTCCGTAGGCGTCGCACGGCGAAGCAATTAGAGTCTATTAGTATTCGCGTTCTTTTACAGTGGGTAACGCCGGACCCTTTATTCTCGGTTTTAACGCACTGAGAAATGCGGACTCGAAGTCTTAGATATGTTCGCGTTCTTTTACAGTGGGTAACGCCGGACCCCTTGCTCTCGGTTTTGACGCACTGAGAAATGCGGGCTCAGAGCCTTACGGGATTGTCACGAGTACCACGGACAGTGATGTGCGATTTTGCGTACTTTCCGCGTAACGTTCCTGGAAAGACTGAACAACCGGCCGAGGTTTGGGCCTCCTTTTATTAGGCCGGAATTAGATCGGTAGGGGCACTTTTGCGGAGAAACAGCGAGTGCTGAGTCCTAGTCTTTAGGCGGAGAAACGGCGAGTGCTGAGTATGCGTTTTTGGGCCAGGCGCGTGGCGTCGCACGTGCCTGTTGATTATGGGCGCCTAGGCTGCGGAGTCTCTGATTCTACGCGGTGCCCGTGACGTCACACCGGTGACTCACTTCGGTCCGATCGGCCGGGGCAGCCGCGCTCACAGACGAACGAGTGCGAGAGTAGATGTAATTGTGCGAGGACTCGTATGTAACACTAACTATGATATTACACTATAACCTAGTCCGCTGCCTCGGGCGTCGGCAGTGCTTCTTCTTCTTCTTCTTCTTCTAACGGTTGATGGGTGGGTGTTTGCGATTCAAGTTCTTCGGTCGGTAGGTGCCATGTGGTATGGTTATTGAGAGGGGCGATGAATGGTGCAAGTAGTAGCCTTAATGGCACGCATGAAATTAGCTGCTTCCGCACGCGATTAACTTTCACACCGCTTCGCCTCAGTCTTCGGGGTGTCGATGTAGTGGTTGCTGGAAAAAAAGCTGTTAGTGAGGTCACCTTATTAGGTGTTTGCCTTGGGCAGGAACTCTCACTAACCTTCCATTTCTAAGTTAATGTAACCAATATTACACATTTAAGTAAACTTTTGATGAAAACAAAACTCTTTTTCTTTCAATTATAACAAAATGGCAGCCAATTCAAACTGTGACATTACTTTTGCGCCTCCTTGTATATACATTATCGAGAACCACGCAGCGCATTCCCACTTATTAGACTATCAACAGGAGAGCGCACCCTATGTATTCAAAACAAGATTTCCTTATTTCCTCAACATTTTTCCTATTATTACTAAAATGAATAAAGCGCCAAAGTAATTCAAATTGATTTCTCGACATCACCGTGCGTAGGAATGCTGTTGATATCCTTCATCTTTACTCCAGTACGAATGAATTTGCGATAACCGCACAAGACCCATCCATATAATAAAGCCAACAAACCGTTTAATTTCACCCGGATTTGTTACCAGACCAGTCCTTTAGACGACATGATTGTTGTTCTGATATAGTTTGTGCAACATATATGTTTGTTTGCGTTGCAATAATCTCAAATATTTTATCAGTAACGAAAATAAAATAAAAACTATGCGGTTCGGTGTAATTAAAAAATTTCTAAATGGGATGTGGTGATTCTAGATGATTTCAAAAAGGTAATCTTGGCCTGATTACCCTTGAGAATCCTCCAATTTATATCAATCTGCTTTTCACCTTCACTACTTGATTGAATTCGACTGCGACGTAGAATTGATGGCCTCATCATATCAGATAATCTACTGCAGGAACTTTCCCCGCTATCTGATAGTATTCGACGTCTTTTAAAATGCTCCGTGAAGATGAAACTTCATCTCAATTGTTCAAGATACAATCTTCGCTTGAACTCATTTTTAGGCTAATTACTCTTTGCGGTCGGAGCCGTCCGACAAGCGAGCGTTGCTGTTGACGAGAGGTATTGGCGCGTGTAGCAAAGAAAATGTACATGTTGAACGTTTGCGTTATAAACACTAAGGCTTTATTTAAATATGAATAAACTTTTTAACAATGTTGAACAAATTTATAAAATAACAAATGGAAAACAAATAACAATAATTGGCCATGTTTATATATGACTTATTTTCTATTCTTGCATGGTGCGGTATCTTTCAAAGCAGTCACCTATGTGCAAGGCCGGTTTAGCTGAACAAGTGGCACAATAATATCTGGACTCCCTTCTTCCACCTTTGAACTTCCGATTCGAGCATACCACACAGTCTTCACTTCTCCCAGCATCATCTCGCCGAATAATGTGTAAAATACCGTTGAGCCTTTCTGCTGTCCCAGATCTATCGGTTCGCTGTCACGGAAATCTCCAATTAGTTGATCTACGATCTAAATGCGATAGTTTTTTTTCAATTTGTTTTTTTTTCTGGTTTTCCCTGTAGAATAAATAGGAATTTATTGTTGATATTTCAAAGCCCCAAAAAAATAGTTTTCGCCACCATTTTTGGGATCTCCGCATGAAATAGTACGTACTTGTATACTGCTCTGCTTTGTCCACTCTACCCATATATTTATTCTAATCTACAACCACCTGCGGCTTTACAATATTTGTTCTTCCTTCTTTGCGTGTTCTTTTACTGACGGTTGTCGTAGATGCGGTAGCACAAGTGCTGAGCATTGTCACGATCCGTTTGTCTTTCCAAGCCAGTAGCAGGGTGTTCTTGCCCCTGTATGCAATGATTTTGTTTTTCGCCATTTTTGGATTTTTTACTTTATTTGGAATAAATTTCCTATTTGTCCGAATTGTTCCAGTTAGGTAACATTTCATTTCTAACAACGCATCGGCCAACGGAATACTTGTAAAATACCGATCATTGTAGATGTGATATCCCGCAGCTTCTGGATTTGTTTGTAGTAAATTTTGGTAGTGCTGTAGAACTATTCTTGTACTTGTTACGTGCCCTAGCGTGGGCGAGTGTATTAGGGTCGGTTACGGTGTGTATGGAGATATCCGCCGATTATTCCGATGGATTCTAGGAGTAGAACTATCTCAGGCTAGGCCCTAGGTGAACCAAGAGGCTGTGGCTTCGACAGTTCTGGGTGGAAGGACGGCAGAAGGGAGTAGGAGACAGAGCCCTCAGACTAGGCCCAGAGGCGAACCAACGGGCTGTCGCTTCCCGTTATTCTGCAGGTGAGGAGGTAGAAGGGAGTAGGAGACAGAGCCCTCAGACTAGGCCCAGAGGCGAACCAAAGGGCTGTCGCTTCCCGTTACTCTGCAGGTGAGGAGGTAGGAAGGAGTTAGAAAGGGTTTTGGAGCCGTAACACTTTGCAATTGTGGAGTGCGTTCGAGCGGTAAAACGCACTCTTGTGGGTCGTTAACGATGTGGGTCCCGATTCCGAGGACGGTGAGCAGTGAATACAATTTGTTAACTAAACTGAATATATTCTTTTATAAGATACACAGAAAGTAGTACAGTCACGGTTGGATAGTTCTTAAATTGTAAACGTGGGAAGCCTAATCTCCGTAGGCGTCGCACGGCGAAGTAATTAAAGTCTTATTATATTCGCGTTCTTTTACGGTGGGTAACGCCGGACCCCTTATTCTCGGTTTTAACGCACTGAGAAATGCGGACTCGAAGTCTTAAATATGTTCGCGTTCTTTTACAGTGGGTAACGCCGGACCCTTGCTCTTGGTTTTGACGCACTGAGAAATGCGGGCTCAGAGTCTTACGGATGGCTGCGAGTACCACGGACAGTGATGTGCGATTTAACGTACTTTCAGCGTAACGTTCTTGGAAAGACTGAACAATCGGACGAGTTTTGGGCCTCCTTTTATTGGGCCAGAATTAGATTGGTAGGGGTACTTTTGCGGAGAAACAGCGGGTGCTGAGTCCTAGTCTTTAGGCGGGGAACGCCAGTGCTGAGTATGCGTCCTTAGGCCAGGCGCGTGGCGTCGCACGCGAGTGCTGATTATGAGCGTTCAGGTTGCTGAGTCTCTGATTCTACACGGGCCCGTGATGTCACCGCGGTGACTCACCTCGGCCTGATCGGGCGGGGCAGCCGCGCTCACAGCCGAACGAGTGCGAGAATAGATGTAATTGCGCGCGGACTCGTATGTAACAGGGAAGAGGGTGTGGATGGGTGATGGAAGGATAAAGATAGAGGGGACATGGTGGAGGTGGGAGGAAGAGAGGAGGGAGTGGCGGGAGGTTGAGGGGGGTGTTGTGGGGGGGGGGGGGGAGATGAGAGAAGAGAGAAAAGGGCCGGGGGAGAGAAAGGATTAGGGGATTGGGTAGAGCAGGGGGCGGGGTGAGGGAAGGGAGCGAATGGCGAGAAGGAAGGAAGCAAAGGAAGAAATGCAGGCAGAGGGGAAGCGGAAGCCCAAGGAGAGCCGGAGGAGAGAGGGACGGCGTTGGAGATGATTGATATTTTTTTTTTGTTGTTGTTTGCTGTTGTTTGTATATGTGTACAAGTTGCAATCCCGAAAGGGACGCAAAATAAAGGCATTACAATAAACATATGAGGGTTTGAAACAGATTGCCAATATCTGAGACGATTGTAGGTCTAAAGATTGAAGGATACAAAAAGAAGATAGTGTGTGGATGTAAGCATTTGAGTGTCCGAGAATTGGGAGATTACGACAAGGACTAACTGCACAGAACAAATGCAAGTTATGCAATTTGTTACCCGATACAAGATACATTGTGTAACAGGCTACAAAAAAAATAACTACCGAATTCAAAGTTCAAACATTTATATCTGTGGGAATTTCTTTAACAGTATATATTTATTAAATGAAAGTTGAATGCTGGTACAAAAAATATCGTTTCGTGTTTACTTATTCGCGGATACGGCTACGGTTGCCTTCGCACGCTTTTGTTTCACGCTGGACCATCCGACCTATCTCTTCCATTTCCGCATACGTAAACACATCGGTCAAAGTGCTCATCCTGCATATGTAACAAAAATGTAATACATGTTTACATACATAATTATCGGAAGCACTCAGAAAAAAAGAAACAAGTGAAATAATAAACTGACTCTGTTCGAGATTCAGATTTTTTTTTAGAGGAATGCCGGGTAGGTGGTTACTCGGGAATGAAACATTTTCATTTTTCAGTAATTAAGATGACGTTTAATCTCAGTCACTTGTGTGCAAACCTATTGGAGCCTACACAGGGCGATACGCGATTAGCCCCTAGTGCTGACATCTATCGGTGTTGCTATCGGGCGCCGGCTCCTTGCCAGGCGCGGATGTGCGTGTTGTCCTCGCGCCGAACGCATGATAGTCAGCTCAATGCAGTCTTTGCCACCGTTGACAAAGCGTGTGTACAAAAAAAGCTTCTTAGTGTTACCGGATCTTTATATTTTATTTTGCCCACTCGTAATACTGCTCACAAAACTACGATTGGTGCGCTTACTTAAATAAATACAGAGTTCGAGATGTATATTTAAGACAAGTTCACGACATTAAATTAATGCACGGCGGACGGATATGATTATTTGAGACACGAAATTGATCACGTTGCATCGCAATGTAATTGCCGCAATAATATTAATAAATAAAATATTAATTATACGGCGTTTCTGTGCCGAAAGTTAGAGTTTGAGATTGAGAACGAACTGCTTCACATTTACATGTTACCGTAGATCAATTCGCACGCGAGGTAAAAACACAGAAAAGCACGAGATTGAAAGAACGGTACGACACACTTGTTCTTCTAAATTCAAACTTTTCGAGAGTGAGCCGGCGTTCGCACGCGGGCTGCCGGTTGCCCGCGACTTCGGATGCTCTGTAGCTGCTGGCACCGAAGTCCTGCGGCCGGTGTAATGAACATTTGGGACCATTCCCGAATAGACTCACTGAATACTTATAAACAAATAAATCTAACGGTGGAGAGGACGGACTATTGCAAATTATTCAAAAATTATGCGGCGACAGTAACACGTACGTCTTTGCCATGAACATTACCGGTGGCCGACACTAAGATGGTCCGTGTGGCCGTGGGGGTCACAGGTGACCCCTAGTAAAATTGACGCACTATACGCTATTATACACTAGCATTTACCTGTTGTGCAAAAAATTTCGAAATCATATGTACCACATAATGTACACTAGGGAGATTGGCATTACGATAAGTTTCGTACGAGGACAGGAAGCTGAAAAGGGGAAGAATGGGTGATGTGGTTGCAACAGACAAAACATCTGTAAATAGCAAAGCTTTTGATGTCATGTTTGATATTCTTTCTTAGTAAAACGTACAAGTGTTTTGCGACTACTGAAAAGTAATGTATTTTCGAATATATGAGAATAAACCTACGAATCTCTCCAAGTTTTTCACATTTTGAAGTACTTATTCTTTGGGCCGTAAGCAACTACCCTAAGTACTCTGTTTCTCTGTACAGAAATTTATACATACCTGTATTTGTTAAACCTCAGATATAATTTTTTGTCTACTAATAATCTGTATTCTTTGCGCAATACTTGAAAATGATATGTCAATGAAGCTGTGGCGATTAATATATCATCGATATAAGCTACAACATCACCATTTTTATAATTTGGACAATACATTCGTAATACATCTCCGGAAACAGGTTTCAGACCAAATCGTATTTTAAGCCAGTCGAATTGTCCCATCTTCGTAACAAACGCAACGTATTTTATCGATTCTTGTGCAATGGTAATATGGTAAAACCCATCTTTCAAGGTCCAGCAGAGCAAAGTATGCTTGTCTTCCAAAATATTAAACTGGTCTTCGATTACTGGATTTGGATAATTATCACGCGCAATATGTCGATTTTATTGGGGATAATCAACGTGTATGATTTGTTTATTATTTTCTTTCTTTTATTGGGGATAATCAACGTGTATGATTTGTTTATTATTTTCTTTTACATTAAAACAATTGGTGACGTTTATTCGGAGGTACTCGGTCTAATAATCTTCCTATATATTAGGATCTCTGAAATGTTTAGTAACTGCTTCTTTGCTGCGGACGTGAAGCGACACGATGCAAAATGAAAGTGACCTTTTGAGAATCAATGTATCTTCGGTTTCTGGTCCTTTAGAGCGTTGCGGTTCCAAATTTTCCGCACTGGAAATTATTAAGTTTGTTTACGTGGTCTTGTTTAATTCCATTACTAATCTTTAGATTGATGTTATCTTGCAAATCTTCAGGTTTTAACTCTATGTTGTAATATGTGTTGCGATACTGTTCTCTGGTCCATCATCACCTTTGAATGTACAATGAAATAGTTTGAAACGGTCTCTGCAGACAATAGCAGAAGATGCCATGGTATTATGTCTTACGATATTTATCATAATGTCCTCGCGAGTTACGTTTTCAAATATAACTTTGGCTTTAACTGTTTCTATAAATTCCACTGAACTATTGTTAACACAGTGATATCCACTTTGTAAGCTTCAATTATCTATAACACTTAAAGAAAAAAAACATTTCTTTTATTAATGAAATTTGACTGGCACTGTCAATAAGGGTATATAAGTTTGTTTTAAAGTAGTGTGCGTTTCAGCGGAGATATGTATGTAATGCGCTACGATCGCGGTTCTGATTCGGCGATTAGTGAGAGACTAGTTAATAAGAATAAATTTGCGTACCTTAGTTGACACAATGGTCTTGCATATAGCATTGACGACATTTCACCACTGTATCCTGTACATAGTCATCCACATATATTTGTATTAAACCGCAAGTAACTTCGTGTTATCGGCGATTGCAATCGACCCGCTCGACATTCCAAGTCCGATCAACTACAGCTTCAGAAGTGGCATCAACTGACTCAGTGATTACTTGGAAAGAGATCAGGTGACTGAGTGATCGATTTCTGCTTCGAGAAAAAAAGAGTATAATGGAAATCCGTTAAGTGTCTTCGCAACTTGATTTTTGCGAAAGAAGGCGATCGAGGGAAACGGTCTGTCTGCTTTTGGAGGATTGACTTCCCGATCAAGTCATCAGAGTTTCAAGAGAAGATCGAATGCGCAGCCACAATTGTTAAGTTGGATGTAGTGATTCGCATTCACCATTGATCAAATTTGGATTATGGTTGAAAGATTAATGACGTTGCGCGACGAGTTTGCGAGCGTTTGGCGGTATTGGCACGACTGAATGTCTCTTTTGAGCAAACGGCGTGAAGATCCGAAGGAGAATGCAAGCTTGAGGAAGCGGATTATACGATCCAACCAGCTGACGTTAATGCAAATATGCAGTCAACTCGGCGATTTCGGAAGGCCACATCACGAACCATCTATGTTGCTCGAAATAGTTTATCACATCATCAAGAAACGCCACCATTTACCCAGAACTTTTCTCATATTCGAGATTCCATTCGGCGACCGCATGGAATATTTGGGTACGTAGTAGAAAGCTGCACTACGGACTTTGAAGATAATGCGAACTTACTGGAATGGAACGATTTGCGAATCTTTTTTTCGCGAAGAAGTCTCCAACTTGGCTAGGCCTGATTCTTCTTGCAAGGCGAACATGATGATGAGCTTCGAAAATGCTAAAGTCTCTTGTATCAAAGGAATGCTCCACACGTATTAATACTCCAAACGACATGCTGCTCAAAAGGCGGATGGGGTGTGACGAATCGGTACACGGTACTTTTCGGTTATGAAGAAAATGGGAGCACGACGATACCTTGAAACGGACGCTGTTATTTAATATATTGTGGATGAAATTACAGACAATTTAAATCGGATACTTCCATTATACGAGGGATAACACGTAGAAGACTTGAAGAACAAACTCAATATTTATTCGCAAAATAGTTTGTGAAAGCTGGTGCCAGCAATCAGAGGTACACGTCGCAAACAGATGCACACGCAGCAGAAGTTTCAACGTTGCCACCAAGATGTTCTTTTCGCAACGAAACGGGACACTGAGAAGGCGTGTGTCCAAAGCGAAAGCCGTCGTGGGGAACAATATACATTTGCGGAGCTAAGGGGCATCTGAACCTTTTTTACTCCCAACGTTCTACGGATCAGAGAGAAGCAATGTTCGCGCCGGCGACGGATGCAGCGTCAGCAACAACGTATTTTATTCGAATTGGAAATACGTAATACCTTTGTATGATATCGAATTCACTTTGGACATGTGTATAATACCTATCGTCCTTAGTCGAAATGATCATCCCAATAGCATAAAAATTAGTGCACGTGATTGTAGACAGCAATGGGAGAAAGTAAACCATAGCCAAGGAACTAACTGTATAAGATCGATTAAATCAGAAATTCTTTGTCTATGCTAGTGATATTGACAACAACTTTTATTTAGTCCGCAGAGTATAATAAACTGCACTCGCTTATTGGGCAGAAAGACTGTTCGACCCTCTGGGTTAAAAATAACTTTTCGCGGGACAGTGGAATTTCATTGCGATCTTCAGAAAAACATGGTAAATGCCGATCAGTTAAAGCCAGAGATATTTAACTCCTTGTCGTATCAGTTTACTTGGAAACATTCCGGCCCAAAGCATACACCGGAATGTTCGGAAAAGGAGCTGAAGTGGCGGAGACATTGTATCAGAATTTCAAACATATCTTGAGACTGGCTCTGAAGTAGCCGTGCATGTATCTTTATTTATGATACTGGCGGATCCTGTATAAGTAATAATAATATAATTAATCAATTGCAAGTCCGATTCGTAATATTCATGTTTGGTTCAAAATCTTGGTCACGAGTCAGGCTCGTGGTATTCACATTTGACATGAAATTACGATCACAAATCCATCTTGTGATATACATGGTTGGCCCGAAATTTTGATCACGGGTCAGACTCACCAAAGTACGGCAAGAGGTTAAAATTGATTTGGTAGCAGATAGCTGAAAGAATAACATTTCTGCAAATATTAAGGTAATTGAAATAGTAGAATGTAATTCACGCAGTCGAGTCGGAGAAATTGTTAAACAACATTAACGTAGACCCTAAACGATCAGAGTTGCCGATGGCACTAAACTTGACATGCTATCAGTACACATCCAAGCCATCAAGCATATTACTATAATCTGGCAAAATTATTCTATGTTGAAAAATGCTGTTGAAAACATCGTTGAGGACTTATTAGACAAACAAATCATTCGTCCTAGTAACTCCCATATTACAATCCAATTCTATTGTGGAAGATATATAATCGGAAGTATTTTAAATGTCTGTTCACTACACAGACTTGAACAAATAAACTTTACGAGGTAACTTCCCAATTCCGATAATAGATGACCAGATTGATTAATTACATGACAATATTTACTTTACGGGATTAGATTTAAGAGATGCAATTCATTATGTACGATTCAACGAAAACTTAGTTAAATATATGGCTTTTATATCTTTTATGGGACAATTCAAATACTTGTGTATGCTGTTTGTATTATCAAACAAACCTTCATTTTTTTTTGCGTTTACCAATGCCACTTCCCGAAAATGATTGGGTTGCACAAAGATATTAATCTATTTAGATGATATTTTAATCGCAACACAAATCGTTGGCAGCGATTTAGAGATTTTAAAGTAGGCCTTTGATTTCGTGGCCCAAATGTGATTGGAATTAAGGTAGACATGGATGCGAACGAAATCGTTTATTTGGGTTATTACATATGCTCATTGGTTGACGGAGTAAGTAAAGAAAACCTGTACAGACTTACAGGATACCAATACCGCGAAAGGCCGAGAGTTTGTGTAGCTTTTTAGGATTAGTATATAGTAAGTACTTTAGGAAATTCATATAGAATTTGCGGTAACAACGAACTCTTTCAACGATTTAGTGAAATCTAAGAGGTAATACCGATGGGATGACGAATTGTTCAAATGTTTCAAAGAAAGAAATGCTTCTGGCCATTTATTCTTCATTAGCAGAAATGGAATTACATTGTTGTTCGGGCGCCCATGGATAGAAGTCAGTATTATTGCAAAAAGAGGCAGATGAAAAATTTCACGCTATATGCGATTTTTGTAAAAAAAAAAAAACCTAAAACGGAGTTCAACTATCACAGTTTCGAGTTAGAGGCGTTAGCGATAATTTACTCCTCGGAAATGTTTAGAATTTATTTACACGGAATTACTTTTAACCCTTCAACTATTCCACGACTCCTTGGAATTCTGTAGAATTGATTTACAGGGGATTCTTTTTAATTCTCCGATTCTTGCTCGACTCGGACCGTAACGGAATCAGTTCTGAGTCAAAACACCGACAGTCACTAATTGTAAGCCATACTTACAGTCGCTTGAGCTGATTGTCGCACACTTGTCAAACCCGACAAATATTCGAGTATTTCGATGAAGAGCTCTTGTTCTTCAAGTACAAATGCGCGTTCTTCGCGTGGAATTAATCGGCAAAGTCGAATGTGAGGAGTTAAGAAATAATGCACGCGAGACTGTATAATATCTATCATTATGTCAAAAATGTATATTAAACATATAAATTTTTAGGGCTAAAGGCGTTATTATGGATCACTCTATAAAAGACTATAAGTAAATCAAAAATTTCGTTTCGGCCTGGATCTACTGGCGGACTCATCAGTCTGGCTATGCCAGTAGATCCTGCCCCAGACGAAGCTAACATGTAAAAATGTATATTCGCCTCGGTGTCTACAGAATTCTGAAAATTCGGTGGAGATTTCGTCCACAGGAAAAGTCTGGGATTAATCTCCATCTGCGGTGTAACAAATGAGTGCTATGGTGGAAGGAGCGGGGGTGGATGTATTAGTCGTGTGGAAACGGGATCGTGACATATATGATTTCGGAACTTTAATGCAACGTAGTACAATATATTTTAACAGAAAACAAATTAACAAATAACAATTAACAATCAAAAATTAACACAATGGATAATGTGGGGTGTGCGTACGACTCAAAGTACTCTCTCTCTCTCTCTCTCTCTCTCTCTCTCTCTCTCTCTCTCTCTCTCTCTCTCTCTCTCCCCCTCTCTCTCTCTCTCTCTCTCTCTCTCTCTCTCTCTCTCTCTCTCTCTCTCTCTCTCTCTCTCTCTCTCCCTCTCTCTCTCTCTCTCTCTCTCTCTCCCTCTCTCTCTCTCTCTCTCTCTCCCTCTCTCTCTCTCTCTCTCTCTCTCTCGGCGGGGCGAATAAACGACTGTCGCACTGCCCCGAAGGGCAGTCCGACCGCGGTGATTCAGTCGGGGACAAGACGAGACGAAAAGAAGGACGCGAAAGCGCTAACATTGTACGTCCTGACGGTGACGTACGCGTAAAGGCGGCGCGCTTCCGTTGCTTGCGTCGATACGCCACAGTCGCATAGAGGCCACTTATCGTTCGCTACTGTATAGGCGTAAAAACGAATTTCCATCGCAACAATGATAACTAGCATTTTTCTAATAATATTACATCAAACATTACAACTTTATATATATGAATTAGAATACAATTGCTTAGAAATACAGTTTTTGTTCTAAATCAATATATGAGGAATAATTTAATATTTTGAAAGTTAATTACAGAAGGGAAAAGGTTGAAACTACTTTGAATTCTTGATGCGTACCTTGATATCTATATTCAATTTTTTTTTCATGATTTTCAGTTATGTTATAGTCCGGGATGTGTTATGATCAGGTAGTTCAATTCTTTGTGGTGTTGTCTGTATCGGGTATTGTCGTGTCCCATGAAATTTATAAATGTCCAAACTGTTTTTATTTCCCTTCATCGTAAGTTTACCTTGTTGCGTTTATTTAGATACATTTAGATGATCTGTATCTGTTCGGTAATTTATGGATTTTTTGTTTTGAATAATGTGAATCATTTTCCCGATTAGTCTTTTTCTTAAATTTGGTTCGATGTGTAAAACTACTGTTCTTTGGAAATGAAAACTATGTTAATTTTGTATGGCATATTCAATTCAGTCAGTGTGATATTGTGTGGCAGTTTTTGGTCTTTTATGTTCAGTGATTCTGTGCTTTAATTGTCTTTTTCTCTGTCCTATACATATATACAATATTGTAGTTATGACACCGGATTGAATAAATTACATTGGTTTTCTCTGTGGAACTGATTTTATCTTTTGATGATCCTATAAGTTTTTGAACGTTATTTTTGTTATTGAAATGGATTCTTATATTTAAGTCTTTTAGTGATTTTTTGACCAAAATGAAGGTATAAGGACTATAATTATTGGTGTTATATTTGTAATGTAATGATTGATAGATTGAGGATTTAATTGAGATGAGTTTTGTCTTGTACGTGTGTTATTAAGTGAGGTTACATTAATATATTTTGTTAGTAGACGGATTGGGTAATTATTATTAATTAAAGTGGTTTTTATTAGTTTTCGGAGTGGAATTTTGAATGAGACAATTCCATAGCTCTATGAATTAGGGTTATTATTAATGGTTTTTTTCTGAAAATACGAATGAGAAGAGTTGAAATTTAAATATCTGCCAGACCAGGTTCGTTTTTGTTAGCAAAAGCAAAGATGGTTCCGCTTTTAGCACTCAAAGTGCGCGCGTATTTTCGGGGGGGCGCTGAGTTTGTTCCGTGATCGATGGATCGATACTGTATACCTCGGCATCCGCCAGGTATCGGAAAAATCAGCGGCCATCACTTTACAAAGGACATTCCGAGCGACATAGACGTATTTTTATAACCGAAGCGATTTAGCGTAAATCCGACATCATCCAATCTTGAATAATAAACTCAACGTGTTTAATCCATACAACCGCACTACGGGATAAATATTTCACCCTCCAAAAGTTTTCTATACCAATTTGTTAAGATGGTGTTGTCTTATTTAATCAATAGAACATCTAGAAAAGGAATAGACGAAGGAAAGGAATAGAGACATTTCAATTTTGTGACTAAATTTAAGTTTTTGATGGTAAGAGTTGAAAACATTTAAGGTATCGTGAATTTTGTTAGCCGACATTGCAATGATTATATTGTCGACAAATCTTTAAAAAAGGAGGGTTGACATGATAGTAAACTTGTACAATGAATGTTTTAACCTTTGCATGACTGTATTTGCCAGAATCAGTGCTAAAGATGAACCCATTGACAATCCGAAATTTTGTTGCACAAATTTATTTTGACATGAGGAAAATGTATTATCCATGATTAGTTCAATTGCTTTAATAATTTCTTGTATTGGGATGCTTGATGAGTTTAATTTTTCTTTATATTTATGTAGATTTTCTTTTACTAATTCTTTCGGCATGTTTGTGTACAATGATGTAACGTCTAAAGATACTAATTTAAATTTATTTGGTATCTGGATCACACGAATAAATTCCGTAAACGGGAAACTGTCTTTTGTATATGAAAAATGGTTTTCATCTATTATTGGGTCTATTATTTTTATTAGATATTTAGATAAGTTGAATGTGGGTAAATTTATGCATGAAACTGTTAGTCTTATGGGAGTGTCTTTTTTGTGTATTTTGGGTAAGTCATATAACCGTGGGTATTTGGAGTGAGTCAGACGGTTATTGGGACTAATTTCTATTTTTGATTTTTACTATAGGGTTTCTATTAATTTTTATGTATGTACTCTTATCATCAATATACTGCTGCACTCATATCTTGATAAGTCGTCCGCTATCCGTAGTGCATGTAATGCACCGTCTCCTTTTGCTACTCGTTTCCAAAGTTTCCTTTGTATCTTCTTCTACATTTTCACAATTACGAAATTGTTTCAAACTTCATGGAATATGCAGCGGAATGCCAATTGTTTTTTCACTTCGTCTTTGAAGTTTATCTAACGTGAGTTAGTGAGAAAGCTGTTTCAGGAACAGCCGCATCTTTATTGGTTTCAAATCATTTCCCAGATAAATTATCTGCGAATTTATGTCAGCAACATCAACATGGTAAAGAATGTAGGATTGAGGGTGGGGTGATTGCGACGAGAATGACACGAGTAATGAATACCGTTTATATTTCAATGGTCGCACCAAACGCCTACAACTTTTTTTCGTTCGCGGGTCGCTGTTCACAAGTCGCTGTTCACTAATCGCAGGTCGCTCACTATCGCAGGTCGCTTACTATCGCAGATCGCTTACTACGTGGTCGTCCTGAGACTGCCTTCACAACGCGTGCCTCCTTCCGCAACGCCTCGGACCCTTACGCGATCGTCCGCTGTTAGGCACGTCTCTCTCTTTCTCTCTCTCTCTCTCTCTCTCTCTCTCTCTCTCTCTCTCCCATACAAAAGCCGTGTACGCTCGTCCCGTTCGTTCGTCTACTAGTTCACACGCTTACGGCAATCGCTCACACTACAAGAATATATTCATAGGCCAATGTTTTATATTCTTTGCAACGCTAAGTGTAGCGCACAGTTTTTCAACATTGCCTACTACTCCCTTTGTAGAATTCTACAATGTAATTATCGATGGTTTATTTTTCTTGCCTGTTTCCGAATGAAGAGATTTATCGTGATGAAAGCTGGACACAAGTGTAATAGTTTTGTCCTCCTTTGGCACGTATGATACTAAGGTAGTACCACGATTCAATCCAAAGCTACTTGGATACACTTCCCTGAATTTCGTTTTGACAGATTAAGGTGGCAGCTATTTTTTTGCTTTTTTTTACTGTGCCAACGTAGGAAAGTTTCATGTCTTTCAGTTCTTCCACTAAATCCAGGGCAGTGGACCAATTGTCTGTTGTCAGATTGCGACCAGATCCACGTAATGGTACAATCATTCTCTTCACTACATCTGTTGGCTTATTGCTGATATCAAATGGTCTATCGGGTTGCTTCCCAGCATAAATTTTCAAATTATAGGTATAAGAAATTTTAGAGTCAACAAAAGTGAGTATCGTTTAAACCATATTTTGATGGTTTTGATGGAATATACTGTTTAAATGTGCATCTTCCTCTAAAACCTGCGAGCATTTCATCTAATGTTACAAATTCACTTGACCAGTTAGCAGTGGCGCACCTTTTTCCGAGCACGCACCTATATGTGTGGCCGAGAAAAGAAAGTAGAAAGGAGAGAAAGGAAGAGTAGGGTGAGGAGACAAACGAAGGCAGGAGGTAAAAAAGTAGCGCTTCTTGCGCAGTTCAGGATGTTGAAATTGGTTGAAATTCAAACTCACAGTAAAAAGTGGAAACTCTTTATTTTCTTAGTCTGTAACACAGTTCGTGCCACAAACCGCGTGTCTTCAAGCTCGTCCTTTTTGTTTCTAACAATTTCTCATTTGTTCTTAAAGCTAGTCTCGATTGTTCTTAAAATATCTTAAACCTAAATGCGCTCCCGCCTGCAGCGTCAGTCCGCGCGACCGTCAGCGCCGCGCCGCGACGTCGTGGTGTGACCTGCGTCAGGCGCTTTAGTCACGCCACAAAAGGAGAAGGAGAGCGACAGCTAGCGGAAGAATCAGTAAAGAAAATAAGTAGGAAAGGGGAAAGGGGAAAGAGAGAAAGGAGAAGTGAAAGAAAGGGAAGGTCGATAAAGTAGAGTAAGGAGATAAGTATGAGAGACAGAGAGAAGAAAAGGAAGAGGAAAACGGAAATGGAGATGGAGGAAAAGGCAGAACGAGAGGAAGACAAATGGATGTTCAAACCAGGGAATAGGGTGCAGAGGTCGCCAAAAAAGAACGAAAGGAAGAAAGAACAAGGTAGGGGGAAAGCAGGGGGGAGGAGGAAGATTGGAGGGTAGAAATGAGAAAGCAATGGAGGGTAATAAAGGAGGAGATCAGAGGGATGACGGCAATAACACAAAATTGGGAACAACAAAGAAATACATACGTAGTTGTGCAATGAGAGTTCTAACGCAAATGGCGCTGTAGATGACGTCACACAAAGTGGTGTGTATTAGCCATTCTTATGATATCTGGCAATGCCAGCGCCAATAAATCGCAATCAATAAGATCATTAATGTTGTAATAAACGCTTGTTGCGAATCGCAGCTATCGCCTGCTCTTCATCGACAATTTGTTTGGTTCGTACAATCTCTAGTAAGTTATGGAACTTGGTACTAACCCTAGATGTAACACCTTTTAACTGCTCATACCGCAAAGCCATACATTCTTTCAGTTCGAACATATATTTAAGTGTTGACGGTTTCAGAAGTATACTAATATCTGCAATGGAAAGTTTAAACAACTTGTATGGATACCTGATGCTAATCAGGTCAGAATGAGGTCGAATGCTGTTCCCAAAACTTGTCAGAGTTCGATAGATGTTCCCAAACTAATGAGGTCGAATGCTGTTCCCAAAACTTGTCACAGTTCGATAGATGTTCCCAAAATATGCTTCCATATTTCTTTTTGTTTTTGCAGTAGTTGTTGCCAAACATTGTAGTCAAACGCTATTTTATTCCTATGATGGTCGCTTAGCACCCATTAAACGACGGGCGGTGGTCCGACAGCAATACACATTGCCAAATGTCTGTGGTAATATTTACTAAGTGGTTTGCACGAAGATTCATCAAGTACATAATTTCGTGCCAATGCAAGCGTCATGTGGGATATACGCGAAGCGCTGAGAAAGAAATGAATGGGACAAATACTGAATTCTGTAATAGATATCATAGACAAAAAATTAATTATTTTATTTGTTTGTGATACTCACCCTTCACGTTTCATGAAGTGTTTAACTTCTCCTCTATTATTTGGTTCAATCGGATTATAATATCATGCACCAACACTGAAATTATATGCGGTGTGGGCCGTAACAACGGGGATAAATCAATTTGCCCTACACGAAATGATGCAAGTGTTGGTCCAGCGCTAATAAGAATAACGATCTTGTCTGGTCGATGAAATTATGGATCTGCTAATGAAATGTACGGCGGAATTTTGAGATTGTCTCTAGATATATAAGAATCGGGAACAAGTTCACAGATCCGCGGACTTATGAAAAATGATAGTGATCGTGTATATTTGTTATTGCGCGATTCTATGATTGTCGATACTCATTTCCTAGTTGTGCTCGAGCTAAAGATTGTTCCGACGGGTAATAAACAAGTTTGTGTGGGAAGTCGTAGTAATTCTGCTAGTTCCTTGGTAACGAAATTGTTACTGGAACATGTGTCTAGCAACGCTCTACACTGTACAAGCTGCCCCTTTTGATTTTTGATATATAAAAGAGTAGTAACTAACAAATCTGGGCCTGGTATATTACATATGTAGCTCCTCGACGGTTTCGGTAGACAGTAGGGTAATTGTCAAGTTTGTTTAGGTGATCGCGAGTGCCCGATATAGGAACTTCCGTATTGCAATGAAGTAACGTATTGTGACGTATAGAGCAATCTGTACAAGTTGATCTCGTGCAATTTGTAGTGCGATGTCCTGCGCGTAAACAGTTGAGACATAACGATGCTCGTCTAGTCGCGTTAATTCGTTCAGGTACGTTAAGTTGTAGAAATATATGACAATTTTCAACGTATGGGATCCCGAACAGTAAGGGCAGTTAACTTTTCCATTAACGGCAAATGTGTGACGAGCAGTACGATTTTACGATCTAAAGTTTGGCTTAGTAGTAGGAATATCTTTGTTCTGAGGCTCAGCTCTGATTAGCTAGAAACGCTAATAACGTACTCCACTGATCCACTGGTTCGCCTAGTGATTTTAATGCACGTGTTACGAGCCCCAGCGTGGGCGAGTGTATTAGGGTCGGTTACGGTGTGTATGGCGGTATCCGCCGTTTATTCCGATGGATTCCAGGAGTAGAACTATCTTAGGCTAGGCCCTAGGTGAACCAAGGGGCTGTCGCTTCGACAGTTCTGGGTAGAAGGACGGTAGAAGGGAATAGAAGACAGAGCCCTCAGACTAGGCCCAGAGGCGAACCAAAGGGCTGTCGCTTCCCGTTACTCTGCAGGAGAGGAGGTAGAAGGAAGTTAGGAGGCAGAGCCCTCAAACTAGGCCTAGAGGCGAACCAAAAGGCTGTCGCTTCCCGTTACTCTGCAGGAGGGGAGGTAGAAGGAAGGGTTAGAAAGGGTTTTGGAGTCGCAACACTTTGTAATTGTGGAGTGCGCTCGAGCGGTAAAACGCACTCCTGTGGGTCGTTAACGATGCGGGTCCCGATTCCGAGGAGGTTGAACAGTGAATACAATTTGTTAGCTAAACTAAATATATTCTTTTATAAAGTAGTACAAGGAATAATAGTGATACAGGATTAAGTAGTTCGTAGAATATAAACGTAGGAAGCCTAATCTCCGTAGGCGTCGCACGGCGAAGCAATTAAAGTCTATTAATTTTCGCGTTCTTCTACGGTGGGTAACGCCGGACCCCTTATTCTCGGTTTTAACGCACTGAGAAATGCGGACTCAAAGTCTTAAATATGTTCGCGTTCTTTTACAGTGGGTAACGCCGAACCCCTTGCTCTCGGTTTTGACGCACTGAGAAATGCGGGTTCAGAGCCTTACAGGATTGCTACGAGTACCACGGACAGTGATGTGCGATTTAGCGTACTTTCAGCGTAACGTATTCCTGGAAAGACTGAACAACCGGACGAGGTTTGGGTCTCCTTTTATTAGGCCAGAATTAGATCGGTAGGGGTACTTCTGTGGAGAAACAGCGAGCGCTGAGTCCTAGTCTTTAGGCGGGGAACGCGAGTGCTGAGTATGCGTCCTTAGGCCAGGCGCGTGGCGTCGCACGAGAGTGCTGATTATGAGCGTTCAGGTTGCTGAGTCTCTGATTTTACGCGGGGCCCGTGATGGCACAGCTGTGACTCACCTCGATTGCATCGGGCGGGGCAGCCGCGCTCACAAACGAACGAGTGCGAGAGTAGATGTAATCGCGCGCGGACTCGTATGTAACAATCGTCTTGTCTGCTCGCCATATTGTTAATGGGTTAGTACGGATTACAATTGTTTTTTCAGGGGTTGGAAAATTTTCGATCAAACAGCGTTATAACGTCGCTGTCACCAGAAATTTTTATCTGTTACGTTTTGGACGGTGGCCCCCGCTCGAAACGCTTAGGCGCTCCAAGTTTTCGAAAAGGTCGGCCATACAAGCCCAACAAATTGTTCGACTGGTTTCATCGCGGCTTTTGGCCATCGAAAAATGTTTTATTGCCTCGTCAGTTGGTCCGTGCAGTGCTTCTTCTAATGGTACTATAATGACTTTGGGGGTTTCTTTGAGAAGGGTAGGTGTCTTTGGTTTGGGTTAAGTAGCGGGTGGTATCTACGAAGTGGTACGGTTGCTAAGGGGAAGGATAATGGATGCGAGGAGTGATCACATTGGTATACAGGAGATTCGTTGGCAGTATTGGTTCGGGCGCGCCCTAGCTGCGACACCGTCTCGCCTCTGCCTTCGGGATTTAGATTTGGTGGCTGCTGGAAGAAGGACTGTTAATCAGGCGCTCTATTGGGTATTTGTCCGGGGCACGAACTCTTACTAACCTTCCATTGCACACGTCGCTCGAACACGTGAGTGGAGTGAGCTTTTGCGATGAGTATTATCGCACAGTCGCTTAAGATGGTGCGAGCTTCTGGCTGTGGTACCGTCGCAGAGTCACTAAAGGTGGTCGCGAGAGCCCTTCAAAACCCCTCTTATGTCGTATGTTTCATAGTGGGGAAAGATGCATGGATCTCATAGCATCTTCATGCAAACTCATATGCTAATTTGACTGTTTTTTGTGATAAGCACGTGCGATGTGTCTACAGTTACGGCCTATTTCATCGGCCTCCGGAGGTGCGGTAGGGCCCCAGTGTGCCTCCGGAGGCGTGGAAAAACCACAGACCATGCGAACGTTAATCACTGCCCGTTTTAGCATTATTTCACGTGGACACTCAATTCCTATTACATCCTGCTTGAAGCGGGTTGTACTTGTTGACGTTAATCATCAACTAGTATGCGCGAAGGATGGTGCTACATTCTCTCATTGTTCCGAATTTTGACAATATTCTTGATTTGGGTGAGAGGAAAAGAGATTGGTTGCGATGAGTTACTGGTAGTTCTGTGTAGCATTCTTTTGGTCTTCTGATTGCTACTTCCACAGGTATACATTTTATTACGTGTGCTACCTCTCCTGCTGTTACCGCCATATATCCGGGTTGTTTGATCAGGGTATAGGCAAATTCATCGGGTAGGAGTGTCCCAAGTGCCAACGCATTTTTGATTACCTGTCGTTCTAGATTGCATTTTTGAGTTATGATGTCATTGTACAAGGAGTTCATCTGTGTACGGATGTGTTTTTCTACGTAGACGAATTTGGAATTCACATAGGTGAATATATCCAAATTATTGACGGGTATCTTTGATTTGGTTTTAAATGCTTGGCCTCTTGTCGTCTCGAGAATGAATAGTTTTCGATGTTCTGTGCGTAGGAGGGTGTAGCCGCATAGCTGTTGTTCTGTGGACTTCGTCAATGAGAATGTAATGTCTTCTGTCGTTAAGGAATAAATTGGGGTCATGGGGTTGATTTTCCGTTGTTTTGGTGGCCATTCCTTCATATAATACGTCGTATTGGTCAAAATTACACGTAGGAGTTGGCATTGGCGCCCAAAATACATGTCCTTCGTACATGTCGGCGCAATATCCGTCATGGAGATTACAGGTTGTTCCGGTCCTTAAGATTAACTTGCCTGCCGCTAGTTTTATGGATGCCACGAAGGTACTTAGAGTGATTTTCGCTACAGTCTGGACAACCACGTTGTCCAAGTGCCATAGGGATCTGAGTATTGTGTGAGCAACGAGTATACGCGATAATGCCTACTGTCTAAACTTATGTAATCAATATAGGCCCTGCTCTTTCTGTCAAGAGACCAGCATGTGTGCGCCTGCGCTGTGTCGCAATTCATCATCGCGCATCTGTCGCGCTCATCTAGCGCCGCGGAGCCAATGACCTTTAGACAGTTTCCGATTGCTCAGTCGCGATCGGTTCCAGCAAATCTCGCGCGTTCCGTCCTTCTCGCCGCCTCGCCCCTTACCTCGTTGGTGCGAGGATCGTAGCGTGGTGATTTTGGAGAGCTCTCTTGGCGTGCCGCCGTCGCTCAAGTATGGTCGATTCTCCGGCTCTCTTCACGTACCGCCGTAGTTTCATTACGGTCGCATTATGGTTCTTCGTGTGCCGCCGTAGTTTCATTACGGGCGCGTCATCGTCTCTCTTGGTCATTAGCTATACAGCATAATCATCAGTAACGGCGGGTTGTGTCGCGACTGACTCTCAACTACAATAAATAATTAATATAGATCCCAACTTGGGAGTACTAAGTATGTTCGCTTTTTTGCTCCAGTTTTAACCATCCATCGGACACACGTGTACCGCTCCATTAGTTGCGAAACAGGCGCTCCCGGATTCAGTTACTCATCTTCGCCCGAACACCTACCCACGATCATGTTCTTGGAATTCCTTCAATGATGATATAGTGGATTCGATAACATGTTTATTAAACCACTTTGGTAGATCACAAATTAGATAAAGTTCATAGTTTTTTGTGTTGATGGTTTTACCATTTGCATATCGCAAACAACAAATTCGCCAGTGAACGTGGTATTCACTTTAACCCTTTTATGGGTATTTAAGTAAGATGTTTTGCACAATTTCAATCACTGTGTGGTTAAAATTTACTACAATTACTGTAAGTATGTATGAAACGACTGTCTAATTAGTACTTCACACTTTCAAGACGTACAATACATGCAACCAATGCAGTTGTGATTCCTACGGATAAACGTGGCATTCTATTTCGACTGGTTTCTTCCAATAATTGAAGGGATTGGTTATACTTGTTAATCTAACCGTTATATTCTGCCACCGATGTCACGTGTTTCGAATGATCCAACAGTTCGCGACCCGCGGATATATCATTGCTGCAATTAGTATTAACGATGTGAAGCTTGGTAAATACTAAAACTGATATGACCTTGTCAAACAATGTTTTTATACTAATAATGAGGAGAACCTGCAACCGCACGCGTCAATCTCTCATCGTATGTTTCATAGTGGGAATGATGTATAGGTAGCATAAGATGCTGGCACAGTCCCTGCTTATTTCAATTTGAAATTCCGCCAGGTGAGAATTATTAACCGCGCTGAGTGTGGGACGTAGAGTTAAGGCAATATAGATATACATTCCTTTTAATGTAATACATTTTTTCATTATTATTAAAAATTATTTTTTAACCATGCTCTAAACACCGATATTTCAACGGCGGGGCAGTGCATCGGCGTTCCCTTCGCGGAGTAATTTTTTCTATGTAAGTAACAATTTTTGATCCTAATATTATTATATCTACTATCCTTCATTAACACGCTGAATTTGGGGCATCCGAGAGTCTCTAAATTAATATTTCTAATGTTCATGTTGTCCAAAACCTGTTTCTCTATAACATCGCCCTTATATGCTACTATTATATTTGTTGTGCCAATCGACAAACAAACTGCTTTATTACTCTAGGAAGTTCTTCCTGTCGATACTGTTGTCCACCGTAGTCTCTAAATAATATCCCATGTACGTCATGGAATGTATACATTACAGTTTTGCGATCCTTCACAGATAAATTGTTAAAATGTTTATTCAAATAAAACCCGGCTGTTTGAATGTGTCCATCTATCGATACGACATCCACGATAAAACCATCCAAATCGATGATGTGTGTAATTTTCAACCGGATTTGGATCGATTCTTCGTCGACGCCAATCTGATGGAAACCACTCGCGAGGTCGAAGACGCTGAAATATTTCGCGCTGCCTAATTGGTCTAATACCTCTGCCATGTTAAGCAGGGGGTACGCGTCGCCCAAAGATTTTTCGTTTAATTTGCGATAGTCAATGACCATCCGCCAGCGTTTTTGTCCTCTGGAATCCGCTTTCTCCGGGACTATCCATAGAGGAGAGTTGTATGGGGAGGATGATGGCTTAATGATGTTTTTCTGTAAGAGTTCGTCTACCTGTCTATTAATTTCGTCTTTATGCGCGTAAGGGTATCTGTATTGCTTTAGGTGTATTGGAACGTCGTCGGTTGTCGGAATTTTGTGCGTTACTGCGTTAGTCATCGTCAAAGGTTCGTCAGGTAGATGAAAAAGGTCTTGGTCGTTTTTAATCAACTCCATCACATGTTTGTTTCCTTCTGCGTTTAAATTTTCAAGTCGAAGGGATTTTATGACCTTGTCATAACGTGAAGCAAGCAAGTTTTGATCTTTGATTGTGCTTATTTTGTATATCGAATCGAAGCCGTGATTCACCAGCCCTAGGGAGGGAACACGTTCTTAGGATGAGGAAGGGAGGTCGTAAAAAGAGGTGCGATGTTTGTGCGTATTAATATTAGGATAGATATTGGAATCATCCAAATCGATGTGTGTAATTTTCATATTCTAAAATTTAAACAAACAGCTTCTTGACACAGGTTTGAATTAGTAAATATACTCCAGTTAACAAGGTCGTGATGGCAACTTGACAAAACAATGATTCTGTAGCTCAGTACAACTGCGATGCGAACTTGTCACAACTTCTGTTAGTAAAGCCATGATGCGAACTTGTCGAACAATGATTCAATCGCCACCACGGAGGTGCTGGAGAAACCACCAAAAAACCCTCTCTCTTATCGTATGTTTCATAGTGGGGGAAAGACGCATGAGTAGCTTAGAATGCAAACTGATATGCTGGTTAGGCTGTTTTTGCGATAAGCACGAGCGAGGTGCTTACAGTTACGGACTATTTCATCATCCTCCGGAAGTGCGGGAGGGGCCCCAGCGTGCCTCCGGAGGTGCGGAGGCCGCATCATCCGACTTCGCGGACGGATGCCCCCGAAGGGGGTTCGCAACCTTCGGAGCTGTGACCACCATCCCCTTTATTTAAAATTAAAAAATTGGAAAAATTATTTATCGCGCAGAGTATGAGATTTTCGGATAAGGGGTATAAATATGTATTATTTTAATGTAATAAATTTTTTTATTTTTTTGGAAAAATTTTTCTAACTACGATATTATTACACTACAGCCTCGTCCGCTGGTTCGTGCGGTGGCGGCGCTTCTTCTTCTTCTTCTAACTGTGGAGGGGTGGGTGTCTGTGATTCTACTTCTTCAGGCGGTATGTGCCATGTGGTGCGGTTGCTCAGGGGTAAGATAAATGGTGCAAGGGGCAGTCTTATTGGTATGCATGAAATGCGTTGCTTCCGCACGCGTCTAGCTGTGACACCACCAGCACCACCTCGTCTCAGTCTTCAGGATGTAGATTTGCTGGTGGCTGGAAAAAAAGATTGTTAGTGCGGCGCCCTATTGAATATTTGTCTTGGGCACGAACTCTTGCTAACCTTCCATTCTACACTTCAGTGGTTCTCACTTCTTTTTTTCTTATGATTTGTTGAACACAGTCGCTTCAGGTGGTGCGAGCTTGTGGTTGTGGACACTGTTGCATAGTCACTCAATCCCGCGAGAACTCGCACTATGGTGCTTGAGGATGTTGGGAGAGCCTTCCAAAAACCTCTCTCTCTCTCTCTTGTCACATGTTTCATAGTGGGGAAAGATGCATAAAGTGCATATTCATGGAAACTCAGATGCTAGCGAGAGTTGGAATCGCAGAAAAAAAGATATGGCGCGAATATGTTTAATTTGTTAATTCATGTCGTAAGTGATATCTGTGCATATCCCTTTCATAGTCACGTTTGACGTCGGGGATTCTTTTGAAAATAAGTTCATAAATACCAGGCGTTCCCACATAACGTACATCTCCTATGAATATATAATCATTTTTATCCATATCAAAACGTTTATCACCAAGCATCATTCCGTCGTCGCCAAAATATACTCCATAAACGTAGTCTATCTCATTATTTTTATCACTGCGCAGAACTTCCCTCACATATTTTTGTCCAAGTTTTCCAAAATGGGCACACAACAATTCCTGCCCATCAAATGTTTGCAGTTCGCGTCTAATTGATGTTGTTAATGGTTCATTTGAGATTTCAATGACATCTTCATCGACATGTTGTGAATGTACAGACGAGGGTTCACATAAATTGGAAATTCCACTGTTTGTGATAGGAGCAGAACTTCGCATATTCATGCATTGTCTCTTTGCATCAATTGGCGTAGACGTAAACAGCGAATGGTCTATGACAGGGATGTCGAACCTTTTTTGATGTCCGTGCCACAAAGTCATAAAAATTATTTTTTAAATAGGTAACGTGCCACAATAAAATTTCATTCGTTAGCGTGGTGAAACTATACGTAAGTATAATTTAATAAACAAATAAAAACAATTCTTCTTTAAACAATTTTTTATTAATCAATGTTTTACAAAAAGTATTATGCTAGAAACAAAATTCACGTTAAAAACAATTGTTTTTAATGTGATTTTTGTTGCTGCACACAAGATGATAAAGATTTAATATCTGGTTCATATTTAGTTAATTTCAACAGTACGCATGCAGAGCTCGACTCATCCGTTAATCTATTCCTATATATGTTTTTTATAAAATTTAATTCTGAAAATAGAGATTCGCATGCCCACGTCGTTGAAAATATTGATACAATTTTATTTATTTTATCCAATAATCGATTACTTTCAATCATTTCTAAATCATTTCTTAAAACAACAAATTTATGGTTCCATATGATACTTGACTGAAATTCAACCAATTCCATTTCTAATTCATTAAAATTTAACCACTCAAGGACTTTTAAATTTAATTTTCAAATGGTATTGTATCAGGATATAAAATAAATTTTAAAGTTTCTTCAAATTCTTTAAATTGCGTAAATCTTGCAGAAAATTCCTGAATCAGGGATTGAATCACCATTGAAAACTCTTTCGTTATTGACTCTTCTATTTGGCTTTTCGTGACATTCACTTTCAGAAAAAAATTTTTTTGTATTCGGAAAATATTTATATGAATTTGAAGGAATATCACGATTAAAATAAAAAAAAATAAAAAAATAAAAAAAATAAAAAAAAAATAAAAAAATTAAAAAAAAAATAAAAAAAGCCTTTATTTGATCTTGCTACATTGATACATTAATTTAGGTACTGTTGATTATGTTATTTTTAGCAAGGTCCCCAGATTGGGTAAAGGCCTCCTCCAACGATGCCCACTTCTCTCTATCCTGAGCTGTTTGCCACCACTTTGGACCAGCGACTTTTTTTATTTCATCCTCCCAGCGTGATAAGGGCCTGCCTCTCTTTCTTTTTCCTTGGGGTCCTCTCCATATGGTGGTGCTGTAGGTCCATCTTTTGTCTCTAAGCCTCGCTATATGACCGGCCCATTTCCACTTTAGCTTTTGCGCGTAGTTTAAGGCATTAGTGGCTTTTGTTATTTCTCTTATCTTTACGTGTCTAATCTTATCTAGTCTCTTTATTTTTAACATGCTTCTCTCTATTCCGCGCTGACAGGATGATATTTTATGCTTAGCTTTTGATGTAAATTTCCATGTTTGACATCCATATGTCAAGCATGGTAAGAGGTTAGAGTTCCATGTCTTAGTTTTCAGTTTTATTGGCATGTTACTTTTGAAGATTTCTTTCAGACTCCAGAATCTATTCCATGTTCGCTGTACTCTTCTTTCAATCTCTAGTTCGTTGTTTTCCTTTTCAAAACTGATTGTTTTTCCTAGATAAGTATATTTGTCTGTATAATCTAGTGGGTATCCATTGACTTTTATCTGTTTTTTGAGGTTATTAGTCATTATCATGGTCTTTGTGAGGTTGATTTCAAGTCCTACGTCTGCGCTAGCTGATTGTAAGTCATTGATCATGATCTGTAGTTCTGCGAAAGTCTCGGATAATACTACTATATCATCGGCGAAACGCAAATGACTCAGAAAGGTTCTTTGTATGTAGATTCCCCGTTTCCTCCAGTTCAGTTTGTTTATGATGCTTTCTAGTATGGCTATAAATATTTTTGGCGACAAGGGATCGCCCTGCCTTACACCTCTCTTTATTTCAAAGCTCGGGCCCAGTATGTCTAGCTTTATTCTGCCCATGTTGTTGTTATATAAATTCCGGATTACTTTTATATACACTTCACTTACCTCCTGTTCTTTCAAGCTTTGCCAAACGCTATCGTGAGCAACCGTGTCGAAAGCTTTTTGGTAGTCGATGAATCCGAGATAGAGCGGCCTCTGTTGTTCCCGATATTTCTCTATAATTAACTCTAAGGTATGTATATGGTCCATCGTAGAGAAGCCTTTTCGGAAACCGGCCTGCTCTACAGGCTGTCTTGTTTCGATTACGGGGCTGATTCTCGAGTTTATGATCGCCGAGAAAAGCTTGTACAGAGTTGGTAGTAGGCTTATCGGTCTATAGTTGCCTATATCTTTTGGGTCTCCCTTCTTATATAATAGGATAATGTTGGATTCGGACCATTGTGCAGGCGTTTCAGAGCTTTGTAATATCAGATTGAATAATTCAGCGAGTGGTGTTGCCAGTAAATGATAAGCTGTTTTTAAAGCTTCGTTTGTTATGTTGTCTGACCCAGGGGATTTTTCTAGTTTGAGCCTTTTTATTGCATCTATGATTTCAGTTTCATCAATTGTTTTTATGTTATCTTCGTTTTCTTGTTCAATGTGGCTTTCCTTTATGTTTATAATGTTTTTATTTTTTAGTGTACTTAATTGTTTTTTATTGCTATACAAGTTTTTGTAAAAATTTGTTGCTGTGTTAATGATGTCTTTTCGATTGTTTAGGTCTTTTCCAAACTCTTTTAGACCTTCTATCCAGGTTTTACTTGTTCTGAGTTCTTTGTAAGCCTTTTTTGTGCTGCCTGTGAGGTTTAGATGCCTTTCTAATGTACTTTGTCTATATGTTGAATAGTCCTTTCTTATATATTTATTGACTAGCTTGTAGAGTGCGGAGAGTTCATTTTTCGTAGATCTCGATTTGTTTCTAGTTTTTTGAAGTTCCTTCCTTCTTTGCAAGAGAGATGAAGTACGTTCTGATAGTATCTTGTGTCGTCTGTGTTCCTTTCCCATTGTTTGGGCTGATTTTAAGCTCGTAGTGATTGCATTTGTGATGTTATCGTAATGGATTTGTACTGAGGTGTCACTATGGTCATCACATTGCCTAGATAACATTCCTGATAAGGTTTCCCTATAATTTGCTATTTCTACATCAGATTTCAGTTGGTTTGCATGCCTAATACTGTAATTAACTCTACTATTCTTTAGTTTAGTTAGTTTTACTTTTGATCTGATTAACCTATGGTCTGAGGGGTAGTTTAAGTTCATAGTACCCATATCTTGGAACAATCTCGGTTGGCTTGATAATATATAATCTATCTCGTTTTTAGTTTTTCCATCCGGAGACCGCCATGTCCATCTTCTGCTTAATTTCTTTTTAAAACATGTATTTATTATAGTTAGTTTATGCTCCAATGCGAAATCCATCAACCTCTGTCCTCTTTCGTTCCTCGTCCCGCTCCCGAATTGCTTTGTTACTATATGTTCTTCTTTCTTGGGAAGCCCGATCTTCGCATTGAAGTCTCCCATAAGTATGATATTATTATGTGTAGTGTCCAGTGCTTTATCAATCGTTTTGTAGAACTCTTCGATTTCTTCTTCACTTGCAGATTCCGTTGGAGCATACACCTGAATAATAGAGATTAAATAGCCTTGAATGTTCATGTTTAGTACAGCGATTCTTTCCGTCAAGCCCGTAAAGCTCTCTATGTTGCTTTTGTGTATTTTGTTTACTATAAAGCCTACTCCATGCAGGCCGGGCGTGTGACCCACGTAACAAAATATAAAGTTTTTATGCTCTTGTATGTTGGTACCTGGCCGTCTCGTTTCTGAGAGTCCTATAACGTCGAATTTTGTTTCTTTTATAATATCACGATTAAAAGTCTGTAATTTGACTTCGAACGCTTTGATTGAGTCAAACATTATAATGACTGTTTTATTTACACCATGTAGTTTTATATTTAATTCATTTAAGTGAGAGCATAAATCAGTGAAAAAATATAACTTTGCTAGCCATTCTACATCCAATAATTGACTGTATTAGTCAATAATGTTCTCATTATTTGGAAATAATCTTATTTCCTCCAAACAATCTACAAATCTTTGCAAAACATTTCCGCGGTTTAACCAGCGTACATTATTGTATAAAAGTAAGCTATTGTACGACGAGTTTACTTCGTTTAACAATTCTTGAAATTTTCTTTTATTTAGTGCTCGTGCTGATATAAAATTGACTAATTTTGTTACAAAACTCAAAATATCATCAAACATTTTTAAACCTGTTTTGGCACATAACGCTTGCTGGTGAATAATGCAATGAAAATCAAGAATTTTGTGTCCAATACGTTTTGTAAATAAATTTATAAATCCATTTTCCCGTCCAGTTAAGCTGCGGGCACCGTCAGTTGTAACTGACACAATTTTAGAAGGACATATTTCTCTTTTTTCCAATGCATCTATAACTGCATTACAAATGTCTAATCCTTTTGTTGTTGTTGTTAATGTTGGTAAACTTATTAACTCTTCTTTAATATTGTTTTGAACAAAATAATGTACAAAAATTGCTAAGCGAGCAGAGCCTGTTACGTCGGTAAACTCGTCAAGGCAAATGGATATAAAATCGCAAGACTTTATATGAATTTTTTGTTGAAAATTTACATTTTCCGCCATACCCAAAATTGTCTCTTTCACTGTATTCCTAGCTATCGGCATGTCTTTAATTCTTTGGATAATTTTCCATGTTTTCTTTATTTAATAATTTTTTCTTTGTTTTCGAAATCATCGAATAAGTATGGTGCACATTGCAGCCAAGCATCCTTTAAAAATTCGCCTTCATTAAAAGGTTTCGCATATTGAGCAATATTTTTTGAAACTTGATAACTAGCAGCAGTTATGTTTGATTGAGTTCCAATAAATTTGATTAAAGAAGTAGTTTGAGCATTTTTATTTTTTAAGGCACGTGATATATCCTCCTTTTGCTCTTCTACACTTCGATCGAGAAGAAATTTATGGTTGGTTTCATAATGTCACTTTACTGAAGATGTTCTGCAGACTACAGTTTCAGAACATAAAATACAAATTGCTTTACTGTCCTTTTCAATCATACCGTATCTATCGGTCCACCAAGCTTGAAATTCTCTGCTACTACATGTTTCGGATAATTTCGATTCTTTCATTCAACTAGCCATAATAAGAAATTCTAAAAAATATATATTTTAATAATATTGTTATAAAATAAATAATTTATTCTGCATTCGTTTGCAAGAACATATTTCGTCACATATTACAGTACTAAAACTATTACCAACACAAGAAAATAATAAATAATATATTAATTCAAGGTAATTTTAATAATTATTTCTATATTTTCCACTGATTTAACGATAAAATAATTTCTCATAATATTAAAATATTTTATTGTTCAAAAATAAGCAAAATAAATTATAAGTTTAGTAACTTTTAATACCTTAAGGTTGTTACAGGTTAAAACTTCAGCCGTGACGCAATATGTTCTTGCAAACGAATGCAGAATATAAAATATGAAATAATATGTAAAAATATTTACCTAAAAATAACACTATATCTATGTACAATAAACGGTTATATTTTTTAACAAGTCACTGAAGTTTCAAAGGCGACGGTTTACTAAAAATGACTAATGCAGTCTGTCGTCTGATTCGAGCGCTGCGACGGCAACAACATGCAATAACATTAGAAGGCGAAACTGGTACGTAAAAAATTTTATCTAATGCGCATCTCTATATACTTCGAAAGAATTCATGCGATATTTTAATAATAAAATGTATAATTTGACGGTTCTAGTTAACATACTACGATAGGTATCCAGTACTATAAATTTATATCATAAATTATAAATTAAGTGTAGATTAATAATTTTTAATTTATTTCTATAAAAAAAGATAACTTATAAAAAAAAATAATTTTGTTTTTGTGCGTGCCATCAAAATTTTCAAACGTGCCACTTGTGGCACGCGTGCCATTGGTTCGCCATCCCTGGTCTATGGAAAAGTTTGAACGTTTTCGTTTTGCCTTACATATTTTCTTGCGCATTGTCACGTTTCTTTCAGGAGCTGGCGTGACATTCGGTGACTCCGCAGCTATTTCCTCCACTGAGGTGTCAGATTTCTCACCGTTGACGGTCTCCGCAATCTGTATTAGAGGATTGATGATAGGCTTCAATTGTCGCTCCAAGGTCATATCCTCTTCAATCCGACCAGTTTTCAGAGCCCGACATTTTTTGCGAATCGGTTCACTGGTTTTAACAATCTCCTTCACAACTTTCTCATGATCTTTGTTCTCTATACTGGCACCACTTGTTTTCGTCATAGCTGTGAAATGATGCTCCAACACCTCAATGAATGTTTTTTTACAATAGCGCAATGAACACTAACTGGTTCACAGCATTGCGAAGTCATTAAATCCCTTCCTATAGCGCCCATGCGTCATGGAAATGTCCTTGTCTATTACGACAAAATCATATTTGCACTGCCAATTGCATAATTTGCAAAAGTCTTGGTATGACATGTCAGTGTTTACATGATCATTATATAAATGTTTTAAATTTGTGCCATCCTGTTTAAAGATAATCAATAGATGTGCATTATCGCGTATGAGATGTTTAGGTATTTTCGCATATGTCTGACAAAGATAAAAACAGTCAACGTTTGAGTGGCGACCCATGGCGAAGTATACTCTTATCGCATCTTGCTTGTCACATGCTACGTCATCGATAACAAAGATTGAATTTGGAAGAGCTACAACAGAAGGGATTACCTCGCTATTATTAGAAAACGTGAAGTACCCAATTTCATCAATTGTCGACATTAAATTCTCCAAATAGCGATATTTTGGTAGTTGTAGCGATTTCCAGTACACGTATAAGATTTCAAAATGCAATCCCTGTGGGCTTTCCAATAAACTCGTCAGCACGTTGGTCTTGCCGCAATTCGGTGGACCGCAAATGATACCTCGTATGGCGCTAGGTAGCATGTTTTCATGCTTGCGTGTTTCATTTCTTGATATTAATTGAGTCTTTTCATCACAATTTTTTACACAGATCGCCATAGGTTGTCGTACAAAACGCATGTTTTCACCAATGCTAAATTCAGTTCAATAAACGCTATTTTTAACATCGGAAGTTCATATATAAATAGGATGCACAAGCTAAATACGTTTAGTTTCTAAAATGTTTTTACATCTGCCTGATCAAGTCAAGATATGAGTACATCTAATGTTCCCCCTCGGATAATTATTGACTTTTCAAAACTCATTGTTTGATTGCGATAAATGTCATCGGCTAATGTGAACATTGGTGGTGGTTTGTTAAATTGCATGAAAAATGCACTACCCTTTGAGTTGTATATTCCAGGATATCAATTTTGTGGTCCAGGTACTCATTTGAGAAAACGGTGAGCCAGAGGTGATCACGGCATCAATCCGCTGGATGCGGCGTGTCGCGATCATGATATTGCATACTCCTTAGATATGAGATCCTGCTTAGATAAGAGAAACGTCGTAGATAAAATACTTGCTAACAAGGCGAAAGAACGTATTGTCAGCAGAAATTCTACACTCGGTGAGAGAGCTGCCGCTGCAGCCGTGTGGGCAGCAATGAAGGCTAAGACGAAAGTGGGTATGGGCTTAAAGAAAATTGTGAGAAAACGTGTCAAGGAAGTATCTAAAAAAAGCGCATACTTCCGATAGCAAAACGCAGCGGTATTTTACCATTTATTCCGATATTAGAAGCTCTCGGTTCGCATATTGGTCGGGCTGCGGGGATGGCGAAGGCGGTGATTGATAACAAGGCTGCCCAACGTCAGCTACTGGAGCTACAACGTCACAATCGTTCCATGGAAGGTCGTGGGCTTTATCTCGAACCGTATAAGCGTGGGGAGGGTATTGATTGGAAAAAAATAAAATGAAATAAAGTTCAGCGATACTGAAATTACCAACAGGTGTCACTACTAACATACAATTGGAACGCTTGGCTGAGCGTATGCATATCCCATTATTTAGACCTGGCACTCACTGGGTAGCCTATGCGAAGAGAGGTAATCGTGTGATATATTTTGACAGTTACGGTAATCTCTGACCTCCTAAGGAATTTGTAGACTGTATACAAAAATATGTGATACAGATTGAGTACAATTATTCATCTCATCAACGTTACAATCAGAACATTTGTGGACAACTCTGTTTACAATTTCTGCAGACTTTTGGTAAAAAAATCGAGCATTAACGTTTCGTTATTGGTGTTTGTAGTCGATCGTCAGCATTGAACATGTCATATACGTTTACACTGACGGGAAAGAGTAGCACATTAGTTGCAAACTACTTCCCAGCTATTGATCTGAATGATGACCACTATGAACTCGGTTTGATGGCGTTTGAAACTTATAACACAATACCAAATGTAACAGCATTAAATAATAAGTTCTATTTTGATCAGGATGACAAAGAAATTGTTATTCCTGAGGGATCTTATGAATTGCATGATATATATCAGTATCTGAAACATAGAATATTGGAAATATCTTCTGGCGTCGATCTGACAATTAAAAGCGATGTGACTGCAGCCGGTATTGACAATGGTGACGAGGATGGAGAAGACCCTCTGATTATTCGCGCCAATCCAAACACAATGCCATGCGAGATCAAAAGTTCCTACAGTATAAACTTCGCCAAGCCAAATACCATTGCATCGATCTTAGGATTTTGCCCTGGCCGTATTTTATCGAAACATCAATGGTATAAATCTGATTTGTCGATTAACATCTTTGATGTAAATATTATTCGACTTGATTGTAACATTACAACTGGAGCATACTGCAATGACAAATCTGTACGTACAATACATGAATTTTCACTCGGCGTTCCACCAGGATATAAAATATCTGAAACGCCAGCTCAGATCATTTACCTTCCAATCTTTGTGCGAAGCATTACTAATTTAACAATTCGCGTTGTTGATCAGGACGGTCAACTGCTTAATTTTCGTGGGGAAGAAATCACAGTCAGGTTGCATGTGCGGCGGCGGCGATAACGTTGGAACAAACATATTAAATGAAATGCTTGTGCTGAATGTGACAGATCAGTTTAACAGCGTTGGAAATAATTCGCTTGGAAACAACACTGTAAACGTTGCCAACAAGTCGTGCAGTTGTACTGTAAAGAAGAAGACTCTCACTGCGGAGAACATCATTTATTTAAAATCGTTGGGATTTGTTGTGTCGGCTGAAGCGCAATTATCAAGATGATTGATGTTTTGAATATTCAGAGTGAGCCCATCTTCGACGATCGCATCGTCAGGATTGAGTCTCACACCTACAATCCTTATGCAAATGCAACTTTCGGCCATAACGATGAAATACGAATACCCATACAACAACAGGATTTGTATACACTCCCATGTGAAAGTTTTCTCTACATTGAAGGTAAATTGGAACAACCTATGACTGCTGCACAGGATGCAGGTTCTGTTTTGGGTCTAGTCAGCAATTGTGTAGCATTCATGTTCGACGAAATCCGTTATGAACTGGATGGTGTGGAGGTTGATCGCTGCAGAAACGTGGGTATAACAAGTACTCTAAAAAATTATGTATCGCTAACACCTGACAAAGGAAGAATGTTGAAGAATGCTGGATGGGATATTAATGATAATCTACCGAACGGATATTTCAATTTCTGCGTTCCACTGAACACATTATTAGGGTTTTGTGAGGATTACAAACGGATCGTTATTAATGCGCGACACGAATTAATTTTAATACGGTCGCGGAATCATTATAACTGTGCTATAGGAAATGCTGTGTCAGATCCGAAACTTGAATTATTTAAAATTCAGTGGCGAATGCCTCACGTTGTATTGAACGATGTAAACAAATTGGCTATGTTGCGAACATTGGAAAGCGGTCGATACCTAGCTATGAGTTTTCGTTCGTGGGATTTGTATGAATTTCCTCTCCTGCAAAGTACAACCAAACATTCATGGGCTGTCAAGACAGCGACACAAATTGAGAAACCTCGATATGTCATCTTTGCTCTGCAGACCGATAGAAAAAATAATCTGATTGCTAATGCTAGCATATTCGATGAATGTAAATTAACAAATGTTCGGCTATGTCTGAATTCAGATTTTTATCCGTATGATGCTATGAATATGGATTTTGAAAAGAAGAAATATAGTATTTTGTATGAGATGTATGCCCACTTCCGCAAGTCATATTACGGATCCGACCATGGTGGAGCGCTGCTCGATGCCAATCAACTCCTTAAGTATGGGCCTATTGTGGTAATTGATTGTTCTAGGCAGAATGAGTCTATAAAAAGCGCAACAGTAGACGTAAGGATTGAATTTGAATGTAAAGAAAATGTTCCACCAAATACTACGGCCTACTGCTTGATACTACATGATCGCTTAATTGAGTATAGTCCGCTAACGAATGTTGTACGCAAAGTAAGCTAAATGACTTTATCTAATAGATGTATAAAAATATGTTTATGAATTATATTATCTATAGAGATATAAATAAAACAATTTCAAATAATTTTTTGTTGATGTTCACTATTAAACCCCCCACCCCTTCTTTCTTTTTCCCCTCCTCTTTTGTATTTAAAATTCCGCTAGGCGAGAACTATTTGCTGCACTGTGTGTGGGACGTGGAGATAAGGGGATATAAATATATAATCTTTTTAATATAATCAATTAATTTATTAATAATTTTCTAAAAACCATTTTCGGAACACCGATATTTCAACTGCTGGGCAGTGTATCGGTGTTCCGTTTCTACCAATCGTCTTTTCATGTAAATAACATTTGTGTACATTAGTATTATATTTTATATTAGCTATTAATGTATTAAATTTCGGACACCCTAATGTTTCCAAGTTGCAATTTTTGATATACATCTCATCTAAAATTTTTTTTTCTAAACTACCACCCTTATACGCTACAACGGGATCCTCATATCTAGATATAAAGTCACTAATCACATTATATATATCGTGTTGCTCATACTCCTCCTGACCATAATCAGTGAATCTTATCCCGTGGATATTATGGTACACGTACATGGCACTTTTTTTATCTTTTACAGATAAAAAGTCAAAAACTTTATGCAAGTAAAATTCGGCTTTCTTCATCTCGCCGTCCATGGCCACAATGGCCATATCCTTTACCATAAACTTTCCCTCTACCATGAACCCATCCATGTCCATTATATGGGTCACTTGTGAACACTATGAAAAAAAAATAAAAAACAGTTTCTTAAAATAGTTATAACACGGGTTTGAATTAGTAACACACACACCACATCTAACCCATTTTGAATAAATGTCTTACCTCCATCTTCTCAGATATATTGATGTCTATTTACAATCCAATGTTAATCTAATGCGAACTTGTGAAGTAATGATGCTGTTGCCGCCATGGAGATGAAGTAGAGTTCAGCAAAAACCCCCTTCCTCATCATATGTTTCACAGTGGGGATAGACGCAAGAGTAGCATAATATGCATCTTCGTGCAAACTGATCTGCTAGTTAGATTGTATTTTTTTCATCACCTCCGGAGGTGCGGGAGGGGCCCCAGCGTGCCTCCGGAGGCGCGTGAGGCCGCGTCATCCGACTTCGCGGACGGACTCCGGAGGCGCGAAGGCCGCGTCGTCCGACTTCGCGGACGGACGCCTCCGAAGGGGAGGTGATCGCAACCTTCGGAGCCGCGTATTACAAAGGTGCGGGAGGGGCCCCAGCGTGCCTCCGGAGGCACGGGAGGCCGCGTCATCCGACTTCGCGGACGGACTCCGGAGGCGCGAAGGCCGCGTCGTCCGACTTCGCGGACGGACGCCTCCGAAGGGGAGGCGATCGCAACCTTCGGAGTGGCGTTGATATCTCTGCACGTACCTTTCCGATTTTTTTATTTATTTTGCTAATTCATATCCATTTCATAGTCATGTGTTCTCTGCACATACCTTTCCGATTTTTTGTTTATTTTGCTAATTCATATCACAATTCATATCCATTTCATAGCCACGTGTTCTCTGCACATACCTTTCCGATTTTTTTGTTTATCTTGCTAATTCATATCATAATTGATGTCCGTTTCATAGTCATGTTCGACATATCTATGGTTGCGCAGTAGTGGGATTTGCGATTGGAAGGGATATGGTTCGTTCGTGGCGATAAGTGATGAGTCTACTGCGTTAATCGTGTTTTAGAGAGAGACTGGTGCGAGTTAAATTTTTTTTTGTCGGATAAATTTTCGGACCCGTATCTTGATAAAAAGATGGATGTATGCGGCAGTTCAAGACATAATCAAAGTGAATCAAATTATGATGATGATATTAAACAGTTCACAAAACGTGATGAGTAAGTCTCATAAACACATACATTAATTTTTTTTTTTTCGTCTATGATATCTAATAATGGACTCAGTATTATATTTGCTTCATTTATTCTTTACAGCGCTTCACATTCATACGACACGATGCTTCTATTGTCGCGAAACTATGTACTCGATGAATCATTGTGCAAAAAAAATACCACATATTCCTACAGATATTTGGAAATTGGAATTAATGTCGGACCACCGCCCATCGTTCAATTGGTGCTCGGTGACAATCGGGGAAACATAATAACGTTTCACTACAATGTTTGGCAACAACTACTGCGGAAGCAAACAGAAATTGAAGACTTGTTTTGGGAATCTCTATCGAACCCTGACGAATTTTGGGACGAGCAATCGAACTCGGAGATAAAAATTTTTGAGTTAACGATAGGGATTTACGTCAAGTATCCATACAAGATGTTTAGACTTTCGGTTGCGGATAATAGTATACTTCTGAAACCGACAACACTTAATTTTATGTTCAAACTTAAAGAATGTATTGCTTTGTGGTATGAAGAGTTAGAGCGTATTACGTATAGACTTAGTATCAAATTCCGCAACTATGTAAAAATTGTTCGACACAAACAAATTGTCGATAAAGAGCAGGTGATTGCTGCAATTTGTGACATCAGTGATTATCACAGAAATGATATTATTCATTGCGGCACATATGATAGAGATGATATTGTGAATAGTTATGATCGTAACGATATTATCGATTGCGAATTATTGGCGCTAGCATTGCCTGATATCGTAAGAACGGCTAATACGCCTCGCAACGAATAATTGTACTTCTTTTAGTATTAGTGATTGTGTATTGCTTACAAGAAACCATATCCTATGAATTATTAATGTTTTTATACGCTTAGTTGAAAATAAAGAAATATTCGTATTATAATCCTATGTGTCCTCATTTTCTGTACCTATCTCCCGCGAGTAAAGTTGCAACGTCAGCGGTTAGGTGTACAACTCGGTGAATGATTGTGGTTATGTACCCTAGCGTAAAACAAGACGACGTATCACCAACGACCTTGAACGTGGTCATGTACCCAACGGAACGTGGTCACGTACCATTGTAGAACACGGTGACGTATCACCGACGACCTTGAACGTGGTCACGTACCACCCGTACAACGAGGCAACGTATCACCAACGACCTTGAACGTGGTCACGTACCACCCGTACAATGAGGCAACGTATCACCAACGACCTTGAACGTGGTCACATAACACCCGTACAACGAGGCAACGTATCACCAACGACCTTGAACGTGGTCACATACCACCCGTACAACGAGGCAACGTATCACCAACGACCTTGAACGTGGTCACGTACCACCCGTACAACGAGGCAACGTATCACCAACGACCTTGAACGTGGTCACGTACCACCGTATGAATGAATTATTGAATGAATTAATGAATGAATGAATGAAGTCACGTACTCCACGTACAACAACGTAACCTAGGTCATGTACCTACCGTACTACAATGTAATCTAACACCTACAACCTTGCAACGTCGGCGTTTACGTCTGCAGCAAGGTCACGAGGTCATGTCCTGTGCGATGACGTCACAATCATCTGACTGATATGACGTCACTGATTATGACGTCACTCACGTGACGTCACAATCAGCTGACTGATGTGACGTCATCATTGGGTTAGAACTCCCTTAGTACATCTACTGATGTATAAAAAATATGTTTTTGAATTATATTATCTATAGAGATATAAATAAAACAATTTTGAATTATTTTTTGTAGATGTTCACTATTAAACTCCCCCTTTTTTCTTTTTCCCGTCCTCTTTTGTATTTAAAATTCCACTAGGCGAGATCTATTTGCCGCACTGCGTGTGGGATGTGGAGATAAGGGGATATAAATATATATTCTTTTTAATATAATTAATTAGTTTATTTATTTGTATATAGAATTAATAATTTTCTAATAACCATTTTCGGAACACCAATACTTCGACTGCTGGGCAGTGTATTGGTGTTCCTTTTCTTGAAATCGTCCTCTCATGTAAATAACAATTTTGTGCATTTATATTATTATAGTTCGTATTGGTCATTAATGTATTAAATTTAGGACATCCTATTATTTCTAGGTTGTAACTTTTTACATTCATTTCATGTTATATATTTTTTTCTAAAACACCGCCCTTGTAGGCCACAACTGGGTTTTCATATTTAGATATAAAATTCCTGATTACATCCTGTAATTCATGTTGTTGATATTCTTCCTGCCCATAATTCATAAACCGCATCCCATGAACATTGTGGTATGCATATACCGCAGTTTTTTTATCCTTATTTGATAATAGATCAAACGTCCTATACATATAAAATTCGGCCTTCTTCATTGTCCCATCCATAGCAATCATCGCCATATCCTTAACCATAAAATTTCCATCGACCATAAATCCATCCATGTCTATGATGTGAGTTACATTTGAACACTATGAAAAAAAATAAAAAACAGTTTCTTAAAATAGTTATAACACAGGTTTGAATTAGCAGCATACGCACATCTAACTCATTTGAATAAATGTCGTACCTCCATATTCTCAGATACAGATGACAAGTTCAATATTGATGGACCGCGAACTTCTCAAGCAATGATTCTGTTGCCGCCATGGAGATGAAGTAGAGTCCAGCAAAAACCCCCTTCCTCATCATATGTTTCACAGTGGGGATAGACGCAAGAGTAGCATAATATGCATCTTCGTGCAAACTGATATGCTAGTTAGATTGTATTTTTTTCATCACCTCCGGAGGTGTGGGAGGGGCCCCAGCGTGCCTCCGGAGGCGCGTGAGGTCGCGTCATCCGACTTCGCGGACGGACGCCTCCGAAGGGGAGGTGATCGCAACCTTCGGAGCCGCGTATTACAAAGGTGCGGGAGGGGCCCCAGCGTGCCTCCGGAGGAGCGGGAGGACGCGTCATTCGACTTCGCGGACGGATATCTCCGAAGGGAGGTTCGCAACCTTCGGAGCCGCGTTCCGCAACCTTCGGAGTCGCGAAGAGTCATGACTTCCGCGACCTTCGGAGCCGCGAATTCTCGAACCTTCGGAGGCTCGAATTCTGCAGTCGCCCTCCCCGTTATTTAGAGTTATTTATTTTTATGACAGGTGAAATCTATTTATCGCGCCGAGTGTGGGATGATGTGGTAGGAGGATATAAATATAAATTCTTTCAATGTAATAAATTTTTTTATTTTTGGAAAAAATTATTCTAACTATGATATTACACTATAACCTAGTCCGCTGCCTCGAGCGTCGGCAGTGTTTCTTCTTCTTCTTCTTCTAACGGTTGATGGGTGGGTGTTTGCGATTCAAGTTCTTCGGTCGGTAGGTGCCATGTGGTATGGTTATTGAGAGGGGCGATGAATGGTGCAAGTAGTAGCCTTAATGGCACGCATGAAATTCGCTGCTTCCGCACGCGATTAACTTTCACACCGCTTCGCCTCAGTCTTCGGGGTGTCGATCTAGTGGTTGCTGGAAAAAAAGCTGTTAGTGAGGTCACCTTATTAGGTATTTGCCTTGGGCAGGAACTCTCACTAACCTTCCATTTCTAAGTTGACTGGATCTAACTTCTTTTTTCTTGTGAATTGTTGCACTCAGTCGGTTAAGATTGTGCAAGCTTCAGATTGTGGATGTGAGCTTCTGGTTGTGGATACTGTTGCGCTATCACTCAAGGTTGTTGGGAGAGTTCTCCGAAACCTCTCTCTTATCACATGATTCGGATTGGGGGAGAGATGCAAGGATAGCATAGATCGCATATTCAATTCTGTATAACCCTATCATAGCCACACCTGCGGTGTATTTACGGTTACACACTGGTCAGCATTTTGAATGTGGGAAAGAGATTTGCCATAGGAATGGGGGATGCAGTATGATCGTAGCGATGAGCTAAGAGTCTGTACCAACTTGCGTCGTAGCTGCGGTTACACACTAATCAGCATTTGAACGTGGGAGATTTGTCATAGGAAGGGGTATGGTATGACCGTTGCGATGAGCGAAGAGTCTGCTGTTGCATTAGTCGTGTTTTTGAGAGAGACTGGTGCAGGTAGCGAAGTGCTAGGTACGTTTTTTGTCGCGTTTTTTTGGACTTGTGTCTCGATAGAAAGATGGATGTATGTGGCAGTGCAATATATTATAATTCCAATGATCCAAATAATGATGACGAAGTTAGACAGTTTGCAGAACGCGAAGGGTGAGTCTCATAAACGAATAAAATAATTAATTTTGGTCTGTGATATCTATTACAGATTTCAATATTGTATTTGCTCCATTAATTTCTATCTCAGCGATTCCCGTCCATCCAAAATGACGCTGCACCGTAGTACAAGACGATGCCCAAGGCGACGTATCACCGACGACCTTGAACGTGATCACGTACCACCGTAGAACAAGGCGACACCCAACGTATGAATGAATGAACGTGGCGATGTACCTACCGTACAATAACGTAACCTAACACCGACGTCCTTGCAACGTCAGCGGTTAGGTCTACGACACGGTGAATCTACAAGGCGACGTATGACCGACGACCTTGAACGTGGTCTTGTACCCCAACGTATGAATGAATTAATGAATGAACGTGGTCACCTAGGTCATGTACCTACCGTACTACAATGTAACCTAACACCAACTTAAGTGTCAATGACTTGGATCAGTGACGTCACAGCTGATTGTGACGTCATTGATCCAGAACCAACATAGTATAACTACTGTGAACTATTGGCTAGACATTTTTTGTCACAAACCAAATTATTGACATAATATTATGATTAGACCAAAAATTAACATTATTGATTGCAAAGATACAAAATAACAAACAATGACCAGACCAGGGAACCATTATGTGTGGCTAATAGTATTTATCTAAAACCAGCAACACTTAAATTTGCAATAGTCACACTGAATGAATGTATTGCTCTAACAACGATCAGACCTTTTTTTTTTTTTTGCGTCCAGGAAATCTTCGGAAGACTTCTGCCCTACAACGATCAGACCTTCTTGGTAATAGACAAATCATGATATAATTGATTGTGAGCTATTGGCCAGACATTTTTTTTTTTGCCACAAACAATGACCGGGTCAGCAAAAATTATGGATATACCATAGACGAAATACGGATACTTCGACGGTGGGACAATGTATCGCCGTTCCCTTCGCGGAGTAATTTTTCCTATGTAAATAACAATTTTTGATCCTAATATTATTATATCTCCTATCCCTCATTAATACGCTGAATTTGGGGCATCCGAGAGTTTCTAAATTAATATTTCTAATATTATTTGAAACGCTTATTGAAACAAAAATCGGTTGTTGTAATGTGCCCATCCATCGATACGATTGCCACTTCTTTGCACAGGAATTTGGAATCCACGGTAAAACCATCCATATCGATGATGTGTGTATTTTCCATATCCTAAAATTTAAACAAAACAGCTTTATAACACGCGTTTGAATTAATAAATACATGCACCACATATTTCAATTGATTAAATATCTTACCTTCATGTTCAGCGATTGAACATCCACCAATTAGTAGTAGTAGTAGTACTGCGATGCGAACTTGTCAAACTCCAATTAGCAATGTAGTGATGTTAACTTTCCATATTCTAAAATTTAAACGAAACAGATTCTTAACATATGTTTGAATTAATAAATACACGCACTGCATATTTCAATTGATTAAATATCTTACCTCCATGTTCAGCGGTTGAGCATCCACCAATTAGTAATAGTAGTAGTAGTAGTACTGCGATTGAGCATCCACCAATTAGTAATAGTAGTAGTAGTAGTACTGCGATGCGAACTTGTCAAACTCCAGTTAGCAATGCAGTGATGTTAACTTGACAAACAATGATTCTGTATCGCAGTGTAACTGCGATGCGAACTTGTCACAGCTTCAGTAGCCAGTGAAGCCATGATGCGAACTTGTCGAACAATGATTTTGTCGCCACCGTGGAGGTGCTGGACAGCTCACCAAAAAACCCCTCTCTTGTCATATGTTTCGTAGTGGGGGAAAGACGCGTGAGTAGCATAGGGTGCAAACTGATATGCTGATTAGACTGTTTTGCGATAAGCACGTGTGTGGTGCCTACAGTTGCGGACTATTTCATCAGCCTTTGGAGGTGCGGGAGGGGCCCCCAGCGCGCCTCCGGAGGCTCGGAGGCTGCGTCGTTCGACTTCGCGGAAGAATGCCTCCGAGGCGGGGTTCGCAACCTTCGGAGCGGTGAAAATCTGCGACCGCCGCTTCGTCCGACTTCGCGGGCGGATGCCTCCGAAGAGGGGTTCGCAACCTTTGGAGCGACGAAAATCCGCGACTATGGGGTTTTTGTGATAAGGGATATGTATCGTTTTTTTTTGTTTAATAAGTTTTTTTATTTTTTTTATTTTTTTAACACATTTTTTCTAATTAAAATATTATCTACAACAATAACTTCCTCCGCTGGTTCGTATGGTGGTGGCGGTGCATTTTCTACCTGCTGAGGGGTGGATGTCTGTTCTTCTACGTATGGAATGTGCCAAGTAGTCCGATTGCTAATGGGTAAAATAAATGGTGCGAGGAGCTCCCTAAGTGGCTTGCATGTGATGCGCTGCTTTCGCACGCGTCTAGTGCTGATGTCGCCACCTCGCCTCAACCTTCTGCATGCGGACTTGCTTGTGGCTGGAAAAAAGAAAGACTGTTAGTGAGGCGCCCTATTGGATATCTTGTCTTGCTCACGAAGTCTTACTCACCTTCCATTCCCACACTAAGATGCTTCTAACTTCGTTATTGTTTAGCTCAGTCCCTTAAAGTCTGAGCTTCTGGTTGTGAATACAATCTCTAAATCTCGCGCTACGGTACTTTTAAGGAGGCTGGGTGAGCCCCTCCAAAAGCACCTATATCTTGTCACATGTTTCATAGAGGTGAAATATGCATAAAATGCATATTCGTAGAGGTGAAATATGTATAAAAATGCATATGCATAGAAACTGAGATGCTAGGGAGAGTTGGATTCGCAGAAAAAAGATATAAGGCGCGAATATGGTTAATTTGTTAATTGATATTGTAAATGATATATGTGCATATGCCTTTCACATCGTAAGCGATTTGTTTGCATATGCTTTTTTCCGATTATGCTTATTTCGCTCATTCATGTCGTTATTGATATCTGTGCATATCCCTTTCATAGTCACGCATGATGTTGATTTCACTCTCTGCATATCCCTTTCATAGTCACGCATGATGTTGATTTCACTCTCTGCATATCCCTTTCATAGTCACGTACGGTGTGTCTGCGGCTACACCGTAGCCGACGTGTCGAAGGAAGGGGATTTGCCATAGGAAGGGATATGGCACGTTCGTGGCGATAAGTGAAGAGTCTACTGCATTAATCGTGTTTTAGAGAGAGAGACTGGTGCAAGTTAAATTTTTTTTGTCACGTTCTTTTTTCGGACTCGTACCTTGATAGAAAGATGGATGTATGTGGCGGTGCAAGACATAATCAACGTGAATCAAATTATGATGATTGTTTTGCACAAAGCGCGATCGCCCTGTACTATTGCTATTACTAGCGTCACAGTCCTTTGCTGCGCGAGTTTTTCTCGTAAATAAAACTAACACTGACTAATAAAAACTTTATTTTCCACGGCAGAATTACTCTCTCCACGCCAATACTTAAAATGCCAATATGCCAATGCCAATTGTTTTCGCTTTCTTATATGTACTTCTCCCTTCCCTCTTACATCGCGAAGCCGGGTAGGTTCCAGGCCTTGAGGGAGGGAGAAGCGTAATGTCTCGCGCTCCGAAATGTTCGCATGGCAACGAGCGGGCATCTTCCGAGAAGCGGAGCGCAGTGACACGGTCACCTTCTAATACGTTGTTTACAAACCCGCGTGCCCCACTTCATGCGCGACGGTTCGACCCGGCGACCGAGAAGCATCGCTCCAAAATAACCGCTCGCGCTAACCTTATGCCGCGAACAATGATGATGATGTTAAACAATTCACAAAACGTGAAGGGTAAGTCTCATAAACAAATACATTATTTTTTTTTCGTCTACGATATCTAATAATGGACTCAGTATTGTATGTGTTTCGAGCCCGAGCGTGGGCGAGTGTATTAGTGTCGATTGTGTCGCTTCACGGTTCTGGATGGAATGGACGGTATTCTCAGACTAGGCCCAGAGACGAATCAAAGGGCTGTCGCTTCGAACACCGGGATATCAGAGCCCTCAGACTAGGCCTAGAGGCGAACCAAAAGGCTATCGCTTCCGATACTCTGCGGGTGAGGTGGTAGAAGAAGGTTTTCTGAAGTTAGGAGAAAGAGCCCTCAGACTAGGCCTAGAGGCGAACCAAAAGGCTGTCGCTTCCGTTACTCTGCCGGTGTGGAGGTAGTAGGAAGGGGTTAGAAAGGGTTTTGGAGTCGCAACACTTTGTAATTGTGGAGTGCGCTCGAGCGGTAAAACGCACTCTTGTGGGTCGTTAACGATGCGGGTCCCGATTCCGAGGAGGTTGAACAGTGAATACAATTTGTTAGCTAAACTAAATATATTCTTTTATAAAGTAGTACATAGAATAATAGTGATACAGGATTAAGTAGTTCGTAGAATATAAACGTAAGAAGCCTAATCTCCGTAGGCGTCGCACGGCGAAGCAATTAGAGTCTATTAATATTCGCGTTCTTTTACAGTGGGTAACGCCGGACCCCTTATTCTCGGTTTTAACGCACTGAGAAATGCGGACTCGAAGTCTTAGATATGTTCGCGTTCTTTTACAGTGGGTAACGCCGGACCCCTTGCTCTCGGTTTTGACGCACTGAGAAATGCGGGTTCAGAGCCTTACGGGATTGCCACGAGTACCACGGACAGTGATGTGCGATTTAGCGTACTTTCAGCGTAACGTTCCTGGAAAGACTGAACAACCGGACGAGGTTTGGGCCTCCTTTTATTAGGCCAGAATTAGATCGGTAGGGGCACTTTTGCGGAGAAACAGCGAGTGCTGAGTCCTAGTCTTTACGCGGAGAAACGGCGAGTGCTGAGCATGCGTTTTTGGGCCAGGCGCGTGGCGTCGCACGTGCTTGTTGATTATGGGCGCCTAGGCTGCGGAGTCTCTGATTCCACGCGGTGCCCGTGACGTCACACCGGTGACTCACTTCGGTCCGATCGGCCGGGGCAGCCGTGCTCACAGACGAACGAGTGCGAGAGTAGATGTAATTGTGCGAGGACTCGTATGTAACACCTCCCCCCTCAGACGAGATGTCGCGGAATGTGACACTCTCGTAGGGTGAGCACGGCATGCCCGCGCGACGCGATATCGGGTCAACTGTTTGTTCACTTAGTCACTGCACTCAGATTTCGTGGGGGTTGGTCCCTAATTCTTCCAGGTAAGGTATGGATTGGCCAGGCATCCAGTCCTTGATGTTTTCGTCGGTGATTACGGTCAGGGCCACTTCCTCCTCCCATAGCTCGAAGCTGGTCTTCCGCTTCCTGCTGGGTGTTGTTGTTGTGGCGGGCCCCTCCTTGGTTTGGCTGGCCCTATGGTTGATTTGGGGCCGGGTCGTCTGTGTCGCTGTTCCTCGCACTCGCCATTCACGTCCGGGGGTGAACGTACCCGTGATGGTTTTAGTGTGTCCTAATCGTGGTCTCAGCACCCAGGTTCCTGTTTCGGGTGTTTGGTGGGTAAACTCAAGTCGTCCCTCGAATGCGTCGGTCTGGTTCTGTTTGTCCTGCATACTGGCGGGATGTTTGGTAAATGATGCTCTGTCTTTCCGGACAGTCTGACTGTCGGTATCTGCTGTCGTCAGGTCTGCTGACAGCTCCTGATGTTGATACCCCTGCCCGCCCCGTCCGGGCGCCTCTCGTCACGTCCCAGGCGGTGGGCGACTGTTGCCCTTGTATGTGTGTGTGTGTGTGTGTGTGTGTTTTTTTATGTTTTTTTTTTAGCTAAACTAATTAATTACCCCTACGTAATAACTGGGCCCCAGCCCCAAGCTGTACCCAAGGGCCAGCTCCGCCTCATACTTTGCTGTGCATCCTCCGCACTCGCTCACTCCCCGCGTCTCGGTGCACGGCACCCTGCAGTGGGCACAACACAAGTTGTCCCACCTACGATCCAGTAGCATGTGGATCACGTACGGCACGTAGGTGTCCAGCCCTTCACAGGCGTGATAGCAGCGGGGGCACAGTATTTTCCTCACTAACATATCCTTCATCGCGCATGCACCTGAATTGGTTCTTATACTGCTCCTCCTCCGTCATGAGGAGCGTCTCTACGTTTAACCTCCTGGGTGGCTGCATGTTGAATGTTGCTGTCTTACTGATGGGACGCTGTCTTGTTTCCCCCGTTGAAATTTCTATAAGGCGTGATAGTCCGACGGTGGTCTTGTCAGCGTTTTTACTATCGTGCGTTTTGTGTTTCGGTCTTGTCTGCTGTTGGAATGCTGGCTGCGAAGGTTTACTCCGCGGTTCCGCAGAGGAGGATCCGCGGCACGCTCCTTGGGTCATCTTACTGTTAGATAACCGGCTGGGTCTGCAACGTGAGCGATTTTGGTTCTGCTGTTAGACGTCTTTCCAAAATTGGTGGCCGCAAGGAGGTTTGCTGTGTGGACAGTGCTGAGGCTGGGGGTGCTACTTCGGGGTCCGTTGCAGTTCTGGGTTGCTGTTTCCTACGGCGGTGCATGGTCCTCATTGCAATTATGATGACTATTGCGCTGGTCATGATGAGGAATGCGCCCCCGGCAGCGCCAGAGTACAATAGTGCTGATACTGTTCTTTTTTGACGGTGGTTTTCCCCCAGTTCGGTGGCTCGGCGAGCTATTTCTTGCAGCGATGCTGAGGCCAAACTGTTGTTCCAGTCGTCGTCGTCAGGTCGGGTGGTATTTATTTTTGCCAGCTCGTTGAGTACGTCCTTATGGTGTTTGGTTGGTGGGGCGATTTCTGTCAGGTTGAGGTGTATTGGGGGTAAAAAGCTGTTCGCTAAGTTGGTCGTAATGGATCCCAGGGACAAGAGTTGGGTTGACCCCGCGAGGACCGTACATCCCGATTTCACATGTAGGGTGCCGGTTCCGCGAACGTACTCCGAGCCGATGGTGCCTTCGTTACAATGCACTTGAATTCTGGTGTTGTATCTGGTGTAGTACAGCCAGGAGTCCTTATTATACAGTCGTTGCCAGAGCGCGTTCCTGTTTACGGCCATGTGGACGTCGCACGCGCCCCAAACGTGTTCCGCAGGGTTTAGCAGCATGGTGGTTTCACAGGTAGGGTTGGTGTTGGTTGAATAGAGTGGTAGTGACATTTGACCGATGAATTGTCTATGGTGGTGATAGGTGTTGTACATGTAGTTTTCGTCTGGGAAGAAGTACGTGTGGTTGTCTTCTGAGATGGCCAGATATGGGGAAGCCGGTTTCACGAACACCGCAACGTCATTACCGCTGTAGGTCTGTGTCGCAGGGCAAGGATATAGTTTGAAGATGTGGAATTTTAGTGGGTCCAGTAGCGGCACAGTAACCTCCAGGATGATTCTTCCGAATCCGTAGGAAATCTGCAAGGTCGCCACCTTGTCTACTTGTTCGGTGCGCATTTCCGCAGGTGTCAGCGGGAACTCGTACAGTGTGGCCTCGGTGAGTTTGTGCGCGGCGCTTATCAGCTGCTGTGGTGAGAGTATAGCGGGGTGCAGGAGTCCTCTTTTTGCGAATAATATGGCGTCGATGATAATGATCAAGTTGGCTTGGTAGTCGGTGATCGTTCGATCCAGTTCTGTCATCCAGTTTGTCATAGAGGTTTCGAATTCAATTCGAGTGATTTCAGTCTCTGCGGCGTGGAGCGCGTTGGCCAAAACTGTTGTTTGTTTTTGTAGGTTGTCTGTTCTGTCTTCTAATGTTCTCGTCTGTTCGTGTATACGGTGGAATTCAGCGCAAATAATTAATGTCTGATTGGTCATTAATGCGGCCATCTCCTTTCCTTGGGCATAAAGTTTGTCCAATTCGATGTCGTAGTATTTGGCATCGTCCTCGTTCAGGGTCCCAAATAGTGCTTTGCTTAAGGATCCGATGAACCCGAGAGGCACACTACGTGTCCTGAGTCTATTTCTTCCTTGGGGGGTGTATAGCCGTCATCAACAGGTCTTCGTATTTAGTTGCTACTTCCAATTTTTCTGATAGGCGCGATACTTTTCCTCCGGGGGAGCAATGTGCGAATTTCTGTGTTTTGCAGAATGTGGTTGCCCTTTGTATGGCCGCCTCAATGATGGGGCGGTGGTTGAGGTATTTTTCGGTTTCGATTGACGTGACTAGTCGCCATTGGTTGCGGAAGGTGCGGAGGTCTTGGAGTTTTTCGAAGTAGATTCCCGGGTTGGTTTTCAGAGGTGTTAGTTGGTATTCCCCAAGCGCGTCCCCAATGATCCCGATCAAGAGTGCTATTGCGGGAATGGCTATCATGTTGTCTCTCCTGCAATGATTGCGAAAATTTTCTTCTAGGTTGTTAGTAGCGTGACGTCGCCGAGAGCAAGTGTGCGGGTCTGTGTTCTAAAAATTTGCCTGTTAGTATGCGTGTTTTAGTTTGTCCTGGTGTTTGGTTATAAATTTATTTTCTCCGACTTGTAGCACGACGTTATTTAATTGTGTGGTGTCCATGACGCGGTACGGTCCCACGTAATGGGCATCGAATTTATTGGTGCGCGGTTCCTTTAGGACGAAGACGTCATCACCTGGTTTGAAAGTTTCTGGTTGTGCATGTGTGTCATAGTAGACTTTTGATTTTTGTTTCGCGGTATTTAAGTTGTCGGCGGCGATGTTCCTAATTTCGTCCATTTTGGTTATCAGTTCGGCTAGGTACGATCCGTATGTTTCCAAAGGTTTGTCTGTTTCAAAGGCGCTTGGTAATCTAGCAGGTTTTCCGAAAACTAACTCGTACGGGGTGAAATTTGTAGCTTCGTGAACGGCCGTATTGTATGAAAGCATGGCGAATGGTATTAAAATGTCCCAGTCGTCGTGTTCGTCCAAGTAGTGCTTCATGTATTCGGTCAAGACAATGTGACTTCTTTCTAATGACCCGTTGGTTTGTGGCCGATATCCGGAGGTGGTTATTCGATTAATTTTGAAGATCTGAGCTAAGTTGGTCATTAATTTCCCGATGAAGCTGGTTCCCTTGTCGGTGAGGATTGCTTTGGGTGTTCCGTATATTGCGATGAAGTGGCGAGCGAAAGCGTCAGCAATTGTGGTGGCGCGTATATTCGATATTGCAACGGCGGGGCAATATTTCGTTAAATTATCTTGCATTGTTAAGATGTATCGGTTTCCACTGGGTGTTTCTGGAAACGATCCCACGGTGTCCAAAGATATTTTGTCAAAGGGCGTGGCCAGGGTGTCGATAAGGAGCATTGGTTGTCGGGTTTTAACCCGAACCAGTTTCTGCAGCTGGCATCTTTTCCACTTCCTTATGTGATTTTGTATGTCGTTACGCATCCCGGTCCAGTGATACCGTGATCTTAGTCTGTTGTAGGTCTTTGCGACGCCCTTGTGACCGCCGATTAAGCTGTCGTGAGCTTCCTGTATTAGTGCCGGTCTGGTTTCGGGCGACGGGGTCTCTATAGTTTTACTGCAGATTTGTATTCGGATATTAGTTTTGTTGAATACTCTCTGTACTAGGTCGTGGAATTCCTGCGTCGTTATATCGTCGTGACCGTCGCCCGCAGCTGATATTCTGATGGAGCGAGTTTTTGTTTGTCGGCGGGCGTTTTGGAGATTGATTAGTCCAGCGAGCATTTCTTGTTCAGTAGGGTTTTGAAAGTAGTGTGAGGTTGCGGCTATGCTAAAAATTCGGTATTGTCCGTTGCTTGTTATCACGACTTGTCCTTTATTCGGTTGGTTTTCGATGAGATCCTCGTGTCTTATGAGTTCTAGAGCGGCCATAGTTTTCCCTATTATCGTGGTCAGCTGGCAATCCATTGCGATAAAGTGCGCGTAATTTTGCTTCCTGAATGTTAGAGTTTCTTGAACTACGCTTATGTCGGTATTGCCGCTGTCGTCACTGTCGTGTCTTCGTCCGTCGGTGTGAATGGTTGGTACGCAATAGGTAGAAGGCACTTGGGTTCGGCCTCCATTTTGTCGTCTGAGATCGGTATGGAGAGCATGGGTTCTTGTCTTGGTTTTATGTGTGACACGGCGGGTGGTGGCGCAGTGGGCAGCGGTTCCGTTGGGTGCTTTGCCGAAGGTGGTTGCGTCGTACGTTGCGGTACTGGTTGTTACGGTACCGTAGGTGGTTGCGTCGTACGTGGCGGTACTAGTTGTTCCGGTACCGTAGGTTGTTGCGTCGTACGTGGCGGTAGTGTTTGTTCCGGCACCATAGGTGGTTGCGTAGCCGGTTGTGGGTCCTCCGCCGCTGGTATTACTTCTCTTACTGTATTTTGAAGTGTCAGATCCTCGGTGCTGTTATCAAACGATAGTAGGTCGAGGTTCGTTTCTTCTTTGAGCGGTGTGCTATGCGGTGCCAATCATGTGTTCCGATCGTCATAGCAGATACTAAATTTCGGCGGGGAGTGCATGACCCGGTTTCGGCTGCGTGCGAATGGGTTAATTTGCGATGTATCGTCTCCCAGGCCCTTCTCGTGAGTTAGGCTTGGGAGTAGGCTTTGATTCGGATCCGGACAGATGGTTGTTGCCGGGTTCGATGCGGTTTCGTTCTCTGAAAGTTCTTCCGGTGTGTTTTCTAGTTCTTCGTATCGGGGTTGATTTGGTTGTCTTCTTGATTGTCGTAACCGGCTCCCCACGGTGCTGGCATCTATTGCTGACAGTGCATGTTTTGGTCTGTACGTCGGGTCTTCTCTATTGCGTTTTGCTAGGGGTAGGCAAGCTACCGGGTTTCTGGATAGTGCGTCGGCGTTACAATCACTCTTGCCGTCCTTATGCACGACTTCATAGTCGTACTCCATTAGTCGCAGTTTCCATTTGACGAGTCGCGATGAGGGGTCCTTTACTGAGTGTAACCAGACTAAAGGTCGGTGATCGGTCACAAGTGTCAATTTTTGGCCGTAGATGTACGGTCTGAAAAGCTTGACGGCGTACACCAATGCCAAACATTCTTTCTCCGTGGTGTCGTAGTTTCTTTCGGCTCTGTTGAGGCTTCGGGATCCATATGCGACGGGCAGGTCGTCGCCCACGGGTCCCTCACTCAGTACGGCCCCGATTGCATAGTCCGAAGCGTCCGTGGTGATAACGAATGGTTCGGAAAATTTTGGAAATTGAAGTATGGGTTCTTTACATAGTTCTTCGCGGAGTTGATCGGATGCTTTTTGTTGTTCGTTGGTCCAGCTGAATCGAATTCCCTTTCCTAAAAGGCCTACTAACGGTTTGGCTTTCGCAGCAAATTCTTTTATGAATCTACGATATTACCCGGCTAATCCCAAAAATTGCTGAATATTCTTTTGTGACTTGGGGGTCGGAAAATCTTAAACGGCCTGTAGTTTTCGCGGATCCGGTTTTACTCCTTCGTCCGAAATTATGTGGCCCAGGTATGCCACTTCCTTTCGGAGGAAGTCGCCCTTGCTGGTTTGCAGTGTGAGTCCGTGGTTTTATAGGCGTCGTAACAGTTTTCTGACTTTAATTCCGTGTTCGTGGAGTGATGATGAGTATATTACTATATCGTCTAAGTAGACGAATAGTTCCGTGCCCTGTAGTCCGTTTAGAATTTGGTTCATCAGACGCTGGAATGCAGGAGGCGCATTCTTTAGGCCAAATGGCATACGAGCGAACTCGTAAAGCCCTTCCGGAGTGGTAAAAGCCGTTTTCTGTCTATCCCTGGGATCCAACTCGATTTGGTGGAATCCGCTGGCGAGGTCATATACTGAAAAATACCTTGCCCCTCCTAATTTGTCCACTATTTTCGTGATCTGGGGAAGTGGGTATTTGTCTCTGTTCATGAATTCAGAGGGAAGCTCTGAATCGCTGGTAAGGGCTGGGGACAGCCCTCGAGCAATGCAAATCGATGAGGACAAACTAGGGAAGGGAAAGGAATTTGAAAGTGGACGGTTGGAGGTCACAAAGAAGGACTTGCGGGAAGGAAGAGTGAAAGATAACGAACTGGGAATAGAAACGGGTAGAGTTAAGGAGAAATGTGGAAATGGCAGGGAATAAATGGAATAATAAAACTGGTATTTTCACCTCTCGCTCTAGACACTTATTACTTTACTTCTCAGTTCTCTCTCTCACACCTTCTCTTGTACACTGGTTTATTGCAAGTGGGGTGGGAGCTCACCGCTCGACTTGGTGCGGCCTCGCGAGGTGCAGGAGATCATCCGACGCGCACCAATAACAATTTTTCCCACGCAAATCCGCCAATACAGTTAGCGCTCGCTCGTGACGTTAATAAGAGTCCCGAGCACGTGAGCGCGGGGGAGGTGTTAATTGGGTAAGACGCTCGAAAGTAGCGCTACCCAGCGGCGATCGGGAAAATCGCAATAATCCCGACCAGACCACCCGCCTCGTTCGCAATAGTGAATGACGCGATTACAATGAGAATGGGTGCGCAGACTTGCTTAAAGTGGTAATACAATGGTGGCTATGATTTTGAGAGGTAAGTGCGGTGCATATCTTATCTAACTAAAATAATACGGCGAAGGTGTGATTAACTTAATATAAACTGGTAAGATTTTAGTAGAGAGCATGCTAAAAACAGAAAGGTGTGAAAGCGCGTACAGTGAATGAGCGACGCCATTTTGTAGTGTAGTACTACGTCGTGAGTAGAGCGCATGTTACTACGCAGTTATGACTACATACTAACGTGAGCATTTTTATGCGGCAGACTCGTTTATAACAAAGGAAGACGGTGCTCGTGAGCGTTACGAGGCGAATAAGCTATTTACAGGTATTTACAATGAAAAGTATATACAGATCGCAATTAATAACTAGTCTTGAATCTAACGATAATACACAGATACAGTGGAGACTAAGTACTCGACCTGCAAGACCGCGAAGTCCTTCGGGCTCGTGCTGAGGCTCCTCCTCGTCGGGTCTTCCGGATTTTAGGTTTTCTGGCTGCAAGGGAGGTAGGTGTATGTCAGAGGGGTGCCCGTCTACAACACGTGTCCTGGGCACTCTTTCCTACTAACCTTCCATAACTCTCTGTTGCTCGATAGCTAGACCAGAGCAATCAATTGGCTATGGGTTTCGCTGGCTATGTCGCTCGTACGCTGGGTATGCGGGGCGATACAACTGCCTGCGAACTTCCTCTCCTGTCGCTCGTACAAACACTCGTGGAGCGTTTGTCGAGAAACAAAACGGTTAAATGCGGAGATTAAGCCCTCCAAAGAGTAATCACTCACACATTCTAAATGGATCGCCCGAACCGCGAGACAAACAAAAATAATGCAGTAGGCTTTCCGGGTTTTATGTCCACGACCCTGAGAGGTACGGATCAGGAATGGACCTGCATAGTCCACTCCAGTATGGGAGAAGGGTCGAGAGGGGTTGACTCGGGGAGATGGAAGCGGGCTCATTTGTTGATGCCCTAATTGAGCGAGTTGACGTACACAAATTGTACAACTGCGAATGCAGTTCTTTACAAGGGATCGAGCTTTCAGGACCCAGTAACTTTGACGTAGGAGCTGACGAGTGACCTGCAGGCCACCGTGCAGAGATAGCTGGTGAAAGTGGCGGATTATTGACCTTGTTACTGTCTTCTCATCTTCTACATCTGTCTTCTCATCGTCGGACATACTCCGGAAAGATTCGGCATCACTTTTTATTTTCGAATCACCTGCAGCTACATGCTCTCCCTGAATGTTTATTTTTACTTGCTGTCGTAGAGTCGTCTCTGCCTTGAACAAAACGTCTTGACTTAAAATAACATCCCTTAAACTAGGCACAAATACCCTATATAACACTAACAATTTTCAATGTATCCTACGAAAACACCCTTTACTGCCTTTTTATCAAGATAAGCTTTCAAGCTTCCTACGCTTTTCACTTGGAACATGAATAAAACACTCGGTTCCGAAAACTTTTAAGTTACTTACATTCGCCGGTTTTCCAAACCACAACTCGTATGGAGTTTTACCTCTTAACTTCGTGGGACCTGTTTGATTAATTACGTACGCTGCAATATTCAATGCTTCGGCCCACAAAAACAGAGGCAGGTCTAATTTTGCATTTAAGCTGGCTTCACGATCCCACGCTCCTGGGCGGACGCTGTGCGACGCCCAGTACAGCACCCTCCTCTGTGGAGTAACGTCTGGGTTTTAGTCAGTAGGAATCTGACATGCCTCGGGTTTGCCCCATCGAAGCCGGGAGTCTTCCGAAGATTTCCTTGACGAAAAAATAATAAAAAAAAAGGTCTAATTTTGCATAAATCATTGAACGTGCAGCTTCAACAAGATTGCGATTTTTACGCTCCGCAACGCCATTTTGTTGCGGCGTGTACGCAACATTTACAATATGTTTAATACCTTCAGCCTCAAAAAAGCACCTTACCTCTGTTACGAGCCCCAACGTGGGCGAGTGTATTAGGGTCGGTTACGGTGTGTATGGAGATATCCGCCGTTTATTCCCATGGATTCTAGGAGTAGAACTATCTCAGGCTAGGCCCTATGTGAACCAAGCGGCTGTCGCTTCAACAGTTCTGGGTGGACGGACGGTAGAAGGGAGTAGGAGACAGAGCCCTGAGACTAGGCCCAGAGGCGAACCAAAGGGCTGTCGCTTCCCGTTACTCTGCAGGAGAGGAGCTAGAAGGAAGTTAGAAAGGGTTTTGGAGTCGCAACACTTTGTAAATGTGGAGCGCGCTCCAGCGGTAAAACGCACTCCTGTGGGTCGTTAACGATGCGGGTCCCGATTCCGAGGAGGTTGAACAGTGAATACAATTTGTTAGCTAAACAAAATATATTCTTTTATAAAATAGTACAAGGAATAAAGTGGTGATACAGGATTGAGTAGTTCGTAGAATATAAACGTAGGAAGCCTAATCTCCGTAGGCGTCGCACGGCGAAGCAATTAAAGTCTATTAGTATTGTATATTCACGTTCCTTTACAGTGGGTAACGCCGGACCCCTTGACCCTCGGTTTTAACGCACTGAGAAATGCGGACTCGAAGTCTTAACTATGTTCGCGTTCTTTTACAGTGGGTAACGCCGGACCCCTTGCTCTCGGTTTTGACGCACTGAGAAATGCGGGTTCAGAGCCTTACGGGATTGCTACGAGTACCACGGACAGTGATGTGCGATTTAGCGTACTTTCAGCGTAACGTTCCTGGAAAGACTGAACAATCAGACGAGGTTTGGGTCTCCTTTTATTAGGCTAGAATTAGATCGGTAGGGGTACTTTTGCGGAGAAACAGCGAGTGCTGAGTCCTAGTCTTTAGGCGGGGAACGCGAGTGCTGAGTATGCGTCCTTAGGCCAGGCGCGTGGCGTCGCACGCGAGTGCTGATTATGAGTGTTCAGGCTGCTGAGTCTCTGATTGTACGCGGGGCCCGTGATGTCACACGGCGGTGACTCACCTCTGATTTGATCGGGCGGGCAGCCGCGATGACAGACGAACGAGTGCGAGAGTAGATGTAACAGAGGGCGGACTCGTATGTAACACGGGTTAATCCCTTCTCAAGAAAATGGTCACGTCCCCATCCCAACGATTTTACTTATTGGTTACGGTCCGAAATTACGATTTTACTACTTGCGACGGAACATGTATGTGATGTTTAGGTATTTTCGCACACGTCTGACAAAAATAGAAACAGTCAACGTTTGAGTGGCGACCTTTGGCGAAGTATTCTCTTGTCCCATCTTGCTTGTCACATGCACGTAATCGAAAACAATGATTGAATTTGGAAGAGCTTCATCAGAAGGAATTACCTCGCTATTATTAGAAAACAGAAGTACCCAATTTCATCAATTGTCGACATGAAATTCTCCAAATAGTGATATTTTGGTTATTGTAGCGATTTCGAGTACATGTATAAGTCTTCAAAATGCAATCCCCGTGGGCTTTCCAATAAGCTCAATAGCACGTTGGTCTTACCTCAATTCGATGGACTGCAAATGATGCCTCGCATGGCGCTAGGTAGCACGTATCCATGCTTGCGTGTTTCATTTTTTGATATTAATTGAGTCTTTTCATCAACATTTTTTATACAGATCGTCATAGGTTGTCGTACAAAACGCATGTTTTCACCAGTGCTAAACTCAGTTCAATAAACGCTATTTTTAACATCGGAGGTTCATATATATATAGGATGCACAACCTAAATACGTTTAGTTTCTAAAATGTTTTTACATCTGCCTGATTAAGTCAAGATATGAGTACATCTAATATTCCCCCTCGGACAATTATTGACTTTTCAAAACTCATTGCTTGATTGCGATAAATGTCATCGGCTAATGTGAAAATTGGTGGTGGTTTGTTAAATCGCATGATAAATGCACTACCCTTCGAGTTGCATATTCCAATGTATCAATTTTGTGATCCTGGTACTCATTTGAGAAAACGGTTAGTCAGAGGCGATCGAGGCATCAATCCGTTGGATGCGGCGTGTCGCAAACACGATATTGCATACTCTGTGAACAACAACTTAGATAAGAGACACGTCGCAGATAAAATACTTGCTAACAAGGCGAAAGAACGTATTGTTAGCAGAAATTCTACGCTCGGTGAGAGAGCTGCGGCTGCAGCCCTATGGGCAGCAATGAATGCTAAGACGAAAGTGGGTATGGGCTTAAAGAAAATGGTGAAAAAACGTGTCAAGAAAGCATCTAAAAAAATAAAGCGGATACTTCCAATAGCAAAACGTGGTGGTATTTTGCCATTTTTTCCAATATTAGGAGCTCTCGGTTCGCATATTGGTGGAGCTGCGGGGGTTGCGAAGGCGGTGAATGATAGCAAGGCTGCCCAACGCCAGCTACTGGAGCTACAACGTCACAATCGTTCCATGGAAGGTCGAGGGCTTTATCTCGAACCATATAAGCGTGGGAAGGGCATTGGTAGAAAAAAATAAAAAAAATAAAATCTCAGGCGATAATGAAATTACCGACAGGTGTCACTACTAACATACAATTGAAACACTTGGCTAAGCGTATGCGTATCCCATTCTTTAGAGGTATTTTCATGTGCAACACACTGCCTGCATCACCGTGGATGAACGAAAACGCTATAATAAATTTAGATGATGCCGAAGGACCTGGCACTCACTGGGTAGCCTATGCGAAGAGAGGTAATCGTGTGCTATATTTTGACAGTTACGGAAATCTCCGACCTCCTAAGGAATTTGTTGACTATATACAAAAATATGTGACACAGATTGAGTACAATTATTCATCTCACCAACGTTACAATCAGAACATTTGTGGGCAACTCTGTTTACAATTTCTGCAGACTTGTGATAACAAATTTAAACATTGACATTCAACTATTGGTGTTTGCGATCAATCGTTAGCATTGAACATGTCATTTACGTTTACACTGAGAGGAAAGAGCAGCACATTGGTGGGAAACTACTTCCCGGCTATTGATCTGAATGATGGTGACTATGAACTCGGTTTGATGGCGCTTGAAACTTATAATACAATACCAAATGTAACAGCATTAAATAATAAGTTCTATTTTGATCAGGATGATAAAGAAATTACTATCCCTGAGGGGTCTTATGAATTGCATGATATATATCAGTATCTGAAACATAGAATATTGGAAATATCTTCTGGCGTCGATCTGACAATTAAAAGCGATGTGACTGCAACCGGTATTGATAACGGTGACGAGGATGGAGAAGATCCTCTGATTATTCGCGACAATCCGAACACAATGCGATGCGAGATCAAAAGTTCCGATTGTATAAACTTCACCAAGCCAAATACCATTGCATCGATCTTAGGATTTTGGTCTGACCGCATTTTACAAAAAAATCATTGGTATAAGTCTGATTTTTCGATTAACACCTTCGATGTGAATATTATTCGACTTGATTGTAACGTTACAACTGGAGCATACTACAATGACAAATCTGTACATACAATACATGAATTTTCACTCAGCGTACCACCGGGATATAAAATATCGGAAACGCCAGCTCAGATCATTTACCTTCCAATCTTTGTGCAGAGCATTACTAATTTAACAATTCGCGTTGTTGATCAGGACGGTCAACTCCTTAATTTTCGCGGGGAAGAGATCACAGTCAGGTTTCATGTGCGGCGGCGATAACGTTCGAACAAACATATCCAATGAAATGCTTGTGCTGAATGTGACAGATCAGTTTAAAAGCGTTGGAAATAATTCGCTTGGAAACAACACTGTAAACGTTGCCAACAGGTCGTGCAGTTATACTGTGAGGAAGAAGAAGAAGACGCTGAACCGCAACTATCAAGATGATTGATGTTCTGAATATTGAGCGTGAGCCCATCTTCGACGATCGCATCTTCAGGATCGAGTCTCACACCTACAACTCGTATGCAAATGCAACTTTCGGTCATAAAGTTGAAATACGAATACCCCTACAGCAACAAGATTTGTATACACACCCATGTGAAAGTTTTCTCTACATTGAAGGTAAATTGGAGCAACCGAGGACTGCTGATGCAGATTCTGTTGTGGGTTTAGTCAATAATTGTGTAGCCTTCATGTTCGACGAAATCCGTTATGAACTGGATGGTGTGGAGGTTGATCGCTGCAGAAACGTGGGGATAACAAGCACTCTAAAGAACTATGTATCGCTAACACCTGACAAAGTAAGAATATTGAAGAATGCTGGGTGGGATATTAATGATAATCTACCGAACGGATATTTCAATTTCTGCGTTCCACTGAACACATTATTAGGGTTTTGTGAGGATTACAAACGGATCGTTATTAATGCACGACACGAATTAATTTTAATACGGTCGCGCCACGACTATAACTGTGTTGTAGGAAATGGTGTGTCAGAACCGAAACTTGAATTATTTAAAATTCAATGGCGAATGCCTCACGTTGTATTGAACGATGTAATGAAATTGGCTATGTTGCGAACATTGGAAAGCGGTCGATACCTAGTTATGAGTTTTCGTTCGTGCGATTTGTATGAATTTCCTCTCCAGCAAAGTACAACCAAACATTCATGGGCTGTCAAGACTGCGACTCAACTTGAGAAACCTCGATATGTCATCTTTGCTCTACAGACCGATAGAAAAAACTCTCTAATATCTAATGCCAGCATATTCGATGAATGTAAATTAACAAATGTTAGGCTATGTCTAAATTCAGATTTTTATCCGTATGATGCTATGAATATGGATTTCGAAAAGGAGAAATATGGTATTTTGTATGGGATGTATGCTCACTTTCGTAAGTCATATTACGGATCCGACAATGGCGGAGCGCTGTTCGATGTCAATCAACTCCTTCAATATGTGGTAATTGATTGTTCTACGCAGAACGAGTCTGTAAAAAGCGCAACAGTAGATGTAAGGATTGAATTTGAATGTAAAGAAAATGTTCCACCTAATACTACGGCCTACTGCTTGATACTACATGATCGCTTAATCGAGTATAGTCCGTTAACGAATGTTGTACGCAAAATAAGCTAAATGACTTTATATAACATGTATAAAAAAAATATGTTTGAACTGTAATTTGTATTATCTACAGTAGTTACAATTATGATAGTAAACTACATAACCGCGTAATTGAGTATAGTCCGCTAACGAATGTTGTACGCAAAGTAAAAGTTGTATAAAATATGCTTCAATTATATTATCTATAGAGATATAAATAAAACCATTTCTAATAATTTTATATATGTTTCCCGATTAAACCCCTTTTTAGATTACCTGTTCTATTTCAATTTGAAATTCCGCTAGGTGAGCACTATTTTACTGCGCTGAGTGTGAGATGTGGAAATAAGGGTGATATATATATACATTCTTTTAATATAATAAGTTTTTTATATTGATTAAAAATTATTTTTTAGCTATATACGAAAAACTGATATTTCAACGGTGTCACAATGTATCATCGTTCTTTTTGTTGAATAATTTTTTTTATGTAAATAACAATTACTTATCGCTATATTATTATATCTACTATCATCCACTAGAATATTAAACTTAGGGCACCCTAAACTTTCTAAATTACAGTTGTTAATACCAATTTTATCTAAGATCTGTTTTTCTATAATCCCTCCCTTCTACGCTACAACTGGCTCATCGTATTGGGAAACAAATTCCCGAATAACTCTCCGTACGTCGTCTTGTTGGTAGAGTTCTTTCCCATAATCTTTAAAGAGCATCCCATGCACGTTGTGGAATGTGTATATCTACGATCTTTCGGAGATAAACTATTAACAGGCCTATTTAAATAAAAATCGGCCTGTTGGATCTGCCCCTCCATCGACACGATCGCCATTTCTTTACAAAAAATTTGCGATCTACGATGAAACCATCCATTTCGATGATGTGCGTGATTTTAGAATTCTATAAAAAATAAAAAACAGCTTCTTATAAATAGTTATTAAAGTAATTTGGAATGAACACCCTTTTTTTAAGGTTGAGAGATTTAAAGACATCATGTATTGTATCTCAACATGTTTCAGTACAATCTAGTGTACCCTCATCAAGAGTCTACAGTAATAATAAGTATTTTGTGTAGGTGACATGTGGAGTGTGTGTGTTGGAATATTCTGATTTATGCCATTCATATGCCAAATATTCCAACACACACACTCCACATGTCACCTACACAAAATACTTATTATTACTGTAGACTCCTGATGAGGGTACACTAGATTGTACTGAAACATGTTGAGATACAATACATGATGTCTTTAAATCTCTCAACCTTAAAAAAAGGGTGTTCATTTTGGCATATGAATGGCATAAATCAGAATATTCCAACACACACACTCCACATGTCACCTACACAAAAACACACACATTAATCTCGTAAGTGCGACAAACATAAAGTAATCGTAAAGTTCACACATTATACATATTAACTGTACATTTTTATTATTACTGTAGACTCCTGATGAGGGTACACTAGATTGTACTGAAACATGTTGAGATACAATACATGATGTCTTTAAATCTCTCAACCTTAAAAAAAAAAAGGGTGTTCATTCCAAATTACTTTAATTATTAAACAAGGTTGAGCAATTAATATTATAAATAGTTATAACATGGGTTTCAATTAGTAAATTACACACAGCACATCTATTCCAATGGAATAAATGTCTTACCTCCATCGTCAGAGATTGAACATCCACCGATTGGTTCTAACTTATTTTTTTTTTCTTATAATTGGTTGAAGGCAGTCGCTTCGGATGGTATGAGCTTGTGATTGCTGTTACTGTTGCACAATAACTTAATCTCGCGAGAACTTGCACTATGGTACTAAAAGATGTTGGGAGAGCCCCTCCAAAGAACCTCTCTTTTTTCCCCTGTTTCATGGTGGGGAAAGGTGTTTCTTCATGGAAACTATGATGCTAGCGAATGTTGGAATCGCAGAATAAACATATGACACGAATATGCTTAATTTGTTATTTCATATTGTGAGTAACATCTGCGCATATGCCTTTTTCCGATTATGCTTATTTTGCTCAATCATATCGTTATTGTTATCTGTGCATATCCCTTTCATAGTCACGTACAGTGTACGCTGTACCTGCGACTACGTCGTAGCCAGCGTGTCGAAGGAGTGGGATTTGTCATAGGAAGGGATATGGTACGTTCGTGGCGATAAGTGAAGAGGCTACTGCATTAATCGTGTTTTAGAGAGAGACTGATGCAAGTTACATTATTTTGTCACATCGTTTGACCCTCATTGATCATTTGTAGCCCAAGCGCAGCCCCCCAGGCCTCCAGACACCTGCCTCTTGCATCCATACGAGAGGAGCCCCACATTGGCGACGCCGCATTAAAATCGCCCATGATGACAATCGGCGCCGCCCCAATCCGTCGGATCCAGTCACCAATCCCCGTAATCTTCTGCTCGAAGCGTGCCCGACTCCAACGCGGGGGAGCGTACACTGCCACCACCACAACTTCACCACACTTTGCTACGAGATACCCCTTTCCTTTGTGTATTGATCGGGCCTGCATGCCATGCGTCGTTATTAAGGCAACCGATTTACCCTCGTCCGCCAACCACCCGACACCTTGTGTGACCGGATACGGCTCAACCGCAACCGCCCATTTGACCCTCCACTCGGCCATGGGTTGCATTAACAGATCCTGAGCACGTGCCGAATGGTTTAGGTTAGTTTGCAGGATTTTGCCCTTCATTTTGTGATCTCCATCTCAACGGCCTCCTCCGGGCCGGGATTTCCACCCTCCTTCGACTTACCAGCGGTGACGTCAGGCTGGGCTCCCTTCTTACCTTGCGTTGTCGTTCCGGTAGCATTTTCTTCCACCCTCCTTCTTCTGGGGGGAGGTGGTGCGCAGCCTCTACCGCCCAGTCGGTGGCCGACTTCTCTACCGATTTCTTTGCAGAGTGGACAGCTCGGTTTGGCAGCACAGTTCCTTGCCACGTGACCCGCTTCGCCGCACCTGTAACATTTACTGCACGATCTGTTTCCGCACAACAACTGGCACGGGCGTGCCCTATTTCCAAACATTTGTGACAACGCATTCTTCTCTGCGCGTACGGTGTCACTTTAACGGAGAGCCGGTTTACCGGGACTCTCCCGCCCTGCCTCGCAATCCGTCGCATCGCTGCCAATGGACATTGCAGCCAAATCGTACCCAACCCCATTGGGGTGGACCGAATTTCCCCACGTCTTTACGTCCGCCAATTCACAGCCGCCCACCGTAGCAATGGCCAGCGCAACTCTATCCGGCGTCGCTCTTTCGTCCAGCCCAGATATTCGGGCCTCAGCTTTCAGGTGGGGTCTTGTAATCCTAACGTCTACGCCCTCTAGTCTCGCGCTGAGATGTTGCGCCAGTGCGTCCGCCTTTTTCCCTTTGTCTGGCCCAGATATTTCCAGGAGCGACGCCCCCGATTGGGTTTTCCTGTACCTCAATGTCTTAATATCAAGCCCCGCGAGTTCCAGCCAATCTGTTACTCTCCGCATAACGGCAGCATAGGTCAGCTCGCTATCGGGTGCGAGCGTAATTGCCACCGCTTCCTTCCGCGGGACTCTTGGCAATCTTGGGCGGCTGGCGGATCGTTCCCGCGATCTCTGCCGTCCAACTCCTCCTCTACCTCTTTCCTCGGAAGTGGGTCGGGATCCCGACGTATGCCGTTCCACCCCCTGCGTCCGACGTGTGGATGATCTCCTTCCGCGTGCGCGAGTAACCACTAAAGCCTCCCTGCTCTCCCTCTGACGTTCTACTTCAGGGGCAGGCGTTTGACTTACCCTAGGTCTCTTACTAGGTCTCTCACTAGGTCCTCGCGCTTTCCCATATTTGGCCAGTGGAGGAAATTCCTCACGCTCCATTTCAGGTTGGTTGCCCCCAGTTCCCTTCTTCGCGTACCCCTCTGCCCCTCCTCATGCGTTCCACGAGGAGGGCCTCTGGGTCCTTTGGACGTTATCTCCGCAAAGGGCCTCTTGTCATTGTTCGGGAGAGCAGCGCCTCTATATGATTACGTAGGCGCTCCTCAATCCCAGCGAACGCATAAATCACGGCACTTTCAATTTCTGTCGTCACACCGCGACGCCTACTGACTTCATTCTGTGTGCTTTTCCTGTTCAAGTCCCGGGACTTGGGAGATGGCCGTGTTCTATCTCCTACTTGACTCCTCCTACCTATCCGGTTCGAGTCACCTACTGTCGGCTCCGGTGTCCGAGCACTCTGCTCCTCTTCATTAGAGGAGCTCACCAAGTCCATTATCCTCCTTCTCCCTCGTCCTCTTCGGGTTGTCCGAGGCCCATTGCTCCCTGGAGTTCCTGCATCACTACCCCTTCCCCCCAAGGGTCGGGATGGTTCCACTCGCGGAATCGGTGCCCTTTTCAGGGTCTGCATCTCGCACCTTCTCATCTCCGCCTCATGCTCCAAAAGGGTAACTTTCGGCTTTAACTCCCGAATTGTTTTTCCAAGCTCAGCAGCTCTTTCATCCGCCACCGTTTCACGGGCTTGCTCGGCAGAGGCGAATCTGATATTTTGAGCAGCCTCCCTTGGGGACCTCACGTAAGTACCTTTTAAATTCTTGGAAGATCTGGCTATCTTCTGGACACCTTTGATAGTTTCAAGAATAATGTCCCTTAAGTCTGCTAGCGGGGCAATCCTCATTTCCTCTGCTAATTCCTCCTCGTCTCGGAGAGGTCGACAGCTTCTCGATACGGGCTCAGGATCGATTGTAGGATCCCATACATCCGTGTCCCCCATCATGGACCTCTCGGCCAGCGTCTTTTCATTGAATCGGCGCTCAGCCTCCGCCAGGCCGAGATATTCTCCAATAGGGGGACGCCCTCTTTTCCTCGCTCTATGTGATGAGTCGCCACAATGGCTGGTAGCGAACGAGTGAGAGTGAGGGGTCGAGTCTTCCCAATTTCCGAGGTCCCAGCCTCGCCTCTCTTCTGCGCTCTGGTTAGTCTCGTATACAAGCCTATGCCCAAGAGTCTCTCCCCCGCCGAGTCCCATGGCATTGAGGCGTTATCGTCCGCCAATGGGATGCTTTTTACGCTACTGCCCCTCCTGCTGTGAGTCGGCGTCGGCCGCTCAGCAGGTTCTTCCATTGTCCCAGTAGTTACTGATACAACGGGGGCCTGGGACGCCACCCCTCGCTCATCACGGTCGTCCGATGACGACATACCGGGTGCCCGCTCAACCACACCCGATACGCCGGCCCTGGGGGATCCGAAGCCCCCTGCGCGGTAAACTTCTTTTTCGTTATGTCGTGAATCCATGATTGGAGATATATCGCCCATCTCCGTCCCATCGGCTGGGACCGCCAGCTAGGAGAACCCCGGGGACGCCACCCCCGAACTGGATGCCGAGGCATCCAGCTCCAAAGGTGTGTGCAAGTGTGTGTGTGTGTGTCAGTGCATTTGTGAGTGTGGTGGATCACTGCAGCACGCAAGCCCCCTCACCACGAACAATGTGGCAACCGCGAGGGGGTCATGTACCTACCGTACTACAACGTAACCTAACACCAACAACCTTGCAACGTCGCCGGTTAAGCGTCAATGACCTAGCAACGTCAGCGTTTACGTCTAGAACAAGGTCACGAGGTCATGTCCCGTGCGATGACGTCACAATCAGCTGACTGATATGACGTCACTGATACTTCGTGTGACGTCATTGGGTTAGAACTCTGCTAGTGTAACTACTAAGAATGCCATCGAGTTAGCCAGAGAGGCTGTTAAATTGCCCATATCCTCTGAGGAATTATTCGGTCCTTGCGAAAATGACATTTTAATTTGCCTGTTAGTTCAGTTCGTTCGATTAAGTACGTATTCAATTATTCAGTCCTCAAAAACGCGGTTCCACAACGTCAACAATCCCACCGCTGTCACCGGTTATGTTACGAACCCGGGCGTGGGCGAGTGTATTAGGGTTGGTTGTGCTTGTGTGGAGAGATGTCCGCTGGTAATTCCAGCGGATTCCAGGAGTAGAACTATCTCAGACTACGCCCAGAGGCGAACCAAAGGGCTGTCGCTTCGAACACCGGGATATCAGAGCCCTCAGACTAGGCCTAGAGGCGAACCAAAAGGCTGTCACTTCCGATACTCTGGATGGAGGAATTCTCAGACTAGGCCCAGAAGCGAACCAAAGGGCTGTCGTTTCGATATTCCTTTAGCAAGGGTGTTGGAAAGGGTTTTGGAGTAGCAACACTTTACAATTGTGGAGTATGTTCGAGCGGTAAAACGCACTCCTGTGGGTCGTTAACGATGTGGGTCCCGATTCCGAGGAGGCCGAGCAGTGAATACAATTTGTTAACTAAACTAAATATATTCTTTCATAAAACTATACAAGAAATAAAATAGGGTTACAGGGTTAGGTAATTCTTAAAATATAATCGTAGGAGGCCTAATTCCCGTAGGCGTCGCACGGCGAAGTAATTGAAGTCTTTAGTAATGTCGCGTTCTTTTAAAGTGGGTAACGCCGGACCCTTGCTCTCGGTTTTGACGCACTGAGAAATGCGGGTTCAAAGTCTTACAATAATGCTACGAGTACCACGGACAGTGATGTGCGATTTAGTGTACTTTCAGCGTAACGTTCCTGACAAGACTGAACGCTCGGACAAGTTTTGGCCCTCCTTTTATTGGGCTAGAATTAGATCGGTAGGGGCACTTGCGAGGAAACAGCGAGTGCTGAGTCCGAGTCTTTAGGCCAGGAGCGTGGCGTCGCACCCGAGTGCTGATTATGAGCGTTAGGCTGCTGAGTCTCTGATTTTACGCGGGGGCCCGTGATGTCACCGCAGTGACTCACCTCGATCCGATCGGGCGGGGCAGCCATGCTCACCGACGAACGAGTGCGGGAGTAGATGTAATTGTCCGCGGACTCGTACGTAACATGTTACTCGTTTTTTGAGTCCGTCGATATTTCCGTATCCTCTTCTTGCGTTGAAATAGCATTCACCATTTTCTTTTCATTGGTTTTTTTTCTTATTCTAGCATAATTCAGGCAGATGATTTCGATTTGGTTTTCTTATCGATTCACAAATCGAACATGGTTTACGTCCAGCTGTACCTGGTAATTTATTCTTGTTTTTCGCTTGCTGCGCTGCTATACCAGGTATTAATTTTAATGAAGGATTACTGGGTATTTTGTCAGTTACCGGTGAGTATCTTTGTAAATGATTCATCAGTTTTTCCGTAGTCGTAATCTCTGCTTCATCTAACTTTTCGTAGACATCCGACGGTAATCCAACAACGATATGATTTATTCTCGACGTAGTTGTCATTTTTGGTTCTGTTTCCAATAATAATTTTCCTTCTTCAACGCATAGCCGAGTAGGGAACCCGAAATCCATTTAAACGTGTAAGCGTAATGAACCGGTTTCCAGCTTTTATCAGCGAATTTTTCTAAGAAAATTCTTTTCCATTCAATCCATTCACTTTCTACTAATAATCGCGCTCGTACTGCTGAATACCAATCTTTTGCAGTTTCATCTAAAAATAACCGTAGTATCTGGATTTTTTGAACCTTCGTTAATACTTTATTACGATCACATTCACGTTTGAAATCTTTCATCTATTCGACCGCGTTTTGTTTACCTGTGAATGTGTCTAATACAAACAATTTCCTTATTTGAGAAAGGTTGATTTCTCTCTTATCCTTCTCAAGTACTAATGCTTGTAGTAGTGCTTGTAGTTCTTCTTGGCTACTGCGTGGTTGACTAGAACTACCTGGTGGATTACCTTGTTCTTTCAAGTATAGGTCTTTAAATACTGCATTACCCTCTTCATCAAAATATATCGGGATTAGTTCCTTTCGTAATGAAACTGCTATATTTCAAAATTGTTTTTTCCTATTCATGGATTTGGAAGCTTTAGTGACAGTATTCAGTTTGAATAATTCCACGTGGATCTTCGATAGTTGCAATTCCGCTGGGAAATCGTACGTCACTTTCTCCTTCAATAATCTGATCGATTTCACCTTTGTGATAACCGTTTTCTTGCTAGTCTCGTCTCTTTCCAGACGGAATTTCGTTTGAATGGTCGACATTATGAGAAAACCAATTTGTAGGTTAGTTCTCCGCAACTTGACTCCAAACCAATGTTCCTATGAAATTTATTTACATTAAAATTTTTTTACATTTATACGATAAAGAAACTGTACAATAAGTTATGTCGATTAAATATTACACTCGGATGCCTATGAATTTGGTTTTTGAAGCTCTCAATTTCTGAACACTCACAACCCAGGGTCATACGCATACATTCTCCCGTTCATAACATACGACGCATGACTGCCACCTATCCGCCAGTCCTACCTATTCGTTAAACGGGGATAAGCTTCCCGTTTACATACATAATAATATCCCCCTATCTCACCATCCCACACTCTGCGCGGTAAATAGTTTTCACCTATCACAAAAAAAATAAAAAATATAAAATAAAATAAGAAATCTAAATCAATGGGGAAGGCGGCCGCAGAATTCGCGGCTCCGAAGGTTGCGAATCCCTCTTCGGAGGCATCCCTCAGCGAAGTCAGATGACGCGGTCTCCACGGCTCCACAGACTGCGAACCTCCCTTCGGAGGTATCCGTCTACGAAGTCGGATGACGCAGCCTCCCGCGCCTTCGGAGGCACGCTGGTGCCCCTCCCGCACTTCCGGAGGTGATAGAGAATTATTATGCTACTCTTTCATCTTTCCCCACCATGAAACATACGATCGGAGAGGGGGTTTTTGGTGGGCTCTACTTCACCTCCGTGATGGCAACAGAATCATTGCTTGTGAAGTTCATGTCAGGATAATATTAGTTGCAGTTGTGACAAGTACATATTACTTTATTACAAATTGGCGTCTGTTCTATCTGACAAGATGAAAGTAAGATATTTATTCAATTGGAATAGATGTGGTGTGTGTATTTTACTAGTTCAAACCCGTGTTATAACTATTTTAAGAAACTGGTTTTTTAGTTTTCATGGTGTTTAAAAAACACGCATATCATTGACATGGACGGTTTAATGCTGGATGGCGAATTTGTATGCAAAGATATGGCGATTGTGTCGATGGAGGGTCAAATGCGAAAAGTAGAATTTTATTTACACAAAATTTTTGAATTTTTTTCGCTGAAAGATCGGAAGAGTGCGCAATACACATTCCAGAATATGCACGGAATGTTATTTAAGGATTACGGTACAGAATCGTACCAACAGCACGACATATACAAAGTAATTGACGAATTTGTGTCTGAATATGACGAGCCCCTCATAGCGTATAAGCGCGGGACTATAGAGAGAATTATTTTAGATCAAATGAATATAAAAAATTGTAATTTAAAAAGTTTCGGGTGCCCGAAATTTAACATTCTAATGAATGATAGCAGATATAATAATGTAACTATGCAAAGTTGTTATTTCCATTAAAAACAGTATTCGGCAAAGGGAACGCCGATACACTGTCCCGCAGTTGAAATATCGGTGTTCCGAGCATGGGCGAAAAATAATTTTTAATAAAAATAAAAAAGTTGATTATATTCAAAAGAACGTATATTTATATCCCCTTATCCCCACATTCCACACTCACAGTTGCAGTAAATAGTTCTCACCTAGCGGAATTTCAAATTGAAAAGAGCAGGTACTAAAAAAAGGGGGGAGGGGGTTTCATAGTGAACATGTACAAAATTGATTGGAAATTGTTTTATTTATATCTCTATAGATAATGTAATTCAAAAACATATTTTTATACATCTTTTAGATAAAGTCATTTAGCTTACTTTGCGTACAACATTCGTTAGCGGACTATACTCAATTAAGCGGTCTTATAGTATCAAACAGTAGGCCGTAATATTTGGTGAAACGTTTTGTATGTAATACGGATCGGTGTTTGATTCGCGGCGGTTTTACGCGCGGCGCGGTCGTATAAAACGAGCGAAAGATACGTAAGAGACACGCACAATTAAATAGTCGATAAAGTTTATTAGCACAATCACAGAAATGTACAAGACTTACAAGACGAATAGCACGCAAGACGAACAGCACGAAATACAAGCAGAAATGAAGGACTAAATAAACAAGAGGCACAAAAGTGAAGAGTAAGTTAAAGCACAGGCGAAATTGCAAAGCACAAATGTAACGTTCTCAGCGAACGCACTGGAAAGACTCAGCTGTCAAAACGGTCGCGCAGCGGCCTTTATATGTCAGTACCTCGCCGAATGTTCTCGAACCGTCTCGTAACCGAAATTACTCGAAAATCAAACCAATCGATCTAGATCATTCGACGTCGAGAGCGTTCGGCGGGTTCCCTTCCCCGGGATATTATGATATCGTTGTACAGGGAATTCATTATGTGCCACCTTTACGACGGTTACTGCGTCAACATGTACGAGGGACACGTATTTTGGGCGCCAATGCCGACTCCCACATGCAATTTCGACCAATACGACGTGCTATACGAAGGAATGGCTACTAAAACAATGGGAAACCAACCCCATGATCCCACAATCTGTTCTTTGACAACAGAGGACATCACATTTGCATTAACAAGATCCACAGAACAACAACTATGCGGCTACACCCTGCTACGCACAGAACATCCAAAACTATTCATTCTCGAGACGACAAGAGGCCAAGCATTTAAAACCAAATCAAAGATACCCGTCAATAATTTGGATATATTCACCTATGTTTTTTTTTTTTTTTTTTTTTTCATACTTCCTCTTTATTATTTGTTCCTATTTACACCAAATATTTACAAATAGATATAACATATAATGTAACTTTTGGCTCCCGTTACATTTAACGGCAAGCACCAATAGGATATTGTTTATTTATAGATTATGTTAGAAGATCCGAAGGGTGTTTTCTCTTGAGTCTTCTCGCTATACCTTTGTAGCAGTGATTTGCTGATGGGTTGGGATGTCTCTCAATTCTATTTTTATGTTTCTTTGAGAATCGTATTATTTCTTCTTGCACTGTGGGGATATCTAATGTTTTAAGGATATCATCATTTCTGACGTACCAGGGTGCGTCAAGGATGGTTCTGAGGATTTTTGCTTGAAGGCTTTCCATTTTTTGAATGTGCGATTTGGCTGCCATTCCCCAAAGTTGGATTCCATAGCTCCATATGGGTTTGATTACACATTTGTATATTAAGATTTTGTTGCGTTGGCTAAGTTTGGACTTTTTGGATATTAGCCAATACATATTTTTGTTTAATAATTTTATGTGCTTAATTTTTTGTTGTATGTGGTGTTTCCAAGTTAGTCTGCTATCTAAATGCAGTCCTAAATACTTAACCGTTGCTGCCTTTTGTATAATTCTGTTATTTAGTATTAGATTTGTCTCATGCGTGATTTTACGAAGGGTAAAGACCACTTGGGTACATTTTGCGACGTTTACTTTAATTTTGTTAGATTGAAGCCAATTCTCTAATGATTTGATATGATTTTGTAGATTGTTAGTAGATATATTGAGGTCGTCGTGTATGGACAGTATGGCTGTGTCGTCTGCAAATGTAAATATTTGTGTGTTCGAATCGGTGGTGATGTCTGCCGTGTATATCGTGTAAAGTAACGGTCCAAGTACACTTCCCTGCGGGACCCCCGCTTTGATGGGACGAGTGTCTGAGGCAGTGTCCTTAATCCTGACGTAAAAGAATCTGTTTTCAATATAGGATGTGATTAGTTTGTATAAAGATATGGGAAGTTCTCTTTGCAATTTGGCTAGTAGGCCGTGATGCCAGACTTTGTCGAACGCTTTTTCTATATCCAGAAAGACTGCTGTACAGTATTTTTTTTCTTCTAATGATTTTAATATTTGGTGTACCATGCGATGGGTTTGTTCTATTGTGTTGTGTCTTTTCCGAAATCCAAATTGGTGGTCGGGTATTAAGCCTTTGTCTTTGACTATAGTCATAATTCTTTTGTGCATTATTTTTTCGATTACTTTAGACAGTATCGGCAGTAACGAAATAGGCCTATATGATTGTGGGAAACTTGGATCTTTACCAGGTTTTAATAATAGGATGATTTCAGCAATTTTCCATGCTTGTGGGAAGTATCCGACGCGAAATATTGCGTTGGTTAGGATAGTAATATAGCGAACTCCTTTCGGTGGTAGTTCTTTTAGCATTTTTGCTGTTATTAAGTCATACCCTGGAGATTTGTTGTTTTTCAGATTTCGGATTATGACTTGAAGCTCCTCTTTTGTAATTTTGTAGTTTTGCGTGGCGTTGTTTTGAATGTCACAGCTGTGCGGATTGGTGTCAGACCCGTTACTAAAAACCTCTTGGAGATAGTCTGCCATGACATTTGTTTGTTCTTGCAGTGATTTTGTCCAGGTGCCCGCTGGTGACTTAATCGCTGCAATAGCTTCAGTAGGTCTTCTGATTTTTTTAGCTGCTTTCCATAGGGAGTAGTTTGATATTTCGGTAACATCAAGGTTCGTAATGTATCTAGTAAATTCTTCATTGTTGTAGTTTTGTATTTGTGTTCTGATGTTTCTATTAAGTTTATTCAATTGAGATTTAAGATGCGGTAGTCGCCTGCGTTGCCATTTCTTTCTTATTTTCTTTTTTTGTTTAATTAATTCGGTAATGTATGATGGATATTCCGTTTCAGGCTCGTATTTTTGGTTGCAGGTAGATTTAGTGGCTGCTGCATGTAATATGGACGTCAATTGGTCTAATCCTGCGTCTATGTCTTGATTTGTTTTTAATGGAACGTTGCAACTTATTTGGGTGTCTACTATTTCCCTATACAACTGCCAGTTTGTGTTTTTATTTGTTAATTTCGTTCTGGTGTGAATTTTGGTTGCAGTCAAGTTTATCGTAAATAGCACTGGTGTATGATCTGATGTCAAGTCGAGAACTTCTGTAGTTTTTATGTGGTTTCCTTTGATGCTGGTGATTCCAAAGTCTAAGGTATCAGGTATTTTGTTAGGGTCCGTTGGCCAGTATGTGGGTCGCCCTGTTGAGAGTACTGTTAGCTGTTTGCGGTTTATTACTTGCAATAATTTGTTTCCTTTTGCGTTTGTTAATCTGGATCCCCAGAAGTGATGTTTAGCATTGAAATCGCCCGCTATGAAGAGGTCGTTTCCAACATTATCAAAAAAGTCGTTTAACTCGGTTGTAGTTAAGGAGTATCTTGGGGGACAGTAAACTACCGCTATTGTTAGCTGGCGTCCGAGTGTTATTTGAATTAGCGTGGCTTGTAGTTTTGTTGTTCGTATCGGTGGTAGTTGCAAATGATTTATGTTGTTTTTTATGAAGATACCAGACCCACCGTGGGCTTTACCACTAGGATGAGGTGCCCAAAGTATGTGTATGATGGGAGTTTAAAGTGTGATTTGTCGGTTTGGTGTGTTTCAGCAAGGAGAATTATGTCGGTTTTGTTTCTTGTTGCAAATTCCTTTAGCCTTAAAGAAGAATACCCGAATTCTTCTTTGTAACCCGTTGCAGTTCCATTCCATTATATGGGTCATTTTTTACTTAGTTTTTGCAAGCTCACGAGTTCCGTTAATAGATTTAATATAGTTGTCATTTGTGATGTTAGATTTTGTATTATTTTGTTTGTTTCTGATGTCTGTAGGGCTAGTTTTTCAATTAGTTCTTCGAGATGGTTACCGTTGTTTTTTACGTTATTGTTATCATTGTTGATATTGTTTTCATAGTTATCATTGTTATTGTTTTTGGTAAGCTGGTTGCCATTGTGTGGGTTGCTGACTGCTTGAGCATAGGATTTATACGTCGGTATGTTATACGTTGGTACCTCATAGACCTCTTTTCCTTTAACTGCTGTTTGTATTAACTGGGGTGTTGTTGCAGTTGTTGCGACCCTTTCTGCTGCTTTTGGGTTAAACGTGGTGCGACTTCTGAGTGGCGGGTAAATTGTTGCTTGTGCTTGTTTCCAGACGATGCAGCCTTTATAGTTAGCTGGGTGGTCCCCTTGACAATTTGCACATTTGACATTTTCTATTTTTCCTTTATGGGGGCACTGCGTTGTTAGATGATCTTTTGCACATTTAACACAGACTGGTTTGCGGTTGCAATAGTTTTTGGTGTGACCAAGTGATTGACATCTCATGCACTGTGGTATGTCCCGTTTGACTCGTGGAGGTTCAATTGTAACTATTGTGTTACATATTAGTTTAATGTCATATATTTCTTTGTTATTTGCACCTGGTGCTAATTCAACGAGAAACATGGGGAGCGGGATTGATGTTCCCGCTCTCGTTAAGTTTATGATGTTTAACGCCTGGTGCCCTTTATTTTCCAAGTGGTATTTTATTTTCTCTGTATCCATTTTCGGATGAAGTCCTTTTATAACTGCTTTAAACCTTTTATTCTGTTTTTCCTGGAAGGTATGGTAATTGGCGTCCTTTTCGCGCAACGCTTGGATTAATTTCCGATAAGCTTCAGGAGTATTGGTTTGGATTTTTGTCTGATTGTTTCTCAAATATTTGATGGTGTATGAATTTTGCGGTAATAGTAATTGCAGTAGCTCCAGTAATGGATTTATAATTTGTGCTTCAATAAATATTGGTGGTGGTTTGGTAGGTTTTTGTAGGACAGATTCGTCTACTTGTTTTAGTACATTGTATCTGTTTGCTGTGGATACATGAACAGGAGCAGTTAGCCACTTGGTTTTATTTTCTTTGTTGTTGTTATTATTGTCCGTTGGTGTACTCTTTTTTGTTCTTTTCCTTTTTTTTAGAATTTTAGCTGGTGCCCAGTCAGTTGTATCCTTTTCCGTTTCGGAACCAGAACTTAACACGCTCAATTCCTCGTCGGGTCGCATATTGTTAATTGTAGTTAATGGCTGGCTAGCCATGACTTTTAACTGTTATTTAGTTTAATTTGTGGATTTCTGCGCGGTGGCAGATAACTGCCAACCACGTTTATTTCCTGATGTGGAACCTTCGCCTATGGATATGCTTATATTATTATTCGTTGACTTCCAACGCGTTCAAGCACCTCACTGTTTACAATACCGCACTACTAGGACACTATACCACACGTGTTTACTCTACGGTGGCTCAGAGCGAACTGAACTCATTCACCTATGTGAATTCTAAATTTGTTTACGTAGAAAAACACATCCGCACTCAAATGAATTCCCGGTACAACGATATCATAATATCCCGGGGAAGGGAATCAAAGAATATAAGAGAAACAAATTTACTAATAGCACGCAACATACAGCATTAACCAAACACAGTATAGAGGAGGACCACCTGTTTGATTTCAGTAAGGCAGAGATCCTGAGCGTACAAAATGACTACTCACTGAGAATATTGCAGGAAATAATAGAAATCATTAAACATGGCAATAGTGTCAACCTAAAATACGAACGACCCATTATCTATGATTATTATGTCCACTTGTTCTAAATGAACAAAGATATTTGATACTGACACCGGTATTATGATGATATTGGGCGCGTTAATTAAGAATAAAACGTACGTAATAAAATGTTTAATTTCAATACAAAAACGTTTAGTTGGTTTCCGCTTCTTATAATCTCACGTACGTTTTTTCATAGGGAACTGCCATCAAATCTCACAGGCTTTTTACATATTTTTATGTTCATTTCCTCTCCTGTGATAATTTGGTACATTATTAATTTTCTATATCAGTCTTACAATTAAACATGAAATATCGGTTTTATATTCAGTTTCTCTTGCTTTTCTTTTTCATTTTCTCGGTCCTTTTTATGACCACTTACATTCTTGTTCATTTCACATACCATCTTGTTTCTCGGTCAATTTCTAATAATAGTTTTGATTTGGTTTCTAGTTTATTCTTAAACACCATAACGGTTTGTCAATATTACAACAGTTTAGTATTCTTTTCAATAGCATCATCCGTAGAACTGGCTTTGTTGTACATGGTTATATTTGCTCAGTATTGTTTCCTTGGTCCAGGTTTTTTGTTGGATTGTTCATATTTAAATTACATATTCTCTCTCCGACAGCTTTTCTATCTCTTTCCCCGTTTTTATTGTCAATTTAGAGTCACTTCATTCTTCTGGATCTCTCTTGGTCGGTTGGTACTCAGCCCATCAAGGAGATTCACCTGTCCTTCAATGTAATTGATTCTGTGAGGAAGTTAGGTTCCGCGTTACTTCCTTGGAATAATGTTTAATATTTCGTATGGGAATTGGCACATCGTCATCCGCTTGACGATGTGGTCGAATTCTTTCGATTAACATAATCCTTCTCCGATACTCTTTCCTGTCCCTTTCTTTCTTTTGCGTTCAATAACTTAGAATCATTTCCTTTTTCTCGGTCCTGCTCATTATGTAGTTTGTCCTGCATAATGGGTAGGGCTCATCTATCCTAAAATTTAATTACTTCACGTTGTGGAGTTAGGTTCCACGTTACTCCCTTAGAAGCAACATATATGTGTTTAATTGGTTTTTCCTCACACTCCACGTCGTTCATCCGTTCGAACACGTGCATTAAATTTAAAAAATTCGGCACCGTTTAGTTTACCGATTCGGCGGTAATGACTCACAATGGACAACCTCTTCCCCCACTCCTAGTATCCAACATCTGTGTGCGAGTGTAGTGATATTGGTTCGCGACGTAATACAAGAGAGTGAAATATCCCAATCTCGGAGAGGTCAGTCGGCTTCGGAACGCGACCATGTGAACATCTAACTAAGAAATATCAAGGTGTAGGAGGGAGTGGCCACATTATGTATAGTCATTCACCTGCCGACTAAGGAATTTATTTAAATATCTAAATCTGGTCAACCTTCGGTCATTTTCTCAAAATGTTCAATTATTAACAAATGAACTCTATCAATTGATTACTACATGTTGCATACGCCTCATGAATTACAAGGCCGCTATTGTTTAATGATAAGTAAGTATTACATTGGCTTCCGTTGTATCTTTTCCTATGCTTCTCTGAATATTTAATTAACTGCTTGGTTATTGTACACCTTCTGTATTTTATATACATATTTCAGACATACTTAAGCTTCCCTGAAGAGGGTCCAAAGCAGGATCGAAACGTAGGAACTGTTTAAAAACATGTTTTGAAAACATTGGCGTCCGGAGTGACCGATACAGGGCCGGAAGGGAGTTTGCCTCTCGATTTAGCTTTATTACTGTTGTGGCGGTCGATAAGTATTTCAATATTACGCCGGACAGATTGTTTAAAGGGTTTCGCCTCGGCTTTTGGCCACTCTGCATACACCGAGTATAGCCCGGGACCCGAGGGTTGCCGCTTGATCGAAGGTAAGGATGTAGAGATAATTGACAATGTAGTTATATTTTAATTGACGCTGTTTGTTAATACTTCGTTTAACTTCCCTTCGAATGGAAGCACCGCCGATGGCTCAGCGAGCACGGCACCGGTGACGCGCGGGCGCGGAGTGCTGGCGTAAACATATGATTCGAGGCGCGCAGTGTGGATTTCTAACACATTTTCTTTACATTCAAATTCAATCCTTACGTCTGCTCTTGCGCTTTTTATAGACTCGTTCTGCCTAGAACAGTCAATTACCACATTACGTCCACGCTGAAGGAGTTGATTGACATCGAGCAGCGCTCCACCATTATCGGATCCGTAATATGACTTGCAGAAGTGAGCATATATCTCATACAAAATGCCGTATTTCTTTCTTTCGAAATCCATATTCATACCATCATGCGCATAAACATCTGAATTCAGATATAGCCTAGCATTTGTTAATTTTCATTCACCGAATATGCTAGCATTTGCTATCAGAGAGTTTTTTTTATCGGTCTGTAGAGCAAAGATGACATATCGAGGTTTCTCAATTTGTGTCGCAGTCATGGCAGTCCATGAATGTTTGGCTGTACTTTGCAGGAGGGGAAATTCATACAAATCCTACAAACGAAACCTTATAGCGTGCGCTAGTTAGCGTGTTATCCTTAAACTTTTTATTTTTGAGCATATAAATCAATAATATTAGAGTTAATAAAGTGTTTTGTGAAATATCTGCTCCAATTCTTGTGATAATTCTTTAACACGTTCCCCGCCAGGTCAGGCATCGACGACGCGCGCGGCAGTCAGCGCGTTAAATGTGACGGTGCAAAAATGACCTGTAACTTTTTATCCGTTGAGTTGCGACCCATATATTATTTGACGAAGTGTTCTTGTATTCATGTGTTCTAACACCCCCCAATTTTTCTCCCTCGAATTCTGGCTCACCCTGTATGTCAGTCAGGGCCGTGCCTGACGGGCGTTCATTGCGTGCACCGCACGCAGGCGGCCGAAATTAAGAGGCGGCCAAATCGTTACAAGTTGTTTACTGGGCAAAAATACAATCGGTTTGTTTTCATTAAGATACGAAGTAAAAACAGTTTCTCTAATCTAATCTATCTAAAAAGAGTGTCTCAGAAATAAGAAATGTATAAAAACTGATTATGTCGTTGTAGTATTTATATACCTAGTCATGCAGCGAATCCGAATTTTTTCGAACATTGCACGAGCGAAGAGCCGAAATAGTTTTTTCAATTGACCGGCGTCGCGTAAGCGGTCTTATTCGTCTTATTAGTCGTATTAGTCTATAGACTAGCGAGGATAAATCGTTTTTTGTGTCCTGTGTGTGATCCGATATTATTAAAGTCTTTAATTTAACGCAGGGGTCGGCGCGACCGTGCACGATCGAGCTGATTTTCGAAAAGCTCCGCCTCCCACCACCCCCTTACGTTCTCACTTCCGCGCGATACCTACAAGCCTCCAGAGCCTCAAGAGTGTACTCTTAACGTAGAGTAACGCGGGGCCTTCATATTAGTTGTAGTAGCCAATTAAATCCAATTGATGATTTGTTTTGCGATAAAAATGAAAATGAATTATCTGTCGAAAATGAAAAGGCTAATGACAATACTAGTAGTACCGACGAAATGGAAACAGAAGATAATAAGGATATCGATCTATACAATACCGATACCGCTGAAATTGATAAAGCATATTTTGCTATGTGTATGGATTTAAATGATCCAGCTTGCTGGCCTTTAACAATTACCACTAAAATATTGGATATATTAATCGAAAAAGGACCCATACAAAATAAACAATCTACATATCCAATTAATGAATTGGGAAGATCATTTTCATCAACTTATTTCTATAGAAAAATGCCAAATGGTGAAAAATTTAATCGTGAGTGGTTAATCTATTCTCCAAAAACGGATTCCATATTTTGCTTCTGTTGTAAATTATTTGGCAAACAAGAAATAAAATTAGTTAATGAAGGCTTCAATGATTGGCAACACACATCTGATAATTTATCTCGTCATGAAAAAACATCGCTGCATATCGGAAATTGCACCAATTGGAAAAATTTGGAATTAAATTTAAAAAACAAAGCTACAATTGATAAAAATTTGCAACGGTATTATGACGCAGAGAAAAAACGATGGTATCAAATTGTCGTACGCATGATATCTGTGGTACAATTTCTGGCAGTACAGGGTTTAGCGTTTAGAGGTAGCTCGAGCAGATTGTATGAAAACAATAATGGAAATTTTCTAAAAGCAATTGAAATGATAGGAAAATTTGATGATGTTATGGCAGATCACATAAATCGCATTCAACAATCAGTTGCTTTAAAGAACCATATGCCACATTATGCGGGAAATCGCTTCCAAAATGAAATAATTAGTATCCTTGCAGCGCAAATTCAAAAATATATTTTGTCAGCAATAAAAGACGCCAAATATTTTTCAGTAATTTTGGATTGTACGCCGGACATGGGACATGTCGAGCAAATTACAATAATTTTGAGATATGTGCATATTCAAAATGACGAAGTAGAAGTGAGAGAAAATTTCGTTGGTTTTTCTCCAGCTCAAAAAAGTACTGGAGAAGCTTTTTACGACTTTTTAATTGAAAAATTAAGCTCTCTTAAATTAAATGTTAACGATATGAGAGGCCAGGGGTATGATAATGGATCAAATATGGCTGGAAAACATATTGGATTGCAGAAACGAATTTTGGACAATTATCCACGAGCTTTGTTTATGCCATGCAACGCGCATACATTAAATTTGGTCGTCAATGATGCAGCGAAAGTTTCTTTTTCAACTGTGGAATTTTTTAGTAATGTGTCAGCAATATACAATTACTTTTCCGGATCACCTTTTCGATGGCAAATTTTAAAAAAACATGTAAAATCGTTAACAGTAAAACAAGTTAGCGTAACCCGGTGGGAATCAAGGATTAAGGCGATTAGACCACTGCGTCATGAATTAGGTGAAATTTATGACAGCCTAATAGAACTAGCGGAAGAATGTTCAACACCAATAGGTCAACATGAAGCTAAATGTTTGGCAATGAAAATTAAATCGTACAAATTTATTTGTTCCACAGTAATATGGTACGAAATCTTAGAAAAAGTAAATATTATTAGTAAAATGATGCAGACCGTTTCTTGGAATCTTACTTCATGTGCTGAATCTATTAATAATATTTTAATTTTTTTCCAAAGTATTAGAAATGATGAAAATTTCGAAAAGTATTTGAAAATTGCTGATGAATTATGTGAATCACTTGAAATACAACCGGAATTTCCTGTTGAAATTAATCTACGTCGACGCCATAAGCGAAAACAATTTGACTATGAAGGAGATGAGGATATTCAGTTGACTGCTAAAGAAAATTTCAAAATTAATTTTTTCTATGTAATATTGGATACAGCCATTTCATCTGTTACTACCCGATTTGAAACATTATCCAATTTCGAACAGTCTTTCGGATTTTTATATAAATTTGTTGAAATAGGAGAGGACGACATAAAAAAAAGTTGCTTCGACTTTCATAATAAATTCAAGGATGGCGAATCGTGCGACATAAACGGAGCAGAATTATACGAAGAGTTAATTTCATTGAAAATAATTATAAAAGATAGGAAACAACCCGAAGAACTCCTAAAGTATTTGTACAAACACAATTTACAAAATTCATTTCCAAATGTATCTACAAGCTTAAAACTATTATTGACCATGCCTGTATCAGTTGCGTCTGGAGAACGTAGTTTTTCTAAATTGAAAATCATAAAAAATTACCTACGTACTTCCATGACGCAAGAACGTATGAGCAATCTTTCAATTATCGCGATTGAAAGTGAAATTGCTGAATCTTTAAATATTCACGAAGCAATTGACGATTTTGTCAGTAAAAAATCCCGTAGGATTAACTTTTAATATGTACTTTATTTAATAATTGGTTAATTAACCAAAAACCTTTACTATTTTCAATATCAATAAATAATACGTAAGATTTGATTTTTTAAAATCAAATAATTTTAAATTGTCACTGAGCGACACCTAGGATTTTAAATTATCGTATTCCTATGTTCTTTATGTTTGATAATTTTGTCTGTGATTATAATACCAATACCATAATTACTTTTTTTCATGTTATTATTAAAGTAAGTAAATTAATTCTATTTTGTATACCTCCCAAGTTGCAAGTCAGCCCAGATCTGCCATTGGCCACTGAGCTTTGTTATCCTAATATGTTAGTATAGATTTAAGGGTTATTCCTTGTTCTTTATGTTTGATAATTTTGTCTGTGATTATAAAACCAATACCATAATTTTTTTCATGTTATTATTTTTGTTTAAATTTTAAATAAAAAAATGTTTATTTTGTGCATTTTTTTTTCTTAAATTTCATCCAAACATATAAATCTCATAAAACCGGTTTTTAGCCGGTTTTTCTTTTCAGAAACCGGTTTTGGGAACAAAACCAATATTTTTTTTCGTTCTCGATTTCGGTTAACCAAAAACTGATTTTTTTCCCGGTTTGATGCCCTGTGTATAATAATAAACATTAAAAATTAAAGTAGTTTTTTTTAATGTTATCCTGGGGGCGGACATACAGACTGGCACGCAGGCGGCCATATACCCAGGCACGGCCCTGATGTCAGTATCTGAACATAGAATATTGGAAATATCTTCTGCATTGATCTGGCAATTAAGAGCGATGTGACTGCAACCGGTATTTATAACGGTAACGAGGATGGAGAAGATCCTCTGATTAATTGCGCCAATCCGAACACAATGCGATGCGAGATTAAAAGTTCCTATAGTATTAACTTCGCCAAGCCAAGTACCATTGCATGGATCTTGGGAGTTTTGCCTGATCGCATTGTACAGAAACATCAATGGTATAAATCTGATTTGTTGATTAACATCTTCGATGTGAATATTATTCGACTTGAATCTGACGTTACAACTGGAGCATACTGCAATGACAAATCTGTACATACAATACATGAATTTTTACTCAGCGTATCACCGGGATATAAAATATCGGAAACGCCAGCTCAGATCATTTACCTCCCAATCTTTGTGCGGAGCATTACTAATTTAACAATTCGCGTTGTTGATCAGGACGGTCAACTGCTTAATTTTCGTGGGGAAGAAATCACTGTCAGGTTGCATGTGCGGCGGCGATAACGTTGGAACAAACATATTAAATGAAATGCTTGTGTTGAATGTGACAGATCAGTTTAAAAGCGTTGGAAATAATTCACTTGGAAACAACACTGTAAACGTTGCCAACAAGTCGTGCAGTTGTACTGTGAAGACGAAGACTCTCACTGCGGAGAACATCGTATTTTTAAAATCGTTAGGATTTGTCGTATCGGCTGAAGCGCAATTATCAAGATGATTGATGTTCTGAATATTCAGAGTGAGCCCATCTTCGACGATCGCATCGTCAGGATTGAGTCTCACACCTACAATCCTTATGCAAATGCAACTTTCGGCCATAACGATGAAATACGAATACCCATACAACAACAGGATTTGTATACACTCCCATGTGAAAGTTTTCTCTACATTGAAGGTAAATTGGAACAACCGAGGACTGCTGATGCAGATTCTGTTGTGGGTTCAGTCAATAATTGTGTAGCCTTCATGTTCGACGAAATCCGTTATGAACTGGATGGTGTGGAGGTTGATCGCTGCAGAAACGTGGGGATAACAAGCACTCTAAAGAACTATGTATCGCTAACACCTGACAAAGGAAGAATATTGAAGAATGCTGGATGGGATATTAATGATAATCTACCGAACGGATATTTTAATTTCTGCGTTCCACTGAACACATTATTAGGGTTTTGTGAGGATTACAAACGTATCGTTATTAATGCACTACACGAATTTATTTTAATACGGTCGCGTAACGAGTATAACTCTGCTGTAGGAAATGCTGTGTCAGAACCGAAACTTGAATTATTTAAAATTCAGTGGCGAATGCCTCACGTTGTATTGAAAGATGTAAACAAATTGGCTATGTTGCGAACATTGGAAAGCGGTCGATACCTAGCTATGAGTTTTCGTTCGTGGGATTTGTATGAATTTCCTCTCCTGCAAAGTACAACCAAACATTCATGGGCTGTCAAGACTGCGACACAAATTGAGAAACCTCGATATATCATCTTTGCTCTGCAGACCGATAGAAAATATAATCTGATAGCTAATGGTAGCATATTCGATGAATGTAAATTAACAAATGTTAGGCTATGTCTGAATTCAGATTTTTATCCGTATGATGCTATGAATATAGATTTTGACAAGAAGAAATATAGTATTTTGTATGAGATGTATGCCCACTTCCGCAAGTCATATTACGGATCCGACGATGGTGGAGCGCTGCTCGATGCCAATCAACTCCTTAAGTTTGGGCCTATTGTGGTAATTGATTGTTCTAGGCAGAATGAGTCTATAAAAAGCGCAACATTAGACGTAAGGATTGAATTTGAATGTAAAGAAAATGTTCCACCAAATACTACGGCCTACTGCTTGATACTACATGATCGCTTAATTGAGTATAGTCCGCTAACGAATGTTGTACGCAAAATAAGCTAAATGACTTTATCTAAAAGATGTATAAAAATATGTTTATGAATTATATTATCTATAGAGATACAAATAAAATAATTTCAAATAATTTTTTTGTTGATGTTCACTATTAAACCCCCCACCCCTTTTTTCTTTTTCCCCTCCTCTTTTGTATTTAAAATTCCGCTAGGCGAGAACTATTTGCTGCACTGCGTGTGGGATGTGGAGATAAGGGGATATAAATATATAATCTTTTTAATATAATCAATTAATTTATTAATAATTTTCTAACAACCATTTTCGGAACACCGATATTTCGACTGCTGGGCAGTGTATCGGTGTTCCCTTCCTACCAATCGTCTTTTCATGCAAATAACAATTCTGTACATTAGTATTATATTTTATATTAACCATTAATGTATTAAATTTCGGACACCCTAATGTTTCCAAGTTGCAATTTTTTATATACATTTGATCTAAAAAATTTTTTCTAAAATACCGCCCTTATAGGCTACAACGGGATCCTCATATCCAGGTATAAAATCGCTAATCACAGCATATATATCGTGTTGTTCATACTCTTCCTGACCATAATCCATAAATCTCATCCCATGGACATTATGGTACGTGTACATGGCGCTTTTTTTTATCTTTTATAGATAAGAAGTCAAAAACTTTATGTAGGTAAAATTCGGCTTTCTTCATCTCGCCGTCCATGACCACAATGGCCATATTCTTCATCCATGTCTATTATATGGGTCACTTGTGAACACTATGAAAAAAAATAAAAAACAGTTTCTTAAAATAGTTATAACACGGGTTTGAATTAGTAACATACACACACCACATCTAACCCATTTGAATAAATGTCTTACCTCCATCTTCTCAGATATTGATGTCAATTTACAATCCAATGTTGATCTAATGCGAACTTGTCAAGTAATGATTCTGTTGTCGCCACGGAGATGAAGTAGAGTCCAGCAAAAACGCCCTTTCCTCATCGTATGTTTCACAGTGGGGATAGACGCAAGAGTAGCATAATATACATCTTCGTGCAAACTGATATGCTAGTTAGATTGTATTTTTTTCATCACCTCCGGGGCTCCGGGAGGGGCCCCAGCGTGCCTCCGGAGGCGCGTGAGGCCGCGTCATCCGACTTCGCGGACGGACTCCGGAGGCGCGATGGCCGCGTCGTCCGACTTCGCGGACGGACGCCTCCGAAGGGGAGGTGATCGCAACCTTCGGAGCCGCGTATTACAATGCCGGAAAGTAGACGCTTTTCGAAAGCTGCCTCAATCTCGCGCCAAAACTACAGACTTCTGGATGAAACGTCTATCTAATGAGCACTTTACTCCTTCCAGACGCGCAATTCGCGCTACCACTGAGATTCTTCCTCCTATTGATAATCGCGGAATTTTATTTCGTTCGGTTTCTTGTAATACTTCAAGACATTTGTTGTATTCGTTAACCCAAACGTTGTACTCGTCCAGCGGTGACACATGCTTGGCTTCATCCAATAATTCACGTTCCACAGATATATCAGCCATTATTACAATCGATATTAAGGATAATACACTTAGTAGAAAAACAAAATGATAACACCGAATTGGACTTCTAGAACAATGTTTCTATACTCATAATGCGGAGATTTTCCTTGGAATTTTCCTTGGAATCTAGTATGCTAGCAGAAGTTGAAATCGCAGAAGAGGATATGATGCGAATTTGCTTATTTTTGGTACTTCACATCGTAAGATTTTTGATGATTCCTATCGTAATTGCTATCCATTTCATAGTCACGTGTGGCGTTAATACCTCTGCACATACCTTTCCAATTTTTTTTGTTTATTTTGCTAATTCATATCATAATTGATATCCATTTCATAGCCACGTGTGGCGTTGATATCTCTGCACGTACCTTTCCGATTTTTTTATTTATTTTGCTAATTCATATCCATTTCATAGTCACGTGTTCTCTGCACATACCTTTCCGATTTTTTTTGTTTATTTTGCTAATTCATATCACAATTCATATCCATTTCATAGCCACGTGTTCTCTGCACATACCTTTCCGATTTTTTTGTTTATTTTGCTAATTCATATCATAATTGATATCCATTTCATAGTCATGTTCGACATATCTATGGTTGCGCAGTAGTGGGATTTGCGATTGGAAGGGATATGGTTCGTTCGTGGCGATAAGTGATGAGTCTACTGCGTTAATCGTGTTTTAGAGAGAGACTAGTGCGAGTTAAATTTTTTTTTGTCGGATAAATTTTCGGACCCGTATCTTGATAAAAAGATGGATGTATGCGGCAGTTCAAGACATAATCAAAGTGAATCAAATTATGATGATGTTAAACAGTTCACAAAACGTGATGAGTAAGTCTCATAAACACATACATTAATTTTTTTTTTTTTTTCGTCTATGATATCTAATAATGGACTCAGTATTATATTTGCTTCATTTATTCTTTACAGCGCTTCACATTCATACGACACGATGCTTCTATTGTCGCGAAACTATGTACTCGATGAATCATTGTGCAAAAAACATACCACATATTCCTACAGATATTTGGAAATTGGAATTAACGTCGGACCACCGCCCATCGTTCAATTGGTGCTCGGTGACAATCGGGGAAACATAATAACGTTTCACTACAATGCTGGCAACAACTACTGCGGAAGCAAACAGAAATTGAAGACTTGTTTTGGGAATCTCTATCGAACCCTGACGAGTTTTGGAACGAGCAATCAAACTCGGAGATAAAAATTTTTGAGTTAACGATAGGGATTTACGTCAAGTATCCATACAAGATGTTTAGACTTTCGGTTGCGGATAATAGTATACTTCTGAAACCGACAACACTTAATTTTATGTTCAAACTTAAAGAATGTATTGCTTTGTGGTATGAGGAGTTAGAACGTATTACGTATAGACTTAGTATCAAATTCCGCAACTATGTAAAAATTGTTCGACACAAACAAATTGTCGATAAACAGCAGGTGATTGCTGCAATTTGTGACATCAGTGATTATCACAGAAATTATATTATTCATTGCGACACATATGATAGAGATGATATTGTGAATAGTTATGTTTGTAACGATATTATCGATTGCGAATTATTGGCGCTGGCATTGCCTGATATCGTAAGAACGGCTAATACGCCTCGCGACGAATAATGGTACTTCTTTTACTATTAGTGATTGTGTATTGCCTATAAGAAACCATATCCTATGAATTATTATTGTTTTTATACGCTTAGCTGAAATAAAGAAATATTCATACTATAATCCTATGTGTCCTTATTTTCTGTACCTATCTCCCGCGAGTAAAGTTGCAACGTCAGCGGTTAGGTGTACAACTCGGTGAATGATTGTGGTTATGTACCCCAGCGTAAAACAAGGCGACGTATCACCAACGACTTTGAACGTGGTCATGTACCCAACGGAACGTGGTCACGTACCAGTGTAGAACAAGGTGACGTATCACCGACGACCTTGCAACGTTGTCATGTACCCACCGTACAACGAGGCAACGTATGACCGACGACCTTGCAACGTGGTCGCGTACAAGTTGCAACGTCAGCCGTATCACCAACGACCTTGAACGTGGTCGCGTACCCAACGTACTAGAACTTGCAACGTCGGCGGTTAAGCGTCAAAGACCTTACAACATCAGCGTTTACGTCTACAACAAGGTCACGAGGTCATGTCCTGTGCGATGACGTCACAATCAGCTGACTGATATGACGTCATTTGAGTTAGAACTCTCCTTATACAACTACTTTAGCCCACAAAACATTATTGATTGCGAGTTATTGGCATAAAACAATGACCAGACCACAAGTAATATTAACCTGTAACATTATTGATTGTGAATTGTTGTCACAAAAAAATGACCAGACCAAAAACATAATAATGTTTCACGTTCCAAAAATTGGAATTAACGTCGGACAACCGCCTGGCGTTCAATGGGTACTCAGAGACAATCGGGGAAACATAATAACGTTTCACTACAATTTTTGGTGACAGCTACTGCGGAAACAAACAGAAATTAATGACATGTTTTTGGGAAGAGCAATCGAACTCTGCGATAAAAATTTTTGAGTTAATGAAAACATAATAACGTATTGACTGGAGCAATGCCGCACAAAAATGACAAACAATGACCAGACCTTTCGGTAACACACGAATCAGAGACTATACTGTTTGGCAAGTAATATTAACCCATAACATTATTGATTGCGAATTGTTGTCACAAAAATGATCAGACCAAAAACATAATAACGTTTCACGTTCCAAAAAGACCAGACCAAACAATTAATATTAGCTCACAAAACATTATTGATTGCGAGTTATTGGCTAGACATTTTTGTCACAAACAATGACCAGACCAAAAAATTAACATTATTGATTGCAAAGATACAAAATAACAAACAATGACCAGACCTTCTTGGTAATAAACAAGGAAACCATCATGTTTGGGAAGAACATGTAATGACATAATTGACTGTGAATTATTGGCATAGACATTTTGTCACAAACAATGACCAGGTCAGCAAAAATTATGGATGTATCACAGACGAAATACAGATACTTCAACGGTGGGACAATGTCTCGCCGTTCCCTTCGCGGTGTAATTTTTTCTATGTAAGTAACAATTTTTTATCCTAATATTATTATATCTACTATCCCTCATTAATACGCTGAATTTGGGGCATCCGAGAGTTTCTAAATTAATATTTCTAATGTTCACGCTGTCCAAAATCTGTTTCTCTATAACACCACCCTTATATGCTACTACTGGTTGCTGCACCAATCGACAAACAAACTTCTTAATTACTCTAGGAAGTTCTTCCCGTCGATACTGTTCTCGACCGCAATCTCTAAATAATATCCCATGAACGTTATGGAATGTATACGTTACAGTTTTGCGAGCCTTCACAGATAAATTGTTGAAACGCTTATTCAAACAAAAATCGGCTGTTGTAATGTACCCATCCATCGATACGATTGCCATTTCTTTGCACAGGAATTTGGAATCCACGATAAAAGCATCCATATCGATGATGTGTGTAATTTCCATATTCTAAAATTTAAACAAAACAGCTTCTTAACACACGTTTGAATTAATAAATACACGCACTGCATATTTCAATTGATTCAATATCTTACCTTCATGTTCAGCGATTGAACATCCACCAATTAGTAGTAGACTGCGATGCGAACTTGTCAAACTCCAGTTAGCAATGCAGTGATATTAACTTGACAAACAATGATTCTGTATCGCAGTTGCACTGCGGTGCGAACTTGTCACAGCTTCAGTAGCCAGTGAAGCCATGATGCGAACTTGTCGAACAATGATTCTGTCGCCAACGCGGAGGTGCTGGACAGCCCACCAAAAAACCCCTCTCTTGCCGTATGTTTCGTAGTGGGGAAAGACGCATGAGTAGCATAGGGTGCAAACTGATATGCTGATTAGGCTGTTTTGCGATAAGCACGTGTGAGCTGCCTACAGTTGCGGACTATTTCATCAGCCTCCGGAGTTGCGGGAGGGGCCCCCAGCGTGCCTCCGGAGGCGCGGAGGTTGCGTCGTCCGTCTTCGCGGAAGAATGCCACCGAGGAGGGGTTCGCAACCTTCGGAGCGGTGAAAATCCGCGATCGCCGCGTCGTCCGAATTCGCGGGCGGATGCCTCCGAAGAGGGGTTCGCAACCTTTGGAGCGACGAAAATCCACGACTACCCCGCGAGTATGGGGTTTCTGAGATAAGGGATATATATATATATATATATATATATATATCTAAGATTATCGCTTTCTGACTTCGGAGGGGTTAAATAATTCCTTCCACGACATGCGTTGATGTAGAGTGAATACTAAAAACATTATATTTTATACAATTCCTGTCATTTTACGTTACATGCGTTACATAAAGTATTAGTCCTCTCCCGGCTACCTAAATCAACGACAATGTCGACTTTAAGCTGTCAAAGGTTTGTTGTGTCTTTTCTCACTGTCTGTGGTTTACTGCTGGGTCTCTTGTTGAGGTGTGTGATCGGCAGTGCTCGGTCGGTTCTCCCCACTCCGCACCGAGCGATTCGTGGCTCGAGTGTTCGAGTGAGTTTGTTTGTGTAGGTACAAACTTACATCCCCCCTTCCCGGAGTGGATTGGTCAGGAACGGACAAACGGTGTGAATATGGAATGATTTTACTTTTGTGAAAAATATTAAAATCTTTTTTTCTTGTACCATTATCAATTTCATATATACAATCAGATATTTTTTTTGTTATTTTAAATGGTCCAGTCCGAACTGGACCTAGTTTTTTCCTATTTAATTTATTTCCATTTTGTATATACACTAAATCATTTTCATTGTATTCTATTGCTTTTGTGTAACTGTCGTAGTATAATTTATTTGTGTTATGTGATTTTATTGAATTTTCTAATGCTTTTGCTCTATTGACCTCTAAATTTTCTATTGTGTTTTTATTTAATTCCCTTGGAATTATTGATTTATCAATTCCTGTTAACAAATGATTTGGTGAAAACCTTGTGGAACTATGAATTGTATTATTATACTCTTCTACGCACTGCTCAGCAATTGTTACCCATGATTTATTTTGATTTTCATACAGTTTACAACGAATTCTGTTTACTAATGTTTGGTTTGTACGCTCATTTTGTCCGTTGGAAAAGGGGCAATCTACCGCTGTAAAAATCAATGTTATATTTTTTTCCTTCAAATATTTCTTGAATTCTTTAGAGTTTATTCCCGGGTATTGGTCTGTAAGAATCGTTTGAATTTTGCCTTTCTTTTCTATCGTTTGTACTAGGTTAATAAAGTCTTTTGCTATTTGTGTTTTTGAAGTGGATATAAATGCATATCGAGTTAATTGATCTACCATTAAGTGCATGTACTTTTTTACCGATTTGTTTCCCGTGAAACCACCTATTGTATCTAATGAAACTATTTCTAATGGTTTGGAAGCAGGACCTTACTGCGACAGTGGGGCCTTAAAGTTTCCAAATCTTGTTTTATTCTTAATACACGTTTCACACTTTCTGCAAATCATTTTAATATGTTTATGCATTTTTTAAAGTAAAATATGGGTGTAATTGTGAGTGTCATTTGTTTAATTCCGATGTGGCCCTGCGCCTTATGTAAAGTTTCAAGAATTGAACTGCCATATTTCTCTGTTAACCAAATCTTTTTCTTTTTGTTCAAGGTTTTATATATGATATCATTTTCTTTATTATAATGTTTATCCCATATTAATTCTTTTTGATTTTGTAAAATGTCTTGCATGGATATGAAATTAACAATTTGTATTTTAGAATCTTTGTCCTTATTATTTTCTGATAAAACCGGGTTTCTTGATAAGCAATCGGCCTCTACATTATCTATACCGGGATTATATTCGATGTCAAATGTGAATTGTGAAATGTAATTTAATATATGTAAAAGTTCTGTGTCATTGCAATTTTTTATGTTGAAGTTTCCTAGAGGTTTATGATCTGTAAATATCTTAAATTTTTGTCCTATTAAATAATACTGCCAATACAAAATAGCCTCTTTAATTGCTAGGCATTCAATAAATATTGCTCTTTTTGTTTTTTGAGAATTTGATAATTTCCGCGAAAAATAAAAAACAGGTTTAAGAGTGTCGTCTTCTTGTGGTTGTTTTAATATTTCACCCACACCTTCTAAACTAGCATCTGTATATATGTGAATTGGTTTACTAGGATCAAATATTGCTAGAATTGGTGCTTCACATAAACAATTTTTAATCCTATCGAAGCTGTCCTGACATTTTGTAGACCACTCAAAGTGAACATTCTTTCTTAAGAGATTGTGTAATGGGTCCAAGATGATTGAAGATCTCGGTATATATTTCGAATAAAAATTTACTTTTCCCAAAAATTGTCTAACCTGTTTTCTCGTTTTCGGAATCGGAAAGTCTTTAATTGCTATTAAATTATCATTAATTGGCTGCACACTATTATTTGATATTGTGTGGCCTAGATATGTAACTTCTTTTCTTGCAAAACTGCATTTTTTTGTGTTTAATTTTAAACCTTGTTCATATAAAACTCGTAGTGTTTGTTTAATGTGTTGTAAGTGTTCCTGATAATTTTTTGAAAATATCAAAATGTCATCAATATAATTGATTGCAAAAGTGTCTAAGTTATTTTGTCTAATAATAGTGGAAAGTATTCGCTGAAAAATTGCCGGGGCCGATTGTAAACCAAATGGAAGACATTTCCATTGCCAGTGACCGTGGTGTGTGACGAAGGCAGTTTTATATTTATCTTTCGCGCGTAACGGTATTGACCAGAACGCTGAATTTATGTCTAACCTCGAGAAGTAAATACACTTCCCTACACGAGTAATCAGATCATCTATTCTTGGGAATGGGTAGCCCTCCGGAACTATGATTTTATTTAATCCGCGATAATCCATGCATAGTCGCGATTTTCTTCCTTCCTCTTTCTTGTATACTAAAGTCACTGGTGAGGCATAAGGACTATAAGATTCTTCAATCAATCCCGAGTAGATGTACTAAGGGAGTTCTGGCCCAATGATGACGTCACATCAGTCAGCTGATTGTGACGTCACGTTAGTGACGTCATCATCAGTGACGTCATCACACTACGTTGTAGTACGGTAGGTACATGACCTAGGTTACGTTGTTGTACGAGACATAAACGTTGACGTTGCAAGGTCATTGACTCGTTGGTGTCAGGTTACGTTGTAGTACGGTGGGTACATGACCTAGGTTACGTTGTTGTACGTTGGGTACATGACTACGTTCATTCGTTAATTCATTCAATAATTCATTCATACGTTGGGTACATGACTACGTTCATTCATTAATTCATTCAATAATTCATTCATACGTTGGGTACGTGACCACGTTCAAGGTCGTCGGTGATACGTTGCCTCGTTGTACGGTGGTACATTACCACGTTCAAGGTCGTATATGATACGTCGTCTTGTTGTACGCTGGGTGGTACGTGACCACGTTCAAGGTCGTTGGTGATACGTTGCCTCGTTGTACGGTGGTACATTACCACGCTCAAGGTCGTACATGATACGTCGTCTTGTTGTACGCTGGGTGGTACGTGACCACGTTCAAGGTCGTTGGTGATACGTTGCCTCGTTGTACGGGTGGTACGTGACCACGTTCAAGGTCGTTGGTGATACGTTGCCTCGTTGTACGGGTGGTACGTGACCACGTTCAAGGTCGTTGGTGATACGTTGCCTCGTTGTACGGGTGGTACGTGACCACGTTCAAGGTCGTTGGTGATACGTTGCCTCGTTGTACGGGTGGTATGTGACCACGTTCAAGGTCGTTGGTGATACGTTGCCTCGTTGTACGGGTGGTACGTGACCACGTTCAAGGTCGTTGGTGATACGTTGCCTCGTTGTACGGGTGGTACGTGACCACGTTCAAGGTCGTTGGTGATACGTTGCCTCGTTGTACGGGTGGTATGTGACCACGTTCAAGGTCGTTGGTGATACGTTGCCTCGTTGTACGGGTGGTACGTGACCACGTTCAAGGTCGTCGGTGATACGTTGCCTCGTTGTACGGGTGGTACGTGACCACGTTCAAGATCGCACATGATACGTCGCTACACATCGTCTTGTCGTTTAACCGAATTGCAGACCTAATCGCTGACGTCGCAACTTTACTCGCGGGACATAGGTGCATACCATGTTGTCGACCTAACAGCTGACGTTGCAACATTACTCGCGGGAGATGGGTATATAAAATAAGGCCACACAGGATTATATTACGAATATTTCTTTATTTTCAGATAAGGATAATTCACAGGATATGAGTTCTTATAAGCAATACACAATTACTAATTCTAAAAAAACATGTTTGTTACATGTTGTTTACAATATCATCAAAAATATAAAATGTGTTGCAATGAATAATATCATTTATGTGATAATCACTGATGTCACCAATTGCAGCAATCACCTGCTCTTTATCAACAATTTTTTTGTGTCGAACAATCTTTACATAGTTTCGGATTTTGATACCAAGTCTATATGTAACACGTTCTAACTCTTCATATTGCAAGGCAATACATTCTTTAAGTTTTAACATAAAATTAAGTGTTGTCGGTTTCAGAAGTATGCTATTATCCGCAACTGAAAGTCTAAACATCCTGTATGGATACCTTACCCAAATCCCAATCGTTAACTCAAATATTTTTATCTCAGAGTTTGATTGCTCGTCCCAAAACTTGTCAGGGTTCGATAGAGGTTCCCAATACATGTAATCAATTTCTGCATGCTTCCGGAGTAGTTGTTGCCAAACATTGTAGTGAAACGTTATTATGTTTCCCTCATTGTCTCTGAGCGCCCATTGAACGACGGGCGGTGGTCCGACGCTAATTCCAATTTCCAAATATCTGTAGGAATATGTAGTATGTTTTTTGCATGATGATTCATCGAGTACATAGGTTCGTGACAATAGAAGCGTCGTATCGTTTGAATGTGAAGCACTGTAAAGAATAAATGAAGCAAATACAATACTGAATCCATTATTAGATATCATAGACGAAAAAAAAAAAATTAATGTATGTGTTTATGAGACTTACTCATCACGTTTTGTGAACTGTTTAATATCATCATCATAATTTGATTCACTTTGATTATGGCTTGAACCACCACATACATCCATCTTTCTATAAAGATATGAGTCCGAAAAAATGATGAGACAAAAAATTTTAACTTGCACCAGTCTTTCTCTAAAACACGATTAATGCAGTAGACTGTTTACTTATCACCACGAACGAACCATATCCCTTCCAATCGCAAATCCCCCCCCCCCCCCACACCTTCAACATGTGGTCTACGGCATAGCCCCAGACATATCGTACGTGACTAAGAAATGGATATGCAGAGAGTGAGATCAACATCATACGTGACTATGAAAGGGATATGCATAGATATCAATAACGATATGAATGAGCAAAATAAGCATAATCAGAAAAAGCATATGCGCATATATCATTTTACAATATAAATTAGCAAATTAGGCATATTCGCGTCTTATATCGTTTTTTCTGCGAATCCAAATCTCGCTAGCATCTTAGTCTCTACGAATATGCATTTTATATGCATTTTATATGCATATTTAGCATATGCATTTTTGTATACATATTTCGCATATGAAACATGTGACAAGATATAGGTGCTTTGGAGGGGCTCATCCAGCCTCTTTAAAAGTATCACAACGACAATAACGAAGTTAGAAGCATATTACTGCAGACATGGAACGTGAGTAAGACTTCGTGAGCAAGACAAGATATCGAATAGGACGCCTCACTAAAAGTCTTTCTTTTTTCCAGCCGTTAGGAAGTCTGCGTATAGAACATTCAAGCGAGGTGTTAGAAAACAATATATAAGATGCAGACCACTCAGGGAGCTGCTTGCTCCATTTATTTTACCAAGTAATCAAACTACTTGGCATATCCCATATGTGGAACAAGAGATGCCCACACCTCCGCAGGCAGAAGATGTGCCGCAACCAGCACATGAACCAGCACATGAACCAGCGGAGGAGGAGGAAGTTATAGCGTTAGATTAATATCATAATTAGAAAAAATTTGTTAAAAAAATAAATAAAAAATTATTAAACAAAAACGATACATATCCCCTATCTCAAAAACCCCATACTCGCGAGGTAGTTGCGGATTTTCACCGCTCCGAAGGTTGCGAACCCCGCCCCGGAGACATTCTTCCGCGAAGTCGAACGACGCAGCCTCCGAGCCTCCGGAGGCGCGTTGGGGGCCCCTCCCGCACCTCCGAAGGCTGATGAAATAGTTCGGAACTGTAGGCACCTCACACGTGCTTATCGCAAAACAGTCTAATCAGCATATCAGTTTGCACCCTATGCTCCTCGCGCGTCTGTACCCACTACGAAGCATACAACAAGAGAGGGGTTTTTTGGTGAGCTCAGGTGAGCTGTCCAGCGCCTCCGCGGTGGCGACTGAACCATTGTTCGACAAGTTCTCATCATGGCTTCACCGACTATTGAAGGTGCAGAGGCACTGATATCTATGCCAAATTTTCATAGTAAAAGCATTTTTTCAGATAAATTAACAGCTATAGAATTGCGTAACCTTGAGATTAAATTCAATAAACCAATTTATGTAGGTATGTCTATTCTAGACAAATCGAAGACATGCCTATACGAATTTCATTATAATTATAATAAACCTCTCTATCAGGAAAAATGTAAAATAATGTATACGGATACAGATAGTTAAATTTATCATTTTGAGTGTGATGATGTTTATGAGTTAATGAAACGTGATATTGAAAAATTTGATACTAGTGATTATCCTATTAATAATGTATATGGAATACCTCCGATGAATAAGAAGGTACCGGGACTGATGAAGGATGAAAACAACGGAATGATAATGCATGAATTTGTTGGTCTGAGATCCAACATGTATTCGTTCAAGGTGTATGGACAAAACGATCAGAAAAAAATTAAAGGTGTGAAAAGTAATGTTGTTGCACGCACAATAAGTTTTGACGATTACATAAAATCTTTGAGAGACTCAATTGAAATAGTGCGCCGCCAATCATGCATAAGATCAAAGCTGCAGGAAGTTTACACTGTTTCTGAAGCGAAGATTGCGTTGAGTCCATACGATGACAAGAGATACATCATACCTGGTTCTACAGAAACGTTACCATGGGGGCATTATAGGATACCGATAGAAAACACATAATTGAGAAGAAAATACATTTATTGTTGTAAAAGACATGTATATAAATTGAAAAACAATTATTTAACAATAAACATGTTTTTATAAGATATTATTCTTATGTATCGACGAATTATGTGATTTGTCAAAGCCTAACCATTTTACATAAACTTTATCATTTTTCTTTCGCAGCACCCTTTCAACCAAATAAATGTTAGGATCAGCAGTAAGATGCAGTTCATGTTCATAGAATCCTCCCGCGACAGGGTTTCCATTAGAGTCCTTGAGGAGATAGGTTACAGGATTAGTTATCTGCACTTTGTCGATGGAAAATACCTCTGTACTCCAATTCGGTGTATAACCCTTATCGAAAACTGTTTTGAACTTGCTTACACGTACAGAATCGCCGACTTTGAACTTTGCAGGTGCGGCAATCTTTATATTATTGTACACCGTTTTTAACAGTTTATTGGCAATGGCTGGAGTAACATCTACAGGGCGCATATCAATAGTTCGATGCTTTTGCTTATTATAATCCATAATTAAACGTGGTAACGCATCGATCCATCTGTAGGTTCCATTGAGTGTAAAAAGTTTCCACATTTTATTCTTTAACGTACGATTGAATCGTTCAACAACAGATGCCTTCATAACCGAATATGTTGAGTAATGGTTAATATCATGTTTCTTCAAAAGTGCTTGCATAGTGATGTTATAAAATTCCTTTCCTCTATCAGTTTGCAAATTTTTTGGGCATCTTCCATCGTGTTGAATTATTCTGGAGAACGCATCGGATACATCTTTTCCACTCTTACTCTTTAACGGTGCGGCCCAAGCATACTTGCTCAACACATCAATAACGGTAAGTATGCAGTGGTAACCCTTGTTGAGTCGTGAATATGGGCGCATCTCAACAACATCTGCTTGCCACAGATCGTCATATCCTCGCACTATAACTCTCCTGCGGGGGAAAGATCTTCTTGCCGAGGAATGCAATTCGTCCACCAGTCTCCGCTTTTCGATACTGAAATGCTTCTCCTCTTTATACATTTTTGCGACTCTAGTTTATATTGAGGCGATCATCTATATTTATTGGAGCCAAAGTAGATAATGTGCCTACATTATCGATATCATGTCGCAGCGATTGTATTTCTTGTTCGATGAGACCTAATCTGCTCTCGATGGTTTCTAGCCGCTCTCTAAAAATCCGCATGATCCTTTCGACATATGATTTATTAGCTGCGTCGCCATCCAACTGTGGCTCGGCAACATGCTGAATCTTGCGTGATCTCGCATCAAAATCGTGTGATGATAGACAAAGTGCATTGCTGCGCACATAATTTCGAAGCATTCCACTCCATTTATAATAGTCCATAGATAGTCTACTTTTGTCTCATGAGGATCCAAATTTATTGATCGACATTTCCATGCGAACTGACACATTTGGCTTGAAGCTTGATTCAATTTATAATGAAACCAGCCTCTCGAAGTTCCTCGATGATTGATTGAAATTCGTTGCCATGAGTATTATTACCAGCATGACGTGAAGCTTCGAGCAAACGCAAACGGTCCACTAACTCGTTGGGATCGTTCCAATAAACGTAATCGATTGAATTATTGTTTAGTATCATTGTCGGAGATTCGGTGAAACCTCGACCAACCTTTCTTTTAGATAGTAAGGGACCAATTATATGTTTGTACTTGTGTCCTTTATTACCTAATATAGGATTTCGTACATTGTGTTCACGCCTGTGAGCATTCGTTGCCAGCAATATGTCTCTATACTTTTCTTTATCAGCTTCGGTGTAGATGGCATCATCGGGGAATCTTTTGAAAATAAGTTCATAAATACCGGGTGTTCCCACATATCGCACATCTCCTATGAATATATTATCATTTTTATCCACATCAAAACGTTTATCGCCAAGCATCATTCCATTGTCGCTAAAATATACTCCGTAAACGTAATCTATCGCATTATTTTTATAACTGCGCAGAATTTCCCCCACATATTTTTGTCCAAGTTGTCCAAAATGGGTACGCAACATTTCCTGCCCATCAAATGTTTCGAGTTCGCGTCTAACCGATGTTGCTAATGGTTCGTTTGAGGTTTCAAAGATATCTTCATCGACATGCGGTGAATGTACAGACGAAGGTTCACGCGGCACATTTTCATCAGCATGCGTCGGCATTCCATGGCTTATGATAGGAGCAGAACTTTGCATATTTGTGAACCGCCTCTTCGTCTCAATTGGCGTAGACGATAACAACGAACGGTCCATGGAAACGTTTGAACGTTTCGTCTTACATAATTTCTTTCGCAGTGGCACGATTCTATCAGGAGCTGGTGTGGCATTCGCTGACTCTGTAGATATTTCTTTCACTGAGGCGTCAGATTTCTCACTGCTAACATTCTCCGCAATCTGTTTTAGAGGATTGATGATAGGTTTCAATTGTCGCTCCAAGGTCATATCTTCCTCAATCCTGCCAGTTTTCAAAACGCGATATTTTTTGCGAATCGATTCACTGGTTTTGGCAATCTCCCTCACAACTTTTTCACGATCATTGATCTCTATACCGGCACCACTTGTTTTCGCCATCGCTGCGAAATGATGCTCCAACACTCAATGAATGTATTTTTACGATCGCACAATGAACACTAAGTGGTTCACAGCATTGCGAAGTCGTTAAATCCCTTCCTATAGCGCCCATGCGTCATAGAACTGTCCTTGTCTATTACGACAAAACCATATTTGCGCTGCCAACATTTATTACACAATTCGCAGAAGTTCTGGTATGACATATCCGTGTTTACATGATCATTATATAAATGTTTTAAATTAGTACCGTCCTGTCTAAAAATAATCAATAGATTTGCATTATCACGAATGAGATGTTTAGGTATTTTCGCATATGTTTGACAAAGATAGAAACAGTCAACGTTTGAGTGGCGGCCCATGGCGAAGTATTCTCTTATCGCATCTTGCTTGTCACATGCTACGTCATCGAAAACAAAGATTGAATTCGGCAGAGCTTCGGCAGGAGGAATTACCTCGCTATTATTGGAAAAAGTGAAGTATCCAATTTCATCAATTGCCAACATTAAATTCTCCAAATAGCGATATTTTGGTTGTTGTAACGATTTCGAGTACACGTATAAGTTTTCAAAATGCAATCCCTGTGGGCTTTCCAATAAGCTCATCAGCACGTTGGTCTTACCACAATTCGATGGACCGCAAATGATACCTCGTATGGCGCTAGGTAGCATGTTTCCATGCTTGCGTGATTCATTTTTTGATATTAACTGAGTCTTTTCATCAAAATTTTTTACACAGATCGTCGTAGGTTGCCGTACAAAACGCATGTTTTCACCAATACTAAACACCGTTTGATAAACGATATTTTAACGTTGGAGGTTCATATATATACATATGTATAGGATGTGCAACCGAAATATGTTTAGTTTCTAAAAGGTTTTTAAATCTCTCTGATTAAGTCAAGATTTGAGTACATCTAGTATTCCCATTCAGATAATTATTCACATTTCAAAAAACTTATTGTTTGACTGTGATAAATGCCATCGGGTAATGTGAAAATTGGTGGCGGTTTGTTAAATCGCATGATAAATGCGCTACCCTTCGAGTTGCATATTCCGGGATATCAATTTTGTGGTATTGGTACTCATTTGAGAAAACGGTTAGCTAGAGGTGATCAAGGTGTTAATCCGCTGGATGCAGCTCCTTAAGCGACAGCTTAGATAAGAGACACGCCGCAGATAAAATACTTGCTAACAAGGCGAAAGAACGTATTGTCAGCAGAAATTCTACACTCGGTGAGAAAGCTGCCGCCACAGCCGTGTGGGCAGCAATGAACGCTAAGACAAAAGTGGGTATGGGCTTAAAGAAAATAGTGAAAAAACGTGTCAAGAAAGTATCTAAAAAAAAGCGCATACTTCCGATAGCAAAACGTGGTGGCATTTTACCATTTATTCCGATATTAGGAGCTCTCGGTTCGCTTATTGGTGGGGCTGCTGGGGTTGCGAAGGCGGTGAATGATAACAAGGCTGCCCAACGTCAGCTACTGGAGATACAACGCCACAATCGTTCCATGGAAGGTCGTGGACTTTATCTCACACCATATAAGCGTGGGAAGGGTATTGATGGGGAAAAAAAGAAAAATAAAAAAAAAAATTCAGTCGATAGTGAAATTACCAACAGGTGTCACTACTAACATACAATTGCAACGTTTGGCTGAGCGTATGCGTATCCCATTTTTTAGAGGTGTTTTCATGCGCAACACATTGCCCGCATCACCGTGGATGAATGAAAACGCTATAATAAATTTAGATGATATCGAAGGACCTGGCACTCACTGGGTAGCCTATGCGAAGAGAGGTAATCGTGTGATATATTTTGACAGTTACGGTAATCTCCGACCTCCTAAGGAATTTGTTAACTATATACAAAAATATGTGATACAGATTGAGTACAATTATTCATCTCATCAGCGTTACAATCAGAACATTTGCGGACAACTCTGTTTACAATTTCTGCAGACTGTTGGTAAAAAATTCGAGCATTAACATTTCTATATTGGTGTTTCTAGTCGATCGTTAGCATTGAACATGTCATATACGTTTACACTGACGGGAAAGAGTAGCACATTAGTTGCAAACTACTTCCCAGCTATTGATCTGACTGATGATCACTATGAACTCGGTTTGATGGCGTTTGAAACTTATAACACAATACCAAATGTAACAACATTAAATAATAAGTTTTATTTTGATCAAGATGACAAAGAAATTGTTATTCCCGAGGGATCTTATGAATTGCATGATATATATCAGTATCTGAAACATAGAATATTGGAAATATCTTCTGGCGTGGACCAGACAATTAAAAGCGACGTGACTGCAGCCGGTATTGATAACGGTGACGATGATGGAGAAGATTCTCTGATTATTCGCGCGAATCCAAACACAATGCGATGTGAGATCAAAAGTGCCTATAGTATAAACTTCGCCAAGCCAAATACCATCGCATCGATCTTAGGATTTTGGCCTGGCCGCATTTTACCCAAACATCAATGGCACAAATCTGATTTGTCGATTAACATCTTTGATGTAAATATTATTCGACTTGATTGTAACATTACAACTGGAGCATACTGCAATGACAAATCTGTACATACAATACATGAATTTTCACTCAGCGTTCCACCGGGATATAAAATATCTGAAACGCCAGCTCAGATCATTTACCTTCCAATCTTTGTGCGAAGCATTACTAATTTAACAATTCGCGTTGTTGATCAGGACGGTCAACTGCTTAATCTTCGTGGAGAAGAAATCGCAGTGAGGTTGCATGTGCGGCGGCGATAACGTTGGAACAAATATATTAAATGAAATGCTTGTGCTGAATGCGACAGATCAGTTTAAAAGCGTTGAAAATAATTCGCTTGGAAACAACACTGTAAACGTTGCCAACAAGTCGTGCAGTTGCACTGTGAAGAAGAAGACTCTCACTGCGGAAAACATCGTATTTTTAAAATCGTTAGGATTTGTCGTGTCGGCTGAAGCGCAATTATCAAGATGATTGATGTTCTGAATATTCAGAGTGAGCCCATCTTCGACGATCGCATCGTCAGGATCGAGTCTCACACATACAATCCATATGCAAATGCAACTTTCGGTCATAACGATGAAATACGAATACCCAGAGTATAGTCCGCTAACGAATGTTGTACGCAAAGTAAGCTAAGTGACTTTATCTAAAAGATGTATAAAAAATTTGTTTTTGCATTATATTATCTATTGAGACATAAATAAAGCCATTTCAAATAAATTTGTATATGTTCTCTGTGAAACCTTTTTTTTTCCCAATTTGAACTTCCATTAGGCGAAAAAACAGTTATTATGCAGAGCGTGGGATAGGGAGATAAGAAATATACAAATGTTTTCTTTCAATGTAATATATTTTTTATTGTGTAGAGTGTTGGATAGGGAGATAAGGGATATAAATATGTTTTCTTTCATTGTAATATATTTTTTATTAATATGTAATCGATAACAAACATTTTTCATACATATATTTTTTACAAATTCGTTGCATGCGTAAATATTCGCTTACGCTGACATGAGCAACATACAACTACAGCATACGTCAACACTTAAATATGCTATAGTCACACTGAAAGAGTGAGACCTTCTTGCTTCTTGGCAAAATAACAAACAATGACCTGACCAGGGAACCATCGCTAACATGAGCAACACATCACCATTCGATGGGTGCTCAGCTTTTGACAGACAATTTAAATCGGATACTTCCATTATATGAGGGATAACATGTAGAGAAGATCGACATGCAGATCATGCAAATGTTGCGGATACTCCAAGTCAACCTCAATAATATAACTGATGGATGAGTCCGGAGCGATCGCTGATACATCAAATTTTGATATGTCATTAACCCATTCAAATTTACTATACGGCAGTGGCTGACACATTGCCCACCCATACAAATTATTGACATCATAGTACATGAGATAACTTGAGGATTTTGTGGACTGAAAGAGTGAGACCTTCTTGCTTCTTGGCAAAATAACAAACATTGACCAGACCGGGGAACCATTGCGTGGATAATAGTATTTATGTGAAACAGTCAACACTTATTTATGCTATAGTCATAACCGACGGACGAGTCGGCAAGCGCCGTACGGGGACAGATTTTCACCGCCTCGTGATTCTTTTCCCGAGTCGAGGGACTTCAAGGATATTGAGTCAATGGATTACTGCCCGACGTCAAGCGCGAAGCTGTCTGATTACAAACACGGAGGAGGCAAGTCGAGTTCGTTCGATGGACATTCGAATTGGATGAAATATCCACCAGCATTCTGGTATCAAAAATGTACAAACTTTCGATTGCGAACAATACCATACTCATGAAAATTAGACCACAATATTAAACCAATGATCAGAGGGATGCGGATCATGTATGGAGCAAAGATGTATAAACTCACGTGATGCGAACTTTTCAAACAATGATTCTATCGCCATCGCGGACATTCGGTGAATAATTAACCATGTTTTTAAAATGTAAACAATTCTCAGCCTTGAATACAATGACTGGACCACAAGAAATCGTTAAACCAATGATTAGACCACAAGAAATCATTAAACCAATGATTAGACCACAAGAAATCGTTAAACCAATGATTAGACCACAAGAAATCATTAAACCAATGATTAGACCACAATATTCAACCGTAACAGTATAAAAACAATGACCAGATCAGCAAAAATTATGGATATACCACAGACGAAATACAGATACTTCGACGGTGGGGCAATGTATCACCATTCCTTTCGCAGAGTTATTTTTTCTATGTAAATAACAATTTTTGATCCTAATATTATTATATCTCCCGTCCATCATTAATACACTGAACTTGGGACATCCGAGATTTTCTAAATTAATATTTCTAATATTCATGCTATCCAAAATCTGTTTCTCTATAACACCACCCTTATATGCTACTACTGGATGCTGCACCAATCCGCAAACAAACTTCTTAATTACTCTAGGAAGTTCTTCCTGTCGATACCGTTCTCGATCGCAATCTCTAAATAATATTCCATGTATGTTATGGAATGTATACGTTACAGTTTTGCGATCCTTCACAGATAAATCGTTGAAACGCTTATTCAAACAAAAATCGGCTGTTGTAATGTGCCCATCCATCGATATGATTGCCACTTCTTTGCATAGGAATTTGGATTCCACAGTAAAACCATCCATATCCATGAAGTGTGTAATTTCCATATCCTAAAATTTAAACAAAAACAGATTCTCAACACATGTTTGAATTAATAAATACATGCACTGCATATTTCAATTGATTAAATACCTTACCTTCATGTTCAGCGATTGTGCACCCGCCGATTAGTAGTAGTAATAGTAGTACTGCGATGCGAACTTGTCAAACTCCAGTTAGCAATGTAGAGATGTTAACTTGATAAACAATGATTCTGTATCGCTGTGCAACTGCGATGCGAAGTTGTCACAGCTTCAATAGTCGGTGAAGCCATGATGAGAACTTGTCGAACAATGGTTCAGTCGCCACCGCGGAGGCGCTGGACAGCTCACCTGAGCTCACCAAAAAACCCCTCTCTTGTTGTATGCTTCGTAGTGGGGTACAGACGCGCGAGGAGCATAGGGTGCAAACTGATATGCTGATTAGACTGTTTTGCGATAAGCACGTGTGAGGTGCCTACAGTTCCGAACTATTTCATCAGCCTTCGGAGGTGCGGGAGGGGCCCCCAGCGCGCCTCCGGAGGCTCGGAGGCTGCGTCGTTCGACTTCGCGGAAGAATGTCTCCGGGGCGGGGTTCGCAACCTTCGGAGCGGTGAAAATCCGCAACTACCTCGCGAGTATGGGGTTTTTGAGATAGGGGATATGTATCGTTTTTGTTTAATAATTTTTTATTTATTTTTTTAACAAATTTTTTCTAATTATGATATTAATCTAACGCTATAACTTCCTCCTCCGCTGGTTCTTGTGCTGGTTGCGGCACATCTTCTGCCTGCGGAGGTGTGGGCATTTCTTGTTCCACATATGGGATATGCCAAGTAATTTGATTACTTGGTAAAATAAATGGAGCAAGCAGCTCCCTGAGTGGTCTGCATCTTATATATTGTTTTCTAACACCTCGCTTGGATCTTCTATACGCAGACTTCCTAACGGCTGGAAAAAAGAAAGACTGTTAGTGAGGCGTCCTATTCGATATCTTGTCTTGCTCACGAAGTCTTACTCACGTTCCATGTCTGCAGTAATATGCTTCTAACTTCGTTATTGTCGTTGTGATGCTTTTAAAGAGGCTGGATGAGCCCCTCCAAAGCACCTATATCTTGTCACATGTTTCATATGCGAAATATGTATACAACAATGCATATGCTAAATATGCATATAAAATGCATATAAAATGCATATTCGTAGAGACTAAGATGCTAGCGAGATTTGGATTCGCAGAGAAACGATATAAGACGCGAATATGCCTAATTTGCTAATTTATATTGTAAAATGATATATGCGCATATGCTTTTTCTGATTATGCTTATTTTGCTCATTCATATCGTTATTGATATCTATGCATATCCCTTTCATAGTCACGTATGATGTTGATCTCACTCTCTGCATATCCATTTCTTAGTCACGTACGATATGTCTGGGGCTATGCCGTAGACCACATGTTGAAGGTGTGGGGGGGGGGGGGGGGGGGATTTGCGATTGGAAGGGATATGGTTCGTTCGTGGTGATAAGTAAACAGTCTACTGCATTAATCGTGTTTTAGAGAAAGACTGGTGCAAGTTAAAATTTTTTGTCTCATCATTTTTTCGGACTCATATCTTTATAGAAAGATGGATGTATGTGGTGGTTCAAGCCATAATCAAAGTGAATCAAATTATGATGATGATATTAAACAGTTCACAAAACGTGATGAGTAAGTCTCATAAACACATACATTAATTTTTTTTTTTTCGTCTATGATATCTAATAATGGATTCAGTATTGTATTTGCTTCATTTATTCTTTACAGTGCTTCACATTCAAACGATACGACGCTTCTATTGTCACGAACCTATGTACTCGATGAATCATCATGCAAAAAACATACTACATATTCCTACAGATATTTGGAAATTGGAATTAGCGTCGGACCACCGCCCGTCGTTCAATGGGCGCTCAGAGACAATGAGGGAAACATAATAACGTTTCACTACAATGTTTGGCAACAACTACTCCGGAAGCATGCAGAAATTGATTACATGTATTGGGAACCTCTATCGAACCCTGACAAGTTTTGGGACGAGCAATCAAACTCTGAGATAAAAATATTTGAGTTAACGATTGGGATTTGGGTAAGGTATCCATACAGGATGTTTAGACTTTCAGTTGCGGATAATAGCATACTTCTGAAACCGACAACACTTAATTTTATGTTAAAACTTAAAGAATGTATTGCCTTGCAATATGAAGAGTTAGAACGTGTTACATATAGACTTGGTATCAAAATCCGAAACTATGTAAAGATTGTTCGACACAAAAAAATTGTTGATAAAGAGCAGGTGATTGCTGCAATTGGTGACATCAGTGATTATCACATAAATGATATTATTCATTGCAACACATTTTATATTTTTGTTGATATTGTGAATAATTATGATTGTAATGATATTATCGATTGCGAATTATTGGCGCTGGCATCGTTCGATATCTTAAGAATTGCTAATACGCCTCGCGATGATTAATTATACATGTTTTTTTAGAATTAGTAATTGTGTATTGCTTATAAGAACTCATATCCTGTGAATTATCCTTATCTGAAAATAAAGAAATATTCGTAATATAATCCTGTGTGCCCTTATTTTATATACCCATCTCCCGCGAGTAATGTTGCAACGTCAGCTGTTAGGTCGACAACATGGTATGCACCTATGTCCCGCGAGTAAAGTTGCGACGTCAGCGATTAGGTCTGCAACTCGGTTAAACGACAAGACGATGTGTAGCGACGTATCATGTGCGACCTTGAACGTGGTCACGTACCACCCGTACAACGAGGCAACGTATCACCAACGACCTTGAACGTGGTCACGTACCACCCGTACAACGAGGCAACGTATCACCAACGACCTTGAACGTGGTAATGTACCACCGTACAACGAGGCAACGTATCACCGACGACCTTGAACGTGGTCACGTACCCAACGTATGAATGAATTATTGAATGAATTAATGAATGAACGTAGTCATGTACCCAACGTACAACAACGTAACCTAGGTCATGTACCCACCGTACTACAACGTAACCTGACACCAACGAGTCAATGACCTTGCAACGTCAACGTTTATGTCTCGTACAACAACGTAACCTAGGTCATGTACCTACCGTACTACAACGTAGTGTGATGACGTCACTGATGATGACGTCACTAACGTGACGTCACAATCAGCTGACTGATGTGACGTCATCATTGGGCCAGAACTCCCTTAGTACATCTACTATCCCGCTTCCAGTAATTTTTTTATTTGTAACTCTATTTCTACTTTATCGGGTATCGAGCACTTATATGGCTTTCTTGATATGTATCTATTTTCCGATAATTTTATTCTTGCTTCGAAGTTTTTAATTGTACCTATATCGAACTTTTCCTTTGCGAAGACTGCATCGTATTTATCTAATAAGCTGTTTAAACTAATATCTTTATTACAATTATTATTACTATTATTATTCACCGCATAGGAGGTTTCCGGGTGACTGGGGAATGCATGTGGTGCGAGTGAGGTGAGAGGGAGAAGTATGAAAGAAGAGAGTAAGAGTGAGTAAAGAGTGAAGAAAGAGTGTGCGCGGGGTAGAGGGGATAAGGAAGTGGGTGAGGGAGTGTTAGTGGGCTTTTCGGTGCAAGCGGGTGGGTGGAATAAAGAAATAGGAAAGACGAGCTATTGTCGAGGTTAGGGCAGAGAAGCTAGGTGAGGTGGGCGAGAGGAAGAGGGAAAGAGGAATCGCAGAGGCATCTAGCGGGTGCGGCGGAAAGTAGAGAGGCGAGAAAGTGAACTGGGATAAGGAAGGTTGAGGGAGAGAAGAAGAGGAATGGAAGGTGATATTGGGAGGAGTGAGATAGGGAAGGCAATGGGAGGGGCAAGGGGAAAGGGAGAAGTGAGCGCAGAGACAGGAATGAGGCAGAGGAGGTTGGAATTTGGGAGAAGGGGGAGTGGAGGGGAAGGAGGGAGTCTAGACAGGCTGTCAGGCAAGGGAAGGAAGCGCAGTGAGGGGGCGAGGGGGGAGGGGGGGAGGGTGAGAAGCAGGAGGTGGATAGAAGGCAAGTAAGAATGTGGGAAGAGGTCGCGAAGCAGTTCACGCAAGGATCTGTGGAGATGAGGAAGGAGTTTGAGAGGGAGGAAGAGGGAAGGAAGGAGAGATGGAGGAAGGAGGAAGAGGGAAGGAAGGAGAGATGGAGGAAGGAGGAAGAGAGAAGGGAGGAGAGCTGTAGGAAGGAGATGGAGGAGAGAAGGCAGACAGGGTGGATTGAGTGCGAGGCGAAGAAGGGGGAAGGAGGGAAGGCCCCGGCAGGTGACAGAGGAAAGGGAGAGGTAACGTCAGAAGCGGGTCTGAGGCAGACGAAGTTGGAATTTGGGAGGAGGGGAAGTGGCGGTGAAGGGAGTAGTCGGGACAGGTTAGCAGGGAAGAGAAGGAAGCGAAGCGAGGGAGCAAGGGGGGTGACGGAAGAGGGGGCGGGAGGGGGCGAAAAGCTGGTGGGGGACGTAGGGGTGGTGAGGATGCTGGAGGAGTTTGGAAGGAGATGGTTGAGGGAATTGGAGGAAGTGAGGGAGGAGAGGAGGAGGGATAGGGAGGAGAGGAGGAAGGAGAGGGAGGAGGGGAAGAGGGAGAGGGAGAAGGAAAGGAAGGAAGAAGAGAAGAGAAGTGAGAAGAGCTGGAGAGAGGAGGAGGAGAGAAGACAGAAGAGATGGGAGGAGGAGGGAAAATGGAGGGCGAGTGTTATGGAAAGATTGGAAAAAGTGGAGAAGCGGATGGAGGAAGAGAGAGGAGAGAGGAGGAAGTTGGAGGAGAGATTAAAAAAGGGAGAAAGCAGTGGGGGAGAGGGACTGGATGGGAAAAAGGGAGAGGGAAATTAGATGGAGACAGGTGGAGTTGAAGGTGGACAGGGCGGAAAGGGAGAGACGAAGAGAGAATGTGTTAATTAAGGGAATAAGGGTGGAGGGAGGAGAGGGGGAGTTGGAGAAGGAGGTAAGGGAGTTATGGGAGGTGATGGGGGTGGAGAGGGAAGGGATAAGGGAGATGAGGAGGGTGGGGAGGGGAGATAAGGAGGGAAGGGGGATGGTGGTAGTGAAGTTGGCAGGAAGGGAAATGAAGAGGAAGATTATGGATGCGAAGAGAAAGCTGAAGGGGAGAAAGGAGAGGGTGGAGGATGATATGACAGGAGAGGAGAGAAAGGCGAGGTGGAGAGTGGAGAGAGAGGCTGATAAGGAGAGAGAGAAGGGGAAACAGGTGAGAGTGGGTTATTTGAAAATGTGGGTGGATGGGAAGGTGAGGTTCTGGGATGAGGCGAGGGAGGAGTGGGTGGGGGGGAGGGGAGCGGAGAAGGGGGGAGGGATGGGTGGGAGCGGGGGGAGGGAGGAGTGAATGAAGGAATGAGTGTGTGAATGGGATGGAGGGGAGTGAGTGAGTGAGGGGGAGAAAGCGGAAACGGAGGTCCGAGAGCGAGCGGGCGAGCGGGAGAGAGAGTGGGCAGGCGGGAGAGCGAGCGTGCGAGCGGGAGAGAGAGCGTACAAGCGGGAGAGATAGCGTGCAAACGGGAGAGAGAGGGTGCGAGCGGAAGAGGGAGCGTGCGAGCGGGAGAGGGAGCGTGCGAGCGGGAGAGAGAGCGTGCGAGCGGGAGAGGGAGCGTGCGAGCTGGGGAGCGAGCGTGCTAGGGGGGGGGGTGAGGGGCGAGCGGGAGAGAGAGCGTACGGGCGAATGTGCGAGTGGGAGAGAGGACGAGCGGGCGTAGTAGGTTAGGTAAAGGGTAGAAATAAGGAGCGTTTCTAGGTTTAAGTAGGATAAGTTATTATGTAGAGAGTTGGAAGGAGTTGTTAATCCCGAGGGAAAACAAATAAAGATTATATTATTCACCGCATAGTTTAATTTTACACAATCAACCGTTTGGTCCGAACTTATCTTTTGGGAAATTTCAAGATTTTCATTTTGACATAATCGGAATGCCTTTATGCAGTCTAAGCCTAGTAACAAATCTTCTTCAAATAATTCATTTTTCATTATTAAAAATGGCGCTATTTTTTCTATTTGGAATATTTTTAATCTTAGAAACACCTTTCCCTCAGTGATTGCTAGACCGCCCATTATTTTAACCGTTGCGATCCCACTTAAATTTTTTTTTATTTTTAATTTTTTATAAAAGGAATAGTTAATTAGAGACACATTTGCCCCCGTATCGTAGAGTGCAGTCGCCTTTTTTGTGTAATTTATGCTAACATTTAATCTTATAAGTGGGATGCTATCTAGTTTTTTGCCTCGGCCGATTTGATCATTGCTGACTTTGCATTTCTACACCTTTCCTCCGGATGAAATCTATTTTTGTAACCGATTTTTTCGCAAATACGACATGGATCGAAATTTCGATTTTGCTTATTTATTTCTGTGCCTGAGGTGTTCCTGTTTGATATTGGTTGAAGGTGACTCAGACTATTCATTAGATTCTCTATTGTTTTCAATTCTCGTTTCTGGAGATGTGTTCGAACAAACTTCGGTAAAGCTATAACGATAAAATTGATTTGCGAACTAATGCTTAATTCTGGATCTGCGTCTATTAACAGGTTTCGTTTTTTTAATGCAAAATCTAAATATGGTCCACTTATCCAGCGGAAAGAATAGGCGTATTCAATTTCTGCCCACGATTTATCCCCAAATGTTTCAAGAAAAGAGCTTTCCCAAAAACTCCAAGGTTTTGTCATAGCATAGGTTTTAAATATGGATGTGAACCAGTCTATGGCTGGTCCTTCTAGCAATGGTTTTAAGAACTCCGGAAATTGATTTTCTTCTATTTTAAATCTTTGGCATTCGAGCACAAATAAATTAAGCCACGATCTCGCATTTTGGTTTTTATTTGAGAATTTCTCTAACATCATACTCTTTGCCATTGGATGGCTCGGAGTTTCTCGAGAAAGAGGAGGATCCGTTAGAGGATCGCTGGATACAGTAGGAGTGGGTTGAGGGGGGACGAATTCTTCTAAATAGTATCCGTTGAACACTACGTTACCCTCTTCGTCAAAGTATAATTTTTGCAGATCCACGTTCAATGAAATCATCACATTCCTCTGTTTCCCTCTTCTATCCAGACTTTTCATAACTCCTTTGACCACTGGTAAATTTGCCAATTCCGCGTGGAGGTAAATTGGTTGATCCACTTGACGGAACGAAAAAATTTGTTCTTGTTCCAATACTTGGATAGTTTTAACCATAATACCGGTCGTGTTGGTGTCCAATGCCTCTGAGGCGAAAAGAAATTTAACCCTGACTTTCTCCATCGCACCAGTCGTTGATTTCTAAGATTATCGCTTTCTGACTTCGGAAGGGTTAAATAATTCCTTCCACGACATGCGTTGATGTAGAGTGAATACTAAAAACATTATATTTTATACAATTCCTGTCATTTTACGTTACATGCGTTACATAAAGTATTATTCCTCTCCCGGCTACCTAAATCAACGACAATGTCGACTTTAAGCTGTCAAAGGTTTGTTGTGTCTTTTCTCACTGTCTGTGGCTTACTGCTGGGTCTCTTGTTGAGGTGTGTGATCGGCAGTGCTCGGTCGGTTCTCCCCACTCCGCACCGAGCGATTCGTGGCTCGAGTGTTCGAGTGAGTTTGTTTGTGTAGGTACAAACTTACATATATATATATATATAGAGAGAGTTTCCGAGATTGTATTCATATATATGAGGCATTCCATGCCAAATCGGACACTTTCCGACCTCACCCCCTTCGATTTTTTTTAAAATTTTATATGTTTTTAAGGTTGATGAAAAACGCGTTCAGGAATTTTTTCAGATTTTTTTGAGTGTCCGTTTTGGAAATATGAATTTTCTTAAAATTTGGGCTCTTTTTTTCAAATGCTCATAAGTTTGTGAAAAATAGACCAATTTGATCGTTCTTTTTTTCAAAATTTGTGTTTTTGAATGATCTTTCAAGAAAAAAATATGATTTTAACCAAAAAAAATGTTTCATTGTTTATTTTTCATTTAAAGCACAAAATATTTTTTATCTCAAAACACGCCCCGATCGATTTTTTTGAAAAAATTCTCAAAAACACTTCGATGGATATAACAACTTAAAAAAATTGTCCGATCGTGGGCAAATTCCTCGTTCTATTTTTTTTCTTTATTTGAAAATATCTGTTCTATCAGGTCGTACGTTCCGTTTCAACGAAAAATATTTTTTATCTCAAAACACGCCCCGATCGATTTTTTTGAAAAAATTCTCAAAGAAGCTTGGATGGATCCAACAACTTTTAAAAATTGTCCGATCGTGGGCAAACTCCTCGTTCTATTTTTTTTCTTTATTTGAAAATATCTGTTCTATCAGGTCGTACGTTCCGTCTCAACGAAAAATATTTTTTATCTCAAAACACGCCCCGATCGATTTTTTTGAAAAAATTCTCAAAGAAGCTTAGATGGATGTAAGAACTATAAAAAATTGTCCGATCGTGGGCAAACTCCTCGTTCTATTTTTTTTTCTTTATTTGAAAATATCTGTTCTATCAGGTCGTACGTTCATTGCAATGAAAAATGTTTTTTATCTCAAAACACGCCCCGATCGATTTTTTTGAAAAAATTCTCGAAGAAGCTTGGATGGATATAAGAACTATAAAAAATTGTCCGAACGTGGGCAAACTCCTCGTTCTATTTTTTTTCTTTATTTGAAAATATCTGTTCTATCAGGGCGTACGTTAATTTCAATGAAAAAAGTTTTTTATCTCAAAACACGCCCCGATCGATTTTTTTTTAACTTCTCAAAGATGCTTGGATGGATGTAGAAACTTTTAAAAAATGTCCGATCGTGGGCAAACTCCTCGTTCTATTTTTTTTTCTTCATACGAAAATATTTGACAGATTTGATGGTTTGACAGAATAGATATTATCGAATTAAGAAAAAAAATAGAACGAAGACTTTGCCCACGATCGCACAATTTTTAAAAATTCTTATATCCATCATAGCTTCTTTGAGAATTTTTTCAAAAAAATCGATCGGGGCGTGTTTTGAGATAAAAAAACATTTTTCATTGAAATGAACGTACGACCTGATAGAACAGATATTTTCAAATAAAGAAAAAAAATAGAACGAGGAGTTTGCCCACGTTCGGACAATTTTTTATAGTTCTTATATCCATCCAAGCTTCTTCGAGAATTTAAAAAAAAAAATCGATCGGGGCGTGTTTTGAGATAAAAAACATTTTTCATTGAAACGAACGTACGACTTGATAGAACAGATATTTTCAAATAAAGAAAAAAAAATAGAACGAGGAGTTTGCCTACGATCGGACAATTTTTTATAGTTCTTACATCCATCTAAGCTTCTTTGAGAATTTTTTCAAAAAAATCGATCGGGGCGTGTTTTGAGATAAAAAATATTTTTCGTTGAGACGGAACGTACGACCTGATAGAACAGATATTTTCAAATAAAGAAAAAAAATAGAACGAGGAGTTTGCCCACGATCGGACAATTTTTAAAAGTTGTTGGATCCATCCAAGCTTCTTTGAGAATTTTTTCAAAAAAATCGATCGGGGCGTGTTTTGAGATAAAAAATATTTTTCGTTGAAACGGAACGTACAACCTGATTGAACAGATATTTTCAAATAAAGAAAAAAAATAGAACGAGGAATTTGCCCACGATCGGACAATTTTTTTAAGTTGTTATATCCATCGGTGTTTTTGAGAATTTTTTCAAAAAAATCGATCGGGGCGTGTTTTGAGATAAAAAATATTTTGTGCTTTAAATGAAAAATAAACAATGAAACATTTTTTTTTGGTTAAAATCATATTTTTTTCTTGAAAGATCATTCAAAAACACAAATTTTGAAAAAAAGAACGATCAAATTGGTCTATTTTTCACAAAGTTATGAGCATTTGAAAAAAAAAAAGCCTAAATTTTAAGAAAATTCATATTTTCAAAACGGACACTCAAAAAAATCTGAAAAAATTCATGAACGCGTTTTTGATCAACTTTAAAAACATATAAAATTTTAAAAAAAATCGAAGGGGGTGAGGTCGGAAAGTGTCCGATTTGGCATGGAATGCCTCATATATAGAGCGAGTTTTCGAGATTGTATTCACAACCAGAAGCTCACACTTGTAGGGACTGTGCTAAACAATAACGAAGTTAGAAGCATCCTAGTGTGGAAGGCAAGGTGAGTAAGACTTCGTGGCCAAGACAAGATATGCAATAGGGCGCCTCACTAACAGTCCTTCTTTTTCCAGCCACTAGCAAGTCCACATACAGAAGGTTGACACGAGGCGGCGATATCGCTCCTAGACGCGTGCGGAAGCAGCGCATCGCATGCAGACCACTAAGAGAGCTCCTTGCACCATTTATTTTACCCCTTACCAACTGAACTACTTGGCACATTCCGGAAATAGAAAAACAGACACCCACCCCTCCACAGGTAGAAGATGCGCCGCCACCACCACCACACGAACCAGCGGAGGAAGTTGTAGTAGAATAATATGTTAATTAGAAAAAAAATTTGTTAAAAAAAATTAAACAATTTATTAAATAAAAAATGATACATATATATATACTAACTAACTAATATATATAATAACTACTATATATACTAACTAATATTAGTATATATAGGTCGTCGGTGATACGTTGCCTCGTTGTACGGGTGGTACGTGACCACGTTCAAGGTCGTAGATGATACGTCGGTGACCACGTTCAAGGTCGTCGGTGATACGTTGCCTCGTTGTACAGTGGATGCATTACCACGTTCAAGGTCGTAGATGATACGTCGGTGACCACGTTGCAAGGTCGTCGGTCATACGTTGCCTCGTTGTACGGTGGGTACATGACAACGTTGCAAGGTCGTCGGTGATACGTCACCTTGTTCTACACTGGTACGTGACCACGTTCCGTTGGGTACATGACCACGTTCAAAGTCGTTGGTGATACGTCGCCTTGTTTTACGCTGGGGTACATAACCACAATCATTCACCGAGTTGAACACCTAACCGCTGACGTTGCAACATTACTCGCGGGAGATAGGCACATAAAATAAGGACATATAGGATTATAATACGAATATTTCTTTATTGTCAGCTAAGCGTATAAAAAAACAATAATAATTCACAGGATATGATTTCTTACAAGGAATACACAATTACTAATTCTAAAAAACAGGTATAATTAATCATCGCGAGGCGTATTAGCAATTCTTAAGATATCGGACGATGCCAGCGCCAATAATTCGCAATCGATAATATCGTTACAATCATAATCAGCGCTGTCACGAATTGCAGCGATCGCATGCTCCTCATCAATAAATTGGTTGGTTTGAAGTTGTTTGTTTCGAACAATTTCTACAAAGTTGTTGAACTTTGTACTAAGCCTACGTGTAATACCATGTAACTCTTCATACCGCAATGCAATACATTCTTTCAATTCAAGAATATAATGAAATGTTGACGGTTTGATGAGTATAGTATTGTCCGCATTCGAAAGTTTGTACGTCTTTGTCGCATATATGATGCAAGTCCCTATCGTTAACACGAAAATTTTGATCTCCGAGGTTGATTGCTGTTCGCAAAACATGTTTTCTATTTCTGTTCGTTTTCGCAGAATTTGTCTATAAACATTGTATGGAAGCAATATTTTGTTTCCTCTATTGTCACCGAGCACCAATTGAACGACAGCCGGTGGTCCGACAGCAATACAAATTTCCAAGTGTTTGAAACATGATGCGGTTAGTGCAGGGCTTCTTAAACTATGGGTCGCGACCCCATTTGGGGTCGCGTAGCAAAATTCTGCGGTCGCGAGAGATTTTAATGTCAAATATTTATATATAATATATACCATTTTATAACATCACTAGAGTTGGCGGAATACAGTGGACTTGCAGCGTCTAGACACGCGCATTTGTTGAAGGTTTTGAGCTATCTCCACCGACAGCAGTAAACGATCGATGATCGCTAATATTATACTGTGGCTATACATTGTTAGTGCGTTTGTCGGTATCATACATGTTGAATAAACCGCGCGCCGCTGACTTCCCACAAGGGAGGAATGCGCGCGCGTACACACGTGCAACCTGCAGCTAAACAATGATTCAATAACACTGACCGTAATGTGAATTAGTGGAGTGTTGACGCTCTTCTAGTGTGGTCAATTGTCAGTGTCCCCCGTAACAAGATTTTAGTTTTTTTTTATTTGTTCGGTAATTAATAAATCAATTATTATCTGCAATATGTTATTTTTATATATTTATTGTATTTTAGGATCAAAATAATTTTTGGCCATGGATAAATGGCTGAACTTAAATAAGAATGGTAATGACGCAGATGATAATGCTACAAACTGTTCTCAGGCAGGACAAAGTATTGGAAAACAGGCATCTAATGTGCGAAAAAGAAAATATGATGAGTCTTTTCTTCAATTTGGCTTTACATTTCAAAATTGTAAGGGTAATGAACAACCTCTTTGTTTGATCTGCAATGAATTATTGGCTTCGGAGAGTATAAAACCATCAAAATTAAAAAGACATCTTGAATCAAAGCATGTTTCGTATGTCAATAAACCAAAAGAATATTTTGAAAGACTGTTTAAATCTTTAAATAAAGAAAAGAAAATCTTTGAAAAATTGATAACCGTTAATCAAAAATATTTACTAGCGTCATATGAAGTTTCATACTGTATTGCTAAAAATTAAAAGCCGTTCACCATTGGAGAAGATCTTGTGTTACCTGCTGCTATTAAAATGGTAGAAATACTACATGGAAGAAAATATGGCGATGATATTCGAAAAATTCCTTTGTCGAACGACACTGTCTCGAATAGAATTTCTGATATTAACAAGGATCAATTAATACAACTTATTGCAAGAATTAAAGACGAAACAACTGATATTACTAAATTGGCTCAGTTGATAGTATATGTCAGGTACGTTTATAAAGAAAGCGTGGAGGAAGAATTGTTATTTTGTCGTCCTATGGAAGACCATACTACAGGGAAAGACATATATTGTAAAGTTGACGAATTTTTAAAAGCAGAAGGTTTAGAATGGAAAAATTGCTGTGGAATATGCACAGATGGTGCAAGAGCGATGACGGGCAAAAATATTGGTTTTAAATCATTTTTTCAAGCTGCTCATTATGATCATATAACTTTTACTCCCTGCCTTATTCACCGAGAGGATCTTGCAGCAAAAAAATTAGCACCTGAATTGAACGATGTGCTTCAGGATGCTGTTAAGATCATAAATTTGATTAAGAGCCACGCCCTTAACAGTCGCTTATTTTCAAATCTCTGTAAGGATACGGATTCCAACTACACAACTTTGTTATTACATGCAGAAGTAAGATGGTTGTCAAGAGGTCAAAGTTTAAGAAGATTATTGTTATTAAAGGACGAGATCGAAATATTTTTAACCGAACGAAAATGTGAACTTGCTGCGTTTTTTCAAAATGACTTATGGCTATCCAAGCTGTGTTATTTGTCAGATATTTTTGCGAAGTTAAACGATCTCAACTTGTCTCTTCAAGGAAAAAATTGCGATATATTTACTTCAAATGATAAAATTGAAAGTTTTATTAAAAAAATCAACATGTGGAAAAGTAGGGTCGAGAAAAATTCGTTCGAAATGTTTTCCAGTGTCGACAATTTTGTAATCGAGAAAATTCATTGTAAAACTTTTATTGCAAAAATTATTGTAGATCACTTAAAAGCGCTAGAAATACAGTTCCGGACATATTTTATATTAAATATTGATTTCCAAAAAATAGTTTGGATTCAAAAGCCGTTTTGGATTGGCTTAAGTGAGATTGATCACCTGCCACTTAAAGCTCAAGAGGAATTTGCTGAGCTTTCGAGTGACTCAAACTTAAAACTACAATTTCAAAAAAAGCCCTTGACTGAATTCTGGGTCGGAATTAGAACTGAATTTCCCACAATCGCTGATATGGCGTTAAATGTACTTCTGCCATTCAACACCACATATTTATGTGAAGTTACTTTCTCAGCTTTAACACATATTAAATCCCAATATCAATTACCGTTAAAAAATGTTGAAGAGGTCTTACGTCCAGCAGTTTCAAATATTCCACCAAGATTTGATTTGTTATGCAATAAAAAACAGGCACATCCATCTCATTAAATTTTTTACTTATACTTTAATTTAATACTTACCACGCAACTACTTGAATATATTCGAGAGAATTAAGACGGTCAGAATCCACTTTTATTTATGAAACTATAATATACAATTTTATAATTTTTTGTGCAATTTTTCATTTTAGATTTTTGTATGTTTCAAAACGAATTCTAAACTTATATATTTTCATATGTATATGTATATTGTTACCTAATAAATAAATCATCAAAAAATATTAATTTATTTTTCTTTTATATTTATATGGGGTCGTCAAGAAACTCGCAATCATAAATGGGGTCGTGAATGACAAAAGTTTAAGAAGCCCTGGGTTAATGGATATCTTCGAGCCAATACAAACGTCATGTTGGATGAACTCGATGCCCTGAGATAGAAATTAATGATACAAATACTAAATTCTGTAATAGTTATCATAGACAAAAAATTAATTATTTTATTCGTTTATAACACTCACCGTTCACGTTGACGTTCGCGTTTCATGATATGTTTAACTTCTCCACTATTTTGTGGTTCAATTGGATTGTAATATCTTGCACCAACACTTAGATCCATCTTTCCGTCAATGTACAAGTCCAATAAAACGTGACAAAAAAATGTAGCTCACTCTTCGCTACCTACACCAGTCCTTCTCCCAAAAAACACGTCTAATGCAGTAGGCTCTTCAGTCATCGCAACGAACATACCATATCCCTTCCAATGCCAAATCCCCCACCCATCGAAATGCTGACTATTGTGCAACTATAGAAATGCCGAACGTGATTATGAAATGGATATCAATTATGATATGAATTAGCAAAATAAACAAAAAATTGTAAAGGTATGTGCAGAGATATCAATGCCACACGTGACTATGAAATGGATAGCAATTACGGTATGAATCATCCAAAATCTTACGATGTGAAGTACCAAAATTAAGCAAATTCGCATCATATCTTCTTCTACGACTTCAACTCCTGCTAGCATACAAGTTTCCAAGGAAAAATGCATCTTGCCACACCATGAAAGATGTTATAAGAGGATCACGCGGATCCGCCACATTATGAGTATAGAAACATTGTTCTAGAAGCCCACTTCGGCGTTATCATTTTGTTTTCTACTAAGTTTATTATCTCCAATATCGAGTGTAATAATGGCTGATATATCTGTGGAACGGGAATTATTGGATCAAGCCAAGCATGTGTCATCGCTGGACGAATACAACGTTTGGGTTAACGAATACAACAAATGTCTTGAAGTATTACAAGAAACCGGACGAAATAAAATTCCGCGATTATCAGCAGGAGGCAGCATCTCAGTGGTAGCGCGAATTCCGCGTCTGGAAGGAGTAAAGTGTTCATTGGATAGACGTTTTATCCAGAAGTCCGTAGTTTGCCGCGAGATTGAGGCAGCTTTCGAAAAGCGTCTTCTTACCGGTGTTACGTCGCGGCCTGAGTTTCAGTACGAATGGGGGTTCCTTGGCCAAATAAGGGGAGGACGGCAGACCGCGGCAACAATGATCACGAATCCGACCTCGATCGGATGCCGTAAGGACGTCTGTTTTAGTCAATCGCGTGGCCCGCGACTTTACAAGGATCAGACGTGGGTAACGTGAGTGAGGCGGATGGGGGGAACCTGGCGATCTGATAGCGGATAGAAAGGAGTGCGGAGGAGGGAGTATTCCATGAAATGAATTTGCCTGAGAGGAAACCAAGAGATTAAGTACTTACCATTTCGTAGGGCAGAAGTTGCTTTCCTCTTACGGTCGGCTAGACGGCCGGTCGTGGCGAAATCGGTGGCCTCGGTAATGCACTCCCGCAGGTTATTCGGGATAAGGTGATTCGAAGAATTCAGAGATGCGGAGAGATGGATAATTGATTTATTATTTGCTACTTGGTCGTAAGGGCTAATACACCAAAAAGAAAATACGCAAAGTCTACGAGGAAGATTAAAAGGGTTTTTTTCCGGACAAACACTGCGGACTATGGTTAAAAGCGAAGTGTCCGTCGGATCGCCCGGCTGCAGGACAACGGCTCTGGACCCCCAGTTCTTTTTGGGGGCGGTTGTCAAGTCAATCATTGGTCACATCGACTGGGCCTTGGCGCTAATTGGTCGGAGATGATTTCGTCACTCTTATCCTCGGAATCGAAGTGACGTTTTGCGAAGGTGTTATTTTGCGCGCGGAAACGGCGAAGACCAAACATAGGTTCGCAGAAGGGAATCGTTCGGATAACGGAGCCCAATAGTATTGCGAATGAGATGAGATGCGTATTCACGGTATTGTCCCTGACGCGGCAAAATCTCGCGCCGTGGGTGGCAGCCCCCGACGTAACACCGGCATTGTAATCAATTTTAATCATATCGAGCCTCGACAATTTTTGGAGAAGCAAAGGACACGGTGATTGAAAACGTGCGTAATATTTTAAGTATACACCAAAATATTAAAGTGAATACCATGTTCACCGGGGAATTTGTGGCCACCGACAAGAAAATGGATAAGACCATTAATTCCAAAAACTATGAAATTTATCACACTTCGGACATAGCGGATTGGTACGATACACACGTCATCGAATCCACGATGTCGTCATTGGAGGAGTTTCAAGAAAGGGACAGTGGGTGGGCATTATCGCGAATAATTCACTTAATGATTAATATTAATAAATATAATCCATTTCATGCGGGATGTGATATTAACCTACCACGTGAAATTATGTTGAAACGTGCGGTTATTAATGTTAAATCGAATGACAATGCGTGTTTCGCTTGGTCCGTTGTTGCTGCGCTGTATTCGGCCAAGAAAAATGTTGAGAGGATAAACCAATATCCGTACTACGCAACAGTACTAAACCTTCAAGATTTAATGACGATAAATCAAATTGCAAAATTTGAAAAATTAAATAATATATCTATCAATGTGTACGGCTGTGAAATGGAGGAGAGAAGAAGATCATATAAAATATAGCCAATACGTATTTCAAGATGTGAATATGATAGACACGCGAATATCTTATATTTACAAGATAAGCAAAATGTAGGACATTTCGTATTGATGAAGAATTTATCCCGGCTCGTAAGCTCTCAATTAAGCAAACATCACGGTGAAAAATATATCTGCAAACGGTACGTATGTATGTATGTATGTATTTATTTTTGTTTTCCCTTGCGGGGTTACAACTTATGCTACCTTACCTCTACATATAATCCAAAACCTATCTTATCCTCTAACGCCGCTTACATAGACCTTAACCTACCTAATCTAATCTTAAACCTAACCTAATTCGCTTTCGCTTCGTCCTCTCTTCGCTCGCTCGCTCGGTCGCTCGCTCGCTCTCTCTCTCCCCCCCCCCCCCCCCCCCGCTCTCCGCTCCTCACTCTCTCCCGCTCTCCTTCCATTCTCTCCCTCTCTCTCATTCCCGACTTCCGTTTCCTCCTCTTCCGCTACTTCCTCACCCTCTCTCCTCCTCTCATTCACTCCATCTCCCCCCACCCTCCCTCCCTCTCCCCTCTCCCTTTCCTCCCTCTTACTTTCCTCTTTTCTTCTTATCTCCTCTATCTTTCTTAGCCACTCTTCACCCCTCCCATCTCCCCCCAATACCTGTCCTATCCTCTCCTTCCATAACCCTCTTTCCTCCCTCTCTCTTCCCCACTTCCCACATCTCTCCCACACATGCTCCCACGTCTCTTCTTCTTCTCCACACAATCTACATACCCTCTCTTCCTCCTTCTTCCAGAACTTCCCACTCCTCATCTCATTCCCCATCCTGGCCCTTGCTATTCTTGTCTTTCTCTTCTCCGACCATCTTTTATTCCCTCTGTACACCGCCTTCCCCAATTCCATTATCACCTTGTACCACTTGTTTGACCTGGATGACTCTATCTTTTCCCTTCTTTCCCTCTTCTGCTCTTCCCTATCTCTTCTCTCCAACTCCTCAAATCCCTCCTCTTTTCCCATCTCCATCCCTAATCTCCTCCAGAATCCCCTCCTCTCCTCTTCCCATCTCCCTACCGTCTTATTCCTTCCTTCCCTCTCCTTTACCTCCTCCCAGCACCTCCTCGTCAGTTCCCCTCCCTTCCCTTCTTCCAATCTCTGTTCAAATTTCCACGCCCTCCTTCCCATCCTCACCCTCAACTTCTCTCTTTCCATCTCTTCTCTCACCATGTACCCCGGTGTTACCCTGCTTATTCCCATCACCCACTTTAAATACCTCTCCTGACTTCTCTCCATTTCCTCTCTTTCCTCCCAACCCCAGATCTCCGCTCCATATCCCATCACCGGCCAAACTAACGCGTCAAAGAGCCATACTCTTCTTTCCCAATCCCTCCCCCATAGTCCCTTACCCAACCCCCATACCTCCCTCATCACCGCCACCGCCTTCCTCACTCTCTCCCTCACCTGTGCATCCTGCCTTCCATTCCTTTTAATCACGTATCCCAAATAATTATATTCCTTTACTTCCTCTATCTCCTTCCCTTTCCACCTCCATTTCACCCTCCTCATTCTTCCTCCCCCCTCCCTACATCTCATTATCTTTGATTTCTTCTCGTTTAGCACCAGGGCCTTCTCCTCCAAATACCGCTCCAATCTCCTCATCATCGCCCTCATGTCATCCTCTTCCTCAGCCAGTAACACGATGTCGTCCGCGTACGCCATCGTGTATACCCTCCCTCCCCCCAGTTTCACCCCCCCCCCCCCACCTCCCCTTTTCCATATACCCCTCTAAGTCCGCTATTAATATATTAAATAATAATGGACTCAGAGGGCACCCTTGTCTTAGCCCCCTTTCCAACCAGAAAACCTCACCTTCTTCTCCCCCGCACCTCACCTTGCACTTCACTTCATCTAGCACCTCCGCTACTCTCTCGACCAACCCTTCCCTTATTCCTCTCTCCCTCATTACTCTTATTACTATTCCCCTGTTTACGCTGTCGAACGCTGCTTTGAGGTCCACGAAGAGTATTGTGCATTTACTCTTTCTCCCTAACTGCCTATTTATTATGTAGTTTAGCACATAGATGTTATCCATCGTCCCTCTGCCCTTTCTAAATCCCACCTGCCCTTTCCCCAGTATGTCCTTCCTTTCCACCTCCTCCCCTAGCCTCCCCGCCAATATCGCCGTGTAAGTTCTATACAGTGACGGCATCACTGTCACTCCCCTGTATTCCTCTACCCTTCTGCCCTCCCCTTTCTTAATTACCGGCACAATTTCCCCCGTTTTCCATCCCTCCGGCCATCCCTCCCCTTCCCACACCTTCCTACATATCTCCCACCCCTCCTTCCTAATCTTTTCTCCCCCATACCTCCACACCTCGTTCGGCACCCCGTCTATCCCTATCGCCTTCCCCTCTTTCAGCCTATCCGCTACCTTTTCCCATTCTTCCCATCCTATACTCTCCTCCTTATTTTCCCCCTCCCCTTTTCTACCCACCCCCCCACACCTTACCCGTTCCTTTACCCCTCCTAACAACCCCATGAAATATTCCTCCCACTCCTCCCTCTTTATCCCCTCATTCACCCCTTTCCATTTATTTCTTCTCCTTTTTATTACCTTCCATACTTCTCCTTCCGTTCTTGCCTCCCCTGCTATCCTTATCCAGTTCTCCCTCTCTTCCTCTTTCTTTCTCTCACACAACTCTTTGTATCTCCTTTTCCTTTCTCTGTACACTTCTCCCTCTCCCCCTTCCCTCCTCCATCTCCTCAGTTCCGTTCTTACCCCCCTCTTCTCCTGCTTACATTCCTCATCCCACCATCCCCCCATCACTCTCTTTTGCTCCCTTACCCCCCCCCCCCTTCCTTCTTACCCTTTATTGCCTCTCTTATCTTTCCTTCTAATTCCCCTAGTACTTCGTCCACCCCCCCTTCCTCCCCCTTTTTATCCCTCGTCCTCGCCTCAAAATCCTCTCTTCCCTTCTCGTTCCACACCCCTCTACTCCTTTTCCCCCTTCCTTTCCCCTTTCTTTCCATTCCTTCCCCCTTTCCCCTTATCCAAGCTACCACGGGTTGGTGATCTGAATCCACCCTGCTCTCCACCTCCATTCCCCCTATCCCCTCCCATGTTTCCCTATCCCCTATGATGTAGTCTATTACCGTTCCTTTCCCTCTCCCCGTATACGTCCATTCCCCATTCCAATCCCCTTCCATCCCTCCATTACATATCACACCCCCATTCTGTTCTAACCACCTCAGTAGTTTCACTCCTTCTCCATTAACCTTTTTGTCCTTCGACCTCCTCATCCTTTGTTCTCCCTCTTTCCAGTTCCCTTCATCCCACATCCCTCCCTCCTCTCCTGTTCTTGCGTTGAAATCACCTCCTATCATCACCCTCTCTCCCACCCTCACCTCCCCCATCCATCTGTCCAGTTCTCTTAACTTCTCCTCCAAATCCCCGTTCACATATACACCTATTATTTTCCATTTTTCTTTCCCCAGTATTACCCCACATTCCATTATCCCTTCCTTCTCCTTTCCCTTCCCCTCCTCTTCTTCCCACACTAAACCCCTTCTTACCCCTTTCAACATCCCCCCTATTGCCCTTCCTTTAATTCTTTCCCTTCTCGCGAATTGAACTTCCCAGTCATATTCCTTCGGAAGTCCCTTCTTCACCCACTTCCAACTTCTTTCTTCTACCCATGTCTCCATAAGCATTATAATATCCCATTCCTTGATTCCCTCCCAGAACTCCTTGTCCTTCCCTCCTAATCCTGCTACATTCCAGAATGCCACCTTCCACTTCCCCCTCCTTTCTTTCCTCTCTTCCTCCTTTCTCCCCTCTTCCCCTTGTCCCCTTTCTCCTTCCTCTTCCCTGATCTTTCCCTTTTTCTCCCTTTCCTCTTCTCCCTCCTCGTCTATTTCCCTTCTTCCCCCCCCCCCTCTTCTATCTTCCCCCTGTCTCTGTCCCCTGCCCCTATCCCATTCTAACAGTTCCCCTCTCTCCTCGTCCCACCTCCACCATATTCCTTCCACCTGCATCTTTTCGTATCCCACCCACACCCTTTTCCCTTTCCTCCTTTCCTCCCATGCCTTTTGTTCTATCTTCCACTTTGTCCTTCTCTCCTTCCAAGTAAGATCATCCTCTACCCTCATGTTCTTTTCCCTTATTCTTGCTCTGTTCTTCATTAGTTCTTTCTTCTTCTCTAATTCTTTCAACCTCACTAACATTTTCCTTTCTTCCCCTCCTCCCTTTCCTATCTCTTTCATTCCCTCTATTTCATCTTTGCTCACTCCCAATTCTTCCAAAACTCCTTCTACCTCCTCTCTCCCTTCCTTCCCCCCTTTCTTACCCCCTTTTATAATTACGTTTTTCCTTCTTTCCTCTCTTTCTTTTCTCTCCCATTTCCCCTCCATCACTTTCATCCTCTCTTCCCAACCCCCCGTCCCCTCTCTCTCCCCTTCCTTTCTCCCCAACTCCAACTCCTTTATCCTTTCCTCCATTCCTCTTACCATTTTGCCTATTCCTTCCCTCTCCTTTTCCCATTTCTTTCTTTCTTCCCTCTCTTGTTTCAGTTCCCTTCTTAACTCCTCCACTTCCTTCCTCCACTCTGCTTTCATCTCCGCTTTCAGCTCTTCCTTCAGCTCTCCTCCTAACCTTCCCATCTCCTCCGCCATCGTTCTTCTCACCACCTCCGCAATTCCCCCCCAGTCCCCTCTTTCACCGCCCTCCTCCCTCTCTTTCCCCTTTTTACTATCCTCCCGCTTCCTCTCTCCCTCTTCCTTCCTCGGCGATCTTTGCACCTTTTTACTTTGTTTAAAGATCCATTTCCCCTCCTCCCTCTCCCCTGCCCCTCCTTCCATCTCTATACCTCTTTTCCTCTTCGGTAATTCCCCTGCGCTGCCTAAGCTGCTCTCACTCCCTGACAGCTCCCTTGCGTTCCTATCCATTCCTTCCTCCCTACCTTACCCACTCTGCTTGCCCCCTCTCTCGTTCCCGCCTCACTCGATAGATGGCCTACCACCTTGTTCCTTCCCTCTCTTCCCTTCCCTCCCTCTCCACGCCTTTCTGACTGTCTCCTGCCTCCACCAGCTGTCGCTTCTTCCGATCTCTCGCTCTCTCCCCACGTGGCCCGTTAACCTCTCTCTTTTCCCTACTTCTCCACCTATTCTTATCTCCTCTTTCCTTGCACCTTCCTTACTCCCTTCACTCTCTATGCAACTATTCCCTCTCTTCTTCCCTCTGCACTCTCCCACGCCTCTCCGAAAGCCCCTATCCTCTCTCTACCACACTTTCTTTACCACACTCTCTCACCGCACGTTCACACTCATCCACTCCGGAAACGGATGTCCCCGCAAACGGTACGTTAGTAGGTACAATGAATATAAATGTGAGTAAGTAATTTATACAATTGCATAATTTTATTTTTTTTATTTTTTTTAGCTGCTTACATTACATCACTACTAATAACAAACTGGAACAGCATGCAATAGACTGCCTTCAGTTAAACGACTGTGCTATACGTTTGCCTGACGAGTCCAACAAATGGCTCACTTTCACAAACCATAGTAGGAAGGAGCGTGTTCCATTTGTAATTTATGCAGACATTGAGTGCATCTTAGAGAAAACTATACAGAGCAATGATGAAAAAACGTTAAAATCATATTCATATCAGCATCACAAAGCATTTAGTATAGGATATTATATATGCTGCTCGTATAATGATTCTTTATCCGAATTTAGATATCAGCGCAGTGCAAACTGCATTTCATGGTTTGTTGAAGAATTAAATCAAATAGCACACCGGGTAGGAAACATCTTATCAACAAACATACCCATGGCAAAAATGTCGGAAGAAGAGTGTAAAATGTTTCATGATGCAACTCATTGTCATATATGTGAAAAACCGTTTCAATCACAGGTTCGAGGGTGTACGATCACTGTCATCTTACTGGACGATACCGAGGTCCTGCACATCCAAATTGTAATTTAAATCACAATGATTCATATACGATCCCGGTAATATTCCATAACTTATCCGGTTATGACGCGCATTTTGTGATAATCGAAATAGCCAACGCATTTAAGGGGAGAGTCAGCGTACTACCAATAACCAAAGAAAAATACATATCATTTACAAAGATTGTACAGGACACACACAGCAATCCTAAGAAACACATAAAATTACGTTTCATTGACTTATTTAAATTTCTTAACTCCAGTCTTGACAAATTGGCATCTTTCCTCAGCAGAGATAAATTCAAAATTCTACATTCGCAATTTCAAAATTTGTCCACAGAAAAAATTGAATTATTAATGCGGAAGGGTGTTTTTCCGTATGAGTATTTAGATAGTCTGGATAAACTTCAGGATGTGTGTTTACCATCTCGTGAAATGTTTTATAGTTCGCTAACCGGAGACACGGTTTCTGAAAACGATTATGCACACGCATTGGATGTATGGCAGAGATTTGGCATTAAAACATTAGGTGAATATAGCGACTTGTATTTAAAAACAGATATTCTTTTATTGAGCGATATTTTTCAAAACTTTCGAGATAGCTGTATCACAAGTTATGGACTGGATCCGGCACATTATTATACATTGCCAGGATTCACGTGGGATGCTATGTTGAGACATACAAAAATTAAATTTGAATTGCTCACCGACATTGACATGGTCATGTTTATCGAGCGGGGAATCCGAGGTGGGCTGAGTCAATGATCTAATAGATACGCACGTGCTAATAATAAGTATATGCAATCTTACGACTCCACAAAATCTTCAACATATCTCATGTACTATGATGTAAATAATTTGTATGGGTGGGCAATGTGTCAACCACTGCCGTATGGTAAATTTGAATGGGTTAATGACATATCAAAATTTTATGTATCATTGATCGCTCCAGATTCATCCATCGGTTATATTATTGAAGTTGACTTGGAGTATCCGCAACATTTGCATGATCTGCATGCCGATCTCTCATTCTGTCCAATGCGTGACAAACCGGTGGGTAAACGAAGTATAAACCTATCTATCTATAAACCTATCTATCAACCCTGTACAATAAGAAACGTTACCTGATGCACTATCGCAATCTGCAACAATGCATACACCACGGCCTTCAAATAACAAAAATTCATCGTACCTTACAATTCGTTCAAGCGCCATGGCTTCGGAGTTACATTGAATTAAACACACAGTTTAGGACACATCCCACAAACAATTTCGAAAAAAATTTGTACAAATTAATGAATAGTGCGGTATTTGGTAAAACTATGGAGAATGTACGTAATCACGTTAACGTTAAGCTTGTAACGAAGCGGGAGGGGAGGTATGGTGCAGAGGCACTGATATCTATGCCAAATTTTCACAGTAGAAGCATTTTTTCAGATAAATTAACAGCTATAGAATTGCGTAACCTTGAGATTAAATTCAATAAACCAATTTATGTAGGTATGTCTATTCTAGACATATCGAAGACATGCCTATACGAATTTCATTATAATTATATTAAGCCTCTCTATCAGGAAAAATGTAAAATAATGTATACGAATACCGATAGTTTAATTTATCATTTTGAGTGTGATAATGTTTATGAGTTAATGAAACGTGATATTGGAAAATTTGATACTAGTGATTATCCTATTAATAATGTATATGGAATACCTCTGATGAATATGAAGGGACCTGGACTGATGAAGGATGAAAACAACGGAATGGTAATGCATGAATTTGTTGGTCTGAGATCCAAGATGTACTCGTTCAAGGTGTATGGACAAAACGATCAGAAAAAAATTAAAGGCGTGAAAAGTAATATTGTTGCACGCACAATAAGTTTTGACGATTACATAAAATCTTTGAGAGACTCGATTGAAATAGTGCGCCGCCAATCATGCATAAGGTCAAAGCTGCACGAAGTTTACACTGTTTCTCAAGCGAAGATTGCGTTGAGTCCATACGATGACAAGAGATACATCATTCCTGGTTCTACAGAAACGTTACTATGGGGACATTATAGGATACCGACAGAAAACACATATGTGAGAAGAAAATACATTTATTTGTGTAAATACATGTATATAAATTGAAAAACAATTATTTAACAATAAACATGTTTTATAGGATATTGTTCTTATGTATCCATGAATTATGTGATTTGTCATAGCCTAACCATTTTACATAAACTTTATCATTTTTCTTTCGCAACACCCTTTCAACCAAATGAATGTTAGGATCAGCAGTAAGACACAGTTCATGTTCATAGAATCCTCCCGCGACAGGGTTTCCGTTAGAGTCCTTGAGGAGATAGGTTCCAGGATTAGTTATCTGCACTTTGTCGATGGAAAATACCTCTGTGCTCCAATTCGGTGTATAACCCTTATCGAAAACTGTTTTGAACTTGCTCACACGTACAGAATCGCCAACTTTGAACTTTGCAGGTGCGGCAATCTTTATATTATTGTACACCGTTTTTAACAGTTTATTGGCAATGGATGGAGTAACATCTATAGGGCGCATACCAATAGTTCGATGTATTTGCTTATTATAATCGACAATTACACGTGGTAGCGCATCGATCCATCTGTAGGTTCCATTGAGTGTAAAAAGTTTCCACATTTTATTCTTTAACGTACGATTGAATCGTTCAACAACAGATGCCTTCATAACGGAATATGTTGAGTAATGGTTAATATCATGCTTCTTCAAAAGTGCTTGCATAGTGACGTTATAAAATTCCTTTCCTCTATCAGTTTGCAAATTTTTTGGACATCTTCCATCGTGTCGAATTATTCTAGAGAATGCATCGGCTACATCTTTTTCACTCTTACTCTTTAACGGTGCGGCCCAAGCATACTTGCTCAACACATCAATAACCGTAAGTATGTAGTGGTAACACTTGTTGAGTCGTGAATACGGACGCATCTCAACGACATCTGCTTGCCACAGATCGTAATATCCTCGCACTATAACTCTCCTACGGGGGAAAGATCTTCTTGTGGAGGAATGCAATTCGTCCACCAGTCTCCGCTTTTCGATACTGAAATGCTTCTCCTCTTTATACATTTTTTGCGACTCTAGTTTATATCGAGGTGATCATCTTTATTTATTGGAGCCAAAGTAGATAATGTGCCTACATTATCGATATCATTTCGCAGCGATTGCAATATCCATTTCTTGTTCGATGAGACCTAATCTGTTCTCGATGGTTTCTAGCCGCTCTCTAAATATCCGCATGATGCTTTCGACATATGATTTATTAGCTGCATCGCTACCAAACTGTGGCTTGGCAACATGCTGAATCTTGTGTGATCTCGCATCAAAACCACGTGATGTTAGACAAAGTGCATTGCTGCGCACATAATTTCGAAGCATTCCACTCCATTTATAATAGTCCATAGATAGTCTACTTTTGTCTCGCGAGGATCCAAATTTATTGATCGACATTTCCATGCGAACTGACACATTTGGCTTGAAGCTTGATTCAATTTATAATGAAACCAGCCTCTCGAAGTTCCTCGGTGATTGATTGAAATTCGTTGCCATGAGCATTATTACCAGCATGACGTGAAGCTTCGAGCAAACGCAAACGGTCCACTAACTCGTTGGGATCGTTCCAATAAACGTAATCGATTGAATTATTGTTTAGTATCATTGTTGGAGATTCGGTGAAACCTCGACCAACCTTTCTTTGATATAGTAAGGGGCCAATTATATGTTTGTACTTGTGTCCTTTATTACTTAATATAGGATTTCGTACATTGTGTTCACGTCTGTGAGCATTCGTTGCCAGCAATATGTCTCTATACTTTTCTTTATCAGCTTCGGTGTAGATGGCATCATCGGGGATTCTTTTGAAAATAAGTTCATAAATACCAGGTGTTCCCACATATCGCACATCTCCTATGAATATATTATCATTTTTATCCACATCAAAACGTTTATCGCCAAGCATCATTCCATTGTCGCTAAAATATACTCCGTAAACGTAATCTATCGCATTATTTTTATCACTGCGCAGAATTTCCCCCACATATTTTTGTCCAAGTTGTCCAAAATGGGTACGCAACATTTCCTGCCCATCAAATGTTTCGAGTTCGCGTCTAACTGATGTTGCTAATGGTTCGTTTGAGGTTTCAAAGATATCTTCATCGACATGCGGCTAATGTACAGACGAAGGTTCACGCGGTACATTTTCATCAGCATGCGTCGGCATTCCATAGCTTATGATTGGAGCTGAACTTCGCACATTTGTGAACCGTCTCTTCGCCTCAATTGGTGTAGACGATAACAACGAATGGTCCATGGAAACGTTTGAACGTTTTGTCTTACATAATTTCTTTCGCAGTGGCACGTTTCTATCAGGAGCTGGTGTGGTATTCGCTGACTATGCAGATATTTCTTCCACTGAGGTGTCAGATTTCTCACTGTTAACATTCTCCGCAATCTGTTTTAGAGGATTGATGATAGGTTTCAATTGTCGCTCCAAGGTCATATCTTCTTCAATCCTACCAGTTTTGAAAGCGCGATATTTTTTGCGAATCGATTCACTGGTTTTGGCAATCTCCCTCACAATTTTTTCGCGATCATTGATCTCTATACTGACACCACTTGTTTTCGTCATAGCTGCGAAATGATGCTCCAACACCTCAATGAATGTATTTTTACGATCGCACAATGAACACTAACTGGTTCACAGCATTGCGAAGTCGTTAAATCCCTTCCTATAGCGTCCATGCGTCATGGAACTGTCCTTGTCTATTACGACAAAACCATATTTGCGCTGCCAACATTTATTGCACAATTCGCAAAAATCCTGGTATGACATATCAGTGTTCACATGATCATTATATAAATGTTTTAAATTAGTGCCATCTTGTTTAAAAATTATCAATAGATTTGCATTATCACGAATGAGATGTTTAGGTATTTTCGCATATGTTTGACAAAGATAGAAACAGTCAACGTTTGAGTGGCGGCCCATGGCGAAGTACATATTCTCTTATCGCATCTTGCTTGTCACATGCTACGTCATCGAAAACAAAGATTGAATTCGGCAGAGCTTCAACAGGAGAAATTACCTCGCTATTATTGGAAAAAGTGAAGTACCCAGTTTCATCAATTGTCAACATTAAATTCTCCAAATAGCGATATTTTGGTTGTTGTAACGATTTCGAGTACACGTATAAGTTTTCAAAATGTAATCCCTGTGGGCTTTCCAATAAGCTCATCAGCACATTCAGCACTACCCTTCGAGTTGCATATTCCAGGATATCAATTTTGTGGTCCTGGTACTCATTTGAGAAAACGGTTAGCTAGAGGTGATCAAGGTGTTAATCCGCTGGATGCAGCGTGTCGCGATCACGATATTGCATATTCTTTAAGCGACAGCTTAGATAAGAGACATATCGCAGATAAAATACTTGCTAACAAGGCGAAAGAACGCATTGTCAGCAGAAATTCTACACTCGGTGAGAAAGCTGCCGCCGCAGCCGTGTGGGCGGCAATGAACGCTAAGAGGAAGGTGGGTATGGGCTTAAAGAAAATAGTGAAAAAACGTGCCAAGAAAGTATCTACAAAAAAGCGCATACTTCCGATAGCAAAACGTGGCGGTATTTTACCATTTATTCCGATATTAGGAGCTCTCGGTTCGCTTATTGGTGGGGCTGCTGAGGTTGCGAAGGCGGTGAATGATAACAAGGCTGCCCAACGTCAGCTACTGGAGATACAACGTCGCAATCGTTCCATGGAAGGTCGTGGACTTTATCTCACACCATATAAGCGCGGGAAGGGTATTGATAGGAAAAGAAATAAAAATAAAGAAAAAACTCAGTCGATAGTGAAATTACCAACAGGTGTCACTACTAACATCCAATTGCAGCGATTGGCTGAGCGTATGCATATCCCATTCTTTAGAGGTGTTTTCATGCGCAACACATTGCCTGCATCACCGTGGATGAATGAAAACGCTATAATAAATTTAGATGATATCGAAGGACCTGGCACTCACTGGGTAGCCTATGCGAAGAGAGGTAATCGTGTGATATATTTTGACAGTTACGGTAATCTCCGACCTCCTAAGGAATTTGTTGACTATATACAAAAATATGTGACACAGATTGAGTAAAATTATTCATCTCATCAACGTTACAATCAGAACATTTGTGGACAACTCTGTTTACATTTTTTGCAGACTTTTGGTAAAAAATTTGAGCATTAACATTTCTATATTCGTGTTTCTAGTCGATCGTCAGCATTGAACATGTCATATACATTTACACTGACGGGAAAGAGTAGCACATTAGTTGCAAACTACTTCCCAGCTATTGATCTGAATGATGACGACTATGAACTCGGTTTGATGGCGTTTGAAACTTATAACACAATACCAAATGTAACAGCATTAAATAATAAGTTCTATTTTGATCAGGATGACAAAGAAATTGTTATTCCTGAGGGGTCTTATGAATTGCATGATATATATCAGCATCTGAAACATAGAATATTGGAAATATCTTCCGGCGTCGATCTGACAATTAAAAGCGATGTAACTGTAGCCAGTATTGACAATGGTGACGAGGATGGAGAAGACCCACTGATTATTCGCGCTAATCCAAACACAATGCGATGCGAGATCAAAAGTGCTTACAGTATAAACTTCGCCAAGCCAAATACCATTGCATCGATCTTAGGATTTTGGCCTGGTCGCATTTTACCGAAACATCAATGGCATAAATCTGATTTGTCGATTAACATCTTTGATGTAAATATTATTCGACTTGATTGTAACGTTACAACTGGAGCATACTGCAATGACAAATCTGTACATACAATACACGAATTTTCACTCGGCGTTCCACCGGGATATAAAATATCTGAAACGCCAGCTCAGATCATTTACCTTCCAATCTTTGTGCGAAGCATTACAAATTTAACCATTCGCGTTGTTGATCAGGACGGTCAACTGCTTAATTTTCGTGGGGAAGAAATCACAGTCAGGTTGCATGTGCGGCGGCGGCGATAACGTTGGAACAAACATATTAAATGAAATGCTTGTGCTCAATGTGACAGATCAGTTTAACAGCGTTGGAAATAATTCGTTTGGAAAGAACACTGTGAACGTTGCCAACAAGTCGTGCAGTTGTACTGTGAAGAAGAAGACTCTCACTGCGGAGAACATCATTTTTTTAAAATCGTTGGGATTTGTCGTGTCAGCTGAAGCGCAATTATCAAGATGATTGATGTTTTGAATATTCAGAGTGAGCCCATCTTCGACGATCGCATCGTCAGGATTGAGTCTCACACCTACAATCCTTATGCAAATGCAACTTTCGGTCATAACAATGAAATACGAATACCCATACAACAACAGGATTTGTATACACTCCCATGCGAAAGTTTTCTCTACATTGAAGGTAAATTGGAACAACCTACGACTGCCGATGCAAATTCTGATTTGGATCTAGTCAACAATTGTGTAGCCTTCATGTTCGACGAAATCCGTTATGAACTGGATGGTGTGGAGGTTGATCGCTGCAGAAACGTGGGTATAACAAGTACTCTAAAAAACTATGTATCGCTAACACCTGACAAAGGAAGAATGTTGAAGAATGCTGGATGGGATATTACTCAGAATCTACCGAATGGATATTTCAATTTCTGCGTTCCACTGAACACGTTACTAGGGTTTTGCGAGGATTACAAACGAATCATTATTAATGCGCGACACGAATTAATTTTAATACGATCGCGTAACGACTATAACTCTGGTATAGGAAATGTTGTGTCAGAACCGAAACTTGAATTATTTAAAATTCAGTGGTGAATGCCTCACGTTGTATTGAACGATGTAAACAAATTGGCTATGTTGCGAACATTGGAAAGCGGTCGATACCTGGCTATGAGTTTTCGTTCATGGGATTTGTATGAATTTCCTCTCCTGCAAAGTACAACGAAACATTCATGGGCTGTCAAGACTGCGACACAAATTGAGAAACCTCGATATGTCATCTTTGCTCTACAAACCGATAGAAAAAATTCTCTGATAGCTAATGCTAGCATATTTGATAAATGTAAATTAACAAATGTTAGGCTATGTCTAAATTCAGATTTTTATCCGTATGATGCTATGAATATGGATTTTGAAAAGAAGAAATATAGTATTTTGTATGAGATGTATGCCCACTTCCGCAAGTCATATTACGGATCCGACGATGGTGGAGCGCTGCTCGATGCCAATCAACTCCTAAAGTATGGGCCTATTGTGGTAATTGATTGTTCTAGGCAGAATGAGTCTATAAAAAGTGCAACGGTAGACGTAAGGATTGAATTTGAATGTAAAGAAAATGTTCCACCAAATACTACGGCCTACTGCTTGATTCTACATGACCGCTTAATTGAGTATAGTCCGCTAACGAATGTTGTACGCTAAGTAAGCTAAATGATTTTATCTAAAAGATGTATAAAAAATATGTTTTTGAATTATATTATCTATAGAGATATAAATAAAACAATTTTAAATTATTTTTTGTAGATGTTCACTATTAAACTCCCCCTTTTTTCTTTTTCCCGTCCTCTTTTGTATTTAAAATTCCACTAGGCGAGATCTATTCGCCGCACTGCGTGTGGGATGTGGAGATAAGGGGATATAAATATATATTCTTTTTAATATAAATAATTAGTTTATTTATTTGTATATAGTATTAATAATTTTCTAATAACCATTTTCGGAACACCAATACTTCGACTGCTGGGCAGTGTATTGGTGTTCCTTTTCTTGAAATCGTCCTCTCATGTAAATAACAATTTTGTGCATTTATATTATTATAGTTCGTATTGGTCATTAATGTATTAAATTTAGGACATCCTATTATTTCTAGGTTGTAACTTTTTACATTTATTTCATGTAATATATTTTTTTCTAAAACACCGCCCTTGTAGGCCACAACTGAGTTTTCATATTTAGATATAAAATTCCTGATTACATCCTGTAATTCATGTTGCTGATATTCTTCCTGCCCATAATCCATAAACCGCATCCCATGAACATTGTGGTATGCATATACCGCAGTTTTTTTATCCTTATTTGATAATAGATCAAACGTCCTATACATATAAAATTCGGCCTTATTCATTGTCCCATCCATAGCAATCATCGCCATATCCTTAACCATAAAATTTCCATCGACCATAAATCCATCCATGTCTATGATGTGAGTTACATTTGAACACTATGAAAAAAAATAAAAAACAGTTTCTTAAAATAGTTATAACACAGGTTTGAATTAGTAGCATACGCACATCTAACTCATTTGAATAAATGTCGTACCTCCATCTTCTCAGATACAGATGACAAGTTCAATATTGATGGACCGCGAACTTCTCAAGCAATGATTCTGTTGCCGCCATGGAGATGAAGTAGAGTGCAGCAAAAACCCCCTTCCTCATCATATGTTTCACAGTGGGGATAGACGCAAGAGTAGCATAATATGCATCTTCGTGCAAACTGATATGCTAGTTAGACTGTATTTTTTCATCACCTCCGGAGGTGCGGGAGGGCCCCAGCGTGCCTCCGGAGGCGCGGGAGGCCGCGTCATCCGACTTCGTGGACGGACTCCGGAGGCGCGAAGGTCGCGTCGTCCGACTTCGCGGACGGACGCCTCCGAAGGGGAGGTGATCGCAACCTTCGGAGCCACGTATTACGATGCCGGTAAGAAGACGCTTTTCGCAAGCTGTCTCAATCTCGCGCCAAAACTACAGACTTCTGGATGAAACGTCTATCTAATGAGCACTTTACTCCTTCCAGACGCGCTACCACTGAGGTTCTTCCTCCTATTGATAATCGTGGAATTTTATTTCGTCCGGTTTCTTGTAATACATCAAGACATTTGTTGTATTCGTTAACCCAAACGTTGTACTCGTCCAGCGATGACACATGGTTGGCTTGATCCAATAATTCACGTTCCACAGATATATCAGCCATTATTACAATCGATATTAAGGATAATACACTTAGTAGAAAAACAAAATGATAACACCGAAATGGACCTCTAGAACAATGTTTCTATACTCATAATGCGGAGATTTTCCTTGGAATTTTCCTTGGAATCTAGTATGCTAGCAAAAGCTGAAATCGCAGAAGAAGATATCGTAATTGCTATCCATTTCATAGTCACGTGTGGCGTTGATATCTCTGCACGTACCTTTCCGATTTTTTTGTTTATTTTGCTAATTCATATCACAATTCATATCCATTTCATAGCCACGTGTTCTCTGCACATACCTTTCCGATTTTTTTGCTAATTCACATCATAATTGATATCCATTTCATAGCCACGTGTTCTCTGCACATATCTTTCGGATTTTTTTGTTTATTTTGCTAATTCATATCATAATTGATATCCATTTCATAGTCACGTTCGACATATCTATGGTTGCGCAGTAGTGGGATTTGCGATTGGAAGGGATATGGTTCGCTCGTGGCGATAAGTGATGAGTCTACTGCGTTAATCGTGTTTTAGAGAGAGACTGGTGCGAGTTAAATTTTTTTTTGTCGGATAAATTTTCGGACTCGTATCTTGATAAAAAGATGGATGTATGCGGCAGTTCAAGACATAATCAAAGTGAATCAAATTATGATGATGTTAAACAGTTCACAAGACGTGATGAGTAAGTCTCATAAACACATACATTAATTTTTTTGTCTATGATATCTAATAATGGACTCAGTATTATATTTGCTTCATTTATTGTTTACAGCGCTTCACATTCATACGACACGATGCTTCTATTGTCGCGAAACTATGTACTCGATGAATCATTGTGCAAAAAACATACCACATATTCCTACAGATATTTGGAAATTGGAATTAACGTGGGACCACCGCCCATCGTTCAATTGGTGCTCGGTGACGATCGGGGAAACATAATAACGTTTAACTACAATGTTTGGCAACAACTACTGCGGAAGCAAACCGAAATTGAAGACTTGTTTTGGGAACCTCTATCGAACCCTGACGAGTTTTGGGACGAGCAATCGAACTCGGAGATAAAAATTTTTGAGTTAACGATATGGATTTACATCAAGTATCCATACAGGATGTTTAAACTTTCGGTTGCGGATAATAGTATACTTCTGAAACCGTCAACACTTAATTTTATGTTCAAACTTAAAGAATGTATTGCTTTGTGGTATGAAGAGTTAGAACGTATTACATATAGACTTAGTATAAAATTCCGCAACTATGTAAAGATTGTTCGACACAAACAAATTGTCGATAAAGAGCAGGTGATTGCTGCAATTTGTGACATCAGTGATTATCACAGAAATGATATTATTTATTGCGACACACATGATAAAGATGATATTGTGAATAGTTATGATTGTAACGATATTATCGATTGCGAATTATTGGCGCTGGCATTGCCTGATATCGTAAGAACGGCTAATACGCCTCGCGACGAATAATTGTACTCCTTTTAGTATTAGTGATTGTGTATTGCTTATAACAAACCATATCCTACGAATTATTATTGTTTTTATACGCTTAGCTGAAATAAAGAAATATTCATACTATAATCCTATGTGTCCTCATTTTCTGTACCTATCTCCCGCGAGTAAAGTTGCAACGTCAGCGGTTAGGTGTACAACTCGGTGAAATGATAAGACAATGGGTAGAACGTGTGAATGAACGTGGTTATGTATCCCAGCGTAAAACAAGGCGACGTATCACCAACGACCTTGAACGTGGTCATATACCCAACGGAACGTGGTCACGTACCACTGTAGGACAAGGTGACGTATCACCGACGACCTTGCAACGTGGTCGCGTACAAGTTGCAACGTCAGCCGTATCACCAACGACCTTGAACGTGGTCGCGTACCCAACGTACTAGAACTTGTAACGTTGGCGGTTAAGCGTCAATGACCTTACAACATCAGCGTTTACGTCTACAACAAGGTCATGTCCTGTGCGATGACGTCACAATCCGCTGACTGATATGAAGTCACTGATATGATGTCATTTGAGTTAGAACTCCCCTTATTCATCTACTGCCGTGGTTCAGGAAGGTACCGACTTCCATCCCGACGCGGAGGCAGTCAAACTTCGGCGGACGCTGACGTCAATCTGTGACACAGCCATGCCACGGGCGCGAAACAGCTCACGGAAAGGCGTATATTGGTGGTCCGAGAGTATTGCGACTTTGCGCGTCGCATCCGAGGCCGCTCGCCGCCGATATAAACGAATCCGCCGCAGGCGTACCCCCGATGCGGAAGGGGAAGCGGAGGCGCAACAGGCTTACCGAGAAGCCCGTATAGAATTAAAAACTGTCATACGGCAAGCCAAAGCGGACGCCTGGACGGAACTCCTCTGTTTCGTCGGTCCTGTCTCTGTCACGGAATTTGATGGGTAGTGCAATTAAGTGTTTCGAGCCCAATGGCGTTACCTTTCCTCTCGCGAAGATCAGATCTGTTAGTGCGGGTAGGGAATTATTCTCCTTTAAAGCCTTGGCACCGTTATCGCACGGGGTACCGTTCATGTCTACGAAAATTACTACATTGTCCTTTCGTATAGTCAGTGCGTCTCTGACTTCAATTATTTTTAGTGCTGACGCGTCTCTTGTGGGAAGAGTGTAGGGTTGGTTGGTGTAATCAAATAGGTCTTCGTTATCTGACTCTTGCGCTGACTCTTCGTTGGGTGAATCGTCATCCATTTGGAATTCCTCTGGAGATATGTAATCTGGCTCTGGTACTTGATTAAGGGAATTGTCCTGTACTTCTTGTATAGTCTGGTCGTTGAATTCCGCGCTGAGTTCCATGCTTTGTTCAATATTTTCTGGTTCTGGCACCGCGTTTTCCATTTCTGGGTCACTTTCCAATGGAATGTCATGTGTTTCCTCGATTTCAGGGTCGAAGGGGTTTGCAAGGCTTACTTCCGTATCTGCCGTTGATGCGCTGATATCAAGTTCCTGCCTTAGTTCGTGCATTTTTGTGTTTTTGTCCTTTATATTCTTCCTCGGTTTCTTGCGTTCCTGCGTAATTTCTGTGTCGCTATCTGCTTGTGTCTTTGTTTCGAATATTATTCGCGGGCTTTTAGCGTCTATTGGGAGGGTGGTTCTTGGTTCTGGAGGATTTCTCGATAGTGCGTCCGCGTTTAAATTAGCTGTGCCTGCTTTATACTCGATTTGATACTCGAACTCTGACATTTTATGTCTCCGTTTCCATAATCTTGATGATTGATCTTTTACGGAGTGGAGCCATACAAGTGGTTTGTGGTCTGTGATAATCTTGAATTTCCTACCATACAAGTACGGTCTGAAATGTGACGTGCAGTAAACTATAGCGAGACACTCTTTTTCTATTGTCGAATACTTTTGTTCCGCGGGGTTTAATAATCTAGAGGCGTAAGCAATGGGAAGGTCTTTGCCGATTGCTCCTTGGCTTAGTACTCCGCCTATAGCTTGTCCTGATGCGTCTGTTGTTAGATTAAAGGGTTTGGAAAAATCTGGGAACTGCAAAATGGGTTCAGTACATAGTGCTTCTTTAAGAATTTCGAAAGCTTTCGCTTGTGTTTGTTCCCATTTAAATGGTTTATCTTTCTTTAAGAGTTCGGTTAGTGGTTTCGCGGTTTTTGAAAAGTTAGGAATGAATCTGCGATAATATCCTGCTAATCCTATGAATTGTTTAATGTTCTTTGGATTCTTTGGAACAGGAAAGTTTCGTACTGCCGTAATTTTGCCTGGATCTGGTTTTACTCCGTTTTCTCCAATTATGTGACCTAAATATGCAACTTCTGTTCGTAGGAATTCGCACTTGTCTGGTTGTAGCTTCAAATTTGCTTTACGAATTACATCTACTAGTTTTCTGAATTTTATTTCGTGTTCTTGCAAGGAACCTGCGTAAATAACTATGTCGTCTAAATATACGAATAGCTCGGTGCCTTGAAGTCCAGTTAGAACGTTATTCATCAGTCTCTGGAATGTTGCGGGTGCATTCTTTAATCCGAATGGCATCCTCTTAAACTGATAATGTCCGTAAGGTGTTGAGAAAGCGGTTTTTGGTGCGTCCCTTTCGCTCATTGGAATTTGGTGGAATCCTGATGCAAGATCAAAGATTGAGAAGTATTTCGCTCCTCCTAATTGGTCCAGTATGTCAGTAATATTCGGTAGTGGATATGCGTCTCCAATGGTCTTTTCGTTTAAATTTCGATAATCTATTACCATACGCTATCTCTTGTTTCCTTGTGAGTCCGGTTTTTTCGGTACGATGCAAACAGGTGAGTTGTATGGGGATTTTGAGTGTTGTATGATTCCGTCTTTTAATAGTGCTTGTACTTGTTTATTTACTTCTTCCTTGTGTATTGGTGGGAGTCGGTATTGCTTTGAGTGTACCGGAATGTCGTCTGTCGTATGTATTGTATGTTCAGCGTACGTCGTGGAACCTAATTTTTCGCTGGGAAGGTGAAATATATCGGCTGCGTCCTCTATCAGTGTTTCTACGCTATCTCGTTCCGTTGAATTTAAGTGTGCAAGTCGCAGAAGATTAGTGACTTCCTTTGCTCTATTATACATTTCGGCCTGCCCTAGGGAAGCCTTGAAACATTGGATTTTGTTTTTTAACATAATTACTTGTTCTGGATTACCATCGTTATTGTCCAGCCCTAAGGAGGATTCTGGGGTGTTCCTTATTGATTCGAATTCTTCCAGGACGATTGATGGCACGACCAAATCGAATTCCTCGTCTGTCGTGTTAAATAAGCGCAGGTATGCCCATCCATTATCGTTCGTGACCACGGCATCTCCTAAGTAAATGCCTTCCTTCACGACTAGTCGTGGGATTTTTTTTTTTTTTTTTATTTATATATTATGATTGGACGGAGGACACGATTGCAAGGGGTCTCCCGAGAGCTTGCAACAAGATCGGGGAGACACCGGGATTGTCCTCCATAGGGGCGTACCTGGGGACTCGTGGACCCCTCACCGCCTTACGGATGTATTTGGTGTTACCTATATTTGATATAGTGAGTCTATTCGAGAACAATGAATTGAAGGTGGGGGGAAAATTTTCAAAAACTCCCGTAATATCAGAAGGCTCTTGTAGGAGCCTGTCTGCATAATAGTGCAGCCTCACCTGGTAATTGCGAGGGATTATTGAGTTTGTACTTGGGCGTGGGCGCAGATTGAGCGAGCCTTTGCTCCTAGCTAATGCTGCAGGGGGTGGGGGTACTTGACCCGATACGGGATCCCGCAGGACCGGAAACTGCAAGTCTGTTGTGCCAGAGGGTTAGAGTAGACCTTAGCTAGGTATGATAGTTTTAATTTGTTGTAAAATTCTTGTATATATGATAATTTAGTTCGCTCATGTAACCATTTTGTGTCTGTGCGTATCGGATATTTAAGTATGAGTTTCATGATTTTATTTTGTGTCGTTTGAACTTTTTTGACATGACAGTGGGCTGCTGAGTGCCAGACTAGTATTCCGTACGTTAAAACAGGTCTGAGACACATTTTGTATAGCAATATTTTGATTCTTGGTGACATATTAATTTTAGGGTCCAATAAGCGAGCTAATGCTTTATGTGCATTGAGTGTTTTAATGATTCGGTCTTGAATGGCCGGAGCAAATGAGAATTTACTGTCTAGGAGGATTCCTAGGTATGTTACCTCGGTACACCAATTTATCGAATGGTTTAATAAAGTTAAGTGGAACTTTTCTAAATCTCTTCTGGTGTTACGTTTTTTTAGTAAATACCATTGCTTGCGTTTTTTCTGGGTTGATAGTTAGTTTCCAGTCCTTTAGGAACCCGGATACGGAATCAAGATGCCTTTGTGCATAGCGCACCGCGTACTCAAATCTAGTGGAGGAAGCATATATCGCTGTATCATCGGCATACAAAGCTAAATTAGAAAACTCTAAGTTCGGCAAATCATTAATATAAATATTAACAAGGAGTGGGCCAAGAATGGATCCCTGCGGAACCCCCGCGCGCACCGGAAGGCTGTCCGAGACGTGTTGGTGTAGATTTACTACCAGCATACGGCCAGACAAATATGACTGCAGAAGTTTTACAGTGGGGAGGGGTATACCGGCCCTCCATACCTTTACCAAAAGTGCGTCGTGCCAAACTGAATCGAAGGCCTTTGCCAGGTCCAGCAGGACCAGGACCGTGTCTTTATTGGTGTTTAAATTAGTCGCAATTGTTTGCGTTATACGGAGACAATGCTGAATGGTAGAATGCCCAGCCCTGAATCCGAATTGTTGATTAATTATGAAGTTATTGACCCTTAGTTTGTTTGAAATATGATTATATGTATGTTTTTCAAATACTTTTGACACAATGGGTAATAGACTGATTGGCCTATAGCTCACGGGCTGAGTTGGGTCTTTTCCCGGTTTGTGAATTGGGATAACTTTGGCTGTCTTCCATTGAAGTGGGTAATAATTAAGTCTTATGCATTCTCGAAATATGTAATAGTATTGTGTAGGGACTTTTGGGTGGGCATGTTTCAGCATGTCAGCCGTAATTTTATCTGGTCCTGGTGCTTTGCCGGTTTTTAGGTTCTTAAAGGCCTTCCTGACCCAGCTAGGAGAGAGAGAGTCGACTAATTCTGGGACTTCGATGGTACTAGGAGAAGATAAAATGAAGTGGATGGATGAGTTAACGATAGGATCTAAGGATGACTTAAGTGCGTGAGCGGTAGTGTGTACCCCGGAGAATTGTTCCGCTAGGAGTTGTGCTTTATCATGATTGGATGTGATTTCAGCGTTGTTTATCCTAAACGGAGGAAGGTGCGATTTATTGGAGATATTTTTAATTGATCTGTAAGTGTTCCAGAATGTAGGATCTGGTCTCCTGAATCTGGCTAGGAGTTCCTCCCAGTGTCTGTGTCTCGTTTCGGCAATGCATTGCTTTATTTCCCTGTCTAATTGTTTTAGTGCAGGCGGGGTAAAGATTGAATTTGTTTGTTGCTTTTTGCGGAGTTTGCGTCTTTCTCTTATGAGATCGTTTAAGTATGCGTCTTGTCGGAATTTATTTGCGGAAGTGATTGGAGCTGTGGCTATGCTGGAAGCCTTCCTTCTGGCTGCCAGAAGGAAGGATGCCATCTCCTGGATTTTATTTTCTATGTCTTGCCGGGATTTGAAATGTGACATCATCATAAATTTGGATGTATAGGTGTGGTACCTCTCCCAGTCTGTGGTGTAAGTACAGGCTGGAGGAGGGACCGTTTCACCGTCGGAGGTTATCCAAACGGACTTATGGTCCGAGTATATATCATTTGTCACTTGGCACTTAATGCTTCTGCTATAGTTGGTAATTACGAAATCTATAATTGACGGATTTCTATTTCCGGGATAACAAGTGAATTCGTCTGGAGCTATGATTCGATAGTCTTTAGACAAGGAATGATCAAAAAGTGCAATGCCGTTTTGGTTCGCAGTTTTGTTGCCCCAGGCACGGTGTTTTGCATTCCAATCCCCTGCTATGAGGTATGGACTGGGGAGACTCGTAACCAGATTCAGGAGCCCGTTGTTAAGTTTCATATATGGTGGGACATAAATCGCGGCTATGGTTAATTTTGGAACGTTTAACTGAATTGCGGTGATTTCTACTAGTTCTGTGTCTGGGGCCCTAATGGCTAAGAAGTCTATATCCGCGTGAATCAGAATTAATACTCTTCCTGATCTATTTCGTCCATGGGACACCCTATCCTTTCTCACGACTCTGTAGCCGGGAATGGAAAAGGAAAGATCTGGGGATAACCAGGTTTCAGTGATGATTAGGATTTCGCATTTGGCAGATCTGAGGAAGAGGAGAATTTCATTTCTGTTTGGAATTATAGAACGAGCGTTCCATAGGAAGATGGAGGGAAGGGGAGGAGCCATTTAATCCAGGACAGACAGGATTTGAATAATGACATTGAATTTCTCGAGTTTTGAGTTGCAGCCTCGCAACCCCGTGACTAATTTGTTGGTTACGGCAAGCATTTCTTTAATTTCGCAGAGGCTGTTCAATTCGTGAATTGCCTCCTTTAAGGAAATAATGTCATTAGTGTTTACTGATTCTTTGTCGGCCCTGGGATTAAGTGACTCCTGTGGGATAGGGCGTTGGGGAGCTGGAATGGGGAGCTGGGGAGGGGTTGCGAAGCCGGACCCGAGAGTGCCGCGACGTACGATAGGTTTTGATTCGCGAGGCGGGCTGGTGGCGCGTTTAATCCTGGATTTGCCCCCGCTAAAAATCGCGACGTTATGGGCTGGTCCTGCTGGACCTGGCGTTTAGGAGGTCTGTTGCGCTGCTCCTGTCGGGTAAGATAGCTCAGCAGGGCAGGGCATTGTGAGTAATTGGCCGTGTGAGGGCCGGAGCAGTTTTTACATTTTGGAGTGACTTTGCGAGGCTTAGTACATTCCCGTGTCGAGTGAGGGCCGGCGCATTTGACGCACGCGGACGGGAGGTTACAATTGCCCGCTGAATGTCCGTATGCTTGGCAGCGGTAACACTGAGTGTAATTTTTATTAGACATATATTTGTCCCAATATATTCGGGTGTGAAAAATAAAGCCCGTGGAGAACACCCGAGCCGGCGCGCAGTCGGCCGGAAAGATGACTTTGTATATCGCGAACTTAGAGCTTTCGTTCCGCGGATTGTGGCGATTCTTATCTTAGGGGTGCTGAAGTTGCTTCGATTGTTAATGCGGGTCGCGATGTAGTTGGTTCGCTCCGATTCGCGTCCCGAGGTCTCGGAGCGCGAAACGCGTTTCCCGGATTTTGGATGCGTTCTTCTTGCGTTCTTCGGTATGCCAGTTTCCTGCATAATTCGATCGTGTGGCCAGGGTTTTTACAATACCGACAAATTTCCTGAGATGCGGTAGTCGGTGTTCTACGGCTTTGTTCGTTATTTCTCGGCGGAGTCGTTGGTGTGAAACTTCTTGGTGGCCGCCGAGGCTCTATTCGCATTAGCATGGCTTGTTTCTTCTGTGATTCTCGTGTTAACGCTTTGTCACATGCGATAGTTTTTAAGAAGAGCTCTGAGATATCTTTGTATGACTCATGCTTGACGTGCAGTTGTAACTCCATTGGTAGGCCAGTTATGAAATTATTAATGGCTCTATTCTCGATTCTTTTCTTTTCGACTGCCGGTAAATGTCCACGTTCTGTTCGTTCCCCGTCTTCGATTGCGACTAATAGGTCCCTAGTTCTTGCGATATAATCTACTAGATGTTCTTTTGGCTTCTGACATAGATTTGCTAGCTCACCGTAATAATCGCTAACTGATTTTTGCGGTGCGAAAACTTGTTTGAGTAAACTCGTTAAGCCTTCAAATCCTTGGTAATTGATTGCCGATGTTGCTGTAGCCGCTTGACCCTTTAGTTTGCTTAATATTACATGTATTAAGTTCGATTCGGCCTCGCGTGGGAACATTCCGCGCACTTGCTCGATTTGTTCCAAAAATTGAAATATGGACATATTACTACCGTCGTATGTGGGGATTAGATTCAATGCGTCTCGACTGCTAATGTTCAAAAGGTTGACATCTGCACTAATTGTACTATCTCTATGCATATTTCCTCTTCCTAGTCCCGTGGTTTCCTCTAATCTATCTAGTCTACTTGTTAGCACTGATAAATTATTTAGACGTTCTTCGATTGCTAATAACGATTCCGATATGCCGGTAGGTTCTCTGACTTCTCTTTGTAACGCGCGAAGATTCTGCGTTTTCTCCTCAAGCTCTGTCTCTCTTTGTGCAAATTCTGCTCGTATTTGTGCTATTTCACTTGTGGTGAGAGGCCTGTCCTGAATTTCGTCTCGTTCACTCGCCATATTGTTAGTGGGATAGTACGGATTACAAAAGTGGTTAAGGGGTCTCGAAAATCCTTGATCAATCAACGCGAAATACCACTGGTTAGTAGGAAATGTGAATTTTACTTCGATCAATCGGCGTTTATCCCACCAGTTATGAATTTAACCTTGATCAATCGGCGTGTATCCCACCAGTTATGAATTTAACTTCGATCAATCGGCGTTTATCCCACCGCTGTCACCAAATTTTTATATCAGTTCTGTTACGTTTTAGACGCTGGTCCCGGCTTGAATCGTGAGGCGATCCCAGGTTACGGACAAAAACCAGCCGCACACGCCAGAACAGATTGTTTTAAGGGGTTCGCCTCGGCTTTTGGCCACTCTGCATACACCGAGTATAGCCCAGGACCCGAGGGTCGCCGCTTGATCGGAGGTAAAGGTGAGGAAAGAATTGACAATGTAGTTATGTTTGTTTTTGCTTTTATTAATACTGCGTTTCGACTAATTTTAGTATAATATTTTGGCGTGTAGGTGCCCTACTGGAGCAGCGTAATGTCGAAATCGGGTATTTCCGTACCCGGGGGCACGTCGGCCTGTTCGTTAAGAAATGCTTCGATATCTAGTTCGGGGACAATCGTTTCTTTCTCCGGTACCGCAGCGGAGTAGGTGGGGTTACGTGCGTTAATTGGGGCCACGGGAATAGGATGGTTTGGATGATAGATGGGAGGTAGGTGTACGTTAGAGGGGTGCCATCTACAACACGTGTTCTGGGCACTCTGTCCTACTAACCTTCCATAACTTTTGTTGCTCGATGGCTAGACCAGAGCAATCAAACGGCTATGGGCTTCGCTTGACTAAGTCGCTCGTACGCTGGGTATGCGGGGCGATGCAGCTGTCAGCGAACTTCCTCCTTTGTCGCTCGTACAAGTATTCTTGGAGCGAACTGAGGGTCCCGGTAAGGATGGAGCAGCCTGGTCGTTCGTACACAGAATTGTGGAGCAAGCTGTATTGGTATCTGGGATGCAGGTTGGAGGGTTAATTGCAAGGGTAGGTATGCAGGGATTTGTAAATAAATAGGATTTGATTGTTAACACTAGGGTTTATTTAGGTAATGGGTTACACTCACTTGACATAAATTGTGGGAATAAAGTCGCGTTGCAATTAAATTGAATAATAAAGTCGCGGTACAATGAATTCAAGTAATTATAAGGTCGCAGTACAATGTTTGAGAAATAACTACAATGTCAGTAATAGTAGAGTTAGTTCGCGTAATTAGGAATTATTCTATGTTAGTTATAATTGAGAAGTGGCAATACAGGAGTCTACAGCTGTGATTACCTTATAGTTGTATTGGAGGAGTTCTCCGGGAGCGTAGTTCACTTGCGATATAGCACGTATTAACACTTAGAATACTTTAACTTCACTGACTCTATGCGTCCTAACTTGTGGACTTTAGATTTGCTGAGGTTCTGTAGTACGATGTGCACGGTAGCTCCTCTGGAGGTAGACTGTGCGATGTGTACTCGAACGATGTGTACGCTGGCTCTGCTGGAGGTAGACTGTAGTGAGACTCGTACGATGTGAACGCTGGATCCGCTGGAGGTAGACTGATGAATGACTGCGAACTGACTGCCTCTCTACTGCGGGCCGCTCCTTTTACACATAGCTCCGGTATGCGTGGAATGCGGGCGCAAGCTACGCGGTCGTATCGCTATACTTCGGTATTCGTGGAATGCGCGGTGACGTTATGCATTGTTTAGGCGAAGGTATGCGTGTAATGTGTGTGTAAATAAGAATGACCTTAATGCTACGTGCCGCTGTGCGAGCATATGTGTCGGAATGCGTCGAATGGGGCTTCTCAAGGTCCGAGGCGCGCGTGTCTTATCGCGTGTGGTAATGCTTCGCCACGCGTGCCTTATCACATGAGAAGGTGCGCGTGCTTAATCTAAGCGAGATAAAGCATGGGAATGCTCCAGATCATTCGAATTTACTGTATGATAATTTAATTAGAATAATGGATGTGATGTGTTTGATAGTCCGTGTTCTGGAGGAGACCTTGGCTTGATCACGCTTTTGCTTATAAACAACGTGAGCTATTAACTTCTAGGGTTCCTACAAAGAGGGAATTCGATTGTGAATTCCGTCTTTGTTGGGTTTGGGTTCGCGATCACAAACGTATTGCTTAATATATCGTGCGACAATATCATTTATACTAGTAATGAGTCGTGTCTCGGGATAGCGTTGCCAGTATTTGATACGTGTTTTGCGTAAGAATGCCGGAAAAATGTGGGGGTGGGAAGGAAAAGTGCGTGGAACGTCAGATACAAAATCGTAATAAAGAGACTGACGCCACGAGAAGCTCCGATGACGGTGCAACTTGATCGTCAGTTTCTCGACCGCGTAATCAACGCTCTCTTTCCTCGAATCAGCGAGGCTAGCATCCCTCCCGCGGCCGGAGAGGAGGGAGGCTGGAACGTAGAGCACCGCGTATCAGCGGAAGAGTTAACAAACGCGCTCGCGAAATTAGGCAACAGGGCACCGGGTCCGGACGGAGTTCCGGGCAGAGCGCTCGCAGGAATTGGCAAGGCGGCCGGACCCATCCTGACGCGGCTATATGTGCCCCTAATTATGAAAGTGGTCTAACAAGGGAACATAGGCAACCCGGAAATTCAAAAAAATATGAGCTTTTGCACACATGTAGTGTGAACCATCCCTAACACGAAAATATTTTTTTTTCGTGCTAAACCCCACATGGAAGGGAGAAATCACCCCTTGAAAAAATATTAAAATTTTCGTTTTCATGAAATATCTCCGAAACGGTAAGAGATATCGCAAAAAAGTTAAATTAAAAATTAAATCGTTCGATAGCATCTGCAAAACTGTGTAATCAATTTTTAAATTTTTTTATTTTTTTATGAAAAACAACCTCCACCCCCATCCCCGTTTCAAATATTTGTTTTTTTTTGTTCGGCAATAAAACACCTCTGGACAACCTCTTTTCACACCTGTAAGCGATTTTTGCGTTAGAATTTTTTTGGGGGGTTGTAAAGGCGAAAAACTGCCGACAGTAACAAGGAGAGGACCAGAAGTGTGGATCACCGATTTTGATGAAATTTGGCACAGACCTTCTTTAGCCGAAAATATTGGACACGTGTTTTGCCAAAAGTGGCACTTCTCCCCCATTTTTGAAAAAAACGAGGCTAAAAATCAAAATTTTTCGATCGACCTGAAATTTTAGATACACGTTTAGAATTGAAAAATACACAATACGTACTATTTTATTTTGCAAAATATGAATGTTAACAAATGATATAGATGTTAAGTACTCTGTAGTTTACATGGTTTGCATCGAGCCGTGCTAGCCGAGTTGGTAAAGCGTCTGACTACAAGTCTCATGGTGGAGAGTTCGATTCTCGGTTTTGCCGTTTTGCGCGTATATTTTTTTTTTCGCTTTTTTTTATATTTATTTTTGTCGTTTTTTACTTGCATGCATAAAATCATAATTATAATTCATTTATTTAATAATATTATTGTTATATTCACTACTGGGTTAGGTTGGAAGCATGCATAAATTCCACATTAAAGACTACAATTTACGATTATGAAAATAAAAACGTATCACAACGGTCAGGGTGATACTTGTCATAAAAACATGAAAAAGATAAATTTTGCCGACACCATGCACATGTAATAAATGATTGCAGTTTGCAAATGCAGAGAGTCCTTGGTACTACATCCGAAAAGCATACTTGCCGGACGTTCAGAAAAACATTTCGTGTTGGTGTTAATTTTGAAGTAAACCACGTGTATCTGATCATACTAGCGAAAATTGTCGCACATAATTGGTCATGCACCAATGAATGAATTTTTATAATATCTTATATCAAATATGAATATACTGCATTGCTGCAGACATTGCTCATTCTTGGAGCATCCTTGTTGACACAAACGCCCGAAATTCCCGTGCTTCAACAAATTAGTCATACGTCGATTGTTCAATATGGGCATACTTATACCGATTTGTCCCACCAGTAGCAATTTCTTTTTCCCACCGGGAAATTTGTTCCTCCCTTTTAAGGTGGAATCCTCCTTTCTTCTGTAATGTTTTCAAGCCCCATCCGGGGTGAAGCCTTGCAAACGATACCGTTTTAATTTTTTCTGTCAACAAGGCGTGCTGTGTTTTTCTCTTTTTAGCGGGTGGTAATCTTAATGATGAATACGAATCAGTACTCGACGAGGTATTCAATTCGTCGGCAATTTGTTCAGCCAAATCACTCACGGCATCGGCTTCCAGTTGTAACTCGTCACTGGCAATCAATTGCGCACGAACAGAAATTATCGGGCTGACTGTATCATTAATAATATTTTCTTTGCGAAGAATTTCCGCAAAGTAATACACAGCATCCGTCAATTCCTGCATCGTTGCGAACGCACTATTGATGGCAATTTCAAGATCTTCACTGGCAGCACTGCTAGTAGAAGACTGATCCATTTTTGACACAACGAAATATAATTTTGTCAACACTCCATTTTTTTTCGTCACAAAATTCCTTCTGGGAACTGCACGGGAGAAGAGTTTTACATCGACACTTTCACTAGAAGCAGTAGTCAATGAATGACCGCAACTTGTGCATGGTACGAGGAATTGCTGCATTTCGAGAAGTACCTGTGTCATAAACTCATTCGAATCGATTTATTGTTTATAATATCCCAACGGATGAGGAGATTACGGGTTCTTCCCTACATTTGTTCTTACCGAACTTGGAATTTACGCATACTTTCAACCTAACCCAGTAGTGAATATAACAATAATATTATTAAATAAATGAAATATAATTATGATTTTATGCATGCAAGTAAAAAACGACAAAAATACATATAAAAAAAAGCAAAAAAAAAAATATACGCGCAAAACAGCAAAACCGAGATTCGAACTCTCCACCATGAGACTTGTAGTCAGACGCTTTACCAACTCGGCTAGCACGGTTCGATGCAAACCATGTAAACTACAGAGTACTTAACATCTATATCATTTGTTAACATTCATATTTTGCAAAATAAAATAGTACGTATTGTGTATTTTTCAATTCTAAACGTGTATCTAAAATTTCAGGTCGATCGAAAAATTTTGATTTTTGGCCTCGATTTTTTCAAAAATGGGGGAGAAGTGCCACTTTTGGCAAAACACGTGTCCAATATTTTCGGCTAAAGAAGGTCTGTGCCAAATTTCATCAAAATCGGTGATCCACACTTCTGGTCCTCTCCTTGTTACTGTCGGCAGTTTTTCGCCTTTACAACCCCCCAAAAAAATTCTAACGCAAAAATCGCTTACAGGTGTGAAAAGAGGTTGTTCAGAGGTGTTTTATTACGGAACAAAAAAAGCAAATATTTGAAACGGGGATGGGGGTGGGGGTTGTTTTTCATAAAAAAATAAAAAAATTTAAAAATTGATTACACAGTTTTGCAGATGCTATCGAACGATTTAATTTTTAATTTAACTTGTTTTCGATATCTCTTACCGTTTCGGAGATATTTCATGAAAACGAAAATTTTAATATTTTTTCAAGGGGTGATTTCTCCCTTCCATGTGGGGTTTAGCACGAAAAAAAAATATTTTCGTGTTAGGGATGGTTCACACTACATGTGTGCAAAAGCTCATATTTTTTTGAATTTCCGGGTTGCCTATGTTCCCTTGTAAGTCAAGATTAAAAAAAAAAAAAATTACATTGAATAAATTTAGTGTAAACAAATGTGGTGTGAAATAACTGATATACTCATTTTTTTTTTAAATCTTGACTTAGACTACTTTCATAATTATGGGCACATATAATGGCTGCTTCGAGAGGGGAAGGTTTCCTGAATCATGGAAGACAGCCCGGCTGGTGCTACTCCAAAAAAAGGGCAGACCCTCCGACTCGCCCTTGGCGTATCGACCGATTTGCTTGCTTGACGAGATAAGTAAAACATACGAAAGGATTATTGTATCCCGTCTCGTCAAGCATTTAGAGACAACTGGCCCCGATCTACACGACAGCCAATTCGGTTTCAGACACACTACACTGCGGTTTCACAAACACTAACGTGACGTCATCATCAGCTGACTGATATGATGTCATTTGAGTTAGAACTCCCCTTATTCATCTACTCACGGCGCCGTTGGTCCAGTCTACTCCGATTGCCGCTGCAACCAGAGCGTCCGCGTTCAGTTGCTCTTTATTCCATCGGACATCCGTCGTCCCCGGCCTGCGGGGCGTCGTGCGGGGGACGTCGTCGCCGATGTTTACACGATGTAGAGGTGATCGGACAGCGTTTCGATCCTTCCGAGCACCTCCCATTGCGTGACGCGCCGTACGGCAGCCGGACTGGCAAACGAAATATCTATACAGGATGATCCGTTCCATCTCCAACAGGTGGGAGCGTTGCCGCTATTCAATAGGCGAAGGTCAAGGCCAGTCGCCCATGAGTCGAGGCTGCTACCACGCGGGTGATTTCGCGGATTCCCCTAGTTAACAGACTTAGCGTTGAAGTCACCAAGGACGAGCAACCTCTCCGGCATCAGTTTTCTGACACAACGACCTAGGTTCGCGAGATATTCCTCGAAAAGGGCCAATCCGCACGAGGGTGATATGTAACACGAGCAAACATAGTATTCCCCCCACCGAACAATCACGAATCCATCTCCCTTCTCTACCAGCGAGCAGGGGATTGGTTTACCTACACTCCGATAAAAGATGCAAGCACAACCGATATTATCCCCGAACCAATGCGGATCCAATGCCTTTTTGCCTCGAGCTCGGCGCGGTCGGCTTCCGAATTGGCCTCCAGTATTAGGGCCAATCGGCGGAGGGCGCCTACGAACTGCCCGTTGAGATTATTGTTCTTTTGAGCAATCTCACGGATGCGTTCCAGCGCCGCCGCCACATCCACTCGCCGGTCTTCGGCGGTCTTCGCCTTGGCGATACGAAGTGTGCGTGCGGGTCGCTTACGCCAGACTCCTCTACAGACTCTGCACTGTCTGTAGTCTGTTCGCTCCGTGAATCTACATGGCGCTTTCGCGCTTTCTTCATGCCAACGGAGCTCGTGGAGGCAATGGATACACTATCCATTTCCATCCGCTCCGTGGCGGCGGGTGTTCCAGGCCCAGTCTCCGTGACTGGCGTCGCCCGGGTTAAATTTGTGCTCTCCTTGTCTGGATCTTCCAGATCATCCTGATGCGGGCCCACTTTGTTTGGGGTTTTCCCCGTTGTGCCGGGAGGCTTCGCCATCGCCGGGTACGCCTATCACCCCCAGCGCGCGGTGGCCGCCGCGCGGTCGCGCCTCGCTGGCGCCTGAGGGATTAAACTAGGCCTTATGAGGTCCAATTCGCGGGCCGGCTATTGTTGGACGAGCCTTCGGTACTAACCGCAATCAACCTGCCTTTGTTAGCCGACCGATGCGTAGGCTTGGGAAATCCCGCAGCATACACCGTTGGCCACATGCACTTTTTCAGTGCAGAACTCACTTACACCTTGATAAGGTTTTTTATCCCATAATAATTTTTCATGGGATTGTTTCTTATTACCAATTAACACTTCGTCGTTACACACACATGCAAATCATGCGCAACAAACTTTAAACACTCGCCACATGTCAGGTTGATCCCAAGCAGTGGCCGTGTTTCGCACAGCAGGGTGCCACGTTTCGCACAGGTACCTTCGAAATCGTCCCGGGGGGCCGATTCTTCAGGAGCGATCTGTCACACGTCAGTTCACTTCAGCGGTCAAGGCCGAACCTTCTTTGGCTTGAACGTTGATTCAATTTATAATGAAATCAGCCTCGCGAAGTTCCTCGATGATTGATTGAAATTCGTTGCCATGAGTATTATTACCAGCATGACGTGAAGCTTCGAGCAAACGCAAACGGTCCACTAACTCGTTGGGATCGTTCCAATAAACGTAATCGATTGAATTATTGTTTAGTATCATTGTTGGAGATTCGGTGAAACCTCGACCAACCTTTCTTTGATATAGTAAGGGGCCAATTATATGTTTGTACTTGTGTCCTTTATTACCTAATATAGGATTTCGTACATTGTGTTCACGTCTGTGAGCATTCGTTGCCAGCAATATGTCTCTATACTTTTCTTTATCAGCTTCGGTGTAGATGGCATCATCGGGGATTCTTTTGAAAATAAGTTCATAAATACCAGGTGTTCCCACATATCGCACATCTCCTATGAATATATTATCATTTTTATCCACATCAAAACGTTTATCGCCAAGCATCATTCCATTGTCGCTAAAATATACTCCGTAAACGTAATCTATCGCATTATTTTTATCACAGCGCAGAATTTCCCCCACATATTTTTGTCCAAGTTGTCCAAAATGGGTACGCAACATTTCTTGCCCATCAAATGTTTCGAGTTCGCGTCTAACTGATGTTGCTAATGGTTCGTTTGAGGTTTCAAAGATATCTTCATCGACATGCGGTGAATGTACAGACGAAGGTTCACGCGGCACATTTTCATCAGCATGCGTTGGCATTCCATGGCTTATGATAGGAGCAAAACTTTGCATATTTGTGAACCGCCTCTTCGTCTCAATTGGTGTAGACGATAACAACGAACGGTCCATGCAAACGTTTGAACGTTTCGTCTTACATAATTTCGTTCGCAGTGGCACGTTTCTATCAGGAGCTGGTGTGGCATTCGCTGACTCTGCAGATATTTCTTCCACTGAGGTGTCAGATTTCTCACTGCTAACATTCTCCGCAATCTGTTTTAGAGGATTGATGATAGGCTTCAATTGTCGCTCCAAGGTCATATCTTCCTCAATCCTGCCAGTTTTCAAAGCGCGATATTTTTTGCGAATCGATTCACTGGTTTTGGCAATCTCCCTCACAACTTTTTCGCGATCATTGATCTTTATACCGGCACCACTTGTTTTCGTCATCGCTGCGAAATGATGCTCCAACACCTCAATGAATGTATTTTTTACGATCGCACAATGAACACTAACTGGTTCACAGCATTGCGAAGTCGTTAAATCCCTTCCTATAGCGCCCATGCATCATGGAACTGTCCTTGTCTATTACGACAAAACCATATTTGCGCTGCCAACATTTATTACACAATTCGCAAAAGTCCTTGTATGACATATCCGTATTTACATGCTCATTATATAAATGTTTTAAACTAGTACCATCCTGTCTAAAAATAATCAATAGATTTGCATTATCACGAATGAGATGTTTAGGTATTTTCGCATATGTTTGACAAAGATAGAAACAGTCAACGTTTGAGTGGCGGCCCATGGCGAAGTATTCCCTTATCGCATCTTGCTTATCACATGCTACGTCATCAAAAACAGATTGAATTCGGCAGAGCTTCAGCAGGAGGAATTACCTAGCTATTATTGGAAAAAGTGAAGTATCCAATTTCATCAATTGTCAACATTAAATTCTCCAAATAGCGATATTTTGGTTGTTGTAACGATTTCGAGTACACGTATAAGTTTTCAAAATGCAATCCCTGTGGGCTTTCCAATAAGCTCATCAGCACGTTGGTCTTACCACAATTCGATGGACCGCAAATGATACCTCGTATGGCGCTAGGTAGCATGTTTCCATGCTTGCGTGATTCATTCTTTGATATTAACTGAGTCTTTTCATCAACATTTTTTACACAGATCGTCGTAGGTTGCCGTACAAAACGCATGTTTTCACCAATACTAAACTCAGTTTGATAAACGATATTTTAACGTTGGAGGTTTATATATATGAGGCATTCCATGCCAAATCGGACACTTTCGGACCTCACCTCCTTCGATTTTTTTTTAATTTTTTATGTTTTTAAGACTGATGAAATACGCGTTCATGAATTTTTTCAGATTTTTTTGACCATCCGTTTCGAAAATATGAATTTTCTTAAAATTCGGGCTCATTTTTTTCAAATGCTCATAACTTTGCGAAAAATGGACCAATTTGATCGTTCTTTTTTTTCAAAATTTGTGTTTTTGAATGCTCTTTCAAGAAAAAAATATATTTTTTTTCGACATAATTTTTTTCTTTGTTTAATTTTTATTTCAAGCACAAAATATTTTCTATCTCGAAACACGTCCCCTTCGATTTTTTTGAAAAAATTCTCAAATAAACTTTGATGCATGTAAGAACTATAAAAAAATTTCCATCGTGGGGAAACTCTTCGTTCTATTTTTTTTCTTTTTTCGAAAATATCCATTCTCTCAAATCGTTTGTTCCGTTTCAATGAAAAATGTTTTTTTTTCGAGATGTGTGCCCCGTCCGATTTTTTTGAAAAAATTCTCAAAAATACTTGGATGGATATAAGAACTTTTAAAATTTGTCCGATCGTGGGGAAACGTTTCGTTCTATTTTTTTTCTTTATTCGAAAATATCTATTCTGACAAATCGTATGTTCCATTTCAATTTAACCACCAAAACAAACAGAATACGTGATAGAATAGATAGTTTCGAATAAAGAAAAAAAATAGAACGGAGAGTTTCCCCACGAAGGGAAATTTTTTTTTTGAGAATTTTTTCAAAAAAATCGAAGGGGACATGTTTTGAGATAAAAAACATTTTCAGTTGTAACGGAACATACGATTTGTTAGAATAGATATTTTCAAATAAAGATAAAAAATCGAACGAAGAGTTTCCCGACGATCGGACAAATTTTTTAAGTTCTTACATACATCAAAGCTTCTTTGAGAATTATTTCCAAAAAATCGGACGGGGCATACATCTCGAAAAAAAACATTTTTCATTGAAACGGAACAAACGATTTGAGAGAATGGATATTTTCGAAAGAAGAAAAAGAATAGAACGAAGAGTTTCCCCAAGATGGAAATTTTTTTATAGTTCTTACATGCATCAAGGTTTATTTCAGAATTTTTTCAAAAAAATCGAAGGTGACGTGTTTCGAGATAGAAAATATTTTGTCCTTGAAATAAAAATTAAACAAAGAAAAAAATTATGTCGAAAAAAATTATATTTTTTTCTTGAAAGAGCATTCAAAAACACAAATTTCGAAAAAAAGAACGATCAAATTGGTCCATATTTCGCAAAGTTATGAGCATTTGAAAAAAATGAGCCCGAATTTTAAGAAAATTCATATTTTCGAAACGGATGTTCAAAAAAATCTGAAAAAATTCTTGAACGCGTATTTCATCAGTCTTAAAAACGTAAAAAATTAAAAAAAAAATCGAAGAGGGTGAGGTCCGAAAGTGTCCGATTTGGCATGGAATGCCTCATATATATATATTTTCCAATATTCCTTCTGAATATTTCCGTGGAATTTAGCCCTCATTTGGAGATAAGAACGCTCTGCTTGTATAAGATAAGGACGAGGGCCTGGCCTTCGTCAAGACGTAGGTCAACTCTAGCCGTCTCCTTCCCTCCCTCCACTCAGGAGCCTCCTTGTCTTCCACACTTTCCCTCCAAGGAACACTTTCCCGCCAACCACACTTTCCCGCTAAGGAGCAGTTTCCCGCCTAGAGATCCTGCAACGCAGCCACCCAACCAGAGACTTTCCCGCTCTATTTTCTTGTAACGCAACTATCCAACCAGAGCAAGTCCCGCTCTATTTTCGTCCCACTTCTCTCAGAAAACACAGTATAAAAACCCCGGTCCTGAAGGACTCGGGGAGCACTCATACTCAGTATAGTCGTGTTAACGAATCTCTGTCCGAAACCCTATATGAGAATTAAGTTGGTTTTCCCATAACCTCTTATAACTAAAGTGTCTCCAGCAAGATCGGACATTAGTTCCTTTCGAGCAAATCTCCATATCCAAGTCCTCGGCTAGAGAGGGCTACGGCAAAACCAGGCCAGGCCTGATCGAGCATTAACAATTGTCGAACATTGAGCCTAACCTCACGGGTTAGTAGTTTATAGTGAATCATCGTTTATAATTATTCTGACCAAAGAATATAGTTTATAGTAAACTCGTTTGAGAATATAATTTATAGTTTTCTTTTGTTTGTATTATTTTTCAACAAAGAATATAGTTTATAGTTTTCTTTTGTTTGTATTATTTTTCAACAAAGAATATAGTTTATAGTTTTCTTTTGTTTGTATTATTTTTCAACAAAGAATATAGTGTATAGTTTTATATTCAATTGAGTCCATTCAATTTGATAATAGAAACCCGTCCTCCTTATTAACGTTCCAGTACTCGCGCCACAAAGGTTCCTTCCGAACCTTTAATCTTAAATCTACGATAAAGCTAGGGCCCACAGGATCTGCATTTTCGCTACCAGCAGATCCAAACATTTCGAATACCCCGACATCCTCCTTCTCTTTCTCCTACTCCCCACAATTTCGTGCAGTTCAGGGTAACTTACGTTACTCCGGAACACGCGCGACCGTCTATCCGCAGTAGCCACGAGGTCAGCCGAGTAACGATTGTTACCAGGATTCTAGTGCGCGGACTGACGCCGAGAGCAGGTGACGGTCAGCAAACGTCCACTCGACGTTATAGCATTCGTCACAGGCCAGGTCGAACTGTGCGAGGCGGTCAGCAACCGTTTCTAGTCGTCGGTATAGGATTCGCCTCTCAGTAAGACCGAAAACACGTGTGTAACCCGAGCGACCCTGAGTCGCTTATCGTACGTGGAATACACTCCCTTTTCCTTTTCCTATTCCCCTTTACCTAAAAACTCCCCTGACCAGGCCCCATCGGCCGTGCTAGAACGCGGTCGCCGAGCTCAGGCCCGGCGCCACTTCGACTACGACCCGGAGCAGGTCAGGAAAACCCCCCTTTCCCCGTGTGCTGCATAACTGCACCACACTCCCCCCTCCCTCTCGTCGGGGCTCGTAACAACCCGCATCACTTTCTGCCCTTCATGCTCACCCACTTTTGCAATCATATATCGATTAGTGCACAATACTCGCGTTGCAATATATGGCCCTAGAATTATTCCAGCTAATTTTAACTCTGACCCTGCTTGCTTTCTTTCGATTATCACTATGTTATCAACTTTATATGTTGTCGCTTTTTTCCTATGTCTATTAAATGTTATTCTATTCTCGGTTTGTATTTCAAAAATTACTCTTTGCATTGTTTCACGAATAACTAACAAATAATCATTGTTCTTCTCTATAAATAACAACCCTCTTCTAAGTACATAACCATCTTTTGACGCATCTGTATGTAGTTCGGTTTCCACATTCACACGGAATAATCGCAGGACAGGCTTTTCGCACGACATAGCCTTTAATTTCTCGAACGCAAATAATTCTTCGTCTCTAAAATTAAATTGTATATCCGGCGCTGTATTTAATACTATCTTTAAACGATCTATTGCACTATCATAATCACTCGCGGGAATTATTAAATCATCCATGTATATGAGAACGGTTTTTGAAACTATTAAGTCTTTAAAAATAGCATTAATAAACTTTTGAATTATCGGAGGAGAATTACATAAACCAAAAGGAACTTTTAAAAACTCAAACTGCCCATCTGGCACGATAGACGCTGTATATTTACGGCTACTCGGATTCACCGCAACATGGAAAAATCCATTCTCCAAATCTAATGTACTAAAAACTTTCGCGCCTTGGAGTAGATCTATCTGATCCTCAATCAAGGGGAGAGGATAACTATCTTTTATTATCTTTTTATTTAATTCTCTATCATCAATACAAAGTCTTTTAGTACTGTCCTTTTTCCCTACTGAGACCACGGGGCTAGCGTACTCCGAAAGAGACGGCTGGACTATATCCCCCTCTAAACAGTTGCGAATCTCTGCGTTTACCTCTTCCTTGTGCATGATATTCACCTGTATTGCTACGTCACGCGTCGTTACCGGCTCATGAGTGTCATTCACTGTTTGTGTAATGCGTCTGTGCTCTTTATCTCCAATGTATGATAAATCTACTTCATTACTTTTTCCGCAACAATCAATTTTAATAATTTCTGACACATTCTCATTTGACGCTTCTATAGGTTTAACAATAGAAATGTTGTTTTTATCTCTAATTAATCTTATTTGGTTTAGGAAATCAACACCGACTATTACACAGTACTCCGTTAGGTTATCGGCAACCACGTTAACGCACATTGTGTACTCATTACCATCTACTTTTATACTTGCTATGAAATAGCCGTACGAGTAATGCTCCAAACCACCTACGCCTCGGAATTTAATAATATCGTATTGTAGATGAGGTGCGCCTATTTCAAAATATTTGCAACACGCCATAAGACAACAGTCACTGCCGGTATCTATTAAGGTCGTTATCTGGCACCCATTAATATTAAAGTCTTTAGGGCTTTTCACTGTCTTAGTCTGTGCAATAACGCAAATGTCTTTAATCGTGATACTCTTTTTAGGGCATTCCGCAGCCCTGTGCCCATAGTCTCTACATGCAAAACACTTCACGCCTTTATCCTTCGTTGGACAATCTGGAAACAAATGGTCCTTCGAACCACAACTAGAGCACCTTTTCGTTGAACCTGCTCCATTGCTTGATTGCATCGGCCCTGACTGTGCCGTGCCCCCTCTTCGCTGCACCGTACTCACATCCCGCTACACCGCGGCCGGGTCTCGCTGCGACATACGCTCCTTCCGCTGCTCTCCGCTGCCTCTCCATGACGCCTCGAACCGCCGCGAAGTTGACGCACTTCCCACAGCTCCAAATTTCCGTAACGAAAGGTCATTGCCTCTTCTCGCGTTGTCGCTTGTTTTACACCTCCACGGTACTGCCTCGAATGCTCGCAAAAGCATTGCTTTTCCACTGAAACTGTGCATTCGCGCTTGGTCTCTTAAATCCGGATCTGGTATACCCCGGATAATATTCTCGACCATTTCTTCTTCGTCGATCGGGACTTTGTTTGCAAGAATCACTTTATCGTGGAAGTAATCCTTGAAGGCCTCCGTTTTTCTCCAAACGCGTTGCTCGAAGTTACTCCTTCGCTCGGCCTTGCCTGGTTCGTGATGGAACTGTTGAGAGTTGAGATACATTTCATTGTCACGCGGTATGTATCTTCGACCTTCGATACATGTTTTGTTTATATTGCGCCGTAGCGAGACGTAGCGCGCGAGACGTAGCGCGCTGCTCGCTCTCTTGTCTGTGGACCTTTGTAGTGTTAACATGGTTTTGTAGTCTAAATAAAGTGAATAAGTTTAAGACACAGCTCGCTCATTATTTTAACATGGTAGCAGAGCGTGGTTGTACAAGGTGTAATTAAATAAAATAAAAAGGTTTCAAACGCATATGGCAGAAGTCTCGACACCGAGTACTAAACCAGAAATAAGATCCGAACACGAAGGAAAGTTCGAGATCAAAGGAGACGAAATGGATAGAAAGGAAATTACGATACCGGTGTTTGATGGAGAGGACTATAACATGTGGAAGAAAAGAGTTACGATGTATCTGAAGTTAAAAAAATGTGATAAAGTTATAACTAGAGAGAAGGTTACAACAGATAATGAGGACTGGGATAACCAAGATCTGAGAGCAATAAATCTGATTTATAGTGCCATATCGAATAAACAATTGGAATTTGTGTGTGAAGAAGAAACAGCGTACAAGATCATAAAAAAACTGGACAATATGTATATGAAGGAATCAACGGCGTTACAAATTGTGTGCAGGAACAGACTAGAAAAAATGAGACTAAATAATTATAGTGATACGGCGTTATTTTTCAGTGATTTTGAAAAATCTGTAAATGAGTTGAAAGGCGCGGGTGCAAAAATAAGTGAGAAAGAAAAATTAAATTACATGCTAAATACACTGCCGGAATCGCACAGTTACATAGGCGATTTAATTGACACACTCAAAGAAGAAGATCAGACGGCAGACTATGTCAAGAATAAAATAAAGCTGGCGGAGATGAAAAATAAAAATGAGCACGACGGTGGAACGACGAATGCGTTTGTTGCTAATGCGAAGAAAGGATGCTGTTATGTTTGTGGTAAAACCGGGCATTTCGCTCGGGAATGCCGAAATGCCGATCGTGGAAGGATGCGGGGCCGAGGCGGCCAAACGGGACCCAGAGGTGCAACACGGGGTCGAGGCTGGAGCAGAGGCGGAAGAGGCAACTGGCGCGGTAACTTCCGTCAACAGCAGCAGGGAGCTGCTACCACACACGATCAGAGCTGCTCAGGTGCGAACGCGTGGATGGCAACAACACACGCTGCGCTGGATGAAAATCATAAGGATACGCTGGGTAGTGAAGTTCACTGGTTGCTGGACAGCGGGTGTACAGATCACGTGATCAATGACGAGAGATATTTTGAGAAGAGTATCGAATTAAAAGAACCGATAAATATTTTTCTAGGGGACAATAGGTCGGTAAAAGCTACAAAAGTTGGAAATGTAGTAAGTTATTTTGATGCGCGGGGTAAGCAAATGGAAGTAAACATGAGAAAGGTATTCTATGCAGAAAATATGGGTAAGAACTTAATTAGTTTTGGAAAAGTAACAGAAAGTAATACGATTATTGCAAAAGGAAACGTTGCAGAAATTATAAATAAAAATAACGATTTGATAGCTGTGGCATATAAAGATAATAAGATGTACAAAATGAAAAGTAAATTAAAAATTGAAGAAAATTTTATATATAGTGCTAAATGTAATAATGGTATGAGCTTAAAAGAAAAATGGCATAGAATACTGGGACATGTAAATTTTGGCTATTTAACTACATTAAGTAAACAACAACTGTTGACGGGAATCCCAAATGACTTAGAAACAGAGTTCATGAAATGCAAAACTTGCATTGAAAATAAAATGCATAAGTTACCGTTTAACAATAATAGAACAAAGGCCAAAGGAATATTAGAAATTATCCATACCGATGTCTGTGGTAGTTTTAAAACTGCTGGTTTGAACGGAGAAAATTATTTTGTGTCATTTATTGACGACTATAGTAAAATAGCCAGAGTGTACTGTATAAAATCTAAAGATCAGGTATTTCAGTGTTTAGTACAATTTATAAATGAAGCTGAAAATTTAACAGGAAAAAGGGTAAAAATACTGAGATGCGATAACGGTAAAGAATATTTAAATAATCGATTTTATAAATTTGCAAAAGAAAAAGGAATTAGCATAAATAATTGCCCACCATACGTACATGAACTGAATGGTACTGCTGAGAGGTTCAATAGAACAATAATGGACATGGCACGATGTTTATTAACAGAGGCAAATGTACATAAGAGATATTGGCCTGAAATAGTATGTGCAGCCACATATTTAAAAAACCGCACGTTAGCAAACACAATTGAGAGGAAAACACCTTATGAAATATTTTTCAATAAGAGACCAAACGTTGAACATTTACGACTGTATGGGAGTAAAGTCTTTGTAAAGAAACCGGAACAAAAAAGATCTTCTAAATGGGAAAAAAAGGCAGATATGGGGATTTTATTAGGATATAGCGATGTTGGTTATAGAGTGCTTGTAAATAATAGAATAATAGTTGCTAGGCATGTTCATATTGTTGAACAGGATGTAAAGTGTATTGGTCTAGAGAGCTTTAATGGAAATGATTATGAAGATAATAATGTAAGCGATGCTAATAGTGAAAATGACTCAGATAATAGTGTTTTTGAGAGTGCAGAAGAAAACGAGGAGGTACAAAGCAGCACAGAAAAGAGCGTTGGTGAACATTTAGAATCAGAGGCCCCACGTAGATCTACGCGTGAGAGAAGAAGTCCAGTTAGGTATCCAAATATGTCTAACAATGTATGTGTAAATTATTGTAGAGTAGATACTCCACATACATTTGAGGAGGCGATGGAAAGTAAAGACTGTAAAAATTGGATGAAAGCTATGGATACAGAAGTTGCAAGTTTAAATGAAAATAACACTTGGAAATTAATTGATAATGAAAAAGGAAAAAAGGTCATAGACGTAAAATGGGTGTATACAAGAAAGAATGATAATACGTATAAAGCTAGGTTAGTAGTAAGGGGTTTTCAGCAGGCTAATGTAGTTGACGACATATACGCCCCTGTTGCAAAGACTCAGACATTAAAATTTTTGTTGTCTTTTTGTTGTCAGTTTGGTTTAATTATAGAACAAATGGATGTAGTGGCAGCATTTCTGAATGGTAAGATAAGCTCAGAAGTATATGTAAGTCAACCGGAAGGTTACAATGATGGAACAAATAAGGTATATAAACTGTTGAAAGCTTTGTATGGACTGCGAGAAAGCCCAAGGGCATGGTACAAGTGTTTCGATGAATACTTGGTAAGTCTAAAATTTGAAAGAAATAACGTTGATTCTTGTTTATATACTCAAGGAAAAGGAAATGACACTATATATTTATTATTATATGTAGATGATCTATTAATCTGTAGTAAAAATAAGGAAAAAATTCAAATAATAAAAAAGGAATTATCAGAGAAGTTTAAAATGAAAGATATGGGAGAAGTTAAAGAATATCTTGGCATAAATATAGAGTATGATTATAAAGGTTTTGAAATTAAATTATCCCAAACTAAGTATATAGAAACACTAGCTAATAAATATCAAGTGCAAAATAGTAAGTTGTACAATACCCCTATGGAAACCAACTTAAAACTTGAAAAGGCTGAAACTAGCGAACCAAATATTAAGTATAGGAACTTGATAGGTGCTCTATTATATATAAGCTCAAGTACTAGACCTGATATAAGTTATAGCGTAAGTTACCTTAGTCGATATCAAAATTGTTATAATGAGACGCATTGGAAATATGCTCTGCGAATATTAAAATACTTGTATTCAACAAAAGAGTTAGGTTTACATTATAAAAGAAGTGAAAATGGCGAAATTATAGATTGTTACGTAGACGCAGATTGGGCTGGTGATAGCGTAGACAGGAAGTCTACAACTGGATTCTTGATCCGTGTATTTGGAAATATGATTGAGTGGAAATCCAGAAAACAAAAGAGTGTAACAAAGGCCTCAACTTATGCAGAATATGTTGCCCTATCTGAAGCAGTCAGTGAAATAAAATTTGTAATAGAGTTAGTAAAAAGTTTCAATCTAAAATTAAACAATCCCGTAAAGATTTTTGAAGATAACAATGGAGCAATAAGTATTGCAAAGTATGGAAATTTTACAAAAAATTCAAAACATATTGAAATACATTATCATTATGTCCACGAAAATGTAAGGGAAAAATGTATTGAAGTGTGTAAAATTGATTCAAATGAAAATGTCGCTGATATATTTACAAAAGCGTTGTGCAAGGAAAAATTTGTAAAATTCAGGAAATTGTTGAATGTAAAGTGAATAAAATATGCGAAAGTTTAAGTGTGCAATGTAAATGTAAGGAGGCGTGTTGAGAGTTGAGATACATTTCATTGTCACGCGGTATGTATCTTCGACCTTCGATACATGTTTTGTTTATATTGCGCCGTAGCGAGACGTAGCGCGCGAGACGTAGCGCGCTGCTCGCTCTCTTGTCTGTGGACCTTTGTAGTGTTAACATGGTTTTGTAGTCTAAATAAAGTGAATAAGTTTAAGACACAGCTCGCTCATTATTTTAACAGGAACATGCCTTTTATTTCCACCATAAATGTGTCGAATGGCATTCGCAGATAGTCCGGCTTCGAATGGAACCACTCGGACGCGTGTCCCTTTAGCGACATCCCTATTAGTGCCTTGACTTCTTGTTCTGATAATTTATAATCAGTTTGTAACCGTACGGACATATATACCTAATGAGCGCATGGACGATACTGCGTACTACAACACGTAATTAAAAGAGGGACCCACTAGCAGTAATGAGGTGACCCCCACCCCTCTTCAAGAAGGAAATAGGCGCCGAAGGAGCGAGGACGAAGGAGGCGGACACTTACCTGTTTGAACCGCGTAAAGTTAACTGTGTGCAAAAAGTGCGTTTGAAAGTAGAGTGGATGAAAGGACAGTGTGTTTGTGTGGGTGTGAGTGTGTTTCGCAGAAGCATTCTTGAGGTGTATGTGCTTTGTGCAGGGGAATCACGAGCACATAACTAATCCCATAAACCATTGCTTTAAGAGAACAATCATATTATTAATCTCGCTTAATCCGCTTATAGAGTCAAACGTATCGCCCTGCGAGGAGATTCCCCCTTACAGAGCTTTGCACCTCAACGACAAAGGTTCGACAGGTGAGTGGCGAGCGTGCGTGCCCATTGTATGATTAATTGTATTGCAATTTGGGCGAAATAAAACGAATTTATATAACCCAGCCTTCCGCCCAGCGGTTCGATATCAAAACAGAAAAACCCCACGGTAACAATTGGCGCCCAACGTGGGGCGGAAGCGCTGGTGATAGACATAAGCGGGTCCGATAACACCTAGAACATCGAAGGGACGAAAGCTAACGCAGAATGAGTAGAGAGTTAAGGAATCGATCTAAGAGAAATGTCGAAGCCGCTTGCACGGCGGACGTATCAGCGAACGCAACCGCCTTGAACGTGGTGGACGGGTCAATTCAAACAGTCGAAACCGTCCGCCAGACGCTAGCAGAGGTCATGGCGAGCAACACAGGTGTGAGCCAGGCCAGCGACTTTAGCGTTGTACATAGGGAAAACAAGGCTTCGCTGCCTAAGGTTGATAGCGACAAACCGGATGGATCGATAAAAGACGAATTAATTGCGGAACTACGAAATGAAATACACCGTTTAAATGAACGCATGAACGACATGCAGTCGTGGTTCAATCGACAGTTAGAAATTCGCATCGAAGAAACGAACAATGAATATTTAGGCCGGTTCATTGAACATAAACGAGACGTTCGCGACGTTATTAAAAGCTTCGACCATAGGCTAGAAACCTTCCAAAACGACCAGGTGGATGCTCGCGAGAACTTTGAAAAAAAAGTACGGGATCGACTTGACCGCGCCGAGAAAGACAAGGAACAGCGGGGAGCAAGGAGTGCGGCAAGTCGACGCGGCGACGAACGGCTCGCGTCGCTGCGCGAATATGACGATCGCTACAGCGAGCCCTATAATACCGACCGGCTAGGGACAGCGCAAGCAACGATCTCGGAATCGCGACTGTCGCCGCATAATTATTCGCGATACGAACCCGACACGCCTCCGTGTCCGAGACCCTTTATAATAAAGCCCGTGCTACCATCATTCGAGGGTAACCCGGGAGAAAAACCAATTAAATTTCTGAGGGAAATGCGCTCATTTATGGAAGTTACGCGCACACCGGACAATGAACTAGAATTCGTGCTCAATCAGTCACTGAAGGGAACAGCGAGTGAATGGTGGGATTTGGTTTCCGACCAAGCCACGTCATGGGCAAAATTCGAAGGGATGTTTCGCGATAGGTTTTGGAGTCCGGCGGTTCAGAGGAAGGTGCGCGACGATCTGAATACCGGAACGTACCAACCGCGGTCGGACTTAACGAGAGCACAATACGCGACGCGGTTAATTGGAAATGCGCGGGACCTCACTCCGAGACCATCGGAAGAAGAAATCGTCCTAGCTGTGTCACGGCACTTCACCCAGCAGGTGGACGATTGTGTGGTAGGACAAAATATTAAGACGCATGAGGCACTCCTTTCCTTACTGGAACGATTTGATAACGGGGGAACGGTAAACCGACCGAGGACATGGGAATCAACGCAGCCAACTCGAGGAGCGTCAGGGAATGGATCATATAAGGCTCCATATACTCAATACCCGCCAACACGGTCAGGAGGCGAGATTAGAAACCCCCGAGATAGCCGAGATCCAAGAGTCGATAAAATACGGGTGCTGCAACCTGAGGATGAGAGAGAAGACGAGGACACACTAACGTTCCCCACCCCGGATAGGAGGACGGAAAACTGTTGAGGACACTACCACAGAAGCGACCAGTACTCCTTCCCGGTGGGTCGCGGAGTGTCTCCCAAGAAAAAAAAGGGAAGATCATAAGCATCTCGACGATCTTTCACGACTGGCGCAATGAATTACTACAGGAAGAAAATGGAAAGCAAGAGCAGAGCGAATCAAACGAGAGCCCATGTGCTCTAATTATAATGTATGGGGTTCCGGAAAACGCTCTCATCGACACGGGTAGTACAATCACGGCCATTTCAGAGGATTGGTACAAACAACATATTGACCACTTAAAGGACTGTCCGATGCTTCCAATCTCCACTACATTCGTGATAGGTGCGACAAGAGGTAAGCCTGTTCGGTTGAAACGGCAAATATGGGCGCAAATACAGCTAGGAGCCCGCGTGTTGGAGTTGGCGATTGTCATTATTCCGGGACTCATTTGTCCATGCATCTTGGGGACTGACGCATTCGCACAAGTTAAGGCGATTATAGATTTCGGGCGTAATACAATAAGTATCGACACCGGAACACACATGGAAGCAATACCATTTTCCTTCGAAGCGGATCAGCCAAAGATACGGACAATTGACACAACAGCTGACTTGATAAACATCGATGAGCCGATGACGTCACCCGAGTCTATGCCGGTAAACACGAGTTGCGGTAACGAGGAAGAAAGGGCAGAGATCCAAACAATCATCGACAAGCATGCACAGCTGTGGCGAGACGAGATCGGAAGAGTAGCGTGCTATGAACATCGTCTTTTTATGAAGGACAGTACCCCATACTTTTCGAAGACGTACCCAATCCCTCTCAAATATCTAGAGGCTGCAGATGCTGAGGTTCAACGGATGTTGGTCAACGACATCATTCAGCCGAGCTACAGTTCATACATCAACCCAGTAGTGCCCGTGTTAAAGAAAAGTGGATCTATCCGGCTATGCTTGGATGCCAGGACGCTTAACAAACATCTAGAGGACGATCATGAAACGTCAGAAACTGCTGATAACCTCTTCCAAAAATTATCCGGTGCTCAGTTTATGACGAGTTTAGATATGACAAATAGTTTTTGGCAAATTCCTTTGGCGCCTGACTCCAGAAAATATACGGCTTTCATGTACCGAGGGCAATGCTTTGAGTACAAGGTAGTACCTTTCGGGCTTAAGTCAAGTAGTGCAGGCTTGGTTCGAGCAATGCGACAAGTGCTGCAAGGTTTAGAGGTATTCACGGTCAACTTTATCGATGACATCTTGTGTTTCTCGCGCAGTTTTGAGGAGCACACCCGACACTTAACATCCGTACTATCAAGACTCGAGCAACACAACATCACCATCAACGTCGATAAGTGTCAATTCCTCCGGCAAGAAATAAAGTTCTTGGGACACATTGTCTCTAGGGAGGGCATTAGGCAAGATCCGGAAAAATTATCAGCGATCGAGCAATACCCGACACCGCGAACGGTAAAACAGCTTCGGGGTTTTTTGGGCCTTATTAACTATTACTCAAAGTTCACTGAGAAACACGCCAACATGACAGTCCCCCTTTTGTACCTCCTAAAGAAGGGCCAACGGTGGAGTTGGAACGAGAGCGCTCAACAGGCATTTGAAAAACTCAAAGCTGTATTTTGCCGCGAAGTCACCCTCACATATCCGAACGTTAACAGCGAATTTTATTTGACGACCGACGCTAGTTTTTCCGCACTGGGAGCGGTGATCGAACAACGCGATGATACAGGCACGCGACGTCCGGTAGCTTTCGCAACCCGCACCATGAAGGGTCCAGAACTAACATACTTCACCACGGAGAAAGAACTACTGGCTATTGTGTGGGCATTGTGTAAATTTAAGACCTATTTGTACGGGAATAAGGTAATTCTGCTCACGGACCATAGGGCGCTCACGTTTTTACTAAACAGCAAATTAGGAAACCAACGACTCACACGCTGGATTTTGGCAATTCAGGACTTTGACATAGAAATGCGACACATCCCCGGGAAGGAAAATGCTTGTGCCGATGCGTTGAGCCGAATTGTCGAACCAGACAACAAAGTTAATCCGACCCGAGGTTCGTGCGTCCCAATATGCAGAGCGATGTACCGGGAGATGTCACCAGCATTGTCGCATGCATTAAAAAACTTAAGTCGCGAGCAGGAACAGGACCCCCGATTAGCCGAGATCGCGTATCAGTGGCGTACAAAAGTAAACGATGCCCAAAACACTTATCTGGTGAGCGACAACATTTTGTATAAATACAACCGCGCCGGTGCGTTACGAGTGGTCATCCCACAACATCTGCACACCAAACTCATCCAAGAGGTGCATGAGATTTACGCGCATCCCGGGGCCGATCGTACAGCCAAGCTCGTGGCAGAAACCTTTTACCTCCCTAAGCTGCACCGATTGACACGACGTTTGATTGCAAACTGTGATCTGTGCCAACGCGTCAAAGTGACCACCCATACTCAACACTTTGACCAGCAAAGTATTCTACCACGAGCTCCACGCGAATTGATATCTATCGATTATTATGGACCGTTACCTGCGTCAACGGGAGGAGTACGATACTTACTGGTAGTTCAGGACGTCTTTTCTAAATTCGTAAAATTATACCCCGTTAAGCGAGCGACTGCGACCATAACTGTAAGACGCGTATGTGACCAATACTTTAAGCAGTACGGGATACCGAAGAAAATCATCACCGATCATGGAACGCAATTCACCTCGAAGGCGTGGGAGGCTACAATGCAAGCGAGAAACATCCGCCATATTCTCTCCTCGATTCGGCACCCACAAAGCAACCCAGTGGAGAGAACCAACAGGGAAATCGGGAGGATCCTTCGGACAGTGGTCAATGGAATGCACACATCCTGGGCGAAATGGATCAAATTGATTGAGACCGCGTGTAATGAAACCACACACGATACGACAGGCTTCACACCTACAGAACTTTTTTTGAAATCGACACCAATAAGACCGTGGCTTAAGTGGTTACCTCACATACGAGAGCAGGAGGTAACGGATAACGGCAATCATGACCGCAAACTGGAGCTGGCATACAGCCGTATGTCCACCAAGGCGCAACACCGAAGAGAGCGAGCAAACGCTGGGAAAAATCATACCGAGTACCAGATCGGCGAGAGAGTGCTGCTAAAGGTCAACCCGGTATCAAATGCAGCAGACCGACAAATCGCGAAATTTTTCCACCTATACGAAGGCCCGTACATTATCTCGGATAGGAAAGGTCCGTCCACCTACTCGATCAGCGATGAACGCAATGGACAACCAAAGGGAACGTTTCACGCTTCAAGTTTCCGGCGGTACAAAGCAAAGGAAGACCAGCCGAATGCCCAGACGGAGTGAAGAGTGCATGAATACTGCGTCAATGCACTTTTGGTCTAGGAATGGAGGGGGGGCATATGTAACCGTACGGACATATATACCTAATGAGCGCATGGACGATACTGCGTACTACAACACGTAATTAAAAGAGGGACCCACTAGCAGTAATGAGGTGACCCCCACCCCTCTTCAAGAAGGAAATAGGCGCCGAAGGAGCGAGGACGAAGGAGGCGGACACTTACCTGTTTGAACCGCGTAAAGTTAACTGTGTGCAAAAAGTGCGTTTGAAAGTAGAGTGGATGAAAGGACAGTGTGTTTGTGTGGGTGTGAGTGTGTTTCGCAGAAGCATTCTTGAGGTGTATGTGCTTTGTGCAGGGGAATCACGAGCACATAACTAATCCCATAAACCATTGCTTTAAGAGAACAATCATATTATTAATCTCGCTTAATCCGCTTATAGAGTCAAACGTATCGCCCTGCGAGGAGATTCCCCCTTACAGAGCTTTGCACCTCAACGACAAAGGTTCGACAGGTGAGTGGCGAGCGTGCGTGCCCATTGTATGATTAATTGTATTGCAATTTGGGCGAAATAAAACGAATTTATATAACCCAGCCTTCCGCCCAGCGGTTCGATATCAAAACAGAAAAACCCCACGGTAACAAGTTTTCAGCCATCTCAGTTGATTCTTCCACCTATCGAACGATCCACTTTCTCCATTGAAAATCCCTAATAGCTCGCTGATGGCTTTCACGCTCATTCTGTGCTGGCTCACTGGTGCACTGCTCGCCTCAGGTATTGTTACAGGCGCTGGCTGCGATACGCTCAGATTTTGCATCTGCCGCATCAACTCGAGCTCTCGACGCACAAGATCCAGTTCACGTTCGGCCACTTCTTTTTCTCGACGTAAAACGTCCATCGCTGCACTCGTTATTGGGATTTCCCCGGCCACACTGGCTTCCATCATTAAGCCTGCTTCTTTGGTTTTTTCACTTAACACTTTACGCGCAGTTTCACTGATACTGTCCTCCGACCAAATCTTGGAAGGATCCACCGATAATAAGCGTTTAACTAACTCAGTTTTTGCACCTGTTGTTTTCAACCCTAACTCTTTTAATTTGTCCTTAAGCTCTGGTACCTTCCACTCTTGGAGATCACGCGAATCTGCACTCATTGCACATTTCGATTGCCACTTCAACACTGGTCACAGTTTCTTAAATCCCATCCACGCTCCTTCACTCCCGACTACGCTTCTTCAATCCCAACTACGCTTCCTCGCTCCCGACTACGCTTCTTCAATCCTGGACGAGCCCCCAAGTTTGTAGGATTTAAGTTGCGTGGTTAAGAATGAAACTCACACTACTTATTACGAAATGTTTATTATTAAAAATATTGTCTCTTTCTCACTATGTGCGCTATTTTCTTTATTAAACTCTTTCCCTTTCTCTCACTTCCTCTGTCTCTGTCGCTGTCTCTGTATCTCTGTGTCTCTGTCGCTGTCCCTGTGTCTCTGTATCTCTGTACTCTGTACTCTGTCGCTCTGTCGCTCTGTCGCTCTGTCTCTCTGTCTCTCTGTCTCTCTGTCTCTCTGTCTCTCTGTATCTCTGTCTCTCTCGCTATCTCTGTCTCTGTCGCTATCTCTGTATCTCTATTTCTCTGTCGCTATCTCTGTATCTCTGTCTCTCTGTCGCTATCTCTGTGTCTCTGTCTCTCTGTCGCTATCTCTGTGTCTCTGTCTCTCTGTCGCTATCTCTGTCTCTCTGTCGCTATCTCTGTCTCTCTGTCTCTCTGTCTCTCTGTCTCTCTGTCGCTCTGTCGCTCTGTCTCTCTGTCTCTCTTTCGCGCTCTCTCTCTCTCTCTCTCTCTCTCTCTCTCTCTCTCTCTCTCTCTCTCTAACTCTCTCTCTCTCTCTCTCTCTGTGAGGTGAGACGTGTTAGTTAGTGCTCCGCAGTTAAGTCGTATTTATTGTGGGAAAAACAGTATAGTGGATTGAATAAATGGGCACCGTATGAGTTTACGGGAAGAGGAACCCACAGAAGTGTTATCCATCGTGAGGAAACCAGGATTGGTGCGGGAAATACGAATTAAATCTGGCTGCAGAAGGCAGGTTAAGGTGATAAAACTGATGACGTGTAATCGCCAGTTAAAAGCGACACGAACGGAAAAAAAGATAAAACAGACAAAAGTAGAGTCGATAAGGAAGTGAATCAAGTATCTAATGAGGCGCGTGGAATGGAGGTGGTCAGCGCGGCACCCGTAATATGCAGACAATGCAGAAAAGAAATAAAAACGCAAGCGACGAAATGTATGCCTTGTGAGAAAATATTCCACCCGAGCTGTCACAAGCTGCATAAAGTATATAATGCACAAAATGAATTAATCCCATGTCAAGGAAAAGTAGAAACAATCGTAATAAAAAGTAATAGCGGACAAGAGAGTGGAACTATGGAGGCAAAAATAGAAGAAATTTATAAAGTGGTAAAACACATAAAGGAAGAGATGATGGCGAAGGAAAAGATAAAAGAAGTCATAACGGAAGCAATAGATGAAGAAATGGACAGAGTACGGCAGGAAATACAAGCCTGGAAAGAGGAAGAATTAGAAAAAATGGTAACTAAAATTATTAGAAAAGAAATAAATGTGAACTTAACAGAATCACTAAGTAAAATTAACATATCAGAGCAAAGGGAGGAAGGAAGAAAGAAGAAAAACATATAGCGAAGCAGCGACAAATAAGCGGGAAACAGTCATGATTATAAAACCAAGGGATGAAGAGACGGGTACAAGTGAAAGGACAAAAAAAGAAATAAAAAGTAAAATTGATATAACAAAGCTAGGAGTAGGAATTACCAAGATAAAAAAAGTAGCGAAAGGCGCAGTAGTAGTTGGGTGTGAGAATAAAGCTCAAGCACAAAAATTAAAGGAAGAGGTGAATAAGGACCTAGGCGAAAAATATACAGTTCAAGCCCCAATGAAGAAAAAGTTGAAGGTAAAAATTCTCGGAGTAGAAAAAGAAGATTGCGAAAACGAACAAGAGTTCTGGAAAAAAATTGCCGAACAAAACGGAATCGATAGGGATTTACTCCGGGGAAAAATAGTGCATAGTTCGAAAAATAATAGAAACGGACAGACGACGGTCATCGCAGAAGTGAATGATGAAACCCGCGATCTGATGCTCAAAGAGGGAAAAATAAAAATAGGATGGGCGATTTGCAAAGTCCAAGAGTATATAGGGATTCTAAGGTGCTTCAAATGTAACGGGTTTTATCATTTTGCAAAGGATTGTACGAGAAAAGAAACGTGTGGAAATTGCGCTGGGAATCATACAACCAAAGAATGTACAAACCAAGAAAAAAAGTGTGTGAATTGTGAGGACAAAGTTAAGAACTTTAAGATTAAAAATTTAGATATTAATCACTCAGCATACGACAGTAATTGTCCATGCTATAAGAGAGAAATAGAAAAGCGTAAGAACAAAATTGAATGTAGTTTGTAGCAACGAAAACAACCGGATGAAAGCAAAAATAATATAATATGTCTTAATGCCCAAGGATTTTTAAAGCATAAAGATGATATCAAAAATGTGTTAATAAGCAAATTTAGACCTATGATAGCAGGGTTCACAGAAACTCATGTAACGCGAGACATTGAAGATCATGAGTTGCAGATTAACGGGTATACATGTGTTAGAGGTAATTCAGAACATAGTAGAACAGGAGGGGTATTGTTATATATTGATAGGAAAGTCCAATTCAAAGTATTAAAAATAGAAAGCTATGAAAGAAATTGGTGGGCAATAACGGTTAAAATTGCGGATAGAAGTTTCAAAGGTTTAATCATGTTGGTTTATCATTCACCAAGTAGCAGTGATGCGAAATTTGTTGATTTTCTTGAGGAATTCGGCACCGATGATATGATAAGAGATAATGTTGTTATAATGGGAGACTTTAATATTGATATGAAAGTAGATCATCATATTCAAGAGAAATTAACAAAAGCAATGAATTCGTTAGGGTTAAAACAACTGGTTAAAGAAGCTACAAGAATTGTAAGTACTTCTGAAACAATAATTGACTTAGTTTTTAATCTGGAGATGAAGGTTGAAGTACGGCACGAGCCTAAGATAACGGATCATTCAACAATTATGCTATATTGCAATGGAAAAGAAGTAGAAACAGTAAAGAAGGCTATAATCCGAAGAGACTATAAACGAATGGATATAAATGATTTTAAAAGGTTGGTGAGTGTGCGAATGAATGCCATTGAAGGAGATAACACTAATGTAATAGCGAATCTAACAATATGTGCAATAGTAGAATGTCTTGATGTGGTGGCACCACGAAAGATGGTTGTATTAAAAAATAAGTGGCAAGGAAAGCAGTGGTATTCAGAGTCTATTTACGAGAGCATAAGACTAAGGGACACAGCGTATAAGATAGCGCGTAAAAGTAAGAATGATGGTGACTGGGAACAATTTAGGCAACTAAGAAACAAAGTGGTAGATATGTGTAGAAAGGCAAAAAGAGACTATTTAGAGCAAAAATTAGATAGGAATAAGAAAAACCCGAAGCAAATGTGGGGATGCTTGAAAGAAATGCTGAAAGGTAGCTTAAGTAGTAGCAATTACAAAGAAATAAAATGTGGCAATACAGTAATTACTGACGTACAGGAGATGGTTAATACATTTAATTATTATTTTGTAAATAGCGTGAGGCAGCTAAGGAAGAATATGATTACAACTGACTATGTTGGGAATGTGCCATATATAGATAGTAAAGGGTCTAGCCGTGTTACAATGCAAAAAGTGCCCCTAAACCAAATGAGACGTGTCATACGCCATTCGATAGCTTATGGAAAAAGAAACATTTTTGGAGATTGGAAATCCGAAATCTCAACTGGGGGGGTACTTATAGACAAAAATCAAAAATATGTTTCTTGCCCAATTATTTTTACTCCAGTGGATAAAAAAATTTGAAAAAATTCACGAACGTATCGGCTAACGGTGTACACGTTACAGAATTTTTTCAGATTTTTTGGTTGAAGAACTGAGCTGTAAAAAATCAAAAACAAAATTTTTTTTTTGAAAAATGGCAATTTTTCATCGAAGAAGTAAAGTCTCCACTTTTATATTTTTTGTATAGGTACCTATTGTGAATACTAACATACTGAATTTTTTTCAGATTTTTTGTAAACCTGCGCCGTTATAAAAAAAAATAAAAACCGATTGTCCGGTTGCTTTTTGCGTGCCCCACCTATTTGTACAGTAGATCTTTGCATTTTTCCCAATCCACAAGTGTATTATGCAATGTGTAACGCTGCTCGAAGTCTAGAATTGGCGCAGGAGTTGATAAAGCCTTAAAATAGCAAATCATGGAAATTGCGACCAGTACGTTATACTTATTCCAAAGTGTGAACCGAAATTCCAATGGCACCGGTGTGTACATTTTTGCGCAAGTTCGAATCCTTATAGGGTTATCTGTTTTTCACATATATTACTTTTTATTCAGAATTTAAAAATACATTGTTCTAATTAATGCTTACCCTCATACGTCGTAAAATCACATGGTTTTTTTAGTTACGCAACATACTATTTTCAAGCACTTATGTGCTATCGTTTCTCATCATTATCTTTAATCCATTCTTTTTTTGTATTTGAAGTAACGTAAAAATAATTAAAATATTCACTACAATGTTAGTTTTGGGAATTCCTCCCTTATATCCATTTGGACCTAGTTACCGTTACCGAAGCCACATAGGAATTATATGTAAGCTATGCGGTTTTTCCGTGCGTGATTGTCAACTAACTGCAGTAACAGTTATTGCAGTGCCGAGAGTTATTCATACGAATGTAATCAACTTTTATTGCATTTGGCAAGAATGGTTTTACTATGCAATAAATTTAACGGTCAAGTTGTTCATGGAATTAATGACTACCCCAACCTGCATTCGAAGTCAGGTAGTTGCGTGGAGACAATGCAAACAGTCAGTCCAAAGGATATAGGTAGAAAGACCGGTTGACTGTACCCTTATCCTATCCTTAGTTTCTGGTGTATTAATGACAGTTCGAGACGTAAGAGTAAAGCAATTCATCAATAGTTTATGATTCTACCGTACCGCAAACGTAACGTTGCGTCGGGAAATCGTATTCAAGCTCAATTCTTCAATAGCTACAAAGGTTTATTACTTTTTTTATTTTATTACCCATACCGTACAAGACTTAAGCACAATTTGCGCAATATATTCGGAACTCAGTAAATACTCATTGAAATAGGTGTGGCTTATAAAATGTGGTCGTGTCGCTACAACGTCATTTTCATAATCAACTAATCAGAGAACGGAATTATCCATCCACGAATCCGCATACACAAAATTCGAAATAAACTTTCGACCATCCCCACTATTTAAAAACATCTTTATAATAGCAGTTAGAATTTGTTTTCACTTTTGGTTGAAATACCAAGCGTAATACAGAGTGTCTGATCGGTTGATAGTTGTTAATACTTACTTTCTTACTGTGCAGTAGTTTTCGGTTTGACGTGAACAAAATGTCGAGTAAGAAAGTAGATTTGGTTGATAGGAAAACCCTGCGTGCAAGATGCATTCGTTGTGAGATTGTAATTCGCGCTGCGCCTGGCCGGAAACGTAAAATCACAACGGAAGAAGATGCGTTTAAGTGTTCCATAGTTCTACAAAAAGAGGTGTCTGTTGGTGACATGTTATGTGCCAAATGTCGTGTACCCGTGAGCAAGGCATTCGCAGATGTTAGCACAACATCCCTTGAAAAATCTATTCGAGTCGAAGACTCATCAGTAGGCTTGTCTTCTTTGATCAAACCTTCTACGTCCGTAACTAAAAAAACCATGTGATTTTACGACGTATGAGGGTAAGCATTAATTAGAACAATGTATTTTTAAATTCTGAATAAAAAGTAATATGTGTGAAAAACGGATAACCCTATAAGGATTCGAACTTGCGCAAAAATGTACACACCGGTGCCATTGGAATTTCGGTTTACACTTTGGAATAAGTATAACGTACTGGTCGCAATTTCCATGATTTGCTATTTTAATACTTTATCAACTCCTGCGCCAATTCTAGACTTCGAGCAGCGTTACACATTGCATAATACACTTGTGGATTGGGAAAAATGCAAAGATCTACTGTACAAATAGGTGGGGCACGCAAAAAGCAACCGGACAATCGGTTTTTATTTTTTTTTATAACGGCGCAGGTTTACAAAAAATCTGAAAAAAATTCAGTATGTTAGTATTCACAATAGGTACCTATACAAAAAATATAAAAGTGGAGACTTTACTTCTTCGATGAAAAATTGCCATTTTTCAAAAAAAAAATTTTGTTTTTGATTTTTTACAGCTCAGTTCTTCAACCAAAAAATCTGAAAAAAATCTGTAACGTGTACACCGTTAGCCGATACGTTCGTGAATTTTTTCAAATTTTTTTATCCACTGGAGTAAAAATAATTGGGCAAGAAACATATTTTTGATTTTTGTCTATAAGTACCCCCCCAGTTGAGATTTCGGATTTCCAATCTCCAAAAATGTTTCTTTTTCCATAAGCTATCGAATGGCGTATGACACGTCTCATTTGGTTTAGGGGCACTTTTCGCATTGTAACACGGCTAGACCCTTTGAGGCATTCAAAAAGATAGAGATAGAATACTTAATTAAAGTGGTAAAAGGACTAGTAAACAAATCAGGTACAGAAGAAGGGATAACTGTTGAAGTAATGAAATTAGTAGTAGAGGTAGGAGCAGAAAAAATGTGTCATATATTTAATAGGTCGCTAGAGGAAGGGATATTCCCAAGTGAATGGAAAGAAACAATAGTAGTCCCCATACCAAAAGTACCAGGAACGACTAAAATGGAAGAATTTAGGCCAATAAATAAGCTACCGACATACGAAAAAATATTAGAGATATTAGTACATAAACAGTTAGTGGAATATATGGAAGGTAATAGTATATTCACAGAGTGTCAATCGGGCTTTAGAAGCAAGCATTCATGTGAAACTGCGTTACAATGGGTAATTTCAGACTGGAAAAAAGTTATAGGAGAGGGAAAGATGGTAGGTGTGGTCTTCCTGGATTTGAAGAGGGCATTTGAGCTGGTGGACAGAGATATTCTCATACAGAAGCTGGAGTGTTACGAAATAAAAGGAGTCATGCTCGAATGGTTCAGGAGTTATTTAGGAAATAGAAGTCAAAGAGTTAAATTTAACGGAAGTTTGTCTGATCCTATTAACGTCAATTTAGGTGTTCCACAAGGGTCAGTACTGGGGCCATTATTATTCTTAATGTATGTAAATGATTTGACAAAAGTTATAAATGGGGACAAATGTTCACTTCGATTATTCGCAGATGACGCATTGATCTTTACAAGTGGACAATCAAGTATGGAAGTCAATCACAATCTAAATGAGCAAATGCAGAAAGTGGTAAAGTGGTTAGAAACTAATAGGTTGTTATTAAATGTAGATAAAACCAAAGTTATGTTGATAAGAGGAGTTAGAAAGAAAGTGTCAGAGGATAGTATTAAAATAAATATACAGGGTAAAGTACTGGAAGTTGTTAGTGAGATAAAATATCTAGGGGTAATTATAGATAAAAAATTAAATTTTTCAGCGCATGTAAATTATATGGGAAAGAAAATAGGATCGAAAATAGGGGTAATGCGGAGGGTCAGTGTAAATCTGACACCGTACATGAGGTGCGTTGTATATAAAAGTATAGTCGCTCCGTTATTTGAGTATTGTGCATCTGTATTGATGGGCATTACTGAAACAAATTTGCAATATTTACAAAAATTACAAAATCAAGCAATGAGAGTGATATTGCGGTGTAATAGAAGAGCGAGAATTATAGATATGCTAGAAGCCTTACAGTTTATGACAATTAGGGAAAGAATTGAATATAATGTGTGTATTCTAGTGTACAAAATGGTAAATGGGTTATGCCTAAAGTACCTAGCGGATAAAATAGATCTACAGAACGAAGGCTCGAGAAAAACTAGACAGAAAGGCAATATATATATAAGTAAATGTAAAACTACAGAGGGACAGAAAATGTTACTACATGACGGTTTTAAAATGTATAACTGTACGCGAATCCGAATTTCGGGTGCATGCCCCAAGCCGTCCAGGAGATAAGGCATAGATACAATAATATGTATACCATAGCTACACCGGCGGCCCTTCTCTGGGGCGATACTTCTCCGTTCTTTTGTTGGTTTCCCGGAGAACAGATGAATGCCGAATTGCCCGTCGCCGGCAAGACGGACACGGGCGATCGTCATTCTTGTAAGAGATTGTGACGAGAGCAGGCGACTTGATACAATACATAAATAGAGACATTTACAACCTGACCACTCGTCATTTATCTCCTTCTAATTATCTTACACATCAGAAGTGGGATACACCCAGTGTCAGTGAACGCGCAGTGCAGTGTGAGAACAAATAAAAAAAAAAACAAGAAAAAGAAAGGGGATAACGCGATTATCATGTCCGAGCCAATCTCAAAGGACGCGCCCATCGAAGCGGAGGAGTGCCGTCCGCCACGTTCGCCCACCGAACGTCCTGAAAATGAACGCCGCGAAGATTCGCGTCTTGATCGGCTGGAACGGCTGATCGAGAGCGTAGCCAGTGCGTCACGTTCCCGATCGCGCTCCCGGTCACCTCTGCGCGACCAAGGAGCGTCACGCTTGGAACGGCTGGAACGCTTGGTGGAGGGACTGAGCCAACGTTCGTTGTCGCGGTCGCGATCGCCCCAGCGTGCCCGTCCAGGGGACGAACTCCTTGTTCCTGTCTTCGATCCGTCGAAAGACGACATTACGATAGAAAGTTGGGTTCGCCATGTGAACGAGTTGGCGGGGAGGTATGAGTGGGACGACCGATCAGTGATGAGGCTGATCGCTACGCGTCTACGCGGTCATGCCAGGCAGTGGTATGACACGCGCCAACGGATACCGTCCACCTGGCGCGAGACAAAGGTTTTGTTGGTGGCACAGTTCCGCCGGAACGTGCCATTCAACAAGCTGTTCCGGGAGGCGGCGATTTATGAGGCAGCGCCGGGTCAGTCCCTCGGGGATTACTGCTTTCAAAAGATCAATAAGCTGCGAAAGTTAGAAATCACAATCCCCGACAAGTGCATTGTGGATCTAGTGATCGGTGGCGTACCAGACGCAAGTATCGCGCGGGCAATTCGGTCTGCCCAGCACACCGACGCGAATGAGTTGTACGCGTATATGTGCGGCATGGGCGAAATGACGCGGGACGCGACCCAGGCGGCAACACGAAGCCACCGGCCAGGACCCCCAGCGCGGACAGTGGCAGTGCCGGCGACCAAGGGGCGCAATGCAGAAAACGTACCGGACGAAAGGGACCGGAGGCCGAAATGTTTTTCCTGCGGACAGCCGGGACATCTGGCGCGAGACTGTCGGCGAAAGGGCGGCTATTGCACGGCCTGCAAAAAGACCGGCCATCGCCGCGAGGACTGCAAACAGAAAGAGGTAATAAGTATCGATATTACCAATCGGGGCGACAATGTGTACGAATTGTCTGCTCGGATCAATGGCCGAAAGGTCAATTGCCTGATCGATACGGGAAGCGCGTGTACGGTGATACGGTCATCCGTAGCACGGGGACTTGACGTCGCGACGGAACCCGCGAGGGAGGTGGTTTTTCGGGGTTTCACGGGTCGATCGGTCGTTACGTGCACCGTGGCGTCGATTATCGTGCAGATCCAGAACGTTGCTGCCAACGTGCGGGCGTTCATAGTGCCGGATGATTGTTCCCCGTACCGAGCTATCGTGGGGCGGGATTTCCTTCAACAGGAGCACGTCGCGATGATTAAACTGGGTAGTCGCCTTGTGTTCAAGGAAATTGCTGTCGACAAGAAACCGCGATTCTCAGAGCTGTTCAAAGTATATTTGTGCGAACCGGCGGAATGTACGAAATTGAACTTCGGAAATGTGGACGAGACGGCGCGCGCTGCATGCTTAAGGCTAATCGAGGAGTTCCGCGATTGCGTATCGACATCCATGCACGACCTCGGGCGTACGGACGCGGCAAGGATTGAAATTCGGTGCTTGACACATGAGCCTGTTGTGTATCGTCCGTACCGTCTAGCGGAAAACGAGAAAAGGGTCGTTCGAGACATGATACGGGATTTGCTAAATAACGACTTGGTACGCGAGTCCGACTCACCGTATGCGAGTCCCATTACGTTGGTTAAAAAGAAGACGGGCGATTACCGCATGTGTGTCGACTATCGGAAGCTCAATGCGATTACGATAAAAGATAAATACCCATTGCCGTTAATAGATGACCAAATAGATAAGCTCGGGGGTCACAGTTATTTCACGGGTCTAGATTTGGCGTCGGGTTACTATCAGGTACCGGTCGCCGAAAACTCGATTGCAAAAACAGCATTTGTAACGCCGGAGGGACATTACGAGTTCCTTCGGATGCCGTTTGGTTTGACGAATGCTCCAGCCGTGTTTCAGCGTCTGATGGACAAAACGCTTGGGCCCTTGAAGGACACAATTGCTTTTCCGTACCTAGACGACGTAATAATACCGTCTGCAACCATTGAGGAAGGTATGGAAAGGCTCCGCTTGGTGCTGGAGGCATTTAGGAGAAATGGTCTGACGCTAAAACTAGAAAAGTGCTCCTTCTTCAAACAGCATATTGATTATTTGGGACGGGAAATCAGCGCACAAGGAGTCAAGCCAGGACAGCGGAAGATCGACGCGGTAGCAAAAATGGAGCCACCACAGTCGGTAAAGCAGATCCGGCAATTTCTGGGACTTGCCAGCTACTTCCGCAAGTTCGTGAAGGACTTCGCGACGATCGCTGAACCCCTTACGCGTCTGACCAGAAAGGATCAACCGTGGCGGTGGGGGGACGGACAGGAGAATGCGTTTCGCGCAATCAAGGACGCGCTGACGACTCGCCCTGTACTGTCGATTTACGACCCGTGCCGCCCCACCGAGCTCCATACGGACGCAAGTTCGCTTGGCGTCGGAGCCGTTCTATTACAACGACTCCAGGACGGGAAAATGACTGCAATAGCTTACTTCAGCAAGCAGACGACGACTGACCAACGTATCTATCATTCATACGAACTGGAGACAATGGCAGTAGTATTCGCATTGCGCTACTTCCGAGTATACCTGTTGGGCCTCAAATTTAAAGTGGTCACCGATTGCAACGCACTTAGGACAACGTTTTCCAAAAGGGACTTGTTGCCCCGCGTAGGACGCTGGTGGTTGGAGGTGCAGGAATACGATTTCGAGATTGAGTACCGCCCGGGGACGAGGATGGCTCACGCGGACGCACTGAGTCGGAACCCTCAAATAACCCTGGATGTAGCCTACGTCGACATCACCGAGGCCGACTGGATTGTAGCAGCTCAATTACAGGACGAGCAATTGGCACGGATCGGAGAGATTTTATCCGGCAGAGTACAGACTCCTGAGACAAAGCACTATTTCAAGGAATATGTGCTGAAAGACCGGAAGATCTATCGACGCCTTCCGGACCAGAAGAGGGCATGGGTGGTGCCCAAGGATGCTCGACTGCAGATATGTAGGTTGTGCCACGATGACGCGGGCCACTTGAGCGCGGAGAAGACGCTCGAGCGAATACAACGAAACTATTGGTTCCCAAAGATGCGTCGTTTCGTCACGAAGTATGTAAAGGCATGCTTGAATTGTTCCTATTACAAGCATACCGCAGGTAGGAAGATGTGCAAGCTACATACAATCGAGAAGGTCTCCGTACCTTTTCACACGCTGCACATCGATCAGGTGGGGCCTTTCGAGACTAGCCGGAGGCACAACAAATATCTGCTAGTGATGGTGGACGCATTTACGAAATTTACCATCATTGAGCCAGTAAAGGATCAAAAGACGCGCCACACTGTGAGGGCTCTTCTGAGTCTTGTCCATTTGTTCGGAGCACCGACGAGAATTATTAGCGACCGCGGGACCAGCTTCACATCGCAGAACTTTAAGAGTTTTTGTGATACGTACGGTATCAAGCACGTACTAAACGCAGTCGCAACGCCGAGGGCCAATGGACAATGCGAACGCTACAATAAGACTATTGTAGACGCATTGGCCACAACCGCGGCCGGACAGGATCCCCGGGACTGGGACAAGGAAGTAAAGAAGGTGCAGAGCGCGTTGAACACGATGTTCAACAAGGCGATCGCCACGACGCCGATGCGCGCACTTATCGGGTGTGACGTCCGGAATGCGGCAGAAGGGCGACTACTGAGTGCGATCCAGGGAGAAATAGATCGCGTGGATCTGACCGAGTTGCGTCGGAGCATTTCCGGCCACATCACGAAGGATCAACAGGCTCAGAAAGAGCGTTACGACCGGGCTCGACGGGATGCACCAACGTATGCAGTGGGCGATCTGTTGTTGGTACAGATCACGAGCGACCCCGCGACCGGAAGTAGCAAGAAGCTGAAACCGCGTTACAAGGGACCGTTCCGAGTGCGAGCGGTGCTCTTTAACGACCGTTACGAGATCGAGGATCTGCGAGAAGGCGGTAGGAAGGCGAGAACGGTGGTAGCGGCTGACCGCGTAAAGCCGTGGATCTCGATCCAGGGGTGTGCGTCGACCGCCTAACGGAGGGGGGGGGGGGATGGTCACACGACGTTTTCTGTGTTTCCTTCGACGATGGGCCGTAGCTGGCGAACACAGAGGGTAATCATGAGGTTCAACCTATATCAATGTATTTTATTTATCTGTGCAGAAAGCCAAAGCGGAGTGACCGTACCACTGAGGCGACGTGGTCGCCATGGGAAGCGGTGGAGGACTGCCGGAAAGAGTGAGACGGCAGCGACGGGGCGTTTCTGGAGCTCAGCATACGAAGACGCTGATTTGTTTAATGTTCCTTGTAGGCACATGTATTGTGTAAATGGAAAATATATTGTCGCTTATTGAACGGGGTGAACGTCATTCGCGACCAATGTTAGAAACGCCACGTGGAGGGGTATGCACCTGAGTGGTAACACTTGCGTACTCGCAATCAGCCCGAACTATCGAGCAGTAGTTGCGGATTGACCCTGAAAGGCACTGAGTGCTTGGGTCGAGGAGGGCAATCAGAGAGGATGTTCAGTATAGTCCTGGATCGTTGGCGCCTCGTGGTCTGTGATAGCACCTTAGGCGCGGGAACAGCGATTAGAAAGGGTACTGAATATATTTCTGGATTGCGAGCGGCCGTAAGGATCTGGGATCCTCGGTCGGAAGGCCAGCGGTCGGAAAGGGTACTGAGTACGCCTGGGCCGCTGTGTCTGGGTCCGTAGTGGGACAATCAGAAAGGATATTCGGCACAGGCCTGGGTCGTTGGCGGCTCGGGGTGCGTACTGGCACCCCAGCCGCGAGAACGATTAGAAAGGGTACCGAATAAATCCATGGCTGCGAGCGGCCGTAAGGGTCTGGGATCCTCGGTCGAAAGGCCAGCGGTCAGAAAGGGTACTGGGTACGCCTGGGCCGCTGTGCCTGGGTCCGAATTGGACGACGCGTAAACAGATGGGCTGTGTGTGCCTTGAGGAGTCGGAATTGGACATCGAAGCGTTACCGAAGAGTACGGGGTACTCAGATGAGGCAGACAGGAATAGGTCAACTCGGAGGACGTGGACAGGCCCCCGATGATGCTGAAGTCGAGTTTTCAACGGCTACCAGAGCTGCCCGGTGGTGACAATGCTAAGTTCATTATTGGCTCACTGTTAACTGGATAAATTATGCGGTGTTACCGATCAATACAATTAACATCCCCTTTGTTGTAGCACCGCCTGAGGACAGACGAAAAGTCAGGATTGGCCGAATGTACGCGAATCCGAATTTCGGGTGCATGCCCCAAGCCGTCCAGGAGATAAGGCATAGATACAATAATATGTATACCATAGCTACACCGGCGGCCCTTCTCTGGGGCGATACTTCTCCGTTCTTTTGTTGGTTTCCCGGAGAACAGATGAATGCCGAATTGCCCGTCGCCGGCAAGACGGACACGGGCGATCGTCATTCTTGTAAGAGATTGTGACGAGAGCAGGCGACTTGATACAATACATAAATAGAGACATTTACAACCTGACCACTCGTCATTTATCTCCTTCTAATTATCTTACATAACAGCTTGCCGAATGAAATTAGGAACGAGGAAAGTATGCAAAACTTTAAGAGACTATTGGTACCATATATTAAAAGTCTAAGGAGAGGGGGAGTGGGAGTAGACGAGTAATTAGTTATACGTAGTATAAGGATATATTAAGAAATATTAGTAATAATAATACTAGTTTGTAAGTATTACTGCAATGTAGCTACTGGAGCTAATAAAGATCTATCTATCTATCGCTACGCACTCTCGTACACTCTACGCAACGCTCTAACACTCACTGTGTAAGAGGCACAAATATGTATGTGCGGCATGCGTGCTTGATCTGTACGAAAAGACGATCGGGCTAGCATCAATTGTTTGGGGTGCCGTGACGAAGGCACGGCACCACGAGAGGCAGTGTAGATTGAGACGACGTGTACGGTGGACGTTTAATAAAGTTGTGACCAGTTAAGTGTGTGTGTAAGTCGCCCAGTAACCACCATTCCTTGAGTAGAATACCCCTCACAGTTTTCAGAAGTGGGATACGCCTGCGAATCTTGACAAATTGAAGTGTTGTTTATGCTTCGGAGACGGCCGAATCAAAACGACTATTTGTGATTGAAATAGAGACTGAGGTGGTAATAGAAAAGATGGTGCGTCTCGGCGATTTTAAATTGGTCACATTGAGGGAATTGTGCAAGCAGAAGAACTTGCCAGTAGCCGGAAATAAAAGTGACTTGGTAAGTAGAATCCAAGAAAAAGATCCATTCGGGGAATGGTTTGCAGAATTAACGCTCATAGAGAACAAAGAAATGGGTGAATCAAATCCGGATGAGGTAGCGAGCGTACGACGCAGTAAAAATATTGATGACGTCAGCGAATACATAAGACGAGAGCTCGCAAGACTACGGTTAGAAAACGCGCGTATGGCGGAGGAGCTAAGGGCGACGCGGCCAGTGACAAATGACGATCGTAGTTCCAGGGGGGAGCAGCACGTAAGGCAAGTGGGGAATAGTTCGGATAGCAACACGATTGGGTTACAGTCTAATGTAAACATAATGGCTATCAGCGATCTATTGAACGAATTTGATGGTGCAGACGGAACTTTTAAGGATTGGGAGCGTCAATTACAGCTAATAAGAGCAATGTACCGATTGGATGAAAGTACGACATTGATGCTCATCGGCCGAAGGTTGAAAGGAAGAGCTGAAACCTGGTTCAGGTCATCGCCAGAGCACCTCCTCAGCGTAGACAACCTACTGAATGGACTGAGAACGATGTATGATAGGAAATCTAGCATCTTAAAAAACAGACAGCGGTTTCAGGAGAGGACATGGCAGTATCGGGAAAGTTTCACCACATATTTCCACGATAAGGTGGTATTGGCCAAGAAAATTAAGATCGACGAAGAAGAACTGGTAGAACACTTAATTGAAGGAATCCCGAATGTGATTCTGCGACAGGAGGCAAAAATCCAACGGTTTCGGACCACCGCTGACTTGCTAGAAGCATTTGAGGATATACAATTGAGCGAGAGAAAAACAAGGAGTGAACAGGAAGACGTAGGAGGTCGGCAGTCGCAAGAAAGAGGAGGCAGGCCATCGAATCGAAACACGGAAGGGACTAATACATTGTCGAACGGAAAGCCGCAGAGGAACACGGCGTGGAGCGAGAGGTCGCAACCAAATTCGATAAAGTGCTTCAACTGCGACGCGTACGGACACATGGCGAGAGATTGCAAGGCCCCAAGGAGAGAAAAATTTGAGTGTTACCAGTGTGGATCTACGAGTCATCGAGTAAGCCAGTGTCCCGAGAAGACTGGCGTTACGGACGTTACTTGCATTCAGCGGATGACTGATGATAACGACTACATAAAACTATTAACGTACGAATTGGGGGATCAGAGCACGCGATACACTTTAAGGCTAGACACTCTTCTTGATACTGGCAGTCGAGTATCATTTATAAAAGAGGTATTTGTTCCGTCTAACTTAGTGGAAAAGGTAGCTGGTAAGGAAGAGTTTAGTGGCATTAATGGAAGCCCATTGCGTATCATGGGTAGCGTTAGGATTAGCTTGACCCTTAATGGCCAGACGCGTCACGCTATTAGCGTATATGTTGTAGAAAATGGTACAATGGCAACGTCCGCAGTAGTCGGTAGAGATCTTTTGAAATTATTCGGTTTGAAATTCAATTGGGCAGATTCCCCCGAAAGGAAGGAAGAGTTAGAAATTATGAATATTGATGTATCGGGTAGTACGCGACTTAGTGACGAACTGATCATTGGTGATGGGATAACCGGGAAACAGGTTGAAGAATTTAAAGATTTGTTCGAAAAAGAGTATGTTTCCCCGGAGCGCCCAGAGAAACCGAAAGTTGAGGCTACTATAGCGTTGAATGTTGGTAAAATACAACCATTTCATTTTGCCCCGAGGCGTTTGTCATATACCGAAAGGGCACAACTCCAGAAAATAATAGATAACCTACTAGAAAAACAAATCATTAGAACCAGTACGTCCGAATTTGCGTCGCCTGTAGTGTTAGTACCAAAAAAGAATGGAGAAACACGAATGTGCATTGACTATCGTGAATTAAATAAACATATTGCGAGGGATAATTATCCTATACCGATAATAGAAGACCAAATTAATGTACTACGAGGCAAGGAATATTTCAGCCTATTAGACTTAAAGGATGGATTTTTTCATATTAGCGTTGCTGAAGAGTCTCGAAAATTCACTTCTTTTGTAACGGGTATGGGACAGTTTGAGTGGTTGAAAATGCCGTTTGGGCTAAAACCTGCACCGACGCGTTTCCAGCGATTTATTGTAGAAGTGTTAGCGGAAATGATAAAGAGTGGCGACATCGTAGTGTATATAGATGATGTATTAGTGGCCACCGAATCAAAGGAACATCATTGGCGTGTATTGCAACGAGTGTTTAGGTTACTGGTAGAAAATAAGTTAGTGTTAAGGATAGATAAGTGTAAGTTCTTTTACCGTGAAATAGATTATTTAGGTTATCATGTTACTTCCAAGGGAGTGAGTCCGACAAAGAGTGGAATTGAGGCTATTTTAAGATTTCCGATACCGCAAAACGTGCGGCAAGTAAAACAATACTTGGGTTTTTGCGCATATTTCCGCAAGTTCATTAAAGATTTTTCGATTATTGCAAAGCCACTGTACGATTTGTTAAAAAAAGATGTTGAATTTAGGTTTACTGACATAGAGTTACGAGCGTTCGAGTGTTTAAGGGATAAATTGATAGCGGTCCCAGTGTTAGCTATTTACGATCCAACAGATATCACGGAATTACATTGCGATGCGAGCACAATTGGCTTTGGTGCTATACTGATGCAAAAGAAAGCGGACTTAAAATTCCATCCAATATTTTATTTCTCCAAACGAACATCGGATGTAGAGAGCAGATACCATAGCTTTGAGCTTGAAACCCTAGCTATTATATATGCTTTACGACGGTTCCGAGTGTATTTACACGGTATTAAATTCAAGATTTTAACCGATTGCAATTCTTTAAAATTAACGTTACAAAAAAAGGAAATCAATCCGCGAATTGCACGTTGGGCATTAGAGCTTCAAGGATATGATTACGAGGTTCAACATAGGTCCGGTGACAAAATGATGCACGTAGATGCATTGAGCAGGTCGTTTAACATATGTATCGTGGAGGACAATCCATTCGAGTTTAATCTAGCTGTGATGCAATCAAAAGATCCGCATATACAAGAAATTAAAAAGGAGCTCGAGCAGAGAGAATGCGCTCGTTATGAAATGCGCAACGGTCTAGTATATCGAAAGAAGTCAGAACAGTTGTTATTTTATGTACCCGCGAGCATGGAAACAAATGTATTATTTCGGTACCATGATCTTATGGGACATATGGGCCCTGAAAAGACGGCAGACACTATTTTGCAAAACTATTGGTTTCCAAATCTCAAACAGAAAGTAATTATTCACGTTAAACATTGTCTCAAGTGTCTTGCATACACTCCACCCTCAGGAAAAGTAGAAGGTGTTTTACATCCCATTCCAAAGGGTAATCTACCATTTGTAACAATACATGTAGATCATTTTGGACCTGTAGACAATCGATGTCTTACTAAAAAGTACGTATTTTTAGTTGTTGATGGGTTTAGTAAATTCGTTAGATTGTATGCTACTAGAACCACCGCGAGTAAGGAGGCTATTTCGTGTTTGAAGATGTACATTACTAGCTACAGCAAGCCAAAAACTATTGTTTCTGATAGAGGCTCATGCTTTACCTCACACGAGTTCCAAGATTTTGTAAACGAACATGATATACAGCACGTATTGGTAGCTACTGGCTCGCCCCAAGCCAACGGTCAGGTGGAAAGGGTAAATAGAACGATAGGATCAATGTTAGCAAAAATTATGGGCCACAAAGACGGTCGGCATTGGTATTACGCATTACCAGAGGTAGAACATGCTATTAACAACTCCATCAATAAAGGTAGTGGTGAGACTCCTAGCAGGTTAGTGTTTGGCATCAATCAGCGTGGTGCAATCAGCGATAAATTGTTGGACTATCTAAATGATGAAACGATAATTAAAAGAGACAATGTCGCTGAGTTGAGGGATCAAGCAGCTCAAAATATTGTTAATTCCCAGGATCGCAATGCAGAGTATTTTAATAAACGGCGAAAGCTCCCACATATTTATGCAGAAGGAGATTTGGTCTTGCTAAAGAATTTTGATAGCACACCTGGTGTGTCGAAGAAGCTAATACCGCAGTTTAGAGGACCATACAAGGTCGTAAAAGTACTCAGAAATGACCGATACGTGATAGCTGACGTGGATGGTCATCAAAATACAAATCGACCGTATGAAGGTGTATGGGAGGCCAAAAACATGAGGCTTTGGCTTGATTGAGAGTAGACTAAGAATTAATGATAGTATTGTAACCTAGTATTAGAATAAAATAATGTCCGTAGTATTTTAAGACTTTATTCGAGGGCGAATATGTTGTCAGGAAAGGCCGAATTGTAAGAGGCACAAATATGTATGTGCGGCATGCGTGCTTGATCTGTACGAAAAGACGATCGGGCTAGCGTCAATTGTTTGGGGTGCCGTGACGAAGGCACGGCACCACGAGAGGCAGTGTAGATTGAGACGACGTGTACGGTGGACGTTTAATAAAGTTGTGACCAGTTAAGTGTGTGTGTAAGTCGCCCAGTAACCACCATTCCTTGAGTAGAATACCCCTCACAACTGCTTCGCGACTCGCTCTGCGAGGCTTCTCGCGACTCTCCTTTGTTTGACGCTGTTTACGCCACTTTTCCCTTTCCTGCGGGATACCTCCCTTTACCACCAAATTCACCGCAAGGCCCTTTGTGATGCGTCGTTACTATTTATTTGCGACGCATCGCCTTCGCCTTCCCATCTCGCTGCGCCACTCACACACACATTCACAGTTTCATACTCGCTTGCACACGTTTAATTTATACATCCCACATCACTACCGAATAAAATTTACACATGAAATAGAATTAAACAACAAAATACCGTTCCTTGATCTAAATTTAATACATGAAAACATCAAAATAAAAACAAACTGGTATAGAAAACCCACGTGGTCAGGCCGTTATCTGAACTTCAACTCATATCACCCACTTAGTCAAAAAATAGCGATCATCCGAACATTAACAAACAGAGCACTTCGCCTATCACATCCGTCATTTCACAGTAAAAATATAGAAATCATCAAACAGACCTTACTCAACAACAATTATCCACCATCACTGACAAACAAAGAAATAGCCATTACAATAGACAAACTGTACAACACTAACAATAGAAACGATACATATCATCCAACCATCAGTACCACACACACGACACTGCCATACATACAACACTTCGCCACAAAAATGAGAAATCTACTAAAACCACTACACATAACAGTACACTTCAAAAACAATAACTCTATCCATCAAATCAGGGGCTCCATCAAAGATAAATTAAATACACTCGACCACATAGAAACAGTCTACTCCATTCCATGCCAAAACTGCGGGAAAGTATACATTGGCCAAACAAAACGGAAACTGAAAGAAAGAATAAGAGAACATAAAAGACCTCCAGTAGCCACACTTGCACATACAGCCCTAGTTGAACATGCCATACACAATAATCACACATTCGATTTCGATAACGTAAAAATACTTGACAATGAACATAATTACAAAAAGAGACTTTTATCGGAAATGCTACACATCATCCAACACAATAATAGCGTCAATTACAGAACAGACACAAATCACATTAGTAAATTTTATTTCAATCTTTGACACATATTCAAACTTCAAATAAAAACAGGACATACATTCAATAGCACATACACAGTAACACACACACATACAACTACATACAGAGACACACACACGGTCATACAATACGGTAACCTTTTCAAAATTCACACCAACACCTTTCGGCTTAGAGTCATAATGAGGCTTGAACAAAAAGTTTGTTCAACCTCGAAGATTCGCTCTTCTTTAAACACTTCATTTTCACAAGTTCAAAATTTACAAACACCGTTTAGCTTAAAATCAAGTAAGGCCAAGACCATAGAGAGTCCCCCCTCGAAGACTCGCTCTTCTTTAACAGCTTCATTATCATAAAAATTTTTTCAAAATTTCACAAACACCGTTTGGCTTAGAATCATTGTAAGGTTGGGACCAAAGAGAGTCCCCCCTCGAAGACGCTAGCTCTTCCTTCAAAAAACATCAATATATATATCATTTAATAATCCTATCAAAAATCACACCATCATTAATATACGTCAAACATGGTAAAATAGTGTTTTGTCCACAACGAGTCTATTCCATACAAAAATTAAACAATAATCTCTCATCACAATCCGACAACCGAAAAATACTTAACCTTTAATTATTACCAAAAATACGACACTCGATCCAACAAAACTGTATTAAAATCTACAACACAAGTCTGATTTCATATAATACACAGGCAATAGCACATACGCATTAACACACACACACAAATACTCATAGTAACATACACCTCACTATCCCCCACCAATACCGATTCTCAAACCAATGACACACTCTTTTTCCCCACTTGCAATAGAGACCGAAGTCACTGCAGCACCACAGGACCATCATTACACATCTCACCGGCATACAGTACAGTAAACGATGTTAGAACCCATTAGAAATACCAGGGCGCTTTTGTAAATTTTGTTTAAATTTTGTCAAAATTTCCACCAACACAAACACAAAAGTTTGTCCAGCCTCGAAGATTCGCTCTTCCTTAACTACTTCTGCATTATATAAAAATTTTCAAAATTAGTACAAACACCGTTCGGCTTAGATTCAAGTAAGGTTGGGACCATAGAGAGTCCCCCCTCGAAGACGTTAGCTCTTCTTTAACGAAACAATATACTACCAACATACATCGCTATGGGTAATTTTGTAAGTACTACTATAAAAAAACTACATATATTACAGTCTCCATATTACTACTCCACAAAAGTTCCTAATACTTACTGTTTAGGATTAAGCATCTGCGCAGCAAGCGAGCTGTTTTGCTTTCTTTGTCGATTGCGACAGCGCCTCTCGCGCTGTGACTTATGTATGTATTTCTCAGAACACCTGTTCGGGGATGCTCGTGTGACTTCGGTAATTTCCGCAATTTCGGCGACGCACGAGGCCGGCTCGGCCACTTTCTCTTCCTCTTTCCGCTTCGAGCCTACCGAGGAGTCACACGAACATCCTTTGTATCCCGAGCGCTTTGTACGCAACGCAAAAGATTTGTATCACCGTAATCATGTAAGCATCTCATTCTTGTATTTCTCATTTGTAGCGAATTGGTGTGTAGCCGGCACCAATTCTGCATAGTTAAAATCTATAAACTCTTTGTGTTATATTCATGGCTACGGGTGGGCAACCACGTGCTCGGACACAAGGGTCCACTAATAATGTTGTTATTGTAAAGTATTAATCATTGTACATTGTCATTGTAGAATACCATAATACACCATTCACGGTCGAAAAGATCTGGCTATTAATTCCCCCGTTAATTCCCCGTTGGTCTCATCTCCTCAATTTCACCTCCCACTCATCCCGCCTTCTTATATTCTCTCCTTCAATAAATTCTCTCTCTCAGTTTAACTCCGTTGACCATGATTACTCTCGTCTCCCTCCCTCACCGCATTTTCATTATTTCAAGTTTTTCCCATTCCCCAACACTTACTTCTGTACAATTAACAGCTGATGGGGACCAAATAAAGTGGTCGAAACGTACAAATATATTTCATTTCAACGTTCCTATTAACGGTCCTACCATCGCCGACATACGTTACACCTTCTACTTAAACCTACTTATAACCTACGCCCGCTCGCCCGATCTCGCCTCCTCTCGCACGCTCTCTCTCCGCCGCTCGCACCCCCCCCCCCCCTCGGACTTCCGTTTCCGCTCTCTCGCACACCCCCTTTCATCCATTCATCCACACACTCATTCGCCAAATCAATCTGTCGAAAAGCCATAGCCTTTTTTCCCAATCCCCCCTGAAAATCCTTTTCCCTAACCCCCACACCTGTCCCATCACCGCCGCCCCCTTCCTCACCCTTTCCTCTACCTGTTCATCCTGCCTCCCATCCCTCCTCATCACATACCCCAAATATCTGAATTTTGCCACCTCCTCAATTTCCCTTCCCGCCCACCTCCAACTTACCCTCTTCCACCCCGCCCCTTCTCTGCACCTCATAATTTTGGATTTCTCCACATTTACTGTCGACTTCTTCTTCTCGAAATATCTTTCCAGCACCGCCATCACGGCCCTCATCCCCCCCTCGTCCTCCGCCAGCACCGCTACATCGTCGGTATACGCCAGCGACCTTATCACGCACCCCCCCACCCGCACCCCACCCCACCCCCCCTTCTCCAGCTCCTCGTCCATGTCCGCCCGCATTAGGGTAAAAAGACAGGGGCTAATGGGACACCCCTGTTTCACCCCCCTGGCCGAAGTAATCCCTGTTAAAAAACCCAATAAAATCCACACAGACCCTGAAAGCTACAGGCCAATCAGCCTGTTAAGCACGCTTAGCAAAATCTTAGAACGACTTATACTTAACAACTACAAGTCCACCTCAATACCAATAAAATAATAATTTATGAACAATATGGATTCAGACAAGGTCACTCAACCATACAACAAATTCTTAGACTGACTGAACATGCAGCACATGAATACAGCAAAAACAGGAAATCCCAACTTCTACTGCTCGACTTAAGCAGAGCATTCGACGCTGTTTGGCATGACGGACTGATACACAAATTCAAACTAACTCAAACACCCCCAAAAATAGTAAACATCATCCAAAATTACCTCCAAGACAGGACGCTCCAAGTTCACTACAACGGAACAAATCATCTCCCAGACCCATCATAGCAGGAGTCCCTCAAGGCTCCATACTAGGGCCCATCTTATTCCAAATATACATAAACGATATCCCTAAACATAAAAACACAACAATTGCCCTCTACGCTGACGACACAGCCATACTGACCTCCTCCTGGCAACTAAATCAAGCTTCCAAATATCTTCAAAATCACGTAGACGCTGTTCTAACCTTCTTTGGGAACTGGAAATTACAAGTAAATCCAGAGAAAACCCAAGCTATGATAATAAGCAGGAACAACCCCGCAACACACACCCAAATCCAAATTAAAGGAACCAAAATATCCTGGCAAAGAACAGTCAAATACCTTGGCCTTACACTCTACCAAAGACTGTCATGGGGTCCAGCCATACAAGACAGAATTAAAAAATCACGCCCAGCCCTTAGATTTACTTTATCCACTCATAGACAAACAAAGCCCAATGAAAACAAATCTAAAACTACTCCTATTCAAACAATGCATCAGACTAATCCTACTCTACGGACACCAAATCTGGTGCACCGCTCCCCAACATTACATCAATCAATTGCAAATCACCCAAAACAAATATCTGAGAATTATACTCAACCTCCCAAAGGACACCCACATCCCTGGCCCACACAAAGCCGCCAATATCGCTACAATCAAAGAATACATTCACTCCTCAATCCAAAGTCTTTACCAAAGCAAACACCCTAACCCCACATTTAACCAACTAGGCACGCACAACATCCTGCAGATCACATACAAATTAAAAATACCAACCCCAATCACCCTTTTGCAAATACGTAACCCACACGACCCTCCAACTCGACCCTGAGGTTTTTTGAACTTTTCCTCATAACCCAATATCACGAGGCTAAAACCCATTCCCTCATCCATCACGAACCTCCTAAATTTTTCTCTCTAAACAGGTAATAGGAAAAAGATTTCCAGACACTGTAGACCACATCTCAGGAAAGATGCCAAAAAAAACCGCAAGTCGGTCGCGAGCAGAGCCAGAGCAGTCCAATTGTTCCACAGCATCCAGACTGAACAGCCGTTCTCTAAAGACTAACTAGAATCACGATATGATAGTATGAATCGACCGAGAATAATATATGGAAAGATCTTACGGCCCTGTTTCGGTCAAATCGAACAAAACAATGTTTTCAAAACAATTTCTTTCAATGGTCTCCGACGTTTCGATCCTATGTTGGGATCCTCTTCAGGGAGTATGAAAATATGTCTGTGGAGAAAATATGTAATCAAAATTAGTTGAAGAAAGTTTGATAAAGAATTATTAGTTAGAAAAGTTTCCATTCATAACTGAAATAATATGAATTATTATAATATGTTCATTATAGAAGTTGACGATTTATAATTATGTGTAAATTTGTTGGAGAAATCGATGGATATGTAGTTGATATCAGAAGTGTATGAAGAGTGGTTAATGATAAAAGTTTGTTTAAATTTAATAATGTTGAGGGTACTTACTATCATAAAACAAAGTTTTGTTTTTGGTAAATCAATCATATTAGGAATTTATTTTGTTTATTTGTTATCGTGATTACTAGTTATGTCGAAAAATGAATAAGAAGATAGATTGACTGAAGGTCCAAAAATTTTCTTTTTGAGTAACAACATTTTATGAGTAAATTGGGAAGGTCTTGATCATCCAGAAGTCGGGCTGTTACTGAGGTCTAAATGGTTTGAATGTGCTATTGCGTTGTGGGGTAACGGTTGGTAGTATAGTCAAAGCAGTCGAATATTGCGTATAAGATGTTGAAGGTTAGTTTTGAAAGGGCGGGAAGATTTGAATTTGTAAGAATGGAAACTATAGATTATTAACTATTAAGAATTATGTAACTATGTTTAATTATAGGTGGTATTCATACGTAACAACTTTTATTTTCAGAATGAGTTCGTTTTTGAATACACACCATTGAGACATACCGTCTGCTATTATTGTGTTTGTTTAAATTGTAGGATAGATGAGTACACCTCGATCTTTTACATTTATAATAGAAGGAGTGTACCGAGAAAATTCGAAATGACTCTAATTTAATAAATGAGTTTAAGCAGCACGGCGAGTTGTTGTTTATGGTTACAATCAACTACTTTTAAACCTGCTCTTGGGTACCGTCTGATATGTGATAAGTAGATGATAGGAAAGATTGTAGAGGAGGATAATAATTTTCTTAAATTTAATTATGGAGAAACATATATTGTTTTGATATCAATTATAAGATAGAAAAGGGAAGAAATGATGTGAGAAAAGTTAAGTTTTGTGAGTTGTATATGGATAGTTTATATTTGAGGGAAGAAAAGCACAGTATTTGAAAATTCTTTATTATATAGACCCGGTTGTTAATTTGTGTAATTTAAAAGAGTAAGCCGATGTGTAATAGTGTTGTCATCATAATGCTATCGTGCATCAAATGTCTTGTTTTATTCAAACAAATGGACATAGTAATCATAGACAACTGGCTTCTCGTATTTTAAATTGACACAGTTCGGGTGTTTTATGATTTCAATCGTTTCAGTAAATTGTCTAAGAAGGGTGTTCTTTTCTTGACCAAGTATGGTTATATTATTGAAATCAAAGAGATGATCATTTTCTATACTGTGTTTAGATAAGGCCGTTAAATTTTATTGTTGTGAAAATTTATTTCTTTTGTGTTCGTTGACTCTGGTATGTAAATGTCTAGACGTTTGACCTATATAAACTGAATTGCAATTAAGACATGGTATTCTGTATATTATTGAAGATTTATATTTATTTATTATATCATATATAAAAATTTATACAAATATATCAAAATCACTAGAGTATTCCTCAAAGAACACCCGAACTTAATGATACTAAAAGCAGATAAAGGAAATGTATCAGTGATTGTCGACAAGAACTTTTATATTCAAGAAATAGAAAAATTACTAAATGACAAAGAAACCTATATCAACACCAATTATGAATACACAGCTACCAACCAAAGCAAAAACAATGCGCTCATCTCAAATTGGCAAAAAAATAACTTCATATCTGATCAGATATATAAATCTCTACATTGCAATTCAGCTATTACAGCGAGAGCTTACGCTTTACCCAAAATCCATAAACCTACATTAAGTTGGCGTATCACAGTATCAACTATTGATACACCTACTTACAAACTCGCAAAATATCTTAGCCAAATAATTAACAATATTTTGGAAAAGTCAGATTTTGCAGCGATTGATTCCTGGCATATGGCAGAATTTCTAAATAACAAAACTATTCCAAATAATTACTCCCTAATCTCACTTGATGCAACTTCTCTATTCACTAATATTCCAATAGATACTGCATTGCAATGTATAGATAAAAGATGGCAAGAAATAGAAATATTTACCAAAAGACCAAAAATAGAATTCATTAAAGGTGTGGAATTTTGTCTTAAATCTAACATTTTTAAATTTAACAATAAGCTCTATAAACAATGCTTTGGATGTGCAATGGGGTCGCCACTTTCACCAACTGTAGCCAATTTAGTTATGGAAGAACTGGAAAATATTGTATTCAGGATTTAGATTTCAACATAGATTTTTATAAGAGATACGTAGATGATATCATATTAGCTTTACCTCAAGATAAAACAGATTCTATACTTAACACATTCAATAGTTTTCATGAAAGAATCAAATTCACAATAGAAATAGAAATGAACAACCAGTTACAATTTTTAGACATTAACATTGAAAAACAAAACAACAACGAACTACACATAGACTGGTTTCATAAAAAAACATGGTCTGGACGATATATATATCCTTCTTCTCAAGCCATCCTTATAAACAAAAAATTGGATTGATATACGGGTTAGTAGACAGGGCCATAAAATTATCACATACTAAAAATAGAGAAAAAAATTTAAAACTCGTCAAAGAAATTTTAACTAACAATAATTTCCCAATCAATTTAATTAACTCAACCATCAGAAGAAGAATTCATGATTTATATCATCCTTATTCTAAAGCCCAAAAGAAAAATAATAGAAACATTCAATATACATGGCTCAACACTGTCAAACTCCCTTATATAAATTCATTATCCACCGACATAGCTAGAACCTTAAAACAATTCGGATTACATACAATTTGTTACATCCCAAAAACATTAAATAACATATACCCGAATATCAAAGATAAGATAGACAATCAATATAAATCTTCAATAATATACAGAATACCATGTCTTAATTGCAATTCAGTTTATATAGGTCAAACGTCTAGACATTTACATACCAGAGTCAACGAACACAAAAGAAATAAATTTTCACAACAATAAAATTTAACGGCCTTATCTAAACACAGTATAGAAAATGATCATCTCTTTGATTTCAATAATATAACCATACTTGGTCAAGAAAAGAACACCCTTCTTAGACAATTTACTGAAACGATTGAAATCATAAAACACCCGAACTGTGTCAATTTAAAATACGAGAAGCCAGTTGTCTATGATTACTATGTCCATTTGTTTGAATAAAACAAGACATTTGATGCACGATAGCATTATGATGACAACACTATTACACATCGGCTTACTCTTTTAAATTACACAAATTAACAACCGGGTCTATATAATAAAGAATTTTCAAATACTGTGCTTTTCTTCCCTCAAATATAAACTATCCATATACAACTCACAAAACTTAACTTTTCTCACATCATTTCTTCCCTTTTCTATCTTATAATTGATATCAAAACAATATATGTTTCTCCATAATTAAATTTAAGAAAATTATTATCCTCCTCTACAATCTTTCCTATCATCTACTTATCACATATCAGACGGTACCCAAGAGCAGGTTTAAAAGTAGTTGATTGTAACCATAAACAACAACTCGCCGTGCTGCTTAAACTCATTTATTAAATTAGAGTCATTTCGAATTTTCTCGGTACACTCCTTCTATTATAAATGTAAAAGATCGAGGTGTACTCATCTATCCTACAATTTAAACAAACACAATAATAGCAGACGGTATGTCTCAATGGTGTGTATTCAAAAACGAACTCATTCTGAAAATAAAAGTTGTTACGTATGAATACCACCTATAATTAAACATAGTTACATAATTCTTAATAGTTAATAATCTATAGTTTCCATTCTTACAAATTCAAATCTTCCCGCCCTTTCAAAACTAACCTTCAACATCTTATACGCAATATTCGACTGCTTTGACTATACTACCAACCGTTACCCCACAACGCAATAGCACATTCAAACCATTTAGACCTCAGTAACAGCCCGACTTCTGGATGATCAAGACCTTCCCAATTTACTCATAAAATGTTGTTACTCAAAAAGAAAATTTTTGGACCTTCAGTCAATCTATCTTCTTATTCATTTTTCGACATAACTAGTAATCACGATAACAAATAAACAAAATAAATTCCTAATATGATTGATTTACCAAAAACAAAACTTTGTTTTATGATAGTAAGTACCCTCAACATTATTAAATTTAAACAAACTTTTATCATTAACCACTCTTCATACACTTCTGATATCAACTACATATCCATCGATTTCTCCAACAAATTTACACATAATTATAAATCGTCAACTTCTATAATGAACATATTATAATAATTCATATTATTTCAGTTATGAATGGAAACTTTTCTAACTAATAATTCTTTATCAAACTTTCTTCAACTAATTTTGATTACATATTTTCTCCACAGACATATTTTCATACTCCCTGAAGAGGATCCCAACATAGGATCGAAACGTCGGAGACCATTGAAAGAAATTGTTTTGAAAACATTGTTTTGTTCGATTTGACCGAAACAGGGCCGTAAGATCTTTCCATAACTAGAATCACTTTTGAACTTCGCGCAAAGAAGTCACTATTACAAGTATAGCAGCATACAGTTGGTACTTATTGTCTCCAACTTCAAGTCTCTATACGTTACACTTGAACTCCGGAGTTCCTAACTCTCATCGGTAATTGGTACTTAGCGTCTCCAATTTAATTCCGATATCTTGCTTCGGATTCGAGTCTTATCTCATTACTTCAGCGCGACTCTTATTATTATTCAAACTCAACTACGACTCACTCTGCTTGGACACTCGCTTCATTTATACTTAACTCGTTCAATTGTTACTAACTCATTCATTCTTTATTAATTAGTCCATTACTGGTTTCGTTTTCTATATTTTTATATGATTTCAAAATGGTTTATTGAACGTGAATCTATTATAAATTGTTGGTCTAATAGAAGTAGACTGTTCGCTAGTCGCTTATAGAATGCGATGCCCGTGACCGTCTTGACGACGATGGGCCGATTCGACACTCATCCCTTCTCTGGAAAATTAGTCAGAAAAAAAGGGAAAAGTTCCGCGGCAGAGAAAGGGCGCACGTGCGTCGCAGCGTCGCCGTGTCGAGCGTTTACGGTCGCTGTAACAAAAGACGCACTAGAACCCACTTGAGATGCACGAGTAACGCACGTGATCTGTTGACGTCTGTTTATTGCTACGCGATACAATTTATTACATCTGGCCTATGTTCTATGTCGACTTTGAGGTATGCTACGCAACATACGGTGAGGTGTACGGTGAGGTGTGAGGGGGAGGGGGGAGAGATGTTTTGGCTCGCAAGGGGATTAAGACAGGGGTGCCCGTTGAGCCCTATGCTGTTTAATATATTATTGGCGGATTTAGAGGAAAGCATGGAGAGAGGGAAGTGGGGAGGAATACGGCTGGGGGACGGGAAGATATATACGCTATCATATGCGGATGATGTGGTGGTGATGGCGGAGGAGGAGGTGGGTATGAGGGCGCTAATACCGCGACTGGAGAGGTATTTGGACAGGAAAGGCCTGGAATTGAACGTGGAGAAGTCGAAGATAATAAGGTTCAGGGAGGGGGGGGGGGGAGGTGAGGGAGACAAAATACTTGGGTTACGTCATCCAACAAAACGGTAGTCAAGGGGCACACGTAAAGGAGAGGATAAAAAAGGCAGCAGCGGTAATGCGGGAGGTATGGGGCGTGGGGAAGAGGATATGGGAGAGGGAATGGGAAAGGAGAATTTGGCTATTCGATGCCCTGGTGTGGCCGGTAATGGGGTATGGAGTAGAGATATGGGGATGGAAAGAGAGAAAAGAGGTGGAGAGAATACAAGAAAGATTCTTAAAGTGGGTAGTGGGAGTAGAATGGGTCACACCGGGATATATGATAAGGGAGGAAATGGGAAGGGAGCTGATAAGGGTAAGGGCAGGCAGGTGGGCGTGGAGATATGGGGAAAGGGTGAGGGAGGGAAAGGGAGGGGAAATAGCAAGGAAGTGCTGGGGGGAGATGGAGGAGAGAGCGAGAAAAGGAAAAGCAACAGGAAGATGGGAGATGGAAAGGAGGAGATTCTTTGAAATAAGAGGAATAACAAAGGGGAACGAGGAGGGGTTTGAGGAGTTGGAACGAAGGGATAGGGAGATGCAGAGGAGACAGAGAGAGGTGAAAATAAGAAAATCAAAAAATAACGAGTGGTACGGGAGAATAAAAGAGCAAGGGGTGCCGGCTTACATAAAGAACAAAATATGGTCGGACAAAAGAAAGAGGAGGATAGCGAGGGCCAGAATGGGGAACGAGGTAAAAAGGGGGAGATACTGGGGGTCGGAAAAGGAAAGGGAGTGCAGAATATGTGGGGAGGAGGAGGAATCGTGGGAGCACGTGTGGGAGAGGTGCAGAGGGTGGGAAGGAGAACAGAGAGATAGAGGGTCATGGAGGGATAATGCAAAAAAGGTGTTGGGAGGGGAGGGGAAGGGGTAGAGTGGTTGAGGAAATTGGAGGAGAGGAGGAGAAGAGCGGGGAAGGAGAAGGAAAAGGAGGAGGGAGGAGAAGTGGGGGAGGGGGGAGGGAGAATGGAGGAAGTGTAGGGAATGATGAGGAGAGAGAGAATGAGAGGAAGGAAACGAAAGTCGTGGGTGAGAGAGAGAGGGTGAGAATGGGGGAGAGAGAGAGAGAGGAGGAGGTCAGACTGTGGTTGTAAGTGGTAGTAGAAGTAGTGGTAAGATGCGGAGAGAGTAGAGAGAGGAGAGGATAAATAACGGAGTAGGTTAAGTTAGTTTATAAGGCGTATAGATAAGAAATAAGAAATAGAATAAGAGGCGAAAGATATGTAAGAAATTGTAACCCAAATGGGAACAACAATAAATTATACATACATACATACATACATACATACAAAAACGAGCAGGCTGCCGCGAACAGATCCGCTGTCTAGAAGCGAATGCGCTTAGACACGGGGAGCAACTAAAACGTTCTGGACGTGGCAACCAGACACTCAAAGCCGCGAAACCTAGCATTGTGTCCGAGGAGACAGCCGTCAGGCCGGTTCGTATTGTAAAAGCCGTAAAAGAGGAGGATCTTTTCCCGACTCCTTCGCGTCAAAGCACCCCTTTAACGTCCCAAGGTAAGAAAATCCGGGAACTAAAGGCATCGCTATTAGGTGACACCATTAGAGAGTGGCGCACGTTATTTGCACAAGCTATATCATCACCGAAATTCGACGCGAAAAGTGACGTGGACTGCGAAATAGCGTGGGAATTGCGTACGTTGACAGTGAGCCACGTTGTCTGTCCAGCGCGCGTACCCCCTCAAGATCGGCGGTTTGTAGTTTATACCTATAAGAGACAACAACTCTTGTATTCGACAGCGTAGACTCGTAAATCCCGGGCTAGCCCTAGGACTCAGTGAGTCTGTAGAAGGTTCGAAAGGAGAGCTAGACAGTGCGTTACGCGAGGCCCCATTTTGTCACCGAGGCCGCCGGACGTGACACACAAAAATTTGGTGACAGCGCTGGGATACGGTCGAATATACTCTCCCTTTGCGCGACGTAAATTCGCTGTTGAAGTGGTATAAATAGTCAGATTTCGCGAAAAATTTTTTCAAGCTTAGTTTTATTCCTTATATTTCTTTAAATTATCATAATGGAAACTCGCACGGGTAAAAAAACCGAACACACGGTAGAAGCAGAAGTGCAGGAGCTGCACAAAGCCGTCACAGCACGCGGGAGGAAGATGTTAGAGGAGGCAGAAAGATTAGTAACGGAGAAGCGCGAATTCGCAAAGTCAGAAATGCTGCTGCAAGAACTCGTGAGTAAGATTAATAAAGTATCCGACGAGATGGCGAAAATTAAAGTAGATGTAGCAGCACGACAATTACCGCATCCGTTAGAAAGGGGCGTAACGATGCCATCCACGTCGGGCATTTCTTCCGCATCAACCGCGATAGATAGCTTAAACCATACGGCAATATTCAGAGAACGCGACCGATCATTAGATCTACAGGTGGTGGAAGAACCACAACACAATTTTACAGAACTTTTGCCGCAAACTAGCCACACGCCGGAATATATTCTAAGAAGGGCAGCAGAATCTGTGCCTCCGTACGACGGAGAAGGATCCGTTTTTTCTTACATTCGTGCCGCGAAACGCGTGAAAGAAGTAGTCCCGGTACACGCGGAGGAACAGTTAGTGAAACTACTCGTAAACAACCTTAAACGCCGCGCGTACTTAGCTGTAGAAGACTACCAGTGTTACACGGTCGATAAACTGTGCGAAATTCTGAGAAATACATTCTCCCCACATAAAACGCTCGAGGAATATAGAGGAGAACTGTCGAAAATCTATCAAAATCTAAACGAACATATTCTAGACTATACGTCGCGAGTGCGCGATCTCCGTACCGCGATATTAGACTCACACAAAGCAGAGTACGGCGAAATACGCGAGTCAGATATGATCAACATCGACCGGCTTACCCTTAGAGCGTTCAGAAACGGCATGCCACCCTCACTGACAGCTCGCATGGACAACTTCGAATATCTATCACTGCCCGAAGCATATATGAAAGCACGCGACCTATACAGAATATATGAATTAGACCGCGACAGATACGGTATAGACTCGCCACCCAAACATCCTGTCGCGCCGCGAAGATTCGATGCCCTTGGAGAGCGCGAAAGACATGCGTATAAACAAAGCAGAGATAAATGCACGCGCTGCGGTCAGATAGGACACCGAGCCGACCGGTACTGACGCAGTCAAGACGCCCGACGCTATGACTCACCGCGTCGCGGACCACCGGCACAGCATTCAAATATGCGATACCAATATCAACCCCAACCACGGCAACGCGAGCAAATTGATTCACGGCAATACGGGCCGACTAAACGATGCACTTACTGCAAAAGAGGCGGGCATGAAATAGGCGAACGTCGTAAGAGACAGTATAATAACGAACGTGGGCAACAATCGGGAAACGCGCAGGGCCCTCAGCATCTCTCAGGCGCTGGACGAGAGGCAGCCCAAGCGAGAACGCGTCCGAAACAATTAATCGAAGAGCTGAGCGCAGAGTCTTCCACATTGGAAGCTACGAAGGAAGAATAATTCCGCAAGTCGCAGCAGAATCTCCGCAATTTCGTTAGAAGCTAGAGTTAATGATCGACACAGGCGCGGAACCGAACATAATAAAAATAGGCGCAGTAAGCGGAGATACACTATGCAACGAGGACGATGTAGTGGACATCGCAGGAATCTCAATAATTCCCATTTCTACATTAGGAACAGGAACAGTACATATACACTATTTAGGGCAGATTGTGAAATTTAACGTAGTCTCAAACGATTTCCCAATCCATACAGATGGTATTCTCGGCGCGGAATTTCACACAAAATCGGCGATAATACCATACATCCACAATTGCTTATGGTGGAAAAATCACTGTATACCATTTACGAATGTGACATGCGTTAAAGTACCACCGCGTACAAATATAGGCGTTAAAGTCATTATTGTTAACAAAGATACCGACGAAGGGTATATTGAGGCAAGAGATCTGCATCCGGGTGTGTTCTTTGGCGACGCAGTCGTGAAGAACGACAATGGACACGCATTAGCCCGCATAATTAACACAAACGAGCGAGAGGTCGAATTGATCATTCCCGCGGTAGAGTTACAGTCATTCGAAAAAGTCGAAATCCCTGAAGTGCGAAATTTTGGCGATCCGCCGCGTTACGAGTATCGCTGCGCATCCCGAAATCCTAATTCCCAGGTAGCAACCCCGGCATCTCCTATCCTAGGACGGAGAAAACACGGGCAAAAGCCTAAAATGACCACTCCCTCCCTAGGGCAGGGTAAGCAAGGTGGCAACACGAACCCTCACACGCACAAACACCGCACCTCCTTTTATGACCTCTCACCCACATCCGAAGAACGCGTTCCCTCCCTAGGGTTGGTAAACCACGTTTCGATCCAATATTCAAAATAAACACACTTACGGACTAAAACAAACTTGCTTCGCGCTACAATAAAGTCACAAAATCCCTTCGATTGGAAAACTTAAACGCAGAGGAAAACATACACGTAACAGAATTAATCAAAAACAATCAAGACCTTTTTCATTTACCCGACGAACCTTCAACAATGACGAACGCAGTGACGCATAACATTCCGACGACCGACGACGTCCCGATACATGTAAAACAATATAGATACCCCTACGCACACAAGGACGAAATCAACAGACAAGTAAACGAACTCCTGCAGAAAAACACTATCAAACCATCTTCCTCCCCATATAACTCACCTCTGTGGATAGTCCCGAAAAAAGCGGTTTCGAAAGGGCAGAAACGCTGGCGGATGGTCATCGATTATCGTAAGCTAAACGAGAAAACTTTGGGCGACGCATACCCTCTGCCTAACATTACAGAGGTTCTAGATCAATTAGGCAGCGCGAAATACTTTAGCGTCCTCGACCTCGCGAGTGGGTTCCACCAGATAGGCGTCGACGAGGCACACAAGCCAAAAACCGCGTTTTCGACTCCGCACGGGCACTACGAATTCGAGCGAATGCCATTCGGTTTAAAAAATGGCCCCGCAACATTTCAACGTCTAATGAATAACATCCTTTCTGGATTGCAAGGAAACGAACTCTTCGTTTACCTCGACGACATTTTAATCTACGCGAGCTCGCTTCAGGACCACCAAAATAAATTCAATCGTTTGGCGGAACGGTTAAGATCAGCAAATCTCTTACTTCAACCAGATAAATGCGAATTTCTGCGAAAAGAAGTGACCTACCTAGGACACATAATAGGAAAAGACGGCGTAAGGCCGAATCCAGAAAAAGTTAGCGCCGTAAGCGAATTTCCGACACCGCGAAAGGTGACAAATATCAAACAATTCATCGGCCTTGCGGACTATTATCGTCGCTTTATCCCAGAATTCTCACGTATAACGAAACCTCTAACTAGTTTGCTTAAGAAAAACATCCAATTTAAATGGACAGAAAAACAAGAAAGTGCGATGCAGGAAATTAAACAAAAACTTTGTACAGAGCCGATCTTGCAGTATCCAGACTTTTCAAAGCCTTTTGTGCTACCAACCGATGTGTCCGGATACGCTATTGGAGGCATTTTAAGCCAAGGACCGATAGGCGAAGACCTACCTATAGCATACGCTTCACGCGTTTTAAACAAAGCTGAGCAAAATTATTCTACAATTGAAAAGGAGTGTTTAGCGATGGTGCATTTCGTGTTACATTTCAAGCCTTACTTTTACGGCAGAAAGTTCATAATTGTAACGGAACATAAACCGTTAGTATACATAAATTCAGTAAAAGATATGATCTCTCGCTTGATGCGTTGGCGCATAAAACTAGAAGACTACTCTTACGACGTTGTATATAAGACCGGTAAAAATAACGTCAATGCCGATGTACTCTCTCGCAATCCCATTCCAAATCCAGTAAACACACTTCCGATTTCATACTCCTCCGATGAACCAATGTTCGATTGTCCTAGTACCTGGACCGTGGGATGGTATTTACGGCGCCCAAACGGAGACGGTCATATGCACTTCTAGGACTAGCAATTGACACCCGCCGAGCCTTAGTCCGAACCGAGAGGTCTGTTTAGACTCAGACATTCGTAACCATATATTTCACCCACCAAAACAGATGGCCCTCTCTCTTCTGAGAAGGGACGGGCGATAACTTAGCGAAAAAGTTTAAACAATGCTGTAACCTGAGTGGAGACTTCTGATTGGTGTACCATGGAAGAAAAGCATTCCTCTATGGTCCGGAGAGAGCACTTAAAAACCGGTGTTGCGAATTGATCTAGTTCATGGCGGGCGGCAGCAGCATACCCGCAGCTCTTTAAGCGCGGATCATAAACATACCACGCGCGCGAGCGGCTGTGATTGTTGCGTATTGAGAGCGGCTCGAGAAAAGAAAGCAGTAGTGACTATATGTCACTGTCGGCACGGATCATTTGAATAAAGAGTGACGGCAGGTCCTGGCGACACTGCCCCACTCTAGATCGCAATCGATACACTGCTCGATGAATAGCTCGCCTATCAGCGGCTCGCGTGACGCGCTATTGTCCGTGCAAAGGGACAAATCATATTTGCGAACAGCTCTTAGAAAAAACCTTGTACTTCCGTCCGCATCGATTCGGCACGAGGATCTTTCCCGCGCGGTCGATCGGCCATTATCGTCCTATTCCTGGTACCGTACACACGTGTGCAAACAGAGTAGTGAGTGAAAGAGCGAGAAATTCATCTGAGCATTAAAGAAACATCACAGCAGATTAACAGGCAGGTTCATATTCAAAATTGTGTAATCATTTTCATTGTTAATTTGCTGGCATTATTGTAACAGATCATCGACAAGACCAGCACGTTTTTCGTTGAACCGTTCGCAGGCGACTGTGTGGTTCCGCACTTAGCGACCAGTGATTCAATACAATTGGTAACTCATTTTGTTGCTGTTTCTATCAGATCACACTGTACATCTATTTATTTATTTATTGTGAATTAATCACCGTGTGTACTCTTACAATAGAAAAACTCAGCTAGTAATCTCGTGCAGTGGCTGATTGAGCAGCTCACAAGCACTTCGCCTGCTTATAGAAAAGGTACTGTTCACATTTAATTGCAGATCATTGTTATTGAAATAAAAAGTACAGAACACAGCATCTTGTCCAGTTATTTAAGCTTGTCTGTCACCAGACTCCTTATACGAATCCGGCTCTTGTCCCTTTCTTTTAACATCTTGAATTAATAATACAGTCCACTTACATCTCTACCAAACAGTGATCATCGATCAATAGCGCGCCGACTGCCTATTGTTCGTTACGCGCCAATCGGGAGTGGACACGACTCCTGCGTGTCCAAATGCGGTGACAAATCACCGATCGATACAGGATCACATGTTCGTGCAACTTCCGTCTTCCTCGCGAGAAGAAAGCCGGTACAGGAAGTCGGCCATTCTGTTACTTGTACTGTGGCAAGGAGCACATCTCGTTGAGCAGATCAAGCGAAAAAGTGATCTTTTGTGAGGCAATAACAGATAAAAAGGATCAGATCAGAACGGAACAATCAGCCAGGCTATAGGCATAAAGCCCAGATCAACATCAGAGCAGAGCCAGAACGAGGAGGACGATTTACGCCCGTCTCTCAAACCGACTGGTAACGGCCACGTGCGGACACCACCTTGGCACGGTAAATTAAGACAAGATTTCTGCTCGCAATGATCACAAAGAAAGTGTGTGACAAAATATATTTATTTATTTAAATGGGAGAGCCCTGATCAATACATGATCGAATTTTCATAATTCCACACGTGATCAAAGTCACACACTACGCAGATCTATTTCTTAAACTCATGATCTATTTATTAATCAAGATCTGATCAATAAATTCATATTTATTTTTTAATTGTGTGCATTCATTTCCCCACAACTGTCACCAGACTCCTTATTCGAAATCCGGCTCGGTATAATTCATTAACACCTTAAACAAAATACAGTCCACATTAGAACTTTACCAAACAGTTTTTGGTCCTTCGAGCCGGATGTCTGGTCAGCTGTGGGTGTGAGTGTGTGATCAAGTGCAACATGTGTGTAAAGTGTCAGATCTGGGAGATCGGTACAGTTCATAACACACATGAGACTCATTCTGCTCGTTGCCTCACAGATTATCAAGATCAGATCAAGATCATTCAAGAAGTCTAATCTAGATTAACTAGACATGGACAAAGAGCAGATCAAGGAGGCGTCTGACAAGACGGAGACCAACTTGAGTGCTGATCAAAAAGGAACTGATCAAAAAACAAGCACTGATCAGAGCACACTGGAAGTTCCGGCAGGGGAGCAGCAGACGCGTCCATCATCACCAGTGTTAATGCAGTCTTCTGCTAATGAATTTAAAATTCAGAACCAGGTGGCAAGACCCGGCATCCTGACGGAATTATTGGAGGCTCTACAGGATCAAAGACCCGCTTTCGTGAAGGAGGTGGAAGGAGTTTCCCAGCAGGCAAAGGAAGTCTGGGCCGAATTTGCCAGGGATCATGAACTGCTGCGAGATTCGTGTAAAAGGGGATTTCTTAGTCACCCGTATATGACAGGGAAGTATTATGAGCGAGCCATGAAGGCATACTACTCTATAAATTCAGCCATCCTGACAATAAGAGCTGATCTTAACAAGAAGAGCCAGATCATGGTCCCACGAACTGATCAAGTAAGGAACAGATCAGTCCTGCCAGAGCTGAAGCTGCCCCAGTTTATTGGAGATTACGCGGCTTGGCCAGGGTTTAGAGATCTGTTCACATCAATGGTGATAGACAATGATCAGATAAGCGATGTGGAGAGGCCTCCATTATCTTAAGACCAGCGTTAGTGGAACTCCAGCCGAAATGATCTCAAGAGTGCCGATGTCGAACGACTTGTTTCTACCAGCTTGGAACCAATTAATCGGGAGGTTCAATGACAAGGACAGGCTCATCATGTCCTATGTCGAACGGCTCTTTTCAGACATCACACCGGTTAACAGAACAGCTCGTGATCTAAACCGCCTGGTCAGCTCAATTACAGAGAACCTAGATGCTCTCAACGCTCTGGGAGTTCCAACACATCATTGGAACTACGTAATCATACATTTAATCACAAAACGACTGGACTCCACCTTGCGAGAGGCATGGGAGGTGAAACGCAACTCAGCTCAGGAGCCCATGAACCACGAGAGTCTGATCAGCTTCATAACATCAAGGGCCAGAGCCTTGGAAGCAATAGAGACCAGATCGACTCACCACGAGAACAAATCAGTGGTACAAAAACAGAGGAGCCTGCCCACGCGTGCAGCGTATGTTGCAGCGATCTCAGACCAGGATCCGACCAACTATCCTTGCGATTGCTGTAAGGGACCGCACTACATTGCCGCGTGTGGCAAATACCGGGAGCTGCAGCCGACAGAGAGGTACAGGCTGGTAACAGAAAACAGGCTGTGCTTCAATTGCCTGGGCCATCACAACCTGGCCAATTGCACCTCGAACCGAACGTGCAAGACGTGCAATCAGAAGCACCACACGTCGATCCACATGCCGTGTCTCAAGGCATCCACATCGCAGGCCAGATCATACGATCAGAGCACAAGCCGAGCTCAAAAGTGAGACGGATCAGTGCCATTTCGCAAGCCCAGATCAGTAGAAGTCAGCACAGATCGGGATCATGATCAAAAGGAATCCGAATTTGATCAACAGAACAGATCAACACACTTCAGACCAGATCAAGAAACAAATCAACCAGAATTCAGACTAGATCAATGGAACAGATCACTACTGGCAACAGCAGAAGCACAGCTCATTACACCATTTTCTGCTCATCCAGTAAGACTGCTCATAGACCCAGGATCAGAACTTACATTCGTCTCCAACAACATTGTCAGAACAAATGCATTGAGCAGGCATCAATCGTCATTTTTGGTCACAGGAATGTCAGGAATGCATGCTACTCGTACAAGAGGTGTCACCACGTTTACGCTCAGATCAAATTATTCGTCACAGTGCGTCAACATCATTGCACATATAGTGAACAAAATGACGAATGACTTACCATCATTCAGAGTTACACCTCAAGAGTGGCCTCATCTTACATTGTTACAACTAGCAGATCCTGACTTCCTAATTCCACGCCCTGTTGACATCTTATTAGGGGCAGACTCTCACGTTCGGATCATAGAAGGATTAATCATTAAACATGATTATGTATCGCCAATGGCTCAATTGACAGCATTTGGATGGGTAGTTCTTGGCCCAGTACAAGGGAAAGCCACTGCAACACCTCAATCATTTCATACTGCAGTGGAAACATCAGATGACAGATGTCAAGAGTTGCTCGGAAAGTTTTGGAAGCAAGAGGACGAGCCAATAAGAAATGATCAAGAACTATCGCCAGATGAACAAGCATGTGAAAAACATTTCAGATCAACGCATACACGGGACGAATGTGGAAGGTATATAGTGAGAATTCCGTTAAAAACATCAAGAGACAAGCTCGGAACCTCCTATGTTACTGCTCAACGATGTCTGTTTCGACTACTCAAGCGACTCAACAATGATGAGGAATACAATCAGTCATATTGCCAATTCATGAAGGAATATGAAGATCTTGGTCACATGAAGCGTGTACCAATACAGGGCAGGCCGTTACAAGAAACTGATCAGATCAATGATGACCGATCAAACGAGATGACCTTGGCACATGATGCTTCGGCACCAGGAGGGTTGAGGGTCTCTGGAGATCGATCATCAAATCATGTTCAGACTACCGGCCCTTATTACCTTCCTCATCATGGAGTGTTCAGACCAGATCGAAGTACAACAAAGTTAAGAGTCGTGTTCAACGGATCCAGTCCAACAACAACAGGCGTGTCTGTGAATGATATTCAACACATAGGAGCAAAACTTCAAAAGGACATCCTTGATATATTGCTCTGGATTCGACAATACAAGTATCTATTCACGACAGACATCACGAAAATGTATAGACAGATCAAAGTTCACGAAGACGATTGGGATTTGCAAAGAATCATGTGGATCGATGAACAGCTCAATATGGTGCCTTATCAGTTGACAACTGTAACGTATGGTACGAGATCAGCACCATTTCTAGCAGTCAGATCACTTTTACAATTAGTAGAAGACGAAGGACATCGATTCCCTCTTGCAATTGAACCAATCACGAAAGGCAGATATGTCGATGACATTTTTGGAGGATCAGATCAACTAGAAAAGCTGGTTGAAATCTCAGATCAAGTAACCCAGCTCTGCAGGGCGGGTGGATTCCCATTAGCGAAATGGCACAGCAACAGTACAAGGTTCATGAAAGAAATTGCTCAAAAAACATCGACAGATCCAGAGTCAGATCCAGAGTCAGATCCAGAGTCAGATCCAGAGCTTACATTCGAAGATAGCAGCACCAAGATCTTAGGCTTGTCATGGAATGCTCAGAAGGATCAGTTCAAGTTCAAATCAAACCCACCATGCTCAAGTTCCAAAGTAACGAAGAGAGTGATTTTATCCGAGACAGCCCAACTATATGATCCACTTGGATTTCTGGCACCGTTCATTATCAAGGCAAAAGTTTTACTGCAAGAGCTTTGGCTGGAGAAGCTCAAGTGGGATGATCAAGTATCAGATCAAGCCAGTTTCAAATGGATATCATTTAGAGAAGAGCTAGACGATGTATCTGAAATTGCAATTCCCCGCTGGATCAACATAACGAGCAAATCAACAGTGGAATTGCATGGATTTTCGGATGCATCGCAATTAGCAACTGCTGCTGCTATCTATATCAGAGTAGAAAATCCAGGTGAACAACCAAAAGTTACATTGATCTGCGCCAAATCAAAGGTTGCTCCGCTCAAGAGACTGTCCATACCAAGACTCGAGCTCACAGCTGCACTGCTCGTATCGAAGCTTATGAAGCATGTGCAGCAAACATTAGAACTGACCGGATCAAGAACATATCTATGGACAGACTCGTCAGTTACGCTCACCTGGATCAGATCACATCCATCAAGGTGGAAGGACTTTGTCAGAAACAGAGTGTCAGCAATTCAAGATCTTACTCCAAACAGCGTATGGAGATTTTGTATGGGATTACTGGTTTGGGCTGGGGACAGCCCCCGGGAAGGACAAACCGTAGGGCAGAAGGAAAACCAAAAGAAGGGAATAGATTAGGGAAGGTCACGGTGGTGGACTTGCGGGAAGGAAGGTGCAAGAGAAGGAACAATAATTAAATGGGAAGAGAAAAGGAGATGTAGAAAAAGGACTATGTAACAAAAATGTTAACCAAAAGGTTTTTTCCACCTCTAACTCTTTTACTCTTGATACAGAAACGGTAGTTCGCTCTCTCTCTAATTCACCTTATCCTTTACACGTGCGCTTTGCAAGTGAGGTGAGCGCGACGCTCCGACAGGAGCGTCCTCGCGAGGCGCCGTCGATTAACCGGGGCGCACCAATAGCGATAAGCACTGCGCGGATCTCCCAATACGATCATCGCTCATGGGTGACGCAGGCCGCAGCCGCGAGCACGTGAGCGAGGGAGGGACGCCGATTGGGTAACGCGCGCGAAATGAGCGCTACCCGGCGGCGATCGGGAACATCGCCAAAATCCGGAACAGCCCATGATGACCATAATATCTTACCATCATTTCATCGATGGATAAATTTTGTTCAAAAACGCCCCATCTTTGAAAATTCTTATTTACCTTATCTATCAATGGTCTAAGTTTGAATGCCTTGTCATGTTTATTTTCATTTGCTTTGAAATTGTCTTGAAAATGTATATTAGATTTTATATCAATATAAGCATTTCGACTCATCGCATCTTTCACCAACTGCACTCCTAGATCTTCACTCTCACTCCAATAGTCCCGTTCACTAGGTAAACTGTGATAACCGGAAAATATCAAAAATCCCAAAAATATCTTTATATCTTCCACACTGACTTCAAAATTCTGTTTATTTTTATTACTAATTGCGTAACGCTTAGTTTCTACCACAATATGTTCAAAAGTTTCTTCAGAAAATAGTTTTTCAAAGGTTTCCAACATGGAACAGGTTTCCATATCTTGACCTACATTTTCAAAGTTTTTATTAGCACTGTTTCCCGCGGGCCAAGGTTTATAAGTTGGTGAAATTATTTGCCAGTTGGGTTTGTCAACAATTCTGCGCTTTGAAAGCGGTTCCTCATGTCTCGAAGTAGACGGTAAACGTCTGGCCAAAGGTACGTTATCATCATCTTCATCAGACGATAAGTCCAATTCTGTAGTCCCCGCAATATCCAAAATTGTAGGTGCACCCAACTCATCATCATTTACATTTTCCTCGTCTGTAAGCCCATCTACTTCAGGAGGAAGAGCCAAAATATTTGCATTTATTTCTTCAGAAGATGCATACTCGACGGCTTCCTCCAAAGTTAAAAAAGTTTTTCGAAACATTGGTTAAAAAACTGCAATGTAACAAAATAAATTGAGGGACAATGCGGCGATGGTAGGACCGTGTGTAGTTACAATACAGTGTATGTACGTTTCGACTATTTATTTTAGTCCTCTTCAGCTGTAGGATTACATAGATGGTGTAAAAATTTTTGTGGAAATAGTTCAGAATGATATTAAACATCGTTCAGATTAATATTGTTGATAGATTTTTGATATAACTTACAAAAGTGTAATGTAGTGTTTCTTGAATTTTATAGTCGATTTTGTGTTATGTTTAGTTGGCACTTGGTAATGTTCTGAATTATAAATATGTATTAGATTTATATTTGCAGATATGATAATGTTAGGTGGTCAGGTATCTAGAATTAATTCGCTTACCTTCAATCCATTTTGATTTTTTTATGTGTCCTTAAAACTAGTTAATTTCTTGATATATTGTAATAATAATCAACTAAGCCGTATGGGTGTTGGTAGAATTTGGAAAAGATTTTGAACCAGGACTACGCGGAGTCCCTATTCGTCTACACTGCTAGTACATCTATGCGGTCTCACCGAAGTGAGCCGTTCGAATTCGTACTAGCAGCTGAATCGATGTTGATCGGAGGACAGTTGAAGTAGGAATGTCCAGTGCAACTGTATTGCGAAGAGCGTCGATTTGGGATCTGTAGATGGAAAACGTTTTGATTGGTCATATGTCACGTGTGGTTACTGAGGTTGGGATAGGTAAGAAGAGTTAGATTCGTGGGGAGGAAGGGGGGGTTTTGGAGGGAAAGGAAGGGATATGGTTTAAGACGAAGAAGCTATATGTAGGAGGGAAGTGGGGTTGAGGGAGTTTGGAAGGATGGGACGTATCAAACTGTTATTTATACCGGGTGATGTTATTGCTATTGTTATAGATTTAGGTAAAATTTGCTGAGGTGTTCTGTATCTGTACGAAAGTTTACTGTGTTATGATTTTGAATAATGTTTAACATTTCAGATATATTGCGTTTTTTGTAATGGTTTTCAATGTCTAAAATTTTTGGATTGTTGAAATCGAATTCGTGTTGTTCTAATATTGCGTGTTCAACTAAAGCTGTATGTGCTATTGTAGCTGTAGTAGATCTCTTATGTTCTTTAATTCTGTCAATTAGTTTTCTCTTTGTGGACTTCCGTTTCCGGGTGACTGGGGAATGCATGTGGTGCGAGTGAGGTGAGAGGGAGAAGTATGAAAGAAGAGAGTAAGAGTGAGTAAAGAGTGAAGAGAAAGTGTGCACGGGGCAGAGGGGATAAGGAAGTGGGTGAGGGAGTGGTAGTGGGCGTTTCGGTGCGAACGGGTGGGTGGAATAAAGAAATAGGAAAGGCGAGCTAGTGTGGAGGTTAGGGCAGAGAACCTAGGTGAGGTGGGCGAGAGGAAGAGGGAAAGAGGAATCGCAGAGGCATCTAGCGGGTGCGGTGGAAAGTAGAGAGGCGAGAAAGTGATCTGGGATAAGGGAGGTTGAGGGAGGGAAGAAGAGGAATGGAAGGTGATATTAGGAAAAGTGAGATAGGGATGGCAATGGGAGGGGCGAGGGGAAGGGGAGAAGGGAGCGCAGAGACAGGAATGAGGCAGAGGAAGTTGGAATTTGGGAGAAGGGGGAGTGGAGGGGAAGGAGGGAGTCTAGACAGGCTGTCAGGCAAGGGAAGGAAGCGCAGTGAAGGGGCGAGTGGGGAGGGAAGGGAGGGTGAGAAGCAGGAGGTGGATAGAAGGCAAGTAAGAATGTGGGAAGAGGTCGTGGAGCAGTTGACGCAAGGAATTGGGGAGATGAGGAAGGATGTTGAGAGGGAGGTAGAGGGAAGGAAGGAGAGCTGGAGGATGGATGAGGAGAGAAGGGAGGAGAGCTGGAGGAAGGAGGAAGAGAGAAGGGAGGAGAGCTGGAGGAAGGAGATGGAGGAGAGAAGGCAGAGAGGGTGGATTGAGTGCGAGGCGGAGAAGGGGGAAGGAGGGAAGGCCCCGGCAGGTGACAGAGGAAAGGGAGAGGTAATGACAGAAGCGGGTCTGAGGCAGACGAAGTTGGAATTTGGGAGGAGGGGAAGTGGCGGTGAAGGGAGTAGTCGGGACAGGTTAGCAGGGAAGAGAAGAAAGCGAAGCGTGGGAACAAGGGGGGAGACGGAAGAGGGGGCGGGAGGGGGCGAAAAGCCGGTGGGGACGCAGGGGTGGTGAGTATGCTGGAGGAGTTTGGAAGGAGATGGTTGAGGGAATTGGAGGACGTGAGGGAGGAGAGGAGGAGGGATAGGGAGGAGAGGAGGAAGGAGAGGGAGGAGGGGAAGAGGGAGAGGGAGAAGGAAAGGAAGGAAGAGGAGAAGAGAAGGGAGAAGAGCTGGAGAGAGGAGGAGGAGAGAAGACAGAAGAGGTGGGAGGAGGAGGGAAAATGGAGGGCGAGTGTAATGGAAAGACTGGAAAAAGTGGAGAAGCAGATGGAGGAAGAGAGAGGAGAGAGGAGGAAGTTAGAGGAGAGATTAAAAAAGGGAGAAAGCAGTGGGGGGGAGGGACTGGAGGGAAAAAGGGAGATGGAAATTAGATGGAGACAGGTGGAGTTGAAGGTGGACAGGGCGGAAAGGGCGAGACGAAGAGAGAATGTGTTAATTAAGGGAATAAGGGTGGAGGGAGGAGAGGGGGAGTTGGAGAAGGAGGTAAGGGAGTTATGGGAAGTTATGGGGGTAGAGAGGGGAGGGATAAGGGAGATGAGGAGGGTGGGGAGGGGTGATAAGGAGGGAAGGGGGATGGTGGTAGTGAAGTTGGCAGGAAGGGAAATGAAGAGGAAGATTATGGATGCGAAGAGAAAGCTGAGGGGGAGAAAGGAGAGGGTGGAGGATGATATGACAGGAGAGGAGAGAAAGGCGAGGTGGAGAGTGGAGAGAGAGGCGGATAAGGAGAGAGAGAAGGGGAAACAGGTGAGCGTGGGTTATTTGAAAATGTGGGTGGATGGGAAGGTGAGGTTCTGGGATGAGGCGAGGGAGGAGTGGGTGGGGGGGAGGGGAGCAGAGAAGGGCGGGGCAGGAGGGGTGGGAGCGGGGGGAGAGAGGAGGGAATGGAGGAATGAGTGTTTGAATGGGATAGAGAGGAGAGAGTGAGTGAGGGAGAGAAAGCGGAAACGGAAGTCCGAGAGCGAGCGTGCGAGCGGGAGAGAGGGTGTGCGGGCGGGAGAGCGAGCGTGCGAGCGGGAGAGAGAGCGAGCGTGCGAGCGGGAGAGAGGGTGTACGGGCGGGAGAGCGAGCGTGCGAGCGGGAGAGAGAGCGTGCGAGCGGGAGAGGGAGCGTGCGAGCGGGGGAGTGAGCGTGCGAGCGTGAGACAGAGCGTGCGAGCGGGGGAGCGAGCGGGGGGTGAGAGGCGAGCGGGCGAATGTGCGAGCGGGAGAGAGGACGAGCGGGCGTAGTAGGTTAGGTAAAGGGTAGAATTAGGAGGGTTTCTAGGTTTAAGTAGGATAAGATTTTATGTAGAGAGTTGGAAGGAGTTTGTTAATCCCGAGGGAAAACAAATAAAGATTATATATATAGTTTTCTCTTTGTTTGTCCAATATAAATTTTATTACAGTTTTTGCAAGGAATTGAGTAAACTACTCCTGCTATTTCATTTTTGTCTATTTTGTCTTTAGTGGTGCCTATGAGTCTTTGGATGGAATTTTTATTGTTAAAATGTATGTCTATGTTATGAGTTTTTAATAATCTGCGGATTTCTATGGCAAAATGTTCAATATACGGAATTGTTAAATGTGTGATGATCGTCTGACCACCTAACATTATCATATCTGCAAATATAAATCTAATACATATTTATAATTCAGAACATTACCAAGTGCCAACTAAACATAACACAAAATCGACTATAAAATTCAAGAAACACTACATTACACTTTTGTAAGTTATATCAAAAATCTATCAACAATATTAATCTGAACGATGTTTAATATCATTCTGAACTATTTCCACAAAAATTTTTACACCATCTATGTAATCCTACAGCTGAAGAGGACTAAAATAAATAGTCGAAACGTACATACACTGTATTGTAACTACACACGGTCCTACCATCGCCGCATTGTCCCTCAATTGTATTATGGATCGTAGGTCACTACATGTAAACATACTCGGCGCTCATCATCAAAGGAAGGGATCCTACTTCGAGAAACTTCGTCATACACAAGGACACAACGTAGTAAGATCACTAAAACGTTGGATAAATCTAACCAAGAACTATAGAAAAATCGTACAACAGAGAAAATTCCTTTTAACGTGTAGACAAAAAAAGTTTTTACCACAACATCTAGAGAAAAGTATAATCACCAAGTTGTTTTTCCATACATATGAATCAAAAAAACAATTTGATATTACTGTAAAAAAATTTTTGTGGAAAATATTAAATCATGAACTTGAAGATTGCTTTAGACAGGAACAGAAACTTTTGAAACAACTTAACAATATTACAAAATACATAGTAAAAAAATTAAATCACGACCGAGTACAAGAGTTTTTCGATACCCAAAATAGTAAAATTAATAATTTCGAACAAAAAACAATTCAAAATCACACAAAAAAGTTTACATTCTTGGAACGTAAAAAACGAATGAATTCGAACAACTGCCTGAATAAGATCGACACACATAAATGGTTACACAACAACTCTAACACTAGCCTACCAAAGGATATCGAAAAATTTTTAGCTCTAGGTAGTAATTTTAATTTACAATATAACAAAAAGAATTTTCCCAAAAACACTATTATTAAAGAAATAGAAAACAGCTTAGACAAATTATCAGACGAGAAAACCAAAGATCATATAAGATATAACACTACCGAATTAATTCATAGATACAATAATTCTAAAAACAATTCAAATAATTATAACTTTTTTTCGAATCTTGCTAACAAAACGAAAACCTTCCTTACAGAACACTCGAATATAATAGTTACAAAAGCAGATAAGGGTAATGTTACTGTGGTTATGGATAGATCTGATTACCAAGAAAAAATGAATACGTCATTAGATGACAAAAACACTTACCTAGAAATTAACAAAAATCCGATTAATAAATCCATCAATTCAGTAAAAAATCTGGTTAGAAATTGGCACGACAAAAAATACATAGATTACTCCACTTATAAACGATTACAACCTAACGTCATATTACCTAGAATCTACGGACTACCAAAGATCCATAAACCCAACGTACCACTAAGACCAATAATTTCCAGTATTAATTCACCAACATACAGTTTATCAAAATACCTTATAAAATTAATAGAACCTATTATGAACAAAAACCTATTTTCCTACACCGCTGATAGTTTCAAATTTAAAGAATTTATTGATTGCATAACCATTTCAGAAAATTATAATCTCATATCCTTAGATGTAACTTCCTTATACACGAACATACCTGTTAACCTAGTTGTAGCAAATATAAAGAATAATAAAAATAAAATAGTTGATACAAAAATTCCAATAAACGAAATCACTAAAGCAATAGAACTAATCATGAATAACACATATTTCACATATAACAATAGATACTTTCAACAAACATTTGGCCTTCCCATGGGTTCTCCCTTAGCACCAATACTTGCTAATATTGTAATGCAGGGATTAGAAACTTCATGTTGCTCACAGTTAAAATTCACATTACCGTTTTACAAAAGATACATAGATGATATCATCACAGCAATCCCCCGTAACGAAATAGATTACATCAAAACCATTGTAGCCGACCTGTAAGCGCCGACTCCGGACGCTCCCAGAACGTTCGCCGCACGATACGCGAGCCTTCTCGAAGCGACCGAACAGGCACGTTCGAGAAGCCGAACGTTCCCGAAAAACCAATCAAATAAATACGCGGCCGTGATTGGCCGCGGCAGTCAGTCAGTCAGCCTTACGACAACAGAGCACACTGTACGCAACCCGCTAGACATCGGTAGCCTATCCGCAGGCGCAATACTATATATATATCGCGAGTGTATATATCTAAAACTTGTACGAGCGACTGTAATAAAGTGTATAATAACTACACCGGCCTATCGATCGCTGCAGCGTCCCATCGGACCCAAACCTATCATCCTCACTGGTGACCCCGACAGAAAAGGAACATGTCGCTGGAAGACACGGCCAAACCACTCGCACCGGAGGTTGCGAAGGTAAGCATCAAGGCACCACCTTTCTGGAAACCTAAACCGGCTCTCTGGTTCGCGCAAATGGAAGCTCAGTTCAAGACCAATGGAATCACGGTGGACGAAACAAAGTACAATCATGTAATTCAAGCCATCGAGACCGAAATCTTGGTCGAAGTCAGCGACATCGTAACCGCACCGCCAAGCCCAGACAAGTACGAGGCCATAAAAACTCGCCTCATCGCGACATTCGAGGACAGCGAAGAAAAGAGACTCCGAACACTCCTCAACGAACTCGAACTAGGCGACCGGAAACCATCGCAACTTCTAAGACAGATGCGGGATCTGGCAGCAGGAAAAGTTACGGACAACGTCCTCAAAACCGTCTGGCTACAACGACTGCCCTCCCAAGCACAAGCGATCTTAGCAACAAGCGAAGATACATTAGACAAGCTAGCACAGATGGCCGACAGGGTAACAGAAATTTGTGCACCGGCAGTCTGCAACATCGCCACCGAAACACCTGCCCGCACTGCAGATTTGCAAACACAGATTGCCGAACTGACAGCACAAATGCAACAATTCCGCACCGAACTGGACGCAGCCCGGCGACATCGCCCAAGCTACCGAGATTACGGCAGGCGAGATCGCAGCCGCAGCCAAGGCCGCCGACGAAACCGCGCACCCACCCCAGCCAGGGAGCGCAATACGAGCCCTTGTTGGTATCACAAGAAGTTCGGCGACAAAGCAAGAAAGTGCGAGCCACCCTGCTCGCATCCCAGCGCATCTCAACCGGGAAACTAGATACCCGGGTATTGGCGGCGACACATATCCGGGACCATCCAACGCGTCGCCTTTTCATCCGCGACCCGGCTACAGGCAACAATTTCCTTATCGACACCGGAGCGGATGTATCAGTCATTCCAGCACGCAGAGAGGACAAACGGCACCGCGCAAGACTCACACTGTACGCAGCGAACGGCACGCCAATCCCGACCTATGGACACAGACTTCTCCAGGTCGAACTGGGACTTAGACGAAGTTTCCGATGGCTGTTCATCATTGCAGGCACACAGAAAGCGATCATCGGCGCGGACTTCCTCGTCCACCACGACCTCACCGTGGACCTGCGACGAAAATGCTTACGAGACGGCGCAACCGGCCTGACCACACTCGGCAAAGTATGCGTGGATCAAACACCACGAATTTCGGTCATTCGCGCGGGAAACCCATTCCAAGAGCTACTCAGGAAGCATCCAGCGCTCACCCGGACCACGATCCTGCCCCCCAAGGTACATCACAGCATCGAACACCACATCGACACCAAAGGACCTCCGATCGCCGCACGTCCAAGACGATTACCACCTGATAAGCTCAAGGCCGCAAAAGAGGAATTCCAGTTCATGATGGAACAAGGGCTGTGCCGTCCTTCCAACAGCCCCTGGGCAAGCCCACTACACCTGGTGATGAAAAAGACGGGCGACTGGAGGCCATGCGGGGACTACCGAGCACTCAACGCAGTCACAATACCCGACCAATATCCAGTACCACACCTCCAAGACTGCACGTATCTCTTGCACGGCGCAACTGTATTTTCCACGATAGACTTAGTCAGGGCCTACCAACAGATCCCCGTAAAAGAGGCGGACATCCCCAAGACAGCAATTACCACTCCTTTCGGCCTATTTGAATTTCCTTTTATGACCTTCGGATTGCGCAATGCAGCACAAACCTTTCAGAGGTTCATGAACGAAGTCACCGCTGGACTGGACTTCTGCTTCGTCTATATCGACGACGTCCTCATTGCATCAAAAACTCGGGACGAACATTTACAACACCTAGAAATTCTATTCCAACGATTGGAGCAATATGGCCTGGCCATTAATCCGTCAAAATGCACCTTCGCCGCGGAGGCAGTGACCTTCCTCGGACACACAATACACAGCACCGGTCTAAACCCGCAACCCGAGAAGGTTAAAGCTATCACGGATTACCCCAAGCCCCACAACGTCAAAGAATTACGGCGATTTCTGGGCATGGTAAATTTTTACAATAGATTCCTGCCGCACGCAGCAAGAACCCAGGCCCCGCTCCAAACACTAATTGCTGGCCACAAGAGAAACTCGCAAGCGAAAATTGAATGGAGCCAGACGCTGGACGAGGCATTCAACAGGCTAAAACAGGACCTAGCCAACGCAGCACTCCTTGCCTTTCCACACGCGCAAGCTGAACTCAGCCTACAGGCAGACGCTTCGGACACAGCCATCGGAGCTGTCCTGCAACAAACGACAGGGAAGACTACCCAACCATTGGGATTTTTCTCCCGACGCCTCAGTTCGACACAAGAGAAATATTCGACATACGACCGCGAGCTACTAGCAATCTACGAAGCCATCAAGCACTTCAGGCACATGTTGGAAGGAAGAAAGTTCATAATATTCACCGACCACAAACCCCTGACTTACGCCTTCCAACAAAAACTGGACAAGGCAACCCCACGACAAGTGCGCCAACTGTCCTATATCTCCGAATTCTCAGTCGACATCCGACACATATCCGGCAAGGATAACATCGTAGCTGACGCGCTTTCTCGTATCAACGACGTCGAACTCCCAACGTTAATACCATACACCGAACTGGCGGAAAGACAGCAAGACGAAGACCTCACGAGGCTCTTAAACGCCAAAACCGTGAAGATGGTTCGCATCAACGCCCCAGACTCGAAGGCCAAAATCTACTGCGACGTTTCAACGGGGTACATCCGGCCATACATCCCCGTGACTCTCCGAGAACAAATATTCCACCAATGGCACAACCTGTCACACCCCGGAATCAAGGCAACTGCCGACATGATCGCCAAGAAAGTGATTTGGCCTGGAATGCGAAGGGATTTACGAGAATGGACTCGAAACTGCCAACAGTGCCAACGTGCAAAAATAACACGGCATACCAAAGCACCCTTAGCAGAATTTCCCGTACCAAGTCAGCGTTTCCGCCACATACACGTCGACATCGTGGGACCCCTCCCATTATGCCAAAATTACAAATATCTCCTGACAATAATCGACCGTTTCTCCAGATGGGTAGAGGCAATCCCACTCGAGAACCAACAGGCAGACACCGTGGCCAAGGCTCTTCTGAACGGTTGGATCGCTCGTTTTGGAACTCCGCAACGAATCACCACCGATCAAGGAAGGCAATTCGAGAGCAACCTTTTCGCAGCCTTCCGCCAAATGTTCGGAATCGAAGCCGCCACGACCACCAGTTACCACCCTCAGGCCAACGGGCTAATCGAGCGTCAGCACCGAACGCTCAAAGCCGCTCTCACCTGCCACTTGCAACACAATCGCAATTGGGTGGACGCTCTTCCCCTCGTCTTACTTGGTCTAAGGACCGCCATCAAGGACGACCTAGGCTCTTCGCCAGCACAGTTATTATACGGCGAAGGCCTCCGGCTGCCCGGCGAATTCTTCACCGAAACAACACCGATCGGCGCACCAGAATTCCTAGCCAAGCTGCAACAGCACATGCAGCACATACGCCCTACACCAACGGCAAGGCACGGAACCACAAACACGTTCGTCCACCCCGAACTGCAGAAGTGTTCCCACGTCTTTATCAGGCACGACGCCCCGCGTACTCCTCTGCAACCGCAGTACGACGGACCCTTCAGAGTACTTAAAAGAGGCGCCAAGCATTTCAACATCGAGACCAAAGGAAAGAGCAAGAAAATATCCATAGACCGACTAAAACCGGCCTTCCTAGCAAGGACTTCGGAGGACAAACCAGCAACTCCACCAGCGGCAGAACACCAGCAGCCAACTCGCTCAGGGAGACTCGTCAAACGTCCAGAACGACTTCAAGTACACTTTGTTCTAGGGGGGGAGTGTGTAGCCGACCTGTAAGCGCCGACTCCGGACGCTCCCAGAACGTTCGCCGCACGATACGCGAGCCTTCTCGAAGCGACCGAACAGGCACGTTCGAGAAGCCGAACGTTCCCGAAAAACCAATCAAATAAATACGCGGCCGTGATTGGCCGCGGCAGTCAGTCAGTCAGCCTTACGACAACAGAGCACACTGTACGCAACCCGCTAGACATCGGTAGCCTATCCGCAGGCGCAATACTATATATATATCGCGAGTGTATATATCTAAAACTTGTACGAGCGACTGTAATAAAGTGTATAATAACTACACCGGCCTATCGATCGCTGCAGCGTCCCATCGGACCCAAACCTATCATCCTCACCATCTTTAATAACTACCACTATAGATTAAAATTTACTCACGAAACTGAACAGAACAATAAAATAGCTTTTCTAGATTTAGAATTATCTCACAAAAACAATAAAATTATAACTAATTGGTATCGAAAACCCACTTGGTCCGGTAGATATTTAAATTATAACTCTTATCATCCACTAGAACAGAAAATTTCAATAATTACTTCCTTAACGAACAGAGCTTTAAGATTATCAGACAAATCCTTTCATGACTTTAACATTAATCTAATTAAAAAAACACTAAAAAACAATAGCTACCCAATAGAACTAATAAATAAACACATAACGATAACAATTAATAAAATCTACAATATCCATGAGACACGTATCGAAAGAAATAGAGAAACGATCATCACACATTTAACAATTCCGTATATTGAACATTTTGCCATAGAAATCCGCAGATTATTAAAAACTCATAACATAGACATACATTTTAACAATAAAAATTCCATCCAAAGACTCATAGGCACCACTAAAGACAAAATAGACAAAAATGAAATAGCAGGAGTAGTTTACTCAATTCCTTGCAAAAACTGTAATAAAATTTATATTGGACAAACAAAGAGAAAACTAATTGACAGAATTAAAGAACATAAGAGATCTACTACAGCTACAATAGCACATACAGCTTTAGTTGAACACGCAATATTAGAACAACACGAATTCGATTTCAACAATCCAAAAATTTTAGACATTGAAAACCATTACAAAAAACGCAATATATCTGAAATGTTAAACATTATTCAAAATCATAACACAGTAAACTTTCGTACAGATACAGAACACCTCAGCAAATTTTACCTAAATCTATAACAATAGCAATAACATCACCCGGTATAAATAACAGTTTGATACGTCCCATCCTTCCAAACTCCCTCAACCCCACTTCCCCCCTACATATAGCTTCTTCGTCTTAAACCATATCCCTTCCTTTCCCTTCAAACCCCCCCCCCCTTCCTCCCCACGAATCTAACTCTTCTTACCTATCCCAACCTCAGTAACCACACGTGACATATGACCAATCAAAACGTTTTCCATCTACAGATCCCAAATCGACGCTCTTCGCAATACAGTTGCACTGGACATTCCTACTTCAACTGTCTTCCGATCAACATCGATTCAGCTGCTAGTACGAATTCGAACGGCTCACTTCGGTGAGACCGCATAGATGTACTAGCAGTGTAGACGAATAGGGACTCCGCGTAGTCCTGGTTCAAAATCTTTTCCAAATTCTACCAACACCCATACGGCTTAGTTGATTATTATTACAATATATCAAGAAATTAACTAGTTTTAAGGACACATAAAAAAATCAAAATGGATTGAAGGTAAGCGAATTAATTCTAGATACCTGACCACCTAACATTATCATATCTGCAAATATAAATCTAATACATATTTATAATTCAGAACATTACCAAGTGCCAACTAAACATAACACAAAATCGACTATAAAATTCAAGAAACACTACATTACACTTTTGTAAGTTATATCAAAAATCTATCAACAATATTAATCTGAACGATGTTTAATATCATTCTGAACTATTTCCACAAAAATTTTTACACCATCTATGTAATCCTACAGCTGAAGAGGACTAAAATAAATAGTCGAAACGTACATACACTGTATTGTAACTACACACGGTCCTACCATCGCCGCATTGTCCCTCAATTGTATTATGGATCGTAGGTCACTACATGTAACAAAATAAATATTGTAACCACGCGAACGCGTTTTGATTCGGGCGACTACCCGCCTCGTCACTCACAATTTACTGAGTTCGCAAAAGGTTGTAACGGGCGTTCCCTAGCAATTTCTTGTTTTGGGAATGATAATTCTGTGAAGATATACTTACTGGTTTATAATCTATATTCCAAATAACAAGAACTGTGTAAAAACGTGTATAGATGACGAGTGCTGTGAAAAGACTGACTGATTTTGAGGAAATTTTCAGGAGGAGAGAAATGAAGCAGTGGTGGAAAGTAGGAAGAGTAGGGATTGTCAAAGGGTGTAAGGAGTGGGAATGTTTAAATAAATGACGTGCGCTATCCTAAGGGGAAGGGAAATTGCGTTGTAGGAAGAGCTGAGGTTATTGTGTGGGGATTAGGATGCAATAAGGATCGGCGGGAAGTGATAAGAGTGTGAACGGATACCTGCTCAAAGAAACGGAACTATTGAATTGTAAAATGAATCGGGCTGAGTAAGAAAATATGTCCTGCGATATAACAAATCTAATATAAATGAATTACCAAAAGAAGTTGCCAATGCCCAGTGTCCTCGATTGAGGACAGTCAAATATATTGTATTTTTTATAGGAATATAAGCAACAAAGTTTATTGCAATTTATTAAAATTACAATTTACATACAATGGCTTTGTGGCGACCCTTCGCTGACGCCAGATGGCGCACGACCAGCACTCCGCGATCATCCTTCCCGCTAGTGCTCGATCGATCTTCGATCAGTATATATACGAGCCTAGCGGGAAGCCCTAACACCGGGCAACAGCGTCTAGGGCAGGATCCGTCGGCATAGCCCTACTGAAGAGTCCGCCGACGGATCCAGGACGAAACGCACACTCTTCATTGGTGACCACCGACATACGAACAGCGACGCAACCTTCTGACCGCGCGCACCTTCATCGACGGGATGTAACCGCCGTTCAATCACGAGCTACGCTACGATGCACGCACCTCTAGCTCCTCACGGCCCGACCTCATCCCGTTCCCGCGAGTCCAACTTTCTTTCGTCCTACCGCCAATTCTACTCTCCCCCAGACAGCAGATATCATTGTCACTGGAAAGGGGGTATTGTGGCGACCCTATCTTCCGCCAGATGTCGCACTTCCATCACTTCGCGTCATCTTTCTCGCTAGTGCTCGATCGCTCTCCGATGAGTACATATACGAGCCTAGCGGGAAGCCCTAACACCGGGCGGCAGCGTCTAGGGCAGGATCCGTCGGCATAGCCCTACTGAAGAGTCCGCCGACGGATCCAGGACGAAACGCACACTCTTCATTGGTGACCCCGACATCCGAACATCGACGCAACCTCTGACCGCGCATCTTCTCCAACGGAATGTAACCGCCGTTCGACCACGAGCTACACAACGAAACGACGCTACGACGCTACGACGCACGCCGCACGATGTCTCCCGCCTCCGTCCTCGTCCTCGTCTCTTTCAGGCACCTAGCTCCTCAGGGCTCAACCTCATTCCGTTTCCGCGAGTCCAACTTCCTTTCGTCCTACCGCCAATTCTACTCTCCCCCAGACAGCAGTTATCATTGTCATTGGGAAGGGGGTACTGTGGCGACCCTTCGCTGACGCCAGATGGCGCACGACCAGCACTCCGCGATCATCCTTCCCGCTAGTGCTCGATCGATCTTCGATCAGTATATATACGAGCCTAGCGGGAAGCCCTAACACCGGGAAACAGCGTCTAGGGCAGGATCCGTCGGCATAGCCCTACTGAAGAGTCCGCCGACGGATCCAGGACGAAACGCACACTCTTCAGCTTCATGAAAATAAAAAAATGTTTTTACCTACCTTATCAATAAACAGTACTATAAATATCTATATGTCAGAAGGCAAAGAGCTCAAAATGTACACAAGTTTAGAGACACACAGCATGGACACAATTAAGGTCATCACAAAATTTAACACATGTCAAGTAAAAACAATACTTCTCTGCCACCTAGTACATAAAAATTAGAACTACACAAGGCATCAGCAAATTTCTAGAAATATGTTTACAAGATGTCCTCGAAAGAGGACACTGGCCGTTAATGGGTTAAACTGGTGGAGGTGTGGGATGAATTTCCCGTAGTGGTTCACCATGCCCAGGAAGCTTTGCAGCTGTGGTACGCCGGACGGAATGGGCATTGTAGCGATAGCACGGGTAGCTTGTGGGTCGGCGAAAATACCTGAGGCATTGATGATGAACCCCATGACACTTGATTTCGCGCAGCCCAAAGAAACACTTCTCCCAGCTGAGCCGCCAGCCCTTCTCCTGCAGTCTTCCCGGCGCTGCACGGAGACGGTTGTCGTGCTCTTGTCGATTGGATCCTGGAATGATGACGTCATCAATTTAGGCGTCAGTACCTGCCAGGCCCGAAAGGGTGCGATCCATCGCATGCTGGAAGGTGGCGGGAGCCGTTTATATATCGACAGGCAAGCGTCTGAAGCGAAAGAGCCCCATAGGCGTGGTGATTGTTGTTATATCTCTGCAATTCTCAGCCACCTCGATCTGAAAAAAAGCGTCGCTGAGGTCCAGTATACTAAAACAGGAACCACCGTTGAGATTTGCCAGGATGCCATCGACGCTGGGCAAAGGATACCTGTTGTCCATGAGGACGGCATTGACGCCTATGGAAAAATCTGTACAGAGTCGGATTCTACCGTTAGGCTTCTTTGCAACGACAATGGGCGATGCCCAATCCGAAGACTCCACGCGCTCGATGATTCCAGTGCGTTCCAGGCGTTGGACCTTCTCCTCTAGTAGCTCCTCCATGGCGAATGCCATTTGGCGGCACGGTCTCTGGACCGGCTGCGAGTCGGCCTTGATGGTGAACTTCGTGTGGAAGACGCGGCACAACCCTAGCTCCTCCGCAAACAGATTCGGAAAGCTTTGACGCAGCTCTTCGATCGAGAATGTGTCCCCCCGCTCCCTTGCACCCCGAGTCCTGCTTCGGCGGTGGTGTCTTCTGTGGATTACCTGACACTACTTTCTTTAGTTTCCACTTAATTGCGTTGCAATCTGAAAGCGCTGCAATTGTAACCGGATTTTCCAAGATTTTCAGGCTGGACGGCACGTTTAGGTGTGCCTCCAGCTCAGCCACAATGTTCTTCAACGAAGCGTTGTGGTTTCTCTCCGCCACACGGAGAGCCAGCCTCTTCAGCTCCTCGTTGTCTTTTGAGTAACAAAAGGATTGGAGACGAAGCAATGCCCGTAGGCCGTCGTGCGTGAGTTTCGTTCGGTCGAATTCGGCGGCATGACAGTTGATTCTGTCAATGTGTTCCGTAATGGGGACAGACCTATTGTATCGGAAATTCAAAATTTCGATACGTCGCCGGGTGATAGGTATCTTGTCACGGAAGAGCTCCTTGAGCGTGTCCAGCAATGCCTTCTGAGGCATCTTCGTTGGATCTATTGGGGCCACGTTGTCTACAATTCGGTCGAACTCAGATTATCCGAGCTTGTCGAAGACCAAGCGAGTATGCATTTCCGAGGGAAGAGACGGCGCCTCGGAAACTACTGTATATTCATGGCGCATGAGCCATTTGGTAAATGGTTTCGAGTCCTCACCAGAGCCGTATGCGTACTTCTCGATGCTCGAGCTCAGTTGGTTGTGGAGGTCCGAATATGTAGGCTGAGTTCCTGATGTGGACGTCGACGCCGCAGATTGGCATTGTTGTAGCTGCAGACTGAGCAGGCCGTTTACGGCCTTTGTGAGCGTTTTAAGCTGCTGAGCAATGTCTGACATTCTTGGATGCACGTGAACTTTTCACAAATCAAACACTAATTGCAATTAAAACAAGTCGTAGTGCCAGTGTTGAGGTTCTATTTGTATGTGTTTATTCGCGATAGTGTTGGTACGGTCTGAGTAGGGCGCCCTCGTCGCCCTCATGTCAAAAGCACAGTATCGATAGACATAGAGTTTGTTAAGAACATTCTAAACTGGTGACATATTAAAATACGCGTCGTTGCGATGGGATGCAACGACAAAGAAAAGAAACCCTCTCGCAACGCAGTCTCATAACGGCACCAAAGGACGACGGACATAATAAACAAAACGGCTTCTTATTAAAAGCAATACCATTTATTCATTCCGCACATCGCTCGCCACAGAATTCATAAGTGGGATATAGAAGAAGAAAAAATAAAATTCAAGTCTGCCACGCCACGCGAACGGGCGATATCTTTAACTTCTCCGGTAACTGTTGAGAGCGCAGAGCGGACGAGCAACGCGTTGGTAAACGGAAATATAAACGTGAGGAGTATCATTGGGTTATTAGGCGAACTCAACGGTACCGATAATTGTTTTTCAACATGGAAACAACAATTGAGATTGATACGGAATACGTATAATTTGGATGACAACACCACTAAATTGTTAATCTCATCGAAATTGAAGGGGCAGGCTCTCAACTGGTTCCATTCTAAACCAGAGTATATTATTTTAGGCGTCAATGATCTTGTTCAACGCATGAAAGTAATGTATGACCACTGCCAAAGTAAATTAGTTCTTCAGAAAGAATTTAAAGGGCGAGTGTGGCAATCAAACGGGTCATTTAGTAATTACTATCATGAAAAAGTTGTCCGTGCGAATCGCGTCCCGATACCCGAAGACGAAATAATCGACTATGTGATTGGCGGAATACCAGATACGCGACTCCAGGATCAGGCGCGCATGTCGCGGTTTCAGTTTTAGTCAGATTTGCTGGAAGCGTTTAGTAAGATAAGACCGTACCTGACAACGCAGAGAGAACGTCAACGGAACGGGCGACAAGGAACCGAGCAGTCCCAAGATGCCATAATTGTGGGGAAGATGGCCACATCATTCCACAATGTCAAAAACCAAGGGGACAAAGTAATGCGTGCTATCGTTGTGGGTCCACCGAGGACCGTCTAAAAGACTGCCCAAAGAAGAAGACGCCTTCAGCACCAGCTTCGAATCAGACTTCGACGAATCATGTGGAAGAATCACCAATACATCCACCATATATATGTTACGTCGCGGCCTGAATTTAGGGATACAGTGGGGCCCTTTGGCTAAACTGGGAAGGAAAACTAGGCTGCAGTAACAATGTATACGATCCCGACCTTGATCGGGTGTCGTAAGAACGTTTGTTTTAGACAATCGCAATTCCGCGAATTTACAGGGACCAGACGAGAGCTAACGTGAGTGGCTGCGGAGAAGGAACTTGAGGGTAGGTAACGAGTCGAGGTGTAAGAGGAGGAGATATTCTCACCGAGATTAAACATCCAAAGAGTAACGAAGGTTCAGGTACTTACCATTTCGTCGAGACAAGGGAAGTTCAGAAGGTGGAAGGGTGTCGGCGGTAGTGGTGCTGGTGCGTGTAGGCTGCTACGAGTTCACTCGCGAGATATTTGATAGGAATGCAAGGTGACTCGAAAGATAGCGTTAATAGTAATTGCAATGAACAAACGTTGAGGCTTTATTCTCAGTTAACTGAGGGTTGGTGAATACACACGAAGTTAAGATATGTGGCGTATCGACGCAGGCGACGAAAACGCGCCGCCGTTATGCGTGCGTCACCATACGACGAACAATGTAATCTCTCGCGCGCTCGTCGTTTATTATTTTCGACTGTTCACCGATTGAAGGACCGCCGTCGGACTGCCCTTCGGGGCAGTACGACAGTCTTTTACTCGCCTCGCCGAGAGTAAGTTCTCCTTGTTAGTCGTGCGGACCACATATACGTTTTTCTTGTTATTTGTTAATTGTTATTGTTATTGTTATTTGTTGTCTGTTAAAATATATTAAGTTTGACACCAAATCTCCCGACATCATTTTATATCTCGGTCTTGTTTCCACAGATATAAGTAGAGCTTCTACGTAGACTTAAGATCTCTAGGTGTTACTTGTTCGATGGGAAAAAGCGGAGTGACGGGAAATTGAGCGACCGGAAAAAACGACGACTTCGCACCCCCGAATTTGGGGGCCTCGCGGGGCGTTCCCTTGGGTCCGTGTGGGTGGGTCTAAGACGTTAATTGGTCGGCCGCAGTTTCTCGCTCTATTTCCCGGAACTGAGGTGTCGTTTGGTGAGCTGTCGCCTCGCGACTTTCGGGGTGGCTTGAAACTAAACAGTTCGCGCGCCTGTTTGTCGTCGCCATAAATAAAGCCCTTGACTACATGCTCGCGCTTGATTTGATTCTAAGGGTTCTGGGAACACAGGGTTCCCAGAGAAAGTTTCCCACGTGTCCGGGTGAGACATGGATCCTGTGAAAGTTATTAACAAAAGAGTGGAGTCTGATGACGTAACATATGGTTCATTTATCCGTTAACATTTACAGCATTCGATGAAAATGGCGATGGTTGCAAATACGTATTTTCTACAATAGTAGATCCGGGTTCAGGGATAAGTTTAATTAAAAAAAGCTATGCGCCGGAAAATTTACTTTTAACAACTTGTTGGAAAGATTATGATTTTCATGGTGCAAATTATTCTAATGTAAAAATTTTAGGAATTTTTGAAACTAATGCTACCGTTTGTAAAATCAGCGTAGATTTGAAATTCGGCGTTGTACCAGATAACACAATGGGTCATAATGTTTTGTTCGGACGAGATTTTTCTTCAAACTCACGAGTAAAATTAGTCTTAGGAAAGGATATTGAGGTTTTGGAAAATAATTTCAAAATATCGGTGAGGAGAATACTTATTTTGGTAATAAGTTGCTACATATTGACTATATCGATAAACTCGTAAAAGGGGGGGAGCTGGTGCAGGAATGCCTAAGAGAAATTAAGGGAAGGATGGGAAGAGAGGAGGGAGGAAAGGGTTGGGAGGGAGAGAGGAGAGGGTTCTGGGAGAGGAGGGGATGGGGATGGGATGGGGGGGGTCGGGGGAGTAAGGGGGGAGGAGATAGTTAAATGGGAGAAGGAAGAGCAGGAGAGAGAGCGATGGGAAAGGATAGGGGGTTCGGAGTTCAACCAGGAGTATGGGAGGGTTAAGGAGAAAGAGGTGCCGGGTTACCTGAAGAAGGGGTGGGCGGAAGAGAGGTGGGGGAGGGTAGCGAGGTTCAGGCTGGGAAGTGGGATGAGGGGGGGTAGGTATTGGATGGGGGAGGAGGAGAGGCTTTGCAGGATCTGTGGGGGAGGAAGGGAGACGTGGAGACATTTGTGGGAAGTTTGCGTGAGGGGAGGGGAGGAGGAGGGATGGCAGGAGGCGAGGTGGTGGGTGTTGGGGGGGGGAGGGAGAGGGCGAGGGGCTGTTTAGGGAAATTGAGAGGAGATGGGGAGAGTTGGGGGCGAGAGGTGTGAATGAGTGGGAGAGTTGAGAGTGAGAGGGGGGTGGTGTGATTGAGGAAACGGGAGTCCACGGGGGGGGGGGGGGGGGGGGTGAGAGTGAGTGAGGGGGGAGAAGAGGGGGTGAGAGTGTGGAGTCGGAGTGGGAGAGGAGCAGGCGAGCGAGAGAGCGTGAGAGAGGCGGGAGAGCGGAGGGCGTGCGAGCGGTGTGGAGGAGAGCGAGAGGGCGGTGGCGGCGAGCGGCGTTAGAGTAAGTATAGGCTAAGGTGCGGGTGGTGGCGTTAGGGTAAGGTAGTTTAAGATTGTAATTAGGTTAAGGTTTTGTAAGTTGCAAACCCATTAGGGACGCAAAAAATAAACTATTATATATAAACTCGTAAAAGTGAGTGGAACGCTACAGATTAATCTAAATATAACTGTCGATGACGAGAAACAAATTAGGAACCTTTATGACCTTGAATATGAAATAAAAGTTAATTCATCCGTGCAGAAAGAAAAGCACGAGTACGAAATAGTGATATCTTTAAAACACGATCAACCGATCTCGTTTCGTCCGAGGAGGTTAGCGCACTCCGATAAAGAAAAACTACGCGTAATTCTAGATAAATTGGTGGCTAACAGTACAATTAGACCAAGTATATCGCCCTATGCTAGTCCCATTGTGCTGGTCCGGAAAAAGAATGGTGAAATTAGACTCTGTGTAGATTTTCGTGAGTTAAACAAAATAACAATTAAAGATAACTTTCTAACAGCATTAATTGATGACAATTTAGATCAATGAAAGAATAAAAAATACTATACTGTAGTGGGTGGGCTTAAACAAATTGTTTGTCGGGCAGTTTTGTCTATATTATTTATTTATACTATGTACACTATTTACAACTCCCTTCCCATGAACGGGGATACGTCGTACTAATCCAAGACCAACAGGTCGCCATGTACCAAAAACGCCACCAAAGGGCTAAGACCCACAGGTCACCGAATTAACTGCACGCGGCAAACACCAGGCCGCAACTAAACTTTTACGCTGCGTGTCCGCGTCTGCACTGTCCTCTGGCCATGCCCTTAGCGCCTCAATCAATAGGCACAAGTGCACGCGTCCTCAGGGCTCGCCGCGGCACTGTTTTTATGTTACTCGCCTGCGAGACGATCGACATGATATAGTTCGGCCAGCCTGACCTTACGATTGCCCTCAAGCGGGTCAAATAAAATAAAAGTAATTTATCAAACAAGAATACAAGAGTTCTAAGAATTCACTTAAACCAACTTAGTGCTAAACACACTACATATATAATGTGTTAATCCTAGGGCAATAGGAAACGGCGTTGTGTTTCTGTAATTAGGGAAACGACAATTTACGTTCCTATTGACTCTATTTTATTTTTCTAAATTCTATTCCGGATCTAAGTCTAACTGTTTTATAAGTCTTCTCTTCTGCCGTAAGTGTTATCGCTTTCTTCCTTCACTTTGTAGCGCTCCTTGCGCAGTTCAGGATGTTGAAATTGGTTGAAATTCAAACTCACAGTAAAAACTGGAAACTCTTTATTTTCTTACTCTGTAACACAGTTCGTGCCACAAACCGTGTGTCTTCTCGCTAGTCCTTTTTGTTTGTAACAATTTCTCTTTTGTTCTTAAAGCTAGTCTCGATTGTTCTTAAAATATCTTAAACCTAAATGCCCCCCTCCCGCCTGCAGCGGCAGTCCGCGCAACCGTCAGCGCCGCGCCGCGGCGTCGTGGTGTGACCTGCGTCAGGCGCTTTAGTCACGCCACAGCCCCCCCCCCCCCTAGTTTGGATGAGCTTTTTTGCGAAGGAAACTCTTCGGTATGTTTTGAGGGGTTTATCCATGGTGGTAGAGAAAGGTTGTGACTCGTCCGGTGCGTTGCTCTCAGCCGAGGGTTCCACCGAATCTTCCTTGCATATGTAGGCAGGTTTTAGTCTGTCCACGGAGATGGTTTGCTCGGTGCCGTTGACTCTGATGTTGAAAACTCGATCACTGGGACCCGGGTATGGGCCCGAGTACGGTGCCTGCAAAGGATGCTTGACTGCCTCATTCCTGACGAAAACTTGTGAGCAGTCGTGGAGAGGTTTTAGAATGAGCATGCGAGATTTGATGTGGTGTGCCGTCGGTGTCGGTCTTACGCTTCGCATGTACTCTCTGTGCTTTTCAATGAAAATCTGTGGGTCTGCTGGAAGTTCTTGACTCACGAAGAATTCGCCCGGAATGCGCAGCGTGGTCCCATAAAGCATCTCTGCTGGCGAGGCTTTCAAGTCCTCTTTGTAGCAAGTCCTTAATCCTAATAATACTGTGGGTAGCACCTTCGTCCACGGCGCTTGATTATTGCACATTAGAGCCGCTTTTAAAGTTCGGTGCCATCTTTCTACTATGCCATTAGAAGCGGGGTGGTACGGCGTTGTGCGTATCCTTTTTGCTCCGACCATGCTTCCCATTGCAGAGAAAAGGGTGGATTCAAATTGTGATCCCTGGTCAGTGGTGATTGTCAAGGGAGTGCCAAAGTTGCAGATCCAATGATCGAACAGGGCTGTTGCTATGGTGTCTGCTGTGATGTCTTTCAGAGGGATTGCTATAGGCCATGTGGAAAAACGATCTATGATAGTCAAACAATATCTGAATCCGTTAACCTCCGGTAGTACGATAATATCCAGGTGAATGTGGCTGAATCGACTGTCCGGCATGTTGATCTTCTGTGGTAGGGCCTTGTTATGTCGTTGTATTTTGGCGCGTTGACAGGCCATGCATTGGCAGGCCCACGTGCGCGCATCTTGTCTAATTCCAGGCCAGACGTACTTCTCACGAAGAAGACGGACAGTTGATCGCACGCTTGGATGTGATAGTACGTGAATTACGTTGAAGGCTTGTCGTCTGAGTGTTTTTGGTAGATAAGGCTTTACAACGCCAGCCGCGATGTTACAATGTACCAGCGTTCCGTCTATGTTTAGGGGTCGTAGTTTCAACGCTGTCTTACCCTCACTGATGTTTTTCATCTCCTCATCTTGATCTTGGTGTTCTTTGATCACCGCTGCCGTGAGTAATGTCGGCATCGTGATTTCATATGTGCGCGACAGGGCGTCTGCCACTACGTTCTCCTGGCCTTTTACGTATATTATCTCTGTTGCAAATTGCGAGATGTAGTCCAACTGTCTCAGTTGTCTGGGTGATGCTTTTTCCGGTCGTTGACTGAAAGCGTACGTCAGGGGTTTGTGGTCCGTTTTTGTGATAAATTGTCGTGTTGCGTATTGAGAGCGGCTCGATAGAAGAGCGCAGTAGTGACTATATGTCACTGTCGGCACGGATCATTTGAATAAAGAGTGACGGCAGGTCCTGGCGACACTGCCCCACTCTAGATCGCAATCGATACACTGCTCGATGAATGGCTCGCCTATCAGCGGCTCGCGTGACGCGCTATTGTCCACACAAAGGGACAAATCATCTTCGCGAACAACTCTTAGAAAAAACGTCGTGCTTCCGTCCGCATCGATTCGGCACGAGGATCTTTCCCGCGAAATCGATCGGCCATTATCGTCTTACACTTGGTGCTGTACACACGTGTGCAAATTGAGTTGTGAGTGAGAGAGCGAGAAATTCATCTGAGCATTTAAGAGACATCACAGCAGATTAACAGGCAGGTTCATCTTTAGAATTGCGTACTCATTCTTATTGTTAACTTGCTGGCATTATTGTATTCAGATAAGCGAAAAGACCAGCACTTTTTCCTCGAGCAGTTCGCAGGCGAACGTGTGGTTTCGCACTTAGCGACCCGTGGTTCCTACACTTGGTAATTCAGTTAGTTGCTGTTTCGATCAGATTCCACTGTACATCTATTTATTTATTTATTGTGAACTTATCATTTCTTGTACTCCTACAATAGAAACCATCATCTTGTAATCACGTGCAGTGGCTGATTGAGCGGCTCACAAGCACTTCGCCTAACATAGAGAAAAGGTACTTTTCATATTCAACTGCGCTTATTCTTTTAATAAAAGTACAGAACACAGCATCTTGTCCAATTATTTCTGCTTGCCTGTCACCAGACTCTTTATTTGAATCCGGCTCTTGTCCCTTTCTTTTACCATCTTGAATTAATAATACAGTCCACTAACATCTTTACCAAACATGTCGGCCCTCTAGAAGATGTTGGAAAAATGTTATTGCGGCAAATATGCCTAGCAGTTCCCTGTCGTACGTGCTGTAATTTCTTTCTGCCGGGCTTAGTTTCAGGGAGAAAAACCCGAGTGGTCTCCAGGTGTCGTCTACCAGTTGTTCCAGTGCTGCCCCAATTGCGAGATCTGAGGCATCAGTCGTAAGGGCGAGTGGCGCCGTTGGGGATATAAACGTTGATAGTGCCACGTTTGCAATGTTGTTTTTGCACTGTTCGAATGCGTCTTCGGAAGCCGGTGTCCACGGCACTTTGCGTTTGTCGTTCTTCCGAGAGTCCTTCAGGAAGTCGTTTAATATAGCCTGTGTATGTGCTGCCTTTGGAAGGATTGTTCTATAATAATTCAGCTTACCCAGGAATCGACGGAGGTCTGCTATGGTCTCCGATTTTGGATAATTTGTTATGGCTTCTATGCGTTCAGGTGATGGTTTATATCCCTGTTCATTTATGTGGTAGCTCAGGTACTTCACCTCGGGCTGACCAAAGTGACATTTGCTGACATTGATGGTAAGATTATGTTGTTTTAGTTTTTCAAAGACTTGACGTAGATGTTTCTTGTGTTCTTCATGTGAGTCTGGCATTACGATTATGTCGTCAATGTAACAGAAAATGAAGTCCAAACCTCTGAATACGGTGTCTACGTGTCTTTGGAATGTTTGGGCGGCGTTCCTGAGACCAAAAGGCATTACGAGAAACTCATAGAGTCCAAAAGGTGTGATGATGGCGGTTTTTTTGATGTCCTCTTCTGCCATTGGGATCTGGTGGTATGCTCTGGTTAAGTTGAGGGTAGAGAAAACTTTCTTTCCGTGTAGATGCTGGAAAAGGTCTTGTATGAGTGGTGGTGGATATCTGTCTGGTACGGTACCTGCATTGAGCTTGCGGTAATCCCCACACGTTCGGCAGCCTCCAGTTGCCTTTTTAACCAGATGTATGGGGCTGGCCCATTGGCTGCTGGATGGTCGGAGTATATCCGGTTCCAGCATGTACTCAATGTCTGCTTTTGCCGCTGCCAGCTTCTCTCCTGCCAACCTGCGAGGTCGATCGGCTACAGGTTGTCCCGTAGTCAAAATGCGGTGTACTGTGATGGAGTTTGCCGCATGACTTGCAGCGGTTTGAGGTGTGGTGATGAAGGAGAATTCTGCGAGTAGGTCTGCAGGCGGTGAGTGCCCATCCATGATAGAGATCCCATATATGCAAGTCTCGACCAGATCTCCTGAAGATTTTAGTGATGTAAGAGGATCTATTAGTTGGCGTCGCTTGAGATCCGGGAGAAGTCCATAGTGGGCCAGGAAATCCGCACAATTATGGGTGTTTTTATTCTGGCAACGATAAACTTCCACTTGAATGCACGTCAAAGTCCAATATCTATTGTCATGGTGTGTTCACCAAAGGTTTGAATTTCCGTGGAATTTGCGGCATATAGCTTGAGTGTGCCTGGTGTTAACCTGTGTTCGATTACATCACACGGTACAACAGAGACCACCGAACCAGAGTCAATGAGAAACTTCAAGTGTGTGGCCCTGTCATATAGATGTAACCTGTGTTCTTTAGGCAGGATGTCGTTATTGCTGTCTCTCTCTGCCTGCGTTGAGGACAGCATTTTTAGTTTTCCGCTGGACTTGACTTGTATCGGGCACAGAATGATTTGCATTTTGTGGCACGGTCCCCAAATCGTTCATGGCAATAGCACAGGACCCTGTTGCAGGGTCCCTTCGCGAGCTGGACCTTGACCTGGGTCTGCCCGTTCTCTCAACTTTGGTGCTCAGTGCCCTAATGTTGTTGCTCAGGTCAGTGATCTGCTTCTCCATTGAGTTTAGCCTTCGTTCAATAGGTGTTGTTCGTATTGCATTGACCGCGGATTCTTCTGAAGTCTCATGTATTGCCATTGTCTGGGGAGCAGAGATTGTCTCGAGGATGCGATCCGCCAACTCTGCAAGCACTGTGAGGTCCAAGGCTTGCGATGCGGAGAGGATACACCGGACGTTTGCCAGCATTCGCTTCATCCATAGTGACCTAAGAAGGTCATCCGGGACGGTTGCACCTGCGAGATTTCGCATCTCCCGGAGTAGTTGGCTGGGCTTCTTGTCGTTTAGCTGTAAATCAGTCAGGAGCCGGTGCAATTGGCGTTCTTTTGATTCGGTGAACCTTGTGAGGAGCGCGTTCTTCAGCGCTTGATACTTGTTTACCTCCGGAGGTGCCCTCACTACATCCGAGACTTGCTGGAGTGCCTCTACGTCGAGAGACGTGATAAGGTGATTGTATTTCGATCCATCGCTTCGAATTCCCTTTGTGTTGAACTGGGCATCCACCTGAACGAACCATAAGTACGGTTCAGTTTTCCAAAATGGTGGCAATTTTATGTGCGCCACTACCGCGACGCTGTCCTCTTCCCTCGCGGTGGCCTGGACATTATATGTTCGTCGGTACCTTGTGCTAGCGCAATGTGCTGCCTGTGCTCAGGAAGGAACCGTCCTGAGCTGCTGGTGGGTCTTCTGCCCTCTGCGGCGAATGCGTTATTGGCATGATGTGTCGGACAGAGGTCTCCCTTTCTTCTTTTTTTTTTTTTAAAATAAATGTGATCTTTTCAGATCACGTCGGGGTCACCAATGTAGCGCTCGTTGCGCAGTTCAGGGTGTTGAAGTTGGTTGAAATTCAAACTCACAGTAGAAAGTGGAAACTCTTTATTTTCTTACTCTGTAACACAGTTCGTGCCACAAACCGTGTGTCTTCTCGCTAGCCCTTTTTGTTTGTAACAATTTCTCTTTTGTTCTTAAAGCTAGTCTCGATTGTTCTTAAAATATCTTAAACCTAAATGCGCTCCCGCCTGCAGCGTCAGTCCGCGCAACCCTCAGCGCCGCGCCGCGGCGTCGTGGTGTGACCTGCGTCAGGCGCTTTAGTCACGCCACAACTTCTGCCTCCGTGTCGCCCTCTCTTATCGGTACCGATAAAGACAATCGGTATGAACCGTATATGCGCGGGACGGTTAAAGAAATTATACTTTCTTTACATTTCCCCCCCCCCCCCCTCATGGGGGTGACTTTTACATATTTCAGTCTTTGTTCTCACCTTCCGATGCTGGGATTAATTTTGTAATATGGAAGAGTCCCGTCTCTCGTTCTCTTTTTCCTGTTTTAATTCTATATATTGTGTCTGATATCTTCTCTATTATTTTGTGTTTGGTATTTGCTCCGGAGCTCAGTGGTGGTCGGAGTGTGAGAGGTTGTGGAGGGATGGAAGGATTAGAAGTTGTAATAATAAAGGCTGATTTAACGGATAACACACGAATGTATATTTTACAGATGATGATGATGAGAATGAGGATGCGTGTGAGGTGAAGTGCGTGGAAGATGAGTGAAAATGCGTCGGATGGGATGAATGTGTGGGAGGAAAGTATTGAGGTGGAGGATTGTTGGCTAGTTGCCGACTCGCGCCCTCGTCTTTGATTTAACTCGCACTCTTCCGCGTCTCCGGGAAACTCGCTCTGTCCTTTGTCTTTGTATTTCGCTCACTCGCTCTGACTCTATTCTGTCTGACCGGCCGGTCGCATGGCCCGACGTCACCTCGGTTTCCGAGAGGCTGGGGCGGGAGTGGGGGCCCCGCGGACCCGCACGCCGCCCGTGGCCCCCCCGGGAACGAGGCGCCAACCGGCAGTTCATGACCATGCGACGACGGAGCCCGACCAAAATGCGAGCGGCGTTTAGGAATCGCGAACATTTTGAAAGGCCCTATTCTCAATTCATCTAATTTCTTTCTGTTCAACTTGTTGCCGTTTTCTATTTCTGTCAAATATTTTTTTGTTATATTCGTGTGCTTTTCTTGTTCTTTCTACGGCCAGTTTTTTTATCTTCTATCCAATTTTCCTTGTTATTTATTATTTTTATTTCTTCTGGTAAAATGCTGGTGTTGGTGCCATCTAGCAGGTACTTAGGCGTAAAACCGGTTATTGTGTGTTCTGTTTTGTTGTATTTGATGGTGCATTCTCTTGCGGTTGTCGTCCAGTCCTTTTTCTCTCTCTTTTCATTTATCTTGCATCTTATCTTGTTGATCAATGTCTGGTTCAACCTTTCGTTTAGGCCATTGGAGAACGGTGCATTGACAGCTGTAAAAATTAATTTAACTTTATTTTTCCCTAGGAATTCTTTGAATTCTCTTGAGTTTATTCCTGGGTATTGATCTGAAAGTATCGCTCCAATTTTGTCTGTTTCTAGTACGTTATTTACCAATTTGATGAAATCATTCGCATTCTGAGTTTTTGACGTTGTAATGAACGCATATCTTGTAAAATGGTCTACCATAAGATGGAGGTATCTTTTTGACGATCTTTGTCCCCCTAAGCCTCCAATGGTGTCAATTGACATTATTTCGAATGGCTCTGTAGCCGGCCCCAGTTGTGACAGCAGTCCGTATTTTGTTTGTCCTCTGCATTTGTTTTTGATGCATATTTCGCAATGTTTACACACCTCTTTTATATTTGTGGTTATATGTTTAGCTGTGTAGTAAGGGCATATTCTATTTATCATTTGTTTGATTCCAATGTGGCACCATTCAGAATGTATTTCTTTAATTAGTTTTAAGCTTAATTTTTCGGATAAAATTATTTTTTCTCTATTTCTAACTTTTTTGTAGATTATTCCGTTTTTCTTTATTAGTTTTGTTTTGGTTCTTTGTAATATCGTCTTTTCTTCTTGGTCTGTCTTAATTTCTTCTATTTTTATTAAATTAACTATTTTTATTATCTCTTCTGTACTTTCAATTGGTTCCATCCCTGGGTTTCTACTCAAACTATCTGCTTCTATATTATTTTCCTCGAGGATATATTTCACCTCAAAATTGTGTTGTGAAAGATAGTAGGCTAGGTCGCCAAGTTCTTCATCTGTCCTAGCTTTAAAATTCATATTTTGCAATGGTTTATGGTCCGAGAATATCGTGAATTTTCTGCCAATTAGCCAATACTGCCAATACTGTATAGCTTCTTTGATTGCGAGGCATTCCAGATAAATTGCTTTTTTCCTTTTTTGCGATTCGTTTAGTTTTTTTGAAAAATATGCTATTGGTTTTTCTTTATCATTATTTTGTACCTGCTTAAGTACCGCGCCAATACCTTCCAACGAGGCATCCGTGTAAATTCTAATTGGTAAGTCTTTGTCAAATATTTCCAATATTGGCTGGGAACATAATAATTTTTTTATGTTCTCGAATGATTTTTCGCACTCCTTAGACCATATATAGTATCTTTATTTGCGTCCCTTTCAGGTTTGCAACTTATACACATTTACAAAAAAAAACACAAACAACAACAAAAAATAACAACAATCATCTCCAACGCCGTCCCACTCTCCTCAGGCTCTCCTTGGACTTCCGCATCCCCTCTGCCTGCATTTCTTCCTTTGCTTCCTTCCTTTTCGCCATTTGCCCCCTTCCCTCACCCCGTCTCCTAAACCCCTCTCTCCCCCGGCCCTCACCGCTCTTCTCTCACCTCCCCCCGACACTCCCCTCCCACTCCCGCCACTCCCTCTTCTCTTCCTCCCACCTCCACCATGTCCCCTCTATCTTGATCCTTCCATCTCTCATCCACACCCTCTTCCCCCTCCTCCTTTCCTCCCATGCCTTTTCCACTACCCTCCACCTCATCCTCCTTTCTTCCCATGTACGATCCTCCTCTATCCTTTCTCCTCTTCCCCTCACTTTCCATCTCCTTGCCATCACTTTTTCCTTCCCCGCCACACTCTTCATCCTTACTACCACCATTTCCCTATCATCTCCCCCTTCCCTTCCTCTCCTTCTCAGTTCCCTGAATTCCTCCACCTCCCCTTCCACCCCCAATTCCCCCAACAATTCCCGTATCTCCTCCCTCCTTTTCTCTGCTCCTCTCCTCAGCCCCTTCACAATCATGTTCCTCCTTCTTCCTTCTCTCTCCTTCTGCTCCTTCCATATTTCTATCTTCCTCAACCTCTCGGCCATCTCTTCTTCCAACCTCTTCTCTCCATTCCTTTCCCCTTTCTCCAGCTTTCCTTTTCTTTCCTCACCTCGCTCTGTTCTCTTCTCCCTCCTCCCTTCTCCTTCCTTCTCCTGTATATCCAGCTTCCCTTTTCCTTGTTCACTTCGCTCAGTCCTCTCCTCCATTCTCCGTTCTCCTTTCTTCCTACCTCCTTCACTATCTCCTTCATCCCCTTCGTCACCGTCTCAATGACAGCTTCCCCCATCCGCTCAAATTTCCTGTCCATCCGCTCACACTCCCTGTCCATCCTCTCACACCCCCTGTCCATCCGCCTGTCCATCCTCTTCAGCACTAACCTCATAATCGCCTCTGCCATTTCTCCATGCTTTCCCTTCATCTCCTCATCCCCTTCTGCTTCCTCCTCCTTCTCCAGCCCATCTCTTCCTCTTACTCCCTCGTCCTCCCCTTGTGACTTCTTATCCCGTTAACCTGCCTTCTTCTCTCTTCTTTACCGACCCTTTCACCGCTCTTTTAATTTCCCTCCAGGTGTCGCTTCCTCCGATCCCTTGTGGGAGAGCGATTCTATTTTATCTTGTACCGATGGATACTATAGGGAGAATGATCTCACACGATTTCTTGAACAAACTTTTGACTTTATTGCGCACACGTGTCTATACTCGTTCACGGGCCAACGTAGAATAATAGGCGCAGCCTCTTTGTTTCCCGCGCGATGGGAAGCTCGCTTGCGGCCTCCGTCCCTAGGACGGTTACAATCTTTTGCCGCTTGGGGCGCGCGTGTCGAGTACACTAGACGCACCCCACAGCCACTCCCCCCTAGTGTCTCAAAATATATCTTTTTAAAACTTAACAAGCTTAACACTAATATATACATATTTACATATTTACAACGAAGATATAAATTAAACACTAGTTCTTTGGTTATGTTATTGCACGAATGCAGTTGCACGGTTCAGTCTTTGATATGTGCGCGGTTGCACCACTCTCGTGTCCTGAGTGAAAGCCTCCACGAACGCTGGTTTTAAACGTTGTATATTAATGTTCGTGGGTTTTCCTTTATACTCAATTTGGAAGATGTGGTCCGAAATTCTCTCTATGACCCGATATGGTCCTTCATACGGGGCGTCCAATGGTCTTTTTGTGGCGTCGACTCGTACAAACACATGGCTGCATGTGTATAATGTTGGGTGGACAAATGGTTTTGTCTTGGTATGGTGCGCTGTGGGCACCGGGCGGACGTTCCGTATGTACCGCCGAAACTTCTCCAAGAAAATTTTAGGGTCCGTGTCCCCCTCTTCTTTTAAGAAGAATTCCCCGGGCAACCTGATGTTTTGCCCGTAGAGCATCTCTGCGGCCGTTGCTTTCAGGTCTTCCTTCAGACTCGTTCGTAAGCCCAAAAGAACCGTTGGCAGAACTTCGGTCCATTCTGCTGAGTTCCGGCACATAATCGCTGATTTCAGCGACCTGTGCCATCGCTCTATAAGCCCGTTTGATGCTGGGTGGTAAGCCGTTGTGCGTATCCTATCGCTGCCTGTAAGGTGTACTAGCGCATTAAATAATTCGGATTCGAATTGCGTACCTTGGTCTGTTGTGATGGTTGTTGGCGCTCCAAATCGGGCGACCCACGTTTTAAAAAATTCTGTCGCCACTGTTTCGGCAGTCATGTCCGGTATTGGAGCAGCCTCTGGCCATCGGGTGAAACGATCAATCATGGTCAGGCAGTAAGAGAATCCTTTTGATTTTTGTAATGGTCCAACGATGTCGATATGAATATGTTCAAATCTGCCAGCAGGGACCGGTATCTGTTTCGGGACAGTCTTGTTGTGGCGGTGGATTTTGCTTTTTTGACAAGCGATGCAAGTTTTGCACCATTCCGCTATGTCCATATTCATCCTGGGCCAGACGAAGCTTCTTGCAATTGCTGCCTTGGTGCTTCTCTTGCTGGGATGTGCCAGACCGTGAGCATGATCAAAGATTCTCCTTCTTAATGTTTTTGGTACGTATGGCCTGATGTTATCTCCCTCCAGGTCGCAGTATAGGAAGGTGTCTGTATTGTCTACAGCTATCTTTTCTAACCCCCAAGCGGAGCCCTCTTCTGCCAAGATGTTGGTAAGTTCCTGGTCTGTGGCCTGTTCGTTGATTAGTTCCTCGGTGGAAACTATCACTGGCATCTCTATCTCTTCCACTCTAGATAATGCATCGGCAACTACGTTCTCTCCACCTTTTATGTAAGTTATTTTGGTGGTAATTTGTCCGATGAAATCTAGGTGCCTGAGCTGTCGTGGGCTGGCTTTGTCCGCTTTTTGGTGGAATGCGTAGATCAGAGGTTTGTGGTCTGTCTCTACTATTACGTCTTTTCCCTCAATGAAATGTCGAAAGAACTTGAAGCTTTTATAGATGGCGAGCAGCTCCCTGTCATATGTGCTGTAGTTGGTCTGAGCACCTTCGAGCTTTCTGGAGAAGAAGCCCAATGGCTCCCAGGCTCCGTTGTTTTCTTGCTCGAGAGTAGCGCCGATTGCGGTGTCTGAGGCGTCTGTACGCACTAGCAATCGTGCGCCTTCCTTGGGATGGTGTAATAGGGGCGCTGCTGCCATTTGTTTTTTGGCCTCCTCGAATGCCTGCTCCGTCACAGTGTCCCATGGCACTGGGGTTTTGTCTCTCTTTTTGGCTCCTTTTGTTAGGTTGGTTAGCGGTGCCAACCAACGAGCTGCTTGAGGGAGGAAGCGTCTATAGAAATTTAAGACACCTAGGAAACGTCGAAGGTCCGCCACCGTTTTTGGTTTGGGGAAGTCTGTCAGGGCTTTCACTCGGTCTTCCAATGGGGCAATACCCTCACTATTTACCTTGTAACCTAGGTACTGAACCATTTGTTCGCCGAATACGCACTTGGCTACGTTTATTGACAGCCCACTTTCCTTCAGTCTTTCAAAGACACTCCGTAAGTGTTTCTCGTGGGTGTCCATATCTGGGGATGCGATTATTATATCGTCCACGTAACAATGGCAGCAGTCTAGTCCTCTCAGCACTGAGTCCATGAGCCTCTGGAATGTCTGCGCTGCATTTCTTAGACCAAATGGCATCACGGTGAACTCATAAAGACCAAATGGGGTTATCACAGCTGTCTTTTCTATATCCTCGGGCGCCACTGGAACTTGGTAATATGCCCTGTTAAGGTCTAATGTAGTAAAAATTGCATTACCTTGGAATTGGTGGGCTACGTCATGGATGTGCGGCAACGGGTACCTATCAGGTACTGTAATTTTGTTGACCCGTCTGTAATCACCGCACGGCCTCCATGCTTGGTCTTTCTTTGGAACCATATGAATAGCGCTAGACCACGGGCTCTTTGAGGGGCGACAAATCCCTTCCTTGAGCATTTGCTCGAACTCCATTCTAGCTGCTTTTAATTTCTCCGCAGGGAGTCTTCGCGCTCGTTCTGCAACCGGAGGACCTTGTGTTTCTATATGGTGTTGTACGTCATGTTTCGCAGTTCTATTTTGGGTCAGTCTTGTAATCTCTTTAAATTCAGCTAGGAGTTCCCTGAATCTTCCTGCCCCGTCGATTGTGGAGACAGATGGCGTGTTGTCTTCTGTTAACACTGCTTGCGCATGCATCAACGTGTTACCATCTACTAGCCTCCTTCTTCGAAGGTCCGGTAACAGGTGGAAATAATAAAGGAAGTCCGCACCAATTATTGGCTTGGACACGTCTGCCAAAATGAATCTCCAAAGGAACTCCCGCCGCAGTCCTAGGTTTAGATTACTCGCTTTTGTGCCGTACGTATTAATGCTAGCCCCGTTAGCGAGATATAACTTTTGTGCGGCTGGCTTCAGACCGCGTTCGCCGTAGGCTCGTGGCAACACCGACACATCAGATCCTGTATCTATCAAATACGGCGTCTTTGTTTTGACATCGCTAACACTGAGGCGGTATTTCTTGGGCACGTCGTCAATTGCCTCGACTTGCGACGCGGCGGTTAGTTTTCCGGAAGCTGCTTCCTCTTGTCCGGTTTCGTCCATGTACACGGTTTCCTGCACCGGTATGCCGCTTCGCCGAACTTTGCGTGGAAGAAGCACAGGCCGTTCTCGTCGCCCCTGCTTTTTGATCTCCTTCGATTTGAAGGGTACCGGTCTGTGCGTCTACCACGTTGGAGGCTGGCTTCAATCCGTGAGAGTCTTTTGATGATGGCGTCCAGATCGCCATGTTCCCTGGGAGCTTCTTCCCTTCGCGGGCGCGCTATGGCCGCCATTTCGTGACCCACGGAGCGTTCCATCGATTTATCTGCTACTTTTGCTAAACGGTCTAGCTCCGCGCCTTCGAGGATTTCCAAAAGCTCCTGGATTCGTGTAGGCAACCTCTGGATCCATAATTCTCTTATGGCGCTGTCGCCCACGTTGGCCCCCGCCAAATGTTTCATCTCGCGGAGAAGGTCTGATGGCCGTTTGTCGCCTAATTCCAGGCCGGATAATAATTTCCGCAGGTTTGCCTCGTCGGATGACGCTAGGCGCTCTATTAGGGCGGTCTTTAAATTTTGATACGTACACTTCTCCGCGGGACCCTCGACTACGTCTAGGACAATCTTCAACGTATTCGGGTCGAGATTTCTTGTCACCGCGGTTACTTTTACTGCGTCAGACCTTACCCCATAGGCGGCAAACTCTCTTTCTAGCATGACGAACCATATTCTTGGCTCGTCTGTCCAGAACCGCTGGATATTTACCATGCGGAACTCGCTGGCGTGGACCTCCGCGTGCGTGGCTTCCGGCATCTTCTGGGCCGAGTCCTTGTTGTCGTTGTCCATGTCGTGGATTGCTTTCTCAATCGGGTTTCGGCACCAATGTGGGAGAGCGATTCTATTTTATCTTGTACCGATGGATACTATAGGGAGAATGATCTCACACGATTTCTTGAACAAACTTTTGACTTTATTGCGCACACGTGTCTATACTCGTTCACGGGCCAACGTAGAATAATAGGCGCAGCCTCTTTGTTTCCCGCGCGATGGGAAGCTCGCTTGCGGCCTCCGTCCCTAGGACGGTTACAATCTTTTGCCGCTTGGGGCGCGCGTGTCGAGTACACTAGACGCACCCCACACCCTCTCTTGCTCGGCTCCACGCTCCCTCCTAACCTCGCTTTCTGCTTCTCGCTTCTCACTCCTCCTACCTCTTCTCCTCTTCCTCTCCCGTTCCGCCCACGCTTCCACCGCACCCTCTCCTTATCCTCTCCCCCACCTCTCTCTTTCGCCCTCCCTTGTCACAGTACACCTCTTTCCATCACCTTTCTCTCGCACACCTGCCACACACGTCCTCACTGTCTCGCCCCGGAAGCGGAAGTCCTTAGTCCATATAAATTTTTCGTTTTTCCGTAATAGTTTGTGTAATGGGTCTAGTATCATTGAGCTCTTCGTTATATATTCGTGTTCAAAGTTGATTTTTCCAAGGAATTGTCTTACATTTTGTTGGGTTCTCGGAGTGGGGAAGTTTTAAATTGAAATTAAGTTGTCTTTCATTGGTCTTACTGTATTGTTTTCTATTATGTGTCCGAGGTATTTCACTGATTTTACTGCAAAAGTGCACTTTTTTAATTTTAGTTTGAAACCTTCATTTCCTATTGCTTTTACTACTTTTTCTATGTGATCTATATGTTCCTCGAGTGATTGTGAAAAAATTAAGATATCGTCTATGTAGTTTTCTGAGAAGTCTTTTAGGTTGTGCTTTCTTAAGATGTTGGATAATATTCTCTGGAAAATCGCTGGTGCTGTTTTTAAACCGAACGGTAGGCGCGTCCATTGAAAGTGCCCCTCTTGTGTGACGAATCCTGTTTTGTGTCTATCTTCGATGCGTAATGGGATTGACCAGAAAGCTGAATTTACGTCTGTAAGGAAATCGTATTTGGATGAAGGCAGGTGAGAAATAACGCAAACTCGAACTCTCTTAATGTGCCTCTCTATTTAATATCCCAAGTACAACTGACTTGCCCTTTGCTCCGGTCACGCCGCGGGGATTGGCAAGCCTCCCCCCCCCCCCCCCGCGCCTTGTCTACCGGCTTTGTTTTGGCTCCGTTCGGGTCGCGTCGTCGCACGTGCGAGCGCTCGCCGTTATGTAGGCTTACACGTCTAGTCTAGTGAAGTATTTACAGTTCCTTGTTTTTACTTTTAGGTCATCGATTAACGGGAATGGTTGAGCTTGTGGTATAATCAATTTGTTTAGTTCGCGAAAATCTACACAGAATCTTGATCGTTTATTTTCCTTTCTTTTCCATGCTAGTGTTACTGGTGCTCCAAACGGGCTGTGGGATTCCTCTATTAATTTGTGTTCTAGTAATTTTCGCACTTGGGTTTCTATCTCTTTTTTATCTTCTATAGTACATCTGTAGGGTTTTTTTACTACAATATTTATCCGTTAGTAAGTCTATCCGAGCTTCATAGTTCGTAACGGTGCCCACATCGTATTTATCTTTTGCAAATTTTGTGTTATACTTCTTCTATTAATGTTTTAATCTCGGCTTTCTCTCCGCTATCCAAGTGATCTAACTTCGCTTCGAAGGCATCTTTATTTACCTGTTCGTTAAAATTGACTTTAATTTTCTCAATTTTTTTATATTTATTCAATATTTTCATCGTTTTTCCTATCTGTATATCTTTCTTTTGAGATACTTGTAAATTTTCATCCTGAATCAATTTGAATTTTTTTATCATATCCAAGCCAATGAGGAAGTCCTCAAAGTCATCTCTAACTACAATGAACACATCAACAAATTCTTCGATTTCAAAAATTTTTATCTTTATAGTTACTAAACCTTTTGTTTGTCCTACCCCATTGACTGATCTTAAAGATATGTTATTTACGTCTTTTACATTTTTCTTTATTTTAACTAATTTTGAATTTATTAGGAAGACTTGGAAACCTGGGTCATATGTTCCATTAACTTCAAACTTATCTTGTAATAATGTTTTTATTTTTATCAATGGAGTAATTATTCGTTTTTTTGTTCTGTATTTACATCTACTTCTATTACTGAATTGCTTCCAATAACTCTTGTTTCATTTCTATTTTTGGTTTTAAACCAGCACAAATTTTCTGGATGATACCTGGTGCCTTTGTTCAATTGTTCACAATTTTTACATGGTTTCTTTTCTTCAAGATATTTTCTTTTGTCTAGTCTTTCTTCTTTCTGTTTCATGAAGTTATTTTTGTTCATTAAACTTTCATATTTTCTGATTTCATGCAATAATTCTGTAGTATTTTCACATTTTTCTTGGTCTATTCTATTTCTAATGAACCCAGGTAATCCTGCTGCTATCAGCATTACTAGAGTCTTTATACCAATATTTTCATCCATGTCTAATAAGAGTTTTTCTTTTCTCATAGCATATTCTGTCAATAATCCTTCTTTATATCTATAGGATATGGCATACATTCCTGAATTCCATTCTTTGTCTGCAAATGAGTATAAGAATTTGTCTTTCCATTCAGACCATACTGCTTTCATTGTCAGCATTGTTAAGGTTGATGAGTGCCAATCCAAACATGATTTGTCCAGGAACAATCTTAGTATCTCAATTTTGGTATTATCTTCATTGATTTCGAATCTTCCACATTCTTTCTCAAATGTTTGTAACCATTGTTTTGCATTTGTATGTTTGCATGTGAATTTTTCGATCATAAACCTCTCTCCTATATGTTTTAGATTTAGTTGGTTTTCTTTCTTTATTATGGATTCTGTTATATTTGTTTCTATGATCTCTTGTAAATACAAATCCTTAAACATTACATTGTTGTCTGTATCAAAGTAAATCTTCTCCATTTCCTGTGTGCATGTAATCCATATGGTTCTTTCCTGTTCCCTTTGATTGAGGCTTTTTTTTATCCGTTTAAAATTCTCTGTTTTTATCAGTTCCTCATGTTCAGTTGTAAGCTTTTCGTTTCCTGGTAATACATACTTTTTGTTGTCCTCTGTTGTAATGTAGGTTATAGCGATCACATTCGTTTTCTTAACCTTGGGTGATGCCACGACTTTAAATGTGAATTGTAATTTTTTTGTCATTGTGAGCCAAAATTGTCGTTTTATAATGTGTTAATCCTAGGGCAATAGGAAACGGCGTTGTATTTCTGTAATTAGGGAAACGACAATTTACGTTCCTTTTGACTCTATTTTATTTTTCTAAATTCTATTCCGGATCTAAGTCTAACTGTTTTATAAGTCTTCTCCTTTGCTGTAAGTGTTATCGCTTTCTTCCTTCACTTCTGCCTCCGTGTCGCCCTCTCTTATCGGTACCGATAAAGACAATCGGTATGAACCGTATATGCGCGGGACGGTTAAAGAAGTTATACTTTCTTTACACATATACTATCTGTTGTTGTTGGGTGGGTAAGTTATCACAATTGCTTGATGCAAAACGATACTTTATTACTTTATTCTTTTCCACGTGCGCGTACATACATGCTTTCTTCGCCAAGACAAGAGAACCGCATGGGAAGGAACAACTGCCTCGCGCGCCACAAGAGTGGGGATCACCGCGCGATGCGCACGCGCTCTAAATCAACTACGCTGTGCGTCAAACACCTATCAATCCCCCACTTTTGACGCACATCCTATGTCATCATATAATCTTAATTTCGTGACATGTAACGCCATTACATCGTAGGATAATTCTTTGGTGAATATGTCCGCAACGTTATCACCCGATGCAACATACTTTAATTTAATCAGTCCTTCTTCATGTTTTTCCCTAGTTATGTGGTAGGCAATATCTATATGTTTAGTTCTATACCTTTCTACTCTATTTATGGTAAAATCGATAGCTGATTTGTTGTCGCATCTGACTAAGTACGGTTTACATGGCACATTCATGTCGTAAATTCGCTACATCTCTTGGAAGAACATTTCCAGCCACATAGCATCCTTCACAACCATTTCTGGAGCTACATACTCGGCCTCCATTGTAGATGATGATATGCTCCGTTGCTTATTAGATTTCCACGCAACTGGGTTTCCGCCGTAGAAGGTAACCGTACCACTATACGAGTGCCTGTCGTCCGGGTCCGCCGCCCAATCGGCGTCGCTGAATATTTCTATCTCTCCTTCATTTTTGCCGTACGTTAATACCTTTTCTCTCGTTGTGCTCAAATACCTTAGCACTCTCTTTGCCTGCATCCAGTGCGCTCTCCCTGGATCCGATACAAACTGTGACAATTTTGTCGTCGCGTACAATATGTCTGGCCGCGTGGCTAACGCTATAAACATCAATGACCCTATCAGTTTTCTATACGGCGTGTTTTTCATTTCGGCTCTCTCTACATCATTGGATGGACTATGGCTCTTTGACAATTTTATCCCTAATTCTATTGGAGTTTTAGTTGGTTTACAGTCTATCATACCGTACTCATATAACAATTTGTCAATATATGCCTTCTGAGATAGTTGTATTACTTCTCCCTTATATTCTATGCTTATTCCTAATAGATACGATATTAACTCTAGATCTCTAATTTCGTACTTTGACTTTAATAATAATTTTACCTCCTTTAACTTTTCTGCGCTCTTAGCCATTAATACAATATCGTCTACATACACGGTCAAAATAACATTTCCCTTATAAATATATACACAGCTATTCGTTTTCAGTCTTTCGAATCCGCTGTCGACTAGGAACTTATCTATTGCATTGTTCCAATTGCGTCCTGATTGCTTGAGCCTGTATATTGGCTTCTTTAGCTTCGCTACTTGGTTGCCCTGTGTCTTATATCCAGGCGGTAAACTCATATAAATTACTTCGGTTAGTTCGGCGTACAAGTATGCGCACTTAACGTCTAAATGGTGTACGGTCCAACCGTAGTACATCGACATTGCTAACAAAAATCTAATTGACGATATACTTGCTACCGGCGCGTATGATTCAAAGTAATCTACGTCTTTCTTCTGCGAGTACCCCTGCGCAACTAATCTAGCCTTATACCTCACTATTTTTCCCATGGAATCAGTCTTCACTTTATAGACCCATTTACTGCCTACGCAATTCATACCTTCAGTCTTACCAATTATTTCCCATGTATCTCTACTCTCTAAACTTTTGAGTTCATCTTTCATTGCCATTGCCCAACTCTTACTTTGCGGTAGTGACATAGCTTGTTCATAACATACCGGCTCAATCACCTCAGCTAAATTTATCTCTGGGGATTTCGGTTTCCCTTTCCTACCCCACGGGTTCCTAACTACTTTCTTGCGCTTGCCGCTAGAAGTAATGTTTTCAGATTCGTACGGTACCGCAGCTGGACTAAATTCGTCAGGCGTCGTAAATACTTCATTGGTAGTCGTATTAGTTGGCGTTTTGGGCGTTAACTGGCTATTATCTACATTGTTCGGGAATCTCCCGAAGTAATTGGGTCACCGGCCACAGGACTTCGGCGGCAGCAGCTCCTGAGCGCCCGAAGTCACATGGTGTGACGTCACGCATCTCGCCGGCTACCGGTAGCCCACGTGCGACCGGCCCTTTTACTTTACGTACAGTTCAAATTACGAACGGACGTGTTTTTCTGAGAAGTTTCGTTAGCGAGCAGTAATTGTGTTTCCTGCATACTTGTGATCCACGAGATTATGTAAGTTACTGATTACCATTTCAATCTCGAACAATAGTTCTTGCACAGAAATGCCACATAATTAATATAATTATGTGGCAGCTACATTGCGGCGCAACGTGGTTCACTTCGTGCTTCTCGATCTCTTAACCAGTCCTCTGTGCATTAATATAATCTCGTGGACTTTATTCTCGACTATACAACTCAATCTCGAAATCTCACTAACGAAACTCTCGCGATCGACGATCAAATCTCAAATGTGCTCGCTCGATAGACTATCTAAATCTCAAAAATGTACCTGAGAATAAACGACTGTTAATCATTGTGAATTTACTTGTCTCAACCCTGGCTTAACACCATCCCGGCAAATCTCGCGAGATAAAACACCGAAATCTCGAACATACATTATTTACATTATTTACATTGTTTGCAAGTTCCTTTTCCTCTGTTGCTTTCTTAACTAAACCGTTATTATTATTTTCATCATAACATGGGATTTCATACGTTCGCTTGCAATATATGTGTTGATAACCACACGTATCTTCTACAAACTCAACATGCTTAGTTTGAATTACGTCGTTTTTATACGGATCCCACAACCTGTATCCCTTCGTTTGTGTCAAATACCCAACGAGTATATATTCCCGTGCCCTAGGCCTCAGTTTGTGTTTATCAGGCCCCGAGATGTGTGCGTAAGCTAGACACCCATATGCCCTCAAATGTTTAATGCTTGGAACATTCCCCGTCCATAATGCTTCCGGAACGCTTTCCGTTGCGGAATGGACTACTCTATTTTTAATGTAGCAAACGGCTAACAAGGCTTCTGCCCAGAATTTTTCAGGTAACTGTGAACTATTCAGCACTGCACGCAATAAGTCTAACAATGTTCGATTGACCCTTTCCGCAATTCCGTTCATTTGCGGTGTATACGTATTCGTCCGTTCGTGTTTTATACCTAATGCGTTGAAAAATGCTGACAAATTTTTGTTACAAAATTCTAAGCCGTTGTCCGTTCTTATTCGCTTTACTTTTCTGCCGGTCTCTCTCTACTCTAGCTATATATCTTTTCATATAATCCGCGGCTTCGTCTTTACTCTTCAGGCAATATACCGTGACTTTTCTCGTGTAATCGTCGGTTATCGTGAGGAAGTATCTCGATCCCCCTATTGACTAAACCGACATCGGTCCGCACAGATCCGAATGTAAGAGTTCCAATACCGCCCTCGACCGGCCGACCCCGAGTCTCGCGCACGGTGCCTTTGTAGACTTGCAACGGCTGCATCCGTCACAGTGTATGCTATCTAACCTAGCGTTTTCTAACCCTCTGACTAAGCCCTTCTTTGCTAATTCCTGTATATTTTTCATGCTCACATAACAGAACCTCCTATGCCAGATTTCACTCTCACTAAGTTTGTCATTAGTACACTACCTGGCTTGTTTGTTACTGTTCTCGCCCTCATGATATATAATCCGTCCCTATGGAATGCCTCCCCCACTATCATGTTTGTCTGCTTATTTATTATTGTTATGCGTTCGTTATCGATTACCAGGCGTTTATGTTTTCTCTCTATTTGGGACGCTGACAATAGGTTTCTCCCAATATTAGGTACATGGTATACGTTGCACAAAGATATACTAATTGTCTTACCACCTACTTGGGTCTCTAACTCCACATCACCAAGCCAATAGCTTTCAAGTTAACGGTCTCTGGATCAGCGGAACGTACTGTTTCTTCGGCTATGTTTTTGTAATTAATAAACCAGTCTCTTCTTTTGCACACATGATGTGTTGCACCGCTGTCTAAAAGCCAACAGTTTCCTAAATGTATATTATTTAATTCTACCAAAAACGTCCCTTTATCTCTACGTAAATTAGGTATACTATGTTTAAGACTGGGTTTCACGTTTTTAGACCAACAGTCTCTCGCAAAATGTCCCGGTTTCCCACATTTAAAACAGTTTTTACGTTCCTTTCCCTGGGATGCTGCTGTACGTGAGGCCGTCTTGCTCTGGAAGAATGCCTCCTTCGGTTCTTCCTTGATATCGGTGTGCCTTGCCATCCTTCTTTCGTACTCGGACAGGAATATCCCTTTTACTTCTCCAGACCTGAATTTGGCGTCCTCCAGATTTGCCAGTGACATCACTATCCCCTCGTAGTTATCCGGCAGGCCTGACAGCATAGTGTAGGCTAGGTCGTCGTCCCTCACTTCGTACCCTGCCTCCTTGAGGCTGTCGCTACATGATTTGACTCTCCCCAGGTATGATGTCATCGTTTCACCATCCTCTAGTTTCATCGACACCATTTGCTTCCTTAGCTGCATTATGCGTGGCCGTGACATTGGCTCATACACTTTCCTTAGTGCCTCCCAAGCCTCGGATGGACTTGTGCAATCTAGTATATGCACTTGTTGGCCCGGCTCTATACTTAGGGCTATCGCCGCCAACGCCTTATCTTCTCTTTTCCGGAATTGCGCTATGTCCGGTTCGCCCGTTGGCACCACCACATTTTCGACTATTTTGTGCCACAACTCCCTTTGTATCAGGGCCATTTTCATATTGAACTTCCAATTTCGGTAATTATTACCGTTTAGTTTGTCAATTCTGTCTGCTAATTGACTGGCCATGGTTGCTTTGTTACTTTTGCGCTCTCAACACGTGGTCGTCCTAACCTTTCTTTCTACACGCGCCTTTTACTTAGGACTTTCTTGCACACTGCAATTCCTACTTTATTTTATATTCACTCTTACCCACTGCGTGGTTGCCTGAGCCCATAACCTTGGTGTTGTTGGGTGGGTAAGTTATCATAATTGCTTGATGCAAAACGATACTTTATTACTTTATTATCTACCACGTGCGCGTACATACATGCTTTCTTCGCCAAGACAAGAGAACCGCATGGGAAGGAACAACTGCCTCGCGCGCCACAAGAGTGGGGATCACCGCGCGATGCGCACGCGCTCTAAATCAACTACGCTGTGCGTCAAATGCCTATCACTATCTCAATCTAGTACACTGTTTATCACTAAGTTCACTGTTTTCCTGTTAATACAAATAAATTATCACACTAATGTCCCTTAATTCTAATGACACATTATATAGTACCTTAAATCTATTGAGCCAGATCGCCATCTTTTGGTCTCGACCAAAGTTTCATATTTTACGGCGAACAAACACCCTCAAACGGTAATTGAGTCAATTGGTGCCCGTCGGGGTCGCGCACTACGTAACGGTTACGATCTAAAACTATTTCGTAAGGGCCTCTAAATTTTGGCAATATTTTTTTATTCACCCCCGGCGTGACATCTACATTTTTCAGTATGACATAGTCTCCTTCCTTGTATGTTGTCGGAGGTTTATGGCGCTTGTCATAATAAGCCTTATTGTAATCATTGGTTAGTTTTATTTGTTTAGCAGCCTTTTCTCTGATTTGCTCCAAGTTACGCTCTTCTACAGACTGGTCTTCTAAAATCTGTCGCAAATCGTCATGGACTTTTCTTACTTGATTGATTCCGAATAACAATCTGCTAGGCGTATCGCCTGTACTACGGTTAACAGTATTATTCATGGCATACTCTATTTCGTTTAATACTTGGCACCACGTACCCGTACTCGAGCTTAATTTTGCCAACATAGGTATAAGAGATCTATTGACTCGTTCAATTTGTCCGTTCGCGTGAGGCGTTGCCGTTGCTATTAAAGTGTGTCGGATTTGGTATTCGGACAGAAATTCTTTAAATTTATTAGACGTAAATGCACTACCTCTGTCCGATACTACTCTCTTCGGCTTACTATAAGTTGATATATAAGTCTTTAAATGTCTTATTGCGTCCGCGCTATCGGTACTAACACTCGGGTAAAATTTAACGAATTTACTGAAAGCATCTATTATTTCAAAAATATATATAAGGATAATATGTCTGTCTCGTTAGTTGATGAATCGACTGTGTGTTTGACTATAAACAGAATTTATTTATCATTTACATACATTATGTTTAAACTTATATACACTATATTTACAATATTTACAATACCTATAATCAGAAAAACGACAATAAAAGTCGATTCTTCCCTTTTCTGATTATTTCGTGTTTGTCCTATCTGGTTATTCACTTCTTCGCGACACTTCTATTTGACACTTTTGTACACCTGCTCTCGTTCTGTTGTATAACCCTTTCTGCCCGTGATCCTTGTCAACATCGGTTGACCTCGTGTTTCGCGGGACCTCTAACGAGTCTTGGTGTAATGGCACACTCAGCAGGTGAATTGCGCCAAAATTGAATTTAAGAAAGCATCCTTTCTTTACATATATTTTTGGCGATTCTTGGTGCGCTCTAAAGGTCCATAATAATCAATATGAAGAGTGTCAAATGGAAGTGATCCCTTATCAGGACAATGTAGTGTTCCCTCAATGCGATTTGCTATAGTAGAATAGGTTATACATTTAATACAGTGTGCAATAGCTTGTTGGATTTTCTTTTTCCTATCAGGAAACCAATAAACGCGCGATAGATACTCTAAAGTTTTCTGTGTCCCTTGATGACCTATCTCTTCGTGATTCGTCCGTATTACGTTGGACTTCATGGAAAATGGAAAGTAAAATAATAATTTGGGTCCAACCTTACGATAAACCAATTTGTTACTCAACTCGAAAAACTTATCTTCCTCCTTTTAAAGTCGTTCCCGTATTTTACTAAATTCGGGATCTTGCCCTTGTAATATGGCAAGGTTGCGTTCAAAACTATTTTCAGTAATAATGAGTATACTAAACTCTCTGCTTAAAGCATCAGCGTGAGCTAATTTTGGAGCGTATCTATGTTCTAAATACTGTTCCTTAACAATCGACTCTACTTGTTCACGCGTGTTCCAATCGATATTTTCATTAATTTTTATGTTTGCCAACGGATCAATTTTTACACTATCTTCTACAAACTCAATGTTTAAAATCTGCGAAACGAAATAGTCAGTATTTTCCATTTTTCCAACTGGTTTACGGTGGAGTATCAAGTCATCTCCAAAAGTCATTAAGAAACCTGAAGCTTTACGGAAATCCCTTCCTAATAAACAAACCCCTCCTATTCTACCCTGTGGTACTACATAGAAATTTAATTCAAACGTATGATCCATAACTGAAATGTTTTGTTTTAATCGCCCAAGTACAGTGATCTTATTACGGTTTGTACCTTTCCAATTTATCTGCAAATGGTCTGGAGTGAGACTTACCCCTTTTGGAATTCGTGGTTCAACTAATAAAGAAATTGGACTTCCCAAGTCCACTATACCAGTAACCAGACCTATATCTAAAATAAAATCCAGATAGTAACAAGGTATCACCGGTTCTTCAACGTCAATCAACTGCACTGTTGTCACTGCTGCACTCGTTGTCGGTTTTGACGTTTCTCCTGCTTTCCGCAATTCGGACGCTCGTGGACAGGATCTCTTCAAGTGATCCGTAGATCCACAGATGTAACAGGATCCCCAACGTCTTTTCGGCTTTCTGCATTCTTCCCCTCGATGTTCTGTCTCGCTGCAATTTGTGCATCTTATTGGTGCTTTTGAACTTTCCGTTGTCGATGGTAATTTAGGTGAAACTCGATTACTTGGTTCTGTCTTCACGAATTGTCTACCGCCTCCTTGTTGACGGCTAAGATTACGGACTCTTTCGTATATCTTTAATTTATTTCTTAATTCACTCAAGTCTTTGGCTTCGTATAATTGACTTTTTCGTGTAACGTCGTCAAAAATCCCGTCTACAATATATTGAACCAGCGCGACCTGCTCAATGCGACCGCGAGCTCTTATCTCCTTCATCGCAAAGAAATATTCGTGAACCGTCTCGTCCCGTCGCATCCTGCGACGGCGCAACATTTCGTGCAATTCGGCACTATTTACTCGCGTTGAAAATTCTTCTTGCAACACTGATTTTAGCATTGTCCACGTTTTGATTCCCCTTTCACCCTGAATGAAGACACGAGCCAATCCTGTCAGGTTTCTTTTTGCAAAAACAAGTCGCTGCAGATCGTTCCAGCCCAACACATCTGCCTGATCTTCAAAATCTTCGATCCAGCTCTCCACTGGATATCCATCCGATCCATTAAATTGTCTTATGGAACCTTCCAGGTCTCGGAAACTTAGGGAAAATTTAAGCGTTTCGCGATACTCTGCCACACTTTCCTCGGTAACTCGGTGTGTTCGTCTCGTGGTCTCCGGACGAGATGCCTGCCGCCCACTATCGCCGATACCAGCCCCGTTGACGGTACGGTTTCCTTCCGATTCGGATTCTTCTTCTCCCTCGGATTCCGTCTCCACATCACCTCTTGCGCTAGATAATCGCGACACCTCCGTCAGATTCTCGCAAATTCGTCGAGCCACTACTTCGTGCGTTCCACCATAGTCCAGATCAAGTAAATGACAGATGCCCACTAATGCGCCTAAATCGAAAGAGGTAACTGCTTCTTTCACCTTATCTTCAAATTGTTGTGTTGCTATGCCGAAATCGAACCCAGCAAAAGCACGTAGGCGTTTTCTATTATTTCGGTCGCCTTCATTCCCTTCAACCAGTTTATGAAGCGCTCTGACAGTCTTTGAGACCGCTCTCCTAAGATTTTCTGCGACACGGGGAATGTCATTCAATGTCGTCATCTTGTTTCTCAATAACTACACTCTATCCACTTTACCACTGTCACTTTGTCCGCAAATGAATTCCACTCAAATTTCAGATCTCAGATCCCAAATTTCCGATCCCACTTCTGATAACTGTAGTGGGTGGGCTTAAACAAATTGTTTGTCGAGCGGTTTTGTCTATATTATTTATTTATTCTAATTGTTTCTGTATCAACCTTTTTTGATTAACTAATGATTGGAAATAAAGCCCATTTTTTGAAGGTTGATGTATTGTACGAACTTTAATTACATGCACTCTTCTCTACATGTTTCGATACCGACTAGGGTATCCTCCTCAGGAGTCTGTGTACATTATAATGAATTAACAAAACTATATAATTTAATGCGTAAATTAGATACATTATATTAAAAACTTACTGAGTTTGTGTTATGTGTGTGTGTATATGTGTGGTTGTGTAAATTTCCACGAACATGAGAACAACAGACCCAGTATGTAACGAGGAAACGTGTTCGTGGAAATTTACACAACCACACATATACACACACACATAACACAAACTCAGTAAGTTTTTAATATAATGTATCTAATTTACGCATTAAATTATATAGTTTTGTTAATTCATTATAATGTACACAGACTCCTGAGGAGGATACCCTAGTCGGTATCGAAACATGTAGAGAAGAGTGCATGTAATTAAAGTTCGTACAATACATCAACCTTCAAAAAATGGGCTTTATTTCCAATCATTATTTATTTATACTATGTACACTATTTACAACTCCCTTCCCATGAACGGGGATACGTCGTACTAATCCAAGACCAACAGGTCGCTACCAATGTACCAAAAACGCCACCAAAGGGCTAAGACCCACAGGTCACCAAATTAACTGCACGCGGCAAACGCCAGGCCTCAACTAAACTTTTACGCTGCGTGTCCGCATCTGCACTGTCCTCTGGCCATGCTCTTAGCGTCTCAAACAATAGGCACAAGTGCACGCGTCCTCAGGGCTCGCCGCGGCACTGTTTTTATGTTACTCGCCTGCGAGACGATCGACATGCTATAATACGACACTTGATTTAATGGATGGTTTTCACCATGTAAAAATGTCTGAGGAGTCTATTAAATATACGTCGTTTGTTACACCGATTGGTCAATTTGAATATCTACGAATGCCATTTGGTCTACCAAACACGCCTCGTGTATTTCAGCGATACATAAACAATTGTTTCGATGATTTGATCAGAAAAAATAAGGTTCTTGTGTATATGGATGATATATTAATCGCGTCAGATACTGGTTGTACCGACTGGGTTTCGAAGGAGGTACGGTACGTGTTCAAAGTTGGTTTTTTTGAATGAATTTATTTTTGTACAATGATGAAGACTTGTTGAACGCTGGTTGCTCGAAGAGTGATCTGATGTGTGGTGGCTGTCTGTTTTTAAATGTTTCTGAGTGTTGTGATGCGTTCGACACCGAGCATGAATTTCGTTACGGGACTATACGTCGCACGTGTTTGGGGATTTGACCCGGCAACAGGCCTTATCGCCTTCTTTTGTTCTCGGCGTGCGAGCTGCCGATGCGCTGCGCGTTTTCGGTCAGTCGCAGTGAAACCAGCAGAGAGTGTGCTACGATATAATAAACATTTGAGTATATTCGAATCTTTTATTCTTTCGGCGATCCCACCTCAACCACACTACTGCTACAGTGTTACAACACTGAGTATGCAGGAAGGATGCTGATTGGTCAAGGAAGGTAGAGAAGGGGTAGTTTTGAAGCTGGGAAAATTTGAAGGGAGAGGAGGTGGAGAAATTGGTGGCGAAAGTATGGATGATTATAAGGTGTTTGTAACTATTGTGGGTTTTAAGATTATAAAATGTTGAGCGGATTGGGCGTGTGGAGAGGATTAACGGATTGTGGAAGGGACACAAGGGATTAGGTAATGACCGACTGGTCCGGTAATATCTTTGGGACTGTCATATATGTACATCAGGGCAGTGGGGTGCACGGTGGGACCGGACAGATATTATGGAACAGCACCTTAGCGTACTGCGTGAAGTTTTTAAAGTAGCTTCAAAATATTCGTTACGTCTACGTCTTGATAAATATTTCTTTGCATATAATGAAATCACGTATATTGGGTACCGAGTAAATAAATATGGAATTAGTCCAAGTGATGAACATATAAAGTCTGTAACGAATTACCCGGTACCGCGCAATGCAAAAGAATTACACAGGTTTGTATGTTTAGCAAGTTACTTACGACGCATTGTGCCAGAATTCTCGGTAAAGATCAAGCCTCTCTATGATCAAATTAAAGCCGACAAGAAATATGTATGAGGTGCTAAAGAACAAGAAATATTTAACGCCTTAAAAACCCTGTTAGCAACGCGACCGATATTGGCAGTCTACTCACCGAGATTAGAAACAGAGTTGCACTGTGATGCAAGTTCTAGCGGTTTCGGAGCTATTCTATTACAGAAACAGTCTAACGGAAAATTTCAACCTGTATCATATTTTAGTCAACGGTCTACACCTGTCGAATCAGAATTTCATAGTTTTGAACTCGAATGTTTATCAGTTATTTACGCGATTAAAAGATTTCATGTTTATCTGTTCGGTATAAAATTTAAAATAATAACCGATTGTGATAGCTTTAGACTTACACGGACCAAACGTCATGTAAACCCCAGAATATCACGGTGGGCATTGTTTTCAGAAACTTATGATTATGAAATACAGCATCGACCAGGCAAACGTATGGCACGTGTTGACGCTTTGAGCCGGTGTCATAGTATCATGGCCATAGAAGGTACCTAATAGTTTAGAACAAACTTTGTCAATTAGTCAGGATCGTGATGAAGAAATCAAAAAGATTAGAGAAAAAATAGAAAAGAGTGAAGATAAATTTTTTGACCTACGGGATGGTCTCGTTTACCGAAAAGATAAGGCGAAAGGATTATTGTTTTATGTGCCAAGTTCTATGCAAAACAATATGATACGTACTTGCCATTACGATTTAGGCCACGTTGGGAGTAATAAAGTCATAGAAAACATTACCAAAATTTACTGGTTCCCGTCAATGTTAGAAAAAGTAAAAAATTACATCGAAAATTGTTTAAAGTGTATGGAATTCTTTCCGATCAGTGGTAAGGGTGAAGGATATTTACACTCAATAGAAAAAGACAAGCTTCCGTTTCGAACAATCCATATAGATCATTACGGTCCACTGGAGAAAACCAGAATGGGTCATAGACACCTTCTATCGGTTGTAGACGGGTTTACTAAATTCATAAAATTGTATCCATGTAAAGCAACTGCGTCGTGGGAAGTTGTTTATCATCTAAAAGTTTATTTTTCTGTATATAGTAAACCAAAACGTATTGTCAGCGACCGAGGATCGGTGTTCACTTCCGAAGGATTCAAAGAATTTTTAAATGCCGAGACGATACACCATGTGGTTGTTGCAGTAGGCACTACACGTGCGAACGGGCAGGTAGAACGATTTAATCACGTAATCACACCAATGCTCGCAAAATTATGTGAATCTCTGGCAAATGGGATTTCGTAGTTAGAGATGTGGAGTTCGCACTGAACAACACAGTTTGTCGTTCGACAAGTGAAACACCTAGCAAATTATTGTTTCGTATGGATCAGGCAGGGAAAATTAATGATTTTGTAAGGTTGGCGTTTGATGAGAATCGCGAAGAAGCTCATAATTTAATAACCATACGAGAGAACGCATCGAATAAAATCATAAAGATACAAGGTTCGAACGAACATAATTATAATAAAAACCGGAAGAAAGCTACTACGTATTTTGTCGGTGACTTACTCATGATCAAAAATGTAGATACAACCGTAGGCGTAAACAAAAAGTTAATTTCCAAGTATAAAGGTCCATACGAAGTAGATGAAGTTTTAGATAAGGATCAATATGTTATCAGTGATATCGAAGCATTTCAAGTCGCTCAAAAACCATATAAAGGCACTGTTAGCCCAGATCACATGAAACGTTATCTGCGTCCGCGATCGTAGTAGAAATTATATATATGTGTTACCTTATTCTGTTGTACGTTGTAAAACTAGTCTAATAGAAATTCTCGGCGTGTGGACTCTAGGGGTTTTATAGGAATAAAAGAACTGATGATGTGTTCTAAAAATCGTTTCGTCCCGGATCTACTGGCAGACTCATCAGTAGGGCTATGCCAGTAGATCCTGCCCTAGACGAATTTCTGTTAGATTATTATTATTAATCCAGGAAGGGCTAAATTTAATTGTAAAACTAGTGTTAATTTTCGTATTACTTTTCGAGAACCTCAGGTTATTTTTATCTTATGTATTGTGTATTTGTACAAGGTACGCTTGCCCTGTAGTCACGCTATTGCTAGCGTCACAGCCTCTTGCTGCGCGAGGTTTTCTCAAATAAAAACAAAACACTGACTAGTAGCACTTTATTGAACACGGCTAAACGTCTCTTCCTTTTTAACTATGCCAAATCAATGTCAACTCTGGCCCTCTTGTTACCGCTTTCTTATATATTATACTCCCTTCCCTCTTACATCGCGAAGTCTGGTAGGTTCCAGCCCTTGAGGGAGCGAGAAGCGCAACGCCTCGCGCTCCGAAACGCCCGCATGGCAACGAGCGGGCCTCCTTGCGAGAAGCGGAGCGCAGTGACACGGTCACCTTCTAACAAGTTGTTTACCACCAGCGTGCCCCGCTCCACGCGCAACGGTCCGGCCCGGTAACCGAGAGCCATCGCTCCAAAAAACTGCTCGCGCCAACCTTATGGCGCGAACATATTGTTTGTTAAGTACTGAATGTGTTCAAATTGTTATCAATTGTTCGACGACGACCAAAATGTCAGGATGGCCGAACTGTAGGTACGTCCGAGTAGAGCGCCCTCGTCGCCCTCATGGCATACAGCACTGTATTGATAGGCATAGTTTGTTTAGAACATTCTAAACTGTTGCCATATTAAAATACGCATCGTGGCGACGCGATGCGACAACAAGCTCGTTGCGAAGCGATACAACGAGCAAGAAACGCAACCTTCTCGCAAAGCAGTCTGATAACGGCACCAAAGGACGACGGACATGATAAACAAAACGGCTTGGTATAGTCGATGTAGCCTACCTGGCATACAGGAACCCTTACCGAACGTTACCCTTTTGTATATCCGGCGATAAGGATTACCATGGGGTATATATTGAGGTGCGAACATCGCTTCGCAAATTCAGTCGTTCTTAGATAACCTTAGAGTTCGTACCTACGGATATTTAGTGCTTCGATACGTCTTTAGTTCGCTTAGTATTCCTTGTTATTTGTTATATCCTTGTTATTCGTTATATCCTCGTTACATAGTGTTAAATATATATTTGTTATTGTTCTTTGTTTAAATTGTCCGATTACGAGTCACATCCATTATCCCGCACGCCCTCCCGACATCTTTAAAGACTACTACATTGGAAAATTGTTGAGGTTCTATTTGTATGTGTTTATTCGTTGTAGGAAGTACAGGTTTCTCGTCTCGTGTCTATCACAGAACTGCCCGCGTGGCCACACGCGGCCACGCTCCGCCACCCGGCGCGAGTGTCACTTGTCTCAGTAACAGATCGGGTGGCTAAAACAACCAGTGCCGGACCTAACAAAAATATTATGTAGCGGTCTTCGTGTGTTCCGTTATGCGTGCTATACACCTGGAGTACGCCGAGGACCGCTAGCTTCATTTCAGCTTTCCGGCGTTTCGTCAGCCGTCGAGGAATTTCATCGGACATTTATAGCGATAACGGTACGAATTCTTAGGGGCTGATCGCGCGCTCTTCCACGCGTTCCTGGCAGCAATGAAAGACTCCCAATTACACGGATTCCTCGTGGACCAGGGAATCACTTGGCATTTTATACCCGCGTCCACCTCACATTTCGGTGAGCTTTGGGAAGCGGGTGTAAAATAATCGAAAATGCGAAGATATAAAACGTGGGAGTTTAGGACAAGTTACTACACGTGTATACGCTTTCGCATTCAGTATATTTCTGCCTCTTCGGGCTACATCGCAAAAGGCGATCGCCGCGCTCACCTGTCCCTTCCACTGCCATAACGTCCTTGCCAAACGGGCACTTGTCTTGCTTGTGCCCGAACCGCTTACACTTCCGGCATTCCAGTTTCGGCTTCGTGCAGTCCCGCGCCCGATGGCCCGGCAAGCCGCAGTTGAAGCACTTGCCATCCCTCAATGGCTTTCCGCTGTTGGTCCGGGGTGGCGCCGACGGTCCTGCCTGCGGTTTCTCGCCCTCCGGCGCGTGCCGCCGCGCCACTCGCGTAGCCTGCGTGCTCGATGGCCCCGCTTCCACTTTTCTACTCGGCATGCTGCCGAGGCTATTCATGTACGCATACAGCGTATGGGCGTCTGTATGCCGGGCAGTGCGGACGGTACGCGCGATGCTTTCGTCCGCAATACCTCCGATCACCGCATCGATGAGGTACTCGTCCGGTACCTCAATGTTTAGTGCCCTGAACTTGGCCAGCTTCTGGAAACAATAGTCTCCCAATTTTTGGCCGGGCCTCGCTTCGTAATTGGCCGCATCCTTCAGCAGTTTTGAGAACGGCACTGACCGGTGAAACTGCCGCCTGATCATTTCTTTCATCTCCGACCACTCTAGGTCCTAATGGTTCTGCTCGTCGTACCACGCACGAGCATTCCCCTTCAGGCGGTTCGTGACGAGCCGCATGATGTCGTCGTCTTCCCACCGATATTGTCGCCCGATGCGGTCGACGCGCTTGACCCAGTCCTCCACCGTCACGATGTCCTTTCCCGGGTCGTATTCGGGGATGAGATATTCGTCGCTCGCTCGTATCACGGTCGAGCTTGGCGTCTTGCGCAGACGCTTCACCTCTTGTTGCAGGCGCCTGAGTTGCGACCGCACGTCTTCCTCGTCCGACGAGGTGCTTCGCGAACGACGCCTCTGCTTGCGTTGCTCACGCGGCGACGGCGAACGATCGTCGCTCGATCTTGAATCGCGCGCACTGCGGTCACGGCTTTTACCCATCTTAATGATTTTTAAAGTTCCACTTATTAATGCACCTACAACACTACTGCGTTTGCACTCGCAGCTACGGGGTAGATTCCACTTCTGATATGTAAAATAATCGAAAATGCGAAGATATAAAACGTGGGAGTTTAGGACAAGTTACTACACGTGTATACGCTTTCGCATTCAGTATATTTCTGCCTCTTCGGGCTACATCGCAAAAGACGATCGCCGTCCAACAATTGCCGATCGCGCCAGGTCTTCTCCACCGCTCCCCGCGATCCAAGGGCCTATCGTACACGTGGGTCCCTGCGACGGCCGCTGCTGACGTCATCAGGTGTCGCTATTGCCGCCACCGGCTCGTATCTCCTTACATGAACGGGAAAAGTTGTAAGCACCATTTTAACCAATTAAGTGTGTTTGACGACTATATCCGTCATGGAGATGAAGCAGAAGTTTGTGTCATGACGACTATATTCGTCATGCGTAAAATTTTATTACAATTTGATGTTTAAATTGTAATTTTGGTTAAAACTAAATTATATTTGTAAATTTTAATATGTTTAGAATGTTTAGAAGTCAAGACGAAATGAAACAAACAAATAAAAATTATAAACAATTTGAGTTGCATTCATAACTTCCTGAGAGCTAACTCGTAAGCAGTATAGTAACATTAAACCAAAGTAAAAAAAAAAACGTATATTAGATTCTCTATCTGCGGTGATTCCTGGCAAGAGCTCACGTGCGCGTATCTCACTTCTTTTTTTTTACTGGTCCTACTTTCGTGTAAACAAAAGTGTTGAGGGCATCTTCACTTTGTAGCAGGCAATATTTGTTGCTATGCAGCGCAGTTCCATGACTCATCGGGTATGGAGAGGAAAGGGTTGGCGATTTATTTGTTTTCAGAAAATTGGATTTTCGCGTTGCGTGGTGACACACCTGAGGTGCGGGCCGCGATAAGTCCCCCACTTAGGTTCACGGGTAGCCGCGATATCCGTTCATTGGCTCTTACGCATGCCACTGACCCCCCCCCCCCCCCCCCGCCCTCCCCCACTAATTTAGATCACAGGAATGTAAATCTGCTCCGATTTGCCTTTTTGTCTTTTATCATTTTATTTATGAAATCTTGGTGCGACGTAAAACTTGAACGGTGCAGTGGATTTCAGTGTGTATCAAACAGTCAGTGAATCGTACCAAGTCAAGTAAAGTGCAATATAAGTATTTCAAGTGTCTAATTATTATAAAGTTATTCAGAAAAGTTTCGTAAACCACTATTTTTTTCATTCTTAGCTTATTTTATCCACAAAATTAGTGATTACACCAGCGACGATGACATTGTTTCACCTATAATGAAGCGAAAACGGTTGCAAATATTTTCGTCTTCTGAGAATGTTAGCGATGAAAACATTAAGTCTGGTAGTGAATCCGAACGCTATGAATCTGATGATAGCTATTCCGAGGATAATGAAAGCAACAACGAAAATCAATATACAAATGTTACGTGGAAGAGTACAGGAGATAACAGAAAACCATTTAAATTTCTTGCCAACCATGGTCAGCAGGAAATTGTACAAGGAAGATTCCGATTCAAGTGTTCATTTTATATAGAAAAATATTTAGACGATTATCTTATTAGCATTATAGTGAAAGAAACAAATTTATATTCGGGTCAATTTTTGCAAAGTCACCCGAACTTAAAACCGCGATCAAGAATGAAAAAATGGTATTCAACAACTAGTAATGAAATTAGTTGTTTCATCGCGATGTTGATTTTGCAAGATATTGTAAAGAAACCAGCAATCCATATGTATTTTTCGACAAGGGAAATCATTACTACCACGTTCTTTGGCAAAATTTTCTCTGTAGACCGATTTTTACTATTATGCTCTCCTAAGACGCTCTTCCTAAAAAAGCTCTCCGGATCAAAAGTCATACGGAACCGCCTCGTTCGGCATATCTTCGCGAATGGTCCTGATTTGGGCGACAGCTAGTTTGACTTCCGAGAGTGTCGGTGCACCGTGGATACCATAGACCTTTTTTTTTTGCGTCCAGGAAATCTTCGGAAGACCTCGACCATAGACCTCGTCCAGTCACACTCAGTTGCCGTCGGGGCGCGGGGCAGGATAGTGTTTGCCATTAGTTCAGATATTGTAAACGCGTTTGACACCCTGCCCTGAGAGGAGATCAGGGGGGCACGCGGTCACAAATGGCCCGCATCGGTCGGCATGGATTTCGAGAGATAAGGACTAAAAACGATCTATCACGCGATGATTCGAGTAGCACATATTTCGAATCGTAAGTTGGCGCGTGCGACTGGGAATGAGGTAAAGGCGATACCGCGGTTGATGTACTTTTACCGGCGGATCTCCTTCAGAATAATTACAAAGGTTCTGCGGCAAAGCGGACTGGATAATGCGCACACTCTTTATCTTTGTTAACACGTTTATTGTGGCACGAGTTCACTCGGCAAGGTACAATGTAGAAGTAAGGAACAAGAGTAACTTATAACTAGGCGTGCACGCGAGGACTTAAAGCTACTATTTACAATTAACCCTAAACTTACTAACTAGAGACTAGAGACTAGGAACACGTCCCTAGGCTTTAGGAACTGTTTGCGCCTTGAGGCGCGCGGGAAGGCACCGGTGTCCCGGGGCGCCACAGAGATAACAGCGCAGATGCAGTACGGTGCCGTAGGTGGGGTTAGCGCTCCATCCGCGCGCGCAGACGCGTAGCGACACGAGACGCTCAGTGTTACACCGACGAGGTATTACTAAAGACTGCTCACCTTATGGGACTAAAAAATCCGAAAAATATGTTATGTGTTCGCCTGGGTGGTGGAAGGTGATAAATAGTGCTGGGTTAGGTAGCCACCAATAATACTTTATTTCACTTTAGATACACTGTTAGTACTCGCTCGCTGAATGTTCGCTCGCTCGCTGCTGCTCAACAACTGCGTGTCGTCTCGCCGCGCGTCGTAACGTCGGCTCGCCTTTTATCTCTGGACAAAAGAACGCGGAAAGGGCCGCCGATCTTCGGTCGCCACAAATATCGCCGTAACCTAACGCCCTCTAGCATATATCTGCGGCCAGATTGCGAAACGCAAAGCAAAGCAACGTAGTGTGCTACAGACACAGTTGTTACCACGGAGACTGATTACAGGACACTGCTTACAAGTTGGTTTTAACGAATTCAAACATTTATAGATCAATTTACCCCAAAACCAGACTTACATGTTCAATCCCATGTAAAATCTTGGAAATGCTTTGAAAATATGGACACATATGTGTGGATGTGCTAAACTGTCTGATATTGAATTCCGCATCGCTACGATGGGTTGCTTTATGCATGCATACGTATGCGTAATATTTGCAGTGTGGTAGATACTTTTTTGCAATAATATTTTTGGGCATACAGTCCCGTAACAAAAATTAATAACATAGAGCCCAGTAAAAGTTCAAACCTACTAATTTTGGTTCCAAAAGATTCTTTTAATGGTATGGATAAGCAAGTGAAACGAGTATTTCTGAAAAATTTTGGCTAGTTCGACATTGTCTGGTCCGTTGTAGACCTCAGCTGCAGTAGGCGGAAGAATCGACAGTGGTTGAGAGTTACTGTAGGTTCCAATACAGGAATCGAAATACATATGTTTTGGGCTACACGAGCGAACTGGCAGAACAGTGTATCGTGTGCAGATCGTTTTCTGTTTAAAGTACGGCACTCAACAGCTCGACTGGGCCGAGCTCGATCGCTTCCTGACATAGCCGTATCTTTGAATACTGACAATTGAAAGCGACGAGGTACAGTATTCTCTCCCACATTGTCACTACTGGAGCTACTCTCACATTGTCCGTGGGCTGAGTCGGCGACTATGCATGCGCCGTACTTACGCCTGTTAGGTGAAGCGGACTCAGTCAAGCGTGTGAGATTTATGAGTCATCGAGCGTGGCGGCTTGCTTTGACGACAGTTGACAGTTTAGCTGTTTGTAACACAGTAGCATAATTGTTTAAATTTTACTTTTTTTATAAATAAACCTGTGTTTAATATATTAATGAGATTTTTCCGCGTAAAATGAAACCAAACATGAAACTAATCGGCCCACATTTACTTCATCGGCCCGCTACGTTATCGGGAGCCTTTTGTCGGACTCGAAGAAACCGTGTCCTACGTTCTCACATTGTCAATCTGCTTACTGCTGCTTACTGACAATGTGAGAAAGAAGGACACGATTTTCGACGTGCCTGAAACCGTCTTCCTCATCTGCTACGATTAGTAAAAGTCATCTCAATTACATCAAGTTTGATTTCATTTTTATCCCAACAATCTCATTATTTTTGATATACACTTCTTAACCAGAAAAGTTGGTAATAAAAGAGAATATGAATCATTTAAACCATATCATTTGATACGCCGGGATTTAAATGGCTTGGCTGTCTCGACTGCCGTTTTTGTTTTCTCTCTTTCATTCGCTGTCCTTTTCTTCGTTCGGCGAACTACAAAGGCAGTTCGCGCGGCTCGAAAACCGTGTCTACTATTCCCAAGTTGTCCAAATACGATTCTGGCCCGACTGACAATGTGGGAGAGAATACTGTATATGAGTGAGATACCAACATTAACAACGTAATCCATAATGTTCAGTTGCAATATTTCGTTAAAAACAAGTTTACTATTATATTGGATACATTTTTCTGATATAAAAGAGACCAAACACAAAATGATTACGATACTTGATTGCGTTGTTATGGATAGTCAATCGTCTGTCGACCAAACCTCTGGAGATTTAAAAGATGTGAACAAGAAGGAATATATTTCATGTGGATGAGGTACGGAGGTACCGAGCCAGTCAGGCTTGTCAAATTCGTTATACAGTAGAAGTCCGTTATTAGTCCGAAATTCGGGACCGCAAACGGACTTATACGGGACAGAGGTAGTCGATTCTCAGCTCTTTGTATTTTGCCGACACGGAAGGGCTCAGAACGGGACAGCAGTTAAGGAAAAGAGAGGGACTGAAAAAAAAACACGCTCGGCAAGACAGAATGCCCAAATATCGGTGAGGCAATACTGATGCAACAAAGAAAATTTTTTTAATTTGAGTTTTTGTGAATAAAAATGTCATTATCCTATTGCTAATATTTTTCCGAGTAAAATGAGACCAAACACGGTACCAATCGGTTTATATTTCCTTACGCATTAAAAGTTCTACATTCATCCATATTACTTATATGGAAAGAGGAAGACAAATGTAGCAGAGAGTGAGTCAGCAAATTGAAACACTTTCAGCCGCTTGATGAGGTGCGAAAATGGTGGAATGGTTCCTATATATGATCAAAGGAAAGCCGCAAAAGCGACTATTAAAGGAAGGAACGTAAGGTTTTGCGACTTATAAAGGAAGGAACGTAAGGTTTTGCGACTTATAAAGGAAGGAACGTAAGGTTTAGCGACTTATAAAGGAAGTGTTCCTACATTCTGCTGTGCTGCTCGAAAGTTTCGTTGGTGTTAGTGTCTCACCGATAGATCTCGGTTTGCCGTCGGCGGCATAAAACAAATTGTGTGGCAATGTCGTGCGGCTCAGTGGCCGGATGCTAGGGGGATCCCCCCAACAAGATGGCGGCACAGCGACTTATATCGGATACTAACTTCAGCGGACTTATAACGGACTTTTACTGTATGTTGATCTGATGGAATTTCTTTACGTACTGTCACTGAAGTAGGCTAATATTTCACATGTTGCTTGTCTCTCGTTTGTTGGTTCCGTTGAGTCCGGACACAAGCAAGAAAGAATCGTCAGGCACCCATCGATAGCACGACTATTTGGGCGGATAAAAAAACTTGTTGAATCAAATTAATTAATTGTAACTAAAAATTACATATAAACCGATTTGTTTCGTGTTTGGTCTCATTTTACTCAGAAAAATGTTAGCAATGCGGTATTAACATTTTTAGTCACAGGAAGTCAAATTAGTAAAAACTTCTTCGGTACATTAGTACTATCTCACCGATGCGCGGCATTTGTTTTTTTGACACTGGCTTCACTTTCAGCCCATATATGTATAGCGGACAACACCGAACTAACTTTTTACGTCTGACACGCGGGGTTGCTAACAATTGTTTCTTACTGATTGTCTTTTGTTTAATTCTTGGATATTTCACATGCTCTGGCGCAGTGTTTCCCAACCAATGACCTAGAGTATTTTGCTGTTCATCCGCGAAACATTGGGAATTTTTAATGTTCTTTTCCACATTATGGGAAGCTCTCATATTCTTTCCACAAATATAAACAAAAGTGTAGCAATTACAATTATGCATAAGATAAGAAAATATTTAATATACATATAATTTACAATAATTACATATCTAACATAATTTTTATTTTCTCATTTTTAAATTAACATTCATATGGCGTTACAATATTAATAATATCATGTCGGTTCCGCGCAATCGTTTTTTACGAGGGATTATACACATAATGACGCAACAGATTGTACACAATCCAGAAATAGTGATGCAAAAATTGTTTATTTCCAGAAACAATTTACAGATGCTACATATGAATAACATTTTTAGAACGCTTCTGTCAATGAATTATTTATCGTTGCAAAGTTATTAAGAATCATTTTGCTTGACATTTATTATTTCAGAAAAACAATAGTTTACAAAATAGTTTCTATTACATTTTGATACGTTTTCACAACGTTTAGTGTTAATAACTATTTAATTTTGCGTACACAATTAAAGCATAATGGGTAAAATTAATTGGGCAATTACAAGGAATAAAGAAAACAAGACAATTACAGGGCAAACAAATTATAAAATAAAAGTAACGAATTTCAATATCATTACACAATGGATAATACCAACATACTCTGTGTGGTTATTACCTACGCCGGGATTCCGTTTTACCTACGCTGTTATACTTCTTTACCTACATCTTTTCGCTCTCGTGCCAGGCCCCACCAGGCCCCATTATCGGAAAAAAAAATTGCCCATAGTGAGCAGTCTTTAGGTATACCTCGTCGGTGAGTGTTACAACGGATGCCGGACTACGTGGATTTCGTCGCGATACAGACATAGTGAACGGTGCCGCGTGATGGGTCAGTGAAGCAACGTAATGGGTGAAACCATATATAATACTTGCGTGAGACTGCTGGTTTAACTTACTTCTACAATGTCTTTTATTAGGATAAAAAAAGAAATAGAGGACATGAAACAATTAACTTCATCGGTAAGCAAAAATATTCAAAACAATAGTTCTAAAAACCAATATAGTAGCATACACGGTGAACGCTCCATCCACAGTTAGGCAGTTTTAAGCTTTTTGATTTCTTGACATATTATTTTAAGTCTGCGTATTGCATACGAACTGCGAATAAGGGCAACGAAATACCCATTGCTTAGCATGCCGCTGTCGACCGCGTTGCAGGTACGTTGTCAAATAACACACGTGCGCTAAATATTATGTGACCGCCGCGAAGGTCGTACACAAATAAGCAACAGCTGTTCGAAAATAAGTAAACCGCGGTAATTAGAGTTTAAGATTTTCCTAGTTTTGGCAGCTATAGCATCTTTAAAACATTCTTTAATTTCCAAATTCGCGACATAACAAACAAGAAATACATGTAATAGAACCGGGAATAATGTTTACGAAATTAGGCTTTTATGTGGATCGGAAGAGCTGGGACAAACTGGGGACTGTTGGGGAATAGGGAAAATTAAATAATGAATGGGAGTGAGGAAAAGAGATGAAAGAAATTGTTGAAAGGAGTTAAACAGAAAAGAGAATTTTATGAGACGCAATGAGTGGGAGGTGATATTGAGGAGATCAGAAATGGATTAACGGGAAATCTAAGGGGAATTAAATGCCAGTTCTTTTAGATCATGGATGATATATTATGGTATTTACAATGAATATGTACAATGACAAATGGACCCTTGTGTCCGAGAATTTGTGTGTTTGAATGTCCGTTTACCACTTACTGCCACGAATTACAATAAAAAGAGTTTGTTATAACGTTTAATCGAGAGACGAACTCCCTTTCGGCCCTGTATCGGTCACACCGGACGCCAATGTTTTCAAAACATGTTTTTAACCTTTCCTTCCGACGTTTCGATCCTGCTTTGGATCCTCTTCAGGGAATATTAATTATGTATTTATTGATATACTTAGCGACCGTTGAAATTAATGTAGGTATGTGTGTCTTCGGCCACTGTACGGTCATGTACGACGGACAAGTTTTCAAAACAAATCTATGTTTTCTCCGACGTTTCGTTCCCAATCCGGAACCTCTTCAAGGAGAGAAAAATAATGCCTGTAAACGTGTTTAAAATTAGAAATGAATCGTCACCGTTTAAATTACAACCAAATAAGTATATCAATATGTATCAATTTAGATTTCAATACAATAATCATGTTGATATTTAAGAATTTTGGTAATACATATTAAATTAGCGATCAAGATACTCACTATCATCAAACCGTGTCCTCCGTCTATTGGTTTTAACTATTATGTCAGTGATAAGTATTAAACAGTGCTATGAGAATTTATAAACAAGAACAGTGCGGAAATAATAATCGATATTAAAACGTGCTCAGTTACGTCCTTTAACTTGTACTTGCACATGGTTGAAGGTGTGTGCTCAGTTTCCGACTAACTGGGTGAGGTGCAAAGGAGCTATTAGTGGACCTATATTATCTCATCCCCACTCTTTGTTCCCAAACAAGTAAGGAGTCTATTGGTGTCCTGTCTATGACGTTGTCAGTCCTGTTAGCCAATCACAATATGTCATGTTGCTCATGCAATGACCTATTTGAAATACAAGTCAAAGTGGAACTGAGTATGAAATTGTTGAAACATATATTATGTGTGAACTATAATGACCAGGAAGACCAACAATTTTTTTAAATTGATAGAAGGAACAGAATAGGAAAAAACTATTGATGATATGTAAGTGTGTTGAGGAAATTGGTTAAAGTAGGAAACCGGTGGTAACTGTTAACAAAAATACTGTACGTAAAGCCTGCCAAAATTAAACCTTCAACTATGGATAGGAACGGTTTGTTTCCAAACTCCTTGGAACACTCCCCCGTCCATCCAAAGGAGGCCAATAATAAGATCGCATTTGCGTTAATGAGATCTGTAATTTAAACCAGAATGACCCCGGAAAGCCACTATGACCGCGGCACTTTACACCGAGGATCAATCTGGAAATGACTACCTTCATGCAAGTAGTCTTGATTAATCGAGGAAGAGCCGTGGTCGACCACTACTACTGAAAGAATATTTTTTTTAAAGATGAGCTGTCGCTCATAGTCCTATCTTAAGGTACGCGTCGACAGCTTCAAGAAAATGTAAGATTATCATAGGTTTCGATCGGTGTTTCGAAGTTACAGGCGATTATAGAAAATCGAGGAAACGGCAAGGAATACATACTAAGTTAAATCAAAAACAAAAGGAAAGATGAATGAAATATGAGATGTTGGATAAAGTCAAAAAAGAGAAAAAGAAACGGCCAAAGGCAAACAAAAGAAGAACCACTAGGTATTTGATTTTACGAAGAACCCTCCAAGATGTCATTACAAGAATTCAACGCACCTTTCAATGTAAACACATGCTAATAACACCAGTGGTAATCACACAATATCAGACCTATAAATAGCTGTAAAAATAATCTTAAACAATAGTTTCAGGAAAACAAGCCAAAAAGAAAAAGAAGAGACCAATCATTAGTCATAATCCCGTAGTTGTAATGGGTGCATCTCTGTTTATTCAAACAGATGGATGTAATAATCATAGACGATTGGCTTTTCATACTTAAGATTTACGCTGGTACTGTGTCTAATTATCTCAATTGTTTCCTGAAATTTTCTAAGAGTTTGGTCTGCTTGTGTATCTAGTATTTCTGCGTTATCAAAATCAAATAAGTGATCTTCATCTATTATATGCCTTGTGAGGGCTGTGAACTGATTCGAGTTGCAGAATTTATTACGTTGGTGTTCTTTTAATCTAGTGTGGAGATGCCTGGCAGTTTGCCCAATGTAACATGCATTACAGTGTTTGCATGGGATCTTGTAGATAATATTGATTTTATGCATGTTGTCAATAGCATCCTTATTTGATGGTAATAAGGAGTGTAAGGTGCGCGGAATTGTGTAAATGACATGCAAGTTGTATTTACGAAAAATACGCGAGATACTGTTAGATAATGTGTTAATGAATGGGAAAGTTGTAGTATTGCGCCATGTTATCTGTCCTCTAGTTTGACGTATGTTCTCCCTTTCTTTACTAATCGTCCATGGATGATATAAATGAAAGATCCTTTTTTTAATGCAAGAGTTAATGAAATCACTAGGAAACCCGTTTTCTTTTAAAACATCTCTAATTAATGCGATATTATTATGTCTGAAACTAATGTCTGATAAATGAACTGCTCTATCAACTAAACCATAAATTAGGCCAATTTTGTGTTGTAAAGGATGGTTGGAAAAAAAGGAGATATATCTTCTTGACCACGTTGGTTTGTGGTACCAATTTGTAATAAGAATATTATCGTCTCCCCGGATGACGTCTATGTCTAGAAATTGTATTCGGCCTTGTACTTCCCTTTCATGGGTGAATTTTAACCTCTCATGATGGGAATTGAAGACGTTTAAAATTTCCTCAATCCCATCATGGGGAACCACACAAAGTATGTCATCAACATATCTCTTATAGAAAGGTAGGGTAAATCGTAATAGTCCAATGCACCTCACTTCGAGTTCCTCCATTACGAGGTTTGCTACAACAGGTGATAGTGGCGAACCCATCGCGCAACCATAAGACTGTTTATACACCACACCATTGAATTTGAAGATGTTACTATCTAAACAAAGTAGCACAGCCTCCAGGAAGCTAGTCTTTGGAATACGTGTATGTTGTTTGATCTCATCCCATCTGGCATCAATAACGTCTAAGACCTTCTCTATAGGCACATTGGTAAACAATGAGGTGACGTCCAAAGAGATTAAAACATGGTTATCAGGAATTTTGAACCCTTTTAGAAATTGGGCCATGTGCCAGCTATCAATTGCCGCATATGGGGATTTATCAATGACCTTGATTAAGATGGCACTGAGGAACTGTGCTAGTTTGTAAGTAGGGGTATTAATTGCCGAGACAATCAACCTCCAAGATAATGTGGGTTTGTGTATCTTAGGGAGCGCATATGCCCTCGCCACATTGGCAGAATAACAGTGGAGAGCTTTGGACGTGTCATCACTAATGTACTTTTTTTTATGCCATGAATTAATTAAGTTATTGTTTTTTAATTGATTAGTGGCAGTATATTCAAATTTAGTTATTTTATATGTATTTTGGTCTTTGAGCATAGTTTCAACATCGTTTATATATTTATCTCTGTCCACTAAAACTGTTATGTTGCCTTTATCTGCTTTGAGAATCATTAAGTTAGGATTCTCTGTAATAAATTGTTTGGTACTTTTTATTTTTTTGAAAAAAGATGCATAGGTTTTGAAGAAGTTATAACTGGGTTGTCTCTGCATAAAACTCTGTAATGTATGTATAACTTTTTGTCGTACACGGTTTTTTTGTTCAGATGGAATTTTTAATAAAGCTCGCTCCACGCTGGCACACAACCAAGTAACAGGTATGTTATTTCCAGTTATAGGAATAGCAAATCTAGGTCCCAAGGCTAACACTTTCTGAACATCAGTCGGTAAAGTAATAGTTGATAAATTTTTTATCCAATTTTGGGTGGCAGGTATTTCGAATATATTATGATCTCTTTCATTTAATAAGGATTTGAACTTTTTTATGCAAGTTTTTTTGTGTGATAAGTCGAATTTATTAAGGAAGTGGTTTTGTGTTTGAAAGAACTTGGTGAAAATAGATTCAGGAAAAGTGCAGCAAATGGAACGTTGTAAAAAAATTCATATTTTTTTGTAAATCCTTTAGTTTGTGCAGAGAGTCTTTGATCTCTATTAAAAGGGTTCTACGAAAAAAAGTATTTCTAATGTTGTCATATTTGACCAAAAACCGTGGATTAAACATTGTAACATCATTGTTAGTTGGTAAGTGTTTTGGAATTAGTAGATTGTGTTTGCAATTTTAAGAGAAATTTCGATTGGTTGCGTGTGCGTATCAGAGCTTTTTTCGTTCGTGACCACTTTTTTAACATTAAACAGTTATCTATTCCATAATTGGTTGTGATGAACTCAAAAAAAACGGTTATTATCAGTAATATTTTCCATTAATATGGCACGTATGCAAAAGTTGAAACAAGTAAAGATGATGACTAACCAGACAGAAAACGAAAATTAAATACCCAATAAAACGTGACTAATAGTAAAAACCAACGAATAATGTTAAATCTTTAAGGCCTTCGAATTAATGTATTTATTGATATATGTTCCGGCCGTTTGGCCGTGGGAGGTCACCCTGGTGTTTGTGCACTTGCGCGCTTATTTTGGAGGAGCGCGGCCGTTACCGGACGGGGCCAAACACGGTTCAAACGGCCACTGGCCATTGCCCCAAGGTCGCGCTCCTCTCGCTCCTCAGCGCACCCCCGGGCCCCAAAGCGAGCGCGCGGTCGTTGCCTCCTCGCGAAAAGCGCGGGATTCTCCTTCGCGGAGGCCCACCCCTCCTCTAAGGGAGGGGGTATCCGTGCCAGGACATAAATATTGGGACTTGGCCGTGGCGGGTCACTGATCCTTGTGCCGAGTGCCATCAAAAAGTTTTAAAGAGAAAAAGAGAGCATTGACGAAGCGTTTAGCTAAGAGCGAGAGTTGATAGTGGTGTGTTTGACTGAGTGCTGAGTTGTGAGCGCCCTTGAGCACTGAACATTGTATAAGACCTGGTGAGCACTTTAGTGCGAATAAAAATTGGACGTGACGGCGTCCCATTGACGCCCAGAAGGACTTAACTCTTTCCCCCTTGGGAGTAACCCGCACCCACCGCTCCTCTATTCTCGAGACGCAACATTTGGTCTTTCGAGCCGGATTTCCCGACCATTGGAGATCCACATACTGGGAACGGAGGAGAATTCCGCTCGACACGCTCGCTTCACCATCAACATGGACACTCTCCTAAAAGAACAAGAGCTCGCGATCCACCGGATGAGGCGGATTGTGACGAACTACAAGAAGAGCGGCAAGGCCAACTTCACCCGGGCCACGGCGGAGGAGCGCTTGCAACGCCTGCGGAACGCCTGGGACACCTGCTCGCAGCTCCATGTGAAGTTGGAGCTTAAGGCCTCCCCTGAGGACCGGAAGGGCGCCTACTTCGCCGATGATATCTTCGACAAGGCGGAGGACATCTTTGACGAGGCAAGCGATTTTTTTGTCAACCTGCCCGCGAGCTTCTCCGAGAAGCAAGGCGAAGGGGAGGGGGGTAATCGCGGGAGCGAAAGGCGCGCGGCGCCGAGCCGCCTGGAGTCGATCCCGATCCCTAAATTCGACGGCACTGTCACTGATTGGCCGAGCTTCGCCGATAACTTCGAGGCGCTAGTGATAAGGGACGTGTCTCTGGACGATGTCCAGAGACTTCATTACTTAAAGGGAGCTCTAGAGGGGCCGGCTAAATCCGTTGTGGGGCGTCTAAGTACCACCTCCGCGAATTTCAAGGCCGCGTGGGAACTGCTTCGGGAGCGGTACGAAAACAAGCGCGTCATCATCCGCGCCCTCGTGCATGAGTTCATGACGATTCCGCCCCTTCGTACCGCCGGTGCCGCGGAACTCGCTCACCTACGGGACACGACCAATGAGTCCCTCGTACAATTAGAAAATTGGGGGTGCCCTACGCGCCACTGGGACGATCTCTTGGTGTACGTCACTGTGGAGAAGTTGGATCGCCGGACGCGGGAGGAGTGGGAGCACTCGCAAGGTGCGCGCACCGATCCCCCCACTTACGCGGAACTTTCAAGGTTCCTACACGCGCGCATTCAATCGCTGACTGCCATAGCGCAAGCATCGACGCGAGCTCCCGAGCCCCCGGCTCGGGCCAGCGAGCCGCGAAAACCCCCACCACGCTCCGTGCGTGTCCACCTCTCCACAGCGGCGTCGCCCAACCATTGCGCGCTATGCGGTGGCAGGCATCGCCTATTCCGGTGCGACAAATTTAGGGCGCTCTCTCCGTCCCGTCGACGCGAGACGGTAATGAGCAATGGTTTCTGTTACAATTGTTTAAGACCGGGTCATAACGCGAACACCTGTAAATCCGAGTCCCGCTGCAGCAAGTGCGATCGCGCACATCACTCGCTGCTGCACACCGAAGGCGAGTCAATCGGTGACCGCGCAGGAGCCGAGGCTCGAGTCACCGACTCACCGATCCACGTTGCGGACGACGTGCGGGTCCTCACCTCCGTGGTACGCGATTGCATCGCGCGTTGGAAAAGCCCCGATCGGACGGTATCGTTGGCCACGGCAATGGTCGGAATCGAGGCCCGTGGAGGGAACTTACCAGTCCGCGCGTTACTAGATCAGGGCTCGCAGGCCACGTTCGTGTCTGAATCGCTCGTGCAGACACTGGGCCTCGCGCGGGTGGCCATTGATATTACAGTCCTGGGGGCCGACGACACCCCTGTAGATAGGGTACGGGGGCTCACGTTGGTGACGGTTCGATGGGGAGCGCGGGATTCGGAGCGGGCCTTAGTTCCGGCCTTAATACTGCAGCGCCTAACGTCGTACACGCCCAGGCGCACCATTAATCCGGGCCAATATAAGCATTTGCGGGGGCTACGCCTCGCGGATCCGGATCCGAGCTGCTCTCGCCCAGTCGACATTATTATTGGGGCCGACTTTTACGGTCACTTTTTGCGCAACGGTGTAAAGAGGGGACCCCTTGGTTCCCCCACCGCCCAACGAACAGTGTTCGGTTGGATCATTTCCGGGCCGAGCTCGGTTGAGGCCCAGGGTGGCTCGGGTCCGTCCGTGACGACGCTGGCCACAATCGTCGATAGTTTGCAGCAACAGCTGCGCCAATTCTGGGAGGTCGAGGAGCCGATTCCTCGTACCCTGCTAAGCCCGGACGACCAGTGGTGCGAGGCCCACTTCGCGCGCACCGTGTCGCGGCAGGAAGACGGACGGTATGTCGTCCGGCTTCCCTTGAAACCGGAACATCCCCTCGATGTCGGCCTGTCGTTGAACCGCGCCTTGTCCGTCTTGAGGAGCGTGGAGAGGCGTTTTTCGCGTGATCCCGAGCTGGAGGTCGCGTACCGCGCTTTCATGGAGGAATACGAGGCCCTCGGCCACATGACCGAGATGTCCCCCCCCTTGGGGAGCGGCCCTCTGTCGCGCCTCGCGTTCCTCCCACACCATCCCGTCGTAAAGCGCAAGGCGGATGGTGACTTAAAACTGCGGGTCGTGTTTAATGCCTCAAGCAAGGACTCCAGCACGGGCTCGCTCAACGACCATCTCCTCCCGGGGCCCAAGCTCCAACGGGACATTTTTGACATAATTCTACGGTGGCGCACGATGCGCATCGGAGTGACGGCCGACATCGAGAAGATGTTTCGGCAAATCCGCGTACACCCCGACGACACAGATCTGCAGTGCATTGTATGGCGCCGCAGGACTGGGGCTGACCCGACCGGCTTCCGCCTCCGCACTGTCACCTACGGGATGAATTGCGCCCCCTTCCTGGCGCAACGGGTGCTTTTACAACTCGCGGAGGACGAGGGCGCGGCGTACCCAGACGCCGCGTCCACTCTTAGAGAAAATTTCTACGTGGACGATGTCCTATTCGGTGGGGACAGTGTGGAGGAGGCCGTCTCGCGACGCGTCGCTTTGGTTAAGCTCTTGCAGGCGGGAGGATTCTCGCTCAGTAAGTGGGCTGCGAGCTGCCGCCAGGTACTCCCCCCTGAGGGAGGCGCGGCGACTTCGGTCGACCTCACCCAGGGGTCACCATCCAGCCACCCGGTGCTAGGGCTGGGATGGCAATCAGGGCCCGACGCCTTCCGATTCGCCGTGGTACCAGACCCGGCTTCGCTCGTCACAAAACGAACAATCTTGTCCACGACCGCGCGACTTTATGACCCCCTGGGTTGGGCGGCACCCGTGGTGATCGTGGCGAAGATCTTGCTGCAGGACTTGTGGCTAGGGGGTTGCGACTGGGACTCAGTCCCACCGCGGACTATGGTTCAACGATGGGAGAGCTTTAGTAGGAGCCTGAGTCGGCTATCCCAGGCGACCATCCCTCGATGGTTCGGGGTAGTCCGGTCTGAGCAGGGTCTCCGCTACGAGCTCCACGGTTTCGCCGACGCCTCCACGCGGGCATACGGGGCCGTAGTGTACTTGGTGGCTCGTGGCCGAAATAGCGCGCGCGTCGAACCGCGTATTACTCTCGTGGCCTCAAAGACCAAGGTGGCTCCGGTCAGGACCGTTACCATTCCGCGACTAGAACTTTGCGCAGCGGCCCTTCTGGCCTCACTCCTAAAGCGAGTCGCCGCTACCCTGCAGCTTGCAGACACAGAAATGTTCGCGTGGACAGATTCCACCGTGGTACTGAGCTGGCTGGCACGGGTACCTTCCACCTGGAAGGTTTATGTTGCCAACCGCGTCGCGACAATACTTGAACTCATCCCCGGTGTGCCATGGCGGCACGTAAAGTCCGCGGAGAACCCCGCTGACTGCGCGTCGCGGGGCATGAACGCGGACGAACTCATCGACTTCAGCCTATGGTGGAAGGGGCCCGTGTGGCTCTCAGGACCCAGGGTGGCCTGGCCGGCCGTGAGAGCTGGCCCGGACGATAGGGCCGAATCCGAACTTCGCGTACACTGCGCTGTCGTGGACGTGCAGACGACCGCGAGCCCTCTGGAACCGCTTCCTGAGGGCGTCTCCTCCTGGAGAAAATTGCTCCGCGTTACTGCTATAGTCCTCCGGTTCATAAGTAAACTTCGACGCGTAAAGTCCGGCGACCGGGATGGCTTGGACACGGCAACCGCGATTTCAAGGGCTCGTGTCCTTTGGCTGCGCTGGCTCCAAGTGTCGGCCTACAAACGCGACTTAGACGCGATAGCGCGGACGGGCTTTGTGGGAGAGTAGTCGCCCTTGCGACGGCTCTCTCCGTTCGTGGACGACCAGGGCTTGTTGCGCGTCGGGGGCAGATTAAGTAAGGCGAGCGTGCCCTACGGCGAGCGTCACCCCGTCCTGCTGCCGAAGCACCCCCTCGTGGACCTGCTTGTCAGGGGCGTGCACCACCTCGCTCTTCATGGTGGGCCCCAGCTCACCTTGAGCATCCTGAGGCGCGCCTACTGGCTGGTAGGGGCGCGGGGGGTCGTGCGCTCGGTGGTATGGCGGTGTGTCACGTGCGCTCGCCACCGCGGAGCGTCTGTTCAACCGCCGATGGCCCCGCTCCCCGAGGAGCGGGTGAGGCCTGCGAGGCCCTTCTCTATCGTGGGAGTTGATTACGCGGGTCCGATACGAACAAGAGCCGGTAAGGGACGTGGCCGGGAGGCAACCAAATCCTATATCGCGGTTTTCGTTTGCTTCGTCAGCAAGGCCGTGCACTTGGAGCTGGTCAGCGAGTGCACAACATCGGCATTCCTCGCGGCCTTGCGCAGGTTTATCGCGCGTAGAGGACGTCCGACCGTCGTCCACTCGGACAACGGGACCAACTTCCGCGGAGCTGCTCGGGAACTGTACGCCCTGGCTCGCCAGACCGTCAGCTCCCCGGAAGTTGTCAACTACCTAGGGGACCGCGAGATAAAATGGCAATTCTCACCGCCGAGTGCCCCGCATTTCGGCGGCTTGTGGGAAGCTGGGGTAAAGTCGGTCAAGCAGCACCTGCGCAGGGTCGTGGGCGAACTTACCCTCACCTTTGAGGAGATGAGCACCTTGCTCTGCGGGATCGAGGCCTGCCTCAATTCGCGCCCCCTCTCCCCCCTGTCGCCGGACCCAAACGAGCCAGCCGCTCTCACGCCCGGCCACTTCCTGACTGGAGCACCATTGCTCAACCTCCCGGGGGACGAGCCTCCCGAGTCACATTCATCGCCACACTCGCGGTGGCAACTGGCCTACAAGGCCACGCGCGAATTTTGGGACCGATGGCAGCGAGAATACCTACATACCCTGCAAGAGCGTAGCAAGTGGTGGCGCCCTGCGCACAGTCTCACCGTCGGAGACCTGGTAGTACTTAAGGAAGCGAACCTCCCTCCAGCCTCCTGGAGGATGGGACGAGTTACCACCGTGCACCCGGGGCCCGATGGCCAGGTGAGGGTCGTCACCCTCCGCACCGCGAGCGGCACTCTCGTGCGGCCAGTAAATAAACTGGTGAGACTCCCAGTGAGCGCTAACGAATCCCCTGCGGGGACCATGCCATAGGTTAAGTCACTAAGATAAGAGCGACGGCCCGTGGGTGAGCTAGGACTTTTGTTCTTCCGGGGACCTTCCACGGCGGGCGGGGGAGGTCTCCCGCTTGCAGTTCTGTCAGCGGAGCTGAGGCGGGCGGTATGTTCCGGCCGTTTGGCCGTGGGAGGTCACCCTGGTGTTTGTGCACTTGCGCGCTTATTTTGGAGGAGCGCGGCCGTTACCGGACGGGGCCAAACACGGTTCAAACGGCCACTGGCCATTGCCCCGAGGTCGCGCTCCTCTCGCTCCTCAGCGCACCCCCGGGCCCCAAAGCGAGCGCGCGGTCGTTGCCTCCTCGCGAAAAGCGCGGGATTCTCCTTCGCGGAGGCCCACCCCTCCTCTAAGGGAGGGGGTATCCGTGCCAGGACATAAATATTGGGACTTGGCCGTGGCGGGTCACTGATCCTTGTGCCGAGTGCCATCGAAAAGTTTTAAAGAGAAAAAGAGAGCATTGACGAAGCGTTTAGCTAAGAGCGAGAGTTGATAGTGGTGTGTTTGACTGAGTGCTGAGTTGTGAGCGCCCTTGCGCACTGAACATTGTATAAGACCTGGTGAGCACTTTAGTGCGAATAAAAATTGGACGTGACGGCGTCCCATTGACGCCCAGAAGGACTTAACTCTTTCCCCCTTGGTAGTAACCCGCACCCACCGCTCCTCTATTCTCGAGACGCAACAATATACTTAGCGACCGTTGAAATTAATGTAGGTATGTGTGTCTTCGGCCACTGTACGGTCATGTACGACGGACAAGTTTTCAAAACAAATCTATGTTTTCTCCGACGTTTCGTTCCCAATCCGGCACCTCTTCAAGGAGAGAAAAATAATGCCTGTAAACGTGTTTAAAATTAGAAATGAATCGTCACCGTTTAAATTACAACCAAATAAGTATATCAATATGTATCAATTTAGATTTCAATACAATAATCATGTTGATATTTAAGAATTTAGTAATACATATTAAATTAGCGATCAAGATACTCACTATCATCAAACCGTGTCCTCCGTCTATTGGTTTTAACTATTATGTCAGTGATAAGTATTAAACAGTGCTATGAGAATTTATAAACAAGAACAGTGCGGAAATAATAATCGATATTAAAACGTGCTCAGTTACGTCCTTTAACTTGTACTTGCACATGGTTGAAGGTGTGTGCTCAGTTTCCAGCTCAGAAGGTGACGATTCATTTCTAATTTTAAACACGTTTACAGGCATTATTTTTCTCTCCTTGAAGAGGTTCCGGATTGGGAACGAAACGTCGGAGAAAACATAGATTTGTTTTGAAAACTTGTCCGTCGTACATGACCGTACAGTGGCCGAAGACACACATACCTACAATATTAATTATGTCTGAAATATTTTTAATAAATGAACAAAAGTATACATACAACAAACCAGTTAAACAATAAATCAGAAAGGCATAAGAAAGGCACATCGGGAGACCACTCAGATACTTTCTTATCATGAAACAAAAGCGGCCTTATAATTAACGAGATGGTCGTACGTGTTGTTAATAACGGAATCTTGAAAATTTTTACTTAAACTCATTACTCAATGCGGGAATGGAGAAAGGTTGACCAAACTTGTAATGTTTAAATTGAATAAATTTTGAAAATAGATTTAATGAAAAAATGAAAAAACTTTGGTCGGCACGAGAACAACTTTTGCATGATGGAAACCCCCTCCTCTTTCACCACGATCTTTCTTGGTGCTGTGCTCACATGGTCGCGTCTCGAGGCCGACTGACCTCTGCTCTCGCGTGTCCCGTCGCAAATCAAAGGTACTATATTCGCACACAGGTGTTCGGTGCTAGGAGTGGGGGGAAGAGGCAGTCCATTTGCGCGTCATTACCGCCACTTATATGAAATCTCAACAATAACGACAATTATTAAATTGGAAGCACGTATTCAATCGGACGAATAACGTGAATAAAAATGGAGTCATATTATTTAAACCCATTGCTTCATAGGGAGTAACGCGGTACCTAACTCCAACAACGCGAAGCAATTAAATGTTAGGAAAGATAAGTCTTGCCCATTATGTAGGACAAACTACAAAATGAGCAAGACCGAAGAAATAGGAAATGACTCTAAGTTGTTGGAAAACAAATAGAAAGAAAGAGATAGGAAAAGAGTATCGGAGATGGAATGTAGTTAGCAAAAGAATTCATACACATAGTCAAACGGATGACATTGTGCCAATTCCCTTCCGAAATAGATCATTGTTCCAAGGAAGTAACACGGAACCTAACTTCCTCACAGAAACAATTAAATGATAGGAAAGTTGTGTCCCCTTAGTGTATTGAGTACACACTAAGGAAGACCGGGAAAAATGAAGTGACTCTAAGTTAATAATCAAAAAACCGGGAAAGAGATAGGAAAGCTGTCGGAGAGAGAAAGTGTAATTAAAATAGAAGAAAAATTAATAATAAATACAAAAGGCCTCCAAACAAGGTAACAATACACTAACCGAAATACTCAGATGAACCCACGTCGATCATAAGGATAATGAAGTTAAAAATGAAAAATTATATATACTGGCCATCAAAAAACAGATAAACGGGAAAATACTAATAAAAATAAAAATAAAATGAAAGGAATGCTGGATATTTATACACTTGACAAACAGTAAAGTTGCTGAAAGACAAATATTCAATTCAAAGAATGTGTAACAAAATACCGAAAATAAAGTAAACTAATGTGAAGTTGAACGGAAATAAAAAGAAAGAAAAAGGAACTTAAATGAAATACTCGTGTTTTTAAACTGAATTGAAATAACTAGTATATACAGAATTACCAAACCAACTAAGGAAATAAACTCAAATGGATGACTGAAACTTGCTGGAATTTTGTTACAGAATATAATGACAGACGTACTTGTAAGTGTAAATAGAGGAAACGAAATGAAATAATCTTATAAAAATTAAAACCCAAACTCAAGTTCTTCTTAAAACGTTCCCAATATCGTCATAATACAGATGTCAGTATCAGATCTCTTTGTTAACTTAGAACAAGTGGACATAATAATCATAGATAATGGGTCGTTCGTATTTTAGGCTAACGCAGTTGTTATGTCGTATAATCTCTATCGTTTCCGGTAATAATCGTAGTGAGTAATCATTTTGTACATCTAATATTTCTGCTTTACTGAAATCAAACAAATGGTCCTCCTCAATGCTGTGTTTGGTCAACGCTGTATATTGCGTGCTATTAGTGAATTTATTCCTCTTATGTTCCTTGATTCTAGTTTGCAACTTACGAGAAGTTTGTCCAATGTAACATCCTGAGCAGTGTGAACATGGAATTCTGTAAACTATATTGTATTTATCTGTGTATTCTATTTTATCCTTAATCGACGGGTATAAGCTATTTAACTTAAGGGGTCTGGCCACCATGTGCGCTCGCCAGATGAGTACTATTCTAAAAAATTCATAAACGCGAAAATAAAGCACCAAATTCTTTTATTTTTTGTCACATACTAGAAAACGGTTTAGTGAACAAGTGAAAAAAATTTTGTGATAAAAAAATAAAAAATACCGGCGTTTCGTTCATTTTGGTGAAGGCCCTCGGCACGAAACGCACGTGGGCGGTTCCATGACTACCTGCTTCATTTTGCATCTAAAAAAAAAAAAAAAAAATTAGCTTATTCCTGGATCTTATTGCAAGGGCGTAACGTAGGGAAATTTTTTTTTTTACATTAGGGAAATTATGGTGAGCCGAAGAATTTTTTTCACGATTTTCACCGAAATTTCACGAGAAAAAACGTCATTAAAAAAAAACTAATCAAGTAATCGCAAAAATCCTACGTGTCGCTTTAGATAATGTATCTAAAAGTACTGTGTTCAAATTTCAGAGCAATCGGACCGATAGTTTACGAGATTTACGCGGAACCGTTTCGAAAAATGTAGTTTCGAGATAATCGCAAAAGAAAGTAAAGATGCGGTTATTCGGCTGACGGCGCGGTTTGTGTAAGTCTTACCTTCAATCAGCGATTCCTGGTCCATACATGTCCTCTTCGGCAGCTGTTTGAGCATCCTGGGCCTCTTTTTACGAATATCTACGTGCTTGGCGTGCTTCTTTCGTACTTTTTTGCACTCGAACATTTGCTGTAGCGCAACGTTCCTCGTCGACTGCCCTACAGAAATCGTAGCAGCGATCTCCGATGCTTAGATCCATGAGTTTCATCATCAGCAAAATACTGTTGTACCCATCGTTGAAAGTGCTGATAGCAATGTAACTGGAAATTTCGACGGTTTTCGCACCGCTGGAACTCGTTTTTGGAGCCATTGACCAGATGACGGAGTTGACGCTTTCGTTGGCGTTTTGCGTGAAGCCTCCTTCGCATCGTTCTAACAATTCATCTGAAGTGAGGTCCTCATAAACAGGTCGAATGGCATCTTGAACAATTTGAGGCAGAGGATTCTTGTGTAGATATTCATCCAAAGTGCCAATCGCTCTTGATATTTGCCAAGAGCACCACGAGTCTTCTCCCGGTGGACAATTTTCATGCTGCGGGATTTCGTCGGTCGAGCTCTTGTGCTTGAATGTTGCCCAAATAGCTTTCTTCATTTCGTCTTTAGAATTAGAGAACCTTCGAATAGCGAGACCGTAATATACTGTTAGCTCGTTAATTAGTTTATCGGTGAGCTTTCCTTTGCCAGCAAGACCTTTCTTTTCCTTTTTGATTTTACGAAGTCGTGTGCCCATCCTTTTCTGCACATGACCTACGCATTCTTTTTTCATCACTTTTTCTTCGTATGGATTCGAGTAAACAATTCTACTAACCCATACAAATGATACAATAGGGCAGCTGCACGTACTGAACCGTGCGAGTTGCATACACTGATCGAGCCGCGCGGTCGACCGCTCGCAGCGGCTCGACCTTCCTACCCAGAAACACCTGTAACTTTTGCAATTTTGCGATTTTCAGTACGAACTATGGATTAACTGATGCGTAACATTTCAAAGATTATTATAACACAATAAAAAAAAAATTGAAAAAAAAAATTGCATGGTGGCCAGACCCCTTAAGAGGGATATGATAGTAACAGTATATGTTATACTTTTTGAACGTCATACGGTAGTGAAATCGAGTTCTGCCATGTTATAGGACCCCTATGTGCCAAGATAGAATCTTTGGTCTTTTGTTTATTCTAAGGATGGTAGGTGTCGTATATCCTTTTTTTGAAACACGATGTTATGAATTCCAATGGGTACCCATTCTCCAGCAAAACTGACTTGATTAATTTTAAGTTTATTTCCCTGTAAGTAACGTGCGAAAGTTTCATTGCTCTTTCAATCAACCCATAGATTAAACCAATTTTTTGTTGGACAGGATGGCTAGAAAATAAAGATGTATAACGGCGCGACCAAGTAGGTTTGTGGTACCAATCTGTTTGAATGGAATTGTCACTTTTTCGATGTAAAGAAATATCAAAAAATGGTATACTGTTGTTAGTTTCCGACTCGTGTGTGAACTGTATTCTATCGTGGTATGAGTTAAAGGTCTTTATAGTCTCATCCAACTTGTCTGATGGTATGACGCAAAGTATGTCGTCCACATACCTTTTGTAAAAGGGTAACGGAAAAGATAACTTCGATATACAACACTTCTCAACCTCTTCCATCACAAGGTTTGCCACAACCGGCGACAGAGGTGAACCCATTGCACAGCCAAAACACTGTTTATAAATGATATTATTAAACTTGAAAATATTGGCATTTAAACAAAATCTGACGGCATCACAAAAACTATTTTCCGGAATTGCAGTTAACACTTTGATTTCCTCCCATCTACTATGGATGACCTCTATAGCCTTATCAACCGGAACGTTGGTGAATAGTGACATAACATCCAACGAAGTTAAAATGTGATTAGGCGGAATTATTTGGTCTTTAAGGAAATCGGCCATGTGCCAACTGTCAATTGCAGCGTACGGTGTTTTGTCAATGATTTTGATAAGAATGGACGAAAGAAATTTTGCCAAATTATAAGTGGGCGTGTTTACAGCCGATACAATCAGTAACAATGTAGACTCTTAGATAAATTGTCCCCAATGTAACGTTTCCTGTGCCACTCCGTCACAATTTTATTATTCTTCAACTGGTTTGTGGCCGTATACTCGAATTTAATCGGTGTGTAAGTGTTACGGTCACTTAACATCAATTCCACATCCCTAACATAACTGCCCCTATGCGCTACCACAGTCACATTCCCTTTGTCTGCTTTTAAAATCATTAAATCTGGGTATTCCTTCAAAAATTTTTTTGTAACTATAATGTTTTTAAAAAATGGATTGTAAAGTTTCTGAAAATTAATAGTATCTGATTTGTAACGAAAGTTTTGCAAATGGTGTAATACGTCCTGCCTAATCTTGTTTTTTTCTGCTAGTGCAACCTTAGTTAATGCTTTCTCTATGGTAGCGCCATAGAGTCTGTATTAATAACTTATGCAAAATTCGTGCCGGCAGCACACCAGTTCGCTACAATGAGTTATATGAAAAATGAGTTGGTTTACATGATTGCAAAGCAAGGATGAAATCGGCGTAGATGATACAAAGCTTGGGAAAGTTAAGGAAACACGTGCGACTCCTTTAACCCTTTCGCGCCGACCGCCGCATATATGCGGCGTCCACTCGACGACCTGTGGGTACGAGCGCCGCATATACGCGGCGTCCACTCGACGTCCTGTGGGTACGGGCGCCGCATATACGCAGCGTTCACTCGACGCCCTGTGGGTTCGAGCGCTGCATATATGCGGCATCGAAATGATTTGTACTAGTGCCATCTATAGTCGATGGTAACATTTTTCGTTACCGGCAGAGCATTTTCCGTTGATTTTATTGACAGATTGGATTAATCATTCCTTAAAACATTTTAAAATTGCTCTTTGTTGAAACCACATCCAAACGTATTGCGCAATAAACTACAAACCTCAAGGCGATCGTTTACTGTTTTATACCGAATATTCTATCAAATCCATTAGGCAGTAAACGATTTTATATATTTGGTTTTTACAGGAATTAGGAATAGATCGGCTTACGGTATAAATCCCAGCTCTTAAAAAATAGACTTTTGAGGTTAGGGTTTTGTTTGAAAATGTATTCACAAAAATATTTTAGGCCCTTTCAGAATGACTACAAAGCGTCAAAATCGTATTATGTCTGAAACTGAAGTACTCGATTCTGAAAATGAAAATAATGTCCGCCGGTCTAAAAGACGACTGAGAAATAATATATGCAGCACTTCAGAATCAGAAGCGGAGTTAATTCACGATAATACACAGGACACCCAGTGCAACACTACATGGACATCGAGAAATTTCGCACCAAAGATACATCAATTTTCCTCCAAAAATTCAGGACTGAAGAAGAAAATAGGAAGATCGTCAAAAATTATCGATTACTTCGAACTATTTTTTTATCAAGAGCTCATAGAATATATTGTAGACGAGACCAATTATTACGCGGCTAAAAAGAGCAATAACAACATGGGCACTCAGAAAAACACGACACTAGAGGAGATGTACTGTTTCTTTGCTTTGTCACTACTCATGACACGTAATAAAAAACTAACGTTACATGAGTATTGGAGTACAGATAAATTTTTACACAGTAGTATGTATGTATGTATTCTTTATTCCTGGTTCCCTTACGGGTTTCCAGCCTTCTCCACTATACATAAATCTCTTACAAATTATCTTAACCTATCCTTACAGCCTAATCTCCTCCACGTCATCCTTGTACGCCCGTCATCCTCGCAGTCTTTCCTCTCTCCTCAGTCCTCCGCTTCCCCTCCACCTTTCAATCACTCCTTTCCTCCTCCCGCCACTCCCTCCTCTCCTCCACCCATCTCCACCATGTCCCCTCTATCCTGATTCTCCCCTCTCCTATCCACACCCTCCTCCCCTTCCTCCTTTCCTCCCACGCCTTCTCCACTACCCTCCACCTCATCCTCCTTTCTTCCCAAGTGCGATCTTCCTCTATCCTTACTCCTTTTCCCCTTATTCTCCATCTCTTCCCCATCACTTCTCCCTTCCTTTCCACACTTTCCATCCTCACTGCCACTATTCCCCTTTCGTCTCCCCCTTCCCTTCCTCTTCTTCCCAGTTCCCTTATTACCTCCACCTCCCCTTCCACCCCCAATTCTTTCATCAGCTCACCTACCTCTTCCTTTCTCTTCTTTACTCCTCTCCTGAGTCCTTTTATTATCAGATTCCTCCTTCTTCTTTCTTTTTCCTTTACCTCTTTCCACTGTTCTATCTTCCATATCCTCTTGTCCATCTCTTCCTCCCCCTTCCTCTCCCCTTTCCTCTCTCCACTCTCCAGCTTCCCCTTTCCTTCTTCGCCTCGCTCTATCCTGTCCTCCATCCTCCCCTCTCCTTTCTTCTCATCTGTCTCCATCCTTCCCGCTCTCTCTTCAATTGTCCTTATCCTCTCCTCCATCCTCTCTCTCTCTTCCCTTCCTCTCTCTAGTTTTTCACTCATCTCCTTGACCTCCCGCTCCATTCTTCCTACCTCCTCCATCCTCCCCTTCTCATTCATCTCTTCTTCCAGCCTCTTCTCTCCTTTCCTCTCCCGTTTCTCCAGTCTCCCATTTCTTTCTTCTCCTCGCTCCGTCCTCTCCTCTTCCCTCCTCTCCTCCGTCTCCAGCTTCCTTGTTCTCTCCTCAATTTGCCTTATCCTCTCCTCCAACCTCTCTCTCTCTTTCCTCCCCCCCCTCCATTCTTTCTCTCATCTCCTTGGCCTCCCTCTCCAATCTTTCTACCTGGTCCACTATCCCCTTGATATGCTCCCTTAACGTCTCATCTAGCAACTCCACCATCCGCTCCAGTCCTCTCTCCGTCCTCTTCCACACCCACCTCCCTATCACCTCTGCCATTTCTCTATATTTTTCCTTCATCTCCTCAGCCCCTTCTGCTTCCTCTTCCTTCTCCAGTCCATCTTGTTCATTTTCTTTCTCCTGCTCCCTATGTGACTTCTTCTCCCTCTTCTCTGCTTTCCTTATTTCCGCCTTCTCTCCTCCCCCACACTTCCCTCCTGTGTCCCCTTTCCTTCTCCATAACTCTTTCAGTTTTCTTTCACTTCCTCCTTTTGTCTTCCCCATCTTCCTCAATTTCACTGTCTTATCCCGTCTTCTTCTCTCTTCCTTACCGACTCTCTCTCTGCTTTATCCTTTCCCTCCAGGCGTCGCTTCCTCCGTTCTTCTTCTTGTCTCACGTCCACGTTTCTTCCTAACCTCGTTTTCCTTCGTTCGCTTCTCTTTTCTCCCACTTCTTCTTCTCCACCTTTCCCGTTCCGCCCACGCTTCCACCACACCCTCTCCTTTTCCTCCACCCCACACCGCTCTTTCGTCCTCCCTTTCTCCCTCACTACTATTTCACATCTCCTTTTCCTCTTTTACTCGTCACGTACGTCCACACTCACTCGCTCCGGCAGCGCCACCTCTCTACACAGTAGTATATTTAGTGAAGTAATGGCCAGAGATCGGTATCTTTGGATACTACAAATGATACATTTTACCCGTCAACAAGGGCCCGCTAATAATCGTCTATATAAAATAAGTGACGTAATAAACATGCTGCGAAAATCGTTCAGCGACACATTTTATCCATATGAAAAAGTTTGCATTGACGAAAGCTTGATGTTGTACAAAGGTCGGCTGTCCTTCAAGCAGTACATTCCCTCGAAAAGAAATCGATTTGGAATAAAATCATACATACTCTGTGATTGTAAAACGGGTTATGTCCAAGATCTTATAGTGTACGAAGGAAAGTCAACTGTTACAGAAAGTGACATCTGCGGAATTGGAAAATCAGGTGCAATTGTTTTATCGCTCTTGCAACCGTATTTAGGCCGAGGTCACACGCTATACACTGATAACTTTTATTCAAGCCCAGCATTATTTAACTATTTACACGATAACTATACGAATGCATGCGGCACTGTAAAGAAAAGACGTCAAGGAATGCCGAAGATGGAAGACAGACTGAAAAAAGGAAAAGCATGTTTTCGTGCAGCAAAAAACTTGCTAGCGATGAAGTGGATGGACAAGAGAGAAGTCTTTATGATTTCCACTATACATACTGTACATTTTGAAGCAGTATCGAGATATGGAGGACAACAGAGTGTCCAGAAGCCTACTTGCGTCATAGATTATAATAAGTCAATGGGAATTGTAGATAAGGTGGACATGGTGCTAGCTACCGTAAATTCAACGCGGAAGTCACTAAAATGGTATCGGAAATTTTTCTTCCACCTCATGGACATCTGCGTGTGGAACGCATATTGTATGTACAAACACAATCGGAGAGGGACAATATCGATGGCAAAATTTCATCTGACGCTGATAAAACAGATACAGGAAAGTATTGTCACAATGCAACGGGACGTCAAAGCAGACCCGCTGATAATCCGATGAGGTTAACCGACAGGCATTTTCCCACATTTTATAACCCGAAAAACAGAAGACGGAAATGTGTAGTTTGTACCAAAAACGATAAAAGAACGGATTCGCGGTATGAGTGCAAAGACTGCAATGTTGGCCTTTGTATAGATCCATGTTTTAAAATATATCATACAGAATTATATTATTAGTTTTTACATATTTTTTACGTATTATTTTATCATATTATATTTTTATCATTTTCGTCTCAATATTAATTATATAAAACATTTAATCGTTAGGCTTTGTAATTATGTAAATACCTATGTTACCTATAATTTTGTATTTTGTATTTCAATAATTTTGTATATCCTTTCATATTAAAAATGTAAATATACTAATTACATTAGAGGAATGATTGTTTTATTCAGCACGGTTCCTATTTAAGACTTAGAACAACATGTATACAGAAACACGCACTGTGCACATTTTCGGCGCGAGCTCCCGTTCAGTGACGGTACTTCGGCGGACGGGGCTGCCGTAGCGAAAGGGTTAACACGTTGAGCGCGGCGTCGGTCCCTGCGGACCGACAGCGGCCTTTCCGTTCGGCCCGCGTCAGTCCCTCGGACCGACAGTGAACTTATCGCTGTCGCTTTTTGACATGTGTTACAAAAAGTGACGACTTTTTTAGTTGTATTTCTCGCTGTCTTGCGTCCGAGTAATTTAGAATGAACATTATAACATTCGGAACAATATCATCGGACTTTGTGGACATCTCCTTATTTTCTTTGCATTTGATGTGTACCTCTTCTTGCAATCTGCATGGGAATTTCTTCATCCAATTTCTGTGTGAGGGCATCTACCAATCGTCTGCGAAAAGTCGTGACCGATATTTTTCTGCCCGTTAGGTCTTTGAACATAAATAAGGCATTTACAACCGCGGTATTTAGAAATAGCTCGAAGGCTAATTTTCTGTACCACTTAGTGGTTTTTCTCAACGGACTGCTATAAGCACTCATTTGATCTGATAAGTCAATAGCTGTCTTTGCTTTGTCATATTTGGCGACAATTTTTGGTTTCAGACAAAAACCTCTTTTTGTTTTCACATTTATTATGTCACATGAATGCTTTGTAGAGAGGACCAAAACGTTTCTCTTGTCTTTCCATTTTAAAACAGTGATCCCACCACTGTTTTCTTTGGCAATCATTTCGCCCCGTTTCAATTTTGCAGTTATCACTTCGTCTGGATTTCCCTTGCGATTTGTGCGAAGTGTACCCATCAGATGTGTATTTTTCTCAATCAGTTTGTTTGCCAAATCTACACTGGTGTACCAATTATCAGTACACACCGTATGGCCTTTGCCGAACAAATTATTGGCCAAGCACATCACTATATTTGATGGTGTTGTATTTTCAGTGTCCAGATTTTTTCCTGTGTAGACACGAAAATTGTATGTGTATCCGTAATCACAGCACAATTTAAATATTTTTAGACCATATCTATGTTTTTTTTTGTTTTAAATATTGCCTAAATATAATACGCCCTCGGAATGGGGTTAGCGACTCGTCAATACATACCACTTCGGGTGGATCATAATATTTTTGAAAATTTTTATTTAGCTCGTCTATGATAAATCGCACTTTTGAGACCGATCAGAGACATCAAGTATTCGATTGTCTGCGAAATGTAGCATCCTCATCAGGATTTCGAATCGATCTCTGCTCATTACTTTCCGTGGGAATGTTTGAGCAAACAAAGGATCCTGAGACCAATACAAATGTAAGGATGGAAGTTTCACCAGTCCCATCCATATTATTAGACCAAATAGGCGCCTCATTTCATTTGATGTCGTTGGTATCCAGTTCCCTAAACGTTTGGAGGCGATTCTCTCTTTTACTTGCACAGCATAAAGATTTGTTTGCTCACTGATGTGTTCAAATATTTCGTCAATGACAAAAAGAGAATAAAAGTCTTCGGGTTTCCTACAATTCCGCACTTTCTCATTTGCTTGTCTGGCACCATAGGTACTCGAGAAAGGCACAATATTCGGCTGATTGCCTCTTGGATCGAACCATCCATTTTGGTCAGTTGTTGCATTGGCACTTGTGTCATTATCCGGTTCCATTAGCTGGACTAATGAATTATTTTCATCTAGCGATGGCACCCGCAATACTTGGCAGCGTCGACGTTTCGATGATAAAAATACGTCACTCGACGTGTCTCTATCACCGTCTCCTCCAAACATTTTCTAGCTTTATGGTAATAAACACTTTTCAAACAGACTAAAATTCTCTTTTCTCAAATCTCTATACTTCTGTGTTTTTTTTTCTAACTGATCTGTGGCAAAAGTAGGGAATCTATCTATCTCTATATATGAGGCATTCCATGCCAAATCGGACACTTTCGGACCTCACCCCCTTCGATTTTTTTTTAATTTTTTATGTTTTTAAGACTGATGAAATACGCGTTCAAGAATTTTTTCAGATTTTTTTGACCATCCGTTTCGAAAATATGAATTTTCTTAAAATTCGGGCTCATTTTTTTCAAATGCTCATAACTTTGCGAAATATGGACCAATTTGATCGTTCTTTTTTTCAAAATTTGTGTTTTTGAATGCTCTTTCAAGAAAAAAATATAATTTTTTTCGACATAATTTTTTTCTTTGTTTAATTTTTATTTCAAGGACAAAATATTTTCTATCTCGAAACACGTCATCTTCGATTTTTTTGAAAAAATTCTCAAATAAACTTTGATGCATGTAAGAACTATAAAAAAATTTCCATCGTGGGGAAACTCTTCGTTCTATCCTTTTTCTTTTTTTGAAAATATCCATTCTCTCAAATCGTTTGTTCCGTTTCAATGAAAAATGTTTTTTTTCGAGATGTATGCCCCGTCCGATTTTTTTGAAAAAATTCTCAAAAATACTTGGATGGATATAAGAACTTTTAAAATTTGTCCGATCGTGGGGAAACGTTTCGTTCTATTTTTTTTTCTTTATTCGAAAATATCTATTCTGTCACATGGTATATTCCATTTCAATGGAAAATGTTTTGTATCTCGAAACACGTCACCTTCGATTTTTTTGAAAAAATTCTCAAATAAACTTTGATGCATGTAAGAACTATGAAAAAATTTCCATCGTGGGGAAACTCTTCGTTCTATTTTTTTTCTTTTTTCGAAAATAACCATTCTCTCAAATCGTTTGTTCCGTTCCAATGAAAAATGTTTTTTTTTCGAGATGTATGCCCCGTCCGATTTTTTGGAAAAAATTCTCAAAGAAGCTTTGATGCATGTAAGAACGTAACAAATTTGTCCAATCGTCGGGAAACTCTTCGTTCCATTTTTTTTCTTTATTTGAAAATATCTATTCTAACAAATCGTATGTTCCGTTACAACGGAAAATGTTTTTTATCTCAAAACATGTCCCCTTCGATTTTTTTGAAAAAATTCTCAAATAAACTTTGATGCATGTAAGAACTAAAAAAAATTTCCCATCTTGGGGAAACTCTCCGTTCTATTTTTTTTCTTTGTTCGAAAATATCTATTCTGACAAATCGTATGTTCCATTTCAATTTAACCACCAAAACGAACAGAATCCGTGACAGAATAGATAGTTTCGAATAATGAAAAAAAATAGAACGGAGAGTTTCCCCACGATGGGAATTTTTTTTTAGTTCTTGCATGCATCAAAGTTTATTTGAGAATTTTTTCAAAAAAATCGAAGGGGACATGTTTTGAGATAAAAAAAACATTTTCCGTTGTAACGGAACATACGATTTGTCAGAATAGATATTTCCAAATAAAGAAAAAAAATGGAACGAAGAGTTTCCCGACGATCGGACAAATTTTTTAAGTTCTTACATGCATCAAAGCTTCTTTGAGAATTTTTTCAAAAAAATCGAAGGTGACGTGTTTCGAGATAGAAAATATTTCGTCCTTGAAATAAAAATTAAACAAAGAAAAAAATTATGTCGAAAAAAATTATATTTTTTTCTTGAAAGAGCATTCAAAAACACAAATTTTGAAAAAAAGAACGGTCAAATTGGTCCATATTTCGCAAAGTTATGAGCATTTGAAAAAAATAAGCCCGAATTTTAAGAAAATTCATATTTTCGAAACGGATGGTCAAAAAAATCTGAAAAAATTCTTGAACGCGTATTTCATCAGTCTTAAAAACATAAAAAATTAAAAAAAAAATCGAAGGGGGTGAGGTCCGAAAGTGTCCGATTTGGCATGGAATGTCTCATATATAAATGTCAAATGTCCGGAAATTCGGTTAGACCACTTCCCGATGGGCTAGCGACTTAATTTTTTTTTTATCAGCGAGATCTTGCTTTCAAACTAATCGAACAGGTCCAAAAAGTCGCAAAAGTTTACTCCTAATTAGTTTAAACATCGTCGGAACGGCAAAATTTAATTACCGGATGTTCGAGATTTGGTACTTCCACAAGTGCTAGCGACTTGAAATTTTGTCACCTACTAGCTCTTCTCTCCAAACAAAACGGAAAGTTCGAAAAAGTTGAAAAAGTTGACTCCTTCGTTGTTAAACAAACAATTAACGAAAATAGCCAAAAAGATCTCCCACTTCCCGACATGCTAGAGATTTCGTTCTTACGGCATTCTTTTCGACTTGCTCCCGACACACCAAAATAATTATGAAACATTGTAAAAGTTTATTTCTAATTGTTTAAACAATTATTTTTTTTACATTTTGCAGCGTCGGCGATTTAAATTTGATCTCTATTCATAGTCTTTTCACTAATGAATCCAGAACCGTTTTTAGAAGTTGGAAAAGTTGACTCCATTGTTAAAACAATTAACGAAAATAGCGAAAAAGATCTCCCACTTCCCGACATGCTAGAGATTTCGTTCTTACGGCATTCTTTTGGACTTGCTCCCGACATACCAAAATAATTATGAAACGTTGTAAAAGTTTATTGCTAATTGTTTAAACAATTATTTTTTTTACAGTTTGCAGCATCAGCGATTTAAATTTGATCTCTATTCGTAGTCTTTTCACTAATGAATCCAAAACCGTTTTTAGAAGTTGGAAAAGTTGACTCCCTCATTGTTAAAAAAATCAACAAAAAAACCCAAATTGATCACCCACTTCCCAATATTGTAAGGAGACGCGAGCGGCCGGCGGCAAAAACAAGAGAGCGCAGCGCATGGCGCGCTCGAAGACGCTCCGGGCGCGATGCGCGGCGTGACGATGGGCGCCGCGGGCACAGGGGAGGACCCGGAGATTTTGAGACAAAATTTTTTTGCGAAACTGTGGACGTGAGAGCGGCCACTGCGACTAAACTGTATCATACATACACTAATCGATCTGATTGTATTACATTGTATATTTCGACGAGGATGAGACGATGAAGGAGCAATGTACATATATGCAATCAACAATGCTGATTTGATTTTTTAAAATATATATTAAATAAAATAAATGTTACAATCCTAATATACTATTGTTACAATTAAATAAAATTAAAAACATTCGTGGTACGCGGTACACCGCGGGAGTGGCCTCCCCGCCAACTGTTATTTGGCCTATTATATTTTCCTCTTCGGGGTTGGTGTGCCTGCCTCCAACCGTTGACCCGCTGATCTGTAAATACAAAACGGCTAAGTAAGACATGAAACAGCAAAAAAAGAGCAGTAAACAATATTTATACCTCTCCAACTTCTATGCGGATGCTGGGCTCTTTTCAGCGCCTATGTAACAAATTACAAAAAAAAACCATTAATTAAATTATGATGTCCTTATTAGTATCGTACTGCATCATGTGGTAGAAATAATGATCCAGTGCAATTACATTCTTACAGCTCCGCCTGGCGGCCCGTCTTCTCGAGCTTTCCCTAACTGTCTCACAATCAGCCAAATGTCTTGCCCAAACCTCTGCCGCCAAAATGTTATTTAGGTTTTCCGTTGTAACGTTCGGCGTTGCCTCCGGAGTTGCCTCCGGAGTTGCCTCCGGAGTTGCCTCCGGAGTAGCCTCCGGAGTAGGCTTCGGCGTTGCCTCCGGGCCTTCCGCCTCAGAGACAATTGCACTCTCCTGCATATTGTCGTCCAATGGCTCTGTTTATGCAAAGAAGCACCATTGTGTCATTTAAGCATTAAATACATTGAAAAAGCAACGAGCTAATCCTTATTTCACGTGCAACTGTTGACATTTACAACAATGTCATAGAACTATCGCACTTCCAAGGTAAAATGCAAATGTATAAAATTGTATGTAGGCAGAGGCAACGATCGCGTAAACACGTAAATGTAATTCAACACTGTTCGTTGTTTGTAAGGCCCCTAATCGAAAATAACACGTTCCAATGTACGTACACTTGCTATCGCAGATCAGTCTACATGTCAAGTGAAGATTACATTAATACTACTATTATTCCCTGCATGGTGCCATTTTTCACGCAAAAATAATATTAAACATTTCACTTGAAATATTATTGAAGGTAAATACGCGTCTTCTTACACATGCGTAAGAGATAGTAAAAAGGCAACATCGTAACCAATAACGCAAGCTTGATGCACTGCACTTTGCATTTCGAAACACAATCAAACCACACAGAGTATGTGTTTTAGGGATCAACTCTCCGCGTATGGTGGGAAGAGGGGTACCTGATTTCCTTCGCGATTTCTTGCGTTCGGGATATGTTTTGAAGTTGAGTTGGTTCACAAAAAAACTAATATATTCAAACTATTGTACAATATGTGAAGGTGTAATGAAATATGTGATGCGAGTGATGAGCAATGGTGAACTGTCCGTCTCATCGCACGTCTCTGTCCAAGAAAATTCTGTCGCAGGAAAGGAAAGAGAGTGGTGGAAACATATTGGTAGAGTGGGGACTGTAAAAGGTGAGGAGGTGGATGTTAATAACAATTGCGTCATGAGGGACGTGGTCAGGGTAAGATTTGGGAGGCTATTGCAAGGGTGCCGATATGTGTGAAAAGAGTATTGTATTGGGGATTAAGAGATGGGATAATGAAGGGTACGGGATGATAAAACTTGAAGAAAGAGGTGAGATATGAGGAATTGTTTATGAAGTGTGAATACTGTTCCGTCCGTCGTGTACCGTAATCCGGGGTTGTGTAATTGTGCTGGTCATACTGTCGTGAGTTCTTAACAGTATGCACTACTAACCTCGATATATCCTCTCTGGCGACACGAACTGTAATGGTCATTTCGACCGTTTATGTCTTTTCGTTGCTTACCCTGGCCCATTGTCTTTTCTTCCCCCGACGTACTTTATAAGGTGCCCTAGCGAATGTAGGGGGGGGGGGGGGAAGTTACGAACGCTTCTACCCAAGGATGCCACCCTAATGGAGCATGTAGTACTTACGCGTTTACCTGATAGGTATTCCTTAAATGTACATACATGCATTGCAAACTAATGATACAAATATAAATTGCCATGTTTAGTAGCTCATTCGATTGAATAACGCTAAACATTATAGATGTTCATAAAAGCGTACTTACCAGTTTGCGTGTGTTTGCAACGGACACTACAGTACACTGCACACACACCATTACTACGGGTGTAGGATCGGGACAGAAAAATTAACGCTACCGGTGCGGGAATCGAACCCGCAACCTTTGGATCCGCAGGCCAGCACCATACACACTGGGCCACCGGCGCTCTCAATGTTTACGTTTCTTAATTCTGGCTAAGGGCCTCGCGGCACCTTACGCCATCTCTCGCGTCTGTCCCCGATCCCTCCCGCAGTTCTTTCTCTAGGAGACTCCGAACCCCACACGGGTAATAAGTGAGTTCGTAGTTTATTATTGTCGTTTCAAAAACACGTCCCAAAATACATAGATCGGAAACGCGGTTGCCGAAAGCGCGTTTATACCCCCGCCGAGCCCGTTGCCGATAACACAAACAATAGCCGAAAGCGTTATCTGCGACACATTTCGCAATATACAAGCGAACAGGGCTAACAGATGCATTCTTAGCTGCAGTACCGATCATTTCAGCGTGAACAGTCGTGACAGTTCGTCGCTGAAATAGTACATACTGCGAAGTGGAAAGCACAAACTAAGTGTATAGTTTTATTAAAAACGCATTGCAGTTTTAAGGGGTCTGGCCACCTTGTAAATATTTTTTTTTTCATTTTTTTTTTATTGTTTTATAATAATCTTTGGAATGTTACGCATCATTTAATCCATAGTTGGTACTGAAAATCGTAAAATTGCTAAAGTTACAGGTATTTCTCGGTAGGAAGGTCGAGCCGCTGCGAGCGGTCGACCGCGCGGCTCGATCACTGTATGTAACTCGCACGGTTCAGCACGTGCAACTGTCCTATTGTGTCCTTTGTATGGGTTAGTAGAATTGTTTACTCGAATCCATACGAAGAAAAAGTGATGAAAAAAGAATGCGTAGGTCATGTGCAGAAAAGGATAGGCACACGACTTCGTAAAATCAAAAAAGAAAAGAAAGGTCTTGCTGGCAATGGAGAGCTGACCGATAAACTAATTAACGAGCTAACAATATATTACGGTCTCGCTATTCGAAGGTTCTCTAACTCTATAGACGAAATGAAGAAAGCTATTGGGGCAACATTCAAGCACAAGAGCTCGACCGACGAAATCCCGCAGCATGAAAATTGTCCTCCGGGAGAAGACTCGTGGTGCTCTTGGCAAATATCAAAAGCGATTGGCACTTTGGATGAATATCTACACAAGAATCCTCTGCCTCAAATTGTTCAAGATGCCATTCGACCTGTTTATGAGGACCTCACTTCAGATGAATTGTTAGAACGGTGCGAAGGAGGCTTCACGCAAAACGCCAACGAAAGCGTCAACTCCGTCATCTGGTCAATGGCTCCAAAAACGAGTTCCAGCGGTGCGAAAACCGTCGAAATTGACAGTTACATTGCTATCAGCATTTTCAACGATGGGTACAACAGTATTTTGCTGATGATGAAGCTCATGGATCTAAGCATCGGAGATCGCTGCTACGATTTCTGTAGGGCAGTCGACGAGAAACGTTGCGCTACAGCAAATGTCCGAGAGAAAAAAAGTACGAAAGAAGCACGCCAAGCACGTAGATCTTCGCAAAAAGAGGCCCAGGATGCTCAAACAGCTGCCGAAGGGGACATGTATGGACCAGGAATCGCTGATTGAAGGTAAGACTCACAAAAACCGCGCCGTCAGCCGAATAATCGCACGTTTACTTTCTTTTGCGATTATCTCGAAACTATGTTTTTCGAAACGGCTCTTCGAATAAAATATGTCTTTGCCAATTCTATCTTTATCGGAATCGGCAATTCGTGAATTGTTAAACGGTGATGTACTCTCCACTGACCACATCAGTAAATTTAACGAAATTTTGGCTGCTTTCACCGAATTTAAGCCACGAGAGGTTTTGTTGATGTGGAATTTATATAGTGATATTGCACCCGTAAGCAGAAATGAAAAACATATTCAAATTCTGCCGTCGGGTGCCACTGATCGTATTACACATTGGATATGCACATATTTCGATGGCAGTATTATTCATGTATACGACAGTTCAAACGCGGATAGACAATTCCAATTAACACATGAACAACAAATGTTTCTTGATGCTCTATTTCCATGGAAACCAGAAATTGTTTATGATAGGGTTCAGCAACAAGAAAATAACACCGATTGTGGTGTATTTTCAATAGCGTTTGCTATTTCTATTGCATTTGGAATGGACCCAAGTCGACAAACGTTTATCATTTCGTCAATGCGGAACCACCTAAACGCAGTCTTTGAACGTAAGCATCTCATTGCATTTCCTGTCCAATCGAATAATAATAATATCAACGTACGCGAGTATCATATTAACGACACGAATGTTAGGAAGACAGTTTCGGCTAATGGAAAAGATTGTCGGCCGTGTTCGAGAAAACGGGGAAGGCCCAAACAGTTGAAAAATCATGCCGCTCCACTGCGTATACAGGGTCTTTCTTTTAACTCGGAACGCTCGATATAGTGAAAACGCTAACGTGGCAACAGCGCTAGAGTCGATACGGTCAAGAGTGTCGGCACCGCCGGCGCACTGTCCCCGGCGGCGCGTGTATCAAGTCTAGCGCTGTTGCCACGTTAGCGTTTTCACTATATCGAGCGTTCCGAGTTAAAAGAAAGACCCTGTACGTAGCATAGAAAGGTTAGAGTCTGCCAGAAAAACTCGCGGTAATTTATTCGCGGTTAACCCGTCCAATGATAGAGATGCACATAATGACAATACCAGTAGCAATATTAAAGAAATTAAAGAAAAAGATGTTGTTAATGCATGTTCAGTGATTAGGCTATCCGGTCGGCCGTGCGCGAGGAAGCGTGGAAGGCCCAAAAAGTTGGAAAATCATGCCGCTCGACTGCGTATACGTAGCATGGAAAGGTTAGAGTCCCCAACAGATACGACCGGTGATTTCTGTAGTAATACTGATAAAACAAATGTTGCAAATGAGACTACGGGTATAAACATACAGGGTCAGCTATGCGCCAGAAAACGTGGAAGACCCAAACAGTTTGAAAGTGATGTTGCTCGAAAACATTTCCGCCGTAATGTAGGGTTAAACACCGCGCAAGTTTCAACGGCTGACTCAATTACGAACGACCCAATCAGTAGCCGGAAAAATAACGATAATGATAATAGTGGCAGTAACAACAATAATAACATCAATACTATTTGTAGTATTAACCATAATGATAATAATACCACGGTTTCGGTGAATAATGAACTGGGCCAGTCGCGCTATTTTTTAAGGTCCAGTCACGTCGAAAATTATGTTTCACGAATACGATTGCGCGGAATCATAGAATCAGAGCAGCTAACCGATACAAGACGACTGTCATTTCGATTACCCGTGACCTTATGCCAGCTTCCCTGAAAATATACAGAGAAATGTGCATTCAATTACGATCCACTTATTTCATACGAGAACGGTTCTCACGTTCCAATTGATTCGATGACGGTAGTGTGTTGGGGAATATCCCCAAAATATGGGAAATGTTTCCATAAAATGGAAAAATTAAACTCGAGCCTTTATTACACCCCTCACAACCGCTCGAAGGGCTTTTGTTAGGTTCAGACATTCGTTCGAAACAGTTCTTACAATCAATAAGAAACTACAATAATGCCTTCCAAATGACATCATTTGGAGCAACCAATATAGTGTCGGACGATAATTATATGCCAACCTTTAAAATTCAGGGGCAAGTGTATCATTTAGCTGGTTCCATTTTACCCGAAAATTCTGCTGAGGAACCCAAATTTCTCCAACTGTATTTTGTCGGAGACATTGCAGTCGAAGCCAATTTGAGGTGCAAAAACTTTCCCACTTTGGATTTAAATATTGTTACGGAGTTGCAAGAAATGTTGCATTCTGAAAATAAGTATATTAGAAGTTTTAAAACCACGTTGGAAAATGAAATTCATAATTCGGATAATAATTTCAAAGTTGTCATTCATGCAGATAATAGGCCACCTAATACGCACAGAGGTTGTTTTAATGTGCCCGTTCACGATGAAGTGGCTGTTGTAATAGTAGGACAAGAATTCGAAAAACGTGACATTATTTTACATGCGAGAGGTCATGGACTTAAACGCATTTCGGAAATTCATAGAGCCTATGACGCTTTGCAATATCCTCTCATGTTTCCTCACGGAGAAGACGGTTATAATATTAAAATAGCCCAACAGTCCAACTCATCGAAAACGGTTTCATCAATGAACTTTTATGCATACAGGATAATGATGAGGAAAGATAGTACGAATTGTTTGCATTACTACAAACAACTTTATAATCAGTATTTAGTTGACATGTATGCTAAAATTGAATCGGAGCGTCTTTCATTTATAAAAAACAATCAAAAGAAATTACGTGCCGATGACTACATTCATCTGAAAGATGCCATAAATATCGATGCTAACGCGAGAAATTTGGGACAGTTAGTTATTTTACCCTCATCCTTCACCGGCGGACCCAGATATATGCATGAAAGGACACAAGACGCAATGACATACGTAAGAAAATTTGGTAGACCAGATCTTTTTATAACATTCACAACGAATCCAAAGTGGGCAGAAATTACTGGTCATTTGTTACTCAATCAAAAGGCTTGCGATCGACATGACATTGTAAGTAGAGTTTTTAACTTAAAGGTTCATAAAATAATGCATTTGTTGACTAAAGAAAAACTTTTCGGAACAGCCAGATGTTACACTTATTCAATTGAGTGGCAAAAGCGCGGTTTACTACATGTACATATTTTACTATGGTTAGAGACGAAAATTGTACCTAACCAAATCGATTCCTTTATTAGCGCCGAACTGCCCGATAAGAATGAAGACCCGAAACTCTTCGCAATCATTGCGGCAAATATGGTTCACGGTCCGGGCGGTGCACTTAACCCCAAGTCCCCTTGCATGAAAGACGGTAAATGTTCTAAAAGATATCCACGACCGTTCGTAAGGGAGACAATAACCGGTGATGATGGCTATCCCACGTACAAAAGGCGAGCTCCTGAAGACGGAGGTTTCGTGGCGCAGACCAAAATTCATAATAGCCTTATCAATATTGACAATCGATGGATTGTACCGTATTGTCCCGTTCTGCCAAGAGCATTTAACGCTCATATTAATGTCGAGTTTTGCAGTTCCGTTAAATCTATCAAATATGTCTGCAAATATGTTAACAAGGGAAGCGATCAAGCGGCCTTCGCTGTTATGCATCAAGAAAACGACGAAGTGTATCAATATGAAATAGGGCGTTACATTAGTTCATCCGAAGCCGCTTGGAGAATATTGGCATTTCCAATACACGCGAGACACCCTACAGTAGTACATTTAGCTGTTCATTTGGAGAATGGCCAGAGGGTTTACTTTACCGAGAACAATCTACTTGACAGAGTACAGGCTCCACCCCATACAACTCTCACTGCATTTTTTGAACTGTGTTCTAGGGACACATTTGCAATGAGCCTGTATTACAATGAGGTGCCCACTTATTATACATGGGACAGAAAAATATTTAAAAGGAGAAAAAAATGGTCAGTTGTAGAAGGTTTTACCGGAGTCAGAAAAAGTACCGCGATCGGTCGTGTATACACAGTACATCCCAGTAACGCCGAATGTTACTATCTGCGATTAGTGTTACACAACGTTAAAGGTCCGACATCATTCCGCGATTTGAAAACAGTATTCGGTGAAGAGTACCCCACGTTTCAACCTGCATGTCACGCGCGCGGTTTATTAGAAAATGATACGCACTGGGAGAAAACAATGGAAGAAGCCAGTGCTTCAGATTCACCACGAATGCTTCGCGAATTATTTGTTGTCATGCTAGCTTTTTGTCATTTATCGAATCCCCTTGATTTGTGGGTCAAATTCAAAAATGCATTAACGGAGGATATTCACCAGCGGGAGCAAAAGAACAATCCCGATATCAACGTAACATATACTGAAGTAATGTTCAACGAGGCATTAATTTGTATTGAAAAAAAATTATTGATTGTATGTGGTAAAACCTTAAAAGATTTCGGCCTACCGATGCCCCTCGATATCACTAACGGTCAATTAAACATGGATTGTCTCAGGGAAACATGTTATAATATTCATCAACTCGACACATTTATGAAAAACAATGAATTTCTTTTGGTAGATGAGCAGAGAACTGTATACAGCACAATTTTACAAAGCGTTCATGACAGTCTTGGGAAAATGTTCTTCCTAGATGCACCCGATGTGTTAGAAAACCACGCTGCGTGAGGCGACCCTGATGTTTACGCCAGCACCCCGCGCCCCGCGCGTCACCGATGCGGTGCTCGCCGAGCCATCGGCGAGCGCGTCCAACCGTCCCGACCTCTGCCTTACCGTCAAGGCGGGGAACCTGCCGAACGCTCTCGACGCCGAATCATCGCGGATGCTTGTTTTGATTTCCAAGAAATGTCAGTTACGAGACGGTTCGAGAGCCTTCGGCGGGTCATTGCCACCTATAGGTCACCGAGCGACCGTTAACGTATCTTTTGAGCCAGTCTATCCAGTGCGTTCGCTGCGATCGATCCCCCTTTTGTGCTTTGCAACCTTTTTGAGCTTTTGCGCATTATCTTTCTTCTGCTTTTACTTCTGCCTGTTCCTTGTACATTTTGTCTGGCGTCTATCTCTATTTGTGCTTGTGCTGTTCGTCTTGCGTGCTTTCTGTACTGTACATTTTAGTGTTGTGACAATAAACCTGTAAACCATTAACTGTGTGTGTTCTCTCCGTGTCGCGATTTCAACGGTCAGTCCGTCCGCGCCGCGCGTGCATCCGCAGAATTCAAACACCGAGCCGAATTACAACACGATGGAACTGGCAAAACATTTTTGATTAATTTACTATTAGCAAAAGTCAGATCCGAGAAAAAAATAGCAATAGCTGTAGCATCTTCTGGCATTGCCGCCACGCTTATGGAAGGTGGGAGAACTGCTCACTCCACCTTCAAACTGCCATTAAATTTCAGCTATGGTGAAAGTCCAGTTTGCAATATTAAAAAGAGGACGTCTTTGGCTCAAGTATTAAAAGATTGCGCGATTATCGTTTGGGACGAATGCACAATGTCGCATAAAGGGGCAATAGAAGCCTTAAACAGAACGCTTCAAGATATTAGAGAAAATGACAGTGTGATGGGTGGTGTGACAGTATTGTTTTCGGGTGATTTCCGAAAACTCTACCAGTCGTGCCAAGAGGTACAAAGGCTAATGAAATTAGAGCCTGTGTAAAGTCCTCTCTGTTGTGGACCAAAGTTTTTAAAATAGGCCTTACCGTTAATATGCGAGTTCGCTTAAATGGTGATCATGCGGTTGATACTTTTTCGAAATTGCTGCTGCAAATAGGCAACGGACAGATAGAAGAGGCGTCCGATGGTAATATTTACATTCCAGAGAGTCTTGGACAAAATGTAGATTCGATGGAAGAGTTAGTAAATCAAGTTTATCCCGATGTCATAAATTTACATACAAAAGATGATTCTTGGTTACGCGAAAGAGCAATATAATCACCAAAGAATGATACCGCGGCATCTATAAATAATTATGTTTTAGATAAATTGAGTGGAGAAAGAAAAATATATTACTCCGTCGATACCGTTGTGGACCAAGATAATGTAGTACATTACCCAACGGAAGTTTTAAATTCTCTCGATCCCCCAGGAATGCCTCCGCATAAATTAGTTCTCAAACCAGGTCTACCAATAATGTTGTTACGAAATTTAAATGCCCCAAAGTTGTGCAATGGTACCCGCCTTCGAGTCACTTCCTTGCAACCAAATGTAATTGAGGCAACAATAATCACTGGCTGCGCAAAAGGGGACAGAGTGTTTATTCCGCGCATTCCGATGATCACAAACGACTATCCGTTCGAATTCAAAAGACGCCAATACCCAATTAAAATCTGTTTTGCAATTACCATTAATAAAGCGCAAGGCCAAACTCTGTCTGTTGCAGGCGTTGATTTACGCAGTTCTTGCTTTACTCACGGACAATTTTATGTTGCTTGCTCCAGAGTTAGCACCAATAATAATTTGTTCATCTTAGCACCTAATAAAAAAACGAGAAATATTGTTTACAAGGAAGTACTACGTTGATAAAATAACATAAACATTCTATCCATGCTTAAATCTGGTAATCGGATCAGTATGCCGATCAGTATGTCGATAGAATAGAAGAAAAATAATCGCGATTTGTGAAATGTAAACATCCAGAATAATCCGATCCATACTGCAATCAAGTAGTTGCATTAGTATGTCGATCTGTCTGGAATAGTAAAATAATAATCGCGATTTGTGAAATTTAAATATCCAGAATAATGCGATCCATACTTAAATCAAGTAGTTGCATTAGTATGTCGATCTGTCTGGAACAGTAAAATAATAATCGCGATTTGTGAAACTTAAAACATCCAGAATAATCCGATCCATACTTAAATCAAGTAGTTGCATTAGTATGTCGATCTGTCTGGAACAGTAAAATAATAATCGCGGTTTGTGGAACTTAAAACATGCAGAATAATCCGATTCATACTGCAATCAAGAAGTTGCTTTAGTATGTCGATCTGTCTGAAGGAGTAAAATAATAATCGCCATTTGTGAAATTGAAACATCTAGAATAATCCGATCCATCAATTTCCTCCGATCCTTCAATTCGGTAATTGGATTAGTATTGTCATGGATATGTAGGCCTACTGGGGAAATCACCATGCCAAAAAAAAGATATAACGCATCCAATAGCAAGACCTCATGGGTGATGTGGAACGTTGCTACACCGTGAAATGGCTAACTCAGGGTCCGCTCTATATGAAAATGCCGCACTGTATACGTCCCGACTGAAAAACGTTGTTCGGATCAATTTTGTCGCTTATAATTAAAATATACTTACGACTAAACTTGAACACCCGAAAATACTACAAAGGCGAGATACACATGTCTGAAAGTTATCGATATGGTGTTCGTTCGCATAAGAGTTTCTGGTGTAATTTCCATGCCTGATGCTAAAGCCCTCTTATCTGGGCGTCTAAAAGACGTTGCCCACTCCGTGGTCGGGTCCTTTTCCACGAACCGTTAACTCGCCGCGCGGACAAAGAGGCATCGATACCGTCGGTCCGTCAGCCACGTATCCGGCTCATCATAATAAACTATGCATCCTTTCGCGACCCAGCAGTAAGGTGTCAGACCCCTTGCCGTCGCCTCGGGTGCAAAACACCAGCGAACTTCCAAATAACGCCGCAGTCCTCTATGGAGTGGTAACAGTCGTCACTCAATTAACTGAACATATCTGGCCTCTGAACATACATCGACCACCTTATATGTGTGTCCTCCCTTTTTCTCTACGGTGACGCTTACACACATGTTTGTTTATGTAGATGTATGTAAGCGTATTTACATGTATGCATGTACGTATGTACATTTGGGTTGGATATACATGTGTACGAGCTTTGCATATAAAGAAGAAATGCCACCGAACACGGTCTGAAAGTAAGACGCCATAGGCCTTTTCTTTAGAGCATAGCCACTGATAGACCACTAAAGGGACAAGGGCAATAAAATTTTACCACATCGGCCGACGAGAAGAAAGTGCAATAAATAATGCAGGTAGAGAAAAGGCTATAAATGTAAATACTATAGTCTCGATGGTAAACGCGATGATTACATAGCAGAATTACAAAACAGCAGAATTTTCGGCCACTTCCATACACGTCTGTGGAACAACCGAAATATGCCTTGACTAATGTAACGGAAGTTAAATATTTACACAAACAATAATGAATGACAGGTACTATTCCATTATTCACTACGAAACGAAAATTAATAGAAAAAAAACCTATAATGCATGTGTCGAGTCATAAACACCGTTGATTTCAAATTACTACCGCTTGAAATTGCAAAATACATATAAACAGCACCGCATGCTTCACCCGAGCAACGCCGGGTAATTTTTCTAGTAATTTATAAGGATGGAAGTACCGCACTTTGTACAACTTATCAAAATTATGTCTACTCTCCATGCTCTACACAAGATAAGTGAAGCGCCGGTTACAAATCGCTTCGCGGCCCTTTACATGCCCCAAAAGAGGGGGATTGTGTACACCAATTAGCGTTTACGTCATGCCCGCACACATCCTCGCGGATAGATGAGCGCGGGAACGCGGTTCGGTTGACGTGTGTGGCGTTCAAGCGGCCAGCGCGTCGGATTTAACCCTTTGCTATCGTATGTCTACTCTCAGCCACCAAAACATTTTTACCGTTCCGGTCGTATGTCTGCTCTCAGCCACCACATAAAAGAACCTTACTAAACCTATATTGTATTTGAGTCTTCGGTTTCCGGAGCGAATGTGTGAGAGAGTGAAGAGCGAGTGTGCGAGGAAAAAGAGTGTGGAGAGTGGATAAGGAGAAAAAGAGGACGTGAGAGTGTAGGACTAGATGGAGGGATAGTGAAGGGAGCGGGAAAAGTGTAGGGAGAAAGGGAGGTGTGGGAGATAAGGAAAAAGAGAAGGAGAAAAGAAGGGGAGTAGAAGCGAGGTTAGAGGTGAAACGCGGGAGAAAGATAAAAAGGGGGAAGAGAGCGACAACTGGGGGCAGTGAAAGAAAACAGCGAAACAGGAGAGAGAGCGACGCGAGAAAAAGTTGTGGGACAGGTCAAGCCGGATTGGACAAGATTGCTATGGGTCAGGAGATCTTATAACACACTTAATATTTCTTATGAACTTTTATTACTTTATTCCTCGAGAATTTACGGGAGACTCATAAATCTTTTCTAGTTAGTTACTTTTGTCAGTACATTGCCTAGATGAGGCACTCGGGGATATTATCCTTAGGAACATTTACAAGTTTGTCCACGCGGGTGCGTGCGTGTATTTTTTTTTTTTTTCGTATTATTGCATTTCAAGCTTTGTATATAAAGCTTATATAGCTACATAAGAGTTTGCATGTTTACATGGATGTCCAAGATTTACATATTTGTGGTACTATATACATAATTTACAATTTATATATCACAAAAACAATGTTTGGTTCGTGCTCACGTATAGCCCGGTCAAAATGGACGTAAAAATTGTGGTAAAATTGCAATAATTCGCATAGAGCTGAAAATTGGTACAGACCTTGGGGATATTATTACAAATAAAATACTAAAAGTCCTCACCGATCCCACATCTGCAAAAAAGTTATTCAAGGTCAAAGGTCAATAAAAATGTGCTTAATACCCTCGACTAGTGTATGGTTCGGTTCGTTTCCATACTCCATGGAACACCCCCCCGAACCCACTCTAGGAGGTCAATGTTACGTCTCATTGTGTTAATGAGTCCGGGTTTTTAAACTGAAATAAACTCCGGAAGGCCAGCATCCCGCTGGCACCTTACATCGGGCGTTTACCAGAACTTGACTACCATATGAAGGTTAGTCAGCTTCACCGAAAGCATACGGCTAAACGGCGGAAAAAAGAGAATAGCAATTATTATGAAAAGAAACAAAGTAGGAGAATATGGGCTACTATCAAAAAATAATTAACAAAAACAAACCATTATCCATTTTACACCAATATAAGGAATTCCCACGTACCCTCCAATATCCGCTGACAAGTTAGACCGTAAGACCTACCCACTAAGAACTAAGTATTTTTATAAAAATGAAGCACTGAGACAATATACTGCTAAACGGAACCATTGAATATTTGAACAAGACCAATATTTTGTTGGACGCATAAGAACGAACGAAAAATCATATTACGAAATAAAATAAAACCATTGTCTTCATACGTCCCGTAGATGAAATTCTGGCATCACTGTTCATTCAAACAAGTGAATGTAATAATCATAGACAATAGGTTTTTCGTACTTAAGATTTACTCAAGTACTGTGACGTATGATTTCGATCGTCTCCTGAAACTTTCGTAGCGTCTGGTCTGTTTGTGTATCTAAAATTTCAGCGTTCATGAAATCAAAGTGGTGGTCTTCGTCTATTATATGTCTGGTCAGGGCCGTGTACTGACTGGAGTTGCAAAATTTTTTTCGTTGGTGTTCTTTTATCCTCGTATGGAACTGTGTGGCCGTCTGTCCAATATAACACGCATTGCAATGTAAGCATGGGATCTTATAAATGATGTTCGTTTTGTGTTTGTTAACTATAATATATTTGTTGGGCGGAAAAAACTTTTGGACGATACGTGGGATACTGTATATTATGTGCAAATTGTGTTTACGAAAAATACGAGCTATGTTATTTGACATGATATTTATGAACGGAAAGCAGATCGTATTGCGCCAAGAGAGGGGCCCTCTAATTCTTCGTATATGTTCTTTTTTCTGATTCACACTCCAAGGATGGTATAAGTCAAAAATCCTTTTTTTAAAACAAATATTAACAAAATTGTCGGGAAAACCGTTATCCTTAAGCACTTCTTTAATTCATTTTAAATTCTTTTCTCTAAATGTAATATCTGATAATATAAGGGCTCTACCTATAAGACCGTAAATAAGACCAATTTTTTGTTGCAATGGGTGGTTGGAATAGAATGAAATATATCTTTTTGACCATGTCGGTTTGTGATACCAGTCAGTGAGAAGAATATTGTCGGTTCCCCGTATGACCAGAATGTCAAGAAATGGGATACGTCCTTCGACCTCTCTTTCGTGGGTGAATTGCAATCTTTCATGATAAGAGTTAAACTTGTTCAACACATAATCTATCTTGTCAAAAGGAACAGCACAAATAATATCATCAACATATCTCTTGTAAAACGGCAAATTAAATTCAAGCAGCCCAATGCATATCCCCTCCAATTCCTCCATTACGAGGTTGGCAACAACCGGTGACAACGGTGAACCCATGGCACATCCATAGCTCTGTTTATATGTTTACATTACATTACATGTTTTACATTATTAAAACGAAAAATATTGGAATCTAAACAAAATTTGACGGCTTCTAAAAAATTACTTTTAGGTATCGTTGTGTGTTGTTTGATGACTTCCCATCTATTGTTAATAACTTCTAACACCTTTGTGATAGGGACATTAGTAAATAATGAAGTAACATCTAATGAAATGAGAACATGATTGTCAGGAATATGAAGACCTTTAAAAAAACGTGCCATATGCCAACTATCGATAGCTGCATAGGGTGTTTTATCAATAACTTTAACTAAAATTGAACTAAGGAATTGTGCCAGCTTATAGGTGGGGGTGTTAATGGATGAAACTATTAGTCTCCATGAGAGGACAGGCTTATGTATCTTGGGCAGTGCATATGGTCTCGCCACATTGGCAGAGTAAAAATGCAACTCCTTTGAGATGTTGTCACTTATATATTTCTTCTTATGCCATGAATTTACAATAGTATTATTCTTTAATTGATTAGTTGCCGTGTATTCAAATTTTGTTTTTTGGTAAGTATTAGTATCATTAAGCATGGATTCTATTTCATCATTATATTTGTCTCTGTCAACTATTACTGTAACGTTGCCTTTATCTGCTTTGACTATTACTAAATTGGGATTATCTTTAATAAATTGTTGAGTGTACTTAATATTTCTGATTAAGGGTTTGTAAACATTAAGAAAATTAACTGAAGGTTGTCCAAGCATGAAAGTCTTTAAGGAATGAATTACTTTTTGACGAACACAATTTTTTTGGTCAAGTGGTATCAACAAAAGGGCGCGTTCGATACTTGCGCACAACCGGGTGATAGGAACATTCTTGCCAGTGATTGGAATAGCAAACTTGGAACCCAAGGCCAAAACACTCTGTACCTACTTCTGACGGTAACTCAGTAGTAGATAAATTTTTTATCCAATTTTGTGCGGTTGGAATATCAACAATATTTCTATTTCTATCTTTAAGCAGGGTTTTAAATTTATTGAAGCATTTGTTCTTATATGATTTTTCCAGGTTTTTGAGACGAAAATTATGTGTTTGAAAAAATTTGGAAAAGATTGGTTCTGGAAGAGTAGTGCAAATGGAGTGATGTAGTGCTTTATGTCTGGTTTCTAATGAACTAAGTTTATATAATATGTCTTTAATCTCAACTCTAAGTACCTTATTCCAAAAACCGTGCTTAATGTTATCAAACTTAATCAATGTACGTACATTGAACAATGTGATGTTATTATTTGTCATAAGATGTTTCGGAATTAGTGAATTATGTTTACATTTTGAAAGGAATGTAGCCTGGTTGCGTGTTCGTAACAATGCCTCTTTCGTTCGTAGCCAATTTTTCAGTAACAGACGTTTTTCGTTGCCAAAAGTATAGGAAATGTAATATAAAAAAATTGTTAATTCCATTGTTAATGCCCATTTGATTTATACACCTTGTACCGAAAACAAAAAAACCAAGCGGGGAAAATGAACTATCCGTAATAGTGAAAATGTATGATTAAATCAAAAGTACTAGAGAGAGTAAAGATGGAAAATAGAAAAAACCAATAAGTGTGAAGTTAATAAATTTTAAGGCCTTCGTGTTTGGTAGAGATGGTAGTGGACTGTATTATTAATTCAAGATGGTAAAAGAAAGGGACAAGAGCCGGATTCGTATAAGGAGTCTGGTGACAGACAAGCTTAAATAACTGGACAAGATGCTGTGTTCTGTACTTTTTATTTCAACAAAAATGATCTGCAATTAAATGTGAACAGTACCTTTTCTATAAGCTGGCGAAGTGCTTGTGAGCTGCTCAATCAGCCACTGCACGAGATTACTAGCTGAGTTTTTCTATTGTAAGAGTACACACGGTGATTAATTCACAATAAATTGTTGGAGGATTCGCGAGACGATACGCGATTAGCCCTCGTGCCGTCATCTAGCGGTGTTGCTAGCGAGCGCTTGTTTTTTGCCAAGTGCGACGGCACGTGTTTATTGTCCTCATGCCGAACGCGTGGAGGTCAGTCCTTTGTAGGCCTTGCCACCGTCAACAGTAAACGTAATATAAACGTAAAATAAACTATTGTGTTACCGTAACTGCCTGTTTGATTTCGCCCACTTCGCAAATCCTGCTCACAGGTTATGGGCCCAGGAGCGCAGTCGAAAGCAGAGTAGAAACAGTGTCTTTTCTTTTAGTGCGGGAACGTAAAGCGTTTGGAAGAACACGCGAGTTTTTTTTGTCAACGGAATAAAGGTCGTTGCGTCGTGCGAGTGAAGATGAGTGCGTCGAATTGTGCGCGAATAGAGACTCTTCACAAAGATAATTACGACACGTGGAAAATGCAGATGGAAGCGTTGCTTGTAAAGAACGACGCGTGGGGCTACGTCTCCGGAAAAATTCCAAAACCGCATCTCGTGTCGGGCGACGCGGCCTCGCAAGCAGCACTGAACACGTGGCTGGACAGGGACTGTAAGGCGAAGTCGGATATCGTGCTGTCCATACATCCGACGGAATTAAAGCAGATAAAGGGGTGCGACACATCTCGTGCGGCATGGTTAAAGCTGGAAGGTATTTATCAGTCGAAGGGACCAGCGCGAAAAGCCACCTTGTTGAAGCAAGTCCTGCTTCAACGAATGGAAGAGGGCGAAGACGTGCGAGAACACCTCCGAAAACTTTTCGACGCAATAGATAAGCTCGCCGAGATGGACGTGGAAATTAACCCCGATATGCTGGCGATAATGATGCTGTACAGCCTGCCGTATTCATTCGAGAATTTTCGCTGCGCAATTGAAGCGCGCGACGAATTACCGTCGCCGGAAGCGCTTCGCGTGAAAGTGATCGAGGAAAGTGACGCTAGAAGAAACACGGCACGCGGCGCGTCACAGGACGCGATGGCAGCAGCCAAGTATAAACCCCCGTACAGAAGCAGAGCTGAAAATTCCGAGCCGGCAAGCAAGGACGAGTTTAAGTATCGCTGCTATCGATGTAAGAAAATCGGTCATAAGGCTAACGATTGCAGGAGCGCAAAACCGGGAAAACCACGACAGCACGCGAAGAAAGCCGAAGACGTCACTCTGTGCGCGATAGAGGACTTTTCGGGCGCAGAAACATCCTTTCGCGCGGATGACGTCATGCGTGAAGCGAAGTGGTGCTTGGACAGTGGCGCAACGTCGCATTTATGCGGGGATTCGCGCGACTTCACGGAGATAACCGATTCGAGACGTGGAAGGCTCAATTTAGCAAACAATGCTTCGACCGTGATAACTGCCAAAGGAACGGTTTCGTTTTCGGCCGATGTGGATGGAGAGACAAAAAATGTCAGGCTGGAGAACGTGCTTCACGTCCCGGATCTTCGTGCAAATTTGCTGTCGGTCGCTAAAATCGCTGACAAGAACTGTGTGATTAGATTCGATAAGCACAAGGCCAACGTCTTCGACAGCCACGGGGACGTGGTGTTAACAGCGAATCGAGTCGGCGATTTGTATCTCGTGCCTGAGCATGGGCATGACGAGTGTAACGCGATCCTAGAAGAAGAGAAGAGCGACTCAGGGCCACTATCGGCGCTAGAGGTGTGGCATCGCCGCCTCGGACATTTGAACGTGCGGGATATGTTAAAGGGTAAAGCGAGCGGAGCGTTTCGGGGTCTCGATCTTGGAAAGCACGAGGGCAACCTAAAGTGCGACATCTGTATCAGAGGAAAGATGACGAGAGTCCCGTTCGCGCCGAGATCGACAAAGGGGTCAAAACCACTGGACATTATCTACTCCGACTTGTGTGGTCCCATGAGAGTCGAGTCGAACAATCGCGCGAGATATTTTATCACGTTCATCGACGACGCATCGAGATGGTGCGAGGTCCGTTTCCTGAGGGCCAAGGGCGAAGCGTTTGAGGCGTTCAAGGAATTCAAGGCGCTCGCAGAAAACCAAAGGGAGCGAAAACTGAAGCATTTTCAAACCGATAATGGTCGAGAGTACTTGAGCGTGGAATTTGAAGAATACCTGAAGAAAAACGGTATTCAGCGACGACTCACAGTGCCGTATAACCCCGAGCAAAATGGAACGGCCGAGAGAAAGAACCGAACGCTTCTGGAAATGGCGAGATGCCTGCTCATCCAGTCCGGATTGCCAACGTCATTTTGGGCAGAAGCGGTATCCACTGCTAATTATATCCGGAACCGGTGTCCAACCAAAAGTCTGGGTGGACTTACGCCGTACCAGGCGTGGAACGGACGGGCGCCCGACGTCAGCCACTTCAGGGAATTCGGAAGTAGGGTGTACTGCCTGGATCGGGCGCCAGGCATTGGAAAGTTCGAGGATCGCGCGAGGGAGGGAACCTTCGTGGGCTACGCTTCGGACTCAAAGGGATACCGAGTATGGTTTCCGGACAAGAGGATGGTAAAGATAGTCCGAGACGTTAAATTCATGGGATGCAGCGCCGGTTCTCCGGCGAGCCTCTACGAGGACTTTGGCCCGGAAGGCGTCGTTCGCGAGGGGAAGACCGACGATTCGAGACTCACTCCACAAAATGGCATTGCGGAGATCGAATTGAGAGGAGTGGGAGGTCACCCGAGCGACGATCTTGGAGTTGATACCGGCTGCGAAGACGCCACGCAAGGCGGCGCCGATGAAAATGCCGAAGAAGTCAACGCGCGGCCATCGAGGAGAGGTTCCGGGAGGCCGAGAAGAATAATGACTGGTAGACCGGGGAGGCCGCGGAAAGAATATCAGGCACCCCGTGAGGAAGCCAGCCACGCCATCGAGTCCGGGTACGTGGCGGAGATACCCGCCAAACAAGCTGTTTGCGGTCCCGATGCGGACGATTGGTACCGGGCCATGGCTACAGAGGTAAAATCCATTTTAAAGTGTAATACGTGGGACTTGGTTGATCGCCCGGTCGATCGTGACATTATCGGCAGTCGAATGGTATTACGGAATAAATGCAAACCGGATGGATCTCTTGAGAGAAGGAAGGCTCGGGTCGTGGCGCGAGGATTCGCTCAACGCCCCGGCGTCCACTTTAACCAAACCTTTGCGCCAGTCGCACGATTGAGCTCCATTAGGATGATGACGGCTCTCGCTGCGAACTACGGACTGGCAATGAGGCAGCTCGACGTTACGGCAGCGTACCTAAACGGCGAATTACAGGAGGAGATTTTCATGGAGCCCCCGAAATACCTGGTGGAAGCCCTGGAAATCGTCGCCGAAACGGAGAAGACCGACAGTGACATCGGAAGAAGGGCAACGGCCATGCTTCGCGAGTTGAAGGCCGGGGATAAGGTATGCCTTTTGAAGAGGGCGCTGTATGGACTTCGTCAGGCCGGAAGGAGCTGGTACAAAAAGCTGGATGAGACATTGCAGGATTTTGGAGCACGGCCTTCCAACGCAGATCCCTGCCTGTACCACTTGGGGCGAGGGGAAGATCTGCTCATGGTGGCGATCTATGTTGACGATATGTTGATCGCCTGCCGAAACCTCGAGAAGATCGACAAACTCAAGGAACGTCTCGCACGTGAATTTGACATTAAGGTATTGGGCGAACCGAAATGTTGTCTGGGAATCGAATTCGAGCGAGACGGAGAAAATATAATCATGCGTCAACGAGGATACACAAGAGACATCCTCGAGCGTTTCCGCATGACTGACTCGAAGCCTGTTGCCACCCCCATGGACGTCAACGTGAAATTGAACAAACTGGAGAACGATCCGAGTGGCGAGGAACTAAAACTGCCGTATCGAGAACTGATTGGGGCCTTGATGTACCTGTCGGTGGGAACCAGGCCCGACATCGCGTACGCCGTGAGCGCATTGAGCCAGTTTAATGATCGTTACGGAAAGTGCCACTGGTCAGCGGCGAAGAGGGTGCTCCGTTACTTGAAGGGGACCCTGAACACCGGCTTGACCTTCAAGCCATCGGCGGATTCGATCGTGGGCTACGTCGATGCCGATTGGGCCAGTTGTCTGGTCGACAGACGCTCTTACACTGGTTACATTTTTGTTTTAGGCCAGGGCGCGATATCGTGGGATGCCAAAAAGCAGAGGACGGTTGCTTTGTCGTCCACGGAGGCCGAATACATGAGTTTGGCCGAGGCCGCCAAGGAGGCCGTATATCTGGCCGGGTTTCTGGACGAGCTAGGGTTTAAGAACCTGGGAAATGTCCGCTTGCTGAATGACAGCATGGGAGCTCAGCGACTGGCCAAGAATCGGGCCTTCCACGCACGCACGAAACACATTGATGTGCGGCATCATTTCATACGCGATGCGTTGAGGGACGGCCTGTTGCAGATAGACTACGTGTCAACGAATGACATGATCGCAGATATGATGACCAAGGGCCTGCCTGGTCCAAAGCATCGGAGATGCTTGGAACTCCTTGGACTTCGGACTCTTCAACCGGTCGAGAACTAATAGCGTCTCGAGGGGAAGTGTTGGAGGATTCGCGAGACGATACGCGATTAGCCCTCGTGCCGTCATCTAGCGGTGTTGCTAGCGAGCGCTTGTTTTTTGCCAAGTGCGACGGCACGTGTTTATTGTCCTCATGCCGAACGCGTGGAGGTCAGTCCTTTGTAGGCCTTGCCACCGTCAACAGTAAACGTAATATAAACGTAAAATAAACTATTGTGTTACCGTAACTGCCTGTTTGATTTCGCCCACTTCGCAAATCCTGCTCACATAAATAAATAAATAGATGTACAGTGTTATCTGGTAGAAACAGCAACAAAATGAGTTACCAATTGTATTGAATCACTGGTCGCTAAGTGCGGAACCACACAGTCGCCTGCGAACGGTTCAACGAAAAACGTGCTGGTCTTGTCGCTGATCTGTTACAATAATGCTAGCAAATTAACAATGAAAATGATTACACAATTTTGAAGATGAACCTGCCTGTTAATCTGCTGTGATGTTTCTTAAACTCTTAGATGAATTTCTCGCTCTTTCACTCACTACTCTTGTTCCGACTAACGCGGAACTATCGCACAACTAATTTAAAGGTGGGCGAATGATTGAAGCTGAGGTGGAAATGTGAATGAATAAAAGATAACGAAAGGGCACTCACTCTTTGGTTTTTATTTTTTTTCTCGGTGGATATTTTATATAAAAATCTGAAAAAAATCTGAAATGTGCGCACCATTACCAGATGCAACTCTAATTTTTTTCAATTTTTTTTATGCAATAGATTCCGAGAAAATCTTAGGAGAAGCGAACAGCACATTTTACCCTCCCTCGCCCTCCACGGTAGAGATACAAAGTTGAAAATTCACAAAAATGTTTCTTTTTTCATAAGCTATCGAATGGCCCATTCAGAATTTCAATCGGTTTGGGGGCACATTTCACTGTCTTATTCATCTATGCCCTTTGTATATTTAACAATTACTAATGATTAACAATAACTGATGAGTAACAATAACTAATGATTAACAACAACAAGGAATCTGAATGTGAACTGGGTGTGTATGGTGATGTGTGCAGGTTTGCTTAGTTACAATTATTAATAATGATGGAAGACTTTACGTGTGAGATGATGCAATTGTTCACAAGAGTTCAGAGATGAAATGCAGTGTGTAATGAGAGTAATTACAGTGGGCGAGTATGTCGTGTGTCGAGTTCTAAAATCGCTGCGATATTTTCACTTCCGTGGCTCTACTGCAAGTAAGCCACCGTGGTCCTCGCGACGGGGCTGGAAACTGCAACAACTGACAGTCGTTGCCAGTCGCCAGCCCGCGCCCGGCAACGGTAAGACGAAGCGATGACCCCGCCAATTCTCCGGTGCCAGCAATTGACAGGCGTTGCCACCCGCGGGCCCGCGCCCAGCAACGGTGTCGGTGCCTTCCCGCCAAGATCTTGTGTGGTCGAAGTCATATCGCGACGCAACAACTCTGTTTGCACACGTGTGTACGGTACCAGGAATAGGAAGATAATGGCCGATCGACCGCGCGGGAAAGATCCTCGTGCCGAATCGATGCGGACGGAAGTACAAGGTTTTTTCTAAGAGCTGTTCGCAAATATGATTTGTCCCTTTGCACGGACAATAGAGCGTCACGGGAGCCGCTGATAGGCGAGCTATTCATCGAGCAGTGTATCGATTGCGATCTAGAGTGGGGCAGTGTCGCCAGGACCTGCCGTCACTCTTTATTCAAATGATCCGTGCCGACAGTGACATATAGTCACTACTGCTTTCTTCTCTCGAGCCGCTCTCAATACGCAACATTCCGCCCGCCATCAGCGACGGTGTCGCTGATTTTCTTGAACTGATCTGCTTGAGCTGGTGCAGGCAGAATTGCAAGTTTGGTGATCGGTCTCGTCAATGTTGTTGTGGCCGTCTTGAGCGACACCACACGAGTCAGCCCATGATGTTCCGTCGCGTAAAATAACCGCCCGAATACACGTCACCCATGGGCATTTTCGCGGGATGCTCGTGTCTTCCCGTTGCCGGGCGCGAGCCAGCGCATGGCAACGCTACTCTTGTCTATGGACGAATTTGGCGGGATGCTCGCGTCTTCCCGTTACCGGGTGCGATGCAGCGCGTAGTAAGGTTTGTCGTTTGTCGTACAAATATAAAATAGCTACACTGCCCATAAGCAGGACAGTTGTCCACGAGCCTCGTCGGCATACACTACACAAATTTCATTCAGTCCGTTTTTTATTCTACACAGTTGCATTTACTTCCAAAGTATTAAAGGTTCATATAAACGTTCATATTGTATTGTACACATCAGTGTTAGTTAATGAAGATACTATTACTAACCACGCATCTGCGAATTAGTTCCACAAAATTAAGTTGGCGTGGAACAGAGGAAAGTACCTAAAGTACTATTCGCCATAGGACTTTGGTACGATCTCACACCATCCTTTCCGGGGTGTAACTCAGTGACTATGGCGAGAGGCCACTTTGAAGGTGGAAGTCTCTCGTCTGTGATCAATACCAATGATCCAACCTTGATCTCGTGTGATGATGGATGGTGCCACTTGGATGTTGACAAATGCCTTTGAAGATGTTGAGCTGACCATTTAGACCAGAAGTATTGGAGTCGTTGCTGGATGAATTGCCATCGTGACAACCTTGTTGGTGCAGTGTCAGTAAGCGATGGCTCTGGAACTGTTGCAATTTGTTCTCCAATTAGAAAATGAGCTGGTGTTAGCGCTGACACATCGTCAGGATCATCTGTTAATGGCTCCAATGGTCTGGAATTAAGAACAGCTTCAATTTGTGCAAGTAATGTGATCAGTTCTTCATACGTAAGTGCAGTCTCTCCTGTCGTTCGGTTCAAATGATGTTTGACAGATTTGACTGCTGCTTCCCATTTTCCTCCCATGTGAGGTGCTGCAGGTGGATTGAATTTCCACGTTGTTCCATTCTCGGTTAGTGAGCAGTGCAGTTTGTTCGATTCTTCGGTTCCCTGGGTGAACAGTTTCTTCAAGGCAGTATCTGCTCCAACGAAGTTTGAGCCGCAGTCACTGTGTAGTGTTCTGCAGATGCCCCTTCGCCCTGTGAACCGTCTAAAAGCAGCTAAAAATGAGTCAGTTGAGTAATCACTTACAGCCTCCAGATGCAGAGCCGAAGTGACGAAACACACGAAGATGCACAGCCATCCTTTCTGTTTCTTGGCGCCCTTTCCCTTCCAGGTCTTGATGGTAAGTGGACCAGCGTAGTCCACGCCTGAAGTGGAGAACGGTCGGGACAGTGTGATCCGCGCTGGGGGGAGCTGACCCATCAATTGTTGTGCTCGAATGCCACGGTATCGAGCACATGTAGTGCAGCGAAGAATGTATGATCTTACTGGAGCTCTACCACCAATGATCCAGTATGATCGTCGAATGTAATTCATGGTGAGCTACGTACCACCATGGAGTGTCTTTTGATGCGCATCTGCTATGATCAGATTCGTAAACCATGTCTCACGTGGGAGGATTGCTGGGTGCACTGTCTCAAGTTCCAACTTCGATTGATCGATTCTTCCTCCAACACGAATGATGCCTCGTGTGTCAATGAAGGCAGTCAGTCGGTTGAAAGTATGTGACGGTGGTAGCTTGGCCGAGGTGAGCTGTTTGAGTTCAACCTGAAAAAATGCTGCTTGTGTTGCTTTGATCCAAAACACTCTCGCACGTTCTATATCGTGTGGCGTAAGTGGATACGAGAGTGTTGCCCGTGGCGTCTTCTTGATGATCTGGCCGACTCTGAAGCAAATTGCTGTCACTCTGAGCAGTCTCATAAGTGACGAGAAATTGTAAATTATTTCCCAGTGATACTTATGTTGAGCTGTTGCCACGGTGAGAGAGAGCCCCGGACGCTCTTCTTGCCTAGATTGTGAATCTTGTTCTATTCTTTGTCTCGGCCACGACTCTTCGTCGTTGTATAACCACTGTGGTCCTGTCCACCACAGTTTATGCTTCTGGAGCTGGGAAATAGTAAGTCCTCTAGAAGCACAGTCGGCTGGATTTTCCTTGCCAGGAACAAACCTCCATACGCTGCTTGGAGTAAGATCTTGAATTGTTGACACTCGGTTCCTGACATAGTCTTTCCACCGTGAGGGATGTGATTTGATCCAGGTCAATGTCACTAATGAATCGGTCCACAAGAATTTCTTCACGTCATTGATCTCAAGTGTGGTTTGTACGTGTCTCATGAGCTTTGCGGCGAGTAGAGCTGCTGTCAATTCCAACCTCGGAATCGACATTCTCTTGAGCGGAGCGACTTTTGACTTTGCACATACCAATGTGACATTCACTGCACCTCCTGGATCAGTCGTCTTGATGAAGATAGCAGCTGCCATTGCAAGTTGCGATGCATCTGAGAACCCGTGCAGTTCCATCGTTGAATCCGCTGTAGTTCGAATCCAGCGAGGGACTGCAACATCAGGTACTTGTTCGAGTTCTAATCTGAACGCATTCCACTTTGCCGTGATGTTTGGTGACACTGTATCGTCCCACTTCAGCTTCTCGAGCCATAATTCTTGGAGCAGTACCTTGGCTCTCACGACAAATGGTGATAAGAATCCAAGAGGATCATATAGTTGAGCAGTTTCTGACAGTATGATTCTCTTCGTCACGTTGGAACTTGTGAGCGGTGGATTTACACAGTACTTGAAGGTGTCTGCGTAAGGTATCCAAGGCAGGCCTAAAATTTTTGTACTGCTATCTTCAAATAAATGCTCTGTGCTCTTTGGTGTTTGGTGATCCGGTTGCTGTGTGAATTCTTTACTGTTACTGTGCCATTTTGCCAATGGGAACCCGCCCGCCTTGCAAAGGTGGGTTACCTGTTTTGATATTTCGTCAAGCTCTTCATAGTGATCTGCTCCTCCAAATATGTCGTCTACATATCTGCCCTTAATGATCGGGTCAATTGCTAATGGGAATCGATGACCTTCGTCCTCTACCAGTTGAAGAATTGTTCTGATTGCGAGGAATGGAGCTGATCTTGTTCCGTATGTAACGGTGGTTAGTTGGTATGGCACTACGTTGTGCTGGTCATCGATCCACAAGATCCGTTGTAAATCCCAGTCGTCATGATGTATTTTGATCTGTCGATACATCTGCTTGATATCGGTGGTGAACAGATACTTGAATTTTCTGATCCACAAAAGTACTTCAACAATGTCCTTTTGTACTTTTGCACCTGTATGTTGTATGTCATTGAGCGATATCCCTGTTGATGTCGGGCTTGATCCGTTAAACACAACTCTCAGTTTTGTTGTACTGCTGTCCTCTCAGACAACACCATGATGAGGAAGGTAGTATGGTGGTTGAACTGCACTGTGCTCCAACGATCGACTTTGTGAGACCCTCAACCCTCCTGACGCCGGAGCGTCATGTGCCAAGGTCATCTCGTCAGATCGCTGAGCAGTGGTGAGCTCATGATGATGCACTGTTGGTATGAGACCGCTTGGTGCGCGTCTCATATGTCCCAACTCTTCATACTCCTTCATAAATGTGGTGTACAGTTCACTGTATGAATCCTTGGCTGAGAGCCGTTTGATGATCCGTCGCAAACATCGCTCTGCTGTCAAAGTTTATGATCCGAGCGTCGACACAGGTGCTTTGAGCGGTATCCTCACCGTATATCTTCCACTTTTGTCCCGTGAGTGAGTTGTTTTGTAATGCTCCTCGCATGCTTGCTCTTCTGGGTTATATAGGTGTTCTTGAAATGCTGGGATCTCTTCTTGTACCCAGAACTTAGTGAGCAGGTCTTGAATATCTTGATCTGACTGGTCCATTGACGCATGATATGATCTGTGCGTCAATGATTCACCTTCAGTGATCGGTCCAAGCACTGTCCAACCAAAAATTGTTCGTTGAGCAATAGGCGAGGAGTCATTGTACTTCTTTATTTCTGCCATGATCACTTTTCCATATGCATCTGCTCCAATGATGATATCTATTGGCCTTGGCACTAGGTAGTCAGGATCTGCCAACTGTAGCGAGGTTAGGTGTGGCCGTTCTCTATGCCCTACTTCAAATAACGGTATATTGTTCGTCAACTTGATAAGGATATACGCAACAATTGTGATACACTGCAACGAATGCACTGACTGCAGTTGCAGTGTGGTGACACCTTTAGTTTTCTTGGAGTTTGATACGTCCGCAATTCCAGTGATGGAAAGTGATGCATGCATACGGGGAAGCCCATGTGTGATGACAAGATGGTTTGTAATGAAAGACAACTCTGATCCGGGATCAATGAGCAGTCGAACTGGGCTCTTCGTGATCGGTGTCAACAACAGGACTTGACAGGTAGCTAGTAATGTCAATGAGCAGGATCTTGGAATCTGTGAGCAGTTCGTTGAGCTTGTTGAGCAGTTCTTCGAGCTGGCTGAGCAGTGGCAAAATGGCACTACGTCTCCCTAGTGCATGGATGACGCTTGAGCCGTCCTTTGTGTGGGGAAGTGGATCATGGTGTGATGCTTCCCTCCACACGTTCTGCACGTTCTCGTGGATGAGCAGGCCGATAGATTGTGGTGCCCCAAGCAATTGAAGCACAAGCGGTTTTGCACTGCAATCTTGTGCCGCTCACTGGGATGCAAGTCCTTGAACTTCGGGCACATCACAATGAAATGATCCCCCTTGCAGTGGTCACACGGATACTGCGTAGAGCCGGTCTGTTGCACTGCAGTGTAGACGCTGCGCGGTCCTACTGTGGCACGTCCTGAGCATTGAGTCCGTGTTGCACTGCTCTGTGTAGGCATGGCCTCCAATGCCTGAGCTCTCGCTTGTATTAGGTTGAGCAGGTCGTGGTGGGTGAGTCGGTCTATTGCGCCTTTCTTACTCACCTCCCAGGCTTCTCTAAGAGCAGCTGGGAGACGGCGAGCCACTGCATAAATTATTATTTGTGACCACTCTTCCACAGGCTCTTTCAGCTGTGTTAAAGCGTCCAAGTCCTGTTTAACCTCAGCGAGCAGGCCGTTGAGCGCTCTTCCAGTGCGCGCCACTTCTCTTTGATTGGAGAGCAATCTATCCAAAAAAGCTTGCACGAGCCTGTCGTGGTCGTTGTACCGGTCGTAAATTCTCCGCCAAGCCTTGGAGAAGGCCTCCAAGGTCATGGGCGCACCAGATACCAGCTTGGCCGCCTCTCCCTGCAGGCTCATCTTTAGATATTGGAGCCGCTCAACATTCGACAGATCTCCATCTTCTATAACCAAGGAAGTGAAAAGGTCTCTATATTCCGGCCAAGCTGTTAGCTCTGCGCTGTAAGTGGGGATCTTTATCTCCGGCTTGGTGGCTCGGCTTCGTTGTTGGTGAGCCAGTCCTGTTGGCGCCTCTTGAGCTGGTCCCTCCAATTTGAGCAGCGCCTCCGCCACCTCTCCCGTGATCTTCAAATACGCACCAAATGCCTTTTGGAATAATCCTTCGGTCATATACGGGTGCAGGAGGAAACTACTCCTGCACGATGCCCCCAGGAGCTCATGGTCCTTGTTGAAGGACTCCCAAATTGTCTTGGCCTGCGAGTCGTAGTTTCTGAGCTGGTCTTTTGTTAGGCCCTTGGTCTGCAGCTGATCACTGAACTGCTCCAACATGGTGAGCCTCATCCGCTGGGTCTGGACGCGGAACTCGTTGGCTACTGTTTGGCTTTGGCTGGGTGACGGGGATCGTGTTCTGGTTTGGGTGCCTAACGCCCCTGGCACTTCCAGGGCCTCCTGAGTGGCCTTTTCCTCTTCATTGAGCTGATCCTTCACTTGTTCTTTGGATGCCATCGTTGCACGGTTCACTTGCACTGAACTTGCACTTGAGCTGGACTAACGATGAACTTTCCTTAGAACTGGATCTTTTCTTGAGCTGTACCTGTGAGTAGTGAGTGAGTGAGGTGAGCGAGATGCATATTGATCTGATCTAAGACACACTTGTCACAGTTGAAGTGCTTGCTGACCAGACATCCGGCTCGAAGGACCAAAAAATGTTTGGTAGAGATGTTAGTGGACTGTATTATTAATTCAAGATGGTAAGAGAAAGGGACAAGAGCCGGATTCGTATAAGGAGTCTGGTGACAGACAAGCTTAAATAACTGGACAAGATGCTGTGTTCTGTACTTTTTATTTCAACAAAAAGTGATCTGCAATTAAATGTGAACAGTACCTTTTCTATAAGCTGGCGAAGTGCTTGTGAGCTGCTCAATCAGCCACTGCACGAGATTACTAGCTGAGTTTTTCTATTGTAAGAGTACACATGGTGATTAATTCACAATAAATAAATAAATAGATGTACAGTGTGATCTGATAGAAACAGCAACAAAATGAGTTACCAAATGCCAGCAAATTAACAATGAAAATGATTACACAATTTTGAATATGAACCTGCCTGTTAATCTGCTGTGATGTTTCTTAAATGCTCAGATGAATTTTTCGCTCTTTCACTCACTACTCTGTTTGCACACGTGTGTACGGTACCAGGAATAGGAAGATAATGGCCGATCGACCGCGCGGGAAAGATCCTCGTGCCGAATCGATGCGGACGGAAGTACAAGGTTTTTTCTAAGAGCTGTTCGCAAATATGATTTGTCCCTTTGCACGGACAATAGCGCGTCACGCGAGCCGCTGATAGGCGAGCTATTCATCGAGCAGTGTATCGATTGCGATCTAGAGTGGGGCAGTGTCGCCAGGACCTGCCGTCACTCTTTATTCAAATGATCCGTGCCGACAGTGACATATAGTCACTACTGCTTTCTTCTCTCGAGCCGCTCTCAATACGCAACACTTCGTAATAATTCCAAAAGTGGTATACTTAGCGACCGAATCACAAGTTTATGAGTGTGTTGTATCGACAGATCCTCCTCATGGATTGGAATTTTATGTCTGTAAAATTAATGTAAGATGAAAACGGAACCAAATCAAGAAAGTAAAGAATGTTAGGCACATTACAATGGAATAATTAATAAACATGGGAAAAAGGCTAGAGAAATGAAATCCGAGTGGAACAGTGTACTTACGATCATTAAACTGTGTCGTCCTATGCAATGCTCAATGGTTTTTTCTATTGTTGAGAGGAAATTAAGTTGCTGAGACAAATTTAAGGAAAACTATTTAATAATGTAACTGAAATAATCGTCGTAGATTCGACACATCCGTCGGTTTTATCCCTGACCTTCACCCAGCACATGGTGATTGTTGTGCGTACACGATACGACTAAACGGCGAGGTATATGCAAACTGTGTAGCCGACCTATATCTTTCTTTTTCATCCCCCCTCCAATCACTCTTCCGGGAATGAGAGGTCTTACAGGTGTTAGTAAACTGTCGTCTTAATACAAATGCACAGTCACATGTAACAGTGTTGATCATACCTATTGCGTATAATTCGATCATTGTTTCGTTAAGAAATTTTACTAATTCGCCGAAACGTTAAGTACGGTAATTAAAAAAATAGAGAGATGACACTACTTAAAAGCCATTCGGGAATAAAACCAACGATATTATTCAGTAACTACAATGATTAATAAATATTAAGGGTAATATGAAATTAATTATATTACCGTGATCGAACAATCAATGATGAAATCAATGAAAACAGATGGAGGTATTGCTCGAGGAAGAAGTACAAAAGAGAGTGTCATAAGTATATGGATTTATGGCATGCATGCAATGAATACTGTATGTGAAGGATTGGAAGATCTCGTCGATATTAGAATGGATACAACAGATCAGCATGCAGATGCAAGTGATTCACGAGTAAAGAAGGATGCTAAAGATACTGCAAAACTTCTTGAGTGGTTTTCATCACATGATCCTTTCCCTAAAGTTAATGAAATCATGTCAATTGCCAGTGGAATCGTCGGTAATAATAAAATTAACTGCCATAGAGCTCGTGAAGTTGGGATTGCTTCCATGTCTAAAATGGCAGGGAAAACATTTAATACTATCAAATTAAAACGCGCCGTAGATAAAGTACTTCCTCTTTTAACTATGAGTGGCACCATAAAAGTTCATGATGAGAAAGTACCTGTACATCCAGTATTATTATTTCAACGTATGAGTGTTACTAATTGTAAGTCATTTGAGGACGAACTTGAAACATTTTTTGAATATGAATTAGCCCCCTATCCATTATCACTATTCGATGAAACTGGAATGCGTAAAACACAGAAATCAGTTATTTACGATTGCTTTCAATCAGTGAACATTGAAATTGAGAACACAAATACTAGTTACATCGTCGATGGAGGATATTTATTACACCGCGTTGTGTGGGATCGAGAAGAAACGTTCAACGTTATTTTTGATAAATATATTCAGTCTGTACATAGACATTTCGATCATAGAGTGTCTATAGTACATCTATCCCTCGATTTACACGGTACTCGATTTACACGATTTCACTTTTACACGGTTTTTAAAATGTACATATTGTTCGGCCGCTTTCGATAGCGCGCCCGACAAAAGAACATCGGTTCTTTTCCTCGCCTCGCGCCTCGCACTCTTCGGCCTAGCGATGCACATGTGCGTCCCCACAAAATGCAGCGCTGAGTTGGCCCTTCAATTGTTTAAAGAAGAAGATATTTAAGCGTCACCAGCGGCAGTTAACAACCGACCACGCGAAAGTGTGCTTCGTCTTCATAAAGTACCACAAAACCGAACTGTTGTTATCTTCACTCGAACCCGCTTTCCACTAAAGTTGCTCATCAAGTCGACATATCAGTTATTAAAATCTTAGGGGTTTTACCATGCCAAAAGAAATTAAAAAACAACAAATGAAAAGAAAAGTTATATCTTTAGAAAGCAAAATTAAAATTTTAGATCGCCTAGATAGTGGAGAAAGAGTAACAGATATTGCCAAATGCTATTCCATGAATGAAGCCACAATAAGGACAATAAGAAAAAATGAAGACTCCATTAGAAAACGTGTAGCAGCTGGATCTTCTACAAGTATAAGCACAGTTTCATATGTAAGAGATGCTGCAATGGAAAATATGGAAAAAGCATTAATGATATGGCTAGAAGACACCACTCAAAAACGGATTCCAATTGATACTAATATAATTACAAATAAAGCTTTGAAGATTTACGAAAAAATTAAAAATCAGTTACCATCTACTTCTTCAGCTGAAAAGAAACCTTTTTCTGCAAGCCATGGTTGGTTTGAAAGATTTAAACAAAAGCATTCTTTACATAATCTAAAATTAAAAGAACAAGCATCTGCTGATTCAGATGCAGCGCAACAATATCCGACAAAATTTGCTGAGATTATAACCGTTAATTCCTACACTCCTGATCAGGTCTTCAATGCTGATGAGTTTGGGTTATTTTGGAAAAAAATGCCAGAAAGAACCTATTTGGCTAAAGCTCACAAATCCGCTAGTGGGCATAAAACGGCGAAAAACCGTATCACAGTTGTTTACTGCAGCAACGCTTCAGGCGATTATATTATGAAACCATTAGTTATTAATAAATCAAAAACGCCACGCTCATTTAAGGGAATAGATCTTAAAAACCTTCCCGTTTATTGGATGGCCAATAAGAAGGCCTGAGTTACTGCCACACTTTTTAATCAATGGTTTCATAATATTTTTGTTCCAGACGTTAAAAGGTATTTAAGTAAAAAAGCGTTGCCTTTTAAGGCTCTTCTTTTAATTGTTAATGCACCAGGCCACCCTTAAGACTTACATCACGAAAATATACAAGTTGTATTTTTACGCAAGAATACGACTTCTTTATTGCAACCCTTAGATCAAGGGATAATTTCGACTATTAAGGCACTGTACATCAAGCGAACCTTCAAGTACATTTTAAAACAAATGGAAAATGATGAATCTCTCTCAATTTCGGATGCTTGGAAAAAATTCACAATCTTAGATTGTGTTAAACATGTTGGCATATCATATACGGAGATTAAGCCATCAACGCTGAATGCTTGCTGGAAAAAATTATGCCCCGAAGTGGTAAAAGGTGGAAATTCCGTATTACCATTGATGGTTTGAATGATTTAGTTGACATGGTTAATGGAACAAATACTCGTGATAGTGATCCTGATGAAGAGGAGTCTGACCCAGTAGCGTTCACAGCAAAAGTTATCCGTGAAAGACTTGTATTAGGGCGAAAATTGGGTAATCATTTTGTACAAAATGACCCAAATGTTGAACGCGCTCTTCTATTTCAGCGAAATATTAATAAATATTTAACTCAATATGTGGAGGTCTATAAGGATTTGACCAAAAAACAAACACAATTGTTAATTACGGATTTTATAGTAAACAGTGTATTGTCCACGCTTATGTTACGCGGACGTGTCACTTGCGACTTATTTGTTTGCGGTTGTGACTAGTTAATATGGACACTGTATTTGAGGTGAACTATACTTTATTGAATTTATATCTATTATAACCGGTTAAAAGGAACGCTGCTCTAAGACAATGCTGCGAGTATGTATAACTCCGAAAAGATGTTCTGCAATGACGAAAAGACCAAAGTCGAATGCTTTGGAGCAATGCTGTTGCGGAGTGCTCGAAAATGAGCAGGTGGTGGTGGTAAGAGGTGGTGTGTAGGGAGAGGTGGTGGAGTGGGTAGGGATAATGACAAAAAAGGGCTCAGCGGACACGCGTCGACTCCAACACCGAGCGATGCACACAGGTGCATGCCGTATAGGTTATTGGAGTCGATCGGGTAAACAGACGGAAAGGATGAGGAGTGGGATAGTGGGGCATGAGAAAGAAGTCTTTTTTATTGGAGGTGCCAACATTCCCCCGGCCTTGAACGGCTATGTTCAACTAAATTATGCTTAAATGCTGTAACGAATTGTACATTTGATGGAAGTCTATTAGCTACGTGGAATTTACACTAAACCCGATAAACTGCGAATATGTACACTTTACACTGATCATGAGGAAGTTCTTATGTGTGACTATGTACATTGACTGAATACGGATGCACGTTTCCATGCCTGAGTGTAATGACCGTCACTCAATAGGCAATGGGTAGAGTCTCTTTACTGGACGCACGTATGTGCCGACTGCCGTCTTGATTTTGGCGACGCGGACGATGCCGTCAGTTCCTGGAACGGTGGTGATGACGCGGTCCAGCTTCCATGACAACGGCGGCAGGTTGTCCTCACGAATCAGTACCAAGGTGCCCTCCGTGATCTTTCGTTGATCCTCGGTGTGCCACTTACTGCGCACGTGCAATTCGTGCAAATATTCTCGATGCCACCGTGCCCAGAAGTGTTGTCTGATGCGCTGAATATGTTGCCAGGATGACAACCGATTCTGCGGCAGGCTGGAGACTTCATGTTCTGGAAGACTCATTAATCTTTCGCCGATTAAGAAATGGAATGGGGTCAAGGCGGACAGGTCGTTGGGATCTGACGATATAGGTGTGAGTGGGCGGGAGTTGAGGATGGCTTCAATTTCGATGAGGCATGTGTTCAAACCCTCGAATGTCATCAATGTATCCCTGACGGTACGACAAAAATGAGCTTTAGACGACTTGACCGCCGCTTTCCATAACCCTCCGAAGTGCGGAGCGCGAAGGGGCGACAATTTCCATTCTATCCCCTGTATTGGTCGGCTGATGGTGATTCTAGGCTTTGGTAATGATGCCATTTTATACGCTAGCTCGGCAGGATTGCTTCTAAATTTGACATGTCGCGAAAGGGCGATGTCGGTGATATCTTGAATCTTCGTAACGCGATTCGCAACAAATGTCTTCAAGCTATGCGGTGACCTTCTTTACCAGTGGAGCACTATTATCGAATCGGACCACATGGTGTAGCCCTTGACTGGCAGATTCAAGACTGCTGTGATGCGGCGAAACAATCGAACTAATAAATGGGCTGCGTTCAATTCGAGTTTAGGAATTGATATTGTTTTGAGCGGAGCTATGCGCGATTTGGCACACAATAATCGCGTTGTTGTGCATGTGTCATTTGACGAACGAATATACAAACACGCCCCGAAGGCCTGCGTACTGGCGTCGCAGAAACCGTGGACCTCGACGGATTTCGGGTTGTCAATAAGAATTTGACGAGGAATTCTCAATTTGTTGAGTTCCTATTGTAAGATTGTGCAACATGAGAAATGCGTAGGGCACAACGCAGTACATTTGTCTCCGAAGGCCATTACGAGACAAGTGACGACTCCGTAAAAACAGAGAGTTCAAGAATAACAACAGAACGGACGGAGGCCAGTCGGCATTTGATATGTAAAGTGAACGCACAAATAAAAAGTATTATTATTCCAGTGAAATCAATAACCCATCCTTACAAAATCAGAAGTGGGATAAAGACAAATAAAGAAAGTGATAGTGCAACGTGTGCAGTGGAGAAGACTGAAAGAACTGTGCTATTAGAGCTGAAAGAAAGTGAAAGAGCCATAGTAGTACCAGGTGACAATGGATGCAAGGGATCCAAATAACTTCACACTGACAGCATTGAAGGAGGCGTTGCGAGAACGAAACCTAGGAACCGCTGGAAGAAAGGCCGAACTCATAACCAGATTAATGGAAGCAGACCCATCGGGAGAGTGGATGGAAAGTGTAAAAGAAAGAGGAGATGTAGTGGGGGACGATAATGAAGATACTGGGATAACGAGGAGAGAAAGGGACGTTCTAGAACGCGAAGCAAATATCGCGAAACGCGAAGCAGCTTTATTGGAACGTGAGCTGCAAGCGGCAAGAGAAGAAATTGAAAGAATGCGAACAGCAAGCATGACTGTCGATGGCAACGATCAAGGTCCAAGCCAAGAAGGAAGGAGTCGCCAATTGAGTTTGAATAATATTTTCAATTTATTAAATGACTTTGAGGGAAGTCACGAGACATTTAACACCTGGGAGAATCAAGTACGCCTCTTAAAAAATGCATACAAGTTAAATGATCATGAAACAAAAGTAATGATTAGTGGAAAAGTAAAAGGGAAAGCACAACGATGGTTTCACTCTAATTCTAATCATCTACACATGTCTATCGAAGAGCTCCTCAGTGAAATGAAAAGGATGTATGGCAGGGAAACAGACTGTGTAGTACGGAGAAAGAAATTTGAAAAAAGAATTTGGAAACGTGACGAAACGTTTGCCGATTACTACCAGGAAAAGGTAATACTAGCAAATCAGGTTCCGATAACTGCAAATGAAATTGTGAGTTATCTTATACGTGGCATTCCGAATGAAAATCTGCGCAATCAAATTAAGATGCAGAGATTTAGCACAGAAACCGAATTATTACACGCAATGGAAGACATAACGCTTCCATCTCTCTTCAAGACGGAGGTGAAAAAAGAAGAACGTTTCCGACGTGCTGAATATGGGAAAAGCGAAGGACCATCGCGTCAGCAGGGAATCAAACAGGAAAGCATCGTGCCGAAAAACCCACCAACACGCTGTTATAACTGTGGTGAAGCTGGACACATAGCCACAAGATGCACGAAACCCAAACAAGAGAAAGGAGCATGCTATACATGCGGTAACATGGGTCATCAAGTGAAGAACTGCCCAGAGAAGGACAAAAATAACAGAAAATCGCCTCAGCAAGTATTGAATGTGATAGGAAAAGGGAATGAGAGCAATGAATTTCTGAGAAAGATCAAGTTTGAGGTATGCAATGAAAATATGAATATTGTTGCTGACTTCGAAACACAAGTAGACTCAGCAAGTGCAATCAGTTTTATTAGAGAATCACTGATCCCGAGTAGTGTAGTGCAAGACATTAAAATTGAATTAGAACCGTTTGAAGGAATTAATGAGTCGATGCTAAAAATTTTAGGAATGATTAATATGAATGTAATTATGAAAGCGAAAGAAAAAGTAAATGTTACTTTATACGTAGTCCATGATAAGACAATGCATGCTGAAGTTGTATTAGGTCGCGATTTGATGAGAAAACTTGGTTTTAAATTGGTTGAGCCGAAAGGAATGTTTGAGTCAGATCAAAAAGTACGCGAAGTCATGAACATTGATATTGGTAACTCTGGCGCAGAACATAATATGATTGACTGCTTGAAAATTAATTCGGAGATACCAAGTTCCGATAAAGTAATTAGTGACGTAGAATATGCAATAAATAATACAGTTAATAAAAGTACTGGTCAGACACCGAGCAAATTATTATTTGGCGTGAGACAAAGAGGAAAAGTAATTGATGGAATAGCAGAATATCTTGAAGCGAATGTCAACCCTGAATCATGTGACTTAGTGAATAGTAGAGTTAAAGCATCTCAAAAAATCATAAAGTCTCAAGAATATAATAAAAAGTACTTTGATAAGCATCACAAGCAACCACATGAATACAAGGAGGGTGACTATGTAGTAATAAGAAATTTTGATAATACAGTAGGTAAATCAAAGAAACTAAAACCATACATGAAAGGACCGTATAAAGTTGACAAAGTATTGCGCAATGACAGATATGTCATAAAATCATTAGATGAGCATGATGGGGCGAATAGACCGTACGAGGGCACATGGAGCGCCGAAAATATGCGTCCTTGGCGTACAGATGTGCAGCTGTCAGATCATAATGACAGTGAGTAGGTACGACGAAATGCGTGAAGTGTGATAATGTATGTGTGTAAGAATGAATGGGTAGGTTCGGTGACCGAACCAAGTCAGGATGGCCGAAACTGTAAGATTGTGCAACATGAGAAATGCGTAGGGCACAACGCAGTACATTTGTCTCCGAAGGCCATTACGAGACAAGTGACGACTCCGTAAAAACAGAGAGTTCAAGAATAACAACAGAACGGACGGAGGCCAGTCGGCATTTGATATGTAAAGTGAACGCACAAATAAAAAGTATTATTATTCCAGTGAAATCAATAACCCATCCTTACACTATAGTTGCGACGACCAATGCTGCCACCGCGTCTGTACCGACTGAAACGGCAATTCGTCCCAATTAACGCCCGACGTCCATAACTCTTGTAAAATACACTTTCCTATTACTACTACTGGGCCCACTAACCCCAAAGGATCAAATATGTGGGCGACTTGCGAGAGTATGGCTCGCTTAGTACAAGTTCGCAAACCGGTGGTACTATTGATGGCGAATGAGATAGAGTCCGAGTCAGTACGCCACAAGACTCCCAGGGTCTTTTTTGACTGCTGCTCGTTTGCGATGAGTTTGCATGGCGGTACCGGCTCAGTACGCCTGTGCACCAAGCTAGGATCGTTGGAGGCCCACTGTCTCAAATTAAATCCGCCCGCCGCGGTTAAGGCCACCAGTTCATCTCGCAATAATTTTGCGTCTTCCCGAGTCGCGGCTCCCGATAATAAATCGTCCACATAAAAATCGTGGAGCAATGCTGCCTTCGCGCGAGGAAAACGATGTCCTTCGTCCTCTGCCAATTGGGACAGACATCGTGTGGCTAAAAATGGTGCTGAAGCGGTTCCGTATATCACCGTGTTCAAACAGAACATTCTGACCCGATCTGTAGGTTTGTTACGCCAAAGAATTTTGTGATATGCGCGATGTTCCGGCACTACTTCAATTTGTCGATACATTTTTTGGATGTCTGACACAAACGCGTAGCGGTGTGTTCGAAATCGTGCCAGTATTGAAAATAAATCCTGTTGGATTGTTGGGCCCACGACGAGGCAATTATTTAGTGAAATACGACCCGAATTTTCTGTTGACCGTCAGTGACCTTAAAAACCACGAGGTGCGGAAGGAAGTACCCGTCGAAAGCCTCGTCGGATGCCCGTATTTCCGTCATGTGTCCGAGAGCCTTGTACTCATTAAGAAACTCGTAATATTGTTTGAACAATGAGTCATTCCTTGCAAATCTTGTTTCTAATGAGACCAAACGTCTCATAGCGTTCTCGAACGACTCACCTAATGATGCAATGTTTTTATTAAACGGTAGTGCAACCACGTACCGACCCGAGCTGTTGCGAGCATGCGATTCACGAAATGATTGTTCCGCTATATTACCGATAGCATTTGATTCGACAGCCTCTACCTCCTCCTGTTCCCAAAACCGTCGCAATTGCGTATCAATTAAGGGGTCTGGCCACCTTGTACGCTCGCCAGATGAGTACTATTTTTAAAAATACATAAACGCGAAAATAAAGCACAAAATTCTTTTATTTTTTGTCGCATACTAGAAAACGGTTTAGTGAACAAGTGAAAAAAATTTCGTGATAAAAAAATAAAAAATACCGGCGTTTCGTTCACTTTGGTGAAGGCCTTCGGCACGAAACGCACGTGGGCGGCTCCATGACTACCTGCTACATTTTGCATCTGAAAAAAAAAAAAAATTAGCTTATTACTGGATCATATTGCAAGGGCGACACGTAGGGAAATTTCTTTTTTTACATTAGGGAAATTATGGTGAGCCGAAGAATTTTTTTTCACGATTTTCACCGAAATTTCACGAGAAAAAACGTCATTAAAAAAAAACTAATCAAGTAATCGCAAAAATCCTACGTGTCGCTTTAGATAATGTATCTAAAAGTACTGTGTTCAAATTTCAGAGCAATCGGACCGATAGTTTACGAGATTTACGCGGAACCGTTTCGAAAAATGTAGTTTCGAGATAATCGCAAAAGAAAGTAAAGATGCGGTTATTCGGCTGACGGCGCGGTTTGTGTAAGTCTTACCTTCAATCAGCGATTCCTGGTCCATACATGTCCTCTTCGGCAGCTGTTTGAGCATCCTGGGCCTCTTTTTACGAATATCTACGTGCTTGGCGTGCTTCTTTCGTACTTTTTTGCACTCGGACATTTGCTGTAGCGCAACGTTCCTCGTCGACTGCCTTACAGAAATCGTAGCAGCGATCTCCGATGCTTAGATCCATGAGCTTCATCATCAGCAAAATACTGTTGTACCCATCGTTGAAAGTGCTGATAGCAATGTAACTGTCAATTTCGACGGTTTTCGCACCGCTGGAACTCGTTTTTGGAGCCATTGACCAGATGACGGAGTTGACGCTTTCGTTGGCGTTTTGCGTGAAGCCTCCTTCGCACCGTTCTAACAATTCATCTGAAGTGAGGTCCTCATAAACAGGTCGAATGGCATCTTGAACAATTTGAGGCAGAGGATTCTTGTGTAGATATTCATCCAAAGTGCCAATCGCTTTTGATATTTGCCAAGAGCACCACGAGTCTTCTCCCGGAGGACAATTTTCATGCTGCGGGATTTCGTCGGTCGAGCTCTTGTGCTTGAATGTTGCCCCAATAGCTTTCTTCATTTCGTCTTTAGAGTTAGAGAACCTTCGAATAGCGAGACCGTAATATATTGTTAGCTCGTTAATTAGTTTATCGGTCAGCTCTCCATTGCCAGCAAGACCTTTCTTTTCTTTTTTGATTTTACGAAGTCGTGTGCCTATCCTTTTCTGCACATGACCTACGCATTCTTTTTTCATCACTTTTTCTTCGTATGGATTCGAGTAAACAATTCTACTAACCCATACAAAGGACACAATAGGACAGTTGCACGTGCTGAACCGTGCGAGTTACATACAGTGATCGAGCCGCGCGGTCGACCGCTCGCAGCGGCTCGACCTTCCTACCGAGAAATACCTGTAACTTTAGCAATTTTACGATTTTCAGTACCAACTATGGATTAAATGATGCGTAACATTCCAAAGATTATTATAAAACAATAAAAAAAAAATGAAAAAAAAAATATTTACAAGGTGGCCAGACCCCTTAATGATAGGAAGCACGATTTGGTGGTCGTTGGTTGTGAGCTGACGATTGAACCCACCACGATCCAACCCAATGCGGTTTTTTGCAGTATTATCTCGGTAGGTGGTGTTGGAAATCATTGTGCAAAACTCTGCCTTCCACCTATGTATCGTTGCACGTGCCGAGTGTGCCCTTGGTGTAGGACACCGGTGTGTGCATTGGGCAGATGAGGAGACAGGGAGGCATCGAAGATGCTTTATCTCCTCGTTTCTTTTTTTGTGAGACGCTGCGTTGCGTACGGCGCGTTGTCGCTGGGAGGTCAGTCGTGCGGCAGTAGCGCTTCAGGAAACCTCAATGTACTTAATATCTTTTCTACCAATAAATATATTATTTTTTCATAACATCATAACAGGTTATGGGCCCAGATTCCTAATCGGTAGTTAAGTGTATTGTGAGTTTGTGTATACAAGAACAAATAGAAATACAAGGATGGAGGCTACTAGTTTGAAGATTGAAAAACTGCGTGATAAAGACAATTGGTGTCAGTGGCGTTTTGTTATACGCACGCTGTTGGAGGAAGACGAGGACCTGTTGGATGTCTGTGAGGGCAGCTTGATTGCACCACAGCCAGGTATACCGGAATATGACAGTGTTCTTAAAAAATTCCGAAAAGCGGATAAAGCCGCTAGGAAACTAATTGTTACGGCAGTTGAAAGGAAACCTTTAGATCTTCTGTTAAATTGCACGACGGCGCGGGAAATGTGGTCGAAACTGAACACCGTATATGACCTGAAGTCCGAAGAAAATCTTTCATTGGTTCAGAAAAAATTCTTTGAATTTACATGGGATATAAATGAAAGTGTTGCGCACAATTTGACAAAATTAGAACAGTTGGCGACGAAGATGAAGAGTCTAGGTGGTCAAATTCCTGACTCGATGCTGTTGACACGTGTGCTTTCGACGTTGCCTCCCAAGTACAATCATTTCCATAGTGCCTGGGACTCGGTAGACGATAAAAAGAAAAATCTGGAGAATCTCACTGCGAGATTGATGTCCGAAGAAATGCGGATACAAGGTCAAAACACGTCGGAGGAGACAACCGAGGCATTATTTTCGACCTCCAAATCGAGACAGTTTTCTTCGAAGGATGGAAAATTCAGTGGCTCAAATCAAAATACGTTTACGAGGAAGAAGTCTTTTGGCTGCTTTAATTGCGGACGTGATGGGCATATGAAAAAGGATTGTCCAGGCTGTTACATCTGTGGCTCAAGGAGTCATTTGAGGAAGAATTGTCCGAAGAGGAACGGTGGATTTGAAAAACAGCAGGGTACGAGTTCTACGCAGCGGCGGTACACATCATCTAGACAGGCGTTTGTAGGAACAAATGAGGCTGTGGATGACGCTTGCTGGCTAATGGATTCAGGAGCATCGGAACATATGACTAATCGGAGGGATTGGTTCCGTGAATTTAAAGAAATCGAGAATCCAACGAACGTTACGGTTGGTAACGGTGATGTGATCCCTGCGCATGGTAAAGGGAACATTGAAATAGAGACTTTAGTGGATGGTAAGTGGATTGAAGGTACTATGTATGACGTTTTGTATGTGCCCGATTTAAAACAGAATTTGTTTTCTGTAAAAGTAGTTGCTAAGAAGGGTGTAAATATTTCGATTGAAGACTATGGCAAGCGAATCGCATTTTCACGTGATGGAATCGTAATAGCAACGGCATCCGATATCGGTAATCTGTATAAAATGAATTTGCGTGTCACGATACCGGTACATTGTAATAGAGCCAATAAGGTAGAAAGTTTACAGCTGTGACATGAACGCTTTTGTCATCAGAATAAGAATTATGTTAAGACATATCTGCAAAACCTGGGTATAGATGTTTTCGATTCTGAGAATGTGTGTGATGGCTGTATGTATGGTAAGCAGCATAGATTAAGCTTTCACGAAAGAGTTGAGCGGGCCACAAAAGTTCGTATGATTATAAACAGTGATGTATGCGGGCCAATGCAGCAGGAGTCGCTTGGTAAAAAACAATATTATGTACTCTTTAAGGATGACTTTTCAGGATTTAGACAAATTTATTTTATACGCGAAAAGTCTGAAGTATTATCAAAATTAAAAACTTTTTGTATTGAAATTGAGAATCAATTTGGGGAAAGCATAAGGGAAATCCACAGTAATGGTGGCAAGGAGTACGTCAATAGGGCAGTTAAAGAGTTCCTGAGCGATAGAGGGATTAAACATACAATTAGTGTTCCGTATACGCCTGAACAGAACGGGGTGGCAGAACGCGATAATCGTGTCATAGTAGAAGCAGCGAGATCTATGCTCTACTCAAAGTCACACTTGCCTTTGTTTTTGTGGGCAGAAGCCATGAATACAGCTGTTTATGTTTTGAATAGGACAGGACCAACAAAAGAGTCAGGGAAAACTCCTTATGAGTTGTGGCATGGGAAAACAGCCAATATAGACAATTTAAAAATATTTGGGACGGAATGTTTTGTCCATGTGCCAAGCGTAAAAAGGCGAAAACTTGACAAGAAAGCAATGAAAGGATATTTAGTTGGGTATATTGATAATTGCAAAGGATATCGAATATATGTTCCAAGTCTAAGGGATGTAATTTTAAGTAGAGATGTAATGTTCCAGCCAGAAAATCCTGTTCCAAATGCAGTCAGTATTGAGACACCGGAAAAGGGGAATAGCAATAGCAATAGTAATGAATGTCCTGAGAAACATGAGAGTTTAAATAACGATAAGTTAGATAAAGAATTGAAAGGGGAGGAAGGGTCTTCCGATTCATTAAATGGCAATACCTCTAATACAAGAGAATTACGGGATAGAAAAACAATTAGGCCGACAGATTTTTACGGGTGTCCAGTATCATTTCTTGCAGAAACTGTACCTTCAAATTATAAGGAAGCTGTTACTTCGGTAGATAATTTAGGATGGAAAGAGGCTATGCGCGATGAAATTGAATCTTTGCATGAAAACCAAACATGGGTTCTTGTTGAGAAACAGGAAGGACAAAAAGTCATAGGGAACCGTTGGGTCTACGTAATAAAATTAAATCCGGATGGTACGAAACGTTATAAAGCCAGGTTAGTTATAAAAGGTTATTCACAAACAGAAGGCATAGATTACAATGAAACATTTAGTCCGGTAGTCCGATTTGATACGATAAGAACGTTATTGAGTATTGTAGCTCGTGAAAATCTGTATATTGGTCAATTTGACATCAAAACAGCCTTTTTATATGGAACATTGAATGAAAGTATATACATGAAACAACCTGAAGGTTTCAGTGACGGAACAATGCGTGTTTGCAAATTATTGAAGAGTTTATACGGTCTAAAGCAAGCACCAAGATGTTGGACTGAACATTTTAATAGTTTTGTTAAAAGTTTTGGTTTCAAAGAAAGTACGGCCGATCCCTGTTTTTTCATATATAGAAATGTGGCGACCCTATCTTCCGCCAGATGTCGCACTTCCATCACTTCGCGTCATCTTTCTCGCTAGTGCTCGATCGCTCTCCGATGAGTACATATACGAGCCTAGCGGGAAGCCCTAACACCGGGCGGCAGCGTCTAGGGCAGGATCCGCCGGCATAGCCCTACTGAAGAGTCCGCCGACGGATCCAGGACGAAACGCACACTCTTCATTGGTGACCACCGACATTCGAACAGCGACGCAACCTTCTGACCGCGCACCTTCATCGACGGGATGTAACCGCCGTTCGACCACGAGCTACGCTACGATGCACGCGCACCTCTAGCTCCTCACGGCCCGACCTCATCCCGTTTCCGCGAGTCCAAATTTCGTTCGTCCTACCGCCAATTCTACTCTCCCCCAGACAGCAGATATCATTGTCACTGGGAAGGGGGTACTGTGGCGACCCTATCTTCCGCCAGATGTCGCACTTCCATCACTTCGCGTCATCTTTCTCGCTAGTGCTCGATCGCTCTCCGATGAGTACATATACGAGCCTAGCGGGAAGCCCTAACACCGGGCGGCAGCGTCTAGGGCAGGATCCGCCGGCATAGCCCTACTGAAGAGTCCGCCGACGGATCCAGGACGAAACGCACACTCTTCAGAAAGAATAATGAAAAGTTGTTTTTGGCTATATACGTGGATGACGGTCTTTTGGCATCCACAAGTGAGCATCTCTTGAATAGTTTTTTTTGCGAATTGAACAAACAGTGTCAGACAACTAACACGAAAACGGTGACTGGTTTTCTCGGAATGGAAATTACAAAGTTAAAAGATGGTTGTATATTTATAAATCAGATGGCATATGCAAAGAAAATAATAGATCAGTTTAAATTAAGTAATGCCAATTTTATTTCAACTCCAATAGACCCTGGGTGGGATTTAACAAATCTTGAAAAGCAATGTACTGGTCCGTATCGGGAAGCAGTAGGCAGCCTGATGTTTCTGCAAGTAATTAGTAGGCCAGACATTGCGTTTTCGGTAAATATTGCGGCTAGAGCGTTGGAAAAGCCAATGGAAGCTCATTGGGCATTAGTTAAGCGTATCATAAGATATATTAAGGGGACTATAGATTTAGGTTTGCTGTATCGAAAAGATGGTAAGTTTGAGGCTTACAGCGATGCCGACTTTGCTGGTGATAAAGAGACTCGCAAATCCACAACAGGAGTTGTCTGCAAGTATGCAGGTGCGGCTATCACATGGCAAAGTAAACGGCAACAGTGTGTTTCGTTGTCTACGACAGAGGCGGAGTATGTGAGTGCAGCTTCGGCAGGAAAGGACGTGATTTGGTTAAAAAAATTGTTAAGTGAGTGTGATGTGAGTGATACTGACAATGAAGACTATACATTGTATATAGACAATATGAGTGCGATTAAACTGATCAAGAATCCGGAGTTTCATCAAAGGACTAAGCATATAGACGTTAAATATAATTTCTTGCGGGACTTGTATAAAAGAAACGAAGTTAGCATAATGTATATTAATACGAATGAACAACTAGCGGATATTTTTACCAAGGCTTTGGCAAAAGTAAGATTTTTAGATTTAAGAACAGAATTAGGTTTAGTAAGTAAGAACTGCTTAGGAATGTAGAGTTTTGGGGGAAGTGTTGGAAATCATTGTGCAAAACTCTGCCTTCCACCTATGTATCGTTGCACGTGCCGAGTGTGCCCTTGGTGTAGGACACCAGTGTGTGCATTGGGCAGATGAGGGGACAGGGAGGCATCGAAGATGCTTTATCTCCTCGTTTCTTTTTTTGTGAGACGCTGCGTTGCGTACGGCGCGTTGTCGCTGGGAGGTCAGTCGTGCGGCAGTAGCGCTTCAGGAAACCTCAATGTACTTAATATCTTTTCTACCAATAAATATATTATTTTTTCATAACATCATAACAGGTGGCAATGGAATTTGCCCAACGCCGAGCATCTGATAAAACAGTGTTGCCTAAAATTAAGTCGATCGGACCGGGTTGGTGAAATTTGGGATCTGCCAATGTGACGTTGGCAGGCAATGCTAAATCAGACCGATCGATGTACCTTGATAGTAGGCACATAGAAATTTTGGGCAGTACAAAAAACGTTACGCCCTTACTAAAGCCAGAGCATCTACTGCGAATAACCGCGCTTAAGGTTTTGGATTGATGATCTGCAGATTCGTTAATGCCGGTAATGTTAAGGATAACGTTTGTCGTTGGCAATGCCAATTTGCTACATAGATCTTGTGACATTAAATTACTCTCTGCGCCTGAGTCTAGGAGTGCGCGGCAGGCAATTATTTGACCGTTTGGTCTTAAAATATGTATAATCGCGGTTCCCAACAAAATCTTTGTATTCGTGACGGCTGTCAGTACTTGGGACTCGTGCGGGCTTGTGTAGTGTAGGCTCCTGAGTTGGAACACTGGGAAAGTGCAATAGTGTGTTGTGTTTTAAGTCGCATTGCCTGCAATGGCCAGAATTACACCTTTGGACCGTATGTCCTGGCCGCAAGCAATTAATGCACAGGTTTGCTTTCCGAACCATGGACAGTCTATCCTGAGGTGTTGCCTTTAGGATTTTAGGACACGCGTAAACTAGATGGTTGTTATTCATATCGGACACGACTGGGACGATGTTTGCGCAGATAAGCATGATACCGCCTTTGGCTTGGTCGGCTTAGTTCTTTCGTTTCGCGCGGCAACCGACCTATTGTTGCGTCCGGCGTCATCAATCGCGTCACCGCGCGCCTGTCGCTCCAAAAAGCACGATAAGTCCGCGAATGTCGGAATCGCGGAATTCTCCAGCGTTCGCTCCCATCCCTTGCGTGTTTCGGTATCTAGCTTGTGACAAATTATATAAATGAGCATGGTGTCCCATAATTTCCCGGTTTCATCCAACCCATGCAACGCGCGGACCCGCATTTCTGCTTCCTCGACCAGTTGCGACAATTGTCCCGGCTGATCCCGAGTTATTTGAGGAAAATCTAAAATGGCCTTCAAATGGCCTTCAATAATTTTACGCGGCACATCGCATTTCCTTTTGAGGTGATCCCACGCGATCGTATAGTTCTCTGAAGTTACGTTAAATGTTCTCAAAGCTGCGGCGACCGTGCGACGCAGAGCGTTTTTGAGTAGATGCAATTTTTGTACATTTGGCAAGTCGGAATGGTTGTGCACTAGTGACTCGAATGTATCGCGAAAGTTGTGCCAATCATTTGGGTTGCCATCGAATTCCGATAATTTAATTTGCGGCAATAGAGAAGTGGACGATCTTTCGGAGTTAATGTTGCTCGGTTGCGCGCTTGACGCGGGTGTGCTATGCACTTGTGAGGAGGTGGACGCCGAACTAATATTCAATTGTCGAATGTGTCTTGCCAAAAACACGCAGCACCGATCATACACCCTCTCCACCTCGACTGACTCTTGGGCTTGTGTATCGGAGTCGTCAAGAAGCTCTATCTCTTGTTGTATTACCGTGAATTTATCAAAAAGACCTCGCAAGCGCTCTCGACTGTGTTGCAACGCATCTATGTCGTTTACGTCAATTTGATCTACTGAATTTGTAATGCGAGTGAATTGACCCTTTATGATTCCGCGGGTCTTGACCAATTGCCTCATGTCCTGAGTAGCCATTATTTATTTGGGATAGGATTTCGGCGAAAAGATTCGAGCCTACCTTGAACTGTTGAAATGTGACGTCTGATGAAACGTCTGTAGCAGCGAGATGACCCCAGATGTGGTCGTGAATGGTGTCTCCCAACGAGACTCCGTATACCTCCTGGATGATTCCCACCGTCTGTAGTGGTCCTATGGTGACCTTCCACGTGGTTGGAGGAATATGAGAGAATTGCGCCTTGCGTCCTCTCTATTTGGTAGAGATGTTAGTGGACTGTATATTATTTCAAGATTTTAAAAGAAAGGGACGAGAGCCGGATTCAGATAAAGAGTCTGGTGACAGGCAAGCATAACTAATTGGACAAGGTGGTGTGTTCTGCACTTTTATTAAAAATGATCAGTGCATTTGAATATGAACAGTACCTTTTCTCTATGCTTGGCGAAGTGCTTATGAGCTGCTCAATCAGCCACTGCACGTGATTACAAGATGATTTTTTCTGTTGTAGGACTACAAAAAATGATTAGTTCACAATAAATAAATAAATAGATGTACAGTGTTATCTGATCGAAACAGCAACAAAATGAATTACCAATTGTAAGAACCACGGATCGCTAAATGCGAAACCACACGTTCGCCTGCGAACTGCTCGAGGAAAATGAGCTGGTCTTTTCATGTTTTTAAGATGTATTTAGTTTTATTTTACTTTGAAATAAATAACTGAATTATGCACATTTTAGTTTATTTTCGATTTACGCGATTTCACGTATAAAAATATTAAAGCTGCAGAACAGCGTCGTCAAACCACAAAAACACCTTCATCTTCTGATGTAATTTTTGATCAATTTATGACAGTTTAAACAAACCAGCAACAATTTCTTGCTAATACTCATAACAAATCCCGCTTTATTTTAATGTTATGCGAAAAATGTACAGCTGCAAATATTTTAGTGAAACAAGCTGATAATGACGCTGACGTCCTCATAATTGAAACAGTCATAGAACAATCTAGTACAGCAAATACAACTATCGTTGTCGGTGAAGATGTTGACTTATTAGTACTACAGACTGCACGAACTCCAATTGATAAGATTATTTACTTTTTGAAACCCGGGAAAGCTCAACAACCAGCACAAATATATTCATCGAAAAGTTTTTCTGCTTATCCAAAATGCCAAAAACATATCTTATTTTTACATGCAATAACTGGCTGCGATACTACATCATCATTTTTCAGAAGGGGTAAAATAACAGTATTTAAATTATTTAAAAATCATGACTTAATTAATGGCGCTAAAGTATTTCAAAAGATCGACTCTTCTCCACACGACATCATCACAAACGGGATTCGTTTTCTTCTTGCTCCATATGGAGCTCCAAAAAAATTGATTCTTTAGACAAATATAGATATTTAAGTTTTGTAAAAAATACACGGAACAATAAAAGAGTACAATTATCTTGTCTTCCTCCAACATCTGCTTCTGCAAGTCAACACTTGTGTCGGGTATATTATCAAATTCAAGTATGGTTGGGCAATCAACTGGACCCAGCAGACTGGGGTCGGAAATTAGTAGATAATACTTTGGAGCCAATTCAAACTTTACTCCCACCTGCTCCAGAAAGACTGCTCAACACCATCTTTTGCAATTGCAAAAAGGGTTGTAGTGCAAAATGTAGCTGCAAAAAAGTCGGGTTATTTTGTTCACCAGTATCTACTAATTGCGAAGGCCAGTCTTGCTCCAATGTTGAATCAACTTCAACAAATGAAGATTTTTATGGTATTGATGAGGAGACCATAGATGTATCTTCTTCATACATCCAGCTAGAAGAAGAAGAAGAATAAGAAGAAGAAGAAGAAGAAGAAGAAGAAGAAGAAGAAGAAGATGCAGAAAGCGAAGAAGATATAACTGTTGAAGTGACATTTGAAGATTATCAATCAGAACATTTTTCCGAAACCAACAATAATTCGTGCGATTCAAATTGTTTGGTAGAGATGTTAGTGGACTGTATTATTAATTCAAGATGGTAAAAGAAAGGGACAAGAGCCGGATTCGTATAAGGAGTCTGGTGACAGACAAGCTTAAATAACTGGACAAGATGCTGTGTTCTGTACTTTTTATTTCAACAAAAAGTGATCTGCAATTAAATGTGAACAGTACCTTTTCTATAATCTGGCGAAGTGCTTGTGAGCTGCTCAATCAGCCACTGCACGAGATTACTAGCTGAGTTTTTCTATTGTAAGAGTGCACACGGTGATTAATTCGCAATAAATAAATAAATAGATGTACAGTGTGATCTGATAGAAACAGCAACAAAATGAGTTACCAATTGTATTGAATCACTGGTCGCAAAAATGCGGAACCACACAGTCGCCTGCGAACGGTTCAACGAAAAACGTGCTGGTCTTGTCGCTGATCTGTTACAATAATGCCAGCAAATTAACAATGAAAATGATTACACAATTTTGAATATGAACCTGCCTGTTAATCTGCTGTGATGTTTCTTTAATGCTCAGATGAATTTCTCGCTCTTTCACTCACTACTCTGTTTGCACACGTGTGTACTGTACCAGGAATAGGAAGACAATGGCCGATCGACCGCGCGGGAAAGATCCTCGTGCCGAATCGATGCGGACGGAAGTACAAGGTTTTTTCTAAGAGCTGTTCGCAAATATGATTTGTCCCTTTGCACGGACAATAGCGCGTCACGCGAGCCGCTGATAGGCGAGCTATTCATCGAGCAGTGTATCGATTGCGATCTAGAGTGGGGCAGTGTCGCCAGGACCTGCCGTCACTCTTTATTCAAATGATCCGTGCCGACAGTGACATATAGTCACTACTGCTTTCTTTTCTCGAGCCGCTCTCAATACGCAACACAAATCATTTTCAATAGAATTATTTTTTACTTAATAGAATATTTTTTTATAAAACAGTCCTAATAGATGGTGGACTATGCCTATCGGGGACACCACGTTAAAAAAAATGCACCAAATTCACTACCTCACAGGTGGTGCGGAAATGTGTCCATATTATAATATTTTGAATACGATTTCTTCAACTTTTAGAATCGCAATACTTCAGGAATAGTGATTCTTAGAAAAAAATGTATAAGAACAATTTTTGTAGATAATTTCATGATCTACAACTTTTGTCTGATTTATTTTTATGATAAAACTTACCGTTTACCGGAAAAATAGAAAAAAACATTTTTTTTTACCTTTGACCTTGAATAACTTTTTTTGCAGATGTGGGATCGTTGGGAACTTTTAGGGTAAAGGTAAAGAAAGACGTGCTCATCACCGATTTGCATGAAACTTTGCAAAAACATCAATTTTTGCATAAAAATAAGATCTGCAAAAGCCAAAAAGCGCGCTCTCGTCTAATTAAAAAGTTATTAAGCTTTAAAGTTTTGTTAAAAAACCTGCCTTACCGGCAGCGCGAACGCTATCTGCGCATGCGCACTGATGCCTGCGCATGCGCACTGATGTCTGCGCATGCGCACGGACAAGTTTGCAGGTAATGTGCGCGTATTTGAAATGAAATAATATTGAATTGGCGAAAGCTAGGTGTAGGCTAGGCTTCCCTTTCATAATATTTAAGGGGTTTCAATCAAAAAATGGTTGGAGAGTTGGTTTAGGTCTAGATTTTTTCAGCCAAATCTCAATTTTCATTTTATTTCTATGGCTAGGTGTGGGCAAGGCTTCTCTGCCATAATGTTTGGGAGTTTTCAATCAAACAATGTAAGTATTAAGTTACGGTTTGGGCTAGATTGGAGGGACAACCGTCGCCAAGGAAGAGAAAACAGCCGCCTGTCGAACAGTTGAAGGATGAAGAGTCTATCGCTGCTCGTTCTGGCTTTATTTTACAATGATTCTTAGTACAGTGCTAGAAGTGAAAGGAACATGAAGTTCTTCAATTTTCTGGAGCTTTGTAGCAAGAGGGATGAGCTACTAGATTTTTGGATTGCAAAAAATGTCATTTTTGGCGAAATCAACTGCCCAGAGTGCAGTAACGTAATTTACATAGACAAGAGTACGTTAGAATTTTATTGTAGACACTCGCGCTACGATAAGAATCGTAGCAAAAAACGTGTGAGAGTGCAGTGTAGCTTCAAACAAAGTGCCCGGCTAGGCACATGGTTTGAACACCACAAGTTGTCCGTGGAGACTGTCTGCCGAGTTACGGCGTATTTCCTATGTATGAGGCACCCGCGGTTAGAATATATCATCAACGATATGGATTTAAGCAAGCCGACGGCCATACAGTGGCAAAGTCTCTGCCGTGATGTAAGTATACATTTAATCGTTATATTTCACACAACATTTACTACAAACGCTATATAACTTCAATTTTTTCTGTGCTTCAACCTAAGTTTTGACATTGTTACAGACCTGCATATATTGGGCCGAACGCAATTCGACGCCCCTAGGCGGGCCAGGTATTACGGTGGAAATTGACGAAGCAAAATTTGGCCGTCGGAAATATAACCGCGGGCGCCTCGTCGAGGGCAAATGGATTTTCGGGGGATTCGAACGGGGATCGAAAAAAATTTTGTTGGTCCCCGTTCCAGACCGGTCCGAGAAAACGTTGGTGGCCATTATAAGGCAGTGGATCCTTCCCGGATCCACTATCATGTCAGATTGCTGGAGGAGCTACAAAAATCTCAACGGCGTAGGCTTCTTCCAGCATCTGACTGTGAATCACAGCTACAACTTTGTGGATCCGGAAACAGGTATGTGCATTTGAATATATACATGTAAAACGATATTGCATTCGTTATTGCGGCTTCATATTAACAATTTCGAAATATGTTTCTTAATCATTTTTAGGTGCTCACACTCAAAATATTGAGAGAACTTGGAGAGAAGTTCGGTCGAATATCCCACGTTATGGGACACCAAAAGTGAAGCTAGTGGGGTATTTGGCCGAATACCTGTTTAAGAGGGCCCACTGCCGTGATGGCTTAATACCAGCGTTTTGGGACGAAGTCTCAAAATTATATCCCCCGAAAATCCATGTGCCCGCTCAGGAGGATGAATGAAGTGATTTCCTAACCACGTGCCTAGTCGGGCACTGTTTAAACCTGCACTGTACTTTCACACGTCTTTTGTCATTGTTTATATAACTTGTCTTTCTACAATGAAATTCTAGCGTGCTCTTGTCTATGTAAATGAAGCAATCGCACTTTTGGCAATTAAAATATAACCCAAACCTACTCTTAAACCATTGTTTGATTGAAAACTCCCAAACATTATGAAAGGGAAGCCAAGCCTACACCCAGCCCGCAAAAACATTATGAAAGGGAAGCCTTGCCCACACCTAGCCATAGAAATAAAATGAAAATTGAGATTTGGCTGAAAAAATCTAGACCTAAACCAACTCTCAAACCATTTTTTGATTGAAAACCCTTAAATATTATGAAAGGGAAGCCTAGCCTACACCTAGCCTTCGCCAATTCAATATTATTTCATTTCAAATACGCGCACGTTACCTGGAAACTTGTCCGTGCGCATGCGCAGATAGCGTTCGCGCTGTCGGTAAGGCAGGTTTTTTAACAAAACTTTAAAGCTTAATAACTTTTTAATTAGACGAGAGCGCGCTTTTTGGCTTTTGCAGATCTTATTTTTATGCAAAAATTTACCATTACACGAAGTTTCATGCAAATCGGTGATGAGCACGTCTTTCTTTACCTTTACCACTTTTAGTATTTTATTTGTAATTATATCCCCAAGGTCTGTGCCAATTTTCAGCTCTATGCGAATTATTGCAATTTGAAATGTCTATTTTGACCGGGCTAGTAACTCAAGGGAGAAACGTATGGCTTTCTAGCGCGAGAAACAGAAGAATTAAGATTGATGGAAAAGCCCCCTAGCGGTAAGCGCCAGAACGATTCCATTCCATCAATCTTAATTCTTTTGTTTCTCGCGCTAGAAAGTTTCTTTGAGAATTTTTAAAAAAAAATCGAAGGGGACATGTTTTGGGATATAAAACATTTTTCATCGAAATGGAACATACAATGTGACAGAATAGATATTTTCAAATAAAGAAAAATAATAGAACGAAACGTTTCCCCGCGATCGGACAAATTTTAAAAGTTCTTATATCCATCGAAGTATATTCGAGAATTTTTTCAAAAAATCGAAGGGGACATGTTTTGAGATAAAAAATATTTTGTGCTTTAAATAAAAATTTTACAATGAAAACAAAAATTGTGATAAAAATTATATTTTTTTTTTAAAAGAGCATCCAAAAATACAAATTTTGAAAAAAAGAACGATCAAATTGGTGCATTTTTCGCAAAGTTATGAGCTATTGAAAAAAATTAGCTCAGATTTTAAGAAAATTCATATTTCCAAAACGGACCGTCAAAAAAATCTGAAAAAATTCATGAACGCGTTTTTCATCGACCTTAAAAACATAAAAAATTTTGAAAAAAATCGAAAGGGGTGAGGTACAAAAGTGTCCGATTTGGCATGGAATGCCTCATATATTTATTATGCTTTTTTTTTAATTTCAAGTACATGAGGGTTGATCCCGGCAGCGAATTTGGACGAACTGAGACTGCTAAGGGCGCCAAGAGAGTCGGAGAATATTGAGAAGTTACGCCCCGGATTTCGCATTGCTATGTCTAGGGCATTCGAAAGTGCAGTGCACTCCGCTGTAAATATTCAGGCAGTTTCGCTTATGGCTTGTTTCATATCTGGACATAAACTTGCGACGCTAACAAAATTAGTTGTAGGTTTCTTACTACCATCGGTGAATATTGGGTAGGCATTGCGACTTGCGATAAATTGACTTAGTGCAGTGTTTGGACAATTACTTTTTTTAATCTGTGTTCCTAGTTCGACATTGACAGGTAGACTTGTGTTTATCGTTTGGAAGTCGTACAGGAGAATGTCATAGCAGAGTTGGTCGTTGTGGTTTTCTTTGACATCGTTGATACAGCGGTTTATCAAGTTTATTTTTCCTAGATGGCTTTTATTTTTATTTGACACATTGTAGTATTTTGATATTATTTCTTTTGTCAGTGACCTTTTGTTACTGAAAGTTCTACTGATAAAGCACTTGCATAGACATTTCGCACGTTATTCAAGAGACGGAAGTTTGGCTTCGGCAAAGAGAATATTGGTGGGAGTGCTGATGCGAAGGCCCAAAGCCTTTCTAATAGCAGCGTACTGGATTTTTTCGATTCTATTTGTCTGTGTAATTTGGCTGGGAAAGTATATAAAACCGCCGTATTCGATGGAGGAGCGGACGAAACTCTTGTACAGTGTTAGCCATGTTTGAGTGTCTGAGCCCCACCAGGTGCCGCATAGATATTTAATAATATTTAAGGCTTTTTCGCTGTTCCTTACTATGTAATTTATGTGTTCTGCAAAACTGAGTTTATAGTCAAATATGACCCCAAGGAATCGGATAGATTCGCTGAGTTGGACCACATGGCCATCTATGCTCATCGAAGTCTCACCTGGTTTGATTTTTTGCTCATTAAAATAGATAAGTGTGGTTTTCTCAGGAGCAAGATCAAGTCCGATGTTTCTTAGATTTTGGTGAACAATGTTTATCGCTTTTTCTACAGTACTTTTGCATTTTTTGAGAGGAGAGAACTTGGAGTAGATTACTATATCATCAGCAAATTGTGATATTTGTATACATTTTGGAAGGTTGTCGATTATATTTGATACATAGATCAGGTATAATAGCGGACTGAGAACTCCTCCCTGGGGAACACCTTTGCCGGTTGTTCGAAATTCAGTCCTTAACCGTTTGCGTCCCACGGGCCACTTTCGCGCTCCTCAGATATCATGTCGAAAAGACCCAGCGCGTTTGGCCGATACAGGCAACTCACGACCCGCTCACGACGTGTCGAAACACTCGAAACGCGCTCAGCCGCCTCAGCCTTTCAGACGCATGTACGTCGCATCGCACATTCGCTCCATCGCTACATTCGGTAATTCAAGTACAGTAGAAGTCCGTTATTAGTCCGAAATTCGGGACCGCAAACGGACTAATACGGGACAGAGGTAGGCGATTTTCAGCTCTTTGTATTTTGCCGACACGGAAGGGCTCAGAACGGGACAGCAGATAAGGAAAAGAGAGGGACTAAAAAAAAACACGCTTTTGTGGATAAAAATGTCATTATCCTATTGCTAATATTTTTCCGAGTAAAATGAGACCAAACACGGTACCAATCGGTTTATATTTCCTTACGAATTAAAAGTTCTACATTTATCCATATTATAAATACATGCATACATACATACATAGATACATACAAACAAACATACATACATACATAAATACATACATATATATACATAGGAGCAATGAATTAACAAACAAAACCATATTTATCTAACAACACGCAACAAAACAACTGACATTATATTAAATTTTAAATTATGTCGAAGTACACTTTGACAGTTTCTCTATTTGTTGAGCGCATTTGGCGACTTTTTCAAGATAATTGACACGGCATCACGTAGGCGGATTCTTGAGCGAGAATTGCGAGCGAGCGGTTATTATTGATTGTGCATATTACGAGTTCAGAATAAAATATACGTCATCGTATTTTAAAAAATATTCCAAGTGCCTACTCCGATTCGGCCGATATCTTACAATACATATGTAGCAATGTGATGTGGTGGTAAGAAAAAGGAAGACAGATGTGATGTGGTGGTAGGAAAGAGGAAGGACAGATGTATCAGAGAGTGAGTCAAGCAAGTTGAAACAGTTTTGACGAGGCTTGACAGCTTGACGAGGTGTGAACATGGTGGAATGGTTCCTATATTTGATCAAAGGAAAGCCGCAAAAGCGACTAATAACAGATAGAACGGAACGTTTTGCGACTTATAAAGGAAGGAACAGAAGGCGTTGCGACTTATAAAGGAAGGAACAGAAGGCGTTGCGACTTATAATGGAAACGTTCCTACATTCTGCTGTGCTGCTCGAAAGTTTTGCCAACCGTGAGATTGACAAGCCGAAACAAGGCAACCAAGTGTCGTAACAATATCGTGTTTGGTTTCATTTTTATCAGAAAAATCTCTCCTAGATGCTAGTAAACATTTTTTTAACGAAATATCGCAAATAAACTTTTTAAATTGCTTGTCATTGGGTTAGTGTCTCACCGATAAGCCTCGGTGTTGCGGTCGGCGGCATCAAACAAATTGTGTGGCAATGCGAGCGACCCAGTGGCCGGATGCGAGGGGGATCCCCCCAACAAGATGGCGGCAAAGCGACTAATAACGGATACTAACTTCAGCGGACTTATAACGGACTTTTACTGTACATATGTAGCAATGTGATGTGGTGGTAAGAAAGAGGAAGACAGATGTGATGTGGTGGTAGGAAAGAGGAAGGACAGATGTATCAGAGAGTGAGTCAAGCAAGTTGAAACAGTTTTGACGAGGCTTGACAGCTTGACGAGGTGTGAACATGGTGGAATGGTTCCTATATTTGATCAAAGGAAAGCCGCAAAAGCGGCTAATAACAGATAGAACGGAACGTTTTGCGACTTATAAAGGAAGGAACAGAAGGCGTTGCGACTTATAAAGGAAGGAACAGAAGGCGTTGCGACTTATAATGGAAACGTTCCTACATTCTGCTGTGCTGCTCGAAAGTTTTGCCAACCGTGAGATTGACAAGCCGAAACAAGGCAACCAAGTGTCGTAACAATATCGTGTTTGTTTCATTTTTATCAGAAAAATCTCTCCTAGATGCTAGTAAACATTTTTTTAACGAAATATCGCAAATAAACTTTTTAAATTGCTTGTCATTGGGTTAGTGTCTCACCGATAAGCCTCGGTGTTGCGATCGGCGGCATCAAACAAATTATGTGGCAATGCGAGCGACCCAGTGGCCGGATGCGAGGGGGATCCCCCCAACAAGATGGCGGCAAAGCGACTAATAACGGATACTAACTTCAGCGGACTTATAACGGACTTTTACTGTACTTACAATTAGTACATTTTGTATTTCGTTGTTACCTACTATAAATTAACAGTGTATATATTTTCATCTATAACTTTTTATTTTATGTATTGCATATATGTGCAGTGTATATATTATAGTATTTTATAAAATAATAAATTTTAATAAGTTTTAAATTATTAATAAATTTAATTATTCATTTTACAATTTTTTGTAATAATAAAATAATAAATTTTAATAAATAATAACATTTCATAAAGGTACAAATTAAAAATATGAACAATTTGAAGAACAAATAATATTTTATTGACATTTTTTTTATTGAAATTAACATTTAGAATTCATGACATGACATTACATTCGTGCTTATGATAACAGATCGGGTGAACTCCTCTCTGACATTTCGCACAAATCAGATGCGATCTTGTTCTCTTATTTTTAGTGCTACACACTACGCAATTCCGCAAGTTACGGTTCGGCAGCTTTACTAAACCAAATACATGATCGTTGAACCAATTACGTTCAAGAACTTGTGAGTTCTTCTCTTTCATCCATTCACGCTCAATATGAACAATAATTTTCGAAATGAAATGAAACCGGGTCTTTGCTCTATTACCAACTGTTCGAGATTTAGGTGGTTTATCTCGCGAGATTTGCCGCGATGGTGTTAAGCCGGGGTTGAGACAAGTAAATTCACAATGATTAACAGTCGTTTATTCTCAGGTACATTTTTGAGATTTGGATAGTCTATCGAGCGAGCACATTAGAGATTTGATCGTTGATCGCGCGTGTTTCGTTAGCGAGATTTCGAGATTGAGTTGTATATTTGAGAATAAAGTCCACGAGATTATATTAATGCACAGAGGACTGGTTAAGAGATCGAGAAGCACGAAGTGAACCACGTTGCGCCGCAATGTAGCTGCCACATAATTATATTAATTATGCGGCATTTCTGTGCAAGGAACTATTGTTCGAGATTGAAAAGGTAATTGGTAACTTACATAATCTCGTGGATCACAAGTATGCAGGAGTAACACAATTACACTCGCTAACGAAAACTTCTAATCAAACACGTCCGTTCGTAATTTGAACCGTACGTAAAGTAAAAGGGCCGGTCGCACGTGGGCTACCGGTAGCCGGCGAGATGCGTGACGTCACACCATGTGACTTCGGGCGCTCAGGAGCTGCTGCCGCCGAAGTCCTGTGGCCGGTGACCTAATTACTTCGGGAGATTCCCGAACACCAACTGTTTCCTTATAAATAATATAAGCATTCAAAACCATGCGGTTCATAATATTGAAAGCAACCTTTTTCCAATATTTTACCGTTCTACGTTCATCAAGGTATGTGTATAACATTTTATCTGACTCATCTACACCACCCATGAAGGTATTGTATGTTTGAATAATAGCAGGTTTTGTTATTTGCGTTTGTCTACCGCGTCTGTTCTTTGTTATCGTCCGATTTTCATCTTCGCATTTAGTTGAAATTAGTATTACAGGATTTTTTACGCTTTTCTTCTCACGATACGCACAAAAGAGCACATTATTGTCTTTTACATACTTCACTTCATTTACATTTGCTGTTTTTAAGTGATCGGGAATACATTTTTTATTTGGTCTGATAGTTCCAGTTAAATAAGTATTGTTAGTATATAAATATTGTGCTAAATGAACACTACTAAAAAAGTTGTCAACGAAGACGTGATATCCTTTATTTAGATAATCACTTTCATTTAATAAATTTACCACAACATTATATCCAAGCCCAAACTTGTTTTTGTCGTTATTACTTTGTGCTCCTTTGTAACAATAAAAGGTTAAACAATATTTGGAAACTGCATCGCACAGCATCCAAAATTTTATGCCCCAGCGATGATGTTTTTTGTTTGGCATGTATTGAGTTATACTCGAACGACATAACGTCCCAACTAAGGATTCGTCAATTGATAATTCGTTATGAGGCGTATAATTTAATTTAAAAACTCTGTTAGCATGTTTAACAATTGGTTCAAATCTTATACAGGGGTCGTAATTAAAATGACCGGGTGGAAAACACAAAGAACTGTCAACCAAATGAAAATACCTTAAAATTGGTTGGAATCTATTTCTTGAAAACATTTTTTTAAACCATGGAATGTGCCGTGATGTTTCGCTCCAATACGAAGGTATATTCGGTCTTCTTGTAATGCCCATTTCTAGTGTAACTGCTAAAAATGCTTTTATCTCCATTACAGTAACTGGTGTCCATTCCTCTTCTTTAGACAAATGTAATGGTTCAAGGCAAAGCCTCGAATATTCCGCGTAATTATTAGTTTCGGTAACTATTAGTGACAATAGTTCCAAATCAAAAAACAAGTCAAAGTATTTAATCGGTTTGATCTCATTAGGAGAATTGCATTCCGCTTCTGAATTGTTGGTATTTTCTTCGGCTATTCTAACCGAGTCCACTGCACATGAATCACCGTGCATCGAAGAAGTGCTATTACTCTCCGAGCTACTGAAGATACGTGGCCTCTGGCTCTTCCTAACAGGAATGATGTTAGAGTCATCGGTGTCACTCTGACAACTTGAATGTCCGCTTACGCTTGTAATTTTAATTTTTCGGCTCATTATACCTCTTTGGGGATAAAATGAATTAATTATAAAAGTTACTAAATAAACCTTAGCTAACACTGCACTTACCTTCTGCTTTACTTCGTCTAATAGTTATTCAATGCTTAGTATTGATATATGTATAAATGCTGCTCTTGTGCGATGCTACGGTAACGACGAATACTGTGTAGCGTAAGACAACCAAAATGGTGACTGAATTTTGAAACGTACGCACGCTGAGTTTTATATGTCGAGTAGGTACGGGCAGTAAGAAAGAGGAGGGAAGTGAGAAAGAGCTACTATTGTTGTCCGGTATCTGCGTAAGTAGTTATGGATAGGAACGGCGGAAAGGATTATGATATGGTGGGTCAATGGGACGGGATTAGGATTATTAGCAATAATGATCGCACTTTTATAACAGTATGTCCAATGCCTATCGGCACGTAAAGAAAAGAGCGCTATCGCGCTCCTCGGCTTTTCTCGACACGTAAAGGGGAGAGCGCTATCGCGCTCCTCGGCTTTTCTCGACACGTAAAGGAAAGAGCGCGATCGCGCTCCTCGGCTTTTCTCGACACGTAAAGGAAAGAGCGCGATCGCGCTCCCGGGTTTTTTCGACAGTGTTTTGTCGAAACCCTCTGGGACGCAAACGGTTAAATGATCTGAGTATAATAGTTTATTTTTGCGTCCCTAATGGGTTTGCAACTTACAAAACCTTAACCTAATTACAATCTTAAACTACCTTACCCTAACGCCATCACCCGCACCTTAACCTATACTTAATCTAACGCCGCTCGCCGCCACCGCCCTCTCGCTCTCCTCCACACCGCTCGCACGCTCGCACGCTCCCTCACACGCTCGCACGCTCTCTCGCACGCTCGCTCGCACGCTCGCACGTCCTCCGCCGCCCGCACGCCCTCCGCTCTCCCGCCTCTCTCACGCTCTCTCGCTCGCCTGCTCCTCTCTCATTCCGACTCCACACTCTCACCCCCTCTCACCCCCCCCCCCCCCCGTGGACTCCCGTTTCCTCAATCACACCACCCCCCTCTCACTCTCAACTCTCCCACTCATTCACACCCCTCGCCCCCAACTCTCCCCATCTCCTCTCAATCTCCCTAAACAGCCCCTCGCCCTCTCCCTCCCCCCCCAGCACCCACCTCCTTGCCTCCTGCCATCCCTCCTCCTCCCCTCCCCTCACGCAAACTTCCCACATATGTCTCCACGTCTCCCTTCCTCCCCCGCAGATCCTGCAAAGCCTCTCCTCCTCCCCCATCCAATACCTACCCCCCCTCATCCCACTTCCCAGCCTGAACCTCGCTACCCTCCCCCACCTCTCTTCCGCCCACCCCTTCTTCAGGTAACCCGGCACCCCTTTCTCCTTAACCCTCCCATACTCCTGGTTGTACTCCGAACCCCCTATCCTTTCCCATCGCTCTCTCTCCTGCTCTGCCTTCTCCCATTTAACTATCTCCTCCCCCCTTATTCCCCCGACCCCCCCATCCCATCCCCATCCCCTCCTCTCCCAGAACCCTCTCCTCTCTCCCTCCCAACCCTTTCCTCCCTCCTCTCTTCCCATCCTTCCCTTAATTTCTCTTAGGCATTCCTGCACCAGCTCCCCCCCTCCCCCCTCCTCCACCCTCTTCTCGTACCCCCAGGCCCTTAGCGCCATTCTTCCCCTCATTAGCTCTCTCTGCAGCTCTTCCCTCACCAAATATCCCGGAGTGCTCCTTTCCACCCCCAGCACCCATCTCAAATATCTCTCCTGCAGGGCTTCTACCTTCCCCCTTTCTGTCCACCCCCACACCTCCACCCCATAACTTACTACAGGCCATACCAGCCTGTCGTATAGCCAGAGCCTTCTCCCCCAATCCCTCCCAAACACCCTCTTCCCCAGCCCCCACACTTTTCCCAGCACCGCCGCACCCCTCCTCACCCTGTCCTCCACCTGCCCCTCCTGCCTCCCATCCCTCCTCACTACATAACCTAAATACTTAAATTCGGCCACCTCCTCAATAACTTTCCCCTCCCACCTCCATCTCACTCTCCGCCATCTCCCCCCCCCCCTCCCTGCACCTCATTACCTTCGTCTTGTCCACATTAACTTGCAGCTTTTTCCTCACAAAATACCTCTCCAACACTGAGATCACACCCTTCATACCTTCCTCATCTTCCGCAATCACCGCCACATCATCCGCGTACGCCAGCGACCGAATCTTCCTCTCTCCCACCCTAACCCCTCCCCATCCACCCCTCTCCAACTCCTCATCAATGTCCGCCAGCAGTAGGGTGAACAGACAGGGGCTAATTGGACACCCCTGTCTTACCCCTCTGGCCGTCCAGAACCCTTCACTCATCCCTCCCCCCGCTCTGACCCTACACCTGGTCTCCTCCACCAGCCCCCTGCACCTCCGCACCAGGCCCTCCCTTACCCCCCTCTCCCTCAGACTCCGCACCAAAACCTCCCTATCCACCGAGTCAAAGGCGGCCTTCAGGTCCAAAAACAAAATCACCATCTTCTTCCCTCTCCTCCTAATCTGTCTATTGATCAGGTAATTCAAAACGAATACCTGATCAATACACCCTCTACCCCTCCTGAAGCCCGCCTGACTCGGTGGAAGCAATCCCTAAATGATCTGAGTAAATAAATCTTTCTTTCGTTATAAACTTTATAAATTGAATGAGGTTGTCAGAGCAACCAATATCGGCTAGTTTGTCCAGGAGGAGGTCACAGTTGATATTGTCGAATGCACCAGTCACATCCAAGAAGGCTGCTAAAAGACCGTTCTTTCTGATAAAAGACTCATTTATATGAATGGATAGATTTGTTAGGTTATTGATAGTAGACTTTCCCGTTCTGTAACCAGTTTGATTTTTCGGTAAGATTTCATAATGTTCGCACCACCATGCAAGCCGATTTTTTATCATAGTCTCAAGTAGTTTACAGAAGCATAAGGTTAATGCTATGGGTCGGACACCTGATCCATTTGGCTTATTGATAAAGTGTACGAAACTATTTTTCCAGCTTTCAGGATAGCTGCTGGTCAAAAACATTTCAATATAGATGTCTAGGAGTAGAAGCCGGTACTTTATCGGTAGTTTGTTAATGATTTCATAGTTAACCCCTTCCCGTGCCATTTAGCTCGACGAAACTCGGGCTCAAGCAGTAGGCATCGACGCGCGCTAAACAGACCAGACCGATGCTTGTAAACAATTGCAATACGAACCGAAATGTAGATGCTCACGATACCTGTGGTATAGTCAATTTTACGCGATACTGCTGTTCAGGAAGTAAACTCTTACGCTTTTACTTTTATAGGTATTATAAATTTATTATATTTTGTATATAATATTGTAGTACATATATGTATAATAGCTTGGTCCTCTGAGAAATGTAATAATACTACGCCTAAAAGTAAATGGCATATTATTTAAAAAAATTTAATCATAAAATTGGATGAATATCTAAAAAGGAAATACGTACAATTCTAGAAATTCTCCATGGTATGATACTTCTCAAAACATTTTAGCAGATGTAAAGCCACTATACATTTCGTGCATTCCCATTTCGTTGCGCTTCGAATTTTATGTTTATAGCAGACTTTGCACGTCCTTGTTGGATGCTTATTCCGAGGTGTTGGCTTGTTATGCTTACGTTTGGCCCAAGTATCTGGCCGCGATGTTTACGTTTGGCCGAAGTACTTGGTCGCGAGTCTGACTCGCGATATTCATGTTTGATCCAAGCACCTCGTCGCGAGTCTGACTCGCGATATTCATGTTTGGGCCAAAATCGTCATCGCGAGTCAGACTCGCTAAAGTACGGGAAGGGGTTAAAGCCAACTGTGCCGGGAGAAGTCTTGGTGTTTTTAGAAGATTGTGCTGTGTTGAATTCGAGAAAGCTGAATGCGATATCGAAGAATTCATTTTTGGGACAGGCAGGTGTGTAGGACGGATCAGTATTTGCCCAGGGAGGAAATATTCTATGTAGCGCAGTTTCGATGTTGGTGCTTTGTAGATTTTGCGAGGTGTGATTCGGATTAATCTTGACCCACTTATTTTTGAGGATTTGACATTTATCCCATAAATATTTCTGTCACTCCGAGAGCTGTTAGTTGATAGCGCGTTGGACTTGGGCCTTTTCATCGGAGGAGGAATTGATTTTGAACTTGCCGGGAATTGTAATTGAGCCGAGTCAGGTAGTTTGATGGAATTATTTGTTTTGGTGTTTTATTTCGAGTGAATTGCCGGGATGGTGTTGAGCCTGGGTTGAAACAAAGTACAATTTTAATGATCAAGATGTTGTTTATTCTCAGGTACATTTTGAGAGTTTGATCGTCGATCGCGCGAGCTTTGTTAGTGAGATTTCGAGATTGAGTTGTATATTTGAGAATAAAGTCCACGAGATTATATTAATGCACAGAGGACTGAAGGTGAGACTAAGAGGCACGAAATGGACCACGTTGCGCCGCAATGTAGCTGCCACATAATTATAGCATGGCATTTCTGTGCAGAGAACTACAGTTCGAGATTGAGATTGTAATTGTTGAACTTACATAATCTCGTGGATCACAAGGAAGATGCAGCAAATCACAATTACTGTTCACTAACAAAAACTGTGGTAACACGTGCTGTTCTTAATTTGAACGGTATGAGAGTGAGGCGCCGGTCGCACGTGGGCTACCGGTAGCCCGCGAGATGCGTGACGTCACACCATGTGACTTCGGGCGCTCAGGACCTGCTGCCGCCGAAGTCCTGTGGCCGGTGTCCTAATTAATTCGGGAGATTCCCGAACAGCCTTGTTTTGATTGTCGTCGTGTGTATCAATTAGGTTTGGGCATACCTTGGCTATATGACATTCCATAGCACAATGGAAACCCTTTAAAATTCCGATCCGAGGATAAATGTGGTAATTAACATCACTCTCCACGGATTCGAAACCGGCTCCTACCGACAAAGAACACTGATCCGTTGCCGCTACGCTAAACCCATTATCTTGGTAATTAATATCGTCGAAATTCACTTTAATCATCTCTGGAATTTTGTGAGCATCTTTCGGATCGATGAACATTTGTCTTCGAGAGCTTAAAACGTGTTGGTATCCTTCTTTAGCGATGGAGGCTTTTAGTGTTGTAACTGGGGAACATCGTTTAATTCCCAGGGCATCGGTTATGTTTTCAAGAACGAAGGGTGGTATTGGAGGAGCAACATTGGAGAATATAACTTTTTTTAACTTGTTAAATAGTGGCCTTGGTGTAACGGTTACATCGCCAATTGAAAGAGTTTCATTATTTCCAATGCATTGATTGACGAGTTCTTTGCTGGACAGGTAGATACATACTCGATTGTTAGACATTCTGGTAGAGTACAGGATGTTTTTACTTCCAACCTTGTCTCCAACCGCACACGTATAATCGGTGAAGTTTAGATTTCCTGCGCAGACTATTATTAAACCTTGTTCTCTTGAGGGGAACTGGTTGCTCTGGGCAGCTGCCGAGTAGCTTAGATTTTTGCACTTTTCTGACACTTGTTCGGTAGAGATATCAGTGGACTGTATATTATTTGAAAGATGTTAAAGAAAGGAACAAGAGCCGGATTCAGATAAAGAGTCTGGTGACAGGCAAGCAGAAATAATTGGACAAGATGCTGTGTTCTGTACTTTTATTAAAAAATGATCAATGCATTTGAATATGAACAGTACCTTTTCTATTTGCTTGGCGAAGTGTTTGTGAGCTGCTCAATCAGCCACTACACGTGATTACAAGTTGAGTTATTCTATTGTAAGAGTACACAAAATGATTAGTTCACAATAAATAAATAAATAAATGTGTAATGTAATCTGATCAAACCAGCAACTAAATGATTTACCAATTGTAAGAATCACGGGTCGCTAAATGTGAAACCACACGTTCGCCTGCGAACTGCTCGAGGAAAATGTGCTGGTCTTTTCGCTTATCTGAATACAATAATGCCAGCAAGTTAACAATAAGAATGAGTATACAATTTTTAAGGTGAACCTGCCTGTTAATTTGTGGTGATGCTTAAGGAACTGGACGATGATTTAACTCGCTTTCTCACTCACTACTCAATTCGCACACGTGTGTACAGGACTAAGTATACGACGATAATGGCCGATCGATTACGCGGGAAGGATCCTCGTGCGGTATCGATGCGGACGGAAGCACGAAGTTTTTTCTAAGAGCTGTTCGCGAAGATGATTTGTCCCTTTGTGCGGACAATAGCGGGTCACGCGAGCTGCTGACAGGCGAGCTATTCATCGAGCAGTGTATCGATTGCGATCTAGAGTGGGGCAGTGTCACCAGGACCTGCCGTCACTCTTTATTCAAATGATCCGTGCCGACAGTGACATATACTCAGTACTGCTCTCTTCTGTCGAGCCGCTCTCAATACGCAACAACACTGAATATTCAAAAATTTTAACTGGAGCACTTTCGTCGTACTGGCTTTTGGTTGGAAAACCCATCACTGAATAGTAAAATCACAGTTCTGATCTGTGATTTTGCGCTTAAAGAAAGGATTGAGAAGCCAAGGCCGCAGTACACTCGCGTTTGTCCTATTACCGAGCACAGCTGCTGTAAACACGTGCTGGCTCTAGGAAGGTTCATGCGAGACTCCCGTGCGTGTATTTCTCACCACTAGCACACCGCATCACGCCCCTCCAAGTATCCTAAGTCTTATTTGTCTAACTGTACAACAGTGAACAAAATATATAACAATAACAAAATGTGTAAGTACAGATATATGGATAACAAATATAAAAATACTTTAGATTTCTTAAGACTAGGTTGCGATCTTATGTTTACTTATGTGTAACTGGTCCCGTTCCTCTTTGGTACGTTGGGAGCTGCGCTGTATTTGCGTACTCCGTGAAATCTTCGAGAAACGCGGGCTTCAGGGGTTCTATGTTGATGTTTGTCGGCTTACCTTTGTGATCGACCTCGAAAACATGATCTGCCAGTCTTTTTAATATTGGGAAAGGACCCTCGTACGGCGCCTCTGTTGGGATTTTTATTGGCGAAGGATAGGTTGTAACACTTTTACTCCGTATTTACTGCGTACTAAACTTATCGTTTATTCAAGATTCACTTTGATATCACAGTTAGTTCGTGTTTGCGGTAATTCGCAAATGGATCGCTGGTTCTTGGCTGGGGACAGCCCTCGGTTGAACCGCGGGAGCGAATAGGAAAAAGGATCGGGACGGGAGCTGATAGGAGGCGGAAGGTCACACCAGGGACTTGTTCTGGGAGAAGGAGCAGGAAAAGAGTTTGTCTTGGAAGGGAGGCACTGTTTAGGACGAGGAGGTGTCTTAGGAGGGATTCTTGATTAAAGGATTTCACCTTACTCGTCTCTCAACACAAAGCGTTTACTCTCTCTAATAATGCTCCTTCACTCTCGATGGTATAATGACAAGTAACCGATACATAAGCGCGCACGGCGACGTGCGGTCTCGCACGAGTCGCGGAGTCGGTGACGTCATGATTGGCGTCAGCCAATCATGCGTGGCCAAACGTGTTGTATGCCTATCAGTGAGGCGGAACCATTATTGCCGAGCAATTTTCGTTTAATCCGCTTTCGCGATTGGAGAGAAGCGCGACAGACGCGCTACCCATCGGGGTTTGGGAGAAATTAACATAAATCGCGAACAAACCACCCGCCTCGTTCTCGGCAGCGAACGATGATTCATGAACGGGCTAAATGTGCGCTACGGAAGAGTGAAGGAAGTATATACATAAAAAATTACAAGCATAGCGCAGTAAGTACAGCGATTTTACAATTAATGCAGAATATCGCAGTGAACAATAATGTACCCTACCTAATAGTTTGCAATGACGCAAGTGGAGCGTAGCGATTGACCGGCGGCGAGGTGAATGGAGACGCCATTTTGTGGTAAATACTATGCAGTACTACACGAGTACGGAGAGTGTTACTACGCATTTACAATCTAACGTAACGCAATCACAATTACAGGCAGAAATTGGTGTCGAAGCAACGCAGTGCGAGAGATTTTTACAGTAATTACGAGCTATAACTAGGTATGTACAAGCATTTACAATGCTTATAAACTAACTTACAATTAAGAATAAATGAACAGTAGGAATCCGCGCGTGCCTCTCAAGACGACGGAGAGCCCCCACGTTATGAGAATACACGGGGAGTTTACAAAGCTGGGTAACCGGACGAGTATACTCGGTCAGCGACGTACGGACCCGCACCACACGGATACAGCCGTCCTGGCCAGGTAAAGTTTCCATTACACGCCCCAATTCCCATTTGCATGGCGGAAGGTGGGGATTTTTGATAAGGACTAAGTCCCCGGTCTGGAGGTTAGGAAGCATCTCGCGCCATTTCGTCCGTTGCTGTAGGGAATTGAGGTAATCGTTTGACCACACTCTCCAGAAGCGTTCGGATAGGCGCTGGATAGTTTGCCAGCGGGAGAGGCGGTTTTCTGGGGTTTCCAAGACGGAGGGGGAAGGAAGCGATGCGACGACCGAACCGACCAGAAAGTGTCCGGGAGTGAGGGCGTCTATTGAGTCAATGTCGTCGCGGAGGGGAGTATGGGGACGGGAATTTAGGATACACTCTATCTTACAGAGGAGAGTTGCAAATTCCTCGAATGTGGGGGTAAAGTTGCCTAGAATTCGTTTTAAATGATGCTTAACGCTCTTAACGCCGGCCTCCCATAGTCCACCAAAGTGAGGCGCTGCTGGTGGATTGAAATGCCAAGAGATGCCGTCGTTGGCAAGTCGATCTCGTAGCTCAGGAGCCTCCAGGACTCGTCTAAGAGTGTTTTTTAATTCGCGGTCCGCACCAACAAAGTTGGAACCGTTGTCGGAATATATGTCGGAAGGGAGTCCGCGTCTAGAAATGAAGCGATTGAGCGCAGCTATAAACCAGGCGTAGAATAATCGCTTACGCATTCTAAATGGATGGCACGGGTGGCAAGACAAATAAAAATGGCACAATAGGCCTTGTAGGATTTATGTCCCCGGCCTTTATAGGCTCTAACTTGGAAGGGTCCCGCGTAGTCTACCCCGGAATGGGAAAACGGACGTGAGGGGGTCACGCGGGCGGAAGGAAGGACGCTCATTTTTTGCGAGCCAAGTCGTGCACGTTGACGGGTGCATGTAACGCAACCGCGTAGGCATGCTTTCATTAAGGAACGTGCGCGAGGAATCCAGAACTGCTGTCTCAGCAGCGAGAGACCAATTTGCAACCCACCATGCAGCGAGAGAGTGTGGAAGTGTTGGATTAGGAGCGTGGCGACATGCGATTTTGGGAGGTATATAGGGAATTTTTGATTGTAGGGAATCGGGGAGCGCTGTAAACGACCACCGACCCTCAACAGACCGTCATCGTCGAGGAACGGATCCAGTGCTTTCAATTCCCTCTCCATTTTACCAGTGAGTTTTTTCGCGAGACGTGTGATGGTGGGTGAAAGATACGTGCGCTGGACCATTTTGCAAATATGCGTTGTTGCGATTTTGATTTCAGCGCTGGTAATAATCATGGAGCTTGGAACAGCGATTCGACGAGTGCGATTGATGAATCGGAGGGCGTATGCAAAAACCCTAGTCAATTTACACCAGGAGGAAACGCGCGAAAAGACCTCCAGGGGTTCGTGAATTGTTGCGTTACACACAGCGAGCGCTGTGTGTATCTCGTCGGCCGCGACACAAGCATCGTCGCCAGGTGAGGTTTGTGGCCATACCTCGGTAGATTTACTCAGCCACGAAGGGCCAGTCCACCAGAGTGCATGGTTCAATAGTTGCGCGGGCCCAATGCCACGCGAGGCACAATCCGCGGGGTTTTCGGCAGTAGGGACATGACGCCATCGAGCCTTTGGGAGGGTTACTTGTATCTCAGACACCCGATTTGCCACGAAGACCTTCCATTTGGACGGATGGCTCTGCAGCCACCTCAATACGACCGTAGAATCGGTCCAACAATGAACAGGAGGGTCGATAAGTCCCATGCTGTCGATAACGAACTTGATAGCGCGTGCCAAAAGTGTCGCAGCACATAATTCTAGCCGCGGGACGGTCTGTAGTTTCAGCGGTGCCACCTTTGCCTTCGCGAAGAGAAGCGTGCAACTCGGTTCACCGTCGTCGGGCATTATTTTGAGATACACGCACGCGGCGTAAGCGGAGTTGGAGGCATCGGAAAACCCGTGAATTTCTACGGGATGACATGAGAGTTGACCGGTCCAGCGAGGAATATTTATGGTGGAAAGTTCCTTGAGGGATTGTTGAAACCTACGGCACTGCTCTGCCATATCCTCCGGCAAAGGGTCGTCCCAATCAACCTTTCTCAACCAGAGAGACTGTAATATAATTTTCGCGGAAATCGTGACCGGACACAACCAACCCAGGGGGTCAAAGAGTCGGGAGGCTAATGATAGGAATGCTCTTTTCGACTTGGCAGAAGGCGGCGTGGATACGCGGAAGTAAAAGGAGTCGCTGGAGGGGTGCCAATGGAGTCCCAGGATTCTTGTTTCGGGTTCATCACCGAACTTCTTGGCCCCGACAGCCACTGGAGAGGGAGGACACAGGCCTTCGAGAATGGAATTGGAATTAGATGCCCACTTGTGGCACTGGAAACCACCCGCCTTGAGCAAGGTGACTAATTGGTCGCGAAGGAGCTTTATGGAGGCGATATCGTCCGAACCAAACATAACATCGTCCACATAAACGTACTGCTCCAATATTTTGGCGGCTTCGGGGTACCGCGATCTCTCGTCTTGCGCCAATTGACGCAAGACCCGATTGGCTAGGAAAGGCGCGCAGGAGGTGCCGTAAGTCACCGTCCGTAGACGGTAACTTTTTAGCCCACCGTTCGGATCAGCCCGCCAGAAAATCCGTTGCAGATTGGCGTCGGCAGGGGAGACGAAAATCTGCCGGAACATTTTCTCCAGGTCCGTGGAGACTACGAACCGATGACTACGCCATTTTAGGATGAGCGCGAACAAATCTGTCTGCAACTTCGGTCCTACTAGTAGAAAATCGTTCAGTGAACGCTCACCGTTGACCCGATAAGAGACGTTAAACACCACCCTTACTTTGGTGGTCGGACTATTCGCTTTATAGACGGGATGGTGAGGCAAGTAACAAAAGTTACGATCTGGAAGTTCGGGTGTGGAGATTGCCTCCATGTGTCCTAGGTCAAGGTACTCCTGCATAAATGAATCGTATTGTGCCTTCCGCTCGGGCTTGACACGCAATCGAGCTTCTTGACGCAGGTACATGGTACGCACAGCGCTCTTCGAGTCGCCCAGCGTAGAGGGACGTTCGGCTTTAAAGGGGAGCGCAACTTGATATCTCCCGCAGGGGAGACGGACTACGGAAGACGAAAATTGCCTTTCGGCGGAAATCTCCTCGTCAGTGAGTAGTGGCTTGGAGGGAAGATCGTCTAATTCCCAAATTCGGGCTAAGGAAGCGTCGAGGTCATCCTCAGCGTGGACCAGATTGACAACTATGCGACGACCGGGAGACGCGCCTATGGTAGTCGGGCCCGATAGTACCCATCCGAACGAGGTAAATTGGGCGATAGGGTCGAGAGGTTTTCCCTTACGCAACCCCTCCTGGAGGAAACACCCGAAGTAATCGGACCCGATGATTACGTGCACTGGCTCTTTGGTATTAAGCGTGGCGTCCGCGAGCGTCAGTCCCTGTAGGTGTGGAAGGCTATCATCGATGTCGACAAGGGGGGGAATGTAATCGGTGAGTCTCGGTAGTACGAACGCACGCACCCTGTAGGACTCGCCCTTCTGCACGTGTGGCCCTACTGATAGGAAAGCAGCGGCTTTTATGATAGTACGCGCCTTGGCCACGATGCCAGTTACGGGAAGCGACACCGAACGGTATTCTGGTCTTAATAATTGAAATATGGATTCTGAGATAAATGTTGCTTGTGATCCCTGATCTAGCAAGGCGCGTATGGAACAAGAGCGGCCGTTTGCATTCAGCACAATTGTGGCAGTCGGAAGGATGACTCCGGTTGCCAAGAAGTTTGCAAGATTCGTCGAGATGGCGCTTGTCGATGGGTCAGATTTTTGGAAGGCAACATGTAGCAGCGAGTTGTGTTTACGATGGCATTGCCTGCACGTATGTTTGCTATCGCACGTTGCAGCCCGATGTCCCCCGCGGAAACAGTTCATGCAACGCCCCTGACCTTTCACTAGTGACAACCGCTGTTCCGGGGAAAAATCTAGAAATTTGGGGCACTGGAACAATGGGTGCTCTCCCTTGCAAACAAAACAAGTGAGTTTAGCGGCCGTGGCCTGGTGGGCTCGGATAGGCGCGGGTTTCTCTAGGCGCGTTGTCTGCCTTTTTTCCGGTAACGATCCCTTATTTGTGGATGAGCGGAGTGCCTCTACTTGTCGCGATAAGAAGGCATCTAGTTGTTCAAAAGTGGGGAACTGGTCCCCTGATGGTAGTGAAATCTCCCACGCGTGTCGCGTTGCTTCATCTAACCGCGTTAGGATAAAGTGTATAAATTGATCTTCCCACTGATTTATAGGTCGGGAGAGCCCCAGGATATTGTTGTATATTTCGAACGCAGAGTCACGTAGACTCAGGAGATCTCGCTTGCGATTCGGGCCTACCTTCGAAAGCGTGGCTAACTCGTCGAGGTAAGAGTATAGGATCGCGCGTGGATTCTCATAACGCCTTTTCAGGAGCTCCCACGCCGCCCTGTAATTACTGTCCGTGACCTGTAGGTGCCGCAAGACCCGCGCGGCGTGCCCGACAACACTGGACTTCAGATAATGGAATTTTTGGATGTCCGCAAGATCGCTCCGCGCGTCCACCAGTGAGAGAAACAGGTCCCGGAACTCCAGCCACGCGTCAAATTCCCCTGAAAATTTCGGGATGTGGATTGGCGTCAAGTCAACAGTGGGATTCCTACGAACAGGTGCGCCAATGGATGATCCCGTGGCCGTGGACTCGTCCTCGGTCAGTGCCTCGAGGGCCCCAGTTAACGCATCGCGCACTTCCTCGAGGGTTTCGGTCAGCGAGTCAAAGATTTCGTTGACGAAATAGGGGTGAGTCTGCCGAGCCTTTCTGTCCGTGATAGACATTATCTTTTTATGAATTTCGTAGGTACTCATCTTATGTTCCTGGAGATCATCCAGCCGGGACTTGACCGCACGTGGAGTCCTCTTGGACATTGCCAGTTTTTGGTAGTTGGTCCACAACTTCTTAATGCGCCGCTCATAATCCTCCAGGGCATCCACCAACTGATCCAGTTCGTTCGTGTTGACCGGGTCCATGACCGACGATTATAAAAATGGCGGAAACCGTTAGAAGTTTTGGCGCCAACGGCGTTTGGGGATGTGACCTTCGTTGTCCTTCGGAGCAAGAAGTCCTCGCGTCTTGAAACTCTTCGCCCGATCCGGCTCGAAGGACCAAATTTTTGTTTGCGGTAATTCGCAAATGGATCGCTGGTTCTTGGCTGGGGACAGCCCTCGGGTGAACCGCGGGAGCGAATAGGAAAAAGGATCGGGACGGGAGCTGATAGGAGGCGGAAGGTCACACCAGGGACTTGTTCTGGGAGAAGGAGCAGGAAAAGAGTTTGTCTTGGAAGGGAGGCACTGTTTAGGACGAGGAGGTGTCTTAGGAGGGATTCTTGATTAAAGGATTTCACCTTACTCGTCTCTCAACACAAAGCGTTTACTCTCTCTAATAATGCTCCTTCACTCTCGATGGTATAATGACAAGTAACCGATACATAAGCGCGCACGGCGACGTGCGGTCTCGCACGAGTCGCGGAGTCGGTGACGTCATGATTGGCGTCAGCCAATCATGCGTGGCCAAACGTGTTGTATGCTTATCAGTGAGGCGGAACCATTATTGCCGAGCAATTTTCGTTTAATCCGCTTTCGCGATTGGAGAGAAGCGCGACAGACGCGCTACCCATCGGGGTTTGGGAGAAATTAACATAAATCGCGAACAGTTCGCATCCACGTTGTTCGCTGTCCGCTCACAGAAGAAGGAATCGAAAGCGCGTTACAAGTCGGCTGGTCGCGCGTGACGACAAAGGAAAAGGAGGGGAGACATACGGAAACAAACAGAGAGAACGCAATTACGCGCGCACTTCGAACATGTGCGCATCAATTAATACTTAACACTCCCCCTTTCGAAGTGCTCTGGGCTTTGACTTCGACCAGCAAAATACAAAAAAAAAAATTAAACTTCTTTTCGCTTGCCTTACCCTAATCTACTAAATTTAACGCAGCAGCACATCTCTCTAACTTAATTTTTGGTAAGGACTTAATTAATAGTTAATAAATCCGCAATGACTTCGTTCGTGTTGACATATTGCACGCATATTTTGCCTTTCTCTTGCATCTCTCTAGTATAATGATATCGGATGTCTCTGTGCTTGCTTCTATTATGGTACGTATTGTTTTTGCTTAGAAAAATTGCGCTTTGATTATTACAAAATATATCTACTTTTCTAGGAACTAAGTTATTCAGTTCCATGTGCGCTAGCAGCTTCTTCAAATAAACAGCTTCCTTTGTAGCCTTGGATAGTGTCATGCACTCTCCCTCCATCGTTGACAGAGTGATTGACTTTTGTTTTCTCGACTGCCAGCTGACGGGGCCGTTCACTATGATTGATACATAGCCGGTTCGTGACCTACGTCCATCCCTATCGGCGGCCCAATCTGAGTCAACATATATTTTCACTGGTTCACCAGTAAGATAATATTTTATTCCCCAGTTTATGGTCCCTTTTAAATAGCGCAGCACATGCTTGGCTACTTTCTAATGGTACGTCGTCGCCCTTCCATTGAATTGACTCATGTCAGTGCGTTTACGGCAAACGCTATGTCCGGTCGTGTGGCGTTTGATAAATATATCAGAGCTCCAATGAGTTCCCTATATGGAGCATTTATCAATTCGTATTCGTTTTCGGCCTCTTCGTTGAACGCCTCACTCGGTACTAAAGGTGTGCTCACGGGTTTGCAATCAGTCATGCCGAACTTATCCAATGTTTCCTCTATATATTTGTGCTAGTTCAGCTTAATGCATCCCGTATCACCATTTCTCCGAACATGTATGGCAAGAATGTTTGAAATTTATCCTAGGTCCTTAATTTTTAATTTTTCTTGCATTAATTTCTTAGTTCGTTTAAATTCCTTTAAATCTAGTGCTGCTACTACAATGTCATCGACGTAAATGATTAACCCTTTGCAGTCGGCACCGTTTCGGACGTTACCTACCAGCAACTCGACGCCACTTTTTCGCGAAAACGTGATATTCTATAGCACAATATTTCGGAACCAAGTAAGACATTGTAATGAAGTTTGGTTTATATGTATTTGTGAACATTGAAGAACACATACTCACAAAGAAAAACCAAAATTTGTTTTCTATAATTTTCTACAGTATGGTAAATTGATACGTCTTCATTGGAGATGTTTTCTTTAACACTACTTGTATCGCTATCACTATCGATAAAATTTCTTATCATTTTTAATATAGTATAATATATAACTTAACTATATATAGTAAATAACTATTATTAGTGACGGAGTAGAACCACTCCTCCGGCCCTGTGTCGGTCATACGGACATCACTTGTTTTCAAAACAGTTGTTTCAATACATCCGACGTTTCGATCCACGTTTCGGATCCTCCTCAAGGATAATTAAATTATGTCTGTAAAAGATAATTAGTGCGGAAATAAGGTGTCGCAGAACAATGTATAAGTTGAAAAGAAATTTTTTTGAACTGTAGGTGGAGCATGAAACATATTTTAATCGTTAATAGCATGAACGTGAAGACAAAAGCGTGTTACTGGGAGTTAAAAGTACTTACTTTTCATTAAACGTAGTGGTCCGAGCTTTGGTATTCAATTATAGACATATTTAATTGGAGAAATTAACAGATCAGAATTTTTTGTAAAGTTAACGTTAATACGAATCAGAAATTAATAAATCCTGTTTGCTCTAAATGAATAATATGATGTTACTAGTAGTCTTCCTATTCCTTCACATCTTTCCGTTCCCTTGGATGTTGTTGGGAGTATGTCCCGAGGCCGACTGACCTCTTGGTGTTTACGGAAATGTGATTTCGCATACTACGTAAAAGCGATATACCCAAAAACTAGCCAATGCGAGTCTTGAGAAGTTATAAGATCGCTAAATGGGGGGATAGGTTGACCAACCATTATCCCGTGTTCTCTCTGTAGAAACAAACAGTACGGTGCCAAATATTCGAACATGAAAACCCAGAAGAGTGTACCGAGAAATTGACTGTTACGTGGAAATGGCAATGGAAAAATTAAAGAAACATGTGCGCATTGCTATGCGGAGCAATGTGTTCATTATTTATTTCCTATATTGTGTATCGTTTCTTAGGGACTAACGCGGAAACTAAGTCCAGCTCGTGAAACGATTAAGTTGTAGGAAAGATGAGCACACTGTGTACATTGTCGAGACTATGTACTCAGTGTGCCGAGAAAAAGGAAGAGACTCTAAGTTAATTTTCAAAAATTAGTAAAAGAGATAGAAAAGATTATGACGTATGAAGGAGAAAACATGACCAGATGAGTGTTTATGGTTGTTCAAGCGGATGAACGAACCTTATATTATTGATGAAATATTGCTTCGTAGGAGATAACGCGAGTACTAATCTCCTCGTGAAGCAATTAAATTTTAGGAAAGAAAAGCTGTCTGAGTGCAACACCGTAGTGTTACACTCAAGACAACCAAGAAGAAGGAAATGACTCTAAGTTAAATGCAAGATTTGGTAGAAAGAGATAGAAAAGCGGTCAGATAATGTGTGTAGATCGGATATCGAATTGAAAAAGACGATGTGTACGTGTTGTGGCTTTTTTTGGTTAGGAATTTTTTAGAAAAAACAGAAAAAGACTACCATCATTTATCTACTACTAGAAAAATTACCCGGCGTTGCTCGGGTGAAAAATGCGGTGCTTTTTATATGTATTTTGCAATTTCAAGCGGTAGTAATTTGAAATCAACGGTGTTTATGACTCGACACATGCATTATAGGTTTTTTTTCTATTAATTTTCGTTTAGTAGTGAATAATGGAATAGTAACTGTCATTCATTATTGTTTGTGTAAATATTTAACTTCCGTTACATTAGTCAAGGCATATTTCGGTTGTTCCACAGACGTGTATGGATGTGGCCGAAAATTCTGCTGTTTTGTAATTCTGCTATGTAATCATCGCGTTTACCATCGAGGCTATAGTATTTAGATTTATAGCCTTTTCTCTACCTGCATTATTTATTGCACTTTCTTCTCGTCGGCCGATGTGGTAAAATTTTATTGCCCTTGTCCCTTTAGTGGTCTATCAGTGGCTATGCTCTAAAGAAAAGGCCTATGGCGTCTTACTTTTAGACCGTGTTCGGTGGCATTTCTTCTTTATATGCAAAGCTCGTACACATGTATATCCAAACCAAATGTACATACGTACATGCATACATGTAAATACGCTTACATACATCTACATAAACAAACATGTGTGTAAGCGTCACCGTAGAGAAAGAGGGAGGACACACATATAAGGTGGTCGATGTATGTTCAGAGGCCAGATATGTTCAGTTAATTGAGTTCTTGGAAAAATTAAGGCGGGGCAGAGTTGGAAAATATAAAAATGTGTTTATTAAAAGTAGGTGTTACCAGAATGGAAGGCTATACACAACTGACGATTTGCAAGCGGGAGAAACAACAGAATGCTTACATACTCGCCAGCAACTGATGCGTTCCTCAAATGTTACCTAGCGCCAAATTCAACTAATGCTAAATATATATCTAACACTCCCACTTATTTAGTATTATTTATATCTAACACTCCCACTTATTTAGTATTATTTACATATACCCATTCCCACTCTCAAGTCGCTAAACTGTTTGTTACACAACGGTTTCGTGAATATGTCCGCCAGCTGCTGCTTTGTTCCAATATACTTAACATCAATGATACCTCGCTCATATACATCCCTCACAAAGTGAAATCTTACATCTATGTGTTTCGTTCGCTTATGGTATTCCGGATTTTTTGTTAAATTTATCGCCGATTGGTTATCTACTTGTACAAGAATTGAATTAGATTTAAAACCTAGTTCCTGATACATTTGGTTCAGCCACATAGCCTCTTTCGTTCCAGTAGCTAACGCAATATATTCGGCTTCCGTTGTGGAAAGGGCCACCACTCGCTGTCTTTGACTCGACCAAGATATTGCGCCGCCATTTAGAGTAAACACAAAACCAGTTGTTGATCTACGTGTTTCCACACACCCTGCATAATCTGCATCAGTATACCCCTGCAAATTTACAGCACTCCCACTGTTTCCGTACACTATCCCAAACTCGATTGTACCCTTTAGATACCGAAAAATGCGCTTCACGGCCTGCCAGTGTTCCTCTCTAAAATCTACCAAAAACTGGCTAACTTTGTTTACAGCGTACTCTATATCTGGTCTACTGACCCTGGCGGCGAACAAAAGCGACCCAACTGCTTCGCGATAAGGTATCATCTGATTTTCCTTTTTACTCCCACTTTGATCATCCGTCGGTCGCGAAAGATGCAGTCCAGGCTCAGCAGGCACACTCGCCGAATTTGCTTGGTCCATACGGAATTTCTCTAACATGCGCCGAATATACGCACTTTGCTTAATCTTTAATCTACGGTTACTCCGGTCACGTTCCAGTTCAATACCCACAAATTGGGTTGCATTGCCAATCGTTATTTCAAAATTTTCTTTCAAATGATTTAATACTATCTGTACTGCGTGTTTTGATACTGACAATATTAGTCCATCATCCACATATAACGCCAAAAAGACAACCTCATTATTAATTTTCCCTGTAAAAATGCAACGGTCACTCTCAATGTTATTAAAATTATACCTGGAAAGGAATGTAACGAATTTTGAATTCCAACATCTCGGTGCCTGCTTGAGTCCGTATAAACTTTTTCTTAACCTACATACCGCGTCCTGCGAAACTCTACTCTCGAATCCTTTTGGCTGCTGCAAAAAGATTTCTTCTTCTAAATCCCCATTTAAGAATGCCGTTTTTACATCAAACTGTGCAATTTCGAAATCCTTTTCTGCAGCAATTGCCAAAAGCATCCTGATTGATTCGTACCTAACCACTGGTGCATAGGTTTCAAAATAATCCACCCCTTCACTCTGTGTGAAGCCCCTTGCAACCAGCCTAGCTTTATAGCGCTCTACGTTACCACCAGTGTCCAATTTTTTACTAAAAACCCACTTGGATCCGATGATCTTTGTCCCCACTGGGGGTTTCTCTAGAGTCCACGTTTGATTTTTATCCAAAGCCGCAATTTCCTCTTCCATCGCTTTTTTCCACTGCTCACCTTCGTCACTCGCAACAGCGCTTTCATAAGTGAGTGGTACTGTATCCACCAAAAATGCATATCCACGTTCACTGTACCGATCAGGTTCCCTTAATTTGTTTCGGTCTCGTAACTCCCGACCAACCATTTGCACTGCTTCCTGAGGATCATTGCATATTTCAGGTGCTTCTGGTTCTCCATCTTCACAATCTTCCCACACGTCTTCCGGTTCCTCTCCTGTGTGAGCCTGCCTATTTTCGTCAGTCTCATCATAGTTTCCAAAGATCATGTCAAATTCCGCTGCAGTCCCTTGGTTACCTTTGATTTCAACAAATTCATTAGTACTTTCGTCAAAAATTACGTTACAGCTCACGTGAATTTTTTTGGTCGCCTCATCCCAGAGTCTATAGTTCTTCGATTCTCCTTCATATCCTACGAAGGTCATCCTCTTGCTTTTTTCCTCCAATTTTTTTCTCTGGACCTTCGGTACATTTTTATACGCCCTGCATCCGAATATTCGCATATGACCTATTTCAGGTTTCTGACGAAACCATTTTTCATATGCTGTTTGTCCTTCCACCTGCTTCGAGACCGTCCTGTTCAGAACATACGCCGCTGTTTGGATGGCTTCTGCCCATAGCAATTTTGGTACATTTCTTCCCACCAACATAGATCGAGCACATTCTACCAATGTGCGCATTTCTCTCTCAGCCCGTCCATTCTGCTGAGGAACATATGGGGTCGATCGTTCATGCATAATTCCGTTTTCTTTCAGCAATCTGTCAAAATTAGTCGATAAATATTCTCCTCCATTGTCGGACCGTAGAATCTTGATTTTATTTCCTGTCTGTCTGTGTACCAGTCCTTCATATTCTTTAAATTTGTCAAAAACTTCTGATTTATGTCGCAAGAAATAAACTGTCCTGAACCCTGTGCAGTCGTCTTTAAATAAAACAAAATATCGCGATCCTCTGGGCGACTCTACGCTCATTGGCCCACAGACATCTGAGTGTATTTTCTCGCCTGGTCTATATACTTTTTTAAGACCAGAAGGCTTATGCGGTTTTTGGCTATGCTTACCCATGACGCATGGCTCACAGAAGAAATCAGATTTGTCCTTGATCTTCATACCTGTTGCTGCTTGGGTACTGTCTGTCTCCTTTATCGCTCTAACATTTATATGGCCTAACCTCTCATGCCATGATTTTAACGAGGCGCCCTGTGCAATATTACATGCAGCCGCATTTTTCACCGCCAATTTCATGCGGTACAGATCGCCATAACGCACTCCTTCTGCAACCAGAGCCCAATTTCTGTCTCGTACCTCACAGTCACTTTGGTAAGCGTGGAATGAGAAGCCTCTTGCTGTTATGGCTCCCACTGAGAATAAATTTCGATTCAATCCAGGGACAAACAGAACATTCGTCATTTGCTTTTCTATTAATTGGTTGTTGACTTCTAACAGGATATTTAGAGTGCCAACTCCTGCAACGGGAATGATACTATCCCCGGCGACCTTCACAAAACGCACATCTCCTACAGGTTTCAATTCTTCGAACGATTCCCGCTTAAAAGTCATGTGCCTGCTTGCCGCAGAATCCGCCAACCATACCTCACGATCGTCGTCTGTGGTTTGCGAGACGAACGCAGATACGTCACAAACAAATGCCGATCCAATGGCCTCATCTGTTATACACTTTCCTCCTTCGACTCGGGAATCCGCAATACGTTTTCTGCACTCTTTGTACCAGTGCCCCTTTTCATGGCAATAACTACATGGATGCTTCCTTTTAAGTTCCTCTATCTGTTGCGCCCTCAATCTGCTCTTATTCATGTGTTGGTAGTTTGCCTGTGATTTTGACTGATTATAAAGTTTCAATTTCAATTCTTTTACCTGCAGGGCGAGCGGGGCGACGTCTTCCTCTACCACGGTCAGTCTTTTGTCTTCTCGGATGATTCTCGCAATCAAGTTGTCTTTTGTCCTACCTTCTTTTGTCGTACATTCCCATGCCATTGTAAACGCCGAAAATTTTGGCGGCAAACTACTTAATAGCTTCGACATCATAGCTGATTCGGATGGCTTTTCACCTGCATCTTCAAGCTTTTTACAAATTGTTTCGAAGCTTACCAATTGCGTGTCCACAGCTTCACCATTTCTAATGCGGAACTCATAAAACCTTTGCCAGTATTTTTGCTTTTCGTCCTCGCTTGAATCTCCATACAATGTATGCAACTTGTTCCAGATTGCTTCTGGCGTCATACAATTTATTAAATTAGCGTGAAGAGCCGCCTCCACTGAGCTAAGCAAAATCACTGACGCCTTTGACCTGTTCCTCTTCCATTCTTGCCATTCTTTTAAATGCGTACCTTTCACGGGCTCTACATCCGCTCCCTCGACACAAACCATCAGATCCTTTGATTCCAGCAAAAAGGATACCCCAAATTTCCACAATGGAAAATTGGTACCGTCGAGCTTAACCACACTGCACGTGTCTTTTTCAGCCATTTTTCTCTTTAAGAAAATCCACGTGCTAGTAAATACCGAAGGATGCTACCGATTTTAAAGGTACACGCCCGGACAACTTTACACCGCTACACACTATAACAATCCACACTTAATTTCTCGCGCAGTGGAAGCGTGCTGGGCCCATAACCTCTTGGAAAAATTAAGGCGGGGCAGAGTTGGAAAATATAAAAATGTGTTTATTAAAAGTAGGTGTTACCAGAATGGAAGGCTATACACAACTGACGATTTGCAAGCGGGAGAAACAACAGAATGCTTACATACTCGCCAGCAACTGATGCGTTCCTCAAATGTTACCTAGCGCCAAATTCAACTAATGCTAAATATATATCTAACATGAGTGACGTCTGTTACCACTCCATAGAGGACTGCGGCGTTATTTGGAAGCTCGCTGGTGTTTTGCACCCGAGGCGACGGCAAGGGGTCTGACACCTTACTGCTGGGTCGCGAAGGGATGCATAGTTTATTATGATGAGCCGGATACGTGGCTAACGGACCGACGGTATCGATGCCTCTTTGTCCGCGCGGCGAGTTAACGGTTCGTGGAAAAGGACCCGGCCACGGAGAGGGCAACGTCTTTTAGACGCCCAGATAAGAGGGCTTTAGCAACAGGCATGGAAATTACACCAGAAACTCTTACGCGAACGAACACCATATCGATAACTTTCAGACATGTATATCTCGCCTTTGTAGTATTTTCGGGTGTTCAAGTTTAGACGTAAATAGAAGATTTATCAGGCGCTGCCTGGGCATCGTACGCAGTGCGTCATGTAAATATATTTTAATTATAAGCGACAAAATTGATCCGAACAACGTTTTTCAGTCGGGACGTATACAGTGCGGCATTTTTATATAGAGCGGACCCTGAGTTAGCCTTTCCACGGTGTAGCAACGTTCCACATCACCCATGAGGTCTTGCTATTGGATGCGTTATATCTTTTTTTTGGCATGGTGATTTCCCCAGTAGGCTACATATCCATGACAATACTAATCCAATTACCGAATTGAAGTATGGATCGGATTATTCTAGATGTTTCAATTTCACAAATGGCGATTATTATTTTACTCCTTCAGACAGATCGACATACTAAAGCAACTTCTTGATTGCAGTATGAATCGGATTATTCTGCATGTTTTAAGTTCCACAAACCGCGATTATTATTTTACTGTTCCAGACAGATCGACATACTAATGCAACTACTTGATTTAAGTATGGATCGGATAATTCTGGATATTTAAATTTCACAAATCGCGATTATTATTTTATTATTTTACTATTCCAGACAGATTAACATACTAATGCAACTACTTGATTGCAGTATGGATCGAATTATTCTGGATGTTTAAGTTTCACAAATCGCGATTATTATTTTACTATTCCAGACAGATCGACATACAAATGCAACTACTTGATTGCAGTATTGATCGGATTATTCTGGATGTTTAAGTTTCACAAATCGCGATTATTATTTTACTATTCCAGACAGATCAGCATACTAATGCAACTATCTGGTCGAAGTATGGATCGGATTATTCTGGATGTTTAAAATTCACAAATCGCATGTAAAATAATGTCACGTTTTTCAAATTCTTGTCCTACTATCACAACAGCCACTTCATCGTGAACGGGCACATTAAAACAACCTCTGTGCGTATTAGGTGGCCTATTATCTGCATGAATGACAACTTTGAAATTATTATCCGAATTATGAATTTCATTTTCCAACGTGGTTTTAAAACTTCTAATATACTTATTTTCAGAATGCAACATTTCTTGCAACTCCGTAACAATATTTAAATCCAAAGTGGGAAAGTTTTTGCACCTCAAATTGGCTTCGACTGCATTGTCTCCGACAAAATACAGTTGGAGAAATTTGGGTTCCTCAGCAGAATTTTCGGGTAAAATGGAACCAGCTAAAAATCTCCGGGTCCTCCCCTGTGCCCGCGGCGCCCATCGTCACCCCGCGCATCGCGCCTGGAGCGTCTTCGAGCGCGCCATGCGCTGCGCTCTCTTGTTTTTGCCGCCGGTCGCTCGCGTCTCCTTACAATATTGGGAAGTGGGCGATCAATTTGGCTATTTTTGTTGATTTTTTTAACAGTGAAGGAGTCAACTTTTCCAACTTCCAAAAACGGTTTTGGATACATTAGTGAAAAGACTATGAATAGAGATCAAATTTAAATCGCCGACGTTGCAAAATGTAAAAAAAATAATTGTTTAAACAATTAGCAATAAACTTTTACAACGTTTCATAATTATTTTGGTATGTCGGGAGCAACTCCAAAAGAATGCCGTAAGAACGAAATCTCTAGCATGTCGGGAAGTGGGAGATCTTTTTTGCTATTTTCGTTAATTGTTTTAACAATGAAGGAGTGAACTTTTCCAACTTCTAAAAACGGTTTTGGATACATTAGTGAAAAGACTATGAATAGAGATCAAATTTAAATCGCCGACGCTGCAAAATGTAAAAAAAATTATTGTTTAAACAATTAGCAATAAACTTTTACAACGTTTCATAATTATTTTGGTATGTCGGGAGCAAGTCGAAAAGAATGCCGTAAGAACGAAATCTCTAACATGTCGGGAAGTGGGAGATCTTTTTTGCTATTTTCGTTAATTGTTTTAACAATGCAGGAGTCAACTTTTCCAACTTCTAAAAACGGTTTTGGATTCATTAGTGAAAAGACTATGAATAGAGATCAAATTTAAATCGCCGACGCTGCAAAATGTAAAAAAAAGAATTGTTTAAACAATTAGCAATAAACTTTTACAATGTTTCATAATTATTTTGGTGTGTCGGGAGCAAGTCGAAAAGAATGCCGTAAGAACGAAATCTCTAGCATGTCGGGAAGTGGGAGATCTTTTTTGCTATTTTCGTTAATTGTTTTAACAATGAAGGAGTCAACTTTTCCAACTTCTAAAAACGGTTTTGGATTCATTAGTGAAAAGACTATGAATAGAGATCAAATTTAAATCGCCGACGCTGCAAAATGTAAAAAAAATAATTGTTTAAACAATTAGCAATAAACTTTTACAATGTTTCATAATTATTTTGGTATGTCGGGAGCAAGTCGAAAAGAATGCCGTAAGAACGAAATCTCTAACATGTCGGGAAGTGGGAGATCTTTTTTGCTATTTTCGTTAATTGTTTTAACAATGCAGGAGTCAACTTTTCCAACTTCTAAAAACGGTTTTGGATTCATTAGTGAAAAGACTATGAATAGAGATCAAATTTAAATCGCCGACGCTGCAAAATGTAAAAAAAATAATTGTTTAAACAATTAGCAATAAACTTTTACAATGTTTCATAATTATTTTGGTGTGTCGGGAGCAAGTCGAAAAGAATGCCGTAAGAACGAAATCTCTAGCATGTCGGGAAGTGGGAGATCTTTTTGGCTATTTTCGTTAATTGTTTGTTTAACAACGAAGGAGTCAACTTTTTCAACTTTTTCGAATTTTCCGTTTTGTTTGGAGAGAAGAGCTAGTAGGGGACAAAATTTCAAGTCGCTAGCTCTTGTGGAAGTACCAAATCTCGAACATCCGGTAATTAAATTTTGCCGTTCCGACGATGTTTAAACTAATTAGGAGTAAACTTTTGGAACTTTTTCGACCGGTTCGGTTAGTTTGAAAGCAAGATCTCGCTGATAAAAAAAAAATTAAGTCGCTAGCCCATCGGGAAGTGGTCTAACCGAATTTCCGGACATTTGACATTTATATATATAGAGATGAGAGAAAAGAAATCCATAAAGTGTCGTAGGTTTATAATAGATTAATGCATGTACTTAAACTGTACCGGCTAAGGAAAAACAAAAGTTATGATACGCAAATTTTTATCAGCTGGAGGTAGTCATGTGATAAATCGTTGTTTTGTGGATTCACATATTGACAATCGGGATACTTAGTCATCGATAACACTATGTAAGAAAACTATTTATGAAGAGCACTCAAACAAATCTAGGAAAAATTCTAACAGGTGAAGTAGAATCCAGAAAAGTAAACTCAACTTATTTTTTCCCATGAGACGTAAGATGTTGTAGGCCATTAGACAATAAACCATATAATCGTCATAATATCGGTGTCGATATACAGCGTCAATGTCCGCTTAGCAGAACATATGGACGTAATAATCATGGATTATAGGTTTTTCATACTTTAAATTCACATTGTTTTTGTGCCTAATAATCTCAATGGTTTCCTGGAACATTCGTAAAGAGTGGTCATTCTGTGTATCCAAAATCACTGTATTGTCAAAATTGAAAAAATGATCTTCCTCCACTGTATGTTTCGTTAAAGCCGTGTATTGCGTACTGTTCGTAAATTTATTTCTTTTGTGTTCCTTTAACCTGGTGTGTAATTGACGCGATGTTTGTCCAATATAACAGGCAGTACAGTTCAGACAGGGAATTTTGTAAACTATGTTGGTTTTTGCTAGAAAATCTATATTATCTTTGACGGATGGAAATAAGGAGCCTATTTTGTGTGGTATGCTAAATATACAGTGAACGTTAAACTTTTTGAAAACGCGAGCAATCTCATGTGATAATGAATGAATAAACGGGAAAGAAAAAGAATTTTGCCAGGTGATTGGGCCTCTGATTGATAGTCTGGTCTCTTTGTGTTTTTCTTTTTGCCACGGATGGTAGATGTCAAAGATTCTTTTTTGTATACACGATTTTATAAAATTACTCGGGTAGCCATTCTCACGAAGAACGTCGTTTATCAGTTTAAGATTTTTTTCCCTGAATCTCACGTGTGACAGATTTATGGCTCGATCTATTAACCCAAAAACTAAACCAATCTTTTGTTGTACAGGATGACTAGAAAAAAATGAAGTATATCGTCTGGACCATGTTGGTTTATGATACCAATCTGTATGTAATGTATTGTCTACGTTTCTATGGATGGAAATGTCGAGGAAGCTAATTTTGTTTTCTATTTCTATTTCATGAGTAAATTGGATACGGGGATGGAAAGAGTTAAAGATGTTTAAAGTTTCTTGTATCTTGCCCGGTGGTAAGGCGTAAACTATGTCATCTACATATCGTTTGTAAAAAGGTAGACTGAAAGTCAATTTTTCGATACAGTTTCTTTCAAGCTCTTCCATAACCAGGTTTGCAACAACCGGTGACAAAGGAGACCCCATAGCGCATCCAAACTTCTGTCTATATATTATGTTATTAATGATCATGACCTTCCGATCCGATATTGAATATGAGACGTATTTTCGGCGATGGCAGGACCGTTTTGTAGGAATGTTGGAAAGAAAATTATATGTACGTTTCGACCACTTTATTAGGTCCTCTTCAGCTGGTAAAATTGTACAAAGTATTTATATTAGAAATTTTTGTGGAATAATATTTTATGTAGTTTTCAGTGTAGTGTTACTTACAAATTATCCATACAGATGTATCTTAGTAGTCTATTGTATTAAAGAAGAGCCAGCGTCTTCGAGGGGGACTCTCTTTGGTCCCAACCTTACGTTAATTTAGCCGAACGGTATTGTAATAAATTTTGAAAAGTTGTGTAAGTGTGCTTTACAGAAGAACTAATCTTCGAGACTGGACAAACTTTTGTCCAAGCTTATTTTGACTCTAAGACGAAAGGTGTTATTGAAAATTTTGACAAGAAGTGAACCGAAACTATGAATGCACCCTGGTATTTCTAATAGGTTCTAACATGGTTAGAACTTTTCGAATATAACCAGGGGCCTAACGGTGATTACTGTACTGAGTGCCGGTTCGATACGTAATGATTGTACTATTCCAAGGATCCGGGAAATCACCAGGCTGTGTTGATACTTTAAACTCTTTATTATGACTAGCTCAGCGGTCCCTCTCGGACCGCGCGTCAACCTCACACGCACCCACACACACACATATGTCTCCTTCCCCCTCCTTACTCTAGAGCTCTCGCTGTACATACATTACACTCCTCTCCGCTTAGTTCGTGTCTAGACACGCTTCTTTTTTGTTCGCAATTCGCGTCGATCGGCGTGACGGTTCCTTCCCGTCCCCTCCCTTGTCCCCCTCTTGCCTTCCTGAGGTCTTCGTGTCTGCTTGCGTCAGCTGGTCGAGGTGCCGTTTAACTATCTCCCCCGTCTCTAATTTTACCCGGTATGTTACAGGTCCTAGCCGCTGTATGACTTCGGCTTCGATCCATGGAGATGTGTTCCGACTAAAATTCTTCGCCCATACTTTATCCCCATCCGCGAAGCTTGTTGTTCTCCCGCCTCTTGCATTTCGTACTTGTCGCTGTATTGCTTGCTCCCGTCGCTTGCCTATATCTGGACGCATCAGGTCAAATTTCGTGCGGAATTGTCGGCCTAGCATTAGTTTCGCTGGTGTTTCTCCCGTGGTGCAATGTTTCGTGGATCTATACTCTCCGAGGAATGAGTCTATCGCCTCTTGGGCTGTTCTCCCGTTTTTCAGCATAATTTTTAGTTTTCTCTTAAATGTTTTTACTAAGTTCTCCGCTGCCCCGTTTGATGCCGGGTGCTTTACGGCCGATCGGGTATGCGTGATCCCCAACTTCCGTAAAAATGTTTTAAACGTGTCACTGGTGAACTGTGGTCCGTTGTCACTTACTATTTGTTGCGGCAGCCCGTATCTCGCGAACACTTGTCTGAATACACTTATTGTTTTTTCCGCTGTCGTTGTTCGCATGTGAAAAATCTCCGGCCATTTCGTTCTTGCGTCCACTAGTAGAAGGAAGTTATGCCCTTTATAAGGTCCTATAAAATCGGTGTGGATTCTTTGCCACGGTTCCTGCGGCCAATCCCATGGATGCAATCTTGCCGATGGCGGGTTGTCGCGGACTTCCGCGCAGTCGCGACACCCTTTCGCTAGTTCCTCTATTTGTTTGTCGATTTGCGGCCACCAAAAGAATGACCGGGCTATCGATTTCATTTTAACTATGCCTGCATGGTTTTCATGAAGTTCTTTCAACACCGCTGCCTGCAACTTTCGCGGCACTACTACGCGATGTCCCCACATTACGCAATCTTGCTCCATTGCCAGCTCGTCTCTCCTCGCTTCATATGGTTTCATTTCCCTCGCTAGTGTACCTTTGTTTGGCCACCCTAGCTCTATGTATTTCCTTACTTCTGCGAGCGTCATGTCCTTCCTTGTTTCCCGTGCTATCACCCTATCATCTAAGCAGATTTCCGATTCCTGCGCTATATAGTTTAGGTAAGTGAAGTCCGTTTGGTGGTGGTCTGCGTCACTGGGTGTTGGTAGTCGCGACAAGCCATCGGCGCTGTTTTCCGCAGACTTCACGTACATGATTTGGTACTGAAATGCGCTTAAGAAGATTGCGTATCGTTGCAATCGTCTTGTTGCCATCATTGGTACCCCTTTCTTCGGTCCGAAAATGCGCACCAGTGGTTGGTGATCGGTTTTTAATATAAAGTTCCTCCCGTATAGGTAGTCATAATATTTTTTCACGCCGAATATTATCGCCCGGGCTTCCTTGTCTATCGCGGCATACTTCCGTTCCGCTGCCGTTAATGTCTTCGAAGCGTATGCGATTGGCCGTTCTCCCTCCTCTGTTGCATGGGACAGGATTGCCGATATCCCGTAATCCGAAGCGTCACAAGTTAGAATCAACTGCTTTTCCGGGTCGAAATTTGCGAGGACTTCCGCTGATTTTAAGTCCCTTTTCGCTCTTTCGAACGCCTCTTGGCAAGTATCGGACCACTCGTACCTATCCCTTTTTAATAGATCATATAATGGGCGTAATTTCGTCGCTCGGTCCTTTATGAATCTGGCATAGTAGTTTAACATTCCTAGGAACGCTTGTAATTCCTTTATATTCTTCGGTTGCGGTGTTTTGTCAATCGCTTCTACCCTCTCCGTTAATGCATGAATTCCATTTCGATCTATTTCTAACCCTAGGTACTTAATTTTAGTCGCTAATAATACACATTTAGATTTTTTTAATTTTAAGCCGCATTCCTCTAATTTTTTTAATACCTCTGCCGTATTCTTCAGATTCTCTTCCCGCGTTTTCCCCTTAATTATAATGTCGTCTAAAAATACATTGACGTTTCGCATCCCTGCTAGAATTTGTTCCATTTGGCGTTGAAAGAACCCTGGCGCCGATGCCACTCCATACGGTAACGTGTTTGGCTGATACAGCCCTTTGTGCGTGCTCAGCGTTAAATCATTTTTCGCTTCCTCGCTCAGTGGTACCTGCGCATAGGCTTCCTTCAAGTCAATTTTTGAAAAATACACGGCATCGTTTAGGTTTGCTAACAAATGATCAATTTTCGGAATGGGGTGTCTATCGGTAATTATTGTTCTGTTGACCGTTAGTTTATAATCGCCGCATAGCCGTAAGGATCCGTCTTCCTTTAATATGGGTACTACCGGTGTCCCCCATTCTCCCACCTCTACTGGTGTCGACACTCCCTCTTTACTAATCGCTCGATTTCCGCCTCCACCTTCTCCTTTAACGCAAACGGTAAGTTTCGCGGTTTATGGTAAATCGGAACTGTGTTCTCAGCCATTTGTATTTTAAATTTCGCCTTATTGTACGTTCCCAGTCCCGGTGTAAATAAGTGTTCATACTGTTTTATAAAATTATTTTTTAGATCGTCATTTCTCTCCCCTTCTTCCTTTTGCGTCCCCCTTTCCTTACATTCACGTACTTTCCGCCTTATTGCTGCCTGTTTTATGCCTAGTGGCCAGAGTTTCAGCTGGTGTAACCATCTCCTACCTATTAGCGGTTTCCCTCGCTCGCCCACGACATACAAATCGCCCTTCGTTGTTACTAATCCATACTTAAACGTTACTTTTCGGATTACACCGACCGCCTTTTGCTCTTCTCCGCCGTAATAAACTAACTTGAGTTTTGTTTTCTCTATGTTTTTATTTGGAAACAAAAACTTACAATCTCTTTTATTTATTAACGAAATTTCGGAGCCTCCGTCTATTTCCATTTCCACCTGCCTACCTTCTACCTCAATTCCTAAAATTTGTGGTTCTATGTTTATTCGGTTACAATTTTGTACCTTCTTATTTCTAGTGCGTGTGTTACCGTACCCTTCACTTATCCGCTCGGTTTCCGAATCGCTCTCTTCCCCTTCCGCCTGTATATTTTGGACTCTCCGTCCTCCCCGTTTCACCCGTTCTCTGCACACCACCTGAAGATGCCCTTGACGCCCGCAGACGTCGCAGCGTTTCGTGCGGTGCCAACACTCTTCTCTCCGATGGTTCCCCTTCCCGCAGCACAAGCACGCCGCTTCCCTTCCTTCTTTGCTGACTCTCGCTCTCGGTGTCCTCCGTTGCCACGGTTGTTGATCCGTTTGCTTCTGGCCGTTTCGGTTATATTTGAACTTTGTTTTGACCCGATACACCTCTTGCCCGATGTCGCTGTCCTTGTCCGCGTCCGGCGTGTTCGTCTCTAACGTCTCCGCCGCTTTGTCCGCCTCTTCGATTGCAACAGCTGTTGTTAATGCCAAATCTAGCGTTAATTCCCCCGTCCTGAATAACGCGATCTTTATGGCCTTGTTTTTTACTCCATTCAGCAGCTGATCCAAGATCGCCTCTTCCTCGTTATCGAATTTGCACTCGGCTGCTAAACTTCTCAATGCCGCCCCGTATTGCGTCACTGTTTCCTCACGCTTCTGTTTTCTTTCCCTGAATCGTGCCCGCAGTACATATTTATTTGGCTTAGGGTTGATATAATTTCCCACCTTTCGTATTATGTCGTCCAATGCGACTTCCATCGGTTTTTCGGGCGCGCACACCTTCCGGACTACTCTGTAAGCCTCCGCGTCCACTTTCGTGAGAAATATTGCATGTTTGTCTTCTTCTTCTGTTACTCGGTTTGCCCGAAAGTACAGGCCCATTCTCTCCACAAATTCCTCCCAATCGTCCACTCCAATTTTAAAGTCTATCTGGCTCGTATGCTGCATGATTCTTCCGGGTGACGCTTTCTTGATCTCTCCTTCCCCTTGCCCCTTGCGGACGTGTGCTCTTAATAATGGTCTTAGCTCTTCGAGCGTTTTCCCTTCTGTTCCTGTCACGCCCCGTTTCTCGAGTTCCTCAATCACTTCTTTTTTGGTGAGCTCCTGAATCCACGACGTCCCCGGTTTCTCTTCCCGCTCTTCACTCATTCCCTCTCCTGACACCGTATCTAGATGTATCCGTTGCAGTTCGATTCCCTCGTCGCCAATTGTACTATTCCAAGGATCCGGGAAATCACCAGGCTGTGTTGATACTTTAAACTCTTTATTATGACTAGCTCAGCGGTCCCTCTCGGACCGCGCGTCAACCTCACACGCACCCACACACACACATATGTCTCCTTCCCCCTCCTTACTCTAGAGCTCTCGCTGTACATACATTACAATGATGGTCCGGTGGTGCTGCCGTGACTTCGGTTACTGTTGATGTGGGGGAGAACAGTATGTTATTGGTTGGAGAACTGGTGTTGGTAGGGGTACCGAGGTGTCTATTCGTATGTGTAGTTTTGTGTGTGTCTGATGGTGTGTATGTGTTAATTATCTGTCAAATATTGCTAGGTTTTGGATTGTGTAATGGAATGAATGTTTAATTGTTGTATAGAACAGATATATTGTGGACAAAGCACTATTCTCCTATGTGTGGTGACTATTGATGATGTTGAGATTGTTAGTGTATGTGTGTCGATGTGACTTTGAGGAAGATCTAACGTCTTCGAGGGGGGACTCTTTTTGGTCCCAACCTTACATTGATTCTAGGCCGAAAGGTGTTTGTTAAATTTTGAAAAGGAATTATGATGATGAAATAAAATACCGAATAGCTTTATTTGATTTTGTTAGGTCCGCTGTCTATGTATGTGAGTACGTGTTATTGTATGTGTTGTTGTGTGTGTACTATGTTTGTTTTAATTTGTTTAGTGTGTTATAGGTTGAAATAAAATTTACTGATGTGGTTTGTGTCTGTTCTGTAATTGACGCTATTATTGTGTTGGATAATGTGAAGCATTTCAGATAAAAGTCTTTTTTTGTAATTGTGTTCAGTATCTAATATTTTAACGTTATTGAAATCGACTGTGTGGTTATTGTGTATGGAGTGTTCAACTAAAGCAGTGTGTGAAAGTGTGGCTACCGGTGGTCTTTTGTGTTCTCTTATTCTTTCTTTTCATTTTTTTTCGTTTGTCCGATGTATACTTTTCCGCAGTTTTTACATGGTATGGAGTACACTGTTTCTATGTGATCAAGTTTATCTAATTTATCTTTTGTAGAACCTATGATTTGATGTATGGAGTTATTATTTTTGAAGTGAACTGAAATATGTAATGGTTTAAGTAAATTTCTAATTTTTGTAGCAAAATGTTCTATGTATGGTAGTGTTATGTGTGTAGTATTATTGGTTGGCTGATATGTGTTGTTGTTGTTGTTAGTGTTGTATAGTCTGTGTATTGTGATAGCTATTTCTTTGTTTAATAATGATGGTGGGTAATTGTTGTTAAGTAAAGTTTGTTTAATGATTTCTATGTTTTTGCTATGGAATGATGGGTGTGATAGACGAAGTGCTCGGTTGGTTAGTGTTCTGATGATAGCTATTTTTTGTTGTAGTGGGTGATGAGAGTTGAAATTCAGATAACGGCCGGACCATGTGGGTTTTCTGTACCAGTTTGTTTTAATTTTGTTGTTTTCGTGTATTAAGGTTAAATCGAGGAATGATATTTGGTTGTTTAATTCTATTTCATGAGTGAATTTTAATCTGTAGTGATATGTGTTAAAGGTTTGTAAAGTTTGGTGTAGATGTTCTATTGGAATTGCTGTAATTATGTCGTCAATATATCTTTTATAGAAGGGGATTTCGAACTGTAAATTTGCTGTACATGATTTCTCTAAAGATTGCATGGTTATGTTGGCTAGAACTGGTGCTAGAGGTGATCCCATTGGTAGTCCGTATATTTGTTTATAAAATTTGTTGTTAAACGTGAAGTAAGTGTGGTTGATGATTAGTTCTATGGATTTTATTATTTCATTGTGTGGTATGTCTGTGATAGCTATTGCTGATTTGTGTTTTTTTATATTTGCGATCGCTAGGTTTATAGGTATGTTGGTGTATAAAGAAGTTACGTCTAGTGATATGAGTTTGTATTTGTCCGGGATGGTGACTGTGTCTATGAAGTTTTTGAATGCGAAACTATCAGGAGTATAGGAGAATAGTGTTTTGTCCACCAGGGGTTCTATTATTTTAAGGATAAATTTTGATAAATTGTGTGTGGGTGAATTTATGCTCGAAACTATTGGTCTGAGAAGTGTGTTTGTTTTGTGGATTTTTGGTAAGCCGTACAGTCTTGGTAACGTGTTTTGTGGTTGTAATTTTTTGAAAGTGATATTGCTAATATATTTTTTGTTATGCCAGTCTCGTAGTAAAGTGTTCGTTGCGTTTGTGATTTTTGTAAGTGGGTTTTTGTTTATTGGTTGGTATGTGTCTGTGTCGGTAAGTATATTGTTCATTTTTTCTAAGTATTCCGATTTGTTCATAATGACCGTTGTATTGCCTTTATCTGCGTTGGTTACAATTATTTCAGTGTGATCTTTTAGGAATTTTTTTGTTTCTTTGGCTAACTGATTGAGTGGATTGTGTATTGTGTTAGTGTTACTGTGTCTGTGTATTAATTTGGCTGTCTCTTGTCTTATTTGTTCTTTTTTATTGTTATTTTCTATTTTTTCTAATGCGTATTCTACCTCTTTTATGATGTTGTTCTTTGGGAAATTTCCTTTGTTATATTGTAAGTTAAAGTTATTTCCTAAGGCTGAGAATGTCTCAACATTGTCTGGTATTGGAGTATCCGATATGTTTTTTATCCATTTTTTGTATTGACTATTGTTCCGGTTTGTTATTTTTATAAATTGTTTTTGTTGATATGCTAATAGATTTTTGAATTTTTTAAAATGGTAGTCAAATTGTTTTTTTGTAAATTTTGAAAGATGATGAGTTTGAGAGTTGAAAAATTCTTCTGCTTTGTTTGTTCCTATTGTTTTGTAAATGTTGCTTGTAATGTATTTTAATTTTCTGAGTAAATTGTGTTCTATATAATGATATACTTAACGACCGTTACGATAGTTATATAAGTAGGAGTTATCCTCGGCCACAATACGGTCAAATAGGACGAACAAAGTTTTCAAAACATTGCTATGTTTCCTCCGACGTTTCGATCCGGATCCGGATCCTCTTCATGGAGAAGAAATTATGCCTGCAAAAGTTTTGTTAGTGAAAAATATATCCGGAGAATAAACCAAGGAATATCATGAAGTATATCAATATAAATATAATACGCGTTTTGACTGTGGAAAAATAACCAAAAATAACCGTTATTTGCATATTTGACAATAATGAATAAATGTGTACTTACTATCATTAAACCCTGTCGAACGTACTGAATTGGTTTTGACTATTATAAAAACTGAAATTAGTTGTACATTGAAAGATAACTGAATGTAGAATGATATGAATTTAAAAATGTAGCCGTTTTGTGCGTTATTATGAAACTGTCCTTCAGGTAGTTTAAGCACATGTTGATGTTGTGCACTCTATCGACGACTGAACCGGCGAGGTACATTGGGACAGATTTTTGACCATTATGTAGTTCGGTCATCCCCCCCAATTTATTCCTTTTCGGGATGCGACGTATAATTGGTGTTCACATTATGACGTAACCAACCCAATGTGCCAATCCCCAACAGTCTCATTGCAGGTCTTAGAGCTAAATTCAAATACTTGTATTCTACCCGGACGCTTTAAAACAATAATTCATGAATAAATGTTACCGGAAAGAAGGCTTAATTTAGGCAAAACAAAGCTTATGTTTTTAAACATTAATTTGTAACTAGAAGGTTGTACATACAAAATAAATCAATAATTTGAGAAACATGATATCATATAGAAGCAAAATTAAATAAAAAAAAAACAAGAAAAACTAAAATTCCGGTGAATACTAAAAAGGAAAAAGAAAGATTGAATGCTGAACTGAAATTAAATAATACCCAGGATAGATCATGTAACAAAACCTTCGACTAAGGGAAAGACGGTTTGTTTCCAAACTCCTTGGAACACCCCCCGCCCGTCCCTCAGGAGGCCCCTATAAAATCTCACTTATGTTAATGAGATTAATTTTAAACCAGGTTAACCCCGGAAAGCCACAGTGGATGCGGCACTTTACACCGGAGGTTAACCTGGAAATGACATACCTCTGTGGGTAGCCATTCTTCGTGCAACCACAGGTTAACACGGAAACTAACCTAATGACTCTAAGTTGATAACAAGAAAATCTTAATTGAAATAATAAATTGAGGCACAAATTAGAAAGAAGAGATGAGAGGCCGGACAACATGTAGTAAGACGTAATAGATGTTAATATAATTGTACCTCGTACCCCCCACAACCTTAATCGATCGGTTTCACACAAAATGTAAGATAGCAAAGCTGACGAGTAGGTATAGATGTAATGTACCATATGTAAATCAATATCAAGAAATTGCCAATTGCCTTCATAATACCCCGTAGATGGAATCGGGCATCTATGTTCATTCGAACAAATGGATGTAATAATCATAAACAATTGGCTTTTCGTACTTTATGTTCACGCTAGTACTATGTTTAATGATTTCAATGGTTTCTTGAGATTTTCTTAAAGTTTGGTCAGCCTGCGTATCAAGAATCTTTGCGTTTGCAAAATCGAAAGGGTGGTCTTCATCGATCATATGTCTAGTAAGCGCAGTGTACTGGCTGGCATTACAAAACTTATTACGTTGATGTTCTTTAAGTCTTGTGTGGAAATGTCTAGCCGTTTGCCCTATGTAACATGCGTCACATTGCTTACAGGGGATCTTATAAATTATGTTGGTTCTTTGCATTTGATCGATTACATCCTTATTAGATGGTAACAGGTTGTGTAACGTACGAGGTATATTATAAATGACATGCAGATTGTATTTACGAAAGATTCTAGAAATACTATTTGATAATGTATTAATGAAAGGCAGGGTGATCGTATTATGCCATGTTATGGGTCCTCTCAATCTCCTTATATTGTCCCTCTCTTTACCAATGCTCCATGGATGATATAAATGGAAAATTCTATTTTTTATACAGGTGTTAATGAAATCTATAGGAAAACCATTTTCTTTTAGAAGGTCCCTAATCATTTTTATATTATCTTCTCTGAAACTAATATCTGATAGTACGAAAGCCCTGTCAATTAAACCATAAATGAGACCAATTTTGTGTTGAAGCGGATGATTGGAAAAGAAAGAGATATACCTTCTGGACCAAGTTGGCTTGTGGTACCAGTTAGTAATTAAGTTGTTATTGGCACCCCGAATGACATCAATATCAAGGAACTGTATGTGTCCATCCCCCTCCCTTTCATATGTGAACTTTAATCTTTCGTGATAAGAATTGAAGATGTTCAAAATTTCGTCTATCCCATTTTCAGGAATTACACATAAAATATCATCTACATATCTTTTATACAAGATTACTTGAAAACTAAGTTGCCCAATGCACCTCTTCTCCAGTTCTTCCATTACAAGATTAGCTACAACTGGTGACAATGGGGAGCCCATGGCACATCCGTAAGATTGTTTATAAGTTACATTATTGAATTTGAATATGTTACTATTTAAACAAAGTGATACTGCCTCAAGAAAACTGTTTTTCGGGATGTTAGTATGTATTTTAATTTCGTCCCATCTAGCATCTATTACCTCTAAGACTTTATCAATTGGTACATTAGTAAACAACGAAGTGACATCAAGTGAAATTAGTGTAAACCCGTCAGGTATATGCACACCTTTCAGGGACCTGGCCATATGCCAACTGTCTATGACCGCATATGGTGATTTATCTATAACTTTAATCAAGATTGAACTTAAAAATTGGGCTAGTTTATATGTAGGAGTATTAATAGATGAGACGATCAATCTCCATTGTAATGTAGGTTTATGAATCTTAGGGAGTGCATACGCTCTTGCCACGTTAGCCGAATAATTTATCACTGATGTATTTCTTTTTATGCCATAGGTTAATTAAATTATTGGGCTTCCGTTTCCGGAGTGGATGAGTGTGAACGTGCGGTGAGAGAGTGCTGTAAAGAAAGTGTGGGAGAGAAAGGATAGGGGTATTCAGAGAGGTGTGGGAGAGTGCAGGGGGAAGAGGCGAGGGAATAGCTGCATAGCGAGTGAAGGGAGCAAGGAAGGTGCAAGGAAAGAGGAGATAAGAATAGAAGGAGAAGTAGGGAAAGAGAGAGGTTAACGGGCCACGTGGGGAGAGAGCGAGAGATCGGAGGAAGCGACAGCTGGCGGAGGCAGGAGATAGCCAGAAAGGCGTGGAGAGGGAGGGAAGGGAAGAGAGGGAAGGAGCAAGCTAGTAGGCCATCTATCGAGTGAGGCGGGAGTGAGAGAGGTGGGCAAGCAGAGTGGGCAAGGTAGAGAGGAAGGAATGGATAGGTACACAAGGGAGCTGTCAGGGAGTGAGAGCAGCTTAGGCAGTGCAGGGGAACTATCGAAGAGGACAAGAGGCATAGAGATGGAAGGAGGGGCAGGGGAGAGGGAAGAGGGGAAATGGATTTTCAAACAGAGTAAAAAGGTGCAAAGATCGCCGAGGAAGGAAGAGGGAGAGAGGAAGCGGGAGGATAGCAAAAAGGAGAAGGAGAGGGAGGAGGGTGGTGAAAGAGGGGATTGGGGGGGAATTGAGGAGGTGGTGAGAAGAGCGGTGGCGGAGGAGATGGGAAGGTTAGGAGGAGAGCTGAAAGCAGAGCTTAAAGCAGAACTGAAAGCGGAGTGGAGGAAGGAAGTGGAGGAGCTAAGAAGGGAACTGAAACAAGAAAGGGAAGAAAGAAAGAAGTGGGAAAAGGAGAGAGAAGGAATAGAAAAAGCGGTAAGAGGAATGGAGGAAAAGATAAAAAAGCTGGAGTTGGGGAGGAAAGAAGGGGAGAGAGAGGGGACAGGGCGATGGGAAGAGAGGATGAAAACGATGGAGGGGAAATGGGAGAGAAAAGAAAGGGAGGAAAGAAGGAAAAATGTAATTATAAAAGGGGGTAAGAAGGGGGGGGGAGGAAGGGAGAGAGGAGGTAGAAGGAGTTTTGGATGAATTGGGAGTAAGCAAAGAGGAAATAGAGTATATGAAAGAGATAGGAAAGGGAGGAGGGGAAGAAAGGAAAATGTTAGTGAGGATGAAAGAGTTAGAGAAGAAGAAAGAATTAATGAAGAACAGAGCAAGAATAAGGGAAAAGAACATGAGGGTAGAGGATGATCTAACTTGGAAGGAGAGAAGGACAAAGTGGAAGATTGAACAAAAGGCATGGGAGGAAAGGAAGAAAGGGAAAAGGGTGTGGGTGGGATACGAAAAGATGCAGGTGGAAGGAATATGGTGGAAGTGGGACGAGGAGAAGGGAGAGCTGGTAGAATGGGGTAGGTACGGTGAAAGGAGGCAGGGGGAAGAGAGTGCGGGAGGGGGGAAGGAAAAGAGATAGGATTCAGGAGAAGCGAAGCGGTGGAAGGAGAGAGAACGGCGGAGGTAGAGGAGAGAGAAGGTGGAAGGAGGAAAAAGGTAAGGGAGAAGGAAGAGAAGAAAGAACCGGGGGGGGGGGGGGAAGTGGAAGATAGCGTTTTGGAACGTGGCGGGCGCAGGCAGGAAGGACAGGGAGTTCTGGGAAGGAATTAAAGAATGGGACATAATGATGTTCAGTGAGACATGGATAGAGGAAAGAAGTTGGGGGAGGATGAAGGAGTGCCTGCCAAAAGAATTTGAATGGGATGTGCAATTCGCAAGAAGGGAGAAAGTAAGAGGAAGGGCGATTGGAGGAATGCTAAGAGGGGTTAGAAGGGGATTGTTATGGGGGGAAAAGGAAGAGAGGGAGGATGAGAAAGAGGGGATAATGGAATGGAGGGTGAAGCTAGGGATGGAAAAATGGAGAATAGTGGGAGTCTATATAAATGGGGACATGGAAAGGAAATTAGAGGAATTGGAAGAATGTATGGAGAAAGGATTGGGGGAAGAGAAAATAATAATAGGTGGGGACTTCAACGCGAGGACAGGGGAGGAAGGGGGGATGTGGTCAGAAGGAGAAAGGAGGGAAAGTGAGAAGGAGGGGAGGAAATCGAAGGATAAGAAGGTGAATGGAGACGGGGTGAAACTGCTGAGATGGTTGGAGCAGAATGGAGGGGTGATTATAAACGGAGGGAAAGAAGGGGATAGAGAGGGGGAGTGTACGTACACGGGAAGGGGGTGCGGGACGGTGATTGATTATATCATAGGGGACAAGAGGACGTGGGAGGGAATAGCAGGAATGGAGGTGGAGGATAAAGTAGATTCAGACCACCAGCCGGTGGTTGCGTGGATAAGAGGGAGCGGGGGGAGGAAGGAGACAATAGGGAAGAAAAGGCAGAGGAGAGGAAGAGGGAGATGGGATGAGGATGGGAGAAGGGAGTTCGAGATCAGAGCGGGGGAGAAGGGAGAAGGAAGGAGAGAGGTGGAGGAGGATATGGAGGAGTTGGGGAAAAGAATAAGGGAGGCCTTAAAAGAGGGGAAGGAGGGGAGGGGGAGGGAAGGAATAGGGAGGAAGTTAGGATGGTGGGATAGGGAATGTAAAGAAGAGAAGAAGGACCTAAGGAGGGAGCTAAGAAGATGGAGAAGAGAGGGGGGGGGGGACGGAGTACAGGGAGAGGAGAGCAAGGTATAAGGAATTATGCGAAAGGAAGCAGGAAGAAGAAAGAGAAAGATGGATAAGGGAAGCAGGCGAGGCGAAAACGGAGGGAGAGGTGTGGGAGGTTTTAAAAGGAGGTAGGAGGAAGAGGAAAGCAATAAATGAGGAAATAAGGAGGGAGGAGTGGGAAGATTATTTCATGGGGCTTTTGGGGGGGGGGGGGTGAAAGAGAAGGTGGTGCTAGGAGGAGGAGGAGGTAGAGAGGGAAGAGAAGACGGAGAGGAAGGAATAGGATGGGAGGAGTGGGAGCGGGTGGTAGGGAAAATGAAGGATGGAAAAGCGATAGGTTTAGACGGAATACCAAACGAGGTTTGGAAATACGGGGGAGAGAAAATTAGGAAGGAAGGGTGGGAGATATGCAAAAGGATATGGGCGGGAGAGGGGTGGCCGGAAGAATGGAAAACGGGAGAGATAGTGCCGATTATCAAGAAAGGGGAGGGAAAAAAGGTGGAGGAGTACAGGGGGGTCACAATTTTACCCTCACTGTACAGGATTTATGCGGCGATCCTGGCGGGCAGGATGAGGGAGGAGGTAGAGAAGAAGGGGGTACTAGGGGAGGGGCAGGTGGGATTCAGGAAGGGGATGGGAACGTTAGACAACGTATACGTATTGAATTACCTAGCGAACAGGCAGATAGGGAGAAAGGGAGGTAAGTGCATCGTGCTATTCGTAGATCTGAAGGCAGCATTCGACAGCGTAAACAGAAAAACAGTGGTGAATGTGATGAGGGAGAGAGGAATTAGAGAGGGGTTGGTGAGGAGAACGGAGGAGGTGATGAGGGAGGTGAAGTGTAGGGTGAGGTGTGAGGGAGGAGAGGGAGAGGAGTTTTGGTTGGCGAGGGGCCTAAGGCAGGGGTGCCCTCTAAGTCCGATACTTTTTAATATTCTGATATCGGACTTGGAGGGCTACATGGAGAAGGGGAAGTGGGGAGGAGTGAGGGTAGGAGGGAGAAGAGTGTTTGGATTATCCTACGCGGACGATATAGCGCTGCTGGCGGAGGAGGAGGAAGACATGAGGGCGATGTTGCCAAGATTAGGGAGGTACTTGGAGGAAAAGGGACTAGAGCTAAATGTAAGAAAAACAAAAATAATGAGGTTTAGGGAGGGAGGAGGAAGGATGAAGAAGGTGGATTGGAGGTGGGGGAGGACGAAGATAGAGGAAGTAAAGGAATTTAACTTCCTAGGGTATACGTTGAGGAGAAATGGAGGGCAGGAGGCGCATGTGAGGGAGAGAGGGAGGAAGGCAGCGGCGGCGTTAAGAGAGGTGTGGGGGTTGGGAAAGAGGCTGTAGGAGAAGGATTGGGGGAGGAGATTATGGTTGTTCGATGCTTTGGTGTGGCAGGTTATGGCGTATGGGGTTGAAGTATGGGGATGGGGGGAAAGAAAGTTGTTAGAAGGGTTGCACGAGAAATACCTGAGATGGATTATGGGGGTGGAGAGGGCGACCCCAGGGTATATGGTGAGGGAGGAAATGGGGAGGGATAAGCTGAGGGTGAGGATGGGAAGGAGAGCGTGGAAATTCGAGGAAAGGTTGAGAGAAGGGAAAGGAGGGGAGATACCGAGAAGGTGCTGGGAGGAAATGCTGGAGAGGGGGAAAAAGGGAAAGGGCGCAGGGAAGTGGGAGAAAGAAAGGAAGGAGTTCTGGGAGATAAGGGGGATAGAGGCAGGGAAAGAGGAGGGGTTTGAGGAATTGGAGAAGAGGGACAAGGAGCAACAGGAGAGAGAAAGGAGAAGCAAAATAGAGGCGTCGAGGATGAATGAGTGGTATGGGGCATTGATGGAGCAGGGGAGGCCGGGGTACATTGAGAATAGGAGGTGGTCGGGGTTAAGAAAAAGGAGATTAGCAAGAGCGAGATTAGGGAATGAGACAAGGAAAGGGTGGTATTGGGCCAAAGAGGAGGAAAGGGTTTGCAGGATGTGCGGGGAGGAGGAGGAAACATGGGAGCACATATGGGAAAGATGCAGGGAATGGGGAGGGGGGAGGGGGCGGGAAAAAGGGGAGTTTGGAGGGAGATGGTCGGGCAGGTGCTGGGAGGGGATGGTAGGGGGGAGAGGTGGCTGAGGGAATTGGAGGAGGGGAGGAAGAGGGCGGAAGGAAGAAGGGAGATGAGGGTGAGGGAGCAGGAAGGTGACAGTGGCAGGGAAGGGAGTGAGTGGAAGGCAGAGGAAACGGAAGCCACGGATGAGAGAGAGGGAGCGAATGGAGAGAATGCGGGAGAGAGAGAGGAGAGGATGGCGTGCGATGGGCGAGCGAGCGGAGGGGAGCGGGCGAGCGTGCGAGAGGGCGAGCGTGCGAGCGGCGATAGAAGTAAGGAGAGAGCGGAAGGATAGAGTAAGGAGTAGGTTAAGGTAGATGTATGGAAAATTGTAACCCGTAAGGGACCAATAAAGATACCAATACAATACAATAATTAAATTATTATTCTTAAGTTGATTAGTAGCGGTATACTCGAATTTAGTTACTTTGTATGTACTTTCATCCTGAAGCAAAGTTTCCACCTCCTGTATATGTTTGTCTCTATCAACTAAAACCGTTTTATTGCCCTTATCTGCCTTAAGAATCAATAAGTTGGGGTTATCCTTAATAAATTGTTTGGTGATTTTAATATTTTTGAACAAAGGATCGTAAACTTTACGGAAATTAAAGGTGGGTTGTCTGTGTATAAAATTTTGAACAGTATGGATCACTTTCTGACGTACACGATTTTTATGTTCTGGTGTAATTTTTAATAGTGCTCTCTCTACACTTGCGCACAACCTCGTAATAGGAACACTATTCCCCGTAATCGGGATGGCAAATTTCGGTCCAAGTGCCAACACCCTTCGCACCTCCAATGGGATGGTTAGTGTAGATAAATTTTTTATCCATGTGTCAGTAACAGGAATCTCAAAAATATTACTATTTCGTTCGTTTAGAAGAGATCTAAACTTATTAATGCATTTCTTTTTATGTGCTATGTGGAAGTTATTAAGACTATGGTTTTGCGTTTGATAAAATCTAGAGAAAATTGTTTCTGGGAAAGTCCTGCAATTGTGTTCTAATTTGAAGAAATCATCAAGTTCAATATTAAGTATTTTCCACAAAAATTTCTTAACATAGTTATTAAATTTAAATTTACAATTGTAATCTGTAATGTTTAATTTGGATATCCTACTTGTCGTTAGGTGTTTAGGCAGGATGTTATGCCTTCTACAGTTTAATAAGAACTTACGTTGTTCTATGATATTAATAATTTTCTTCCTTAAATTAATCCATTGTTTCATAGTATAGGTGGTGTGTGTGCCATGGATTCGACTGATGTATGTGAAGTAGGATTCCTTCCTTTGTACAATTTTACCAGCTGAAGAGGACCTAATAAAATGGTCGAAACGTACATATAATTTTCATTCCAACATTCCTACAAAACGGTCCTGCCATCGCCGAAAATACGTCTCATTATGTTATTAAATTTAAATATGTTACAATCTAGACAAAATTTTACAGCCTCACAAAAGCTGCTTGTGGATTTTTGGTAACGCATATGCTCTCGCGATGTTAGCTGAGTAGCAGTGAAGTTCTTTTGATAACTTGTCTCCTATGTATTTTTTTGAGTGCCAAAGTGAAACTATTTTATTATTTTTCAATTGATTAGTAGCTGTGTACTCGTGTTTTATTATATCGTAAGTTACCAAAAATCCACAAGCCCAGTCTTGCTTGGAGATTGATCGTATCGACAATTAACACCCCGAGGTACAATCTTGCTAAATATCTAAGTTCTATATTGATTAAGATCACTGATAAAACCCCATATGCCGCCAAGGACAGCTGGCACATGGCTAATTTTCTAAAAAATGTCAAACTTCCACCAAACTATTTTTTATTTTCATTAGATGTAACATCCTTATTTACCAACGTTCCTGTGGATATTGTTATTGAAGTCATAAAAAACAGATGGTACGATATCAAAGATTTAACTCTTATACCAAAAACCAGCTTTTGTGAGGCTGTAAAATTTTGTCTAGATTGTAACATATTTAAATTTAATAACATAATATATAGACAGAAGTTTGGATGCGCTATGGGGTCTCCTTTGTCACCGGTTGTTGCAAACCTGGTTATGGAAGAGCTTGAAAGAAACTGTATCGAAAAATTGACTTTCAGTCTACCTTTTTACAAACGATATGTAGATGACATAGTTTGCGCCTTACCACCGGGCAAGATACAAGAAACTTTAAACATCTTTAACTCTTTCCATCCCCGTATCCAATTTACTCATGAAATAGAAATAGAAAACAAAATTAGCTTCCTCGACGTTTCCATCCATAGAAACGGAGACAATACATTACATACAGATTGGTATCATAAACCAACATGGTCCAGACGATATACTTCATTTTTTTCTAGTCATCCGGTACAACAAAAGATTGGTTTAGTTTTTGGGTTAATAGATCGAGCCATAAATCTGTCACACGTGAGATTCAGGGAAAAAAATCTTAAACTGATAAACGACGTTCTTCGTGAGAATGGCTACCCGAGTAATTTTATAAAATCGTGTATACAAAAAAGAATCTTTGACATCTACCATCCGTGGCAAAAAGAAAAACACAAAGAGACCAGACTATCAATCAGAGGCCCAATCACCTGGCAAAATTCTTTTTCTTTCCCGTTTATTCATTCATTATCACATGAGATTGCTCGCGTTTTCAAAAAGTTTAACGTTCACTGTATATTTAGCATACCACACAAAATAGGCTCCTTATTTCCATCCGTCAAAGATAATATAGATTTTCTAGCAAAAACCAACATAGTTTACAAAATTCCCTGTCTGAACTGTACTGCGCCTGTACTGTACTGTGCCTGTTATATTGGACAAACATCGCGTCAATTACACACCAGGTTAAAGGAACACAAAAGAAATAAATTTACGAACAGTACGCAATACACGGCTTTAACGAAACATACAGTGGAGGAAGATCATTTTTTCAATTTTGACAATACAGTGATTTTGGATACACAGAATGACCACTCTTTACGAATGTTCCAGGAAACCATTGAGATTATTAGGCACAAAAACAATGTGAATTTAAAGTATGAAAAACCTATAATCCATGATTATTACGTCCATATGTTCTGCTAAGCGGACATTGACGCTGTATATCGACACCGATATTATGACGATTATATGGTTTATTGTCTAATGGCCTACAACATCTTACGTCTCATGGGAAAAAATAAGTTGAGTTTACTTTTCTGGATTCTACTTCACCTGTTAGAATTTTTCCAAGATTTGTTTGAGTGCTCTTCATAAATAGTTTTCTTACATAGTGTTATCGATGACTAAGTATCCCGATTGTCAATATGTGAATCCACAAAACAACGATTTATCACATGACTACCTCCAGCTGATAAAAATTTGCGTATCATAACTTTTGTTTTTCCTTAGCCGGCACAGTTTAAGTACATGCATTAATCTATTATAAACCTACGACACTTTATGGATTTCTTTTCTCTCATAGTAGATAAATGATGGTAGTCTTTTTCTGTTTTTTCTAAAATATTCCTAACCAAAAAAAGCCACAACACGTACACATCGTCTTTTTCAATTCGATATCCGATCTACACACATTATCTGACCGCTTTTCTATCTCTTTCTACCAAATCTTGCATTTAACTTAGAGTCATTTCCTTCTTCTTGGTTGTCTTGAGTGTAACACTACGGTGTTGCACTCAGACAGCTTTTCTTTCCTAAAATTTAATTGCTTCACGAGGAGATTATGTTGGAATTTGGTTATGTTTTATGGTGTGGAGAAGAACTGAGGTTGATAATACTTTTAATAGACTTATAATTTATTGTAAATAGTATTTAACTAAACAGAAATAAAGGTTTTACATTAAACTATTAATTAACTATAAACGGTAACAAAATTATATATATATCTTTATCACGCAAAACGAACAGTCTTATTTTATATTAATATTAAAGCACGTGCGCACGCTTACCAGTACCAGGAGGAAGAGAGCGAGGCCCGTCGTGCGACGCATCACGGGACCTATGCGTTCTCGCCTAGCGCCCTCTCGCTATTAGCCCTAATGGTTATCCGCGGCTCATTCAAACCAGGCAGCTCACACATAGATTATTTATTTTTCTTAACACTATCTCTTAATCTTGTGTGAGCCGACTCATAAGATTATCTCTACACTTCTCGAATTTTTGTTTGTTAAGTGGTTTCGTCAGTATGTCAGCTGTCTGATTATATGTTGGACAATATTTAAGTTTAATTATATTATTTTTAACCAGATCATGCACGAACCTATATTTTACATCTATATGTTTTGACCTCTTGTTGAACACACCATTTGTTATTAGTGACATTGCACTCTGGTTGTCAATATTCAGTTCAATGACTATTTTGTTTCCTGTAAGTTCTTCTATGAGCGTTTTCAGATACAGCAATTCCTTGCAGCATTCTGCAGCTGCCACGTATTCTGCTTCCGTGCTGGATTGCGCTATAATAGGTTGTTTTCTGGAGCACCAGCATATAGGACCTCCCGCAAAGAACACCACAAACCCAGTAGTGCTCCTTCTTGTTTCTAGGTCTCCAGCATAGTCTGAGTCGCAGTATGCTTCTAACAGATCCGGGCTTGCATCACTTTTGTATTGAATTCCTAAGTTACGGTTTCCATTCAAATATTTCATAATGTGTTTTATGTCATTTACATGTCCTTGCGTATGACTTTCTATGTACCTGCTACAATAGTTTACTCCATAGGAAATATCTGGCCTTGTTCTGGTGGTTATGTATAATAAACTTCCAATCACTTCCCTATACGGGTAATTTAGTTTTCTTTGATTTGTGCTGTCACTATTTTGTATGAGTGGAGTACTCACTGGTTTTGCACTGTCCATCTCATATTTCTTTAATGTTTCTTTTAAATATTCCGTTTGTCCAATTCTTATTCGTCCTTCATCTATTTGAACTTCCAGACCAACAAATATATTTGGCTTCTTCATCACCTTTATTTCAAATTCCCTGTTTAGATCTTCCAGGGTTGTATCTAGCTCCTTCTGGTCTTTTCCTACTAGGATTCCATCGTCAACATATATTCCTAATATGACTTCTGCTTTTCCTTTCATGAACAGGCACTGGTCACTCTTTAATTGTTTAAATCCTTTGGATCTGAGGTAATTTGTAAACCTGATATTCCACCTCAGAGGGGCCTGCTTCAGACCATACAATGCCTTTTTTAGTTTAAAAAGTTTTCCATCCTCACTGTATCCCTCTGGAGGATACATGTATACGTCTTCCTCCAGAGTGCCGTAGAGGAACGCTGTTTTGATGTCGAACGTTGCAACCTTATATTTCTTTAAGGCAGTTACAGCAAAAATGCTTCTCAGCGCAGTCGCACTCATAACTGGGCTGAATGTCTCACTGTAGTCTATTCCTGCCTTCTGTTCAAAACCTCTCACTACTAACCTGGCCTTGTAGGTGCCATTTTGTTTTATTTTAAACACCCATTTTCCCTTCAAGGGTTTTCTGTGTTTTATGTCTCTGGCATCTACTTCTTCCCATGTTTTATTTTTCTCCAGGGACTCTTTCTCTTCATTTATTGCTTTTATCCACATCTTCTTGTCTGGGCCAGTAGTCGCTTCTTTGTATGTTAAAAGGGCACAGTATCCATATCTCTCTGGAGGAGCTGTTACCCTTTTACTTCTTCTTGGTTCCTGATTTTCCTCTGTTTCGAAATTTCCCAATTCATCCAGCGCATCACTGTAGTTTTCACTGTCCTCATCTTGCTCTGTATTTGTGGACTCTCTTTCTGGTTCTTCTCCTGAGTGCTGTTCTGTCACTACATCTTGCTCTGGTTCCTTGGACAGTTTTATTGTTCTTTGTTCCTTTGTCTCACTATCTCCTTTTTCAATAATTTCGAATTTTACATCTCGTGCAGTTGTTATCTTTCTTCGTTCCGGATTCCATAGTCTGTAACCAGTAGGAGCATAACCAACAAAAATAAGCTTTTTACTTCTAACGTCCAGTTTCTTTAAAGGTCCCAATATTTTTGCATGAGCATTACAGCCAAACTGTTGTAGGTTCCTTATGTCAGGCTTTTGACTTTCCCACATCTCGTATGGAGTAACTTCTAATGTATCTGTTGGAGATCTGTTTAATAGGTATACAGAAGTATATACTGCCTCTCCCCACATTTCCTTTTTTAAACCTGAGTCAAATAACAATGCCCTTGCTTTATCCATTAGAGTTCTGTTTAACCTTTCTGCTCTTCCATTTAGTTGAGGTGTATATGGTATCGTATTATCTATTGTTATCCCCTTTTCTTTGCTCCATTTCAGCATTTGTTGGTTTATATATTCTCCCCCGTTGTCACACCTGAGTTTTGACACTCTCAGGTTCCATTTTGCCTCCACCTTTTCAACAAATTCCTTTATTTTTTTCTGTCGCTTCATACTTGTTCTTCAATAAGGATACCATAGCAAAATGAGTGTAGTCGTCCAGGAATGTCATGAAATACCTATTCCCATCCCATGTAGTAGGATCTATTGGACCACATAGATCTGTGTGAATAATCTGCAATGGTCTGGTGGTCCTTGTTCTTGCCTCACTGAATTTATTTCTCGTTTGTTTGGCTTCCTCACATGTTGTGCAGAATGCATCCCAGCCTTCGATTTCCTTTTGTGTTAGTTTTAGTCCTTCTGACAGGTTTATTAGTTTCTTTATGTTTTTGTAACTCAGATGTCCCAGCCTGCGATGCCAGGCTTCGACTCCATTTTTGTCATCCTTGGTTAGATAGGAGCTCTCAGTCGGCCCTAGTTTTAAGTTAACTTGAAACAGTCCATTTTCTAATTTCGGTCCTTGCGCTATTATCTTTTCATCATGACTGATTGTCACTCCTTTCTTGGTAAACAGCACCTCTCCATCACTTTCAGTGATGCTGTTCACTGACAGAAGATTGGCGGTGAGATCTGGTACATACAACACCTCCTTGAGTGTACATTCTTCAAAGTGCATTTTCCCTTTCGCTTTTGCTTCCATTGATTCCATTGATTTAGCGACTCCTATTTCTACACTTAGTTCCTTTAAATCTAGCATGTTTGTTTTGTCGTTTGTCATATTAGAGCTGCTTGCTGAGTCCACAATCCACTCATGTCTTGAAGTTCTTTCTGATGTCAGGAATGCGACTCTGCCAGGATTTCCACTTCTTTCACTCTTATCCCTGAAGTAGCAGTTTTTGTCAATGTGGTTTGTCTTTTTACATATTGAGCAGCCTCTCTCATTCGTTCTGGGTGTTTGTCTACACATTTTTGCAATATGACCCGTCTTGTTACACTTGTAACACCGTCCTGGTCCTTTGTAATTTTCTTTGGATGCCTGAGGACATGTCCTCGCAAAGTGACCCTGCTTATTGCACCTATGGCATGTTAAGTCTGTTGTCTTGAAGGCGACCGCTTTCGCTTCTTCTTCCTTTAATGAGTTCCTTGCCTCTTCTGCTATCAGTCTTGCAGTCAGTTTCTCGATAGTCCTTTCCTTTTTCTCCGCGGATTCCCACGCACTCACAAAGTATCTATATTTCTCTGGCAATGTACTTAATATCTTTGAAATTAGCATGCTATCATCTATTTTCGCATCTAACGCATTTAGCCTATACACTAGATTTCTTAATCCGCTAATATACGCCGCGATATCCTGACCTCCACTATATGCCCTACCATAAAATTCCTGAAGCAGGTTACATTTCTGTTGTTCACCTTCTCTTTCATAGATTCCCACAATTTTTGTCCACATTTCGTTCGCCGTTTTACAATTTAACACGTGTAGTAGAGGCTTTTTACTAATTGTTGTTACTATTAACTTCTGCGCGTTCGCGTCATTCTTTTTCCAAGCCGCATCTCTTACAGTCTCGGGTCCGAGACATACAACCACATCATACAGCCCGTTTGCTTCTAATATTATTTTTAATTGAAATTTCCAAAGCTGAAAATTCTCCGCGTCTTGTAATTTTTCTATATTGCTCAAGTCTTCCACCTGTACCGCCATTTTAGGTTTCTCTTTCACTATCTCTGACGACGCTACCTTTTATCCACTTCAATCCTTCTCCTTCCTGCAACTATCTTTATATGATTTATATTTATTTTAATTTTTTTTATGTTACACGCTATTTGCCGTAACTGGGCCCATAACCTGTTGGAATTTGGTTATGTTTTATGGTGTGGAGAAGAACTGAGGTTGATAATACTTTTAATAGACTTATAATTTATTGTAAATAGTATTTAACTAAACAGAAATAAAGGTTTTACATTAAACTATTAATTAACTATAAACGGTAACAAAATTATATATATATCTTTATCACGCAAAACGAACAGTCTTATTTTATATTAATATTAAAGCACGTGCGCACGCTTACCAGTACCAGGAGGAAGAGAGCGAGGCCCGCCGTGCGACGCATCACGGGACCTATGCGTTCTCGCCTAGCGCCCTCTCGCTATTAGCCCTAATGGTTATCCGCGGCTCATTCAAACCAGGCAGCTCACACATAGATTATGTATTTTTCTTAACAGATTAGTACTCGCGTTATCTCCTACGAAGCAATATTTCATCAGAGGGGCGCTGCCGGAGCGAGTGAATGTGGACGTACGTGACGAGTAAAAGAGGAAAAGGAGATGTGAAATAGTAGTGAGGGAGAAAGGGTGGACGAAAGAACGGTGTGGGGAGGAGGAGAAGGAGAGGGTGTGGTGGAAGCGTGGGCGGAACGGGAAAGGTGGAGAAGAAGAAGTGGGAGAAAAGAGAAGCGAACGAAGGAAAACGAGGTTAGGAGGAAACGTGGACGTGAAACAAGAAGAAGAACGGAGGAAGCGACGCCTGGAGGGAAAGGATAAAGCAGAGAGAGAGTCGGTAAGGAAGAGAGAAGAAGACGGGATAAGAAAGTGAAATTGAGGAAGATGGGGAAGACAAAAGGAGGAAGTGAGAGAAAACTGGAAGAGTTATGGAGAAGGAAAGGGGACACAGGAGGGAAGTGTGGGGGAGGAGAGAAGGCGGAAATAAGGAAAGCAGAGAAGAGGGAGAAGAAGTCACATAGGGAGCAGGAGAAAGAAAATGAACAAGATGGACTGGAGAAGGAAGAGGAAGCAGAAGGGGCTGAGGAGATGAAGGAAAAATATAGAGAAATGGCAGAGGTGATAGGGAGGTGGGTGTGGAAGAGGACAGAGAGAGGACTGGAGCGGATGGTGGAGTTGCTAGATGAGACGTTGAAGGAGCATATCAAGGGGATAGTGGACCAGGTAGGAAGATTGGAGAGGGAGGCCAAGGAGATGAGAGAAAGAATGGAGGGGGGGAGGAAAGAGAGAGAGAGGTTGGAGGAGAGGATAAGGCAAATTGAGGAGAGAACAAGGAAGCTGGAGACGGAGGAGAGGAGGGAAGAGGAGAGGACGGAGCGAAGAGAAGAAAGAAATGGGAGACTGGAGAAAGGGGAGAGGAAAGGAGAGAGGAGGCAGGAAGAAGAGATGAATGAGAAGGGGAGGATGGAGGAGGTAAGAAGAATGGAGCGGGAGGTCAAGGAGATGAGTGAAAAACTAGAGAGAGGAAGGGAAGAGAGAGAGAGGATGGAGGAGAGGATAAGGAGAATTGAAGAGAGAGCGGGGAGGATGAAGACAGATGAGAAGAAAGGAGAGGGGAGGATGGAGGACAGGATAGAGCGAGGCGAAGAAGGAAAGGGGAAGCTGGAGAGTGGAGAGAGGAAAGGGGAGAGGAAGGGGGAGGAAGAGATGAACAAGAGGATATGGAAGATAGAACAGTGGAAAGAGGTAAAGGAAAAAGAAAGAAGAAGGAGGAATCTGATAATAAAAGGACTCAGGAGAGGAGTAAAGAAGAGGAAGGAAGAGGTAGGTGAGCTGATGAAAGAATTGGGGGTGGAAGGGGAGGTGGAGGTAATAAGGGAACTGGGAAGAAGAGGATGGGAAGGGGGAGACGAAAGGGGAATAGTGGCAGTGAGGATGGAAAGTGTGGAAAGGAAGGGAGAAGTGATGGAGAAGAGATGGAGAATAAGGGGAAAAGGAGTAAGGATAGAGGAAGATCGCACTTGGGAAGAAAGGAGGATGAGGTGGAGGGTAGTGGAGAAGGCGTGGGAGGAAAGGAGGAAGGGGAGGAGGGTGTGGATAGGAGAGGGGAGAATCAGGATAGAGGGGACATGGTGGAGATGGGAGGAGGAGAGGAGGGAGTGGAGGGAGGAGGAAAGGAGTGACTGAAAGGTGGAGGGGAAGCGGAGAACTGAGGAGAGAGGAAAGACTGCGAGGATGACGGGCGTACAAGGATGACGTGGAGGAGATTAGGCTGTAAGGATAGGTTAAGATAATTTGTAAGAGATTTATGTATAGTGGAGAAGGCTGGAAACCCGTAAGGGAACCAGGAATAAAGAATACAATATTTCATCAATAATATAAGGTTCGTTCATCCGCTTGAACAACCATAAACACTCATCTGGTCATGTTTTCTCCTTCATACGTCATAATTTTTTCTATCTCTTTTACTAATTTTTGAAAATTAACTTAGAGTCTCTTCCTTTTTCTCGGCACACTGAGTACATAGTCTCGACAATGTACACAGTGGGCTCATCTTTCCTACAACTTAATCGTTTCACGAGCTGGACTTAGTTTCCGCGTTAGTCCCTAAGAAACAATACACAATATAGGAAATAAATAATGAACACATTGCTCCGCATAGCAATGCGCACATGTTTCTTTAATTTTTCCATTGCCATTTCCACGTAACAGTCAATTTCTCGGTACACTCTTCTGGGTTTTCATGTTCGAATATTTGGCACCGTACTGTTTGTTTCTACAGAGAGAACACGGGATAATGATTGGTCAACCTATCCCCCCATTTAGCGATCTTATAACTTCTCAAGACTCGCATTGGCTAGTTTTTGGGTATATCGCTTTTACGTAGTATGCGAAATCACATTTCCGTAAACACCAAGAGGTCAGTCGGCCTCGGGACATACTCCCAACAACATCAAAGGGAACGGAAAGATGTGAAGGAATAGGAAGACTACTAGTAACATCATATTATTCATTTAGAGCAAACAGGATTTATTAATTTCTGATTCGTATTAACGTTAACTTTACAAAAAATTCTGATCTGTTAATTTCTCCAATTAAATATGTCTATAATTGAATACCAAAGCTCGGACCACTACGTTTAATGAAAAGTAAGTACTTTTAACTCCCAGTAACACACTTTTGTCTTCACGTTCATGCTATTAACGATTAAAATATGTTTCATGCTCCACCTACAGTTCAAAAAAATTTCTTTTCAACTTATACATTGTTCTGCGACACCTTATTTCCGCACTAATTATCTTTTACAGACATAATTTAATTATCCTTGAGGAGGATCCGAAACGTGGATCGAAACGTCGGATGTATTGAAACAACTGTTTTGAAAACAAGTGATGTCCGTATGACTGACACAGGGCCGGAGGAGTAGTTCTACTCCGTCACTAATATTAATTAATTTACGGTCGATAAGTATCTTTTTTTAATAAATAACTATATTTTGAAACAATCAACAAATTTTTATTTAATTTAATGTGAACATAAGAGGGATTTTTTTAATAGCACATAATTCAATTCAATAATACGATGTACAACCAATTAGATTGAAATTTACTAAATTAATGCCAATTTCATAACTTCCACTAGAATCTTACAGTGATATCACTTCAAATAAGTTTACTTCTAATAGTATTTAATGGGAATTGAAAATAAGACCTGTCTATGTCCATAATATTCTTATTTCTTGATATGCAATAGTTTACTATATAATGGACCTGAGTTGCCTCTTCAGAAATGTCTTTTGGTAATATTTGGAAAAATGCCTTGATTCCATCAATAGCATGTTCCACTCCAATACTCTCTACCAACATCTTAGTATAATAAGAGACGTATTTCGGCGATGGTAGGACCGTTTTATAGGAATGTTGGAAAGAAAATTATTTGTACGTTTCGACCACTTTATTAGGTCCTCTTCAGCTGTTAAAAGTTGTACAAAGTATTTGTATTAGAAATTTTTGTGGAATAATATTGTGAGAACTGTGTTGTGTGTAGTTTTTCTATGTAGTGGTACTTACAAAATTATCCATACAGATGTATCTTAGTAGTGTATTGTTTTTTGTGTTAAAGAAGAGCCAGCGTCTTCGAGGGGGGACTCTCTGTGGTCCCAACTTTACATTGAATTTAGCCGAACGGTGTTGTAATAAATTTTGAAAAAACTTTGTGTAGACGTAGTTATGGAAGTGTTTGAGATAGGTTTAACAGCATCCTGCTTTACCGGCACTTCCCTGTGGTTTGCTCGTCACCTATATGTCAGGTGTCGCTAAGAATTTAGACCCGCGTCCTGTACACTACAGAGCGCGGAGTGGGGGGCACCGAGGTGACGAGCGAGCTTCACGGAGGAGTACCGGTTATTATTCAAATAGAGTCGAATACGAGTTACCAAGTTTTCCAAAAATTAAGAGAAGTACCCCTTCTTTCCGTATACGAAGTACCCCTTCGTCCCATTATACCTCCTACTGTTATTCTTTCCTAGTCACACCTAATCCAACCAGTTAATTTCCTTTCAGCGTTTAATTTATTCGTATTAATTTATCTCCCCCTCTTCCTATAATTCCCTAAGCTCAATTCCATTCTTTTCCTCCTCACTTCCATCGACTCGAAGAGACGGTGCCTGTCCCCAGGCGAATCCAGTCGCAAACAGGAAGAGCTAATCTTCGAGGCTGAACAAACTTTTGTCCAAACCTATTTTGACTCTAAGCCGAAAGGTGTTAGTGAGAATTTTGACAAAAATGAACTGAATCTATGGACGCACTCTGGTATTTCTAATAGGTTCTAACATAGTTAGAACTTTTCGAATATTACCAGGGGCCAAACGGTGATTACTGTACTGAATGCCGGTTCGACGAGTAATGATGGTCCGGTGGTGCTGCTGTGACTTCGGTCTCTGTTATAGTGGGGGAGAACAGTATGTTATTGGTTGGAGAATTGGTGTTGGTGGGGGTATTGAGGTGTGTGTTCGTATGTGTAGTTTTGCGTGTGTGTGGTGGTGTGTACGTGTTACCTGTATGTTACGTGAAATCGGGTATGTGTTGTAGATTCTTATAATGGTGTTTAGTTATATGGAGTGTCGTATTGTAAGTGGTAATTAACGGTGAAATGTTGATTGGTTTTTGGATTGTGTAAAGACATTAATGTTTAATTGTTGTGCAGAATCGATCTATTATGGACAAAACACTATTCTCCTATGGAAAGTCAAAGAGCTGGAGAAGAAGAAGGAGGTGATGAAAAACAGGTCGAGAGTGAGAGAGAAAGAAGTAAGAATTGAGGACGACTTAACATGGGAAGAAAGGAGGATAAAATGGAAGATAGAACAAAGGGCATGGGAGGAGAGGAGGAGAGGAAAAAGGGTATGGGGAGGCTATGAAAAGATGCAAGTGGAAGGAATATGGTGGAAGTGGAACGAGGAGAAGGGAGAGCTGACAGAATGGGATAGGTGCAATGTAAGGAGACAGGGGGAAGGGAGAGGGGAAGGGGGGAAAGAAAGGAAATAGGTGATGGGAGAGACGAGGAAAAGGAAGGAGAGGGGGAGGATAAGGAAGAGAGGAGAGATAGAGGACAAGGGGAAGCTGTAAGAGAGAAGGAAGAGAGGAAGGAGGAGAGGGGGAAATGGAAGGTCGCATTTTGGAATGTGGCAGGAATAGGAAGGAAGGATAGGGAGTTTTGGGAGGGAATTAAGGAATGGGATATTATAATGCTCATGGAGACGTGGGTGGAGGAAAGAAGCTGGGGAAGGGTGAAGATAGGCCTGCCGAAAGAATATGATTGGGAGGTGCAATTCGCGAAAAGGGAAAAAGCGAAAGGAAGGGCAATAGGAGGGATGTTGAGAGGGGTCAGAAGGGGATTGGTATGGGAAGAAGAGAAAGAGAAAGAGAAGGGGAAGGAAGGGATAATGGAATGTAGGGTGAGGCTAGGGAAGGAGAAATTGAGGATAATAGGAGTATACGTAAATGGGGATTTAGAGGGGAAGTTAGAGGAGCTGGAGAAACGGATGGAGAGAGGAATGGGGGAAGAGAGGATACTAATAGGGGGGGACTTCAATGCAAGGACAGGAGAGGAAGGGGGGTATGGACGGAGGGAGGAAAAAGGGAGGGGGAGGTGGAGGGAAGGAGATCAAAAGATAAGAAGGTGAATGGAGAGGGGGTGAAACTGTTAAAATGGCTGGAGAAGAATGGAGGGATGATATTAAACGGAGGGACGGTAGGGGATAGAGAGGGAGAGTGTACTTACACGGGAAGGGGGTGTGGAACGGTGATCGATTATATCGTAGGAGACAGGGAGACGTGGGAGGAATTAGAAGGAATGGAGGTAGAGGAGAAGGTGGATTCAGACCACCAGCCGGTGGTGGCGTGGATAAGAGGGAACAAGGGGAGGGTGGAGAAAAAGGGTATGAAAAGGCAGATAAGAAAAAGAGGAAGATGGGACGAGGAAGGGAGAAGAGAATTTGAGAATAGGGCAGGGGAGAGGGGAGAAGGGAGGAGGGGGGTAAAGGAAGACATGAAGGATCTGGAAGAAAGAATAAGGGAGGCTTTAAAACAAGGGAAGGAGAAGAAAGGGAGGGAAGGACCAAAGAGGGGAATGGGATGGTGGGATAAGGAGTGCAAGGAAGAGAAGAACGAGCTAAGGAGGGAGTTGAGAAGATGGAGAAGAGAAGGGGGGGAGGGGGAAGAGTATAGGGAGAAAAGGAAAAGGTATAAAGAACTGTGTGAAAGAAAGAAGGAGGAGGAAAGAGAAAGATGGATAAGGGTGGCGGGGGGGGGCAAGAACTGAAGGAGAGGTGTGGGAGGTTTTAAAAGGAAGTAGGAAAAGGAGGAAACCAGTGAACGAGGAAATAAAGAGAGAGGAATGGGAGGAGTATTTTATGGGTCTATTGGGCGGGGGGGGGGGGGGGTGAAAGGGAAGGTGGTACTAGGAGGGGAGGGGAGAAAGGGGAAAGAGGAGGACGAAGAAGAGGGAGTAGGATGGGAGGAATGGGTGCGAGTGGCAGGGAAAATGAAGGATGGGAAAGCGATAGGAATGGATGGGATTCCAAATGAAGTGTGGAAATACGGAGGAGAAAGAATTAGAAGGGAAGGGTGGGAAATATGTGGAAGTATATGGAAAGGAGGGGGGTGGCCGGAGGGGTGGATGACGGGAGAGGTCATCCCGATCGTCAAGAAAGGAGAAGGAAGAAAGGTAGAGGAGTACAGGGGGGTAACAGTGTTGCCCTCGCTGTACAGGATATATGCGGCAATTTTGCCGGGTAGGCTGAGGGAGGAGGTGGAGGAGAAGGGGGTGTTGGGGGAGGGCCAGGTAGGATTCAGGAAGGGGAGGGGAACAATCGATAATATCTATGCATTAAACTACCTGGCCAACAGACAAATAGGGAAAAGGGGAGAGAAATGTGTGGCGCTATTTGTGGATCTAAAAGCAGCCTTTGATTCAGTGAATAGGAAGAAGGTGGCAGAAGTGATAAGAAGGAGAGGAGTCAGGGAGGGGTTGGTGGTGAGGACGGAAGAGATAATGAAAGAGATGAGGTGCAAGGTGAAGTGCGGGGAGGGAGAAGAAGGGGAGTTTTGGTTGGCGAGGGGGCTGCGGCAGGGATGCCCTCTGAGTCCGACATTGTTTAACATCTTAATGTCGGACTTGGAGGGATACATGGAAAAAGGGAGGTGGGGGGGGGGTGAGGGTAGGAGAGGAAAAGGTATATGCCCTGTCGTATGCAGATGACATTGTACTGTTGGCGGAGGAGGAGGAGGTGATGAGGACAATGTTGCCGAGGTTGGAAAGGTTCCTGGAAGAGAAGGGACTGGAATTGAACGTTAAAAAGACAAAGATCATGAGGTTCAGAGAGGGAAGGGGGAGGATGAGGAAGATAGATTGGAGATGGAGGGGGAAAGATAGAGGAGGTAAGGGAATATAGTTTCTTAGGATATACATTAAAGAGGAATGGAGGGCAGGAGGCGCATATTAGGGAAAGAGGGGGAAGGGCCGCAGCGGTGATGAGGGAAGTATGGGGAATAGGAAACAGGCTGTGGGAGAGGGATTGGTCGAGGAGAGTGTGGCTGTTTGACGCACTGGTGTGGCCGGTGAGGGGATATGGAGCGGAGATTTGGGGGTGGGGGGAAAGGAAGAACATAGAGGGGCTGCAGGAAAAATATTTAAGATGGGTTATGGGAGTGGAGAGATCAACACCGGGGTATATGTTGAGGGAGGAAATGGGGAGGGATAAATTGAGGGTAAGGATGGGGAGGAGAGCATGGAGGTTCGAAGAAAGGTTGAGGGAAGGAAAAGGGGGGTCGATAACGAGGAGGTGCTGGGAGGAGATGACGGAGAGAGGAAGAAAGGGTAGGGAAATAGGGGGGTGGGAGAGGGAAAGAAGAGAATTCTGGGAGACTAGGGGGGTAGAGGTGGGGAGGGAGGAGGGGTACGAGGAGCTGGAGAGGAAGGATAGGGAGGAGCAAGAGAGGGAGAGGAGAGAAAGAATAGAAGAGTCAAGATCGAACGAGTGGTACAAGGTGCTGAGGGAGCAGGGGAGGCCGGGGTATGTAGAAAATAAGAATTGGTCGGGAGACAGGAAGAGGAGGTTGGCAAGAGCAAGACTGGGAAGCGAAACGAGAAAAGGGTGGTATTGGGGAAAGGCGGAGGAGAGGAGATGCAGGATGTGCGGAGAAGAGGATGAGTCTTGGGAGCATGTTTGGGAAAGGTGTAGGGAGTGGGGGTAGGGGAGCCAGGAGCAAGGGGTGAATGGAAGATGATGGCCGAGAAGGTACTAGGGGGGAAAGGAGAGGGAGAAAGATGGCTGAGAGAGCTAGAGGAAGGGAGGAGAAAAGCAGAAAGGAGAAGGGAGCGGATTGGGAAGGGACAGGAAAGTGATAATAGCGGGGGGGAGGAAGAGGGGATTGGAATGAATGTGAAGGAAGCGGAAGTCGCGTATGAGAGAGAGAGAGAGAGAGAGAGAGAGAGTGTGTGGTGAGTGCGGGAGAGAGAGGGGAGAGAGAGGCGTGCGAGAAGCGAGAGAAGCGAGCGGAGAAGGAGAGGGCGAGCGTGCGAGCGGGCGAAATTAGAATAGAGTGAATAAGATAGGTTAGATAGGTTAAGGTAGTAGTTAAGTAAGATTGTAACCCGAAAGGGATCAATAAAAAGGATACAATACAATACAATACAATACACTATTCTCCTATGTGTAACGTCTATTGATGATGTTGAGATTGTTAATGATATGTGTGTCGATGTTTCTTTGAAAGAAGAGCTGACGTCTTCGAGGGGGGACTCTCTTTGGTCCCAACCTTACATTGATTCTAAGCCAAAAGGTGTTTTTTGAAATTTTGAAAATACAGTGAGGAAATTAATCACAGAAAGTGTTTTGAAAGGAGAGCTAGCGTCTTCGAGGGGGGACTCTACTTAGATCCCGACCTTACATTGATTCTAAGCCGAACGGTGTTTGTTAAATTTTGAAAAGTATTATAATGATGATGTTAAATAAAGAAGAGCCTTATTTGATTTTTACGTCGGACGGTGTGTGTAAGTTTAGAGATTCTAAGTCGGAAAGTGTTGGTTTCCTGTATGTAGTTGTGTATGTCTGTGTAAGTGAGTATGTGCCATTGTATGTACTATTGTATGTGCGTTATGTTTGTTTTAATTTGTAGAGTGTGTATTATAGGTTGAAATAAAATTTACTGATGTGATTTGTGTCTGTTCTATAATTGACGCTATGATTGTGTTGGATAATGTGAAGCATTTCTGATAAAAGTCTCTTTTTGTAATTATGTTCAATATCTAATATTTTAACGTTATCAAAATCGAATGTATGGTTATTGTGTATGGAGTGCTCAACTAAGGCTGTGTGTGCAAGTGTGGCTATTGGAGGTCTTTTGTGTTCTCTTATTCTTTCTTTTAATTTCCTTTTCGTTTGTCCGATGTATACTTTCCCGCAGTTTTGACATGGGATGGAGTAGACTGTTTTTATGTGATCAAGTTTATCTAATTTATCTTTTATGGAACCTATGATTTGATGGATGGAGTTATTATTTTTGAAGTGAACTGAAATGTGTAGTGGTTTGAGTAGATTTCTGATTTTTGTGGCAAAATGTTGTATGTATGGTAGTGTTATGTGTGTAGTATTATCGGTTGGCTGATATATGTCGTTTCTATTGTTAGTGTTGTATCGTTTGTCTATTGTGATAGCTATTTCTTTGTTTATTAATGATGGTGGCTAATTGTTGTTGAGTAAGGTTTGGTTGATGATTTCTATGTTCTTGCTATGAAATGATGGGTATGATAGGCGAAGTGCTCTATTGGTTAATGTTCTGATGATAGCTATTTTTTGATTTAGTGGGTGATGAGAGTTGATATTTAGATAGCGGCCGGACCATGTGGGTTTTCTGTACCAGTTTGTTTTAATTTTGTTGTTCTCGTGTATTAAGGTTAAATCGAGGAACGATATTTGGTTGTTTAATTCTGTTTCATGTGTGAATTTTATTCGGTAGTGATATGTGTTAAAGGTTAGTAAAGTTTGTTGTAGATGTTCTATTGGAATGACTGTAATTATGTCGTCAATGTATCTTTTATAGAAGGGGATTTCGAACTGTAATTTTGATGTGCATGATTTTTCTAAAGCTTGCATGGTTATGTTGGCTAGAACTGGTGCTAAAGGTGATCCCATCGGTAGTCCGTATATTTGTTTATAAAATTTGTTGTTGAATGTGAAGTAAGTGTGGTCGATTATTAGTTCTATGGATTTGATTATTTCATTGTGAGGTATGTCTGTGGTAGCTATTGATGATTTGTGTTTTTTTATATTTGTGATCGCTAAGTTTATAGGTATATTGGTGTATAAAGAAGTTACGTCTAGTGATATGAGTTCATATTTGTCTGGAATGGTAACTGTGTCGATAAAATTTTTAAATGAGAAACTGTCAGAAGTGTAGGAGAATAGTGTTTTGTCCACCAGGGGTTCTATTATTTTAAGGATGAATTTTGATAAATTGTGTGTGGGTGAATTTATACTCGAGACTATTGGTCTGAGAGGTGTGTTTGTTTTATGGATTTTTGGTAAGCCGTACAGTCTTGGTAACGTGTTCTGTGGTTGTAGTTTTTTGAAAGTGATATGACTAATATATTTTTTGTTATGCCAGTCTCGTAGTAAAGTGTTCGTTGCGTTAGTGATTTTTGTGAGTGGGTTTTTGTTTATTTGTTGGTATGTGTCTGTGTCGGTTAGTATATTGTTCATTTTTTCCAAATAGTCTGATTTGTTCATTATAACAGTTGTATTAGTATAATAAGATTCCATGCTGGAAATGGCTATACTAGATGCTAAAGTAATAAATAAGTATATGAGGCATTCCATGCCAAATCGGACACTTTCGGACCTCACCCCCTTCGATTTTTTTTTTTAATTTTTTATGTTTTTAAGACTGATGAAATACGCGTTCAAGAATTTTTTCAGATTTTTTTGACCATCCGTTTCGAAAATATGAATTTTCTTAAAATTCGGGCCCATTTTTTTCAAATGCTCATAACTTTGCGAAATATGGACCAATTTGATCGTTCTTTTTTTCAAAATTTGTGTTTTTGAATGCTCTTTCAAGAAAAAAATATAATTTTTTTCGACATAATTTTTTTCTTTGTTTAATTTTTATTTCAAGGACAAAATATTTTCTATCTCGAAACACGTCACCTTCGATTTTTTTTAAAAAATTCTCAAATAAACTTTGATGCATGTAAGAACTATAAAAAAATTTCCATCGTGGGGAAACTCTTCGTTCTATCTTTTTTCTTTTTTTGAAAATATCCATTCTCTCAAATCGTTTGTTCCGTTTCAATGAAAAATGTTTTTTTTCGAGATGTATGCCCCGTCCGATTTTTTTTGAAAAAATTCTCAAAAATACTTGGATGGATATAAGAACTTTTAAAATTTGTCCGATCGTGGGGAAACGTTTCGTTCTATTTTTTTTCTTTATTCGAAAATATCTATTCTGTCACATGGTATATTCCATTTCAATGGAAAATGTTTTGTATCTCGAAACACGTCACCTTCGATTTTTTTGAAAAAATTCTCAAATAAACTTTGATGCATGTAAGAACAATGAAAAAATTTCCATCGTGGGGAAACTCTTCGTTCTATCTTTTTTCTTTTTTTGAAAATATCCATTCTCTCAAATCGTTTGTTCCGTTTCAATGAAAAATGTTTTTTTTTCGAGATGTATGCCCCGTCCGATTTTTTGGAAAAAATTCTCAAAGAAGATTTGATGCATGTAAGAACTTAACAAATTTGTCCAATCGTCGGGAAACTCTTCGTTCCATTTTTTTTCTTTATTTGAAAATATCTATTCTAACAAATCGTATGTTCCGTTACAACGGAAAATGTTTTTTATCTCAAAACATGTCCCCTTCGATTTTTTTGAAAAAATTCTCAAATAAACTTTGATGCATGTAAGAACTAAAAAAAAATTCCCATCGTGGGGAAACTCTCCGTTCTATTTTTTTTCATTATTCGAAACTATCTATTCTGTCACGGATTCTGTTTGTTTTGGTGGTTAAATTGAAATGGAACATACGATTTGTCAGAATAGATATTTTCGAATAAAGAAAGAAAATAGAACGGAGTGTTTCCCCAAGATGGGAAATTTTTTTAAGTTCTTACATGCATCAAATCTTCTTTGAGAATTTTTTCCAAAAAATCGGACAGGGCATACATCTAAAAAAAAAAACACTTTTCATTGAAACGGAACAAACGATTTGAGAGAATGGTTATTTTCGAAAAAAGAAAAAAAATAGAACGAAGAGTTTCCCCACGATGGAAATTTTTTCATAGTTCTTACATGCATCAAAGTTTATTTGAGAATTTTTTCAAAAAAATCGAAGGTGACGTGTTTCGAGATACAAAACATTTTCCATTGAAATGGAATATACCACGTGACAGAATAGATATTTTCGAATAAAGAAAAAAAATAGAACGAAACGTTTCCCCACGATCGGACAAATTTTAAAAGTTCTTATATCCATCCAAGTATTTTTGAGAATTTTTTCAAAAAAATCGGACGGGGCATACATCTCGAAAAAAAACATTTTTCATTGAAACGGAACAAACGATTTGAGAGAATGGATATTTTCGAAAAAAGAAAAAAGATAGAACGAAGAGTTTCCCCACGATGGAAATTTTTTTATAGTTCTTACATGCATCAAAGTTTATTTGAGAATTTTTTCAAAAAAATCGAAGGTGACGTGTTTCGAGATAGAAAATATTTTGTCCTTGAAATAAAAATTAAACAAAGAAAAAAATTATGTCGAAAAAAATTATATTTTTTTCTTGAAAGAGCATTCAAAAATACAAATTTTGAAAAAAAGAACGATCTGTTTGGTAGAGATGGTAGTGGACTGTATTATTAATTCAAGATGCTAAAAGAAAGGGACAAGAGCCGGATTCGTATAAGGAGTCTGGTGACAGACAAGCTTAAATAACTGGACAAGATGCTGTGTTCTGTACTTTTTATTTCAACAAAAATGATCTGCAATTAAATGTGAACAGTACCTTTTCTATAAGCTGGCGAAGTGCTTGTGAGCTGCTCAATCAGCCACTGCACGAGATTACTAGCTGAGTTTTTCTATTGTAAGAGTACACACGGTGATTAATTCACAATAAATAAATAAATAGATGTACAGTGTGATCTGATAGAAACAGCAACAAAATGAGTTACCAATTGTATTGAATCACTGGTCGCTAAGTGCGGAACCACACAGTCGCCTGCGAACGGTTCAACGAAAAACGTGCTGGTCTTGTCGCTGATCTGTTACAATAATTCCAGCAAATTAACAATGAAAATGATTACACAATTTTGAAGATGAACCTGCCTGTTAATCTGCTGTGATGTTTCTTAAACTCTTAGATGAATTTCTCGCTCTTTCACTCACTACTCTGTTTGCACACGTGTGTACGGTACCAGGAATAGGAAGATAGTGGCCGATCGACCGCGCGGGAAAGATCCTCGTGCCGAATTGATGCGGACGGAAGTACAAGGTTTTTTCTAAGAGCTGTTCGCAAATATGATTTGTCCCTTTGCACGGACAATAGCGCGTCACGCGAGCCGCTGATAGGCGAGCTATTCATCGAGCAGTGTATCGATTGCGATCTAGAGTGGGGCAGTGTCGCCAGGACCTGCCGTCACTCTTTATTCAAATTATCCGTGCCGACAGTGACATATAGCACTACTGCTCTCTTCTGTCGAGCCGCTCTCAATACGCAACATTCCGCCCGCCATCAGCGACAGTGTCGCTGATTTTCTTGAATTGATCTGCTTGAGCTGGTGCAGGCAGAATCGCAAGTTTGGTGATCGGTCTCGTTAATGTTGTTGTGGCCGTCTTGAGCGACACCACACGAGTCAGCCCATCTTTTCCGGGGTGTAACTCAGTGACTCTGGCGAGAGGCCACTTTGTAGGAGGCAGCCTTTCGTCTGTGATCAGTACCAATGATCCAACCTTGATCTCGTGTGATGTTTTACGTGCGAAATTCCTATATATATATTTCTAAATATTCCTTCTGAATATTTCTGTGGAATTTAGCCCTCATTTGGAGATGAGAACGCTCTGCTTGTATAAGATAAGGACGAGGGCCTGGCCTTCGTCAAGACGCAGGTCAACTCTAGCCGTCTCCCTTCCTCCCTCCACTCAGGAGCCTCCTTGTCTTCCACACTTTCCCTCCAAGGAACACTTTCCCGCCAGGAAACAGCGTCCCGCTACGAAGCAGCTTCCCGCCTAGAGATCCTGCAACGCAGCCACCCAACCAGAAACCTTCCCGCTCTATTTTCCTGTAACGTAACTATCCAACCAGAGCAAGTCCCGCTCTATTTTCCTCCCACTTCTCTCAGAAAACACAGTATAAAAACCCCGGTCCTGAAGGACTCGGGGTGCACTCTTACTCAGTATAGTCGCGTTAACGAATCTCTGTCCGAAACCCTATCTGAGAAGTAAGTTGGTTTTCCCATAACCTCTTATTAGTAAAGTGTCTCCAGCAAGATCGGACATTAGTTCCTTTCGAGCAAATCTCCATATCCAAGTCCTCGGCTAGAGAGGGCTACGGCAAAACCAGTCCAGGCCTGATTGAGCATTAACAATTATCGAACATTGAGCCTAACCTCACGGGTTAGTAGTTTATAGTGAATCTTCGTTTATAGTTATTCTGACCAAAGAATATAGTTTATAGTTTTCTTTTGTTTGTATTATTTTTCAACAAAGAATATAGTGTATAGTTTTATATTCAATTGAGTCGATTCAATTTGATAATAGAAACCCGTCCTCCTTACTAACGTTCAAGTACGCGCGCCACAAAGGTTCCTTCCGAACCTTTAATCTTAAATCTACGATAAAGCTAGGGCCCACAGGATCTGCATTTTCGCTACCAGCAGATCCAAACATTTCGAATACCCCGACATCCTCCTTCCCTTTCTCCTACTCCCCACAATTTCGTGCAGTTCAGGGTAACTTACGTTACTCCGGAACACGCGCGACCGTCTATCTGCAGTAGCCACGAGGTCAGCCGAGTAACGATTGTTACCAGGATTCGAGTGCGCGGATAGACACCCAGGGCAGTTGCGGTCAGCAACCGTTTCTAGTCGTCGGTATAGGATTCGTCACTGCCAGGTCGAACTGTGCGAGGTGGTCAGCAGCCGTTTCTAGTCGTCGGTATAGGATTCACCTCCCAGTAAGACCGAAAACACGTGTGCCTCCCGTACAACGTTCCGTTGTCTATCACACGTGGTCACCTCCTCCCTCGCGCTCAGGCGGTCAGCAAACACCTACTCGGTGTTATAGGATTCGTCTGAGGCAGGGGCGCCGCATATCCTTACATCCTTCCTCGTACCACCCTTTCCCATACTTTCGTGCAGTTCAGGGTGACATTACGTTATCCCGGAACATCACGCACGATCGTCAGTCCGCAGTAGCCACGAGGTCAGCCGAGTAACGATTGTTACCAGGATTCTAGTGCGTGGACTGACGCCGAGGGCAGGTGACGGTCAGCAAACGTCCACTCGACGTTATAGGATTCGTCACAGGCCAGGTCGAACTGTGCGGGGCGGTCAGCAACCGTTTCTAGTCGTCGGTATAGGATTCGCCTCCCAGTAAGACCGAAAACACGTGTGTAACCCGAGCGACCCTGAGTCGCTTATCGTACGTGGAATACACTCCCTTTCCCTTTTCCTTTTCCTCTTTACCTAAAAACTCCCCTGACCAGGCCTCATCGGCCGTGCTAGAACGCGGTCGCCGAGCTCAGGCCCGGCGCCACTTCGACCACGACCCGGAGCAGGTCAGGAAAACCCCCCTTTCCCCGTGTGCTGCATAACTGCATCACACCACTCCCCCCTCCCTCTCGTCGGGGCTCGTAACAGATGGATGGTGCCACTTGGATGTTGACAAATGCCTTTGAGGATGTTGAGCTGACCACTTTGACCAGAAGTATTGGAGCCGTTGCTGGATGAATTGCCATCGTGACAACCTTGTTGGTGCAGTGTCAGTAAGCGATGGCTCTGGAACTGTTGCGATTTGTTCTCCAATCAGAAAATGAGCTGGTGTTAGTGCTGACACATCGTCAGGATCATCTGTTAATGGCTCCAATGGTCTGGAATTAAGAACAGCTTCAATTTGTGCAAGTAATGTGATCAGTTCTTCATACGTAAGTGCACTTTCTCCTATTGTTCGGTTCAGATGATGTTTGACAGATTTAACTGCCGCTTCCCATTTTCCTCCCATGTGAGGTGCTGCAGGTGGATTGAATTTCCACGTTGTTCCATTCTCGGTTAGAGAGCAGTGCAGTTTGTTCGATTCTTCGGTTCCCTGGGTGAACAGTTTCTTCAAGGCAGCATCTGCTCCAACGAAGTTTGAGCCGCAGTCACTGTGTAATGTTCTGCAGATGCCCCTTCGCCCTGTGAACCGTCTAAAAGCAGCTAAAAATGAGTCAGTTGAGTAATCACTTACAGCCTCCAGATGCAGAGCCGAAGTGACGAAACACACGAAGATGCACAGCCATCCTTTCTGTTTCTTGGCGCCTTTTCCCTTCCAGGTCTTGATGGTAAGTGGACCACCGTAGTCCACGCCTGAAGTGGAGAACGGTCGGGACGGTGTGATCCGCGCTGGGGGGAGCTGACCCATGAGCTGTTGTGCTCGAATGCCACGGTATCGAGCACATGTAGTGCAGCGAAGAATGTATGATCTTACTGGAGCTCTACCACCAATGATCCAGTATGATCGTCTAATGTAATTCATGGTGAGCTGCGTACCACCATGGAGTGTCTTTTGATGCGCATCTGCTATGATCAGATTCGTAAACCATGTCTCACGTGGGAGGATTGCTGGGTGCACTGTATCAAGTTCCAACTTCGATTGATCGATTCTTCCTCCAACACGAATGATGCCTCGTGTGTCAATGAAGGCAGTCAGTCGATTGAAAGGATGTGATGGTGGTAGCTTGGCCGAGGTGAGCTGTTTGAGTTCAACCTGAAAAAATGCTGCTTGTGTTGCTTTGATCCAAAACACTCTCGCACGTTCTATATCGTGTGGCGCAAGTGGATGCGAGAGTGTTGCCCGTGGCGTCTTCTTGATGATCTGGCTGACTCTGAAGCAAATTGCTGTCACTCTGAGCAGACTCATAAGTGACGAGAAATTGTAAATTATTTCCCAGTGATACTTCTGTTGAGCTGTTGCCACGGTGAGAGAGAGCCCCGGACGCTCTTCTTGCCTAGATTGTGAATCCTGTTCTATTCTTTGTCTCGGCCACAACTCTTCGTCGTTGTGTAACCACTGTGGTCCTGTCCACCACAGTTTATGCTTCTGGAGCTGGGAAATAGTAAGTCCTCTAGAAGCACAGTCGGCTGGATTTTCCTTGCCAGGAACAAACCTCCATACGCTGCTTGGAGTAAGATCTTGAATTGTTGACACTTGGTTCCTGAGATAGTCTTTCCACCGTGAGGGATGTGATTTGATCCAGGTCAATGTCACTAATGAATCGGTCCACAAGAATTTCTTCACGTCATTGATCTCAAGTGTGGTTTGTACATGTCTCATGAGCTTTGCGGCGAGTAGAGCTGCTGTTAATTCCAATCTTGGAATCGACATTGTTTTGAGCGGAGCGACTTTTGATTTTGCACAAACCAATGTGACATTCACTGCACCTCCTGGATCAGTCGTCTTGATGAAGATAGCAGCTGCAATTGCAAGTTGCGATGCATCTGAGAACCCGTGCAGTTCCATCGTTGAATCCGCTGTAGTTCGAATCCAGCGAAGGACTGCAAGATCAGGTACTTGTTCGAGTTCTAATCTGAACGCATTCCACTTTGTCGTAATGTTCGGAGACACTGTATCGTCCCACTTGAGCTTCTCGAGCCATAATTCTTGGAGCAGTTCCTTGTCTCTCACCACAAATGGTGATAAGAATCCAAGAGGATCATATAGTTGAGCAGTTTCTGACAGTATGATTCTCTTTGTCACGTTGGAACTTGTGAGCGGTGGATTTACACAGTGCTTGAAGGTGTCTGTGTAAGGTATCCAAGACAGGCCTCAGATTTTTGTACTGCTATCTTCAAATAGATGCTGTGTGCTCTTTGGTGCTTGGTGATCAGGTTGCTGTGTGAATTCTTTGCTGTTACTGTGCCATTTTGCCAATGGGAACCCGCCCGCCTTGCAAAGGTGGGTTACCTGTTTTGATATTTCGTCAAGCTCTTCATAGTGATCTGCTCCTCCAAATATGTCGTCTACATATCTGCCCTTAATGATCGGGTCAATTGCTAATGGAAATCGATGACCTTCGTCCTCTACCAGTTGAAGAATTGTTCTGATTGCGAGGAATGGAGCTGATCTTGTTCCGTATGTAACGGTGGTTAGATGGTATGGCACTACATTGTGCTGGTCATCGATCCACAATATTCGTTGTAAGTCCCAGTCTTCACGATGTACGTTGATCTGTCGATACATCTGTTTGATATCGGTGGTGAACAGATACTTGAATTTTCTGATCCACAAGAGTACGTCGACAATGTCTTTTTGTACTTTTGCACCTGTGTGTTGGATGTCGTTGAGCGATATCCCTGTTGATGTTGGGCTTGATCCGTTAAACACAACTCTCAGTTTTGTTGTACTACTGTCCTCTCGGACAACACCATGAGGAGGAAGGTAGTATGGTGGTTGAACTGCACCGTGCTCCAACGATTGACTTTGTGAGACCCTCAACCGTCCTGACGCCGAAGCGTCATGTGCTAATGTCATCTCGTCAGATCGCTGAGCAGTAGTGAGCTCATGATGATGAACTGTTGGTGTGAGATCGCTTGGTGCGCGTCTCATGTGTCCCAACTCTTCATACTCCTTCATAAATGTGGTGTACAGTTCACTGTATGAATCATTTACTGAGAGCCGTTTGATGATCCGACGCAAACATCGCTCTGCTGTCAAAGTTGATGATCCGAGCATAGACACAGGTGCTGTGAGCGGTATCCTCACCGTATATCTTCCACTGTTGTCCCGTGAATAAGTTGTTTTAAAATGATCCTCACATGCTTGCTCTTCTGGGTTATACAGGTGTTCCTGTGATGATGGAATTTCTTCTTGAACCCAGAACTTCGTGAGCAGGTCTTGAATGTTTTGGTCTGACTGGTCCATTGACGCACGATATGACCTGTGCGTCAATGATTCACCTTCGGTGATCGGCCCAAGAACTGTCCAACCAAAAATTGTTCGTTGAGCAATAGGCGAGGAGTCATTGTACTTCCGTATTTCTGACATGATCACTTTTCCATATGCATCTGCTCCAATGATGATGTCGATTGGCCTTGGTATGAAGTAGTCAGGATCTGCCAACTGTAGCGAGGTTAGGTGTGGCCAGTCTCTGTGTCCTACTTTAAATGACGGTATATTGTTCGTCAGTTTGACAAGGATGTACGCAACAATTGTGATACACTGCAACGAATGCACTGACTGCAGTTGCAGTGTGGTGACACCTTTTGTTTTCTTGGAGTTTGATCCGTCCGCAATTCCAGTGATGGAAAGTGATGCATGCATACGGGGAAGCCTATGTGTGATGACCAGATGATTTGTAATGAAGGACAATTCTGATCCGGGATCAATGAGCAGTCGAACTGGGCTCTTTGTGATCGGTGTCAACAACAGGACCTGACATGTCGCTAGTAATGTCAATGTGCAGGGCCTTGGAATTGATGAGCAGGGCAATAAGCTTGACGAGCAGCACTTCCCTGTTTTTCAGCAGATGCAACATGGCACTGTGTCTCCCTATTGCGTGGCTGACGCTTGAGCTGGTTTTTGTGCAGGGAAGTGTATCATCGTGTGGTGTTTCCCACCACACGTTCTCCATGTTTTTGTTGATGAACACGCTGCGAGGTTATGGTGCCCCAGACAATTGAAGCACAATCGGTTTTGCACTGCAATCTTGTGCCGTTCACTCGGATGCAGGTCGCTAAACTTGGGGCACAGAACAATGAAATGATCACCGTGACAGTGATCACACGGGTATTTTGTTGAGCCGGACTGTTGTATGGCGGCGTGGACACTGCGCGGTCCTATTGTTCCACGTTCTGAGCACTGGGTCCTTGTTGCACTGCTCTGTGGTGTCGGCATGGCCTCCAATGCCTGAGCTCTAGCTTGTATTAACTTGAGCAGGTCATGGTATGTTGGCCGTTCTGTTGCGCCTTTCTTATTTACTTCCCAGGCTTCCCTAAGAGCTGCTGGGAGACGGCGAGCCACCGCATAAATAATGATCTGAGACCACTCCTCAACGGGTTCTCCGAGCTGTACCAATGCATCAAGGTCTTGCTTCACCTCTGCGAGCAGTCCATTTAGTGCTCTTCCGGTGCGCTGCACTTCTCGTTGGTTGGAGAGCAGTCTGTCCAGGAAGGCCTGCACCAATCGGTCATAATCATTGAATCTATCAAAAATGCGCCGCCAAGCTTTTGTAAAGGCGTCGGACGTCATGGGAGCTCCTGACACTAATCTTGCTGCCTCTCCCTGCAGGCTCATTTTGAGGTATTGGAGCCGCTCCACATTGGTGAGGTCTCCATCTTCGATGATGAGGGAGTTGAATAAGTCCCTGAATTCCGGCCATGCTGTTAACTCTCCTGAGAATGTTGGAATTTTTATTTCCGGTTTGTTGGTTCGGCTCCGTTTAGGGTGAGCGGGTCCACTATCACTGTCCACTCCGTGAGCAGTTCCTTCGAGCTTGATCCGAGCCTCAGCAATCTCCCCTGTTATCTTCAAGTAGGCTCCAAAAGCCTTCTGGAAGGTCCCCTTCGTCATGTAAGGGTGCAGCAGAAAGTTGCTCTTACACGAGGATCCAAGGAGCTCGTGATCTTTGTTATAGGATTCCCAGATCATCTTGGCCTGTGAGTCCTGCATTGTGAGCTGTTATTTTGTCAAGGTGGTGACGTGCAGGTGCTCACTGAGCTGCTCCAACATACTCAGCCTCATTCGCTGAGTTTGCACCCGGAACTCATTCGCCACAGCCTGGCTTTGGCTGGGCGACGGGGATCTTGCCCTTATCTGGGCGCCTGACGCCACTGGCACTTCCAGGAGCTCCTGAGTGGCCTTGTCCTCTTCTTTGAGCTGGTGCGTCACTGGCTCCTTCAACGCCATCGTTGCACAGTCCATACTGCACTGAACTGTTACACTGGACTTGATTTTCTTTGAACTGTACCTGTGAGTAGTGAGTGAGGTAAGCGAGGTGCATATTGATCTAGTCTACGACACACTTGTCACAATTGAAGAGCTTGCCTGACCAGAAATCCGGCTCGAAGGACCAAAAAATGTTTGATAAAGATATCAGTGGACTGTATACTATTTGAGGATGTTAAAGAAAGGGACAAAAGCCGGATTTAGATAAGGAGTCTGGTGACAGGCAAGCAGAAATAATTGGACAAGACACTGTGTTTTGTACTTTTATTGAAAGAATAAGCGCAGTTCAATATGAAAAGTACCTTTTCTCTGCGTTGAGCGAAGTGCTTGTGAGCTGCTCAATCAGCCACTGCACGCGATTACAAGATGATGTTTTCAAGTGTATGAACCACGGATCGCTAACAATGCGAAACCACACGTTCGCCTGCGAACTGCTCGAGGAAAATGTGCTGGTCTTTTCGCTTATCTATTAATCTGCGGTGATGTCTCTTAAACGCTCAGATGAATTTCTCGCTCTCTCACTCACAACTCAATTTGCACACGTGTGTACAGCACCAAGTGTAAGACGATAATGGCCGATCGATTTCGCGGGAAAGATCCTCGTGCGGAATCGATGCGGACGGAAGCACGAAGTTTTTTCTAAGAGCTGTTCGCGAAGATGATTTCTCCCTTTGTGTGGACAATTTCGCGTCACGCGAGCTGTTGATAGGCGAGCTATTCATCGAGCAGTGTATCGATTGCGATTTAGAGTGGGGCAGTGTCGCCAGGACCTGCCGTCTCTCTTTATTCAAATGATCCGTGCCGATAGTGACATATAGTCACTACTGCTCTCTTCTGTCGAGCCGCTGTCAATACGCAACACCTGGGTCTATGAGCAGTCTTACTGGATGAACAGAAAATGGTGTAATGAGCTGTGCTTCTGCTGTTGCCAGTAGTGATCTGTTCCATTGATCGTGCCTGAATTCTGGTTGAGCTGTTTCTGGATCTGGTCTGAAGTGTATTACTCTGTTCTGTTGATCAAATTCGGATTCCTTTTGATCATGATCCCGATCTGTGCTGACTTCTGATGAACTGGACTTTCGAAATGGCACTGATCTGTCTCACTTTTGAGCACGACTTGTGCTCTGATTGTATGATCGGGCCTAAGGTGCTGAGTTGAGACACGGCATGTGTATTGACGTATGGTGCTTCTGATTGCACGTCTTACACGATCTGTTCGACGTGCAATTGGCCAGGTTGTGATGGCCGAAGCAGTTGAAGCACAGCCGGTTGTCTATTACCAGCCTGTACCGTTCTGCCGGCTGAAGCTCCCTGTACTTTCCACAGGTGGCTATAAAATGTGGCCCCTTGCAGCAGTCACAAGGGTATGATGTTGGATCTTGATCGGAGATTGCTGCTACGTACGTTGCCCTTTTTGGCAGGCTCTTAGGTTTCTGTGCCGATCTGTTCTCTTGATCTGATCTATTCTCTACTGCCTCGAGAGCTCGGGCCCGTGAAGTAATGAACTGAATCAAGCTCTCATAGTTCATCGGCTCTTGAACTGAACTACGCTTGACCTCCCATGCCTGTCGCAAGGTGGGGTCCAACCGTCTTGTGATCAAATGTATAATTACATAGTTCCAATGATGCATTGGAACTCCCAGAGCCTGTAGAGCGTCCAGGTTCTCTGTCATTGAACTCACCAACCTGTTAAGATCACGAGCCGTTCTGTTCACAGGCGTGATGTCGGAGTGCAACCGTTCGACATATGACATGATAAGCCTGTGTTTGTCGTTGAACCTTTTGTTGAGTTGGTTCCACGCCGGCATGAATGAATCATTCGACATCGGCACTCGTGAGATCATTTCAGCAGGAGTTCCACTCACACTGCTTTTCAGATAGTTTAGCCTCTCCACATCACTGATCTGGTCGTTGTCGATTACCATCGACTTGAACAAGTCTCTGAACCCTGGCCATGCTGCAAGGTCCCCGTTGAAATGAGGAAGTTTTAGCTCGGGCAAGGCTGTTCTGTGCCTCACCTGATCCGTTCTTGGGGCCATGGTCTGACTTTTCTTGGTGAGATCGGCTCTTATTGTCAGGATGGCTGAATTTATCGCATAGTAGGCCTTCATCGATCGTTCATAATACTTTCCAGTCATGTAGGGGTGACCCAGAAATCCTCTCTTACATGATTCACCCAGCTGATTATGATCCTTGGCAAAGTCAGCCCAGATCGCCTTTGCCTGCTGGGAGATCCCCTCCACTTCTTCCAAGGAAGTGGGTCTTTGGTATTGTAAAGTCTTTTCTAATTCCGTCAGCATGCTGAGCCGTGCCACCTGATTCTGGATCTTGAATTCATTGGGAGCAGACTGTATCAATACCGGTGATGCCGGGCGCGTCTGCTGCTCTACTGCCGGGACCTCAAGTTTGTTCTGTTCTGAACCTGCGTCACTCTCCTTTGGTTCTGAGGACTGCTTGATCTGTTCTTTTTCCATGTATAATGAATGTTAATTAGACGTCTTGTTTGATCTGGTCTTGATAATCTGTGAGGCAACGAGCAGAATGAGTCTCATGTGTGTTATGCACTTGATCTCCCAGATCTGACACTTTACACACATGTTGCACTTGATCATACATTCACTCCCACAGCTGACCAGACATCCGGCTCGAAGGACCAAAAAATGTTTGGTAAAGATGTTAGTGGACTGTATATTATGTGAAGATGTTAAGGAAGGATAATGAGCCGGATTCAGAATAAAGAGTCTGGTGACAGCTGTGGGGAAATGAGTGCACACAATTAAAAAATAAATAAGTTTATAGATCAGTGCTTTAATAAATAGATCATTTCTAGTAATAAATAGATCAGTATTGTTTGTGACTGAACAAGTCGTTAATATTTTTGATTATTTATTGATCATTGATCTGTTTCACAATAAATAAATAATTTGCCTCACCACTTTCTTTTTTGATCATTGCGAGCAGCAAAATTTGTCTCAAATTTACGGTGCAGAAGTTGGTGCTAGCACGTGGCCGTTGCCAGTCGGTTTGAGAGACGGGCGTAAATCGTTTCTCCTCGTTCTGGCTCAGCTCTGATTTTGATCTGGACTTTCTGCTTGTGTCTTTGATGATCTGTTGTGATCTGCCTCTGTATTTTATGCACTTGCCTCACAAGAAAAGGATTATCACAAATTCGCTCGAGCTGCTCAATTAGATCTGCTTGTTGCACCAGTACTTTGAACAGAATGGCCGACTTCCTGTACCCGCTTTCTTCTTGCGAGAAAGAAGGAAGTGGCGTGAACATGTGATTATGTATTGATCGGTGATTTGTCACCGCATTTGGACACGCAAGAGTCATGTCCACTCCTGATTGGCGCGTAACGAATAATAGACTGTCTCCGCGCTATTCATCGATGATCACAGCCGCTCGCGCGTGTGGTATGTTTATGATCCGCGCTTAAAGAGCTGCGGGTAATGCTGCTGCCGCCCGCCATGAACTGTATCAATCCGTAACAGTATGGTTTTGAGTAGCGTAGCCAGTAGATTCGCTGCGCAGAGTTCGAGCCGAGGAATGGTTTGTTTGTTTTTCAATGGCGCTATCCTAGATTTTGCGCACATTAAAGTGGTTTTGGTGTGTCCGTCGTTTCCAGTGGACCACATGGAGAAGCATGCCCCATATGCCTTTTCGCTCGCATCGCAAAAACCATGTAGTTCGTTGTTGGTTGAATGGTGTACTACTAATTTCCTGGGAAAAGCTACTTGATTTAGCAGTGGGAGTTGTGAGATAAAGACTTGCCATTGGCGGTGGATAGATGATGGTACAGATTCATCCCAGTTGAGCTGGAGCCTCCACAATTCCTGTATTATTAGTTTGGTGGAGACGATGATGGGGTTGACCAGTCCCAAAGGGTCGAATACTTTTGCTTTTTCAAAAAAAATGAATCGCTTGGTCACCCTTGTTGTCTGTGGTATGTTTCTGGCTGTGTAAATAATGTGGTCGTGTTCCGAATTCCAGTGGACTCCCAGGATTTTGAGTGTGTGCCCCTCTCCGGACAGAATCTGCAGATTGACGGCGTGGTTGGGTAAGCCTTCCAGAAGATGCGGAGAATTGGCTGCCCATTGGCGGATGTTGAAGCCTCCACATTGTAGTAGTTGTGTGAAGTCGTCTCTTAACTGTAATGCCTCTTGGATGGTGTCTGCTCCGGTCCATAGGTCGTCTACGTAGAGGTCCCTCTTTAGGATGTTGTATGCTCGGGGATACTTGACGGCCTCGTCGTCGGCAAGTTGGTGTAGGCATCGGATGGCGAGAAATGGTGCGGCCGATAGTCCGAAGGTGACCGTACGGAGTTCGTATGTTGAGAGGGTTCCGTCATCTTCGCGCCAAAGGATTCGTTGATACCTGCAGTCCTCCTCTCTGACGAGGACTTGGCGGTACATCTTTTCGATGTCTCCTGTGATGACAAATTCCTGTTGGCGAAACCGCAGGATTAAAGAAAAGATGTCGTCTTGGATTGTTGGACCGATCATCAGAGCATCGTTTAAAGAGATGCCCGAGCTAGATTTTGAAGAGCCATCGAAGACCACGCGAATCTTGGTTGTCAGACTCGAGCGTTTCATGACGGCGTGATGAGGCAAGTAAAAAGCATCGTCCTGATCGTGATCGTCATCGATCAACACTGCGTGTCCGAGCTCCTTATATTCATTTATGACGGCGGTGTATTGTTCCCTCAGTTGCGGTTCGCGGGCAAACCTCCGCTGTGGGGCGTCTAGTCGTTTCAACGCGATGTCTCTACTGACACCGATCCGGGAATGTTTTTCGTTGAAGGGTAAGGCGGTGACGTAACGTCCTTTGCTCTGTCGTTGGATGCTCTTTGAGAAATGTTTCTCGCAGAGCTCTTCTTCCTCGGACATTCTTCGTTGGTGTTGCAGTTCCTCGATTTCCCAGAAGCGTTCGATGTTAGTTTGGAGTCGAGAAACGTTGCATTGTCGTTTTGTCTTCATGGGTGTGTGTTGATTGCGGTCGTAGTTGTCGTCGATGTTGGCGTCGTCGTTATTCGTGTCATCGTTGCTCGTGTCGCCGTTGTTCGTGTCATCGTTGTTGGTGTCGTCGTTGTTAGTGTTGTCGTTGTTAGTATCGTCGTTCTTCGTGTCGTCGTGGGTGATGTTGTCGTTGGTGTTGTTGTCTATGGTCCCGCCGATCACCCAACCGCATTGTGCTTTTTGGAGGAAGAGATCGGGTCCTCCGGGACGTGACAAATCGATTTGTCCGATGGAATAAGTTGACAGTGTTGGTCCTGTTCCCAGTAGCATCTGCACGGTTGCTGGCTTGTCGAACTCCGGATCTGCTAGTACAATGTTCTTTGGAATGTTTGCGGCAGTCCGGTCGACAGGTTCTTCAGGCACTAGATCGGTTATCTCTGGGACGGTGTGAAATGGGAGTGTCCTTTGAAAATTATTCAGACGTGATCTGACGGTGATGTCGGTTTGGTGTGAGGTGTTGGATGTTGTGTTGCCCATGGTGGAGACGTCCATTCGGCATTTACGTAATGGGAGGCGTAAATGTAGAGTCTTTGCAAAATCTTCAGTTACAAAGTTCCCCGTTGCGCAGATGTCGAGTAATGCACGACGTGGAACCTTCTGCTTACCGCGATCGGTGGCGTAAATTTTCGCTGTCGTTATTACGCTGCGTGCTGACTGTTGGTACGTCTTCCTGGTCGTTGTTGTGTCAACCCGAGGTCAGCTATTTTTGGGGCGTTGTCCACGTGCAACATCGTGTGATGACGCCCGTCGCAGATGTGGCAGTTTCTTGATTTGCAGGTCTGAAGTGTGTGACCTGGAGCGAGGCAATTCACGCAGAGCGATGCGTCCTGTGCTCCGCGCGTCCGATCCTGGGGTGTAAGAGCTCTGAGTCTGGGGCATTGGTAGATTTTGTGGTTCTCGGAGCAGATGTGGCAGACTATGGGCTGGCTGACTGCACTTGTGACAAAGGCCAGTCTTTTACTGGTGAAGATCTCCGGTTTTCGTTGAACTGGTGGCGTTTCTCTCCTCAGATCCGTTCGGCTCTCCTTGGTGCATGCTGCGCGTTGCTCGAGGAAATCAAGGAAACTCTCGTAGCTCGGCATCTCTGTGCCCGATGTTGTGCACTCAAATTGAAACGTCAGTTCGTCACTCACCTTCGACGATATCAAACATATGAGGACAGTGTTCCAATGTTCGGTGTGTTCTCCCAGCAAGTTCAGCGACTTCATGTGTGTTCTGAAAGTATCGACTAATCCTTCCAACGCCGCTGGTGTTTCTGCCCTCAGTTTGGGAAAGTCCGTCAAAATGGTCCAGTGGCGTTTCAATATTTTGCGGCTGTCGTCGTATTTTTTGAGCAACAAGTTCCAGGCGTGCCGGTATGCGTCGGGAGTTTCGGCAATTGAGTCGATGACATTGGCGGCGCGTTCGGTGAGTGACGAGATTAGATAGTGAAGTTTGTCGGTGTCGGAGAGCTGTTCGTCTCGGTCTATTATTGAAATAAAACGATTTTTGAACGTAACCCATTTATCATAGTCGGCATTGAAGCTCGGTAGTGCGAGTTGAGGTAGCCTCCTTTGGCTCACGGTGGTTGTAGGTGTCGGTGATGGTGGAGTTGGGATCGGAGATGGTGTTGCGGTGTCTCGGTCCGAGGCCTTCTTGATTTTACGATACATCACCAGGACTCGTTGGTATTCATCGTCGATGCTGGACCGCTCTGCATCGTGGTCTTCGCGTGGGGTTAGGCCTTCAATGGAGTCTTGGATGGACCGAGCAGCGGGATAATGCTCACCGAGCATCTGCATTTTTATTTCGATCTCATCCATGTCCGGGTTGGTCGAATGAGAAGTGAGGTAATTCTTCGTGAAGGTGATACGCCCCTTCTGGTAAGCGCGCTTCTTCTTCAGGCCCATGAGGGTTTCTGAGTTGTCAGTTGACATGTTTGCGTTCTTCTTTCTGTTTCACTGCACTTGTTCACTCACTGTAGCGTGGATACAGATTTTCTTATATTAAGAAAATCCGGCTCGAAGGACCAGTTTTGTTCCGTTGTAAGCGGAACGTCGCACAAGATTTTATACTTGTAGGACTAATTTGCTTGGGAAGGGGAGTTGCGGTTTGAAGGAATAAATATAACTTTGAATAACAATAATATGTTAACAACAAGATATAACAATATGGAAAACTATGGATGCTGCGATGGAGGATTTAGGTATGGTTGTATGTTTTTGGCGGAATGAAATGTTCGATACGATACTGTGAATTACCTCGACACTGTCTCTGCGAAAAACTCCGATGAATACTGACATGTTGGGAGTGTAAGGATGGTTTTAAAGGAACTTCGGTGGTGAGGAGAGGGGATATTGATAGGTGGAAAATTTCGGACGGAAGGAATTGCGTATGGTCAAGGGTGTGGAAGGATAATTAAACTGGCAAGTAAATGAGGAAAAGGATTAGGACGGGTTGCGGAGCGGTTCGAATTGCGATAGGTAAAGTAGGATCGATGGAGAAGAATAGAGGCATGAGGTGTGGATAAGATATTATTGGGGTTCTTTAGGACACTATTTCGGTAATGAGGTGGTTAGGAGTGATTAGGATAGGATGAAAGAAAAATGATATAAATGAAATGAGGCGGGATTGAAAGGAAAGATTACAGGGGTAATATTGTACATTCTGCTTGTGCTATTGTTCTGTTTGGGCCGCAACATGTGTATGTGTTGAGTATGTTTTGGAGGATATGTTTGTCTATGTTGTTTAGTTTCAGCTGGTGTCTGTCGTGTGTATATTGGTCGTCTATTTGTTTATTCTTTATTTGAATGATTATAGGTAGGTGATCGCTTAGTAGTATGTCGGTAGTGATTTTCCATGTTGAGTGTAGTGTGCATCGTGAATGTATGAGTGTTATGTCTGGGGCACTATTTGTGTTGTTATTTGTTATTCTCGTTCTGTGTCCATTATTTAATATGGTGAAAGGTATATTTTGGAGCGTTTTGGATAATGCTTGTCCGTTTCTGTTGGGTTTCATTGAACCCCGTGTATAATGTTGAGCATTAAAATCCCCTATGATTAATATATTAGTTGTTTGTCTAGTGTGTTCCTGTATTGTTTGGAATAGTTCTTCCCATTCTGTGTTTCTGAGGTTCCCATTTGGTCGGATGTAAATAGAAGCTATGTATAATGTTGTGTTTGTTTGTATTATTTTTATTACTGCTATTTCTATGTTGTTATTGTTGATTGTCTGTATCGGGATTGAATATGCTGTGATTGAATTTCTAATGATGAATATGATTCCGCCCCCTATGGTGTTTCTGTCTTGCCTGTATATGCTGTAGTTTGGTATATAGTAAGGTATTTCAGGTTTGAGCCAGGTTTCTGTAATTGCTCCGCCACAAGAGTTGTGGCGGACAGCGGTTTGATTGTTTCCACCGTTTGCTACTGTGTAGCTTATGAACCCTGGAACCTGGACAAAACACTCAAGTACTCTCAGTCTGAATATCTCTTTATTTTCTCTTTATATCACATGTTTCTCCGTATATGGTCTCCGGAAGACTAACTCATTGCCTTCTCTAAGAAGACGCGGGAACTTTGGCCATAGACTATGGCGGTTCGAAGTTCCTAGGATTTACCACGGCGCTGCTCTCCGCAGGGCGCCACATCACTCCCCTCCGAGTGGCTTTTCCACGTTATGATATCGGGAAATAGGAAGTTTTTATTTGTACATTTCATAACTCCGCGTAATAGTAAAGCTACGTATTTACAAGATATAAATTTGGTATAAGGAACTATGACTTAACCTAACTATTTACATGTTAAAACTAGGTATTAAATCTAACAGTCTTTTCGGCTGGGTACGTGCGCAATTGCGGCACTGTTTGCATTTCGGGTTGCGTTTCTAAGAACGCCGGTTTCAATCTTTCGACTGAAATATTGTTATGTTCATATTAGAATTTTACTTTTCTGGCAAGGAATGCACACCCTGGTCCACTCTTTGATGTCGTGATTCATTTTTGGCCATACAAATTTTTCCGCAATCTTTCGATTGGTGCTTCTGGCACTGGGATGTGATAAGTTGTGCACTGCGTTAAATATTTGCCTTCTCAGGGTCTTTGGCACATACGGTCGGATATTGCCTTTATTTACATGACAGTGTAGGGTGCTGTTGGCGTCCCCAATCTGTATCTTATGGAGTGTCCATGTCGGGTTGGTTTCCTGGAGAATGTTCCTCAGTTCCTCATCGGTAGTTTGTTCTCTGATGAGGTTCTGTGTGCTGACAATTGGGGTTAGATCTACTTGGCCGACATTCCTTGAGAATGCGTCTGCGACTGTATTGTCTTCCCCTGTGATGTGGATGATCCTAGTGCTAAACTGACTGATGTAATCCAGATGTCTAAGTTGGCGTGGTGAAACTTTATCGGATTTTTGCTGGAACGCTGTGACTAGAGGTTTATGGACTGTCCGGATTATTAATTGTTGTCCTTCTAAGAGGTGTCTGAAAAACTTAATGCTTTTATATATAGCTAATAACTCCCTGTCGTACGTACTATAATTTGTTTGAGCTTTTTCTAATTTTCTTGAAAAGAAACCCAGCGGTTCCAAGCCTCCTGCTTCCCTCTGTTCTAACACCGCCCCGATTGCCAGGTCCGATGCATCAGTTGTTAGTATTGTATTGTATCATTTTATTGTTCCCTTTCGGGTTACAATCGTTCTTCCTTACCACTACCTTAACCTATTTAACCTATCTTATTCTACTCTATTCTATTTTTCGCCCGCTCGCACGCTTGCCCTCTTCTTCGCCGCTCGCTTCTCGCACGCTTTCCTGTCTCCTCTCTCTCCCGCACTCACCACACTCTCTCTCCCTCTCTCTCATACGCGACTTCCGCTTCCTTCACATTCATTCCATTCCCCCCCTCTTCCCCCCCGCTATTATTACTTTCCTGTCCCTTCCCAATCCGTTCCCTTCGCCTTTCCACTCTTCTTCTCCCTTCCTCTAGTTCTATCAGCCATCTTTCTCCCTCTCCCTTCCCCCCTAGCACCTTCTCGACCATCATCTTCCACTCCCCACTTGCACCTGGCTCCACCTCCCCCCACTCCCTACACCTTTCCCATACATGCTCCCATGACTCCTCCTCCTCTCCGCACATCCTGCATCTCCTCTCCTCCGCATTTCCCCAATACCACCCTTTTCTCATTTCGTTTCCCATCCTCGTTCTCGCTATCCTCCTCTTCCTATCTCCTGACCATTTCTTATTTTCCACATACCCCGGCCTCCCCCGCTTCCTCAGCACCCTGTACCATTCATTCGCTTTCGACTCATCTATTCTTTCTCTCCTCTCCCTCTCTTGCTCCTCCCTATCCCTCCTCTCCAGCTCCTCGTACCTTTCCTCCTTCCCCACCTCCATCCCTCTAGTCTCCCAGAATTCTCTCCTCTCCCTCTCCCACCCCCCTACCCCCTACCTTTTCTTCCTCTCTCCGTCATCTCCTCCCAGCACCTCCTTGTTATCGACTCCCCCTTTCCTTCCCTCAACCTTTCCTCAAATTTCCATCCTCTCCCCCCCATCCTAACCCTCAATTTGTCCCTCCAAATTTCCTCCCTCAACATATACCCCGGTGTTGTTCTCTCCACTCCCATAACCCATCTTAGGTATTTTTCGTGCAGCCCCTCTATGATTTTCCTTTCACCCCACCCCCATATTTCCGCTCCATACCCCATCACCGGCCACACCAATGCGTCGAACAACCACACTCTCCTCGACCAGTCCCTCTCCCACAGCCTTTTGCTATTCCCCACACTTCCCTCATCACCGCCGCGGCCTTTCTCCCTCTTTCTCTAATGTGCGCCTCTTGCCCTCCGTTCCTTTATATCGTATACCCTAAGAATCTATCCTCCTTTACCTCCTCTATCTTTGCCCCCCTCCATCTCCAATCTATCTTCCTCATCCTACCCCCTCCCTCTCTGAACCTCATAATTTTTGTCTTCCTTACGTTCATTTCCACAGCCTTCTCTTCCAGGAACCTTTCTAATCTTGGTAGCATTGACCTCATCCCCTCCTCCTCCTCCGCCAACAGCACAATGTCGTCCGCGTACGACAGGGCATATACCTTTTCCTCTCCTACCCTCACTCCCCCCTACCTCCCTTTTTCCATGTATCCCTCCAAGTCCGACATTAGGATAATAAACAATGTCGGACTCAGAGGGCATCCCTGCCGCAGCCCCCTCGCCAACCAAAATTCCCCTCCCTCTCCCTCCCCACATCTCACCTTACACCTCATTTCTTCCATCAGTTCCTCCGTCTTCACCACCAACCCCTCCCTGATTCCTCTCCTCCTCATTACTTCTACTACCTTCCTCCTATTCACTGAGTCAAACGCTGCTCTTAAGTCCACAAACATCGCTACACACTTCCCTCCCCTTTTTCCTATTTGTCTGTTGGCCAGGTAGTTTAATACATAAATGTTGTCAATTGTCCCCCTCCCCTTTCTGAATCCTACCTGGCCCTCCTCCCAGTTGTTAGTACTAGTTGTGCACCTTGTTTTAGATAGTACAGCAGTGTAGCCTCGGCGATCTGTCTTTTACTTGCCTCGAAGGTTTGTTCCGGACTGGCCGTCGATTTCACTGGTCTTTTGTCTCTTTTTTTGGCTCTTGCTAATAGGGCATTTAGGACTTCCGTTTCCGGAGTGAATGCAGAGTGTGTGGAGAGTGAGCGAGTGAAGTGTAAAAGTGTGAATAGAAAGTAAAAGGAAAAGAGGAGCGGCGCAGAAAGCAGTGGAGTGAGTAGAGGGGAAGAGGGAGCAGAGGGGGAAAAATAGGGAGCTTGGGAGGTGTAGGAGTAGAGGAGATATCAGGGATAGACGGTAGAGGAAAGAGAAGAGAGGTTAGGAGAGAAAACGTGGCAGAAAGAGTGAGACGGAGGAGAGCGACAGCTGGGGACAGAGACAAAAAGGAGGAAGGTAAAGTAGGACAAATCGAAAGAGTCGGTAAGGTAGGGAAGACGAAGAGAGTAAACAGAGAGCAGGATCGGGGAAAGGTGAGAAAAGGAAAGGAAGGTAACCAAGAGGAAATATGGAAAAGGAAAAGAGAAGAGAGAGGAGAGGAAGTGGAAGGAGAAGAATGGATATTCAAAGTGGGGAAAAAAGTTCAAAGATCGCCGCAGAAGATAGGCGGGGGAGTAGAGGTGGATAGGATGGAGAGTTGTAAAGGAGGGACAGAGAGGATGATAGAGGAGATATGGAGGGAAAGCAAAGTTAATAGGGAAAAGATGAATGAAATGAAATAAATGATGAAAGGGATGAAGGCAGAGCTGTTGGGGGAAATAGATGAATTAAGGAAGGAAATGAGAGAAAGGCAGGAAATATGGAAGGAGGAAAATGAAAGTATGCAGGAGGAAATGAGGGAACTAAAGAGAGAGATAGAAAAAATGATGATGGAGGGAGTAGAAAGGAAGGGGGACAAAGGATGGGAGTTTAGGGCAGTAGAGGAAAGGGTCAAAAAAGTAGAAAGGAAAATGGAGATGAAGGACAGACAGGAAAGAAGAAACAACATAGTAATTAAAGGAATGAAGAAAGGTATAGGAAAAGGGGAAGAGGAGGTAGAGGAGATACTGAATGAAATTGGAACAAAAAAAGAGGTAGAAGAGATAAGGGAGCTAGTAAAAGGGGGGAAAGGCGGGGAAGGAAGCGGGATACTAGTCAAACTAAGAAACAGAGAGTAGAAGACAGAGGTTATGAGAGGGAGGGGAAAGGTAAGGGAAAAAGGGATTAGAATAGAGGACGACCTTACATGGGGAGAAAGAAAAATGAGATGGAGGGTAGAAGAGAGAGCGTGGGAAGAAAGAAAGAAAGGAAGGAGAGTGTGGGTAGGATACGGAAAATTGCAGATTGACGGAAAGTGGTGGAGATGGGAAGAGGAGGAGGAAAGATGGAGAGAGTTAGGGGAGATAACGAAAGAAAAGGGGAGTGCGGGGGAAGGGGAGGAAGAAAGGGGGAAGACGGGGAGATAAAAAAGGGCAGAGAGGGGCGGGAGAGTAAGAAGAGGGCAGGGGTGGGAGAATTAGAATTAGAAGGAGAGATAAAGAGAAGACAGAGAAGGGAAGAAATAAGATGGCTGGGACAAAGGAGAAGGGAAAGATTAAAAGAGAGAGAGGGAGATGTGGGGGGGAGGGGGGGAAGTAGAAAGAGAGGCATAGTAAGAGATAAGGAGGAAGAGGAGGTGAGGAGAGAAAGAAAAGGGAGAGAGGGAGAGGAGAGGGAGGGAGGGGGGTAAGATGGAAGAGAGAGAGGTGTAGAAAGCAGCGTTTTGGAATGTGGCGGGGGTGGGGACGAAAGATAGGGAATTTTGGGAGGGTCTTAAGGAGTGGGATGTAGTAATACTAATAGAAACATGGATAGAAGAAAAACGTTGGAAAAGGGTTAAAGGAAATTTACCAAAGGAATTCAATTGGGAGGTACAGTTTGCAAGGAGGGAAAATACAAAGGGATGAGCAATAGGGGGAATGCTGAGAGGGGTCAGAAGGGGATTATTGTGGGAAGAATAGGAGGATAAGGAGAGCAATAGGGAAGGGATAATGAATTGTAGGGTGAAGTTAGGGAAGGACGTATGGAGGATAGTAGGAGTATACGTGAATAAGGACATGGAGGAGAAGCTGAGAGAATTGGATAAATGGATGGAGAAGGAAAGGGAGGGAGAGAAGGTTCTAATTGGGGGGGATTTTAATGCGAGAACGGGGGAGGAAGGGGGATGTGGACAGAAGGGGAACGGAAAGGAAAGGAACAAGAGAAAAGGAAGTCAAAGGATAAAATGGTAAATGGGGAGAGGCTAAAGTTACTGAGATGGTTAGAGCAGAATGGGGGGGGGGGGGGGGCGATATGCAATGGGGGGATGGAAGAGGACTGGGAAGGGGAATGGACATATACGGGAAGGGGAAGGGCGACAGTGATAGATTACATCATAGGGGATAGGGATGTAAGGGAGGGACTAACAGGAATAGAAGTGGAGAGTAAGGTGGATTCAGATCACCAGCCGGTAGTGGCTTGGATAAGAGGAAGGGGGGAAGGGGAGACAAGAAAGGGCAAGGGAGGGAAGCTAAGGAGAAGAGGGGAGTAGGATGGGGAGGGGAGGAGGGTTTTTGATAAGAGGGTAGGGGAAAAAAGGAAGGAGAAGAGGGGGGTGAATGAGTACTTGGAGGAGGTGGAAAGAAGGATAAGGGAGGTTATAAAAGAGAAGAGGGAAGGAGGCAGGAAAAAAGAGGCAGAGAGGAAAAGAGGGTGGTGGGACGAGGAATGTAGGTGGGAGAAGAAGGGGGTAAGGAAGGAATTGAGGAGATGGAGGAGAGGGGGGGGGGAGGGGACAGAATATACAGAAAAGAAGAGGAAATATAACGAGATGTGCGAACGAAAGAAAGGGGAGGAGAGGGAAAGATGGATAAGAGAGGCAGGGGAGGCGAGAACGGAGGGGGAAGTGTGGGTGGTTATAAAGGGGGGGTAGGAATAAATCGAAAGGGGTGCATGAAGGAATAGGGAGGGAGGAATGGGAGGAGTACTTTATGGGGTTGTTAGGAGGAGTAAAAGAGAGGGTAGTGATAGGGAGGGAGGGGAGGAGAAGGGAACGGAAGGATACGGAAGAGGAAATAGGATGGGAAGAATGGGAAAGGTTAACTGATAAGTTGAAGGATGGCAAGGCCAATAGGGTTGGACGGAGTTCCGAATGAGGTGTGGAAGTATGGGGGAGAGAGAATAAGGAGGGAAGGATGGGAATTGTGCAGGAGAGTGTGGGAAGGGGAGGGATGGCCGGAGGGATGGAAAATAGGAGAGATTGTACCGATTGTGAAAAAGGGAGAAGGATGGAAGATGGAGGAGTACAGGGGGGTAACAATAATGCCATCGCTATATAGGATATATACGGCCATCTTGGCGGGGAGGCTGAGGGAAGAAGTGGAGCAGAAGGGGGTATTAGGGGAGGGACATGTGGGATTCAGGAAGGGGAGAGGCACGGTAGACAACATTTTCACCCTAAATTACCTGGCCAACAGGCAGTTGGGAAAGAAAGGGGGAAAATGCGTGGTGCTGTTTGTAGATCTGAAGGCAGCTTTTGATTCGGTAAACAGGAAGACAGTGATAGGGACGATGAGAGAAAGGGGGATAAGGGAGGGTGGTAAATTATATGGTATTCTGAAAGACTGGATTAAGATAAAAAAATCTATAATCAAAAGTCATCACCAGAGGAAATTTCTTATCAAATGTAGGAAAACTCACATTTTACCACAACACTTGGATAGAAGCAAAATCTCAAAATTAAAATTTTGTAACTACAAATCGTTTCAATCATATAAAAGAACAATTACAAACACACTATGGAAAATTCTTTCTATAGAAATTACAGATTTATTCTCAAAGATACATAGACTAAAACACAAAATATCATTCATAACACAACAAATACACAAAAAACTTCCAAACCACACGAAAAAATTATTTTTCAACACACAAATCAAAAAATTAAACAAATTTAATTTTAAAATAAAAAACATTCACATCAATAAATTCCGAATCTATCTATCTATATAAATATATAAGTGTGAAATATCCGGAAATTCGGTTAGACCACTTCCCGATGGGCTAGCGACATAATTTTTTTTTTATCAGCGAGATCTTGCTTTCAAACTAACCGAACCGGTCCAAAAAGTTCCAAAAGTTTACTCCTAATTAGTTTAAACATCGTCGGAACGGCAAAATTTAATTACCGGATGTTCGAGATTTGGTACTTCCACAAGTGCTAGCGACTTGAAATTTAGTCCCCTACTAGCTCTTCTCTTCAAACAAAACGGAAAGTTCGAAAAAGTTGAAAAAGTTGACTCCTTCATTGTTAAACAAACAATTAACGAAAATGGCCAAAAAGATCTCCCACTTCCCGACATGCTAGAGATTTCGTTCTTACGGCATTCTTTTGGACTTGCTCCCGACATACCAAAATAATTATGAAACATTGTAAAAGTTTATTGCTAATTGTTTAAACAATTTTTTTTTTACATTTTGCAGCGTCGGCGATTTAAATTTGATCTCTATTCATAGTCTTTTCACTAATGTATCCAAAACCGTTTTTGGAAGTTGGAAAAGTTGACTCCTTCAGTGTTAAAACAATTAACGAAAATAGCAAAAAAGATCTCCCACTTCCCGACATGCTAGAGATTTCGTTCTTACAGCATTCTTTTGGACTTGCTCCCGACACACCAAAATAATTATGAAACGTTGTAAAAGTTTATTGCTAAATGTTTAAACAATTATTTTCTTTACATTTTGCAACGTCGGCGATTTAAATTTGATCATTATTCATAGTCTTTTCACTAATGTATCCAAAACCGTTTTTGGAAGTTGGAAAAGTTGACTCCTTCATTGTTAAAACAATTGACAAAAATAGCAAAAATGATCTCCCACTTCCCGACATGCTAGAGATTTCGTTCTTACGGCATTCTTTTGGACTTGCTCCCGACATACCAAAATAATTATGAAACATTGTAAAAGTTTATTGCTAATTGTTTAAACAATTATTTTTTTTACAGTTTGCAACGTCGGCGATTTAAATTTGATCTCTATTCGTAGTCTTTTCACTAATGTATCCAAAACCGTTTTTGGAAGTTGGAAAAGTTAACTCCTTCATTGTTAAAAAAATCAACAAAAATAGCCAAATTGATCGCCCACTTCCCAATATTGTAAGGAGAAGCGAGCGACCGGCGGCAAGAACAAGAGAGCGCAGCGCATGGGGCGCGATCCGCGGCGTGACGATGGGCGCCGCGGGCACAGGGGAGGACCCGGAGATTTTTAGCTGGTTCCATTTTACCCGAAAATTCTGCTGAGCAACCCAAATTTCTCCAACTGTATTTTGTCGAAGACAATGCAGTCGAAGCCAATTTGAGGTGCAAAAACTTTCCCAATTTGGATTAAAATATTTGTACGATCTGGGCACAGTGAGGTAGCCAGCTGTCCCGATCTATCTCTGTGTTCCGTCCCGAATGGAACGGTGCGCGTGTGATCGGTGGACCAATACTGATAAACCAAATATGGAGCAAACCAAATACCCACAGCGGGGTATTAACAATTTATTGACCAAACGTAGCAGAAGCGATACAACCAATGATGATGTATGTAATTAAACCAATGACCAAGATCCGTAGACCAGATAAACCAGTGACGCGTACTGCGTGAATCGCGACCGAAAGAGACTGAGTTCGGTGCGAGAGAAATAGCGCCGGTGCACGTACGAAGCGACGCGGCACGCGAGCAACTATTCCCTAGTAGCACAAAATATTAAATAGATATGTATCTGATATTAAAAAGATATTCAATGTCTTTTTAATATTTAAATATGTAACAAATATTTATTTTATATTTAAAAACAAATATTTTTTTACAAATGTTTATTCAATATTCATTTCAGATTTAAAACGAAATATTTTTTTACAAATGTTTACTGAACATTTATTTGAGATCTAAAAAGAAATATTTTGTTACAAATGTTTATTCAATATTCATTTCAGATTTAAAACGAAATATTTTTTTACAAATGTTTACTAAATATTTATTTTAGATGTAAAAAGAAATATTTTTTTACAAATATTTATTTAATATACATTTTAGATTCAAAACGAAACATTTTTTTACAAATGTTTATTTAATATTTATTTTAGATTTAAAACGAAATATTTTTTTACGATAGTTTACTAAACATTTAAGTATTTGAGATCTAAAAAGAAATATTTTTTACAAAAGATTATTTAATATTTATCTTAGATTCGAAAAGAAATATTTTTTACAAATGTTTATTCAATATTTATCTTAGATTCGAAAAGAAATATTTTTTTACAAATATTTATTTAATATACATTTTAGATTTAAAACGAAACATTTTTTTACAAATGTTTACTAAACATTTAAGTATTTGAGATCTAAAAAGAAATATTTTTTACAAATATCATACCCAACTAAATTATTAATTAAAAGGTTTAAAGGACATTTTTCCCGAATATAAAATTCCAGGTGATTCTCGTACTTTATTAAAAACTGAGCGATCATCTCGTATTGTATCGTGTTTAAGTAAAAATAAAACGGCAGCACAACTTAAATATTTTGGCATAAAGAAGCACATAATAACTTTATTACAAGCAGAAGATGTATTTCTAGAACTGAAAGAAAGTTTTACAATAAAATTAATTCTTAATATTGACGGTATCCCAATTTCAAAGAATTCGAACAAACAATTTTGGCCTATTTTATGCAAATTAGTTTTAAATAATTATATTGTATCTCCCTTTTCGATCGCAATTTTTTACGCCGATGCAAAACCGGATTCGTTGCCTGATTACTTGGATGAATGTACGCGCGAATTGTACGATGTTTTGAAAAATAGAATTTTCTGCAATAATATTACATTCAAAGTCCTTATAATTTGCTTCACATGCGATGTACCCGCGAGAGCTTTTGTAAAAAATATTAAACGACACACAAGTTTACACGGTTGCAAAAGATGCACAGAACAAGGTACATTGTATAGTCACCGAATTATACATGAAAACCATAATTAATGCTGGTGCACGAACACATTGTGATTTTGAGAATTTTATTGATATAAATCATCATAAAAATGAGCATAGAACTCCAATATTAAATATAAGTCAATTAAATGTAATAGAACATTTTGCTCTTGATTATATGCATCTGTGCTGTTTATGAGTAATGAAGAAACTACTTCATTACTGAAATAAGAAACTTGTGAAATATCTTGTGATATATCTATGATTGATATATCTATATAAGTAACTTTGTGAAATATCTGCTTTCATTCTTGTGGTAATTTTTTAACACGTTCGCCGCCAGGTCAGGCATCGACGACGCGCTCGGCAGTCAGCGCGTTAAATGTGACGGTGCAAAAATACCCTGTAAATTTTTATCCGTTGAGTTGCGCCTCATATATTATTGGACAAAAAGTGCTTGTATTCAAGTGTTCTACCACCCCTAAATTTTCTCTCTCAAATTCTGGCTCACCCTGTATGTAGCAAGGTGCCCCCCCTCCCCCATTTTGTTCCATTGCTTCTTCAAACGCTCTAAGAAAATCATGTACTTTGTCGTCCCGTGATATCCACTTTAAAAGAATTTCAAAAGTGAAACCTATTATATGATCTTCATCTATGACAAGAGAATAAATGTTTTTTTTATGTTCAGCAATCCTAGTCTTAAGCTGGCAAATAGCTTAATTCGTGTGGCAAAGAAGCGCAGTACAAGCGGGGAAACCGATAAATGACGTGTGATTGTTGTGCAATTGGAAGCAAATCTTTGATTTTCGGGAAAACTCGGGATTTTTTGCAGAACATAAATGTTAAATTTGGTGAGGGGTCGCCGGATATCGTGTGATAGCCCAGGAACGTACGAGAAAGAGGCAATATTGAATCTATTAAAGGCTCTCTCTTTTACAACGTCAACATTTTATCTACTAATACTGTCTTCATAGAATTATAAACGTATGATTCAGTTACTTTAATCTACCAGCTGTTCGGATTGTGATTGTAATTATCTGACCAATTAATATTAAGGTTTAAGTGACCCCTCTAACAATAGGTCCCTTTAGCGCAGCAGGAAAACGCAGTACGCACCAACAGCGGGATCCCGAGTTCAAATCCCGTCAAGTGTAAAAAAATTTTCAGTTGTGTAACATGGCCAGGTCATGTACAACGGCTGAATCAATTAACAACATAATGTTCGCAAATAGTGAATAATTCCCTGCTTTCAAATTTTCTTATTTTTTTAAAATTCAAATAATATTCAATGTTATTTGAATATTAAATACATATTTTTTAAATATCTAATCAATATTATTTGAATATCTATTTTATATGTTCTGAATATCTGTTTTATATGTGTTGAATATCTGTTCTATATTCTCCGAATATCAAGATCTAATATTTTCTGAATATTAAAAAGTGTCGCCAAAAAAATATTTTTTTAATATTCGAAAAAAATATTGTACTAATATTTTTGTGCTATATGAATTCATATATCTATTTTATATGTTTTGAATATTTATTTTATATGTTTTGAATATCTGTTTTATATGTTTTGAATATCTATTTTATATGTTCTGAATATCTGTTTTATATGTGTTGAATATCTATTCTATATTCTCCGAATATCCAGATCTAATATTTTCTGAATATTAAAAAGTGTCGCCAAAAAAATATTTTTTTAATATTCGAAAAAAATATTAAACCAATATTTTTGTGCTACTAGGGTTATGACTATGACCGTATTGAAGCGCGGTCAAGCCGACAAGAGACTGCAGAGAGTCCGAGTGAGAGACAGTCCGCGACTGCGATTGAGAGACCGCGTGACAGAGAGAGAGCGCACCGAAACCGCGACGCATTGATATAAGCATCACACCGACGAGGGAGTGAAGTAGCGGGGGCGCAGGAGCACCCGAGATTGGTGGATCGAAGTCGCGATCGCGCGATCGGAGCGGCGCTGCGAGGTCATTGGCTTAATCGTCGTATTTCGGCGCGACAGGTGCGCGATGATGTATAGCGCCGCCGCGCAGGCGCACGCACGCTGGTCCTAGGTCAACATCAGGGCCGCAGGACCGCGATCGGAGGGCCTTGGCGCAGGGCCGCACGCAGATTACATAAGTTTAGACAATATTGTTACGGAGTTGCAAGAAATGTTGCATTCTGAAAGTAAGTATATTAGAAGTTTTAAAACCACGTTGGAAAATGAAATTCATAATTCGGATAATAATTTCAAAGTTGTCATTCATGCGGATAATAAGCCACCTAATACGCACAGAGGTTGTTTTAATGTGCCCGTTCACGAGGCTGTTGTAATAGTAGGACAAGAATTTGAAAAACGTGACATTATTTTACATGCGATTTGTGAATTTTAAACATCCAGAATAATCCGATCCATACTTCGACCAGATAGTTGCATTAGTATGTTGATCTGTCTGGAATAGTAAAATAATAATCGCGATTTGTGAAACTTAAACATCCAGAATAATCCGATCCATACTGCAATCAAGTAGTTGCATTAGTATGTCGATCTGTCTGAAGGAGTAAAATAATAATCGCGATTTGTGAAACTTAAACATCCAGAATAATCCGATCCATACTGCAATCAAGTAGTTGCATTAGTATGTTGATCTGTCTGGAATAGTAAAATAATAATCGCGATTTGTGAAACTTAAACATCCAGAATAATCCGATCCATACTTAAATCAAGTAGTTGCATTAGTATGTCGATCTGTCTGGAACAGTAAAATAATAATCGCGGTTTGTGGAACTTAAAACATGCAGAATAATCCGATTCATACTGCAATCAAGAAGTTGCTTTAGTATGTCGATCTGTCTGAAGGAGTAAAATAATAATCGCCATTTGTGAAATTGAAACATCTAGAATAATCGGATCCATACTTCAATTCGGTAATTGGATTAGTATTGTCATGGATATGTAGCCTACTGGGGAAATCACCATGCCAAAAAAAAGATATAACGCATCCAATAGCAAGACCTCATGGGTGATGTGGAACGTTGCTACACCGCGGAAAGGCTAACTCAGGGTCCGCTCTATATAAAATAGCCGCACTGTATACGTCCCGACTGAAAAACGTTGTCCGGATCAATTTTGTCGCTTATAATTAAAATATATTTACATGACGCACTGCGTACGATGCCCAGGCAACGCCTGATAAATCTTCTATTTACGTCTAAACTTGAACACCCGAAAATACTACAAAGGCGAGATACACATGTCTGAAAGTTATCGATATGGTGTTCGTTCGCGTAAGAGTTTCTGGTGTAATTTCCATGCCTGTTGCTAAAGCCCTCTTATCTGGGTGTCTAAAAGACGTTGCCCACTCCGTGGCCGGATCCTTTTCCACGAACCGTTAACTCGCCGCGCGGACAAAGAGGCATCGATACCGTCGGTCCGTCAGCCACGTATCCGGCTCATCATAATAAACTATGCATCCCTTCGCGACCCAGCAGTAAGGTGTCAGACCCCTTGCCGTCGCCGAGGGTGCAAAACACCAGCGAACTTCCAAATAACGCCGCAGTCCTCTATGGAGTGGTAACAGTCGTCACTCAATTAACTGAACATATCTGGCCTCTGAACCTTATATGTGTGTCCTCCCTCTTTCTCTACGGTGACGCTTACACACATGTTTGTTTATGTAGATGTATGTAAGCGTATTTACATGTATGTATGTACGTATGTACATTTGGGTTGGATATACATGTGTACGAGCTTTGCATATAAAGAAGAAATGCCACCGAACACGGTCTAAAAGTACCCGGCCAAGACACCATAGGCCTTTTCTTTAGAGCATAGCCATTGATAGACCACTAAAGGGACAAGGGCAATAAAATTTTACCACATCGGCCGACGAGAAGAAAGTGCAATAAATAATGCAGGTAGAGAAAAGGCTATAAATCTAAATACTATAGCCTCGATGGTAAACGCGATGATTACATAGCAGAATTACAAAACAGCAGAATTTTCGGCCACATCCATACACGTCTGTGGAACAACCGAAATAAGCCTTGATTAATGTAACGGAAGTTAAATATTTACACAAACAATAATGAATGACAGTTACTATTCCATTATTCACTACTAAACGAAAATTAATAGAAAAAAAACCTATAATGCATGTCTCGAGTCATAAACACCGTTGATTTCAAATTACTACCGCTTGAAATTGCAAAATACATATAAAAAGCACCGCATTTTTCACCCGAGCAACGCCGGGTAATTTTTCTAGTGTTAAAGTAATTTAGAATTGAAACAAGAAAAATTTTTTTATAAAATGTGAAATATAATAATATTCAATAATGAGCAATGAGAATAATTTTTAATTATAATAAAGAATATGTAAATGACGTTAAAAAGAAAACAAAAAATTGTATATATGAGGCATTCCATGCCAAATCGGACACTTTCGGACCTCACCCCCTTCGATTTTTTTTTAAATTTTTTATGTTTTTAAGACTGATGAAATACGCGTTCAAGAATTTTTTCAGATTTTTTTGACCATCCGTTTCGAAAATATGAATTTTCTTAAAATTCGGGCTCATTTTTTTCAAATGCTCATAACTTTGCGAAATATAGACCAATTTGATCGTTCTTTTTTTCAAAATTTGTGTTTTTGAATGCTCTTTCAAGAAAAAAATATAATTTTTTTCGACATAATTTTTTTCTTTGTTTAATTTTTATTTCAAGGACAAAATATTTTCTATCTCGAAACACGTCACCTTCGATTTTTTTGAAAAAATTCTCAAATAAACTTTGATGCATGTAAGAACTATAAAAAAATTTCCATCGTGGGGAAACTCTTCGTTCTATCTTTTTTCTTTTTTTGAAAATATCCATTCTCTCAAATCGTTTGTTCCGTTTCAATGAAAAATGTTTTTTTTCGAGATGTATGCCCCGTCCGATTTTTTTGAAAAAATAAAGAAAAAAAACAGAATGAGGAGTTTGCCCACGATCGGACAATTTTTAAAAGTTCTTGTATCCATCCAAGCTTCTTTGAGAATTTTTTCAAAAAAATCTATTGGGGGCGTGTTTTGAGATAAAAAACATTTTTCATTGAAACGGAACGTACGACCTGATAGAACAGATTCTTTCGAACAAGGAAAAAAAATAGAACGAAGAGTTTGCCCACGATCGGACAATTTTTTAAAGTTGTTATATCCATCCAAGCTTATTTGAGAGTTTTTTCAAAAAAATCGATCGGGGCGCGTTTTGAGATAAAAAATATTTTGTGCTTTAAAGTAAAAATAAACAATAAAAAAAAATTTTTTGTTTAAAATCATATTTTTTTCTTGAGAGATCATTCAAAAACACAAATTTTGAAAAAAAGAACGATCCAATTGGTGCATTTTTCACAAAGTTATGAGCATCTGAAAAAAAAGAGCCCAAATTTTAAGAAAATTCATATTTCCAAAACGGACCGACAAAAAATTCTGAAAAAATTCATGAACGCGTTTTTGATCAACCTTAAAAACATATAAAATTTAAAAAAAAATCGAAGGGGGTGAGGTCGGAAAGTGTCCGATTTGGCATGGAATGCCTCATATATATCTGACTAACCTGGTCAGAATCTCCAGACGTTTCGACGCACTGCGCGTCCTCTTCAAGGGATACGAAAACAATAAGGTGTTTGGCCAGTTAGTCATATTGCATGGACACGTTTCTATATATGATATGTAGTGGGGACCGGCTTTCAAGTGGGGATTTTACATGACGTTGAGCGTATGTGGTTCGTCAATAATTACTCCCTCCTAAAGACGTTAATTACGGGGAGATGGAACCACTCTTAGCTGCTATGTGACGGTGATTTTTTAAAAAAATAGGGGTGGGGGTTACCTGTATGTTTCAGAAATAAAGTTTGAAGGTATATATAAATATGTAATCAATGTTGACTCTAAATAACTATTGAACGAAATGTTATATTATATAATCTTTATTCTGTTCCCTAAAAGGGTTACAGCTCCTTCCAACTTCCATCATACATAACCTTATAACTACTTACAAAACTACTTAAACCTAACTTAGCCTACTTACACTATATACATCTATTTACAAACTGCCTCTCTCTCACACCCGCTCGTCCACCTCCTCCGCCGCTCCTCGCTCGCTCTCTCGCACGCTCGCATGTCCGCTCGCACGCTCGCATGTCCGCTCGCACGCTCGCACGCCCGCTCTCCCGCACGCTCGCACGCTCGCACGCCCGCACGCTCGCACACACGCCGCTCCCCTCCCCCCCTGGCTCGCTCACCCTCCACCCACCTCGCTCGCTCGCTCCCCCCTCCACCCCCATGCTCGCTCTCCCCCCAGCACTCACGCTCACCCCCGCGCTCGCCCGCTCCCCCCCCCACCCCGCCCGCGCCCCCCGGGACCCCCGTTTCCACTCTCACTCTCCCCACCATTCATCCAACCATCCATACGTACACTCACTCCCCCATTCACCCCCCCCTCCACCTCCGCCCATCTCCTCTCCACCTCTCTAAACAACTCTTCCCCCCCCCCCCCCCCCCCCCAACACCCAGCTCCTCGCCTCCTGCCACCCCTCCTCCACACCACCCCTCACGCACACCTCCCATAGGTGTTTCAGTGTTTCCCTCCCCCCCCCTACACAGCCTACACAGCCTCTCCTCTTCCCCCATCCAATACCTTCCCCCCCTCAGCCCACTCCCCAGCCTGAACCTCACCACTCTCCTCCACCTTTCCTCCCCCCAGCCCTTCTTCAAATATTCCGGCACTCCTCCGACTTTGCACCCTCCATATTCCTGGTTCGACTGCGACTATCCTATCTTCTCCCACCTGTCCCTCTCCTGCTCTGCTTTTTCCCACCTTACTATCTCCTCCCCTCTTATCTCCCTCGCCCCCCTCTCCAACCCCCATCCCATTCTCTCCCAGAAGGCTCTCCTCTCCCCCTCCCACCCCCTCCCCCCCTCCAAACGCCCCATCCTATTCCTAATCTCCCTCAAGCACGCCTGCGCTATCACCTCTCCACCTCCCTCCTCCACCCTCCTCTCATATCCACACGCCCTCAGCGCCATCCTTCCCCTCAACATCTCCCTCTGTAGTTCCTCTCTCAACAAATACCCCGGAGTGCATCTTTCTACCCCCATAACCCACCTCAAATACCTCTCCTGTAGAGCCTCCACCTTCTCCCTCTCTCTCCACCCCCACACCTCCACCCCATAACTCACCACCGGCCAGATTAACCTGTCGAACATCCACAACCTTCTTCCCCAGTCTCCCCCGAAAATCCTCTTCCCCAGTCCCCACACCTGTCCCATTACCGCCGCCCCCTTTCTTACTCTTTCCTCCACCTGCTCGTCCTGCCTCCCGTCCCTCCTCATCAAATACCCCAAATACCTAAACCTTCCTACTTCCTCAATTTCCCTTCCCGCCCACCTCCAACTCACCTTCTTCCATCTACCTCCCCCCTCCCTACACCTCATGATCTTCGACTTCTCTACATTCACCGTTAGCCTTTTCTTTTCAAAATATCTCTCTAAACCTGCCATCACGGCCCTCATCCCCCCCTCGTCCTCCGCCAACACCGCCACGTCGTCGGCATACGCCAACGACCTCACTACATAGCCCCCAACTCGCACCCCTCCCCAACCCCCCCTCTCCAGCTCCTCATCCATATCCGCCAGCATTAGGGTAAAAAGACAGGGGCTAATAGGACACCCCTGTCTCACCCCCCTGGCCGTCCAGAATCCCTCGCTCTGCTCCCCTCTCACCCTCACCCTGCACCTCGCCTCCTCCAACAACTCCCTACACCTCACCACAAGCCCTTCCCTCACCCCCCTCTCTCTCAAACTCCTCACCAATACCTCCCTGTCCACCGAGTCAAAGGCCGCCTTCAGGTCCAGGAAGAGCACAACCAGCTTGTTCCCCTTTCTTCTTATCTGTCTGTTGACCAGGTAGTTCAAGATGAATACCTGGTCAACACATCCTCTGCCCTTCCTGAACCCTGCCTGACTCGGCGGCAGGAGGTGCTTGCTCTCCACTTCCTTCCTCAATCTCTCTGCCAACACAGCCGCGTACACCTTGTACGCGGTCTGCGTCAGCGCCACCCCCCTGTAGTCCCCCACCACTCTCCCCTGACCCTTCTTCCTAATGGGCACAATCACCCCCTCCCTCCAGCCCTCTGGCCACCCCTCCCCTCTCCACACTCTATTGCAGATCTCCCTCAACCATTCCCTTACCTCCTCCCCCCCATACTTCCACACCTCATTCCTTATCCCGTCCCCTCCCGGCGCCTTACCATCCCTTAAACCCTTTATCACCCTGTCCAACTCCTCCTTCCCTATCTCCTCCTCCTCATCCCCTATCCTTTCCCCCCCTCCCCCCAGCCTCACTCTCCATTCCACCCCTCCTAACAGCCCCTTAAAATACTCCTCCCATTCCCTCATTTCAATCCCCTCGTCCACTCCCCCTCTTTTCCTCCTTCCCACATTTATCACCTTCCACGCCTGCCCCTCCGTCTTCACCTCCTCCACCATCTTCTCCCATCTTTCCCTTTCTTTTTTCTTTTTCCCCTCGCATAGCTCCCTATATTACTTCCTACATATCCTGTACCTCTCCCCCTCCCCGCCCTCCCCCTTCCATCTCCTCAGCTCCGTTCTCAGCCTCCTCTTACTCTCCCTACATTCATCATCCCACCACCCCCCAGCTCCCATCTTTCTCCCACCCTCCTCCATCTCTCGCAGCACCCTCCTCACCCTTTCCTCCAGCCTCCCCCATTCCTCCTGCACGCCCCTCCCCTCCCTCTCCCCCATCCCGAACCTCCTCTCAAATTCCTCCCCTCCCCCGGGCCTCCATGCCCCCTCCCCTCCTCTTCTAGCACCCCCCCCCCTCCCCCCTCCACCCCTCTTCCCCTCACCACCACCGTTATCGGTAGGTGATCTGAGTCCACCTCCTCTCCCACCCTGACCTCCCAAATCCCCTCCCTCGTTTCCCTGTTTCCCAATATATAGTCTATCACTGATCTTCCCCTTTCTCCTATGAATGTCCAGTCACCTACCTCATCCCCCCTGTGCCCCCCATTCAAGATTCCCCAACCCCTCTCTCCCAGAAACTTGCACAATTTTCTGCCCCCCGCATCCAATTTCCTATCTCTCGACCTTCTCACCCCTCCCGCCTCCCCCTCCCAGTACACCCCACCTCCCTCCTCCGCCGTCCTCACGTTAAAGTCCCCCCCTATCATGGTCCTGCCTCCCCCCCCCACCTCCTCCACCCACTCCTTCACCGCCTCCAGCTTCTCCTCCAGGTCTCCATTCACATACACCCCCACCACATTCCACCAATCCCCCCCCAAAACCACTCTTTTCACCACAAGTCCCTCACCCCCATTCCCCACTCCCTCCACCGCCCTTAACTCCCTTCTCACTCCCACCAGCATCCCTCCTCTTGCCCTTCCCTTTTTCCTCTCCCTTTTCGCCCACTGTCCCTCCCATCTGTACCCCCTCGGCAGCCTTCCTCTCGCCCTCTCCCAATTTCTCTCCTCCAACCACGTTTCCATCAGTACCATCACATCCCATCTCCTCAGCCCTTTCCAGAAATCCCCGTCCTTATTTCTCCAACCCGCCACATTCCAAAACCCCACCTTACCCCCTCCCCCTTCTCTCCCTGCCTCCCTCACCTCCTGCCTCCGTTTCCCTGCCCCTCCCTCCATTCCTCCCTTACCTCGTCCCACAACCTCACCCTATCATCCACCCACATCTTCATATATCCAATCCTCACCTTCTTACCCCTCTCTTTCTCCTTCCCTGCCTCTCTCTCTATCTTCCACCTCGCCCTTCTCTCCTCTCCCGTCAAATCGTCCTGTATCCTCTCGGCCCTCCCTCTTAGCCTTACCTTCCTCTCCATGACTTTCTTCTTCTCCTCCCTTCCTATCATTTTAATCACCACCATCCCCCTTCCTTCCCTGTCCCCTTTCCCTATCCTCCTCATCTCTTTTATCCCTCCCCTCTCCAACCCTAACACCTCCCAAATTTTCTTTACCTCCCCTTCCAACTCTTCCTCTCCCCCCTCCACCCTAATCCCCCTTATCAGTATGTTCTCTCTCCTCCTATCCCTTTCAGCTCTATCCACCTTCAACTCCACCTGCCTCAATCTAACTTCTCTCCCCCCCCCCCCCGCCCCTCCTCCCTCCTCCCTGCTTTCGCTCTTTTCCAACCTCTCCTCCAGCTTTTTCCTCTCCCCCCTCTCTTCCTCCATCTGCTTCCCCACCTTCTCCATACTTTTTTCCATCTTTTCTAGTCTCTCCACCACCCCTTCCCTCCATTTCATCTCCTTCTCGAACAACATCCGCCTCCTCTCCTCCTCCTCCTTCCAGCTCTCTTTCCTCCTCTCCTCCTCCTCCCTCCAACACTTTTTCCTCCTCTCCTCCTCCTTCCTCCAGCTCTCCTTCCTCCTCTCTTCCTCCCTCCTTATCTCCTCACACCACTTCTCCCTTAACTCCCCTATCTGTTGCAAGGACTGCTTAGCCTTTTCCATCATCCCTGCATACCTTCTTTCCGTCTCCTGTCTCTCCCCTTCCCTTTCCCCTCCCTCCCCCGCCCCCTCACTGCGCTTCCTTCTCTTGCCTGACAACCTGTCTAGGCTCCCTCCCTCCCCCCGCTCCCCCTTCTCCCAAAATCCAACTTCGTTTGCCTCAACACCGCCTCTGCACCCCCCTCCCCCTTTCCCCTCTCCGCTCCCCCTGCCTTCGTTCCTTCACTCCCATCCATTTCACACTCCATTCCTCTGTTTCTATGCCTCAGCCTTCCTTATCCCTGATTTCCTTTCACGCCTCTCTACTAACCACCGCTCCCGCTAGATGTCTCTGCGCTCCCACTTTCCCTCTTCCTCCCGCCCACCTTTCCAACCTGCTCTTCCCTAACCTCCTCACCAGCTAACCTTTCCTTTATTCCCTTCTTCCACCCACCCACACTCACCAAAAAACCCACTAACACTCCCTCCCCCACTTCTTTGCCTCCTCTACCCCGTGCACACCCTCCTTTCCCACTTTTCTCACTCCTACACTCTCCTTTCACACTTCTCTTTCACCTCAGTCGCAACCACATGCACTCCTCAATCACCCGGAAACGGAAGTCTTGAACGAAATGTTTTATATTGTATAACGGTATGTAGTGTACTGATTGGAATCACAAAAGAGACGTGAAGTGGTGACTTATGTCTGGTCTCTCATATCTAATATTCACCGTAGCATTTTTATGTATGTATAAGCCCTCAAGCGTTAGTCTTCTACTGAGGTTTACCTCAGTATCGATAACCTGTGCATGATCAAAATCGAAACTGTGACCGGTGTCAAGATAATGTTTAACTAGGGCTGTGTTTGACATATGTGGTGTTTTCAAACTATACTTATGCTGGAGAATACGAGTATGTAACAGATTTTTTGTTTGACCGACGTACGTTTCATTGCACCCACCGCAAGGAATACTATAGACCACGTTAGACATTTTATCCCCATCTAATTTATCTTTAATAGATTAAAGACCAAGCTCTTTAAAGTGGTGAAGTTGGAATAAACCACATGCATACCTTCGTTGACGAAAATTCGTTTGATTTGATCTGATATTTTACCGATATACGGTAGATTGACTACGTTGTACCATCTCATACTTGCGCGGTTAGGAATAACTCTTTCCGCGGTGTTATAAAAGTCATATACCCTTTTGGCAATGACATTTTTCACAAGGTGTTCCGGGTAATCATTGATGGACATAGTATCTTTTATTAAACGAATGTTTTTTGGTCTGAGTTTTGGGTTAGATAATCTAAGGGTCTTATCGACAAGTCTTTTTACAAGCGCGGTTTTTGTTTTATGGGAGTGGCAAGAATTGTAATTAATGTATTTTCCACTCCACGTTTTCTTGTGATACCAATCAGTAATAAGCCTATTGTTTTGTCTAATCACTAAAGTATCTAAAAATGCAATTTTCCCTTCAATCTCTATTTCTGAAGTAAATTGGAGTCGTGGATGGTAGCTATTACAAACTGTTAGAACTTCTTGTAAATGTCCATCCGGAATGACTGTTAGAATATCGTCGACATAGCGCTTAAAGAAAGGTACACGAAAGCTGAGTTGTTCTACACATATGTCCTGTAGTTTTTCCATAACTAATTCGGCTACCACAGGTGATAGTGGGGAGCCCATTGCTACGCCAAAGGTTTGTTTATATGCGTTGCCGTTGAATAGGAAAACATTCGCTCTGAGACAGAAGTCTACCGCTTTAATGAGCATTACCTTGGACAATCTAGTGTGTTCTTTAATGCTACTCCATCTCTCTTCAATCGCTTTGATGACTAATTCAAATGGAATGTTTGTGAACAAAGATACGACATCCAATGAGACAAGGATGTAATTGTCCGGTATAATAATTGAACTGATGTCGTTCACAAACGAAGCCGAATCTTTAACATATTTATCATTCCGACCAGTAACTTTCGATAGGATACACGAGATGTACTTCGATAATTTGTACGTCGGGCCATTAATCGTTGAAACAATAATTCTAAACGGATTTCCAGGTTTACGAATTTTGGGAAGACCGTAAGCCCGTGGAGTGACCGCGTTAAACGTTTTTAAAGATTTCGCGGTATCCTTATTAATATACTTTTTTCTGTGTATCTCATCGACTAACGCGTTGTTCTGCGTTTGAAAGGTGGACGTGTATTCCCTGTTAACCTTAACATATGTGTTTATGTCTTCAAGCATTTCTGTGACCTTAGATGTATATAATGTCTTGCTTATGCAGACCGTGACATTGCCCTTGTCTGCTTTAAGGAGGATGATATCATTGTTATTTTTTAAATAATATTTGCATTTACTTAAGTCCCTATAGAACAACGTGTCAAAAAATCTGTTATATGAACTAATCGAATTGATGCCTTTAAATATATGACGTGATTTAATGTCTTTTAGAAGCGTAGCTATTTTGCTTCTAGCATCATTTTGTTTGTCTTCATCTAGTTTTTTGATACCTGATTCTACATATGACAAAAATTTTGGCAAGTTGGAAAAAGTTTTATCGAAGGGAATGCAAAGTTGTCCATATTCCACGATGTTTTGCTTGCCTTGAGTGTTTCGGAGAAACATGTCCAGTCAGCTTTATTTATTGCGAATTGTGGCGCTTGTGAATGATGTTTTTTCCCTCGTCGATTTGCCAGTTCTACTTTTATGATGTTGTGGTCGCTTGATGTGAGATTTTCTAACACAGTCCAGTTTGCTATTTCTGCGGCAAGGTTTGGTGTGGCAAGAGTGATGTCGATATTAGATTCCCCGTTAGGGGAGCTAAACGTTGGCGGATTTCCGTGTTCATTAACTATTATTAGGCCACAGTCTGTTATTGCCTCTTCAAGCGCATCACCTCTTTCGTCGGTTTCCCTGCTATACCACAGGGACGACTTGGCAGTCGCGTCGATACCATATATGACTTTCTCTCCTCTTAATGCTGAGGAGATTTTTCTGAGCTGTCGGAGGTGGCCGTCAATGGACTGGCAATGTTGGAAATACAGCGACGCGACATAGAACTTTCCGAACCCGCCTACCAGCTGAACACATGTAGAGTGTTCGTTGCACAATTGTTCTACTCTCAGAGCCGTATATGCCTTGTTCCGGACAACCACGGCCGATTGGGGTTCGCCTCTTTGGCCTCCTCCCGTTACTAATGTTCTCAACGTGCCAAAGCCCGGTACTTTTCCGTTATAAGCGTACGGCTCCTGAGCCAGGAGAACGTCAATTTTGTGCTCGGTCATTAATACGTTTATCTCCTCAGTGACTACTCTCGCACGGCGCATGTTAATTTGCATTATTTTTACCCCGTATGGTCGGTTTCGTGTTATGTTAGCAGCCATAGTTAGTTCTATTTAAAATTCTCTCTATTGCGGCTGTGTGCGCCGGGCAGTTTCTATCTTTTGTGTCGTGGTTGTGAGGTTTCCCTACCTTTTTGCAGTTGATACATACAGGCGTTGATCTCCTCGTTTTGCAGTCTTTGTAGGTGTGTCCGGTTTCACCGCAATGGCCGCACGTGTCACAGTCACTTTTACAGTACTTCGAAATATGTCCGTATGATTGGCATTTGTAGCAGCGAGTGGCACGTATATAGTCCTGTGTTTTGCAGCAGTACCATCCGATGAACACTCTACCCGAGCGTGTGAACTTTTCGCGAACTTCACACGAGACGTCAATCACCATATTACAGCGATCCTTTTCCTTTTCGCCGGTCTTAAACGCAAGGCTGATGGATTTTCTTGCCTTCTCCTTCTCCGCTTTTTCAAAGTTTTGCTCGAGCAAGGTTTCCATGATCTCTTCATCACTGCCTGCACGCGGTACACCGTATATAATCATCCTCGGTCTCCTCTTCTCTGGTTTTCCCGCTTCGAAGCCGGCTGTCTTTAGCTTCTCGTTTTTGAGGATATTTTCTGCGCCAGATCTACTGCCAGTCTCAACTATCACGCCACTTCCTTGGATCTTTCGTACCCCTCTTATCTTCAGATGTTCCTGCCTCGGTGATATTATCTTGAGTAGTACATCCTTCGTTTTGTCACTCGTGCTGTACTTCGTCGTATCCATAGGGTATACTGTCACAACATTCTGTGGCTCTCGTAGTTTTGCCCCATTCGTGCCGTTGGCCTTTATTCCTACCCTCTCTGCGTAGCTGGTTGTCTTTATCTGCTGTGCGTTACTTAACTGTTGCTTCATTTCTGTCACTAATTCCCGCTGTTTGTTTGTGACGTCTGCTCGCATGGTGTCCATCTGCCCCTTGACATAGCTCAGCTGGAAAATTGTTTCTGCAGCAGCTGCCTTCATATCATTGGCTTTTTCAACAATAAATGCCACGTCTTTTACTGTGAATCTGTTACTGTTTTTTGCCATGTATGATAGTAAAGCACTGCATGCACTGTCGACGGACTTGTATCGAGCACGCCCTTCAGCAGTGCTTGTCATTTCTCCGCCTTCTTGTGTAGCGCACTCAGATTGGTCTCCTGTGGTCGTACAATTCTCCAGGCTGCCTCTTGGATTCTTTTTCTTTTCCGTACTAGTTTTCTTGCCCTTTTTTTTCTTCACCTTGTGTTCAGCCTCCACGTCGCTGGTGTTGATATCTCCCTCATCAGATGATATACGCCTGATCTTTCTCTTCATTTGTCTCGTAAATTGTGGCTTCTCAACCGTGGAATTTTCCGGGTCAGAGCTACCTTCCATATTCTGGTCACTCATTGTATCGGCCCTATGGCCCTTGGACCATTCGGCTGGACGGCAATTTTTGTTAATCCGGTATACCGTTGAGGCAATCGGGCATGCACGTGTTTCGGTTTAATTATTTCAGTCTCGATGGTTAAGCTCTAATCCGGCTTAAGCGAGGACGCTTGCTCGACTCTAAGCCGCTTAGCGGTACCGTTACCCGGCCGCGGTCGCCCCCGACCGCCGGCTAATCCGGGGTACCGTTACTCCGACTGGCCTGCCGCCGCACCGTCGCCACCGGGGAAAAACCCAGGCAGCGTGCACACGTCACTACTATATTTTCTATGATGAGAGTATTTCTCCAGTGTTGTTTACACAGAATTTATTTATTTACTCCTCCTTCGAGGCACGTAGTGTCTATTCGAATCACTTTCACTCTCTGATTATTTTTCCCTCTACACTGTGCAGTCACAGGAGAGGCACTGTTCCTCTGCAGCTGGCTATGACAGTCTGCAAAATAAATTTTTGCAGACGCGTCAATAGCAGACTACAGCTATCAGTGCGATGCACGGAATTGACTATTGCTATGCTCTAAAGAAGAGCAAACATAGCCAAACACTCCACAGAACTTCAACAATTTTTCACCACTACTTGCACGGCTGTCACTGTACGCATACGGTCGGTCGGGTCGCAGGTATACGGCGGAGCGCTCCTCGACACGTCCGCACACCTCGGTGGTCAGCTCGAGAGTCAGAGAGAAGAGACAGGGAAGAGCAGGTGAGGGAAAGAGGAAAAAGGATAGAAACGTCCAGAACAAACAGATGGTATAGAGCATTGAGAGAGCAGGGGAAGCCAGGATATATAGGAAACAAGAAATGGTCTGATCACAGGAAAAGCAGGTTGGCAAGGGCGAGGCTAGGAAATGAGATAAGGCAGGGTTGGTATTGGGGGTCAGAGGAGGAGAGAGCGTGTAGATTATGTGGGGAGGAGGAGGAGACGTGGGAACACATATGGGAGAGGTGTGAGGGATGGGAAGGGGAGCCGGGGAAGAGAGGGTTGTGGAAGGATAGGGTAGGGCAAATATTGGGGGGTGACGCGAGGGGGGAGGAGTGGTTGGTAAAAAGAAAGCAGGGCTGTAATGAAGGAGATGTCCCAGGGAGGAAGTAGCGAAGTGGTAGGGGCGAATGGGAAGATGGAAGAGTGTGTGGAAGAAACGGAAACGGAAGTCAGGAGTGAGAGAGAGAGAGAATGGAGAGGATGCGGGAGAGGGAGAGATGAGGAGAGAGTGCGAAGGGCGAGCGGAAGTAGGGGAGAGCGAGCGGGCGGGCGAGCTAGAGGCGAGCGAAATGTAGAATTGTAGTTTAAGATAGAAATAAGGTAGATGTAAGGTAGGAGTAAGATAGAATAAGGAAAGTAAGATGTAGAAGAAGTGTAAGCGGTAAGGAGCGCTGTAACCCGAAAGGAATCAATGAATAAATACATACATACATAATAGGGTATTTTAAGGGGGCTTGTATTGCCGCTGCGTTCCGTATAAATCTTCTATAAAAATGTAGTATGCCAAGGTATCTCCTTAGCTCTTCTATTGTTCCTTGTTTTTTGTAACTCTGTATCGCCTCTATCCTCTCTGGCAAAGGCGATATTCCTTTTGGTCTGACTAGGTAACCCAGATGTTTAACTTCCTCTTGCGCCAAAACGCACTTGCTTACGTTAATGGCGACTCCGTTCTGCGGTAGCCGTTGGAAAAGCGCTTGTATGTGTTGTCGATGTTCTGCCTCGGTCTTTGATGCTACTAGGATGTCGTCGATGTAATTATAACAAAAAGGAAGATCCCTCAGGATGTTATTCATAAATCTTTGGAACGTCTGGGCCGCATTGCACAATCCGAATGGCATGACTAAGAATTCGAATAAGCCAAATTGTGTTAAATCGGCTGTCTTGTGTCTGTCCTCTGGTGCCACCGGTATATGGTAATGTGCCTCCGTCAGATCTATGACCGAGTATACAGGGTCTATCATTTAACGCGGAACGCTCGCTTGCGAGAAAACGCTAAATGGCAACAGCGCTAGACTCGATACGCTCAAGAGTGTCGGTAGTGCCGGCTCACTGTCCCCGGCGGCGCGTGTAACGAGTCTAGCGCTGTTGCCATTTAGCGTTTTCTCGCAAGCGAGCGTTCCGCGTTAAATGATAGACCCTGTATTTGGGTTCCCTCCAATTGATACGACATGTCTTGGAGGTGCGGCATGGGATATCTATCCGGTTGTGTGATGCTGTTCCACCTGCGGTAATCTCCGCAAGGCCTGTGTTGTCCCTCCTTCTTGGGTACCATATGCAGCGGGCTCGCCCACTCGCTGCTTGATGGTTTTCAAATTCCCTGCCGCAACATTAACTGAAACTCTTTTTTTTTGCTATGCTTGAGTCTTTTCGGGGCTAAACACCTGGGTCTTTCGACGACTGGTGGTCCTGTGGTGACTATATGGTGCAGGACTTCATGCTTGGCCGATGCTCTGAAATTGGGTTTGGTAATTTCTTGAAATTGTTTCAGCAGGTCGTGCCATTCAGCTTCCATGCACAGTGTTGAGATCGTGTGGTGCTTTGCTGCTGATATCCACCCTCTTGTAGTCAGTATGTTTGACGGTCTAATAACTGTTTAAATTTTAGATCAACCAATAAATGAAAGTAAGTTAAAAAATCGGCGCCTATGATCGCCTTCGTAGTCTTTGCCACAGTGAATTTCCAGGTCAAAGGTTTACGCAAACCTAAATTGAGTTCAATAAGTTTGTCTCCATAGGTATTTATCTCTGTACCATTTGCGGCGTATAATTTCATGTCGGTCCGTCTCCTCTTGTCGTTTGGCGCTTTGGGTAGAATGGAAATGTCCGCGCCGGTGTCTACGAGAAACCGGATCCCCGTCGTTTTGTCCGTGATTATGAGACGGTATGTCTTTCGCTCTCCATCCTTCACCGCCTCTATCGAAGATGGGTTCTCTAGTTTCCCGGTCTATTTGCTAATGGGCCTGTCCATGAACATGGCTTCTGGCAGCACCATGACTGCGCGCCATATTTCCCGTGGAAGAAAGAAAGGCCATCTTCTCTTCGGTTACTTGACCTGCTCCGTGACCGGTTTCGGAAACCTCGGGGATGGGGTGATCTTGCCTTGGACCAATGTCCTCCATCTCGCGCCTGCATCTCCATCCTGTCTAGTCTTTTAGTTAGTTCAGCTATTGCGTGGTATACGTCTCGTTCTCTCGAAGAGCTCGCGGCATGTGGCGTGCCCGTAATGGCGGCCGCTTCCGGCCTGCTCGTGCGGTCAATGGTTTTGTCCGCCATCGTGGCTAATTTTTCCAACGACGTCCCCTCGAGCACGGTAAGGATCTCCTGGACTCTTATCGGCAGCCTCTGTAACCACAGGGTTTTCAGTACCTGCGTACTCACATTTGTGCCTGCTAGCCTCTTCATCTCCCTCAAAAGTTCGGACGGTTTGCGGTCCTGGAGTTCCAGGTCTGTAAGGAGTTGGCGCAGTCTGGCTTCTTCGGTCTCTGCCAGCCTTTCTAACAGTGCCTTTTTTATTTTTCCGTTGAATCCTCCGTCGCTGGGGCGGTGATGAGGTCTGCAACGACCTTCATCGTTTGCGTGTCTAGGTACCTCATTACGGCGGCACATTTTACCGGGCCCGATCGCACGTCATACGCTGCGAATTCTTTTTTCAGCATGGCGAACCACAGTTCGGGTTCGTCTCGCCAACACACCGCGAACTGAACGCTACGAAATTCACTCGCCTGCACGCGGGTCTCTTTGTCCAGAGCTTGCTCCTTTGTCTCGGTCTCAGACATTTTTCTTCCGGTTTCAGGTTCCCGGGTTTCGGCACCAATTTATGTGGCGTTCGGCGATCTGATTGTCTGCTCTGTTCTAATACTGCGTGGTTTATGCACACAGGGATCTGGACAAACACTCGAGTATTCCTGATAATGGATAATTCTTTATTCTCTCTCTGTATCACATGTATCTCTTTGTACGGCTTCCGTAAGACTGCCTTTTGTCCTCTCCAAGGAAACGCGGGAACTTTGGCCATAGACTATGGCGGTCCGAAAGTCCCTAAGATTTTCCACGGCGTTACTCGCCGCAGGGCGCCACAGAATTGTGGGGTCTCTTATTTGCCGGACCGTACATCCTTGACTTTGGCTACGTCCAGTCAAGCCCTCTCTAGCCCGGTTGGGATATGGGTTCTTTAAATTAGACTGAATTGGTTATCACCTTATATATTTTAAACTGAGCTGCTTGCTCGCTACAACGTTCTGCGTCCTTCCTGTACTAATGCTAGTCCTATACTTTTTTGGGCACTTAGTCTTTGGTTACTTTCATTATACAGCAAGGAAACTTTGTTATTTCCTTTGCAGCGACTAAGTCCGTTTGTCCGCTCGAGATGGCGCGAGTGGCGCGTTTCTCGGACGAACCGCCACAGAGTTGTGGGGGCGCTCGGAGAGAAGCGACATGCGCGCCACCCAGCGGGAACAAACTTCATATGTTTTAAGAGAATAAAGATTATATATATTAAAAATAAAGATTTTTAATGCACTCAAAATGTGCAAAATGTTTTGAAACCGCCTCGCCCGTTGGTGTGTTAACGGGTTGGAGATGAATTTCCGAATGTTTTGCCGGCAAGGGGAGGATCTCGAAGTGGATTAAATGAAGGAAGAGAAACGTCACGCACTCGTCAAGAACGGTGTTTATTGCGCTGGCTGCTCTTCGTACCGAGAAAGAATTCGCCGGTCGCTCACGAAAGGGATCCTGCGATACCAGAGCCCAACAGATGGGCGACGGCACAATAGTTGCGGTCGTATCACGGATAAACGGGTCGCAATAACCAAATCCTGCTACCTCTCACGATCAATGCACTCTCTTATCTCACTCTCAGTTCTCGCTCTAACTGCTCTCACTTCCAAAAACGAACTAACATTTGAACCAAGCGGCGACGGTTCGCTCGGCTTCCCCAGGTGTCCGCCCGCGCCCCGCTCGCCCCCGAGCAGCCACCGAGCTCCTCGATCCACCCGGGCGACGGAACGACGCGCGGGGTGAGAGCGGCTCACCTCTGCGTGGTTAGGCGAGGGACATCGAGCGGAGAAGTAAACCGTTTAACATTCAAACATTCCGCCCGCCTCGTCGTAAGGACGAAATTCCACCACGCTTCGCCTCCGCGTCGCCGCTCGATCCGCAGGGCCTCGTCCGGTCGTGCCGCCCGCCGTGACAAGGTTCGGGCCGGCGAGATCAGCCTAGCGCAGAAACACGCCGGCAGAGGCGCGGATTATTCTGAGCGGTCACATGAACTACAAACCAAGAAACTAGTGATACATGCACGATGAAACAAGAAACATTACACGACAATAATGGAGATTACCACGTCCGGCGTGGCCTTAATCTAAATCTACAATAACCAAGGGGCATCTATAATAGGACATAAATAAACGCTATTAATACATAACACAGAAGATTATCCTAATGACTAGAGTTAAAGCTAAGAGTGCAGACCCGCCGACTGCATCGAGACACAAGTAGTCCGGCCTGAATAAGGCTTACAATATTACGTTTCCGGTTCGACCGGGACCGGAAGCACCCCTATTTTCGTAATTGGCCGTTTTAAGGAGCCGCTAGCGGTGCGAAGGGTGACCGCTCGCACGAGTCCGTCCGCACCCGGGTGGACCGCGATCACTCGCGCCAGAGCCCACTTGGTCGGCGGGAGGTTGTCGTCCTTGATTACGACCATGGCGCCCGTCTTCACATTATCATCCTTGTTGTTCCACTTAGTCAACGATTGGAGGTGCTGTACATACTCCTCTGACCATCGGTGCCAAAAGTGGTCGCGCATTCGGGAGACTTGCGCCCAACGTGCGAGGGGTAGGGAAGCTCGCACCTCTAATCTGGATAGTTCCGGCACGCCGACCAACGGTTCGCCGATCAAAAAATGTCCGGGCGTGAGCGCCGACAGGTCAGCCGGGTCGTGGCTAAGTGGCGACAACGGCCGCGAGTTTAGACACGCCTCGACTTGACACAACAGCGTGGCCATTTCTTCATAAGTCAGCGTGTGGTCTCCCAGGACGCGCCGCAGATGGAATTAGACGGCCCTGACACCGGCCTCCCAAAGTCCGCCGAAGTGGGGGGCGCCAGGAGGCATGAAAGTCCATTCGGTTCCATCCTTAGCCAATGTGGCTCCGACCTCCTGACTGAAGGCAGACGCCGCCTTGAACATGGAGCGCAGTTCAGCTTCAGCCCCTCGAAAATTTGACCCCACCGAAATGTTTGAATGTTAAACGGTTTACTTCTCCGCTCGATGTCCCTCGCCTAACCACGCAGAGGTGAGCCGCTCTCACCCCGCGCGTCGTTCCGTCGCCCGGGTGGAACGAGGAGCTCGGTGGCTGCTCGGGGGCGAGCGGGGCGCGGGCGGACACCTGGGGAAGCCGAGCGAACCGTCGCCGCTTGGTTCAAATGTTAGTTCGTTTTTGGAAGTGAGAGCAGTTAGAGCGAGAATTGAGAGTGAGATAAGAGAGTGCATTGATCGTGAGAGGTAGCAGGATTTGGTTATTGCGACCCGTTTATCCGTGATACGACCGCAACTATTGTGCCGTCGCCCATCTGTTGGGCTCTGGTATCGCAGGATTCCTTTCGTGAGCGACCGGCGAATTCTTTCTCGGTACGAATAGCAGCCAGCGCAGTAAACACCGTTCTTGACGAGTGCGTGACTTTGCTCTTCCTTCATTTAATCCACTTCGAGATCCTCTCTGTTAAAAATTCATACGCATATAACAGTACCGTTAGAAAAATTCAATTATCCGCCCTGCAATAAGTGTAAGACCCTGCCCTAATCCCTTTCCCAATGCGCAACCCAACCGCCGTTTATTACCCTAAAATTGTATCTCCAACCCTTTGTTTCCATTCACATCCTTATACAAACTCTATCGTATCTTAATCCATACTGTATTCGCAATCCCTCTTGATTAGTTTCCTAAATTCCTCGCGAGCCCTATCTCCCTTCGCACCACCACCTCTCCCTTAGTTCGCACCCGCTCATATCCCCGCTCCTAACGCCTCCAAATCCTTATAAAAACTCTCCACATCCTCACCTCCTTCAGTTCTGAATCATCAGCGTATCAAGAAATATCGAAAGTACAGTACATCATCGTTTATTTCGAACCTCATCACATTCGAAATCTCCTCAACTATCTATCTCCAGTTTCTTTACATCATTTAAACCGTTTCCGTTCATTATTGTTAATTTTTGTTATTCATTGTGTAAATACAGTTGGTTGTAAAAAAAGGCAATATTTCCTTCTGGCTGAATCGAATCTAACAAACCTTTACAGTTCTCCATTTTCATACACATCCTCCCTGAATCTTTAACATTTTTGGTCCTTCGAGCCGGATTCATTCAGAAAATATCAGCCCTTTTTTTTTCACAACTTATCAAGTGCAATAGTGAAGTGACTTTTCATCATGGCATCCTTTGAAGCAACCGTCAGGAAGCAATTGGAGATCTTCCATTATATCAGTCGCGTCTACGAGAACTACAAGAAGCTCGCCACTGAAAAACGCACCAGATTTGCCCTGGAAACAAGAATCAAGACTCTCGAGGGGCAATGGGCACGGTGTCAAGCAAACCACGACGCGCTGATAGAAATGACGACGGAGCACCACAAGGATCACTCTTGTTTCTCGCAAGGATCCTTCATGACTTACATGGAAATCTACCAAGACCAACTGGCGCTTCTACAATCCGAGCTTTTTACAATGCAAGAAACATCGTCCAGCAGTCAATCAGTGTCCGAAGTCAAGTTCTCCTCTCGTGTATTACCATCAATAAGCCTACCCAGATTCTCTGGACTCTACCAGGAATTGGCACCTTTCAAGGATCTGTTCGTCTCCATGATCCACAAACGGGCAGATCTATCAGATGTCGAAAGACATCATTATCTTCGTTCGCACGTCTCGGGTGAGGCTTCGCAGCTCATCTCGCACTTGCCGATCACCGGATCCAGCTTCGCAGTCGCCTGGAAGGCCTTGGAAGATCGTTACGAGCATAAGAGGCTCATTATTAACTCTCATTTGGAGACTCTTTTCTCACAAAAACCAATTTCAAAGGAATCAGCTCGGGAGATGAAGTCTGTCTGCGCCCGGGTCAACGAATCGTTGGGAGCCCTGAGAAGCCTGGACGCACCGGTGGACCAATGGGACCTCTTCCTGGTCTTCCACATCGTGAAGCTCCTCGACCCATCCACGAAACGTGCGTGGGAAATCTCGCTCGGTGGGTCACGCGAACCCGCAACTATGGAAAGTCTCATGACGTTTTTGGATTCCCGCATCCGATCACTGGAGGCAATGGGGCCACAACCTTCTCTTCCTCCGCCACGTGTCAACACGACACCAAGGCCACAGAACGCAAAGGTGCATGCTGTGCGTTCATCGACCACAACCTGTTCATGGTGCAATGCTGCGCACTATATTAGTGCCTGTCCCGAGTACCGGAAACAGACACATCAGGAGAGGCATCAATTCGTCATAAAAAAGGGACTGTGCTTCAACTGTCTCGGACCACACCACCTGAGTAGCTGTAAATCCACCAAACGCTGTTTTTTGTGCAACAAGCCCCATCACACCCTAATCCACGACATGGTTGTTGATCATCAAAGTGCAACGACGCCGCAAGCACCAAACCTCAGAAAAGTCGAGTTAGCATCATCTCACACCGCCTCACGAGGTAGGGAAAGCCAATTCTGCCCAGTCTGCCTCGCGACTGCTTCAGTCGACATCGTCGGTCATTCTAAGACATCGTTTCGGGCGCGCATGTTACTCGATCAAGGGTCGGAGCTCTCCTTCGTGCGCGAATCAGTTGTCCAACATTTGCAACTGCCGCGATCCAGGGCCGAAATCGCGCTAGTCGGCATCGGCGCAACACCGGCCAAACCTACTCAGGGTGTTGTGCAGCTTTCTCTCCGATCCCGCGTGGATCCCTCAATCGAGCTCATTATACGAGCATTTGTACTACCCAAGATGAGTAGTAATACTCCATCGGTCTCCGGAATCGAGGATTCGTGGTCTCACCTCCACGGTCTCGAACTCGCGGACCCGTTCTTCACCGACTCCGGTCCAATCGACGTAATTCTCGGTGTCGATGCGTACGGCATAATTCTTCGCGACGGGCTCCGTCAAGGACCGCCCGGAAGTCCCACCGCACAAAACACTATTTTCGGGTGGATCATCTCCGGCCCAGTCACCGAAGGTTCGTCACCCCTCGCACCACGCATCGTCTGCACAGCCCTCATATCAGACGAAGATAGTCTGAATCATCTCGTTGAGCAATTCTGGGAGACAGAACAGCTCCCTGCTACGGCCCAATCCTCCCTTACTCCGGAAGAGCAGCAGTGCGAATCTCATTTCGTCGATACGCATTCTCGAGACTCCACAGGTCGCTATATCGTGCGACTACCTCTTCGGTGTACTATCGACACTCTAGGTTACTCCTATTCCTTTGCCGAGCAATCGCTCAAAAGCATTCATCGCCGGAGTCTGCGTGACACGACTTTCGGCACACTCTACCGCGAATTCCTCGATGACTATCAAAAGCTCGGTCATATGACCGCAATTTCCAACACTAAAAGGGACGTTCAGCCGTCATACTTTCTCCCACACCACGGAGTCTTGCGCGAAACAAGTTACACAACACGCCTCCGCGTTGTGTTCAACGGGTCGCAAAAAACAAATCTGGGAATCTCACTGAACGACATACTTCTCCCCGGTCCCAAACTTCAAAACGACCTGGTCGACGTCGTACTTCGATGGCGTCGTTATCCTATAGTATTTTCAGCCGACATTCAGAAAATGTACCGGCAAATCATCGTCGCTGAAGCCGATCGTGATCTTCAACGAATTCTTTGGTCAGCGAATAACGAATCGCCCCAGATTTTCCGCCTAAACACCGTCACGTACGGGCTAACTTCAGCCCCATGGCTCGCTCTCCGAGTTCTTCGCCAATTGGTACAAGACGAAGGCTCACAGTATCCCCTCGCTGTCGAACCCGTTCTAAACGATATGTACGTGGACCATGTCCTTTCCGGAGCGTATAGTTTAGAAGTCGCCAAACGAACGGTTCAACAGCTTAATCATCTCTGTAGGGCGGGCGGTTTCCAGTTACATAAATGGGCCGCCGCCATTCCAGAAATCCTAGATTCAATCGATAAAGAGCATCTAGATACACTCAACAGCCGATCCATCGAAGAGTCGCCGATCCTACGCACCCTGGGACTCTCATGGCGAATGAAGGAAGACTCCTTTGGTTTCAGCGTTAGTTTAGAAGAAGTTCCCAACCGCTGGACCAAGCGAAGAGTGCTGTCAACCATCGCCAGACTCTACGATCCTCTCGGTTGGCTCGCTCCGGTCGTCGTCGTTGCAAAAATTCTGTTGCAACGAATATGGGCAATCGCTCTGGGGTGGGATGACTCCCTCCCTCCAACAATCCTCGGAAGCTGGCAGTCGTTTCACCAGGACCTCGCCGCACTCAGCAATGTGACGATCCCGCGATGGTTCGGAACAACCTCACCAGATTCGGCCATTGAGATACATGGCTTCTCAGACGCCTCTCTCGACGCTATGGCAGCCTGCGTCTATCTACGAGTCCTCAACCATAACGAAGATGCGCTCATCACATTGGCTGCTGCCAAGACTCGAGTCGCTCCCATCAAAAAACTCACCGTCCCGCGACTCGAGCTCGGCGCTGCAGTTCTCCTTGCGCGGCTTATATCGAAGGTGCAGACAGCACTTAACTTAGCCGCCACGCCGATCCACGCCTGGACCGATTCGACAGTCGCCCTGTGGTGGATACGAGGATCGCCATCTCGGTGGAAGGACTACGTCGCGAATCGAGTTCTCCTAATCTCCGAGCTCATACCACAAGCAACTTGGCGCCACGTTCCAGGTGAACACAACCCTGCTGACATCGCCTCTCGCGGTCTGTCAGCCACGGACATCAGGAACTCCACGCTCTGGTGGCAGGGTCCAGCTTGGCTCTCTCAGCCCTCCACATCTTGGCCAGCTCAAGGAACGGCTCTTCCCGACGGAGTCGATATCGAGGAACGCAAGGCAGCACGAGCTTGCAACACAGCTCAATCTCAGCCGGAGGTCTGGGATTTAATAAATCGCTTCTCCAGCCTATCAAAATTGCTGCGAGTCACCGCCTACTTGTTCCGGGCAGCAGCCTTTCGCCGCCGCTCAAAACTGAAACAATCTCTATCCCTCTCTCCCGAAGAGATTAAAACTGCCCTAAGATGGTGGCTCTCCCGGACACAGGAAGCAGCTTTTCATCGAGATCTTCGGCAATTGAAAACCGGTCAGCCAGTCCTCAAAACAAGCTCGCTGCGCTCTCTCACACCATTTCTCGACCAGGAAGGAATTTTGCGGATCGGCGGACGACTGCGGAACGCAACCCTCAGCCCAAACATCAAGCATCCTGCCATTTTGCCGGCCGACGCACCGCTAACTCAGCTCATCATCGACGACGCTCATCGCCGCAATCTCCACGGAGGTGTTCAATTAACACTCACCAACATCCGGACCGAATTTTGGATACTAAGTGGACGTCGCGTCGTAAAAACGCACATTCTGCGTTGTGTCATTTGTGCCCGCTATCGTGCTCAAACGGCGGAACAGTTGATGGGGCAACTACCACGAAGTCGCGTGTCGCCATCTCGTCCTTTTTTGAATTCCGGCGTCGACTACGCAGGTCCCTTTCTCCTCAAAACGTGGCGCGGTCGATCATCACGATCATACAAAGCGTTCCTCATTGTCTTCGTATGTTTTGCGACCTCCGCCGTCCATCTAGAGCTAGCCACCGACTATTCAACCGAAGGCTTTCTTGCAGCGTATCGTCGATTTACGGGTCGCCGCGGCGCGTGTTCAACAATTACGAGCGACTGCGGTTCTAATTTTGTCGGTGCCGACGCGGAGCTAAAACGACTCTTTAAATCCGCCTCTCGCGAATCCATTTCCGTAGCCGATTCTCTTTCAAAATTTGGAACTCTGTGGCGATTCAATCCACCTGGTGCGCCTCATTTCGGTGGTAAATGGGAGGCCGCGGTGAAATCCGTAAAACATCACCTACGTCGCGTCAGTGGAGATTCTCGTCTCACATACGAGGAATTTTCGACTTTATTAAGCCAAATTGAAGGAATCCTGAACTCGCGACCGCTCTGCGCTCTCACCGACGACCCGGACGATCTGGAACCGCTCACTCCATCGCATTTTTTAATCGGCGAATCAATTACGTCATTTCCCGAGCCATCGCTTCTCGACACAAAAACCTCGTATTTGTCTCGATGGCAACTTGTCCGGCAAATGACCGAACGATTTTGGCAACGCTGGTCAACCGAATATCTACAACGCTTACAAAGCATCGCGAAATGGCACTCTCCAAACAACATTCTAAAGATCGGCTCTTTAGTCCTGCTTGTAGACGAACGACTGTCTCCATCAAAATGGCCAATGGCACGCGTCATCAAGTTACACCCGGGTTCTGACGGATTGCCTCGCGTGGCCACGGTCAAAACTGCTTCATCTACATTTCGCCGCCCCTTAACAAAGCTATGTATATTACCTATAGCCACCGATCCTAGTAGCTGAATCTTCTTTATCATTCAACCAACCGCTACGGACTCTGCCACGGCGGGCGGCATACACCCTCAATCAGTGTTCATCATCACATTTCATATCAAAATTATCAATATAAAGCCATTTCGTACCGGATCGGACGAGGCGGGCGGTAATGTTAAAAATTCATACGCATATAACAGTACCGTTAGAAAAATTCAATTATCCGCCCTGCAATAAGTGTAAGACCCTGCCCTAATCCCTTTCCCAATGCGCAACCCAACCGCCGTTTATTACCCTAAAATTGTATCTCCAACCCTTTGTTTCCATTCACATCCTTATACAAACTCTATCGTATCTTAATCCATACTGTATTCGCAATCCCTCTTGATTAGTTTCCTAAATTCCTCGCGAGCCCTATCTCCCTTCGCACAACCACCTCTCCCTTAGTTCGCACCCGCTCATATCCCCGCTCCTAACGCCTCCAAATCCTTATAAAAACTCTCCACATCCTCACCTCCTTCAGTTCTGAATCATCAGCGTATCAAGAAATATCGAAAGTACAGTACATCATCGTTTATTTCGAACCTCATCACGTTCGAAATCTCCTCAACTATCTATCTCCAGTTTCTTTACATCATTTAAACCGTTTCCGTTCATTATTGTTAATTTTTGTTATTCATTGTGTAAATACAGTTGGTTGTAAAAAAAGGCAATATTTCCTTCTGGCTGAATCGAATCTAACAAACCTTTACAGTTCTCCATTTTCATACACATCCTCCCTGAATCTTTAACACTCTCCTTGCCGGCAAAACATTCGGAAATTCATCTCCAACCCGTTAACACACCAACGGGCGAGGCGGTTTCAAAACATTTGGTCCTTCGAGCCGGATCATAAAGGAAGGTGATCATCGAAAGTAACGGATAACGAACTCCTCAGTTTGGCGGGAATCGTGGGTCACCTCTGGGGTGACGCATACGAAGGTCTCCGCCCGATGTCTCTCCCCTCTTTGTTGTTTGCGCGCCAAACCGTCTGGCGATGCCAACCGTCACACGCGGTCTTCGAATCGGTCTGGACGTTGACCCGCGCGTGTGTACAAAACATTGTTGTGTCTGCACGACGTTCTGAACAGCTGTGCGCGAGTACCACATAAGTGACAAGTATGGAAGCAGCACTCACCAAGCAGCGTGCCACGCAAGGCTTCATCCAGCGGTTTTGGGAGAATATACATAAGGCGGGTAAAGATAAAATCACCGCGCAATTCCTAGAAATGAGGCTCTCGCTGCTGGAGTCGTACTGGAAGAGGTTTGAGGACGGGCATTATGCACTATTGGGTTATCCAGAGGCAGAGAAGTACGGGTACATGATCGAGGATCATTTCTCGACCACCGAAATGACTTACGTGGAGGTCAAATCACGCATCCTCGAGGCTTTGGAAGAGCGAGCCCCGAAACAAGCGGCGGCATCGTCTGCCTCTGTGGACACGGGTGCCCCGAGATCGGTGCAGTTGCCTAAAATTAGTTTACCATCTGTTGAGGCATGACACTGGGAGAGATGCGCGGAAGCCGTAAACTACGCAGTACTAAACTAATGTTTTTTTTTATGGTTTATGGGACAGTTTTATTCTTTTCTCGGTATTCCTTTTGCCGAGAAGCCCTTTGTTTGGCGGAAGCTGTGTTCTTAGAACCCGCGTGGCGTTCCTGGTACTTCCGCCTTCTCCCCTGATGCCTTGACCTCCCATGGTCTGCATGTCGGTCTCGTGACATCGCGTGATGTCCCCTAAACCAATAGCGTCCGCTTGACTGGCAGCCCATGTGATCGCTCGCCAATCAATCATGCCGAATTATGCTAATTTAACGCCCTCTTTTACCATGTATCGCGGGTACGTGAGCGCACCTGTTCCGCGCTTCCGACATTCTGTTCCGTACCGTGATCTTGTCCGCATCACGCGCTACCGTTCTGCGACTTGGTCTGACTGGCCATTCGTATTCGAGTCAAGCAATTACCGTTCTTGCCGCTGTGCAAATTGTGTTTCCTGTACATCTAATATTTGGTTTCTGTTCTGGTCCGCATTCCGTGTTTGTGATTTGTTGACTAAGACTTTAATAAAGTGTGTTGTTTGAAACTGACTCTTAATCAGCCACGAGGACCGTACCGGGTATCCCATCACATCCCCCTAATCCTTCGCTCTCGCGCAGCTCCCTTTCGGGAACGTCCCAGCAACAAGTTCGTGGATTTCGCTCCCGCGTGTTCGCGAACACCATCGTTTTCCGGAGAGCAGTTGGCATGGGAAGGATTCCGGGACTTGTTCAAGTCCCTGGTCCACGATGTGGCCGAGATCCCGCCCATCCAGAAGCTGCAGTACCTGAAGATGAGCTTGTCGGGCGAGGCTGCAGCGTGCATCGCCAACTCCGAACTGACCGCGGACGGTTACCAGGCGGCCTGGGACAGCCTCCTGAGCAGATACGATAACCGGCGCGTTATTTTGTCCGCCCACATGAGGGCCCTTTGGTCTAGTGCACCGGTCGGCAAAAATCCATCCACCGACATCAAGCGTTTTGTGGATGTGGTGAATTAGGCGACTCGCTCTTTCCGAACGCTGGGGAGGCCTGTGGTGCATTGGGACGACTGGCTGGTGTTCCTGCTGGTGGAGAAGCTCGACTCCGGAACGCGGTTGGCTTGGGAAGCCACGCTTACCACGGCAACCTACATTCCCCCGCTCACGCAACTCCTTGAGTTCCTGCAGACTCGCGCGAGGGCGCTCGATGCCGCCGGCCAAGGAGGACCCCCCCTGTCGTCTTCTGCTGCTCCCGCGGGTAAACATACGCGAGGCCGCCCGGTGAACTCCCTCACCGCGGCCACCCCTGGCCCAGGTACGAACAACCGATGCAGCCTATGTCGTGGGGGCCATGCTTATAGTTATTGCTCCAGGTTTAGGGCCATGACACCTGCCCAGCGTCACGAACAAGCGAGACGGCAAAGGGCCTGCTTCAACTGCCTCAAGCTAGGACATGGAGCTGCCGAATGTCCTTCCACCGTCCGGTGTCAACGATGCAATGAGGCGCATCATTCGTTACTGCATCCGTCCGACCTCGTCACGGACAACGGTACGGGCTCCGCAGGAGCGGCTGCCCCTTCGTCGGTCCCCCCGGTACACTCGCTCACCGCTTCCATACACGCACGACTAGGAGAAGCCTCTCTTGTGACCACGGCCCAGGTCACTCTGAAAGGACCCACCGGGAAGACAGTCACTGTGAGAGCGCTGCTGGACTCCGGGTCTGATGCAACCTTTGTATCGACCCGAGTGGTTGACTTGCTCGATCTTCCTCGGACCTGGCTTTCTGTCCCGCTCAAGGGACTGCAGGGAAGGCGCGCGGGATCTGCTTCCGCGGCAGTGAGCTTCACCCTATGTTCCCCGCTGGAGGAAAATTGGTCGCTGGAGGTCCCGTGCGCGCTGGTCCTGCGCAGGCTCTCCGACTTGCTGCCAGCCAGGGAGCCGGCTCCGGGAGACTGGCCACATATCCAATGTTTGCAGCTGGCGGATCCCAACTTCCAAACCCCCGCTCCTGTAGAGGCCATTTTTGAAGCATCGGTAGGAGGACGAACGTTACGAGACGGGACCATTATTGGTCCACCAGGTACACCGACGGCCAATCGCACGGTTTTCGGATGGGTGCTTTCGGGCGTACTGCCCGCTCGGGTCAAATCCGCTGTAACACCGTGGGAGGCAATGGTGCACCACGTCCGCACCGTCGACGAGGTCGACCGCGATCTCCATCGCTTCTGGGAGGTGGAGGAGGTGAGCTCCCGCTCGGTACCGACCCCGGAGGATGTCAGCTGCGAGGAGCAGTTTCGGGTGTCCCATTCACGGGAGCCTTCCGGGCGGCACGTGGTGCGCTTACCCAAGAAGGATGTCGCCACACCGCCCCTTGGAGAATCGCGTCCGTCTGCCGTACGGCTGCTGCTGTCGCAAGAGCGTCGGCTCGCTCGGGATGCGACGCTCCGAGGGAAATACGCGGACTTCCTGGAAGAGTATTTGGCGTTGGGTCACATGCGACGCATGGGACCGGGAGACGGAGCGCACAACGCGGGCATCTTTCTGCCCCACCACGCAGTGGTGAAGTCTGGCGAGCCCGAAGGGAAGGTGCGCGTTGTGTTCAACGCATCGTTCCGGACCCCGTCGGGATTCTCCCTCAATGACGCATTACTGCCAGGCCCAAGATTACAATCTGAACTCTGGGTCATCGTTTCCCGGTGGAGGCTGTTCCGGTACGTTTTCTCAGCTGATATCGTCAAAATGTTCAGACAGATCAAGGTGCATCCAGACGATTGGGATTGGCAACGCATCGTGTGGCGCGCTCTACCCCACCAGGAGATCGCGGACTATCAACTGACGACAGTCACGTACGGTACAGCCTGTGCACCGTTCCTGGCCTTGCGGACGCTCCAGCAACTCGCCCAAAATGAGGGCTCTCGCTTTCCGAAGGGAGCGGAAATACTCGAACGCCACTCCTATGTGGACGATCCGCTGGCCGGGGCCGACACCCTGGAAGATGCCCTCGAGGTACGCCGGCAATTGACGGAGCTTCTGGCCGTCGGGGCTTCCCCCTAAGTAAATGGGCCGCCAACAATCCGGAGCTCTGTCCGGACGGAGACTCCCACCTGCGCCTCTTCCACGGGACCGATGGGCTGCCGACCTTAGGACTGCTGTGGTGCCCGGCCACGGACTCTTTCCAGCTCCGCGCCACGTCTACGCTGCATTCGCTGCCTGCACCCACGAAACGGACCGTGCTGTCCGATGTAGCCCGCTTCTTCGACCCCTTGGGTTGGGCCGCGCCGGTGCTCATAACCGGCAAGACTTTCATCCAGAAGCTCTGGATGGCTGGCCTGAATTGGGATGAGCCATTGACTCCCGAACTTCAGGCCTCCTGGACGAGGTTCGCGTCGAGCCTGCCAAAACTGGACGCCGTGCACGTTCCCCGGTGGGTGGACTTCTCCCCCGGCGTGGGAAACGCCGAACTACACGGATTTTGCGACGCGTCGTCGCATGCTTTCGCCGCCGCCGTCTACCTCCGCTGCGTGGGACCGGGCGGATCGGGGCGGACTCGTCTACTGGTCGCCCGCACCAAGGTGGCGCCCTTAAAAACAAGGTCCATCCCGAGGTTGGAACTATGCGGCGCGCTTCTGCTGGCCCGTCTGCTGGACGCCGTCGCCACCGGACTCTCCCTGGGAGCCGTCCCGGTTTTTGCGTGGACAGACGCGGAGGTCGTCCTAGCATGGATCGCGTCGCATCCATCCCGCTGGACGCCCTTCGTCGCGAACCGGGTGGCGGCGCTTCAGGAGCTGGTGCCCCCTGCCCGCTGGCGCCACATACCGACGCTGGACAACCCAGCCGACTCGGCCTCCCGAGGAATCGCAGCAGAGGATCTGCCCTCCCACGGGCTTTGGTGGTGTGGACCGTCCTGGTTGTCCCACGATTCGCAGTATTGGCCGACGCCGCAGGTCTCCCGCGTAGGGGATACACTTGGTCACGAGGAACTACGGCCGGTGACGGCACTGACTGTATCTACTGCCACAGGGAATGAGCTCCTGGAGCGATTTTCTTCGGTGGCCAAGCTGCTGCGTGTGTCAGCATGGTGCTTCCGTTTCACCTACAACTGCTGGAATCGGGAGCAGCCAAGAACTGGGTTCCTCACCGCGACAGAGCTGGAGTTCTGTCGCCACCGCTGGACACTCCTGGCCCAGCAGGACGATTTCCCGGAAGAAATCCGGGCGCTCCACAATGGCCGGCCGATCCCCCGGCGATCGCCGTTGTTGAGCCTTCGACCCACGCTCGGGAAGGACGGGCTTCTGCGAGTCGGCGGAAGGCTGCAGCACGCCCTCCTGCCCTTCGAGGAGAAGCACCCTGTAATTTTAGCCAAACGGAGTCACCTCGCGCTGCTGCTGGTGCGCGAGGCGCATGTGTCATCCCTTCACGGCGGTCCGCAGCTCACTCGCAGCTTGCTTCTCAGGCGGCACTGGATCGTCCACGCCGGGTCCTTGGTGCGATCGGTCATCCACCGATGTGTGCGCTGTGCACGGTTTCGACAGCAATCCAGGTCACAGCAGATGGGGCAACTCCCCGCCGCCCGAGTTCAGCCGAGCCGGCCCTTCGAATCGTCGGGCGTTGACTACGCCGGCCCAATCCAACTGCGGACCACAAGGGGACGGGGCCATAATGCCTACAAGGGCTATATTTGTCTATTTGTCTGTCTCATAACGAAGGCCGTACACCTGGAGGTAGTATCCAGTCTGACTTCTCTGGCATTTTTAGATGCACTCCGACGTTTCGGAGTGCATGTATAGCACTTTTCAAATTTTATCGAAATAAAGATTATATATATTACAGAGTTCCTTTGTCTTGAAGATCACATCCTTGCCGTCGCCTCCTTTCTACCTATAGAAGAAATAGTGGCGAAATCCGCTACAATTGGTGCCGAAACCCGGGATAGGAAGGAGTAAAAATTTTTTTTAATAAATTACGCGTACGAACTAGGATGCCAGAAACTCGAAGCGAGACAAAAGCAGCGACCAAGCCGAAGACAGAGAAGCCCGCAAACAACATGGAGGTAAACGAATTCCGCAGCATAAAACTGCCGATGTTCTGGAAAGACGAACCTAAACTATGGTTCGCGATGGTGGAACGGGAATTCGCGGCGTACAACGTAAAAACCGACGCAATCAAATATTCCGCGGTATTACGGCATCTTGAGACGCCGATTATGAAAGTGATCGTCGACGTAATCGCCGCAAAGCCGTCCGCGGATTCCTACACGGACGTCAAAGATGCACTGATCTCGCGCCTAGCAACAACCGAAGCGGCACAGTTGCGACAAATATTAACTGGGATAGAGCTAAAGGACAAGAAACCATCGGAAGTGCTTCGCGAGATGCAGTATTTAGCAGGGCAAAATGTGAGCTCATCGTTACTGCAAACACTTTGGCTTCAACGGTTACCAGAAAGGCTGCAAGAAACTCTTGCATTGGTCGACGGCGTCGAAATTGAAAAGTTGGCGAAATTAGCGGACAAATCAATTGAACGCACAAGTCATATCGAAATGACCGCCATGGCGCGCCAACCGACGCCTAGCAGCCATGATGGCGCAGCCACAGAACAAAACGAGATCACGACGCTGACCCAGCGAATCAGTCAACTAGAAGCGATTATCAGTAGGCGTGAACGTGGTCGTAGTCAAATGCAATGGCAGAACAAAAGAGGACGACAGTCACGATCGAGAAGCCGATCCAAACCTGGCCTGTATTATTTCCACAGCAAATTCGGAACACAGGCCTGCAAGTGCAAACAACCGTGCACATGGACGGTGGCAAATTCAAATCAGCAACCACGTAAAGACCAGGAAAACTAATCACCCCGTCGTTAATCGAGGCGGTGGACAACGGAACACCAAAAGGCCGCTTAACCATAACTGATTTAACCTGACAGGCATTCAATTCTTAATAGATACAGGTGCAGACATTTCAATAGTTCCAGTAACCCCTCAGGAGGAAAGGTCCAAGGACCACTCACTCACATTATATGCGGCTAACGGCACAACTATAGACACATATGGAGAAAAGCTAATCACCGGTAGTTTGGGGTTGAGGCGAAATTTTACATGGCGATTTACAACAACCAAGGTACCAAAGGCAATAATCGGTGCAGATTTTTTGGACTATTTTTACTTGTTAGTTGACATTAGGAATCAAAGACTGATCGACGGTTACACACTACTCCACACAATAGGACAAATACTAAATGATGACACTCCAACAATGACAACACTAAACAAGAACGACAAGAGTTGGGCCATATTGAAAAAATTAAAAAACATGACAAAATCAACAATAGCCAAAACACGTAACCATGGAGTAAAACACCATTTAGTCACACATGACCCACCAGTAGCAGAAAAAGCCCGTAGGCTCACAGCAGAAAAATTGAAACTGCCAAAGCCGAATTTGAAAACATGCTGCAGCAAGGGATAGTACAACCATCTAAGAGCTAATGGGCATCGTTGCACCAGTGCAGTCCCATGTCCTGGGTGTTCGCTGTGCGACATCCAGAAGCACCCTCCCCAGTGGAGTAACGTCTGGGTTTTAGTCAGTAGGAATCTGACATACGCTGCCCTCTTCCCCAAGAGAGGGCAGAAGTCTTCCGAAGATTTCCTGGACGCAAAAAAAAGAGCTAATGGGCAAGCCCAATCCACCTGGTGAAAAAGAAAACAGGGGAATGGAGACCATGTGGGGACTACCGTAGATTGAACAAAATCACTCAATCAGACAGATACCCGGTTCCACACATCCATGACTTCAGCAACAAGTTACATAATACAAAATATATTCAGTCATCGATTTAAACAGAGCATACCACCAAATTCCGTTAGCACAAGAAGACCGAGAAAAAACAGCAGTAATAACACCGTTTGGGCTATACGAATACGTATAGTAATGCCATTCGGGTTGTGCAACGCTGCACAAACTTTTCAACGCCTGATGGACACAGTGCTACGGGGATTAGATTTTTGCATGTGCTGCATAGCCGACATCCTGATAGCGTCAGAAAACGAAACCGAACATGAGAAACACCTAACAACAGTGCTAAAACTACTGGAAACGAAGGGCCTAACAATTAATACAGGAAAATGCACTTTCGCCGAGAAGACAGTTCAGTATCTTGGACACACAATCACTTCACAAGGAATAGCACCACTTACAGAAAGAGTTGATGCCGTCAGAAATTACCCAAAACCGAAAACAATAGCCGAACTAAGGAAATTCCCAGGCATTATTAATTTCTATAGACGATTCATTCCACAGGCAGCCAAAATTTAAGCGCCATTACACGCATGCATCACGGGATCCAAGAAAAGAGACACAAAGCCATTCGAACGGACAACGGAAGCGGAAAACACGTTCATAGAATGCAGAAAACAAATCGCAGACGTTCCATTACTACGTTTCCCGAAAGACAACGCCAAACTCCGACTGACAACTGACGCATCGGACACAGCAATCATAGAAGAAGAAAATAAAAAAATATGGGAACCATTGGAATTTTTGTCACGCAAACTAGACGAAACACAAACAAGATACAGCACTTATGACAGAGAACTGCAAGCAATTTATAAAGGTATAACATTTTTCAAATATATTGTGGAAGGCAGCGAACTCATCATCAGGACCGACCGCAAGCCACTAACTGAAGCGTTCAACCAAAAATCAGATAAAGCGTCACCGAGAAGAGTACACCAGCTAGATTACATAGGCCAGTTCAGCACAAATATACAACGTATTACAGGAGAGGAAAACCAGATTGCGGACACACTGTCCCGCATCGAAACAATAGAACTTCCAACCATTGTAACAACCGAAGAACTCCTGCAAGAACAAGCCACAGCCAACGAATTAAAAAGTATCATTGAAGAGGAAAACCCAAGATGGACGCTACATAAAATCCAAATGGACAATACACAGTCACAATTATATTGCGACTTAACAACAAACAGCATAAGGCCTTACGTGTCAGAAAAACTAAGACACAGAATCTTTGCAACAGTACATAATTTAGCGCACCCAAGTGGAAGAAGTACACAAAAATTAATAGCAAAAAATTTTATCTGGCCTAGGATGAACAGTGACATAAAGAACTGGTGCAAAACTTGCATAAGTTGCCAGAAAAACAAAATTCAACGTCACATACAAACAGTACCACTTCACATCGACATACCTAAAGAACGTTTCAACCATATTCACATCGACATACCTAAAGAACGTTTCAACCATATTCACATCGACATACCTAAAGAACGTTTCAACCATATTCACATCGACATCATAGGCCCATTACCAAAAATCAAAGACATATCAGCCGACAGGGTAGCAACCGCATTCTTCTCTACATGGATTGGAAGATTCGTTGCACCACGCACAATCACGACAGACCAGGGAAATCATTTCGAATCCCGACTGTTCAACGCTCTAACGAAACTGATAGGCAGCACTAGAACACGAACAACTGCGTATCATCCTGCAGCAAACGGAATGGTCGAACGTTTTCATAGATCCCTCAAAACAGCAATCAAGTACAGAAAAACAGACAACTGGGTGGAAGCCTTACCAGCAGTATTATTACGTCTCAGATGCAGTTTTAAAGAAGGTTTGAAGACAACAGCAGCTGAGATGTTCTACGGAGAGACGCTAAGACTCCCAGGCGAATATTTTATACAGGACCATGACACTAACGATCCACAGTTTTTCCTGGAAAAATACAGAGAACATATTCGTAACGTCAAGTCGGTCCCAACAGCACACCACCGAAAACAGAAACCTTTTGTGCACAAATCATTGTACACATGTACATATGTATTCTTGAGAGACAACACTGTAAAAAAGCCTCTAGAGTCACCATATCAAGGACCATACCAAATCTTCAAAAGGATCAACGAGTATACATTCAAAATTGACATAAAAGGAAAACCAACAAATGTCCACATAGAACGGTTAAAACCAGCATACACAGAGACAATAGAAGAAACGACAACCAACAACGAACCAAAAACATACACCAAAACCAAGAAGACTGTCACCCTTCCAGGCAATACGTGAACATGATTTCACAGCCATAGATATAAGTTTAACAAGATAGATATTGTTCAGAGAAATAAAATACAAAATTTCTTCCTTTCCTATCCGCCCTTGGCACGAGGACACTCTGTCCTTCGACTTCCGTTTCCTGTGCTCGGCACTCTCCCTGAGGGTTGAGCTGCGGGGAGCGGGGTCGCGGATTCGGTCCCGAAGACGTTGCCAGGGGCAATTTTGAATCAGTGTCCTGCTTAACGTTCGGTTCCGAGCATCGATCTCGATCTCTATAGCAACAGCCGTAGCGATTACCGTCTGCAGTTTTTCACTGTTTCATTATCTTTCCTTCATTATCATTATTGCTAGTCATTAGTATTGTATATATATCTATTTTATGACTTCCGCTTCCGGGGCGAGACAGTGTGGACGTGTGAGGCAGGTGTGCGAGAGAAAGGTGATGGAAACAGGTGTACGGTGACAAGGGAGGGCGAAAGAGAGAGGTGGGGGAGAGGATAAGGAGAGGGTGCGGTGGAAGCGTGGGCGGAACGGGAGAGGAAGAACAGAAGAGGTTGGAGGAGTGAGAAGCGAGAAGCAGAAAGCGAGGTTAGGAGGAAGCGTGGAGCCGAGCAAGAGAGGGATCGGAGGAAGCGCCACCTGGAGGGAAAATAAAAGAGCGGTGAAAGGGTCGGTAAAGAAGAGAGAAGAAGGCAGGTTAAGGCGAAGAGAGTGAGGGAGATGGGGCGGACGAAAAAGGTAAGGGAGGGAAAAGTGGAGGAGTTATGGAGAAGGAAGGAACAGGAAGGAGGGAAGTGTGAGAGAGGAGAGGAGGATGACACAGGGAAAGCAGGGAAAAGGGATAAGAAGTCACAAGGGGAGGACGAGGGAGTAAGAGGAAGAGATGGACTGGAGAAGGAGGAGGAAGCGGAAGGGGATGAGGAGATGAAGGGAAAGCATGGAGAAATGGCAGAGGCGATTATGAGGTTAGTGCTGAGGAGGATGGACAGGGAGATGGGCAGGGAGATACAGCAGAGGGACAGGTGGATGAACAGGGAGTTTGAGCGGATGGACAGGGAGTTTGAGCGGATGGGGAAAGCTGTTATTGAGATGGTGACGAAGGGGATGAAGGAGGTAGGAAGAAAGGAGCGAGAGGTCGAGGAGCTGAAAGGAATACTGGAGGGAGAGAGGAAAGAGAGAGAGAGAGAGAGAGGATGGAGGAGAGGTTAAGGAGAATTGAAGGGAGAACGAGGAAGCTGGAGGCAGAGGAGGAGAAAGGAGAAGGGAAAATGGAGGAGAGGACAGAACGAGGCGAAGAGAGAAAAGGGAAGCTGGAAAGTGTGGAAAGGAAAGGAGAAGGGAGGATGGAGAAGACGACAGAGAGAGGAGAAGAAAGAAAGGGGAAGATGGAGACAGAGGAGAAGAAAGGGGAAGGGAGGATAGAGGAGAGGATGGAGCAAGGCAAAGGAGGAAAACGGATGCTGGAGACAGAGGAGGAGAAGAAAGGAGAACGGGGGATGGAAGAGAGGACTGAGCGAGGTGAACAACGAAAAGGGAAGCTGGCGAAAGGGGAATGGTGATAGTCAGGATGGAAAGTGTGGCGGGGAAGGAAGAAGTGATGGCGAAGAGGTGGAAAATGAGGAGAAAAGGAGTAAGGATAGAGGAGGATCGTACATGAATGGAAGAATGGAGGATGAGGTGGAGTGTAGTGGAAAAGGCATGGGAGGAAAGGAGGAAGGGGAAGAGGGTGTGGATGGGAGATGGAAGGATCAGGATAGAGGGGACATGGTGGAGGTGGGTGGAAGAGAAGAGGGAGTGGCGGGAGGAGGATTGGAGTGATAGGGGGGAGGGGGGGAGAAGAGAAGAAAGGGCCTGGGGAGAGAAAGGTGTAGGGGAAGGGGCAGAGGGGGGGGGGGGCGAAAGGGGTGAATTGGCGGGAAGGAAGGAAGCAGAGGAAGAAGTGTAGGCAGAGGGGAAGTGGAAGTCCAAGGAGAGCCGGAGGAGAGTGGGACGCATGTGCAGGATTGTTGTTTTGTATGTATGTATTTATTTATGTTCCCTTCCGGGTTACATTTTCTTACTCCCCTTCCTCTTACAGCTCTATTTCCTTATCCTATCTTAATCTCTACTTTACATTTTACCTTACAGCTAACCTTAACCTATTTTTCATCCGCTTTCGTTTCGTCCGCTCGCCCGCTCGCTCGCTCTCCCCTCTCCTCCCCCTCGTTCTCTCTCCTCAAAATTCTCTCTCCCGCCTCCTCCTCGCTCTCTCTCTCTCACACACTCGACCTCCGCTTCCGCTACCTTTTCATTCACTCTTTTCTTTCCATTCATTCCTTCTCCTTCATCTCCTCCTCCGCTAGCCCTCTTTCTCTCCTCCCTCCTACGTTCTCCTCTCATTCTTCCCTCCTCCAATTTTATCAGCCACTCCTCCCCCCTCCCGTCCCCCCCAATACCTGTCCTATCCTTTCTTCCCACACCCCTCTCTTCTCCTTCTCGCCCTGCCACCCCTCAAACCTTTCCCACACATGCTCCCATGTCTCCTCTTCTTCCCCGCATATTCTACATAATCTCTCCTCCTCCTCCCTCCAAAACCACCCACTTCTTACCTCATTCCCTAGCCTTGCCCTTGTCAATCTTCTCTTCCTGACATCCGACCATTTTTTGTTCTTTATATACTCTGCCTTCCCTAACTCTCTCACTACCCTATACCACTTGTTCGTCCTTGATGCCTCTATTCCTTCCCTTCTTTCCCTCTTCTACTCCTCCTTATCCTTTCTCTCCAACTCCTCAAATCCTTCCTCTTTTCCCATCTCTATCCCTCTTGCCACCCAGAACCCCCTTCTTTCCTCTTCTCACTTCCCTATCGTCCTATCCCTTCCTTCCCTCTCCTTCACTTCCTCCCAACACCTCTTCGTCAGCTCCCCTCCCTTCCCATTTTCAACCTCTGCTCGAACCTCCACGCCCCCCTCTCCATTCTCACCCTCAACTTGTCTCTCTCCGTCTCCTCCCTTACCATGTATCCTGGAGTGGATCTATTCACCCCCATCACCCACCTCAGAAATCTCTCTTGAATCCTCTCCAACCCTCCCCTTTCTTCCCATCCCCAAATCTCTGCCCCATAACTCATTACTGGCCAAACTACGGTGTCAAAAAACCAGGTCCTCCTCGTCCAATCCTTCTCCCATAGTCTTTTTCCCATCCCCCATACCTCCCTCATAACCGCTACCGCCTTCCTCCCTCTCTCCCTTACCTGTGCGTCCTGTCTTCAATTCCTTTTCATTACGTACCCCAAGTAACTGTACTCTCTCACTTCCTCTACTCTTTTTCCCTTCCTCCTCCATTCTACCCTCCTTACTCTTCCTCCTCCCTCCCTACATCTCATAATCTTTGATTTATTGGTGTTTAATTCCAATCCCTTCTCTTCTAAATATCGCCCCAGTCTCCTCGTCATCGCCGTCATATCATCCTCTTCCTCCGCTATCAAAACAATGTCATCTGCGTAGGCCATCGTGTAAGTTTTCCTTCCCCCTAATTTCACTCCTCCCCACTTCCCTCTTTCTATGTACCCCTCCAAGTCCGCTATGAATATATTAAATAATAGCGGACTCAGGGGGCACCCCTGCCTTAAACCCCTGGCCAGCCAAAATTCCCCTCCCTCCCCTTCTCCGCACCTCACCCTGCATTTGACTTCCTTCAGCACCTCCTCCACTCTTACAACCAATCCCTCCCTAATCCCTCTCTCCCTCATCGTTCTTACCAAAATCTTCCTATTTGCCGTGTCAAACGTCGCTTTCAGGTCTACAAATAACACCACACACTTTTCTCTCATACCCAACTGTCTGTTTATCAAATAATTCAACGTATATATATATTATCCATAATTCCTCTATCCTTCCTAAACCCCACTTGCCCTTCCCCTAGTATCCCCTTTCTTTCTACTTCATCTCCCAACCTCCCCGCCAATATCGCTGTATATACCCTGTACAAAGATGGCATTACAGTTACCCCCCTGTAATCTCCTACTTTCCTTCCCTCCCCCTTCTTCAAAATTGGGACGATCTTCCCCACTTTCCACCCCTCCGGCCACCCATCCCCCTCCCACACCCTTCTACAAATTTCCCACCCCTCCTTCCTTATCCTCACTCCCCCATACCTCCACACCTCGTTCGGCACCCCATCCAACCCAATCGCTTTACCATCCTTCCGCCTATCCGTTACCATTTCCCATTCTCCCCATCTTAAATTCTCCTCCTCCCTTTTCCTCCCTTCCCCCCCACTCATCACCCACTCCTTTACCCCCCCCTAACAACCCCATACAGTATTCTTCCCACTCCTCCCTCCCTATACCCTCATTTACCCCTTTACATTTATTCCTCCCCCCCTTTACAACCTTCCAAACTTCCCCCTCCGTTCTCGCTTCCCCTGACTTCCTTACCCAACTCTCTCTTTCATCCTCCTTCTTTCGCTCACACATCTCTTTGTACCTCCTCTTTTTCTCTCTGTACTCTGTACCCTCTCCCCCTTCTCTCCTCCATCTCCTCAGCTCCTTTCTGACCCCCTTCTTCTCCTGCTTACACTCCTCGTCCCACCACCCTCTTTTCCTTTCCACCCCTTTCGTCCTCCCCCCTTCCCCCCTTTGTTTTATTGCCTCCCTTACCCTTCTTCCTATCTCCTTCAGGTCTTCGTTCACCCCCCTCTGTTCTTCCCCTTTCAGTCCTACCCTACTATCAAATTCCTTTCTTCCCTCTTCATCCCATTCTCCTCTGCTCCTTTGCCTCCTCCCTTCCTCTTTTTTGCTACCCCTTCCCCCCTTCCCCCTATCCAAGCCACCACCGGCTGGTGATCCGAGTCCACCTTGCTCCCCACCTCTATTCCTGTCAACCCTTCCCAAGCTTCCTTATCCCCTATGATGTAATCTATCACTGTCGCCCTTCCCCTCCCCGTAAACGTCCACTCCCCTTCCCAGTCCCCTTCCATCCCTCCATTGCATATCGCCCCCCCCCCCCATTTTGCTCTAGCAGTCTCAATAACTTCACCCTCTCTCCATTAACCTTTTTGTCCTTCGACTTCCTTTTCACCTGCTCCTCCCCTTTCCAGTCTCCTTCGCTCCACATCCCTCCTTCCTCCCCTGTTCTCGCATTAGAATCCCCCCCTATTAGCACCCTCTCCCCCTCCTTTACTTTCTCCATCCAATCCTCCAAATCTCTCAACTTCTCCTCCAAGTCCTTGTTTACGTATACTCCTACTAATCTTCATACGTTTTTCCCCAACTTCACCTTGCAATTCATTATACCTTCCCTACCCTCCCCCTTCTCCTCTTCCTCCTCCCATGCGATACTCCTTTTGACTCCTCTCAACATTCCCCCCATCGCTCTTCCCTTTATGTTTTCTCTTCTGGCAAATTGTACCTTCCAATCGAACTCTTTTGGCAAATTCTCTTTTATTCTTTTCCAACCTTTCTCCTCTATCCACGTTTCCATTAACATTATTACGTCCCATTCCTTAAGCCCCTCCCAAAATTCCCTATCCTTTGTCCCTACCCCTGCCTGTTCCAAAATGCCACCTTCCACCCCCTGTCTCTTCCTTCTCCCCCTCCCCCCTCTCTCTGCCCTCTCCGAGCCCACCCTTCTATTCCCCCGTCTCCCCCTTCTCTCTTTCTCCTTCCCCCGCTGTTCCCCTTTCTTTCTCTTTCTTATCCATCTCTTTCCATCTTTCCTCCTCCTCTTCCCATCTCCACCATTTCCCATCAATCTGCAGCTTACCATAACCTACCCACACTCTCCTTCCTTTCCTCCTCTCTTCCCATGCTCTCTCTTCTACCCTCCATCTCATTTTCCTCTCTTTCCACGTCAGATCATCTTCTATCTTGATACCTTTCTCTCTTACCTTCCCCCTCCCTCTCATCACCTCTCTCTTCTGCTCTCTACTTTTCAATTTAACCAGTACCCCGCTCCCCTCCCCTCCCTTTCCCACCCTTCCTAACTCCTTTAACTCCTCTACCTGTTTTTCCGTTCCTATTTCCTTTAGAATCTCCTCCACCTCCTCTTTCCTCTTTCCCATACCCCTCTTTAATCCCTCTATTATAATGTTGTTCCTTCTTTCCTCTCTCTCCTTCAGTTCCATTTTCCTTTCCACCTTTCTAACCCTTTCCTCTATATCCTTTGCCTCCTTTCCTTTTTCCCCCTTCCCTCCCTCCTCCTCAATCCTCTCTCTCTATCACACTTCTTAACTCCTTTATCTCCTCCTGCATACCTTCCCTTTCCTCCTCCCATCTCTCCTGTTTTTCTCTCATCTCCCTTCTTAGCACCTCTATCTCCCCCATCAGCTCTACCTTCATTCCCTTCATCATATCTGTCAGTTCGTTCATCTTTCTCTTATTATCCTTACTCTCTCTCCAAATTTCCTCAATCATTTTCTCCGTCCTCTCTGTCCCTTCTCTATGTCTCCCTTCCATGTCTACCTCTTCCCTCCCGCTTAACTTCTGCGGTGATCTCTGTACCTTTTTACCCACCTTGAATATCCACTCCTCTCCTTCCATTTCCTCCCCTCTCTCTTCTCTTTTTCTTTTCCACATCTCCTCCTGACTACTTTCCTTTACCTTTCTCCCCTTTCCTCTTTCCTGCTCCCTGTCTCCTTTCTCCATCTTCCCTACCTTACCGACTCTTTCCTTCGTCGCTGTTTTACCCACTTCCCTTTCGCCTTTACCCCCAGCTGTCGCTTTCCTCCGTCTTACTCTTTCAACCACGTTTTCCCACTTAACCTCTCTTCCCTTACCCTACTTTCTATCCCTTCAATCTTCTCTACTCCTACGCCTCCCACTTTCCCTACTCTTCGCTCTGGGCCTCCTCAAGCCCTCTACTCACTCCACTGTTCTCTCTCCTGTACCTCTAATCCTTCTGCCATTTTCCTCGCTTTCACTCTCACTCTCTCACTATTCACACACTCTTCGTTCGTACCGGAATCGGAAGTCCCGATTGTTGTTTTGTAAATTATATGGATGTATAATGATTGTTGTTCTGGTTTGTAAGGTGTATAAGTCGCAAACCCGGAAAGGAAGCGAGAATAAAGATATATCTCTATATATATAAATGTCAAATGTCCGGAAATTCGGTTAGACCACTTCCCGATGGGCTAGCGACTTAATTTTTTTTTATCAGCGAGATCTTGCTTTCAAACTAACCGAACCGGTCCAAAAAGTTCCAAAAGTTTACTCCTAATTAGTTTAAACATCGTCGGAACGGCAAAATTTAATTACCGGATGTTCAAGATTTGGTACTTCCACAAGTGCTAGCGACTTGAAATTTTGTCCCCTACTAGCTCTTCTCTCCAAACAAAACGGAAAGTTCGAAAAAGTTGAAAAAGTTGACTCCTTCGTTGTTAAACAAACAATTAACGAAAATAGCCAAAAAGATCTCCCACTTCCCGACATGCTAGAGAGTTCGTTCTTACGGCATTCTTTTCGACTTGCTCCCGACACACCAAAATAATTATGAAACATTGTAAAAGTTTATTGCTAATTGTTTACACAATTATTTTTTTTACATTTTGCAACGTCGGCGATTTAAATTTGATCTCTATTCATAGTCTTTTCACTAATGTATCCAAAACCGTTTTTGGAAGTTGGAAAAGTTGACTCCTTCATTGTTAAAAAAATCAACAAAAATACCCAAATTGATCGCCCACTTCCCAATATTGTAAGGAGACGCGAGCGGCCGGCGGCAAAAACAAGAGAGTGCAGCGCATGGCGCGCTCGAAGACGCTCCGGGCGCGATGCGCGGCGTCACGATGGGCGCCGCGGGCACAGGGGAGGACCCGGAGATTTTTAGCTGGTTCCATTTTACCCGAAACTTCTGCTGAGGAACCCAAATTTCTCCAACTGTATTTTGTCGGAGACAATGCAGTCGAAGCCAATTTGAGGTGCAAAAACTTTCCCAATTTGGATTAAAATATTGTTACGGAGTTGCAAGAAATGTTGCATTCTGAAAATAAGTATATTAGAAGTTTTAAAACCACGTTGGAAAATGAAATTCATAATTCGGATAATAATTTCAAAGTTGTCATTCATGCAGATAATAGGCCACCTAATACGCACAGAGGTTGTTTTAATGTGCCCGTTCACGATGAAGTGGCTGTTGTAATAGTAGGACAAGAATTTGAAAAATGTGACATTATTTTACATGCGATTTGTGAAATTTAAACATCCCGAATAATCCGATCCATACTTCGACCAGATAGTTGCATTAGTATGTCGATCTGTCTGGAACAGTGAAATAATAATCGCGGTTTGTGGAACTTAAAACATGCAGAATAAGCCGATTCATACTGCAATCAAGAAATTGCTTTAGTATGTCGATCTGTCTGAAGGAGTAAAATAATAATCGCCATTTGTGAAATTGAAACATCTAGAATAATCCGATCCATACTTCAATTCGGTAATTGGATTAGTATTGTCATGGATATGTAGCCTACTGGGGAAATCACCATGCCAAAAAAAAAGATATAACGCATCCAATAGCAAGACCTCATGGGTGATGTGGAACGTTACTACACCGTGGAAAGGCTAACTCAGGGTCCGCTCTATATAAAAATGCCGCACTGTATACGTCCCGACTGAAAAACGTTGTCCGGATCAATTTTGTCGCTTATAATTAAAATATATTTACATGACGCACTGCGTACGATGCCCAGGCAACGCCTGATAAATCTTCTATTTACGTCTAAACTTGAACACCCGAAAATACTACAAAGGCGAGATACACATGTCTGAAAGTTATCGATATGGTGTTCGTTCGCGTAAGAGTTTCTGGTGTAATTTCCATGCCTGTTGCTAAAGCCCTCTTATCTGGGCGTCTAAAAGACGTTGCCCACTCCGTGGCCGGGTCCTTTTCCACGAACCGTTAACTCGCCGCGCGGACAAAGAGGCATCGATACCGTCGGTCCGTCAGCCACGTATCCGGCTCATCATAATAAACTGTGCATCCCTTCGCGACCCAGCAGTAAGGTGTCAGACCCCTTGCCGTCGCCTCGGGTGCAAAACACCAGCGAACTTCCAAATAACGCCGCAGTCCTCTATGGAGTGGTAACAGTCGTCACTCAATTAACTGAACATATCTGGCCTCTGAACATACATCGACCACCTTATATGTGTGTCCTCCCTCTTTCTCTACGGTGACGCTTACACACATGTTGTTTATGTAGATGTATGTAAGCGTATTTACATGTATGCATGTACGTATGTACATTTGGGTTGGATATACATGTGTACGAGCTTTGCATATAAAGAAGAAATGCCACCGAACACGGTCTAAAAGTAAGACGCCATAGGCCTTTTCTTTAGAGCATAGCCACTGATAGGCCACTAAAGGGAGAAGGGCAATAAAATTTTACCACATCGGCCGACGAGAAGAAAGTGCAATAAATAATGCAGGTAGAGAAAAGGCTATAAATCTAAGTACTATAGCCTCGATGGTAAACGCGATGATTACATAGCAGAATTACAAAACAGCAGAATTTTCGGCCACATCCATACACGTCTGTGGAACAACCGAAATATGCCTTGACTAATGTAACGGAAGTTAAATATTTACACAAACAATAATGAATGACAATTACTATTCCATTATTCACTACTAAACGAAAATTAATAGAAAAAAAAACCTATAATGCATGTGTCGAGTCATAAACACCGTTGATTTCAAATTACTACCGCTTGAAATTGCAAAATACATATAAAAAGCACCGCATTTTTCACCCGAGCAACGCCGGGTAATTTTTCTAGTATATATATATATCTATTTTATGGTATTACGTGTCGTTGTGCAATATTAGTGATAAGTAAATGTTTTGTACATAATAGTGACTGTGACTTTCTTTGTGCCGTCAGTGTATAGTCCTTAAGCCCCGCTACTGAGGTTGCTCCACTGCACCCAGCAAAAACTATTTTAATTAAGTATAAGGACGGTTTTACTAGTCGGGAAAATTCGCAACAAAAACCGCTATACATAAAATTTTGGTCCTTCGAGCCGGATCTGCAGAGCGGAGCATCTCCAGAACACCAGAACATTACCCTCCATCACCCGTTTATTTTAAACAAAGTGCACTCCTTTTAATCGTGTAGCTAAAGGGCTTTTTAGTACGGCCGATTTGAGCCTACTAAACAGTTAAATCTGGACCATTTACCACAATCTCAAACGGCCAACTTTGAACTTTGACCGTTGCGTGCGGGTAAGGACATTGCGGTGCAATCAAAACAACACTTCGGTACTTTCGCGCCAACAGCTGACCGCTTATTTGTGTGTGTGTATACGTGCCGAAGCCGCGGTGTTACGTCATCGTAACAATACCGACACCTTCGTGTCGTGACTTTACCCCATTCGGGCCTTTCCGTACCGATTCGGGCCACAGTACCCGTGCATTCGTTTAATGCGTGAGGACGCCGAGTCTGTTTAACCGTCCACCGTCCGGTTACCACGACAAAAGCACAATGTCTGCTCCGGTATTAACGGAATTGATATCCTCCCAGGAGATCACGGCCGGATTCATCCTCCGGTTTTATGACAATGTTAAAAAATTGGGGCAAGCAAACCTAACGCGAGTCGTCCTGCAAACGCGTCTCAACACTTTGGACGAATATTGGAAACTTTTTTTCTCGCGGCACATCGAGATCATGCGTCAGGATGGTGCTGCGACGACTGAGTACGCGGTAAAAAATCGACTCGCGGTGGTGGAGGAGAGCCGCATGGACACCGTTGCGAAGCTCACGGAACGGCTCGCCGCGCTGGCACCAGCTCCACGCTCTCCCACTTCGCCGGAAGGGGCGCCGGCCTGGAGCTCCGAGACATCGAACTTGTATCGGCAAATACAACTGCCTAAGATCAGCCTCCCTATTTTTTCTAGTGACCAATTTTAATGGGAAACGTTTCGGGACTTATTCAAATCCCTGGTTCACGACATCTCCGGCATTCCCAACGTCCAAAAGCTGCAGTGTCTCAAAGCGAGTTTGGCAGGCGAGGCAGTGGATCTTCTACAAAACGTCTCCATGACCGACGACGGCTACGCCCATGCATGGGGGGACCTTGTCCATCGTTATGATAACCCTCGCATTCTACTCGCGACGCATATGCGAAATTTGCTCTCTTGCCCAGAAGTGAGCGAACCTACGTCGTCGGAATTAAAACGACAACTCGCAGTCGCGAATAAAGCTGTCCGCTCTTTTAAGTCCCTAGGCCGACCAGTCAAAACTGGGACGACTGGCTCGTCCACCTACTCGTGCACCGACTGGACTCCACCACGAGAATGTTGTGGGAGACTTCGTTGTCGGACGGCCGCGATTTTGCCACCTACCGCCAGCTAACGAACTTCTTAGAAAATAGGGTCAGGGCCCTAGATGCCGCCAATGCAGTCCACGCTGAGCCTCCTGCCATCGTACGTGGCCAATGCACGAGACCCACAGCGCGCCAGGTGCAGACTGCGCACCACGTTACAACGATACTCCGGGAGAGGACGACGGCTCCTTGCCCTCGGTGCACGGGCAACCACGCCTTGAGCTATTGTAATCGGTTTAAAAGGCTGTCGCCGTCCAAGCGGAAGGAGCAGGCTCACCAGCATAACGCTTGCCTGAACTGTCTCCGGATAGGACACTCTGCGGCTGACTGTCCCTCTGAACGCCGCTGTCTGGTATGCGGACAGAGCCACCACACCATGCTCCACGGATCTCCAACGGCGGGCGGCCGTGCAAGCACTCACCCCAGGTGTGCATCATCCCCGAAACCTGACCGTCGTGGAAACGATTGTGCGATGATCAATACCATATCCGCGGACGGCCCGGTTCTACTCACGACCGCCCAACTGCAGCTAGAGGCACCCAATGGCCATATCCTGACGGTGAGGGCGTTGCTTGACCCGGCTGCTGAAGCAACCTTTGTTTCAGAATGGACTGCTCAGGCCCTGCAACTGCCGAGACGGAGGGTCCCCAGAATTATTAAGGGCTCGCAAAACGTGCGGTCCGGCGTCGCTACCACTGCCGTCAACGCCATTGTCAAGGGGCGATTTTCACCGGATTGCAAGATCCCAGCGGAGGCACTGGTACTGCGCAGTCTGACGGGAACAACTCCTGCGCGCCAAGTGCCCCTCAAGGATTCCTGGCCGCACCTTCGCGATCTCCAGCTCGCTGATCCTTATTTCGGGACCCCTCAGCGTATCGACGCCGTTTTGGGGGATGACATCTTCGGCCTCTTATTAAGGGGTCTGGAGACCATGTAATTTTAATTTTTTCATTTTTATTTTTATTGTTTTATAATAATCTTTGAACTGTTACGCATCATTTAATCCATAGTTGGTACTGAAAATCGCAAAATTACTAAAGTTACAGGTATTTCTCGGTAGGAAGGTCGAGCCGCTGCGAGCGGTCGACCGCGCGGCTCGATCAGTGTATGCAACTCGCACGGTTCAGCACGTGCAGCTGTCCTATTGTGTCGTTTGTATGGGTTAGTAGAATTGTTTACTCGAATCCATACGAAGAAAAAGTGATGAAAAAAGAATGCATAGGTCATGTGCAGAAAAGGATGGGCACACGACTTCGTAAAATCAAAAAGGAAAAGAAAGGTCTTGCTGGCAAAGGAAAGCTAACCGATAAACTAATTAACGAGCTAACAGTATATTACGGTCTCGCTATTCGAACGTTCTCTAATTCTAAAGACGAAATGAAGAAAGCTATTTGGGCAACATTCAAGCACAAGAGCTCGACCGACGAAATCCCGCAGCATGAAAATTGTCCGCCAGGAGAAGACTCGTGGTGCTCTTGGCAAATATCAAAAGCGATTGGCACTTTGGATGAATATCTACACAAGAATCCTCTGCCTCAAATTGTTCAAGATGCCATTCGACCTGTTTATGAGGACCTCACTTCAGATGAATTGTTAGAACGGTGCGAAGGAGGCTTCACGCAAAACGCCAACGAAAGCGTCAACTCCGTCATCTGGTCAATGGCTCCAAAAACCAGTTCCAGCGGTGCGAAAACCGTCGAAATTGCCAGTTACATTGCTATCAGCACTTTCAACAATGGGTACAATGGTATTTTGCTGATGATGAAACTGATGGATCTAAGCATCGGAGATCGCTGCTACGATTTCTGCAGGGCAGTCGACGAGGAACGTTGCGCTACAGCAAATGTCCGAGCGCAAAAAAGTACGAAAGAAGCACGCCAAGCACGTAGATCTTCGCAAAAAGACGCCCAGGATGCTCAAACAGCTGCCGAAGAGGACATGTATGGACCAGGAATCGCTGATTGAAGGTAAGACTCACAAAAACCGCGCCGTCAGTCGAATAACCGCACGTTTACTTTCTTTTGCGATTATCTCGAAACTATATTTTTCGAAACGGTACCATAAAAATCTCGTAAACTAGCGGTCCGATTGCTGTGAATTTTGGACACAATACTTCTAGATACATTATCTAAAGCGTAACGTGGGATTTTTGCGATTACTTGATTAGTTTTTTTTTATGACGTTTTTTCTTGTGAAATTTCGGTGAAAATCGTGAAAAAATTCTTCGGCTCACCATTTTTTCCCTGATGTAAAAAAAAAAATTTCCCCACGTTACGCTCTAGCAATACGATCCAGGAATAAGCCAATTTTTTATTTTTTTTTTCAGATGCAAAATGAAGCAGGTAACGATGGTACCGCCCACGTGCGTTTGGTGCCGAGGGCCTTCACCAAAATGAACGAAACGCCGGTATTTTTTATTTTTTTTTTCACAAAATTTTTTTCACTTGTTCACTAAACCGTTTTCTAGTATGTGACAAAAAATAAAAATATTTTGTGCTATATTTTCGCGTTTATAAAATTTTTAAAATAGTACTCATCTGGCGAGCGCACATGGTGGCCAGACCCCTTAAAAGGGGGATTTCGAAAGGGCACGTTGGAGTCGCCAAGCGCAATCCAAACAATATTCGAATGGGTGCTTACCAGGCGGACGACGACGCTCACTTATTCTTCTCAAGCTGATCAAGTTACGGCGATGTGGTGCCAGCATTGCGACGCTACTGATGCAGCGATGCGTCAGTACTGGGAACTGGAGGAGGTCGGCGATCGTAAAGTCCTGAGTGAAGCAGACGAGTACTGTGAGGCTCTCTTCCGCGACACTCACGTTCGCGATGAAAATGGACGCTACACGGTGCGGCTGCCCTTTCTTCAAGACACCGAAATCGGTTTAGGTCCTTCTCGGCAAGCCGCCGTAAAGATTTTGTTTCAGCACGAAAGACGCGCGCACAAGGATCGACACCTGCAGGAAAATTACACATCGTTTATGGCGGAGTACGCGGAGTTAGGCCACATGGAACCTGTGCAGGACCAAGGAACAGATGCGCGTGAGACGTTTTATCTGCCCCACCATGCAGTAACAAAACCGACCGACCCCACTGGAAAAATCCGAGTCGTTTTCAATGCTTCGACAAGGACTTCCACTGGTAACTCCCTAAACGATTTGCTACTGCCGGGACCCAAGCTGCAGAGCGATCTCTGGGTCGTATTACTGCGTTGGCGTCTGTTTCGCATTGCTTTCACGACGGACATTGTCAAGATGTTTCGCCAAATTCGCGTGCATCAAGACGACACTAATTGGCAGCGCATTGTGTGGAGGAGCACGCCTAAGGGCCGCCTCACGGACTTCCGCCTCACGACGGTCACCTACGGGACTGCTTCCGCTCCGTTCCTGGCGCTGCGCACGCTCCTGCAATTAGCCTCCGACGAAGGCCTGCGGTATCCTTTGGGTGCGCTGGCCATACAACGACACACTTACGACGATGACATTTTAGCAGGAGCCGATGACGAAGATCAGGCCCGGGAACTAAGCCGACAGTTAACGGCCATGATGGCTGCAGGTCGTTTCGAGCTCAGCAAATGGGCGTCGAACCTGCCCGACTTGATCCCGCTCGTCCAACCGGGTGAAAGGGCCTTCGACCTGGAGAAGGGTGCCAATACACTGGGCGTCGTTTGGAATCCGTCCTCAGACACCTTTCGCCTTAGGGTCCCACCTTCAGCCGGGACCTCCGTTGCTACCAAGAGGACAGTGCTATCGACAATGGCCAAACTCTACGACCCACTAGGTTGGGCTGCACCGGTGTTGGTAACAGCCAGAATATTTATGCAAAATCTTTGGTTGCGAGGTCTGGACTGGGACCAACCACTCCCGAACGAATTAAATCATTACTGGAATGAGTTTTGCAGGACTCTACCGGCGCTGGAAAACCACCACATCCCCAGATGGGTACACACCCTCACGAGCCACTACGCGGAAGCGTCCCTACACGGGTTCTGCGACGCATCGGAAAGGGCATATGCGGCGGTCCTTTACCTAAGAGTCATCGGTCCAGATGCCCAGACTCATGGTGGCCAAAACAAAGGTGGCCCCAGTCAAGACCGTGAGCATTCCACGTCTGGAGTTTTGCGGTGCATTGTTGTTGGCCCGACTCATGGCCATCGTAAGGAAAGACCTACGTTTGGACACCATTCCAATCCATGCCTGGATCGACTCTGCAGTGGCCTTTTTTTTTTTTGTTTAACGTCTGGTGAATCTTCGACAAGAATTCTGGCCTACTCTGCAGTGGCCCTGGCGTGGGTGCGGTCCCATGCTTCCCGCTGGAAGTCGTTCGTGGCCAACAGAGTAGCACAAATACAAACAGTGATTCCCGCCTCCTCCTGGCGGCACGTTAGAACTTCGTCAAATCCAGCCGACGCGGCCACGCGGGGTATGACTCCGTTGGAGCTGTCCACCCTGGACTTATGGTGGCACGGCCCGCCTTGGCTCGCCGGAGTGCCCACTTCGTGGCCAGTGCCTCCGCCATCTCGTCCGGACTTGGCGATCGAGGAGGAGCGGCCCACTGCCATGGTCCTGACGATCACGACGGAGGAGGAGGCGATATTGACGAGATTTTCGTGCCTCACCAAGCTACTGCGCGTCACTGCACTATGCCTTCGTTTCGCTTTTAATCTGCGACACGCTACCACCAGGAGACACGGGTTCATCACGACCGAGGAGTTGAGCCAAGCCCTGGAGCGGTGGATCCAATTGGCGCAACAACAGGACTTCGAGGAGGACATTAGTTTACTTGCGGCAGGGAGCCCCGTCAAAATAACTTCCCGGCTCCGGAACCTTCGCCCGTTCATGGACAAAAAGGGGATGTTACGAGTCGGCGGGAGCCTCCATGGTGCTTTCCAGCCCTACAGCGAGAGGCACCGTCTCATCGTGGCCAAGACTAGCCACCTCGCACTGCTTCTCACACGAGACGCTCATCACGCTACACTCCATGGTGGGCCACAGCTCACCCGAAGCCACCTTCAGCGGCGTTTTTGGGTCATTTAAGGCAGTGGCCTCATCAGGGCTGTCACCCGCGCCTGTGTACGCTGTGCACGGTTCCGAATGAAGACGGGCTCACAAGCTATGGGGGATCTACCTGCCTCCCGTACTTTGCCAGCTCGTCCATTTCTCACCACCGGCGTCGACTACGCGGGTCCACTCCAGCTTAGACTCTCACGAGGGTGAGGTACAAAATCGTACAAGGGCTACATCTGCCTATTTGTATGTCTAGTTTCAAAGGCGGTCCACTTGGGGGCGGTTTCGGACCTGACCACCGCAGCCTTTATCGCTGCCTACAAAGGATTCGTATCACGCCGAGGACGCTGTGACACCCTCCTGAGCGACAACGGTTCCTGTTTTCGCGGAGCCGACAAGGAACTGGAGTCTATGTTCAAGGCTGCTTCCCACTTCTACGAGCGCTCTTCCGAAGCTCTCACTATGGAAGGCGTCTCATGGAAATTTATTCCGCCTTACGCTCCACACTTCGGGGGTCTGCGGGAAGCCGGGGTTAAGGCAGTGAAATATCATCTGCGGCGAGTGATTGGAGAGCAAAAATTGACATTCGAGGAGCTCTCCACCCTGCTTTGTGAAATCGAGGCTTGCCTGAACTCGCGCCCATTATACCCCCTTAGTAACGACCCTCACCTGAGCGCGCTGACGCCAGGTCATTTCCTGGTGGGGGAGCCCTTGGTCTCTGTACCAGAACCGGGACATTTAGATACTCGTCCCCACCTATTGACTAATTGGAAAATGATTTGCAGCATGCGAGACCATTTCTGGCAGCGCTGGTCCAAAGAATACGTCCGCCAGTTGTACGAGGTCACCAAATGGCGGATCACCAAAGACAACCTTCGGGAAGGAGATTTGGTCTTCCTCAAGGACGAAGGAGCACCTCCCGCAAAATGGCCAATGGGTCGTGTCGTTCGGCTGCACCGAGGACCAGATGGCTTAGTACGGGTCGTCGCCCTCAACACCGCGAAGGGCATAACCAAGCGACCCTTTGTAAAAATCTGCCCTCTGCCTATCGACACCAGAAAATTCGCGACAAAAACCGCTATACAAGACGACCGCGTGCACGCGAGAAACTTAAAGCTACTATTTACAACTAACACTAGACTTAATAACTAGCGACTAGGAATATGTCCCTAGGCCTCGGGGACTGCTTGCGCCTTGAGGCGCGCGGGAGAGCACCAGTGTCCCGAGGCGTCACAGCCACTACCCCTCCAGTGACCTCGCTGGGAGGCGAGGCGAACGAAACACTTTTCTTAGGCTTAGGAGGCGTGGGCGTGGGTGCTGGCGTAGGATCAGGCATGGGTGCTGGCGTAGGATCAGGCATGGGTCCCAGCGACGGCGCAGGCGTGGGTGCTGGCGTAGGATCAGGCATGGGTCCCACCGACTGTAATGTATCGACAGCCGGTAGACACGGGTCAAGGAGTGGGGGGCCGCGGCGAGCAACGAGGAGCCGGGGAGCCGCGAGCAATTAGTATTAAGTAAGCGTGCGACGTGAATAGATAAAGACAATAAAGGGTTACAACCAAGTGCTGTTACATTGAGTTTCCCACATCCTCCGGCGTATACGACAGCGACGGCGCAGGTGTTGGCGCAGGTGCTGGTGCTGATGTAGGCGCAGGTGTAGGCGCGAAAGCGTCCTCCGCTGCTATGTACGCCGGCTTAAGCGCGTCGGTGGAGATGGTTGTCTCAGCGCCATTGACTCGGATGACGAAGTCTCTCTCGCTGAGCCTGTGGATGACCTCGTGCGGGCCAGTGTACGGCGGCTGCAGCGGCTTCTTGACAGAGTCGACCGTCTTGAAGACGTGGGTGCAGGTCCGGAGGTCGTGAAAACCGAACGGGTGCGACTGGCTGTGTCTGGAAGCGGGCACGGTTTGATTGTCTGGAACAGCGTGCGGAGTTTGTTGGCGAAACTGTACGGATCCGGTGGAGCGCCGTCCTTTACGAAAAATTCCCCTGGAACACGAAGTGTCTTGCCAAAGAGCATCTCTGCCGGCGAGGCCTGCAGGTCATCTTTGAAGCACGTCCGCAAACCGAGGAGCACCAGAGAGAGGCGGTCCGTCCAGGGTGTCTCAGCGTGGCACATTAGCGCCGCCATCAGGGCGCGGTGCATACGCTCGACGAGACCGTTGTCCTGCGGGTGGTAGGGGGTCGTCCGCACACGCCTGGCACCAATGAGCTGTGTCAGGGCGGTGAAAAGCGCCGACTCGAACTGGGTCCCCTGGTCGGAGGTGATCGTCAGGGGCGCCCCGTAGAGGCTAATCCAGTTGTCCAGGAAGGCCTTGGCGACTGTCACAGCCTGCATATCCTTCAAAGGAACTGCATGAGGCCACCTGGAAAACCGGTCAACTGCCGTGAGGCAGTACTGGTAGCCGTCCGCCAGCGGCAGCTTGATTAGATCAATGTGCACGTGGTCGAATCTGTCGTCCGGCTCGATGAAGGCGCCAAGTGCGGCACGATTGTGGCGGTGACCTTTGGCGCTCTGGCAAGGGATGCATTCTCTGCACCATTGGGCGATGTTTTTCCTCAGGTGAGGCCACAAGAACTTCTGCGACACGAGGTGGGCGGTTGTCCTGCCGCTGGGATGTGACAGCCCGTGGACCACGTTGAATGCGCTGCGGCGCAATGACGAAGGGATGTATGGCCGAACGGTGCCAGTGGAGACGTCGCAGGACACATCGTGGCCTTCTATCTTGAGAAGCTGGAGCTCGTGTGAGGTGACGTCCGATAGCTGAGGCAGCTCGTTGTCTGACCGCTGGGCCTGAGCAATGGTGGCCGCATCGAGGAGCGTCGGCATGGCGATGGTGCACGTGCGTGAAAGCGCATCCGCGACGACATTGTCCTCTCCCTTGACCGCCTCGAACCGCATGTCGAACTGGAAGATGTAGTCCAGTTGTCTCTGTACCCTGGGTGAGGCCTTGTCCGAGCGCTGCTTGTCTGCGTGGATCAGCGGGCGATGGTCGGTCCCGATGGTAAACGGGCGGCCCTCCAGGATGCGTTGGAAGAAACACACGGCTGCAAACACAGCGAGGAGCTCACGGTCGTAAGCGCTGTAACGCTGCTCGGTGTCGCTTAACTTGCGTGAGAAAAACCCGATGGGCCTCCATGCCCCGCTCACGCACTGCTCCAGGGCAGCGCCGATGGCGAAATCCGAGGCATCGGTGACGAGCGCGAGAGGGGCCGTCGGTGACAAGAAGGCTGGTACAACGGCTGATGCGATGCTGTTTCTTGTCGTCTCAAACGCCTGCTCTGCTTCCGGTGTCCAGGCGAGAGGCGTTTTGGTATTCTTCGACAGGCTTTGCAGTAGACTGTGGAGCGGGGCCTGGAATTCGGCTGCTCTCGGGATGCAGCGGCGGTAGTAATTCAGCATGCCGAGGAAGCGTCGGAGCTGCGATGCGGTCTCTGGTTTCGGGAAAGACTTTATCGCCTCGACTTTCTGCGGCGGCGGCTGGCAACCGTCCTTGGGGACGACGTAACCAAGGTGGTTGACCTGGCTCCTGGCGAAGACGGACTTCTTGAGATTGATGGATAGCCTGGCGGCGCGCAGGGTCTCGAAAAAGAGACGCAGGTGCGAGAGGTGCTCTTCTAGCGAGCGCGACATGACGAGTATGTCGTCAAGGTAGGCTCGTGCGAATGGCAGCTTACGGAGCAGTGTGTCCATGAAGCGCTGAAATGTTTGGGCCGAGTTGCAGAGCCCCTGCGTAGACCAAGGTTGAGGGTCAGAGAATGTCTGCCGTAGGTGGCGACGGCAGTGGAATTGGCGGCATATAGGGTCAGCTTCTGCACAGGGAGACTCATCCGCACCGTTGACTTAGGCAAAAGCGAGACATCAGAGCCAGAGTCAACCAGGAACTTGACTCGGGTCTCGCGGTCGTATACGTGTAGGCGGTTCTCAGCTGGTGGTGGCGCGCCGGCGTCGGTGGCCTGGACGAACGCCGGCGATCCTAGTTTTTTTCTGGCGGTGCAGGAGGTTGTTGGGATCCTGGGGCGATGGCGCACGGCTGGAGGCATCTCTGCGCCTGGTTGCCATAGCGGAGGTGGTAGTGGCAGATCCGGGAGGCTGCTGGCCCTGCGGGCGATACGGAACGCTGGCGTGGGCCACTCCTGCCGCGGCCACTGTGGTCATGGTGGCTCGGGCGTCGCTGCAGCTCGTCCAGGATATCCCTGTTTAGGCTGACCAATTGCGCCAGGGTTTGGTGGATCGAGGCCATCTCTGCAGCAGAGCTGTTGAAGCTTCTGTACGGGCCCATGACGCTGACCTCAGGCGGGGCAGGCATCTCGATTTGCGGCGGACCGGTGCAGACAGGTGTGCGGCTCGTGGACGCCACCACGGGGCCACTTTCCACAAGCTCATCCGTCGCCGCCGCGAGCTCTTCTAAAACGCTGGCCTTAAAAAATCTCAGGAGTCTCTGGGCGCTTACCGGCAAGAAGTCCAGCCATTTCACCCTAAAGACATCGTCTGGCACTCGGTCGCTGGCGAGTGCGCGCATGTGGCGGAGAAGCTATGACGGCTTCTTGTCGCCGAGTTCCAGCTGCGTGAAGAGCTTGAGAAGCTGGCGATCGGCCGAGTCTGTAAGGCGGGCCAAGATGATCTCCTTGAGGCGGGCGTATCTGTTGTCCGCGGCGGCGCGCGGATGACGTCCTCCACTTCCTGGAGGGACTCGGGGTCGAGCATTGAGACCACCATGTGGTACTTCGACTCGTCCCCTCGGACCCTGTGCAATTGGAAGGCAGCTTCTACTTGGACGTACCACAGCTCTGGTTTCGCATGCCAAAATGGCGGAAGGTGGCAGTTCGTCACGGCCTCAACTGTGGCGGGGTCTAGGGTGGCCATTGTTGTGACGCCACGCGGTTGCTGGTCGGCGGGCAACGCCGGGTTTTCCTGGAACTCGACGAGAGCTGGTCTGGGAGGCTGGTGGCTGGCCGGAGGAACCTTGACCTGGCGTGGTGGCGAGTGAATCATGCGCTCAACTGCTGGCGCGCACGTAGAAGCGGCCGCGTGGCTGCGGACCTGTTGCGTCGTTGCACGTGGGCGCACAAATCTGCTCGTTGCTGGATCACCTCAGGGTCACCACTAAAGGAATTGCCTCGAAGTACTTTAGCCGGAGGGGCTCCTTTAGAATTACTGCAAAAGTTCCGCAGCAAGGAAGATTGGAATAAGGCGCACACACTTTGATACGGAATAGACCTCTTTTTAATGGGTCGGAAGGGCTGCGATGAACTGGGGACAGTTTTCGAGGATGAGGGAGATGAGGAGACTGCGGAAGGAAATATTTGGAATGGAAGAGTGTGGCTCAGCTCGATTGGAAAATGTGTAATATGGGAAGATTGTATGGTTGAGCGGAAAAACTGATGAAAGGATTAACAAAGCACTTAAATTTCTCTCTCTCTGACACTTCTTTACTCTCCACAGTATTGTGCCACTGTCCACAGTATACAAGATAAAGTGAGCGCCCCGTGCGGAACGCCGCGCGACAAACTTTAGATACAAGGTGGGGAATCGGTTCGCCAATAAGCGCACTGATTACGCTCGCACACATGCTCGCGAGTCGGTGAGCGCGGTAACGCTTGTCTTAATGCCTAAATCAGGCGCGCATGGCGCTTGAGCGGCCAGCGCCGCGTTGAAATAGGTGTAAATCCATGTAGATCGGCCGGGCGCTTGGAATCCGCAACACACTTTATCTTTTTTCTAATAACGTTCATTGCTGCACGAGTTCACTCGGCGAGGTACAAAGAAGAAGTGAAAAACGGAAGTAACTTATGACTGGACGTCCGCGTGCACGCGAGAAACTTAAAGCTACTATTTACAACTAACACTAGACTTAATAACTAGCGATTAGGAATATGTCCCTAGGCCTCAGGGACTGCTTGCGCCTTGAGACGCGCGGGAGAGCACCAGGGACGCCACATGTTCATCAAATAACGAAGATTCGTCCGAAAAAATGGAGGTTGATTCAGTAATTGAAATGTTTTTACGATCTGAAGAAAAACACGACGTTCTATCGTCTCGGGAGTCGAGCAGAAGGTGTGCGGGGTTATTCCCAAAGGGGGAATAAGTCGATTCGTTTTATACGTCAAGGTGACGCAGTCAAAGTCTGGTTTATTAGCACCAATGTGCACTCCAACACAGTACAAAGTTCCAATGGCGCAATGGCGCTCACAATGAATCTCCTCGTCAACACTTTAATTGCTATCTCGCACTTCGCTACTTGCTTCGTCAAACACTCTCACTTTTCAATACGCTTTTTAAACTTATGGCACTCGGCACAAAAGGATCCGTGACCTGCCGCGGCCAAGTCGCGATATATATAAACTATCACGGATAGCCCCCTCCCTTCGAGGAAGGGGTGGACCTCCGCGAAGAAGAATCCCGCGCTTTTCGCGAGGAGGTAATGACCTGCGCTCGTCGTGGGGCCCGGGGGTGCACTGGGGAGCGAGAGGAGCGCGACCTCGGGGGCAATGGCCAGCGGCCGTTTGAACTTTGTTTGGCCCCGTCCGCTAACGGCGGCGCTCCTCCAAAATAAGAGCACAGGTGTGAAAACACCGGGGTGACCTCTCCACGGCCAAACGGCCGGAACGACGTAAAATACGTAAATTACATTAGCGATGGCGATTCAAAAACATTTGTTGGTATTTTAAAAATTAATTCGTACGGTGATGATTGCCCTGTTATAAAAAGCGAATGCGTGGGGCATGTCGAAAAAAGAATAGGCACGCAACTCCGAAGTATAAAAAAAGAGAGAAGCTCGGCGGAAAAAATCAGCTGACGAAAGTACTTATCAAGAAATTAACCATTTTTTTACGGCTTGGTTATGCGGCGGAATTTGAATTCAGTAACAGACATACGAAATGCTCTATTTGCAACATTAGATCATTATTGCTCAACCGACGAATTTCCGAGGCACGATAATTGTGCCCATAATTATGAAAGTGGTCTAAGTCAAGATTTAAAAAAAAAATTACATTGAATAAATTTAGTGCAAACAAATGTGGTGTGAAATAACTGATAAACTAATTTTTTTTTAAATCTTGACTTAGACCACTTTCATAATTATGGGCACAATTGTCAGTTGGTGCAAATGGCGCCAAGCTGAAGCAACAAATGAATTGTCAACCTATAAGCATGTAGCTCGAGTGATTAAGCAAACAATTGAACAGCACATCTGGCCAATTTACGAAAGGCTTTCCAATAAAGAACTTTTAACGCGTTGTTTAGACGGATATACGCAAAATTCCAACGATTCGTTCAATTCGAGTGTGTGACGGTTGAACACAAAACATCTAAACTGAGAAGAAAAAATCGTGGAATTATCTGCCTACATCGCTACTGGATTGTTTAAGGGGTCTGGCCACCTTGTACGCTCGCCAGATGAGTACTATTTTTAAAAATTCATAAACGCGAAAATAAAGCACAAAATTCTTTTATTTTTTGTCGCATACTAGAAAACGGTTTAGTGAACAAGTGAAAAAAATTTCGTGATAAAAAAATAAAAAATACCGGCGTTTCGTTCACTTTGGTGAAGGCCCTCGGCACGAAACGCACGTGGGCGGCTCCGCAAATACCTGCTACATTTTGCATCTGAAAAAAAAAAAAAAAAATTAGCTTATTCCTGGATCATATTGCAAGGGCGACACGTAGGGAAATTTCTTTTTTTACATTAGGGAAATTATGGTGAGCCGAAGAATTTTTTTTCACGATTTTCACCGAAATTTCACGAGAAAAAACGTCATTAAAAAAAAACTAATCAAGTAATCGCAAAAATCCTACGTGTCGCTTTAGATAATGTATCTAAAAGTACTGTGTTCAAATTTCAGAGCAATCGGACCGATAGTTTACGAGATATATGCAGAGCCGTTTCGAAAAACATAGTTTCGAGATAATCGCAAAAGAAAGTAAACGTGCGGTTATTCGGCTGAGGGCGCGGTTTTTGTGAGTCTTACCTTCAATCAGCGATTCCTGGTCCATACATGTCCTCTTCGGCAGCTGTTTGAGCATCCTGGGCCTCTTTTTGCGAAGATCTACGTGCTTGGCGTGCTTCTTTCGTACTTTTTTTCTCTCGGACATTTGCTGTAGCGCAACGTTTCTCGTCGACTGCCCTACAGAAATCGTAGCAGCGATCTCCGATGCTTAGATCCATGAGCTTCATCATCAGCAAAATACTGTTGTACCCATCGTTGGAAGTGCTGATAGCAATGTAACTGTCAATTTCGACGGTTTTCGCACCGCTGGAACTCGTTTTTGGAGCCATTGACCAGATGACGGAGTTGACGCTTTCGTTGGCGTTTTGCGTGAAGCCTCCTTCGCACCGTTCTAACAATTCATCTGAAGTGAGGTCCTCATAAACAGGTCGAATGGCATCTTGAACAATTTGAGGCAGAGGATTCTTGTGTAGATATTCATCCAAAGTGCCAATCGCTTTTGATATTTGCCAAGAGCACCACGAGTCTTCTCCCGGAGGACAATTTTCATGTTGCGGGATTTCGTCGGTCGAGCTCTTGTGCTTGAATGTTGCCCTAATAGCTTTCTTCATTTCGTCTTTAGAGTTAGAGAACCTTCGAATAGCGAGACCGTAATATATTGTTAGCTCGTTAATTAGTTTATCGGTCAGCTCTCCATTGCCAGCAAGACCTTTCTTTTCTTTTTTGATTTTACGAAGTCGTGTGCCTATCCTTTTCTGCACATGACCTACGCATTCTTTTTTCATCACTTTTTCTTCGTATGGATTCGAGTAAACAATTCTACTAACCCATACAAAGGACACAATAGGACAGTTGCACGTGCTGAACCGTGCGAGTTACGTACAGTGATCGAGCCGCGCGGTCGACCGCTCGCAGCGGCTCGACCTTCCTACCGAGAAATACCTGTAACTTTAGCAATTTTACGATTTTCAGTACCAACTATGGATTAAATGATGCGTAACATTCCAAAGATTATTATAAAACAATAAAAAAAAAATGAAAAAAAAAATATTTACAAGGTGGCCAGACCCCTTAACGAAGGTTATTCATCTATTTTAATGATTATGAAACTGCTTAACTTGTAAATTGGCCAGCAATGTAAAATATTCGCGGATAATGCCGACAAGAGTCGAATTACAAGACAGGACAAACAGCACTCACCCAGCAGCAAGGAGGCTAGAACAGCAAGAAGACTGGAAAAATTGAATGGAAACGAGATGTACGAAGAAGAAGAAGGCCTTCTATATGGTCCAGGAATAGCTGACTAGCCGAAAATTGCTGTAAGTAAGAAATAATTCATAGTATCCGCATCGAAAACTTTAAACCGCTGTTTCTCCACTTTCTATTTTTGCGTTTCTTCCAAATTAGCGTGCAGGATTAAACAAAAACTGCTCAACCGATCGGAACGATTCAAAGTTTATTCTCTTCGACATGAAATTCTCTTTTATGTGAACCTACATTTAGGTGTAAAAAATATGTTTTTATTATTTTTTACAGCAGGCTGAAGTCAAATTTTTTTCCCGGAAACTCGCAGTTTTCGTTCAAAACTGCATAAAATCTTTATTCCGCGATTTCTTCCGCGTTTTTGAGGTTCACATAGAAGAGGAACCTTTATTATTAACAAATAACTTTGGATTTTTGATTTCAGACAAAAATTTCGAGCTCTATCCTGCACGCCAATTGACAACTATGAGGACGTGATGTTTTCTTAGGGAGCCCATAAATCCGTCATTTTGTAATATTTATCACAAAAAAATTTTGGTGTGGTCTTCGATAGTACTTTTAAACATATCTACAATTTCAGGAGGATTCCTCATTTCATTCTGTTCCAAAAAAAATCGCGAAAAACAACTCGCTTTTGAGCGTTTACATGTACTGACCCGCTTAAAACAAGCGCCAAGGCGATGGTCTGAAAAATTGACAGATTTTTTAAGGGATTGCAATTTGAGTGAAAGTAATCCGACCCGCGCCTGTTTTACCTCGTGATCAAACGAAGCAAATTGCTTCTTGTCCTCTGGGTATGAGCTCGTCTCAGCGGAAGGGGTAGGCCCCGTGAGGGGGAAGCGTTTCCAGGGGCCTCGTTTCTATAATGAGTAACAGTGAGCTGCCTCGGCCAGGCTCACCGATTTGGGCTTAAACCACGTGTCGGTGACCCCTCAGCAAGCGACAGCGAGTCACGGAACGAATGGCGCAATATTGCTACTCGTAAATTTTTAAAAATGTGGACGCACGCAAGAGAATGAAAGGTTATAATCGCGGCCGAGCATGAAGGGTCGGTAACCGAATAAGCCTATAGAGTAGCGCAAAACAGGATTTGTACGTGAGATGTACATGGCCCGAGCACAATGAATGGCAATGCATCACCGGGTCAATATAGGCGACTTCACACGCGGGAGATCGTAACAGGTGACGGGAACAGCGGGGATGGGACCCCGCTCGACCACTGCACGTGCACCTCGGAGAATGAAGCGGTGCACCCTTACTCCGTGCACCGCGGTGTGTAGTGCTGCGCAAGTAATATAACAAAACTTCAGAGAACTCCCCTCTCATGCGATTCACAAATAAATATACTATAGATAAGCCTCGGTAGACTTAAGTGTGTTGCGTATAAAATAGAACTAACCAAGAAAGGGGAGACCATCTGAGGTTGCCCCTCTAGAGCCGCGGGGTGAAGCTCTCCAGAGCCAGAGACATCACCGGGAATGTCTAGTACGAGCTCGGAAATCCACAGGGTGTTTTGCAAAAGTCGGCCACCGAACCGACAAAACAATAGAATCATACATGAAAAGAAAAGACTAAATTAAATATTGGCAATCCGAGCAAAAACCCGCCAGGCTACTGCCCTCACACCTTGTTTGCAATTTGAATAAATAATGTTAATTCGGGCGCAAAGTAAAAATAGAGATAAAGTGTAACATTCATGTCCCATCTGGATAAAACGGCTAGTAACGCAACAAACCAACAAAACTAATTGTCACATAGGAGAGTCACTTCACCAGTAATCACAAGGTCATCATAATAGCCTCCCTCACCCACAATCCTGAATCCCCACAAAAATCATCCCCTCATCTCATTCATCATCCTTATCCCCTCCGCTTAGCGTAGCATCCCTCGCTGACGCAGGCTCTAGTCGGCCTCCGCGCATGCGTTCTTTCCGCGAACTCGAAATTTCTTTCTTGTTTTATATTATTAAAAATTGTCACAGGAGTGACGTTCCCTCAGAAAGTCACTCCAAGAATATAAACTTATCTAAACATTGAACATGAAATTTAAAGACCATAAAAAAAAAATTTTACACTAGAGTCATGGGTAGGGATTGCAATATCGGACCAAAACTTCAATACCGGTATTCGGTATTGTTCAGATCACTATACCGGAATACCGGTTTTCATACCGGTAGTAGGAATTTTAGAAAGAGAAAGAAAACAGGTGTTTTTTTGTTTCATTTGCCAGTTTTATTACATAGAATAAATATCACAAAAAATCATTTATAACTTATACATTATAACAGTATATAAAGAACAAGGATTAGCTCGTTGCTTTTTCAATGTATTTAATGCTTAAATGACACAATGGTGCTTCTTTGCATGAACAGAGCCATTGGACGACAATATGCAGGAGAGTGCAATTGTCTCCGAGGCGGAAGGCCCGGAGGCAACGCCAAAGCCTACTCCGGAGGCTACTCCGGAAGCAACTCCGGAGGCAACGCCGAACGTTACAACGGAAAACCTAAATAACATTTTGGCGGCAGAGGTTTGGGCAAGACATTTGGCTGATTGTGAGACAGTTAGGGAAAGCTCGAGAAGACGGGCCGCCAGGCGGAGCTGTAAGAATGTAATTGCACTGGATCATTATTTCTACCACATGATGCAGTACGATACTAATAAGGACATCATAATTTAATTAATGGGTTTTTTTTTGTAATTTGTTACATAGGCGCTGAAAAGAGCCCAGCATCCGCATAGAAGTTGGAGAGGTATAAATATTGTTTACTGCTCTTTTTTTGCTGTTTCATGTCTTACTTAGCCGTTTTGTATTTACAGATCAGCGGGTCAACGGTTGGAGGCAGGCACACCAACCCCGAAGAGGAAAATATAATAGGCCAAATAACAGTTGGCGGGGAGGCCACTCCCGCGGTGTACCGCGTACCACGAATGTTTTTAATTTTATTTAATTGTAACAATAGTATATTAGGATTGTAACATTTATTTTATTTAATATATATTTTAAAAAATCAAATCAGCATTGTTGATTGCATATATGTACATTGCTCCTTCATCGTCTCATCCTCGTCGAAATATACAATGTAATACAATCAGATCGATTAGTGTATGTATGATACAGTTTAGTCGCAGTGGCCGCTCTCACGTCCACAGTTTCGCAAAAAAATTTTGTCTCAAAATCTCCGGGTCCTCCCCTGTGCCCGCGGCGCCCATCGTCACACCGCGCATCGCGCCCGGAGCGTCTTCGAGCGCGCCATGCGCTGCGCTCTCTTGTTTTTGCCGCCGGCCGCTCGCGTCTCCTTACAATATTGGGAAGTGGGCGATCAATTTGGGTATTTTTGTTGATTTTTTTAACAATGAAGGAGTCAACTTATCCAACTTCTAAAAACGGTTTTGGATTCATTAGTGAAAAGACTACGAATAGAGATCAAATTTAAATCGCTGATGCTGCAAACTGTAAAAACAATAATTGTTTAAACAATTAGCAATAAACTTTTACAACGTTTCATAATTATTTTGCTATGTCGGGAGCAAGTCCAAAAGAATGCCGTAAGAACGAAATCTCTAGCATGTCGGGAAGTGGGAGATCTTTTTTGCTATTTTTGTTAATTGTTTTAACAATGAAGGAGTCAACTTTTCCAACTTCTAAAAACGGTTTTCGATTCATTAGTGAAAAGACTACGAATAGAGATCAAATTTAAATCGCTGATGCTGCAAACTGTAAAAAAAATAATTGTTTAAACAATTAGCAATAAACTTTTACAACGTTTCATAATTATTTTGGTATGTCGGGAGCAAGTCCAAAAGAATGCCGTAAGAACGAAATCTCTAGCATGTCGGGAAGTGGGAGATCTTTTTGGCCATTTTCGTTAATTGTTTGTTTAACAATGAAGGAGTCAACTTTTTCAACTTTTTCGAACTTTCCGTTTTGTTTGAAGAGAAGAGCTAGTAGGGGACTAAATTTCAAGTCGCTAGCACTTGTGGAAGTACCAAATCTCGAACATCCGGTAATTAAATTTTGCCGTTCCGACGATGTTTAAACTAATTAGGAGTAAACTTTTGGAACTTTTTGGACCGGTTCGGTTAGTTTGAAAGCAAGATCTCGCTGATAAAAAAAAAATTAAGTCGCTAGCCCATCGGGAAGTGGTCTAACCGAATTTCCGGACATTTCACACTTATATATTTATATAGATATAGATATAGATATAGATATATAGAAGATAGATAGATAGATAGATAACAAAAAATAAAGGAACAAGGAACATCTCATTATATATGAGGCATTCCATGCCAAATCGGACACTTTCCGGCCTCACCCCCTTCGATTTTTTTTTAAATTTTATATGTTTTTATGGTTGATCAAAAACGCGTTCATGAATTTTTTCAGATTTTTTTGAGTGTCCGTTTTGGAAATATGAATTTTCTTAAAATTTGGGCTCTTTTTTTTCAAATGCTCATAACTTTGTAAAAAATGGACCAATTTGATCGTTCTTTTTTTCAAAATTTGTGTTTTTGAATGATCTTTCAAGAAAAAAATATGATTTTAACCCCAAAAAAATGTTTCATTGTTTATTTTTAATTTAAAGCACAAAATATTTTTTATCTCAAAACACGCCCCGATCGATTTTTTTGAAAAAATTCTCAAAAACACTTCGATGGATATAACAACTTAAAAAAATTGTCCGATCGTGGGCAAATTCCTCGTTCTATTTTTTTTCTTTATTTGAAAATATCTGTTCTATCAGGTCGTACGTTCCGTTTCAACGAAAAATATTTTTTATCTCAAAACACGCCCCGATCGATTTTTTTTTAAAAATTCTCAAAGAAGCTTGGATGGATATAAGAACTATAAAAAATTGTGCGATCGTGGGCAAACTCCTCGTTCTATTTTTTCTCTTTATTTGAAAATATCTCTCCTGTCGAGTCGTACGTTCCGTTTCAACGAAAAATATTTTTTATATCAAAACACGACCCGATCGATTTTTTTGAAAAAATTCTCAAAGAAGCTATGATGGATATAAGAACTTTAAAAAATGGTCCGATCGTGGGCAAAGTCTTTGTTCTATTTTTTTTCTTTATTTGAAAATATCTGTTCTATCAGGTCGTACGTTCATTTCTGTTAGAGTTGAGCACATCTACGTGCCTGCGTGCGAGGTAAATGGCGCGCATGCGCGTCTGCGCCGGGGCACCGACGACCGGCTCGCGAGAGGGAGTAACGCTCTCTTCCACCGGTGAACGCCATGCGACTCGGATGTGAATACGGACTGATTGTTGTATGATACGTGTACTTGTGACAAATTACTTAAAATATATTTCTATTGTTCGTATTAAACCACCTGCAAACTCATTAAAACCCATCAGGTTATGGACCCAGGTACGATTCCACCGCGCTAGAAAGATAAAGAAAAGTGCAAGTGCGGGTATCAAAAGTGAAACACGTGGCCGCCATGAATCCAAATCAAATTCAGAAGCTGGGAGAAAAGAACTATGAATCATGGAAAATCCAGCTGAAAAGTTTATTAATCTATAACGAATTGTGGTCGTACACAAATGAAACACAAGTAAAAACGCAAGAAAACGCAGGTGAGTGGGCAAAAAGAGATCAAAAGGCGCTGGCCTTGATCTTGCTGAGCGTTGAGGAAAGTCAACTAAACTATGTAAAGAGGGCCGTCACATCAAGTGAAGCGTGGAAGAGCCTGCAACGAGTGCACGAGTCCAAAGGTCCGGTAAGGAAGGCTGCCCTGTATAGAGAGTTATCCAGAATTAAAAAAGATCCACATCAGACGATGACGCAGTACTTGAGCTCTTTCCAGAACAAACTCGAAAGACTTGAAGAAGTGGGGGTCAATTTCCCAGACAAGTTAGCGTCGATAATGCTGCTCGGATCGTTACCGGCAGAGTACGAGAATTTTGCGATCGCAATGGAAACACGTGACGAGCTCCCTAACCTAGAAAGCCTCAAGATAAAATTAATAGAAGAGGAGGCAAGAAGAGGACAGCAAGAGGATACCATACTAGATGATATACAGCAAAACACTGCCATGGTCACAAAAAGGAAATTTGTAAAATACCACAGGGATAAACCAAACAGAACCGACCAAGGGAAAAGTAGATTCAATGGAACGTGCAACATTTGTAATAAATATGGGCACCGTGCAAGGGACTGCTATTCGAAGAAGGCAAATGCTACAAGAACGACAAATGATGCAATGTTCAGCACAGCGCTGTATAACTCTGAAGACAAGTCAGATGTTTGGTACTTGGATAGCGCCTCTACAGCACACATGACAAACAAGAAACAGAAATTTGAAGCTTTAACTGCCCAGCACAGTGACGTATACACAGCCACGGATGACAAAGTGCCTTCGGTAGGGACAGGGAAACTGAACATTGAAGTAAGCGTCGAAAACAAGTACAAGAATAATGTAGTGTATGTACGTTACTGTGCTAGCGCTGTAAGACGCAAGGCGGGGGGAGCGAGCGCTCGTACGTGTGCGTACACATAGCGAGGGTATGGGTGTGCGGCTGCGAGCCGAAGGATGTAGCGCTGGATGCCAGTCAGACCCCACGAGGGGTCAAGTGTACAACACGAATAACAGAACCTATAGGCGTATACCTACTGCTTTTATTTTCCTGTTCTCTCGAATCCAGCACCACGTGGACGACATACGTAATAAATAAGGTCCAATTAAATGAAGCAATTTTAGTGCCCACCTTCAAGACTAATCTGCTCTCTGTTTCGAAAATTGCAAAAAAGGGGTACACAGTGTCCTTCTACAGTGACTGTGCCAAAGTGCGACGACTTGATGGTACTATTGCACTGACTCCAAAGGAAAAGAATGGTCTCTACGTAGTGCAAGAAGTCCCAAACCACAGGGCAATGATGCAGAAAGAAGAGGCCGGTGCGCTGATGAAATGGCACAATAGGCTGGGGCACCTTAACTTTAATGACGTACGAAAGCTAAAAGCAAAGAACATGGCACAAGGGATAAAGGATAACCTGGAGAACATTAATCCAGTCTGTGAGACATGCAACAAGGCCAAAATACACCAACTACCGCATGTGTCCTCCACCTCTAGGCAACGTAAGGTGCTAGAACTAATACACAGTGACATTTGTGGGCCATTCAGTGTTGAGTCGTTAGGGGGAGCACGATATTTTATAACTTTTATAGATGATTACAGCAGATATATACACATAAAACCGTTAAAGAAAAGGTCCGAAGCACTGGATGCCTTCAAGGAATATAAGGCATATGCAGAGAAATTTACAGGCAACCAAATAAAGGCACTAAGGACAGACAATGGAAAAGAATATCTGTCAAAGGAATTTACACAGTTTCTGAAAAGCGAAGGGATCACGAGACAGCTAACCGTGGAATATACACCTCAGCAGAATGGGATAGCAGAAAGAGCCAATCGAACTCTTGTGGAAATGGCCCGCTGCATGCTGCTCCATACAGCACTACCCATATCATTGTGGGCTGAGGCCATAAATGCAGCAGTGTATATAAGAAACCGGTGTCCAACAAAAGCTAACCAAGAAAACACGCCGTGCGAATTATGGACAGGGCGAAAGCCTTACATAGGTTATATGAGAGGTTTCGGCAGCCGTGTCATAGCATCAGAAAAGGGGCCGAAACGAAATAAATTTGCAGCCAAAGGAAAGGAGTATGTTATGGTAGGCTACTCAAGTGAAGCTAAGGCATACAGGCTCTGGGAAAGAGGAACACGTACGGTACTAAAAAGGAGGGATGTGCGATTCATTGAGGATTGGAGCGCAAAAACAGACAGTGACCAAGAAGCGCAAACATTCGAAGTACCATTGGACTCGACCATGCGTGAACCAGAACAAAGTGAACCAGACCAAAGTGAACCAGAACAAAGTGAACCAGAACAAAGTAAACCAGAACAAAGTGAACCAGAACAAAGTGAACCAGATACGGAGGAAGATGTCACTCCTCAACATCTTACAGAAGTAGCTTCCAGTGGAGATCCGGACTGCATAGAAGAGACTCCAAAAACCAGTAGAGGACCTGGTCGCCCAAAGATAGAAAGGACTGGTCGCAGAGGCCGACCACGAAAAATATACACTCCAAAGAAAATGAGCACAGAACCCCGAGCAGAACCGGCAGGACTGAAGCAAGCGATGGCAGGTCCAAATCGGGAACAATGACTAGATGCGATGGAGGAGGAACACAACGCTTTACTCAAAAACAATACGTGGACCCTGGTAACTAGACCGAAAGGTAAGAAAATACTAAAATGTAAATGGGTGTTCAAGGTAAAGGAACGTCAGGATGGATCGGTTGAAAAATACAAGGCCAGGCTGGTGGCACGTGGTGATCAACAACAGGAGGGCATTGACTTCAGTGAAGTGTTCGCACCCGTGGCGAGACTGGAGACGATCCGTACCCTCTTAGCATGCAGTGTGGTGAGACAGATGCATGTACATCAACTTGATGTGGTCACCGCATACCTTCAAGGAGATCTCACTGATGAAGTCTACATGGAGCAACCACAATTATTCCCCAAAGAGGGTGAGGAAGAAAAAGTGTGTAAACTAAACAGGCCATTATATGGACTTAAGCAGGCCGGACGTGAGTGGTACCATAAATTAAACGAGCACTTATTGACATTAGACTTTAAGCGAACCGCTGTGAATCCATGTGTGTATATAAGTAAAGATAGTGAGAGCGATGTGATAATTATAGTGTATGTAGATGATCTGTTAATTGCGTCCACAGATATAGTAAAGTTAAATAAGGTAAAGAATGCACTTAAGGAAAGAATCGAGATGAAAGACTTGGGAAAAGTTAATGCCATTGTTACGTCATCAGACTTCACGCTTTTGTTAATAACCTTCACTGGACCCATGCCTCCACTCGGACACGTGGGAAACTTTCTCTAGGAACCCTCTGTTCCCAGAACCCTTAAGAATCAAACCAAGCGCGAGCACGTAGCCAAGGGTTTAATTTATGGCGACGACAAACAGGCGCGCAGACTGTTTAGTCTCAAACCACCCCCGAAAGTCGCGAGGCGACAGCTCGCCGAGCGACACTTCAGTTCCGGGAAATAGAGCGAGAAACTGCGACCGACCAATTAACGTCTTAGGCCCACCCACAAGGGCCCGCAGGAACGCCCCGCGAGGTCCCCAAATCTGGGGGTGCGAAGTCGCCGTTTTTCCGCCTCGCTCGATTTCCCGTCACTTCGTTCTTTACTTCTCAACCAGTAAGACCTAAAAATTCTTAAGCCTACGCTTTACCGCAGCTTATCTTCGAACATCCTCTTATACTCAGTTTAACTTTGAATAAATCTTTATATTTTCATTTGAATAATTATCTTCGATATTCCTTGCCAACGATCTTCCTAACTACCTCTAATTACGCGAGTGAACTCGTTTGCGGACCACATATACTCCAGCTCGACCACGCTTGACGCCCTTCTACGACTATTAAACCTCCCCCTACTACCGCAACCAGCGAAATGGTAAGTACTCAAACGTTCATTTTAGTCGTTTGGTAAATCTCGGTGTAGAGATCTCCTCCCTAGATACCCCTATCAGTCACCTACCTCCCAGTCCTCCCCCTGTATCTGATCACGTTTACCAAATCGTCTGGTCCCTGTAAAGTCGCGGAAACGCGGTTGACTAAAACAGACGCCGTACGATTTCCGATCGAGGTCGGAACGTACACATTGTTGGCGCGGCCCCACCATCATTGTCTTTTCTGGTCATAGAGACCCCTTTAATTAATCAAATCAGGCCGCGACGTAACAAAATTGGGGGCTCGTCCGGGATCTTAAAGGTAAATCGTGAGTAAATCCTATGAACACTCGTAGCAAATCTTCCGCGCAAAGCCAATCCGCGAGAGAAGACGTAGTAGTCGACCCTTTCAGAACCATTCCGAAAATACCGCGAGACGACTCGTTTTCCCCAAAGAACGAAACTTTAGACGAAAGTAGTTTTGGCACACCAGACCTTAACAGCACCTTGATGGAAAAAACCCTTGACCGACCCACCCCATCCGAACGTAAACTCATACATGAAATCAAAATGTCGACTGATTCCAAACTTACCCTTCCCTTGAAAGACGCGATGGAAAATATTCCCTTTTTCGACGGCAATAACATGCCTGTATCCAAATTTATTCGAGCCTGTGAAGGCGTGATAGAGCTTGTGCCCACGGCGAGCGACCGGGCCATAGCCACCCTCATTATGAGTAGAATAAAAGGGGAAGCCGCTTCGGTGTTGAATTGTGTTGAACTACGTTGGTATAAATAACTTTGAAGACCTCCGTAAATATTTGTATCAGTATTACTCCTGCGACACCCCAATTCCATTATTACAAGGCCAGTTAGGAAGTTGTAGCCAAGAAGATGACGAGACCGTCTTAGCATACGCTACACGAATTCGCGAAATCGGTCTGAAAATTCTCGAAGCGTACCAGCACGGACACGGGAAACCCGCGAACGCGGAATATGTGAGCGAGGTCGAAGTATCCCTTACCCAATCTTTCACCGCAAGATTGAGGGTCGAAATTCTGAACCTAATCAAAACATCGGGTAGGCTAGACGAACTTGTAAGTGAAGCTTTACGAATCGAGCGCCTTTTGGCCGCTCGACGAGCCAACACCCGGCGCCGCGACCCAAGCGACGTTCCAAGCTGTTCGACCTGTAGAGAACACAGCCACCCAACCCCGCGATTATACTCTTCCACGCTTCTTAAAACCCCGCGGTACCTTGAAGCCCAATCCGCGTGCGAATATTGCGGTATCACTAATCACACGTTCCGGGACTGCCAGCTCCTTGAGGGCTACCTTCTCGGTAGAAACACTGGATCGCGACACCCTAACGAGAGCGACAATCAAACGTACGGCCCGCGAAACCGCCCAGCCTTTCCGTCCAATTATCCCACCCACCCAATCCCTGTGAATTCGAACTATCCAGAACGCGGGGCAGATACCAGGCTTCAGGCCCGCAACCCCGTTTGTAATATCTGTGGAAGAAGAGGGCACACTGCCGGAGTGTGTTTCATGAACCCGAATTTGCAAGTCCCGGCCGAATCATTCTGCCGCTACTGTAAAGAATCGGGACATGTTATCGAAAATTGTACCCTGCGAACCGCGAACAATGCACGTCGCAGAGGAAATCTTTCGGGAAACGGACCCAGCCTCCCTCTGCCCCGGGCGCAGGAGGGAGCAACACGCACACCGCGCCCCGGAGCCGCACCAACACACCTCATTACCACCGAACCGAGCGATTAAGCCCATTTTCCGAGTATGCCTCCTCCGAATGTCCCACTATCACCGTCAACGATCCTCACCTGGCGCAACCAACATGCATGCTCATAGACTCCGGCGCAATATCCTGTCTAATTAAAAGAAAAACACTACCTCCCGATACCCCCCTCAACCAAAACACCATACTCCGTCTGATTGGCATAACCCGTCACCCAGTATATACCTTGGGATACGTTACCTTACACCCATTCGGACAACCGACCACTTTCCATGTAGTTGACAATGATTTCCCATTACAACCCGACGGACTTTTAGGCCATAGCTTCCTCAAACCCGCGCACGCCAAAATAAATTACGAAATCGACTGCCTGACAATACAACAAAACAACTTCCTCTTTTCCAATCATACTCAGAACCTCGAATCAAACACCCAGGACCACTCGCCAAACAGCGAGCCCCACAACCCGCCCAACGGCACGACCACAGACCAATCCTTAAAAATAAGAAACCTAGATAAGACAAACCCTCCTAATTATAAGTACGCGGAGTTACCCAAGAAATCCAAAATCCAAGACCCAGTATCCAGAGGTCAAATTAAAGGAATTTCTTCTAATACTCCAATTAAAACCTTCGAGAAATCCAAAATCCAAGACCCAGTATCCAGAGGTCAAATTAATCAAAACATTTCTCCTATTACCCCAATTAAAACCTTCGAGAAATCCAAAATCCAAGACCCAGTATCCAGAGGTCAAATTAAAGAAATTTCTCCTAATACTCCCAATAAATCTCTCGAGAAATCCCAAATCCAAGACCCAGTATCCAGAGGTCAAATTAATCGAAAAACTTCTCCTATTACTCCAATTAAAACCCTCGAGAAATCAAAAATCCAAGACCCAGTATCCAGTGGTCGATTTATAAGAATAAGTTCTCCTTCCTTCACCCCAAATAATTTTCCCGAAAACCCAAAAATCCAAGACCCACTATCCAAGGGCAAAATTAAAGAAATAAACTCTCCTTCCCATATTCCAAATAATTCCCCCGATAAATTAAACTCCCGAGGCCCAATATCCAGTGGTCGATCCGGAGGGACGGAACCCCTACCCCATACACCCGACAACTCCCTCACAAAATCAAACTTAAACCAAGAAACCCACCCTCCCAACCCTATACCACCTAACCGCGAAAAGATTCCAACTCCCCACCATCCAGAACTTAAGGAACCTTCATTAATAACCCTACCGATCTACCCTATCACACCCGCCAGAAGGGCCCAAACCATCTTAGAAACCCTCGAATTAAAACACCTGACAGCCGACGAGAAAAGATTAGTACACACCTTAGTAGAGGAAAATCACGATAGATTTCATCTACCGGGAGACCAACTGACCCACACCGACGTATTACAACACGAAATACATACTTCCGACGACATCCCAATAAATTCCAGACAATACAGATTTCCACAAGTTCACAAGCACGAAATCGACAGACAAGTGGCGGAACTTCTAAACGAGGGAATTATCCAACCATCACAATCACCTTATAATACACCCGTTTGGTTAGTATCCAAAAAACCCGACGCCCTAGGCAATAAACGTTGGAGGATGGTTCTAGACTTCCGCGCATTAAACGAAAAAACAATCGGAGACGCATATCCCCTTCCCAACATAGTCGACATTTTAGATCAATTAGGCGGAGCCAAATACTTCTCAGTTCTTGATCTTGCTTCCGGATTCCATCAAATATTAATGCATCCACGCGACCGCTGCAAAACCGCTTTCTCTACATCCTTCGGACACTACGAATTCACCCGCATGCCATTCGGTTTAAAAAACGCACCCGCTACCTTCCAAAGAATAATAAACATTGTACTAGCCGGATTACAGGGACGCGACCTTTTTATTTACATGGACGACATAGTAATTTACTCAACCACCCTAGAACAACATGAACAAAAATTCAAATCATTAATAAACCGCCTTAGAAACGCGAACTTGAAACTACAGCCCGACAAATGCACATTTTTAAAGCCAGAAGTAACGTATTTAGGACATGTGATTGGAAAGAACGGCGTGAGACCTGACCCCCGAAAACTCGAAGCCGTAGACAAATTTCCCCGCCCGAAAAACGCCAAAAACATCAGACAATTCCTAGGATTAGCGGGATACTACAGACGATTTATTTCCGACTTTTCAAAAATATCGAGACCCTTAACAGACCTTTTAAAAAAGGACGTGACTTACGAGTGGACACATGAACACCAGACGGCCTTCAACGAACTTAAAAGACGACTATGTACAGAACCCGTTTTACAATACCCCGATTTCTCTAAACCTTTTATACTTACTACCGACGCCTCCGGCTATGCAGTAGGCGGAATATTATCCCAGGCCGAAATAAACAACGACCATCCAATCGCATATGTATCCAGAACCTTAAATGACTACGAGACACGATACGACACCTACGAAAAAGAAACCCTCGCCGTAGTCTACTGCATAAAACATTTTCGACCATACCTGTACGGACAGAAATTTACCTTAGTCACCGACCATAAACCGTTAGAATGGTTCAAAACCGTAAAAGACGCTAATATGCGCATCCTACGCTGGCGATTTCAATTGTCCACCTATGAGTTTAATGTAGTTTACAAAGCGGGAAAAACAAATGTAAACGCAGACGCACTATCACGGAACCCAGTAAACTGCTACCCAATCTCCAAGTCAAATACTAAACACCTCATTGATCCCTCAAATTCCGAATATATCCGAGAATTACTGGAAAACTCCTCTGACGACGAACAAGACGAGGACTTCCAACCGGAATATCGCGACCCCCCCTCATTACACGACACCCCCACAGATGAAACCCCCGACCCTACACCACCCACTCCCGACGATCCCAGAGAGACCACCACCACTCAGGCCCCAACATATGCCGGAACCCGTCCACAAGAAAACACAAACAATCATCAACCCGCACCCGAAACCCCGACCTCACCCGAACCACCCCTTTCCCCATCAATGAACAACGACGGAAATTTTACTAACCCTGACCCCTCATTAACAAATAACGACGATGACCACAGTTATCCTGACTCTCCAGCAATAAGCGACAACAATAACCACACTAATCCCAACCCACCACCCCCAGACGGTGACGATGATGACCATATTAACCCCGACCCCCCACCAATAAACTCCGACTCCGACCCGCTGACCGACGACGAAGACGCCCCCCCCCGTCAGAGGGCGCCGACCCCGACCCTCACCCCCCGAACATAATTCGAAGCAGAGACCTATTTTTCCTGAGGAAAGATCACCTCTGTTACTTCCTCGATACTGAAGGTAAACCAATCGACAACGGCGCTAAATCCTTATTCGAAAAACAACTACTCCCCTCTTTAACTAACACCGAAACCGATACCCCCAAAATGATAAAACGTAACGGACGATACCACTGCATACTCCTCATCGACCAAACCACCGGAGACGGACCCACCGAAAAACTGAGACTCCTGAGACAACTATTCATCCTACTTCGAAACGACCTGATCGAACAACATATCACTAATTTTAGCATCGCGAAAAGTCAGTCCATATCCGGTATACCTTGGGCAGACATCCTGCCAGTAATTTACAACACCTTCGAAGGAACCGAAATCAAAGTCATAATCTGCCTCAACCTTGTTAGATGCCCTCCTACCGACATACGAGAAGAAATCCTAAAAGAAATGCACTGCTCCCCCATTGGAGGCCATCGAGGCGTAACCAAAACCTACAATAGAATCCGACAACACTACCATTGGGAACATCTGAAAGAAGATGTACAAAACTTCATACAGAGATGCCTACACTGTCAACTGAAAAAACTAGTCCGCGTAAAAACCAAACAACCAATGATAATAACCGATACACCAGGACGCGCATTTGATAAAATCGCGATGGACATTGTAGGACCATTACCCTCGACAAAACGGCGCAATGAATATATCCTCACTATGCAAGACCAATTAACAAAATTCAGTATAGCCGTACCCCTACCCAACCAAACCGCCAGAACAATAGCCGACGCCTTTGTAAAACATTTCCTATGTATATTTGGATCCCCACGAACCATACTCACTGACCAAGGGACGAATTTTGTCGGTGAACTCATGAGAAGACTTACCAAACTATTCCGCATTAAAAAACTCCGAACCACCGCTTTTCACCCCCAATCCAACGGCTCCTTAGAACGCTCCCATCATTCTCTCACCGAGTATTTGAAAATGTTTGCGAATGAAACTAGGGAATGGGATGATTGCGTAGAACTAGCTATCCTCAATTATAATACTAATGTGCATGAAAGTACTAAACATACCCCGTATGAATTAACCTTCGGAAGAATAGCCCGGTTACCCTCTAGTTTACCCCCAATACCCGATGACCATGCGACCACATACGATGACTATCTAATCCAACTAGCAACCCAACTGCACCACGTTCAACAAACAGCCAGAAATAACCTAACAACCAGTAAAGAACAATCTAAGAGACGTTACGACACACGTATACAACCCAGATCATTCGTTGTGGGCGAATTTGTTTTCTTGCAAAAAGGACCCAAGCCAGGGAAGTTCGGAGCCCAATATACGGGTCCCCACGAAGTCCTCGAAATACTGCCCCGAGGCAACGTTCGCATCCGGATAAACAGAAACTCCCGTGTCGTCCACCCAAACCGCTTAAAGAAATCACTTATCACACAATAAATAACGAACCTTATTTCAGATGGACTCCTCAAAAATTTTCTGCACTCTCATAACCATAATAGCATTCCACGATCCGGCCCGCGCTCTAATAGGTTACGACTGCGGGAACCGAAATAACAACGTCACGACCATCTCCCTCCTGGAAGTCGGAGAGTGTAACATTCCAGAGCATACGGTTAACGTCACCAAAGTCAAAATACAACTACTTCAAATCAACGAATTCCGATTCATCCAAGTCCTACAGTGCAAGATTGAAATAGATAGAACCGTATCAAAATGCGGAATGTTTTCCCACACCTCGGAAGTTCTAAACGGAAGACTTTCATACATACAAGAAACCTCGCGAACAGATTGCATCCAAATGCACCGACACCAGGAAATTAAAATTGGAAAAACTATCTATCGCGGCCTAAACCTAAACCAAACAACCACCCGACCCCTCTCCCTAGCCGGTTCGGTCGACGTAGACGGCAAATGCGAAGGAGAATCATACTCTGACACATATGGCACCTGGAACCATGTGATCGCCATGGGCACCGTCAAGATAACACTACAGGACTACACCGCACCCGTCGAATTAGACTCCTACCGACTCCACCTAAGATCCGGAGTCACCTGCCACCTAATGACGACCCGGTGCACAGACATCGAAGGAGGAAACACCTTCTGGGACCCGGTTCCATCGGACAACTGCAACCTAGCTAAATATGGAGTCCTATATCAAGGAACCGCAAACCGAACTTTCGACCCGCAAGCTAAAGAAGACCGCACCGTCTATTCCTTATCCACGAACGACGTAACGTTTGCCTTAACCCGCCGATCCACTTTCCCCCTATGTGGTTATACCCTGATCCAAACCGACCATCCGAAATTACTAGTATTCGAAATCACCGATGACGAAACCTTAATCCCCAAATCCACCGTAGACGTCAAGAATCTCGACATTTTCGCATATGTCAATTCAAAATTCGTATACGTCGAAAAACACATTCGAACACAAATGAACCTCTTATACCGCGACGTCCTCACGCAGCGTTGTTCACTCGAACAAAGGGTACTCCATAACACCATCGCAATAGCCACCCTAAGCCCAGATCTATTAGGACAACACATAATGAAACAACCAGGCTACATGGCAGTCACAGCTGGCGAAGTGGCCCACCTCATCAAGTGCGTACCCGTCGAAGTAAAACTCAAGAAAACCACGACCTGTTACCAGCAACTCCCAGTACTCCGAGGAAATGAGACCTTCTACCTCACACCGCGCACACACATCCTACTAAGGACCGGAACACCAGTGCCTTGCAGCCCCTTTGTACGCGCAATGTACCTATTGGAAGGAAGATGGTATCGTTTCACGCCTAACCCGGTCCTAACCCTAAACCCCACCGTCCTCCAACCCACAACGGATACAACTTGGGAATACGTCATTACAGGAAATCTCGCCACGAGTGGCATCTACTCGGAAGAAGAATTAGAAAACCTGAGAGACCACATCATGTTACAAGCCGAACGCCCGGGCGTCATAAACTCAATAGGAAACACACTTTTGGGACACACAGCCTCAAACCACGACGAAACCATCCTTGGCCTAATCACACCAGAGACAATAGAAAAACTAGCCCATTCGACTTGGAAGAAACTCCTGGGAGGTTTTGCAGAATTTGGCACCTACACCGCCGCAGTAATCGGAGTAATAACATTAATCCGACTAATTACCTTCACCGTCAATACCATCATCCACGGGAGAACACTCCACCGCACATACGGCTGGTCCATCCACCTACTAGCCGCGCTATGGGGAACCCTAGCGAACCACCTCATCAGCCGACAAACAACAAATCGAAAAAACTCAATAAACCTAGGAGGAGTCGAACTGATGCCTCAAAAACCTCCAACGACGGAAGAAAACACTGAAGACCAAGAACAACCCAGCCCAGCACCTCGGACCCAAGAACAACCACGAGGGGCATTCTCCCTATAAGCCCCAAGTTAATCCTTAAAAATAAGCTACTAACACCACCCGCGTATACATATACATATATATATAAGGAAACAATACTCCTAATTAAAATCCTAACCCTACACCCAACCAAACGTCCAACCTGACGAGGTAAGGTAAGCAAGAGAAATTAGACGAACTCCAAACCTACAACTAGCACCCTAATACACTTTCCAAATAACCTTCAGAATCACCAACCCACCTAAAACTCCCCGGAAACAGAGAGAATATCACCTGCACGAAAGCCGGAAAGATCAATTCAGAGCTTACCCTCGGCGGTGCAACGAAGGAGATCACACCAACACCAGACCAAGTCAAGCATAGATTATACTTTAACGCCTCGATCCGACTCCCACACCAAGGAATCCCTATACACTTCCTGCGGAAGAAAAAAAAAGGGGAGGAAAGGAAGGAAAGGAACCACACGGATTTTGCAACCAAAACAAAAGAAGAGACAACACAGGGACAACACCCCAAACCATCACAAGCGGGAGGCACTTGTTCACCCAACACCTCGACACCTCAGACGAAAACAAGCTCTGCAACCACCTCGACTATATCTCTCTCTCTCAACACAACAATCCTAACCCCGGCCCACCTAGACAACCCCTCCTCTCATAAACATTCCTCTTCCTATCCTAAAGAAAATTCGTAGTTAACTACCTTAGAGACTGCATGACCTTACCCCGTTAAACGTAGACATCCCTTTTTTTTTCCTTTCCCACTTTAACGTAGCTAGCGTATTTAGCCTAGTTAGCGTAGTTAACGTAGTTGCGTAGTTAGCGTAGTTAGAAGCCACTCGAATAATCCCACCTACACAAAACTCAGACTAACCTCCATAAATCGCCAGGACATCAGAACAACAAACGTGAGAGAGGCAAGGTGCCTGACCACAGGGTCGTAACCAGTATACCAAGGCGACGGGCACAGGACCTGTAAAAGCTGTTTCGAGAAGCTCTCCTACCGAGAGCAGGAAAATTATACCATTTTAAAATGGCATGCTTGCGTGACGGAGACCAAGGCAGGGGAACACGCAAAGTGCCACCAGTGTCCACGCCTGGTCCTACACATAAGACCCGCGGAACACTGCCCGGACTGCCGAGACATGTGCAGCGAACTAAAGGAAAACCAATTGAGCGAATACGGAGAAGTCGAGATCCCGTGGGAAATCTAACCCACGGAAAGAAATGAACCACGATATACCCTTTTGTTATCATTCACTGTTCTCAATTATTAAATTTTTTTTTAAAGAAAAAAAAACAAGAAACATACTTATACTTTTCCCTTTCAGAAATCCGCCGAATCACGCGAGAGGGCTGTCCTGCAAACCCAACCAGCACAGAGAGAGGGCCCAGACCCGCCAAACCAGCCAACACGGATACCTACATGCACTACCTTCACACCGGAAAAATTAACTGCAACCGGCCTCTCTCTCTGATGCTAACCCTGCTGGACCGCCCTGCTGCGTTAAAACCACCAACAACACATTTAACTGCGAACTACACACCTTGGCTGCCTGCTCCCGCACTTTTCAACCGGGGAATACCACCGCCCACTTCCTTCGTTCATTCCACCTGCAAATGCCGGGATCACCCACCCCGACATTTGTCTGCGGGGGGGGGGGGGGGTGTTACGTCATCAGACTTCACGCTTTTGTTAATAACCTTCACTGGACTCATGCCTCCACTCGGACACGTGGGAAACTTTCTCTAGGAACCCTCTGTTCCCAGAACCCTTAAGAATCAAACCAAGCGCGAGCACGTAGCCAAGGGTTTAATTTATGGCGACGACAAACAGGCGCGCAGACTGTTTAGTCTCAAACCACCCCCGAAAGTCGCGAGGCGACAGCTCGCCGAGCGACACCTCAGTTCCGGGAAATAGAGCGAGAAACTGCGACCGACCAATTAACGTCTTAGGCCCACCCACAAGGGCCCGCAGGAACGCCCCGCGAGGTCCCCAAATCTGGGGGTGCGAAGTCGCCGTTTTTCCGCCTCGCTCGATTTCCCGTCACTTCGTTCTTTACTTCTCAACCAGTAAGACCTAAAAATTCTTAAGCCTACGCTTTACCGCAGCTTATCTTCGAACATCCTCTTATACTCAGTTTAACTTTGAATAAATCTTTATATTTTCATTTGAATAATTATCTTCGATATTCCTTGCCAACGATCTTCCTAACTACCTCTAATTACGCGAGTGAACTCGTTTGCGGACCACATATACTCCAGCTCGACCACGCTTGACGCCCTTCTACGACTATTAAACCTCCCCCTACTACCGCAACCAGCGAAATGGTAAGTACTCAAACGTTCATTTTAGTCGTTTGGTAAATCTCGGTGTAGAGATCTCCTCCCTAGATACCCCTATCAGTCACCTACCTCCCAGTCCTCCCCCTGTATCTGATCACGTTTACCAAATCGTCTGGTCCCTGTAAAGTCGCGGAAACGCGGTTGACTAAAACAGACGCCGTACGATTTCCGATCGAGGTCGGAACGTACACATTGTTGGCGCGGCCCCACCATCATTGTCTTTTCTGGTCATAGAGACCCCTTTAATTAATCAAATCAGGCCGCGACGTAACACCATATTGGGGATGCATGTGGAGAGGGAAGGAGACACAGGAAACATTCAAATAAATCAAAGGAAATATATACAAGACACGTTAACACGCTTTGGCATGACAGATTGCAACCCACTGGGCACACCTATGGAGCTCAATGTGGACATCTCCGAACTTGAATCACAAGCCAAAGAGAACATAGGCGAAGCGTTGAACGAACCATATAGAGAATTAGTAGGATGTCTAAATTACCTAGCCAATGCAACCCAACCCGATATTGCTTTTGCGACTAACTTGTTAAGCCGTTTTTGTAATAACCCGAGTGAAGTTCACTGGAGGATGGCAAAACGCGTGTTGAGATACCCAAAGGGAACAATTAATGTGGGTATAAACTATCATAACACTGAATCGTGTTTGATCGGATACGTAGACGCGGATTGGGGCGGCGATAATAGTAATAGGCGATCGACTACGGGATATGTAATGTGTGTAGCAGGTGGTCCAATCAGTTGGAGCAGTAAAAAACAAAAATCGGTAGCACTCTCTACCATGGAGGCCGAATATATGGCGCTCTCGGAAATGACAAAAGAAACAATTTATCTGAGAAATCTGCTGCATCACATGAAAATATACGACTTAATAAATAACCCGATTGTGATATATTCCGATAGTCAAACCGCGATAGAGTTATGTAAAAACAATGTACACCATGCGCGTAGCAAACATATAAGTATTAGGTATCACTTCTCTAGAGAAGCGCAAGAGCGAGGAGACATAGATGTAAGGTACTTGAGTACAAATGTAATGCCCGCTGATGCGCTGACGAAAGCGCTAACCAAAGAAAAACATATGCGGTGCATGAAACTGTTAAGACTGTATGTAGACTAGCACTCCGACACATCGATGAGGGAGAGTGTTAGAGTTGAGCACATCTACGTGCCTGCGTGCGAGGTAAATGGCGCGCATGCGCGTCTGCGCCGGGGCACCGACGACCGGCTCGCGAGAGGGAGTAACGCTCTCTTCCACCGGTGAACGCCATGCGACTCGGATGTGAATACGGACTGATTGTTGTATGATACGTGTACTTGTGACAAATTACTTAAAATATATTTCTATTGTTCGTATTAAACCACCTGCAAACTCATTAAAACCTATCAATTTCAATGAAAAATGTTTTTTATCTCAAAACACGCCCCGATCGATTTTTTTTAAAAAATTCTCAAAGAAGCTATGATGGATATAAGAATTTTTAAAAATTATGCGATCGTGGGCAAAGTCTTCGTTCTATTTTTTTTCTTTATTCGATAATATCTATTCTGTCAAACCATCAAATTTGTCAAATATTTTCGTATGAAGAAAAAAAAGTAGAACGAGGAGTTTGCCCACGATCGGACATTTTTTAAAAGTTTCTATATCCATCCAAGCTTCTTTGAGAATTTTTTCAAAAAAATCTATCAGGGCGTGTTTTGAGATAAAAAACATTTTTCATTGAAATGAACGTACGACCTGATAGAACAGATATTTTCAAATAAAGAAAAAAAAAATAGAACGAGGAGTTTGCCCACGTTCGGACTATTTTTTATAGTTCTTATATCCATCCAAGCTTCGTCGAGAATTTTTTGAAAAAAATCGATCGGGGCGTGTTTTGAGATAAAAAATATTTTTCGTTGAAACGGAACGTACGACCTGATAGAACAGATATTTTCAAATAAAGAAAAAAAATAAAACGAGGAATTTGCCCACGATCGGACAATTTTTTTGTTGTTATATCCATCGAAGTGTTTTTGAGAATTTTTTCAAAAAAAGCGATCGGGGCGTGTTTTGAGATAAAAAATATTTTGTGATTTAAATTAAAAATAAACAATGAAACATTTTTTTTGGGTTAAAATAATATTTTTTTCTTGAAAGATCATTCAAAAACACAAATTTTGAAAAAAAGAACGATCAAATTGGTCTATTTTTCACAAAGTTATGAGCATTTGAAAAAAAAGAGCCCAAATTTTAAGAAAATTCATATTTCCAAAACGGACACTCAAAAAAATCTGAAAAAATTCATGAACGCGTTTTTGACCAACCTTAAAAACATAAAATTTTAAAAAAAATCGAAGGGGGTGAGGTCGGAAAGTGTCCGATTTGACATGGAACGCCTCATATATATTTAAATCGCAAAAAAGTAAAGGAATAAGGAACATCTTATTATATATGAATATTTAAATAACAAAAAAGTTTAAATATAACTATTCAGTTTGTGGTACTATTCCAAATTTTTAAATTTTTGATTTATCATTAAGTCTGGAACGTAATTTTGTGCAAAAATTTCCAGCTGTCGAAAACGCTCTTTCAGCATCTATGCTAGTTGGTGGCATGGTAAGAAATGCGCGATATACTTTTTCCATGTATATATCCCTCGTCTTCAAATAAATCTATTTCTCGTCGGATGGTTTTGGATATATCTGATTTTTGTACTATATTTTGGTTTGCTGAAATTTTTTTATTTATTGATAATTCTAATTTTTCTTTCAGAGATAATTCCTTTGTACTATCGAGATTCGTGTCATCATCTTCGATAACTGTATCGAATTCTTCTGAATTGTTCTGATCTTGTGGGTAAAAAATTTTAAGAAAATTAAATGAAAGCCCTTTTTTTTGGTTGAGTAAATGACACTTATATTGCTATCCTCTACATGTTTCGATACATCTTGTGTATCCTCATCAGGAGTCTGTGTACATTGTTAATATAATTGTATGAACATATTCGTTACAAATTGTTATTCTATTTAGCTTAAAATATGACCAAAAGACTTACGCAGTGTGTGTCGAGGTGCGTGTGTATATGGTTGTGTAGGTGTACGTGTATTTTATACGCTTTGTTATGTTACATTTTTCCTATCGGGTGGATCTTCTCCCGTGAGCGTCTTCCTCAGGTGGTAACGAGATGACGACTAATCACTCGGACCGTGTATATGCAATTTGTCCGTTCGAATTGCTTAAGTGGGGGTCTTAATTTGGTGTTCCTTTTTCCCCGTTAGATGGCCGTCTAGATGTACTGTGCGTATGTGTCGATGTGTGTGTTATGTAGATGCACAGTGTAAGTGTGTCGTGTACGTGTGTTCTTCTGAAATTCAGGGCCGTACTTGTGACCCTCCGCTTTTGATTTTTACTAAAACCGGTGAGTCCCAAGTATATACCATCGCGGGCGGTCCTTACTGTGTTCTGTATTAGAACTTATTGCGCCGAACGGGAATTTAAATTGCATCAAATAATTTTGAGATTTATATATTGACATTGAAGTGTGCTATCACCCTCCGATGATTGTGTCACAATATCGGGGGGTGGTAGCATAAAGCATCATACTGCCACTTCATTACTAGGTTTCCTAAATCTATGTTATGTATATATATGTGTCCTTAACATAATAGCCGAAAATATTCTAAGTTTTACAATGAAAATTTGAAAAGCTTAAAAACTAACAGGAGTGTGCTATCACCTCTCGATGAGTACGTATACTATCGAGAGGTGGTAGCATAAAGCGTACTACCGCCACTTCCTGGTGAGGTATGAGACGTTTGTTTTTGGGTAACGAAATGGGTTATTGATTGTGTTTGAAGTCTATTGATGTAATTGTGTGAAAAAGGTTGTTAATTGTGTCTGAATTCTATTGACATATTGAAAGAAGGATGTATTGAAAAAGGAATAATTTGTGTTTGAGCTCTATTGATAGTTTTGATAATGGTTATGTTTAAATTCTATTAATATATGGAAAATGGATTAATTTGTAATGGTTATATCCGAATCTGTAATGTTATCCGCGGTAATGTTCTCATTGCAAATGACGGGAAGATAAATGTTGCTCAGATTGTTAGTGTCTGTTTTTAAATTTACTGTTGTTTCTTTTTGAATGTATATCATCTCTTTAATTAATCTCTTATTATAATTTGGTTCTATGTCTAGTATTGTAGTTTCGCGATAATTGAAAATATGGTCTGTTTCTAATGTATGTTTTGTCAAAGCTGTGTGTGAGGAAACTGGTTGATTCATATTAGTTTTGTGTCCGGTGATCCTATTTTTTAAACACTGTTTTGTTTGTCCTATATAACTCTTTTCACAACCAAGGCACGGAATTTTGTACACCACGTTTGAAATTTTTTCCTTTGGTGTTTTATCCTTAATCTTGCTGAAAACTGCCTTGTACAAATTCATTGGTGTTGTGAAAATTGTACTGATGTTATAGAGTTTCAGCGTATTTTTAATTTTTTGGCCGAGGCCATGTACATAAGGAAGTACTGCGGTGGACAACGGTCTTATCTGTTCCCTGACCTTGTTGTTTAAAGAGTTATATAGTTTATCTGTTCTATTCTCTTTTTGCAACTGAATTAATTTCCTCGGATAATCATTATTAAGTAAATCTGTTTCTGCTATGTTGAGAGAATCTGGTCTATGTAAAGGATCTGAGAGTTTAAGAGCTCTATCTATTGTGTTTGCAATCAAGTTAATCTTTTGTGTGTGAGGATGCTGAGATTTGAAGTTGAGGTACCTTCCTGAGGCGGTCGGTTTTTTGTACCATTTGTAAGATATGTTGCCATTGTTATTATTAATAAGTAAAATGTCCAAAAAACTGATTGTGTTATTACTTTCTATTTCGTATGTGTACTTTAACCTGTTACTATAACTATTGAAATGTTGAAGCATTGTTTCTATCTTGTTTTCGGGAATCTCTAATATACCCGACTAGAAATTCTAACTGGGCACACGTTAGGTCCTAATGCGGCTAGCCTAATTTTCTTTTAGGCCCCAATGGGGCAGCCCCATCAGGTCCGCATTGGATGTGTAACGCGAAATACGAGCGCCTTCCTAACCGGGAAAGGCGCATTAGGGCCGTCTTAGGAAAGCCGCATTAGGGCCGTCTTAAGAGATGCGCAGTAGGGCCGTCTTAGGAAATGCGCAGTAGGGCCGTCTTAGGAAATGCGCAGTAGGGCCGTCTTAGGTTTTGCCAATGACTATCCAATGAGGTCAACCCCATTAGGCCCATATTAGAACTGCCTTATTAGGGTGTCATTGGGAGACATGAATAATTTTCATATATATATATAGGAACTTTGCTGGTAGAATTGGGTTGGTTTATTAGCGAATGAAATAAGGCTGTTTTAGTTACAATTTTTAATTTATTAATGAATATTGGAAAAAGTATATAATAATAAAAATTAGGGAATTATATAATTAAACAAAGAATTATAATTTATTAAATATCGTCGATATCAATCTTGATGTAAGATTGATGCATCTTCATCCGGTTGCATTTTACTCTTCTGGCGTAACCCTCCGAATACGGTGCCGGAGTCATTTTTGACTCGCAATCCGAGAGCAGTGAGGCACACACTGTCATGGTTGGCGGCAACCGCCGAACGGCGTGAGAGTGTGCGTTATCGCTTTCGAGTGGCGACACATCCGGCTTAACGTTGTCCTATCACATGCGATGTAATACGGAAAATAAATTTAGTTCGCCACAGATCTCTGAACAGTTCGCACCTTTGGGCTATAGGGTAAACGGGAAGAATAATTCTAACAAATTCCACTATACAAGGAAACAACGTACGCGATATTCATTTTGTCTTGGGAGTAACAACCGTTACTCAACACCTGTCATAAATGTACAAGACATGTGTGTGGTAACCATTCTGCACAAACTTGTACAATTACGTGAACGTTTGAAGTTGAAACGTTGAACGTGAAGTTTACTACGAGACGAATGAAGATAAAAATGAATTGTAAAAAATCAAAAATAATAAAATTATATTTTTTGTACATCGGCTTATTACTCAATGTGTATATATGTAGCCAGAAATCCGAAACTCCGCGACAGACTGCTGTTCCAACTCCTTTAAATTATCCGACAATGTAGATTACCCAGTAGTAGTGTGTCCGTGAGACTTTTGGGCTCGAGCAAGCGTTTCATGAGTCACATATCGGTGAGGAGCTCGAGCGACTTAAGAATGTATTAGTGAATGTCTGTGTGACGAGTCAGAACTGACTCCGTCTTCGTACTTTAGGTGCAGTACACTTTTATTACGTCGTTGTCCGTCAGGGTATTTTCGGAAAAAGTTGATGAAAACGATGCTAGAAGAAGAAATCTTATTTGATTTAAATAGTTTTTTTTCATAAATCCTAATTAATTAACGCAAATCGTATAAATAGAAACATGGTAACGTACCTTTGATAATAATAAATAAATTCGTATTTCGGAAAATGAATAATTTTCCCTCCGATGCTTTCACAGGATTGAACTTTAACGCAAGTTCTCGCGTCAAACAAGCCCATTGCCGTATATCTTGGATGTCATTATTCTGTGCAGGCTCTTTTCCTATCTCATTGTTCATAATAATCTGATGATGATGCACAAGAGTGTCTTTTGGAGCACGTGCTGCTCCACTGTCCCAAGTACAGGACTTGTCGTGAGAAGTATGGAATCGGCCCGTCCCTAAGCTGGATTTTTAATAAAGATAATACAGATAACCTTACAAAATTCCTAAAAGACACTGATTTACTCAACAAAATTGTTTAATGTACAACGCAATTATTTAATGAATTACACTGTTGTCGCTAATAACATGTAAGTTGATGCGACATTAAATAAAGATATTTAAAAAAAAAAAAAAGAGTGTCTTCTTCATCTGTTCTGATACGTACTGTATCCTCTTTATTTCTTTCGTCTTTCTGTGCTGATTCGTCAGCAGTATCATTATTATTATTTATTTGTAAATTTAATAACACATTCTCATTGTCTTTCGAAACTTTTCCAACGCCCGATGAGTTACAATTTTCTGAAATTGCAATTCCACATTCTTCGTAAATCCTCGAGTCGATGTTTTTTGCCATCACGGATATTTCAGAATTTACAAAATCTGCACACTGTTGATCACTCGATAATAATTTACGCCGCTCACGAAGTGGTTCGACTCTAAGACGTGTGAGTTCACGAGTTCTCAGCGCTCGCATATCGTCCGACATCGTCGAGGATAACCAAATAGTCGAGTCGAGGATAAAGTTCTTCAAATACTAGTGAAATCCCCGATAATTAATAAAAACTATATATTAAATCAAAATACAAAGTTCGTGTTCGTAGGTCGTAATTTCGTGTCCGTTCGTCTTCGTAGACTTTCTTCGACTGTCGCAGCTCTTAACGACTGCACGTGCGTTCGACAACCGTACAATGTTATCGCATCGGGTTCGTCGCGCTCTTTTGTTCGGTCGGCCCTTGGACACTCTGTCCCATACACACACACACACACACACATACACGTTCGCTCGCTCTTAGTCATTCATTCCTTCATTCCACATATATATATATGCATACCTCTTGTGCCAGTAAGGTTATAATTGAATTAAAATTCAAATTTTTCTGTATATAATATGTTGCAGTAAAACCTCAAAAATATAATATTAATATTATTCGCTTCATTAGAATATATATGTATTAGATACTGTATGCTTTAAATTAGCAATCTGATGGAAGAATATTTTTTATCTTATTGAAAGCGATAATGTAATATATATGTATAACTGCTGTACGCATATTGTGCTGACCTTTAGCCGTCACAATCAAAATAATTTAATTTATTCTATAAAAATATAATTAAAACTCTCAGAGTTAAACGTATTTGTTATTTGGCATATATATATAATAATTATAATAATTTCGCCCAACTTGGGTGTACGCACGACCACACCATTTAGGCTACGTATGGCAATTGTTAGGAGTGCCTAAGTTAGGCGTCAATTGTTTCTTCCCAATTAGGGCCTAATGCGGTAACGATTAGGCTTGCCCCATTTAGGTATGCCTAATCGTTTCCACATTCGGACCGCATTCACCTTTGGGCATGTCTACTTGAATTTCTAGTCGGGATAGGCGTGGACACGACCACCCTTGTTTGGGCCGCGTATGGCAATTGTTAGGAATGCCTAACATAGACGTGGACACGACCACCCTTGTTTGGGCCGCGTATGGCAATTGTTAGGAATGCCTAACATAGGCGTGGACACGACCACCCTTGTTTGGGCCACGTATGGCAATTGTTAGGAATGCCTAACATAGGCGTGGACACGACCACCCTTGTTTGGGCCACGTATGGCAATTGTTAAGAATGCCTAACATAGGCGTGGACACGACCACCCTTGTTTGGGCCACGTATGGCAATTGTTAGGAATGCCTAACATAAGCGTGGACACGACCACCCTTGTTTGGGCCGCGTATGGCAATTGTTAGGAGTGCCTAAGTTAGGCGTCAATTGTTTCTTCCCAATTAGGGCCTAATGCGGTAACGATTAGGCTTGCCCCATTTAGGTATGCCTAATCGTTTCCACATTCGGACCGCATTCACCTTTGGGCATGTCTACTTGAATTTCTAGTCGGGTGGCAATTGTTAGGAGTGCCTAAGTTAGGCGTCAATTGTTTCTTCCCAATTAGGGCCTAATGCGGTAACGATTAGGCTTGCCCCATTTAGGTATGCCTAATCGTTTCCACATTCGGACCGCATTCACCTTTGGGCATGTCTACTTGAATTTCTAGTCGGGATAGGCGTGGACACGACCACCCTTGTTTGGGCCGCGTATGGCAATTGTTAGGAATGCCTAACATAGGCGTGGACACGACCACCCTTGTTTGGGCCACGTATGGCAATTGTTAGGAATGCCTAACATAGGCGTGGACACGACCACCCTTGTTTGGGCCACGTATGGCAATTGTTAAGAATGCCTAACATAGGCGTGGACACGACCACCCTTGTTTGGGCCACGTATGGCAATTGTTAGGAATGCCTAACATAAGCGTGGACACGACCACCCTTGTTTGGGCCGCGTATGGCAATTGTTAGGAATGCCTAACATAGGCGTGGACACGATCATCCTTGTTTGGGCCACGTATGGCAATTGTTAGGAATGCCTAACATAGGCGTGGACACGACCACCCTTGTTTGGGCCGCGTATGGCAATTGTTAGGAATGCCTAACATAGGCGTGGACACGACCACCCTTGTTTGGGCCGCGTATGGCAATTGTTAGGAATGCCTAAATTAGGCGTGGACACGGCCACCCTTGTTTGTGCCGCGTATGGCAATTGTTAGGAATGCCTAAATTAGGCGTGGACACGACCACCCTTGTTTGGGCCGCGTATGGCAATTGTTAGGAATGCCTAACATAGGCGTGGACACGACCACCCTTGTTTGGGCCGCGTATGGCAATTGTTAGGAATGCCTAAATTAGGCGTGGACACGGCCACTCTTGTTTGGGCCGCGTATGGCAATTGTTAGGAATGCCTAAATTAGGCGTGGACACGGCCACCCTTGTTTGGGCCGCATATGGCAATTGTTAGGAGTGCCTAAGTTAGGCGTCAATTGGTTCTTCCCAATTAGGACCTAATTCGGTAACGATTAGGCTTGCCCAATTTAGGTATGCCTAATCGTTTCCACATTCGGCCCGCATTTGTCTTTAGGCATGCCTACTTGAATTTCTAGTCGGGTAATGTCATCTACGTACCGTTTTAAGATCAATATCAGATCTAATGAGAAAAGCTCCGTATAAACCGGTGTTCTTAAAACGGTACGTAGATGACATTATATTACAGATTCCCGAAAACAAGATAGAAACAATGCTTCAACATTTCAATAGTTATAGTAACAGGTTAAAGTACACATACGAAATAGAAAGTAATAACACAATCAGTTTTTTGGACATTTTACTTATTAATAATAACAATGGCAACATATCTTACAAATGGTACAAAAAACCGACCGCCTCAGGAAGGTACCTCAACTTCAAATCTCAGCATCCTCACACACAAAAGATTAACTTGATTGCAAACACAATAGATAGAGCTCTTAAACTCTCAGATCCTTTACATAGACCAGATTCTCTCAACATAGCAGAAACAGATTTACTTAATAATGATTATCCGAGGAAATTAATTCAGTTGCAAAAAGAGAATAGAACAGATAAACTATATAACTCTTTAAACAACAAGGTCAGGGAACAGATAAGACCGTTGTCCACCGCAGTACTTCCTTATGTACATGGCCTCGGCCAAAAAATTAAAAATACGCTGAAACTCTATAACATCAGTACAATTTTCACAACACCAATGAATTTGTACAAGGCAGTTTTCAGCAAGATTAAGGATAAAACACCAAAGGAAAAAATTTCAAACGTGGTGTACAAAATTCCGTGCCTTGGTTGTGAAAAGAGTTATATAGGACAAACAAAACAGTGTTTAAAAAATAGGATCACCGGACACAAAACTAATATGAATCAACCAGTTTCCTCACACACAGCTTTGACAAAACATACATTAGAAACAGACCATATTTTCAATTATCGCGAAACTACAATACTAGACATAGAACCAAATTATAATAAGAGATTAATTAAAGCAATGATATACATTCAAAAAGAAACAACAGTAAATTTAAAAACAGACACTAACAATCTGAGCAACATTTATCTTCCCGTCATTTGCAATGAGAACATTACCGCGGATAACATTACAGATTCGGATATAACCATTACAAATTAATCCATTTTCCATATATTAATAGAATTTAAACATAACCATTATCAAAACTATCAATAGAGCTCAAACACAAATTATTCCTTTTTCAATACATCCTTCTTTCAATATGTCAATAGAATTCAGACACAATTAACAACCTTTTTCACACAATTACATCAATAGACTTCAAACACAATCAATAACCCATTTCGTTACCCAAAAACAAACGTCTCATACCTCACCAGGAAGTGGCGGTAGTACGCTTTATGCTACCACCTCTCGATAGTATACGTACTCATCGAGAGGTGATAGCACACTCCTGTTAGTTTTTAAGCTTTTCAAATTTTCATTGTAAAACTTAGAATATTTTCGGCTATTATGTTAAGGACACATATACCATATATACATAACATAGATTTAGGAAACCTAGTAATGAAGTGGCAGTATGATGCTTTATGCTACCACCCCCCGATATTGTGACACAATCATCGGAGGGTGATAGCACACTTCAATGTCAATATATAAATCTCAAAATTATTTGATGCAATTTAAATTCCGGTTCAGCGCAATAAGTTCTAATACAGAACACAGTAAGGACCGCCCGCGATGGTATATACTTGGGACTCACCGGTTTTAGTAAAAATCAAAAGCGGAGGGTCACAAGTACGGCCCTGAATTTCAGAAGAACACACGTACACGACACACTTACACTGTACATCTACATAACACACACATCGACACATACGCACAGTACATCTAGACGGCCATCTAACGGGGAAAAGGAACACCAAATTAAGACCCCCACTTAAGCAATTCGAACGGACAAATTGCATATACACGGTCCGAGTGATTAGTCGTCATCTCGTTACCACCTGAGGAAGACGCTCACGGGAGAAGATCCACCCGATAGGAAAAATGTAACATAACAAAGCGTATAAAATACACGTACACCTACACAACCATATACACACGCACCTCGACACACACTGCGTAAGTCTTTTGGTCATATTTTAAGCTAAATAGAATAACAATTTGTAACGAATATGTTCATACAATTATATTAACAATGTACACAGACTCCTGATGAGGATACACAAGATGTATCGAAACATGTAGAGGATAGCAATATAAGTGTCATTTACTCAACCAAAAAAAAGGGCTTTCATTTAATTTCTATATCGCATGATATAAGGTTGAGCAACAAACATTTTAAGAAAATTTACTATACAGGGTGATTCTAGTAACTGGGCCAAGCGATAACTCTTTTTTAAATAAATTTAGAACAAAATCGTAGAGGAAAAGTTTGTATTAGGTGAAAAGCTCTATCATCCTATGCACCGACTTTTTTCCCAAGTGCATTGGTGCATGTGCAAAGTGCAGTTGCACTGTTTTTTTAAATGGAACCACCCATTTTTTTTTACATAAACACGTTCCTTAAGCCATTCTGCAATAAAAACGTATAAGGGAAATCATCGAAAAAACAATAGTTTACGAGATATTTCACTTTATTCAAACAGGGTGATTCTAGTAACTGGGCCAAGCGATAACTCTTTTTTAAATAAATTTAGAACAAAATCGTAGAGGAAAAGTTTGTATTAGGTGAAAAGCTCTATCATCCTATGCACCGACTTTTTTCCCAAGTGCATTGGTACATGTGCAAAGTGCAGTTGCACTGTTTTTTTAAATGGAACCACCCATTTTTTTTTACATAAACACGTTCCTTAAGCCATTCTGCAATAAAAACGTATAAGGGAAATCATCGAAAAAGCAATAGTTTACGAGATATTTCACTTTATTCAAACTCTTATAACAGATGCCCAAACCGTTCACTATCGCATTATCTAAACGTTTTTGGTCAGAGTTACGTTCCAATCATGTTTACTAACATCTCATACTCAAGGATAGGAACGTATTAAAAAATGTTTGCAAGCTAACGGTGAAACGTTCGAGTATCTGTTATAAGAGTTTGAATAAAGTGAAATATCTCGTAAACTATTGCTTTTTCGATGATTTCCCTTATACGTTTTTATTGCAGAATGGCTTAAGGAACGTGTTTATGTAAAAAAAAATGGGTGGTTCCATTTAAAAAAACAGTGCAACTGCACTTTGCACATGCACCAATGCACTTGGGAAAAAAGTCGGTGCATAGGATGATAGAGCTTTTCACCTAATACAAACTTTTCCTCTACGATTTTGTTCTAAATTTATTTAAAAAAGAGTTATCGCTTGGCCCAGTTACTAGAATCACCCTGTTTGAATAAAGTGAAATATCTCGTAAACTATTGTTTTTTCGATGATTTCCCTTATACGTTTTTATTGCAGAATGGCTTAAGGAACGTGTTTATGTAAAAAAAAATGGGTGGTTCCATTTAAAAAAACAGTGCAACTGCACTTTGCACATGCACCAATGCACTTGGGAAAAAAGTCGGTGCATAGGATGATAGAGCTTTTCACCTAATACAAACTTTTCCTCTACGATTTTGTTCTAAATTTATTTAAAAAAGAGTTATCGCTTGGCCCAGTTACTAGAATCACCCTGTATACTTAATCAAATTTGAGTCTCTTTTTTTCTTTTTTCTTTTCAGTTTGAAAATCATTATAATTATGCAAGTACCGTAAGATATTTCCTGTTTCGGTATGCCTTTCTTCTGTGCGTTTTCTTAATGTAACATATAATTCCTCTGATAACGAGGTGTGCTGTTCTTTCAATGATTGCAACATGAAATTTATTGTTGCATTCGCGGTTAATAAATTGGAATCACTGCGACATAACACCTCCACAGCTAGTTTTATGGGAAGTAGAGCTGACACAGTTCTAGATATTAATACGAATTCACTATCGAAAAAATTCATTTGTAGTTTTAAGTCGATTATAGCTTTTTGAATTGGATTTTTCAGTTTCAAAAATCGTTCCATCATTAGGAGTAAACTGTTCCAACGTGTTTTAGTATCTAATATTAACATATTTTCTGTATTATTTTCAGTTAATATATATTTTTGTAGAAAGGCATTTTTTGTAGGGGAACGTTTAAATAACTTAACAATTTTTCGGACTTTATTAATTATGGGAAGTGTTCAGAAAATACGAGCAGAAAATGGTTTGCGTAGCAATTGGATTAGAGCAGATTGGCTCGACCCCAGCCTTCGTTCAATGGGGTTTAAGAAAGGGACAGACACACTCGGACTTCACGGTATAAATAACAGTTTATTTGCACAAACGGCACAGCACAGCGAACACGCAACGTATTATTACACAAGCAAATGACAGTACAGTAAAGATAACAGCGACAATCAAAGCACAACAAAGTTTAGCAGTAATACAGTAGCAAGAGCTCAAAGCAAAACGCAGCACGCGAGGCAATACCAATAGCGGGTATGGATAGATAGCTTAGCCCAGCTCCTCCGCCAGACCGCGAGCTCCTCATATACTTTGCGGCAGGGGGGACGAAAGGACGCATTAACGAGTATTATTTCGAAAGGAGCCGTTGCCTCCAACGGCCGATTTGCCTAATTGTGCGAGTAGGTGAGGCGGAGGGTGTGACAACAGTCAACACTGCGTCGCTTGTTTTCGGCGGCAAGCGCGCGCTAGACCTCGCCACGCAGCGCGATCCAAATCTAGCGCGGTCGCGGCCGGCTCCCACACGCGCGGGGAGGTGGCGCTGACGCATTCCACCAACAGGAAGCAATTCTTGGTGTGTTAATATTTGATCCTTATTAATAATACCTTCTTCAGCAATTACATTGTCATTATCTTCGTTGTCAGTATCACGCTCACTCTCTTCAAAATCGGAATCAGAAGTTTCTGTATCCACAGTAGGCGGATTAGATAGAGACTTCTTCTGTGCTTTACCTTTTTGGTATAATACATCTGTTTTATAATTATGCGTACCGCGTTTGCTAGTCTCACGCGAATTTTAGCGGACTGTATTGAGTGCGGTGAGAAGGAACTTTTTTGAGTAAAGAATAGACACTGTTCTATAACATGAGTATATTATCTAAATGAATTGTCCAATGAAGGTGCACACAAAACTATAATACACGGAGGCGGCGGGAATGACCACGCGGCCACCTCTTTAATGAGTTGGCTTAAGAGGTTATGTTAACCTTTGCGTTGTCTCGATGAATTCTAATCAGTTCTGGTGAGCAATACATAGAATGAATATTTACTGGTGAGTTTTACAATTTAAAAGTATATGAGTCTGACAATATTTCACTGAGATGCACAATACTAAATGAGATGAACTTTGTGAGAAGGCTTGGCACGTGCGCACACTATCGCTGTTACCACGAGAAGAAGGAAGTCCCGCGCTTTTCGCCGGGCTAGACCGCGTGGCGGCGTCTTCGCCGCATACTCGACTGAGTCACGTGCCAAACCTTTCATTGAGCGCGAATTATGATTAATAAATTCGCAACATTCCGCCCGCCATCAGCGACGGAGTTGATGATTTATGAGCGGTCTTCTTCTTCCGAGTTGGCGGAGTTGAATAGCAGGACAGCGAGTTTGACAATGGGACGGGTGAGGGTGGTGGTACCTGTCCTCAGAGTTACCACCCTAGTGAGATTGTCCTTGCCGGGATGAAGTTGAGTGACTCGAGCGAGTGACCATTTGGATGGTGGGAGGCGTTCATCTGAAATTAAAACTAATGAGCCGATTTTGATTTGATTATTTCGACCCCACCATTTTGATATTGCATGTTGGCGTTGCAAGTAAGCGGAAGACCATCGAGTCCAGAATTGTTGAGTTTGCTGTTGAATTAGTTGCCATCTAGAAAGACGAGTTGTCTTGATGTCCAATAATGATGGTTCCGGTAAGGTGGTGAGAGCGGTTCCAATCAAAAAGTGTCCTGGAGTGAGCACTGACAAGTCGTCGGGGTCATCACTGAGTGGTTCTAATGGTCTTGAGTTCAGGATCGCCTCAATCTGAGTCAGTAGCGTGTTGAGTTCGTCGAGAGTAAGAGGCGTTTCTCCCATTGTGCGTTTCAAGTGGTATTCACCGATTTAATAGCGGCTTCCCACTTTCCCCCCATGTGAGGTGCAGCCGGGGGGTTGAACTTCCATGTGGAACCCTCATTGGTGAATAGAGTTGACAATCGCTCGTATGAATGGGTTCCCTGTGTGAACATTTCTTGTAGTTGAGTATTAGCTCCAATGAAATTTGTACCACAGTCCGAGTACAGTGTTGAGCAGATCCCGCGACGAGATATGAATCGACGATAGGCCGCAATGAATGATTCGGTCGAGTAGTCACACACTGTCTCAATGTGCACGGCTAAGGTTGCGAAGCAAACAAACAAACAGATCCAGCCCTTCTGCTGCTTGGCACCTCGCCCCCGCCATGTCTTAATGAGGATGGGTCCAGCGTAGTCGATCCCGGTATGAGTAAACGGCCTTGAAGGTGTGACTCGAGCTTCCGGTAGCTGGCCCATGAGTTGCTGCGCTCGTTTGCCTCGTTGACGTGCGCAGATCATGCAGTGTCTAATGTAAGAGCGAACTGGGGCTCTGCCACCTATAATCCAGTAGGCTCTCCTGAGGTGAGACAATGTGAGCTGGGTGCCTCCATGAAGAGTACGAGAGTGGGCATCTGCGATGAGTAAATAAGATAATATCGCTTCTCGTGGTAAAATCGCCAGATGTTTTGCTTCTGAGTCTAAATTTGAATGCAAGAGTCGTCCTCCTACTCTTAAAACACCTTGAGCATCAATGAAGGCAGTCAGCTTGTGTATGTATATCTTTATTTATGATTCCCTTACGGGTTACATACTTATACACCTCCTCTCTCTCTTCTCCTAACTTACAAATCTAACAACAACAACACTCCAACACCTGCGTCCCACTGTCCTCCGGCTCCCCCCGGACTCCCACTTCCCCCCTGCCTGCTCTTCTTCCTCCACTTCCTTCCTTCTCGCCAATTCGTCCCCCCCCCCCCCCCATCTTCCCCCTCCCCTACTCCTCTCTCTCCCCAGGCCCCTTCTTCTCCTCTCTCTCCTCCCCCTTATCACCCCTTTCCTCCTCCCGCCACTCCCTCGTCTCTTCCTCCCACCTCCACCATGTCCCCTCTATCTTGATCCTTCCCTCTCCCATCCACACCCTCTTCCCCTTCCTCCTTTCCTCCCACACCTTTTCCACTACCCTCCACCTCATCCTTCTTTCTTCCCGTGTACGATCCTCTTCTATCCTTACTCCTCTCCCTCTCACTTTCCATCTCCTCTCCATCACTTCTACTTTACCCGCCACACTCTTCATCCTTACCACCACCATGCCCCTTTCCTCTCCCCCTTCCCTTCCTCTTCTTCCCAGTTCCCTGATTTCCTCCACCTCCCCTTCCACCCCCAATTCTCCCATCAATTCCCATATCTCCTCCCTCCTCTTCTCTGCTCCACTCCTCAGCCCCTTCACAATCATGTTCCTCCTTCTTCCTTCTCTCTCCTTCTGCTCCTTCCATATTTCTATCTTCCTCAACCTCTCTGCCATCTCTTCTTCCAACCTCTTCTCTCCATTCCTCTCCCCTTTCTCCAGCTTTCCTTTTCTTTCCTCACCTCTCTCTGTCCTCTTCTCCCTCCTCCCTTCTCCTTTCCTCTCCTCTGTCTCCAGCTTCCCTTTTCCTTGTTCACCTCGCTCAGTCCCCTCCTCCATCCTGCGTTCTCCTTTCTTCTCCTCCTCTCTCTCCCGCTTCTGTTTTCCTACTTTGCCTTGCTCCGTCCTCTCCTCTACTCTCCCTTCTCCTTTCTTCCCTTCTGTCACCATCTTCCCTTTACTTCCTTCGCTTCTCTCTGACCTCTCCTCCAACCTCCCTTCTCCTCTCCTCTCCTCTGTCTCCCGTTTCCCTTTTCCTCCTTTGCCTTGCTCTGACCTCTCCTCGATCCTCCCTTCTCCACTCTTCTCCTCAGACTCCATCTTCCTTGTTCTCCCTTCAATTCTCCTTAACCTCTCCTCCATCCTCTCTCTCTCTTTCCTCTCTCTCTCCAGTAATCCTCTTATCACCTCAACCTCCCCCTCCTTTCTTCCCACCTCCTTCATTAACTCCTTCATCCACTCCCTCACATTCTCCTTAACAGCTTTCTCCATCTTCTCAAAATCCGTTTCCGTCATCCTTTCCCACCGCTTTACCACCCTGTCCATCTTCCTGTCCAACCTCTCCCACAGGAGCCTCATAATCGTCTCTGCCATTTCTCCATACTTTTCCATCCTCTCCTCAGCCCCTTCTGCTTCCTCTTCCTTTGACAGTTCAACTCTTCCTCTTACTCCCTCGCCCCCCCCTTGTGACTTCTTATCCCGATTCTCTACTTTTCCTGTTTCCGCCTCTTCTCCTCCCCCACATTTCCCCCCTTCCTCTTCCTTCCTGCTCCATAACGCCTCCACTTTTCCCTCCTTTCCCTTTTTTGTCCTCCCCATCTTCCACACTCTCTCCGCCTTAACCTGCCTTCTTCTCTCTTCTTTATCGACTCTCTCACCGCTCTTTCTCTTCCCTCCAGATGTCGCTTCCTCCGTTCCCTCTCTTGCTCAACTCCACGCTTCCTCCTAACCTCGCTTTCCGCTTCTCACTTCTCACTTCTCCCACGTCTTCTCCTCTTCCTCTCCCGTTCCGCCCACGCTTCCACCGCACCCTCTCCTTATCCTCTACTCTCACCCCTCTCTTTCGCCCTCCCTATTCACTACACCCCTCTTTTCATCTCCTTTCCCTCGCACACTTGTCACACCCGTCCACACTGTCTAGCCCCGGAAGCGGAAGTCCCAGTCAGCTTGTGAAATACGTGATTCTTTGGCAGAGACGTACCCTTTTCCAGTATTGTACGCGATTGGTACTGGGGGATAAGCAGGTGACTGGGTCGAGGAAAAGGGAGAGCCAAAAGAACCGTTTGTGGTTAAATGAAAATGTATATTTACAATGATATTATGGAGGAGAATATAGAATGTAGTGGTAAATGAATAAAGGTCTGAAAGAGGATATCGGAAATAGATAGGAACGGAGGAATTAGACAGGAATAAGTGCGGTGTAGACTCTAAGCGAGCTAGCTTTTTAAAAAGCGAAAACGGTTAAATGCGCAATGCGAAGTATTTAGCGAAGTGTCGACTGTACGTAAGTAAGCGAAAGAGAGAGAGTGTCGGCACGGTCGCGTGCCTGGCTTTACTTTACCTCGGCTCCCCGAAAAGAGAGCGAAGTGGGGATACACAATGACCCGCACCTCGCACCTGTCATCAAGGAACCGAGGCGCCACTTTCCGTCCAAAGATCGCGCTCGCGAACAATTGCGAGGCGCGATTTGCGCCGATCTCCAACATACCACCCGCCTCTTCGGTGCAGTACCGAAGAACCAGAAAGCATTGGAGAGTCGAGCGCGTGGTTTTGTGGAGAGAAAGTGAGTGAGGAAGGTGAAAAAGGAAAAAGAAGAGGAAAGAAGCGGTGAAGGTTAACTGGTGGTAAGTGAGATGATAAATGAATGGATGAATATATACAAATATTTACAAGCGTTGGTGAAAATTACAATATGCGTGCACTTACAGCACGGAAGTCCGTTGACATTAGGTTGGTTCGGTTTCAACGCTACGGTGTTCGGTAAGTATAATGTTCTTTACAGGTTACATAACCTTATGGGTTGGTGTCAGTCGGAAGTAGACATAATTGCGTGACGGGACGTCGGTAGATTCCTTTGGCGGTACGCACTTCGACTACACGTACGCGGTGATCTTGCCCGGGAAAGGTGCGGGTAACGCGGCCAAGATCCCAATGAGAAGGCGGATTGTTCGCATGCTTCACCAATACGAGATCGTTTTGTTTAAGGTTGGTAGATTCGGTTTTCCATTTTAACCGCTGCTGCAGAGAATTTAAGTAATCTGAAGACCATACCTTCCAGAATAACTGCTTTCGTTTTTCTAACGCTACCCAACGCGAGAGCCGATTATCCGGTGCTTCGGAGACGTCGGGCGTAGGATGCTCATTTAAGGCTTTTCCAATTAAAAAGTGTCCCGGAGTTAGCGCCTCAAGTGACTCAACGTCATCTTTTAACGGGCATATCGGTCGAGAATTTACGATTGCTTCGATTTTGCATAGCAACGTACACATTTCTTCGAAAGTAGGAGTGCAATTACCCAGCGCGCGTTTCCAATGATGTTTTATCGACTTCACGCCTGCTTCCCATAACCCTCCAAAGTGGGGAGAAGCAGGAGGAATAAAGTCCCATTGGATTCCCTGAGCAGCGCATCGGTTTCGGAAATCAATATCTTTTGTGGCCTGTAAAAATTCGCGTCGTAATTCTCGATCAGCGCCTACAAATGTTGTGCCGTTATCGGAGAAAATTTTTGCTGGAAGGCCTCTTCGCGAGACAAAGCGCTGGAATGCGGCAAGAAACGCGTTCGTAGAATAATCGGACACACATTCAATATGTATAGCGCGTGTAGCGAGACAGACGAAGATAGCTATATAAGCTTTGTGCGACTTATAGCCGCGGCCCGCAGTCTTACGCACGAGGTACGGTCCGGCGTAATCGACGCCCGTATTGGTGAATGGGTTGCTAGGCACAACACGAGCGGTCGGGAGGTCACCCATTAATTGGCTACCCATTTTAGCACGGTAACGCACGCACGCTACGCAGTTAGATATACACGCTTTCATTACACCTCGTGCGCCTAGCAACCAGTATCTGTTTCGCAGTGAACGGAGAGAGACCTGCAGCCCACCGTGCAAGGTGATAATGTGGAAGTGACGTGCGAGAAGCCTTGCCACGTGTCCTTGAGGGATCAACACTGGATGCTTTTGTGAGTCAGGTATGGATGCATTTCGTAATCTGCCGCCGACGCGTATAAGCCCCTCGTTATCCCGGAACAAATTAAGAGAGCGAAGAGATCGCTCGCGGGTTACTAAAACGCCATTCTCGAGGCTCACGCGTTTGGTATCAAAAAATTGCCGCTGCAGTAGCCGACAAATCAGGTTTCGAGCGGAATCAATTTCCGTGATTCCCAGAGCGAGCTCGTCAGGAACGCCACCCGCCTTGCGGGCTCGAGTAATAAAGCGAAAAGCAAAGGTTATGACTCTAAGTAAACGCGGCCATGCGGAGAATTTTAAAAGGAGTTCTGGCTCCTCGATATTAAGGTGGTGAGCAGCAAATCTCCTCGATTCTTCGGAGGTCGAAAGTTGGGTGTAAGGAAGGTCAATCGGCCAATTCCTCTCGCAATCAGCTAGCCAGGCTGGCCCGTGCCACCATAATGAATGGTTAATGACAGCGGAGGTTGACAAACCCCGTGAAGCACAATCCGCCGGATTTTGTTCGGTGGGCACGTAGCGCCAAGCTGCTTTCGGTAATTTATCCTGGATGGCTGCCACCCGATTAGCGACGAACGGTTTCCAGCGCGTGGGTGAAGCAGCGATCCAGGATAGTGTTACGGTAGAGTCGGACCATAAATAGACGGACGAATTTACGAGTTTTAGCGTTTTAATCACGTAACGCGTGGCTTTTACTAATAGGTTGGCGGCGCAAAGTTCAAGTCTCGGTATTGTCACCGGTTTAATAGGCGTCACTTTAGTTTTAGCAAACACGAGGCTCACTCTTACATCGGATCCACTACACACGCGTAAGTACACAACGGCGGCGTAAGCTTTTGTTGACGCGTCCGCGAAACCGTGTACCTGAATGGTTTGTCTGTGTTGCATATCGTAGCCGGTCCAACGTGGGATTGTGATCCGATTCAGACCTGTGAGCTGTTCTTGGAACTGTTTGCAGAGTTTCCGTAAGTCGTCTGGTATAGTCTCGTCCCACTCGATCTTCCTTTGCCATAGAAGTTGCATTAAAACCTTTCCCTCAATGGTGATGGGAGCCACCCATCCAAGTGGGTCAAACAATTTAGCCAGTAGGGAAAGAAATGCTCTTTTAGTATTGGCCGGAGGTTGTGGAATTGTCCTGAATGAAAATTCATCGCGGGCCGGAGTCCATGTGATTCCGAGCACGCGGATTGACTCACCTTCATCCAGAGTTCGACTTACGGCAGAGTCCAATTCTTCTTTAGGAAAATCCTTCAGGAGCTCGGCGTTATTGGTGGCCCATTTGTGGGTGTGGAAGCCACCCGCCTTGAGGAGTGCCTTGAGCTGGAGACTCCGTTGCAGTAAGTCCTGGGGATTGTCGGCGCCAAAGAGAACATCGTCTACATAAACGTCGGAGGTGAGTATTTCAGCCGCCTTAGTAAATCGGTGTCCTTCGTCCTGTGCAAGCTGCAGCAGAACGCGGTTTGCCAGGTATGGAGCACACGCCGTTCCGTAGGTAACTGTGGTTAGTCGGAAATCCTTGACTTCGTCCTCTGGTGTAGGTCGCCAAAGAATCCGTTGCAAGTCCTGATCCGCAGGTGCGACACGGATTTGACGAAACATTTGCGCGATGTCGGTTGACATCACGTATTGCGATTGCCTCCATCGCATGACAAGCGCGAATAAATCGGCCTGCAACTTGGGACCTACAAGCAGGGCATCGTTAAGGGAACGTTCTCCGGTAGGTTTAAAGGATGCATTAAAGACAACTCTGATGGTTTTTAGGTTGCTTGCGTCTTTCAGCACAGCGTGGTGAGGGAGGTACCACGGCCCCCTGGTGTTGGTGTTGATGGACGACGCCAATTCCATATGGTGGCGAGCCAGGTAATCTCGGAGGAACTGTTGGTAGGCTTCTTCCATGGGTCGGTTTTTTGAAAGCCTCTTCTCCTGTTGTAGGAAAAGTCGGAGAGCGGCCTCACGTCCCCTTCGTGGTGCGATGACGTCTTTGTGCTTGAGGGGGAGACGCACCTGGTAACGACCTTCGGAGTCGCGAGTGTGAGTGTCAGAGAAATATTGTTCGCAAGCCTTATCTAATTCGGACATAGTGCAATGAGAGGGTACTTCTTCCAACGCCCAGAATCGGGAAAGCTCATCCAGCACTGGTTGAATCTCAGTCAGATGACTAACCATGAAGGGAGATGTGTTTTGGTTGACTACGCCGGGGTGTCCGGTGAGCACCCATCCGAACACTGTGCGCTGGAAGAAGGCGTGTGTATTGGGTATCGGCTCGAATTCCGGCCTTAAGAAGGCTCCCACACAATCGGCCCCTATTATAAGTAGTATCGGAGTTTCGGATGATGGCGATTTATCGGCTAGGTTTAAACGCCGATTGACGGTGCAAGGTACGCTCGGCGCGGCTAAATTATAATTAGACACTTTTCTAAGAATAAACGCATTTACATTTACAGGTGGAGTATTTCGATCGAGAGGTTCGATCGCCACCGTGGTTGCCGACCGGGAGCGCAGTTGGCTTGACGCGCCAGTGTTCCCCACTCGAGCGTCTACCGGTACCCTCTCCACCTTCAAAAGCTGCGCGACCGAGTCCGCCAGAAAGGATCCCTGCGCCGCCGAATCTAAGATGGCGCGGACTGAAACACACGCGCCGGATGGTCCGATTACGCGAACCGTGGCGGTGGGGAGAACGGTATTGGCGGCTTGAGCGCAAAAGGTATGGTGGGAGGTCAAACTGACATCTCTGTCTAAATGTTCACGGCTTGCCCGAGGCGCACTGACATTTAAATTTGCTGTATCTACACGTTCCGTAGACGAAAAGGAAGAAGAAGCGGACGGAAGGTTCGCGTTCGCCTGAAGGTGGAGAAGCGTATGGTGCCGTTTTCCGCAGGTCTGGCACACATTTTTACTCCGGCAGAGTCTGGTAGGATGGCCCGCGCGAAAACAATTAAGGCACCGTTTGTTTTTGCGTATGATCTCGATTCGCTCGGTAACCGACCTTCGACGGAGGTCGGGGCATCGGAAGACCGGGTGAACCTTGGCGCAAAGGAAACACGACTCGGCTTCGGTTTGTTGTTGCGACCTCAACGGGCGCGGAGACTCCTCGACGTTAGTCTGGTGCGACCTCAACGGACGCGGATTTGATTTAACGGTCGAATTCGTTTTCGGATTGGACGGTTCAGGGCCGTCTAACGGCGTGTCATTCGACATACGAATTTGATTCGCGAGGAAATTCATTAGGAACTCGTAATCCGGGAAAAAATTAGTATCTTCGAGGCGAGCCTCCCATGCTTGGCGGGTAGTTCGGTCGAATTTATCGACGACAATCGTAACAAAAACATCGAAGCCCGGCTCAAGAGGTCGACCTAAGCGTGCGGCTCCTTTATAAGTTGCGATAATGCGACTCCTTAATTGGAAAAGATCCCGCGACCTATTTCGTCCTATGACCGTGAGAGCTCTAAAATCGCGAATTAATTTATACAACGTACTACGCTTATTCTCAAATAAGTCCGTGAGAGATTTCCAAGCGGGCTCGTACTCCTGTTCGAGCAGGGGAATTTCGCGAAACATCAATTCGGCTTCTCCAACCATACTCGTTTTCAGGAGGTACAGTTTTTGCAAATCTGACAAATCAGTGCGTGTATGTACGAGCGCGTTAAACATATCGCGAAACGCATTCCAGGAGCCGCTATCTCCATTAAATGTGGTGAGATTAATCTGCGGTACATCGAGGGATTGTTTACCCGATTTTGGCGCCATTTCGCCGGCCTCGGCGATAACGGTTGCCGGAGGCGGCGTCCTATCGACAAGAGCCTCATACAGGTTATCGTGTACCTCCATCTGCATATCGACAATTATATCATACTTATTTTTTGCAATGTAAGGATGATCCTCAATACCGAGAGTGGAGATGAGTGCCTCGATCCTATAGTTCCGTTCCTTACAGGTGTCGGCGATGGCTTCGAGTTGCTGGAGCTTGGACAGGATGGCCTTCTCAGATCTCTTTGGCAGTGCCGACTTGGTGTAATTGATCCAGATCTTCTTGATGTGCTGCAGATCCGAATCTTGTCTCCTCACAAGATCGTCGAGGATGACCTTGTTGTGGGCGGTCACATCGTCGCGGGTCGTTTGGCTCTTGGCGGTCTCCTGATCCCCGTCGTTGGGCATGGCGAAGCACACTCGCGGCACGGAAGTTTTAAAAGCAAACCAAATCCGGCTCGAAGGACCAGTTTGTACGCGATTGGTACTGGGGGATAAGCAGGTGACTGGGTCGAGGAAAAGGGAGAGCCAAAAGAACCGTTTGTGGTTAAATGAAAATGTATATTTACAATGATATTATGGAGGAGAATATAGAATGTAGTGGTAAATGAATAAAGGTCTGAAAGAGGATATCGGAAATAGATAGGAACGGAGGAATTAGACAGGAATAAGTGCGGTGTAGACTCTAAGCGAGCTAGCTTTTTAAAAAGCGAAAACGGTTAAATGCGCAATGCGAAGTATTTAGCGAAGTGTCGACTGTACGTAAGTAAGCGAAAGAGAGAGAGTGTCGGCACGGTCGCGTGCCTGGCTTTACTTTACCTCGGCTCCCCGAAAAGAGAGCGAAGTGGGGATACACAATGACCCGCACCTCGCACCTCTCATCAAGGAACCGAGGCGCCACTTTCCGTCCAAAGATCGCGCTCGCGAACAATTGCGAGGCGCGATTTGCGCCGATCTCCAACAAGTATCCTGAGTTCATGCTGAAAGTACACTGCTTGAGTAGTCTTAATCCAAAAGAGTCGTGCGTTGTCCAAGTCGACCGGAGTTAACGGTGAGGCAAGAGTTGACTCGGGTACCTTTCTCATAATATTAATGGCGCGCTGACAGATAGCTGTTATTCTGATTAATTTAATGAGAGAAGAGTACCGATATATGAGATCCCAATGATAATCCGGGTGAGCTGCTGCTACTGTTAACAACACACCAGGACGTTCTTCGAGTTGGTCACCTGAAGGTTGAGCAGCGTGACTGGCCGGCCACGAATCAGTCGACTTGAGTAGCCACGGTGGTCCCGTCCACCAGAGTTGACAATCCTTGAGTTGGGATACTGAGAGTCCACGAGTTGCACAATCCGCCGGATTTTCTCTGCCAGGCACAAATCTCCACCTAAAACTGGAGCTAAGTTCTTGAATGGCTGTTACCCTGTTTCTGACAAAGTCCTTCCAACGGGATGGGTGAGAATTGATCCACGTGAGCGCTACAGATGAGTCCGTCCACATGTAAGTTGGAGTATCCTCTAATTGTAAAGTTATCCTTACATTATTCATCAGTCGGGAGAGTAGCAGCGCTGCCGTGAGCTCCAACCTTGGAGTCGTGAGTAGAGAGAGTGGTGCTATTTTTGATTTTGCGCAGACAAGTGTTGAATGAACTCCTGTGGACGGTGAGACGACTTTCAAGTAAATTACGGCAGCCATGGCTAACTGAGATGCGTCCGAGAATCCATGGAGCTCTGTCTCGACGCCAGGTGAGAGTTGTAGCCACCTAGGAATAGCTACCTCGTTAAGAGTCGTCAGCTCCCTTCTGAACTCAAGCCAATTTTTATGAGTATGGGGAGATACGGAGTCGTCCCAATTGAGTTTCTGCTGCCATACTTCTTGTAAGAGTATCTTAGCTCTCACAATGAGAGGTGAGAGGAATCCTAGTGGATCGTAGAGTCGGGCTATTTCCGAGAGAAGTACTCTTTTCGTAACGTTGAGCTTGTACAGTGAGCTTCTTGAAGTGAATTGAAATTCGTCCGTTGACGAATGCCACGACAATCCGAGTATTTTGGTTTCACAGTCCTCAAAATTGATAGATGGTTGAATTGAGTCTTCAGTTGAGATGTTTCGTAATCAGTCCTTATGATTGCTTTGCCACTTTGCCAAAGGAAACCCGCCCGCCATGCAGATACCTTTGAGTTGTTCTGCGATCTGACTAAGGTGTTCTAAATCGTCAGCGCCTCCAAATATATCATCATCGTATCTGCTTTTTGTGAGCGGAGCGACCGCCAAGGGAAAGTGGTGTCCTTCGTCTTTAACGAGTTGTAAGAGCGTTCTTCCTGCTAAGAATGGAGCTGCCTTCGTACCATATGTCACCGTTGTGAGTTGAAACGGTACTATGTTGAGTTGTTCGTCGACCCAGAGTATTCGCTGTTTATCCCAGTCGTCTTTATGCACCTTGATCTAGCGAAACATTTTCGTGATGTCCGTGGCGAAAAGGAACCGGTGCCGCCGTATCTCCAAGAGTACATCGATGATGTCCAATTGTAATTTTTCGCCAGTGTGCATTATGTCGTTGAGTGATAAACCAGTTGTTGAGTTACTCGATCCATTAAAGACGACTCTGAGTTTGGTCGTTGAGCTTTCCGGTCGGAGCACGCCATGGTGAGGCAAATAATATTGCACTGAGCTCGATTCTTCCGATGTTGGGGCCTTCACCATGTGATTAAGTTCTTCATACTCCGTCAGAAACGCTGAGTAGAGCTGATGGTACGTTGAATCCTTCTTGAGTCTTCGGAGTAGACGTTGAAGACAGAGTTGAGCAGTTCCATGTGAGTCTCCTAAAGAGTTGACAGAGGATTTTAAAGGCAATCGAACTATATACCTTCCGGATGAGTCACGTGAGTGGGTTGCGACAAAATGAGCTTCGCATTCTTCTTCATCCGGAGTGAGGTTACTTTTCTTGGCGACCGGAGCTTCCTCTTGTATCCAAAATTTGGAGAGAAGATCCTGTACAGATTGAAACTCTTCATCGATTGAAACATGATATTGCTGACATACCCTTGACTTGTTTTGAAAAACTGGTCCTAAAACAGTCCAGCCGAAAATAGTGCGTTGAGCTATTGGTTCAGATTGAAGCCCCTTCACAATATCAGGCTGGATGATTGGGCCGTAGGAGTCTGCTCCAATGATGAGATCAACAGCTCGGGGCGTGAGAAAGTCAGGATCAGCTAGTTCTAATTGCCGAAGATGCGTCCAATCTTGTTTTGGAATTTCCACTGAAGGTAACTTCGAAGTGAGTACGTTGAGCACATGAGCGATAAGTGAAACAGACTGGTTTGAATAAAGTGAACGAAGGCTTATGTCGACCAGACCACGTGTGTGAGTCGCTCGAACTCCTCCAACACATAACAGTTGAAGTCGAGAAGGAATTCGATGCAATTGAAGTTGCCTTACCAGTGGGTCTGCGATGAAGGTTAATTCTGAACCGGGATCGAGTAGTAACCTTACAATATGCGTGAAAAGTGGAGTGATGAGGAGCGCCTGACACGTTGCTAGTATGGTGGTCGGTCTTGAGTAGAGTTGAACGGTGGTGAGGACTGTACCTGCTCCCTATTGTGGAGTGGATTTATTGAGAGAGGTGGTTGTTGTCGCTGGCTGAGTTGTCTTGGAGTCGGAGGTGCCTAGAATTACGTGAATCATCGTATGATGTCGAGCGCCACAGAGCTTGCATTGAGTCTTCGTCTGACACATTCTTGAGTTGTGATGACCTAGGCAGTTGAAGCATAGGCGTTGCGAGTTGACGACGCTGAGACGAGCCGCTGGGTTGAGTTGACGGAATTGAGCACACGTGACTATATAGTGGTCGCCTTTGCAATAGTCACACGGGAACGGCACTGTTGAGGTAGGTCTTGAGGCTGGCTGAGTCGTATGGTGCGTCGTCAGTGATTTGGCTTGAGTCGGCCTGGAAAGAGTGGGCTTTGCTGATGAGCTGGCTGTTGATTCAAGCCTTTCCAATGCTCGAGCCCTTGCTGTTAGGAAGTCGATGAGCTGTTCCAATTTGGGGTAGTCTGTCGATGAACCGAGCTTGACTTCCCATTGCTCTCTGGTTGGTGGGTCGAGTACCTTAGTGAGAGCATGCACTACCACGAGCTCTAAGTTCTTTGTTGAGACGTCCAGGGAGGTCAGTGCGTGCATCGACTCGTTTACTTTGTTGAGTAGGGTGTTCAAGGCCTCTGCTGAGCGGCTAGGGAGTGGTCGGTGATCCAGCAGCTTGTCGAGTTGAGCTGCAATCAAGAGACGCTTATTCTCATACCGGGTATGAAGAGTGTTCCAAGCTGCTTCAAATGAGTCGTCTGCAATGGGCAAGTTAGCTATGAGTTGAGCAGCTTGTCCTGAAAGGCTTGATTTCAAGTAATGCATTCGTTCCACGTTTGAGATGTCGTTGTTTAAGATGACCATTGACTTGAATAGATCCTTGAAGGGCATCCACGCTGAGTAGTCTCCGGTGAAGGTGGGCAGTGAAATATTCGGCAGGTTGCGTCGTGTCTGGGTGAGCGTTTGAGCATACGTGGCCTCTGAGCTGTGAGAAGACTTAGATGAGAATTTGCTTTTGAGTTTTGCCAACAAGAATTCGTTCTTTGTGTAAATGTTGAACATTTAGTTGAACACTCCCTCTGTAAAGTATCGATGAGAGCTGAGCGATGCTGGTGCGTTTTCCTCAATGAATGTGTGAGTTTCGCAGAATGTGTTGTAATGTTCCTTGAGTAGAGACCTCCGAAGATCCACTTCTGATTCGGTGAGTTGTTCCTCTTCTTGTCTCTGTTCCTCGTAGAGTTCCTTGAGTACATTGAGTCGGCTGAACTGAGATGACATTTTAAATTCTATTCTTGTAATACTTGATCGAGGCGACTTTGAGCGGGTACTTAACTTTGGTTTCTCCGACTCTGAGGTGGCAGTCTGAGTATTTTCTTCTGAGTCGTCCTTTTTTGCGTCGTGCTCAGGTACGTTGAGTTGCTCCATTGCCTTCTCCTTTTCAGACATGATGAGCTCCTGCGGATGAGTTGTCGAGAAGGCTACGCGAAATGTTCTATGAGTCTTGTACGCACTGGTGCCACTGAGAGTTTCACTTCACTGAGTTCACTGCGTTGTCTGTGATTGCCGGCATCCGGCTCGAAGGACCAAAAATGTTTTATAATTATGCGTACCGCGTTTGCTAGTCTCACGCGAATTTTAGCGGACTGTATTGAGTGCGGTGAGAAGGAACTTTTTTGAGTAAAGAATAGACACTGTTCTATAACATTAGTATATTATCTAAATGAATTGTCCAATGAAGGTGCACACAAAACTATAATACACGGAGGCGGCGGGAATGACCACGCGGCCACCTCTTTAATGAGTTGGCTTAAGAGGTTATGTTAACCTTTGCGTTGTCTCGATGAATTCTAATCAGTTCTGGTGAGCAATACATAGAATGAATATTCACTGGTGAGTTTTACAATTTAAAAGTATATGAGTCTGACAATATTTCACTGAGATGCACAATACTAAATGAGATGAACTTTGTGAGAAGGCTTGGCACGTGCGCACACTATCGCTGTTACCACGAGAAGAAGGAAGTCCCGCGTTTTTCGCCGGGCTAGACCGCGTGGCGGCGTCTTCGCCGCATACTCGACTGAGTCACGTGCTAAACCTTTCATTGAGCGCGAATTATGATTAATAAATTCGCAACAACATCTATTATTCGTAATTGAATACCATGAGCATAGCACAATTGCTGATTTGCACCGATCAAATTTCCCACTTTTTTCATTACTGTTGCTCCATCAGTCGTTATGGATACAATATCTTCTTTCAGGGATAATCCATGTTTCCCTAATTTAGATTTAAACACTTCCACACATTTCTCGGCTGGCATACTTCCCGAGACATGTGTAAGTCCAATATTCCACAATTTTTTTTCTGAATGGATATTTATATTTAAATAGCGTATATTTCTTACAATTGTCCATTCAACTAATGTAAGATTAAATTTTTCACCATTTCCTTTTAATTGTATTAACTCGTGTTTCAAATCATTGCGAACACCGTTACTGTAGTTTATAACAGTTCTTCTTATAGTGTTAATCGATGTTGGTAGATTTTTAAGACCTCGGGCGGATAGTGATTTTCTTAATTCAATAGAAGTGCAAAACACTTGAAATGGCAAACCGTCTAATGCTGTCATTTTACTTATAATTTCATCCAAATTATATTTTTTTTAAAGTAATCTAAAATCCCTGATGGCTTGGGCTTAGAAACTGTGTTTAAATTTGTATCTTTATCGCAATTAGTGTTACGTATTTGGATCGGGAAGTGTGGATTGTATGGGAAGGAGCTGGTATTGACTGGGAACAGTCACGGGAATGGAAGTGTTGGAGTGAGGAGGCGTAAAGGGAGCGAGAGAAACGGTAGACGGATAATTGGGATAAGGAATAAATGGAACTCTGATCAGCTATATCGATTAATATATTGTACTGATTCTGTATAAACGTTATACAAGTCTGGTCTAACACTATAACTCTCACTCGTCCTTTTGCACACACTCGGCTTGGCAGTTATACTCCTTCTAACCGTTTTTCGGGATGCGGGAAGTTTTATTATTTCGTGTGGAATTCGGTAAGCTGCGCCACACGTGTCGCAATAGGCTACTAATTAGAGTGACCCCTAGTGGGCATTCGCACATTGATTGTCTCCTGAACAATTAGGTTCTTTCCTTTTTAACAAAGTATTATGTTTCGTTTTTAAATGTGTATGGAGTCCGCTTGTACTTCCTCCATTTACTTTAATAACTCTTGAACATTTTTTACATTGTGCCACCATATTCTTTTCATCATATAAATAATGAAACCAAACCGAAGTATTATCAACAGATTTTTTATGTTCTTGAAAGTTATTCTTGTTTATTATTATGGATTTATTGATTATGAGTGTATAATAAATCTGAAAAATATTTTAAACCCTAAAGTATGATATGCAAATACGATGTGAATAACAAACTCACCAATTTAAAAAATATTAAAATTTTCCGAAGTATTGCGCATTTTCTTCGCAACTCCAACCTTGTTTTCAGAGATACGTGTCGCACACTCGTCAAAACCTTCCCGTGAAACTATTCGGCGAAGTCGAATGTGAGGATTGAGAAATAATGCACGCTTCGACTGTCTATAGAATACTGAAGTGGTTGCCGTCACAGCTTGTGGACAAGTGACTCTGCTTATGGGCAATGAATCTAGTCTATGCTACGCGAGAAAAGTGAATAACGTTACCATGCGCTGGCCCGCTCCTGGCAACGAGAAGACGCGAGCATCCTACAAAATTCGTCAATAGAAAACTGAATACCGTCACCATGCGCCGGCCCGCGCCCGGCAACGGGAAGACGCGAGCCTCCCGCCAAAATGTCCATGTGTTACATGTGTGTTGAGTGTATAAACGAAATTACATCGCAACAATACGAATATCAGGCTACAAATTATAGTAAATACCGAAAAAACGGTATTTACACTTGTGAATACCGGTATTACAAAATCGTACAAAAGTTCAAAATACTGGTATTCGGTATCCCGGTATACCGGTCACCGACGAGATATACTTAAAGACCGCTCACCCTGGGTAAAATTTCGGGCACGCAAGGGGGCTCAAAGGGGCCCAAATGCTCTGTCGGCACGGAAGAATTCCGAGGTTCTAACTTTGTAGGTAACACCACGTACCGACGAGGAATTCATAAGAACCACTGTCGTGACGGGCGTGGTGGGGAAAAGATGTACATTGAGATGTATGTATACGTGCTCTCAGGCAGCGAGTCGGCTACTACGTACCGAACGGAGACAAGAAATAAGCTACGGTTCCGACTCCTCTCCGACACGATTGCGTACAACTGTTTCCTTTGGCATAAGCCAGCGGTATTAGAATGCCTTTTCGTCCTTAACCTAACCGATGATCTGATAAAGTATCTTATTCGAAGGGTGATGATGGGGCTCAAAAGCGATCCCAAAACAATTATAAACCAAAAACGTCATTCGATAGCTCATTAATAAATTCCCATTTTCATCATGTTTTTACGTTGAATCTGCAAGGGCGATGGGCAGTGAGGTGTAAATTGAAAACTTCCCTTTTTGCTCATTTTTAAAACAGGAGTGTCAGTGAAAAAGTCAAGATCATCCTTTCTAGTCGTTTACTGGCGTGTTAAACTAATTTGTAGAAGGAACTTTTATACATTATCGAATCCCATCACTCCCAATTTTTGTATCGTGATAATTTTAAGTGCTAGCAGCACCGACGAGGTTGAAAATGTTGCAAAAAGTACTTGTTAATTAAAGAAGTAAATGCCTTTCAATACACTTGCTCTCTTACATTGATTATTGTATTCCATTTCATACAAATGATCGGAACATGAGAAACGAAACGACCCTGTCTGTACGCAAAACTTCTTTATTTCTATCTTTACAATTCTAAAGTTTCTCCGTTGCTCGTACATCCGGTGATTTGACACGAATGTCGTCTCTGCGCCACGTTGCCGGCCACGCTGGGCCACGCGCCCGTCTCTTTGTAATTTGCCGACACCGCCAAACGTAGGGACAGTTGATATAGAAAGAGGGAGTGAAGGTGAAGCCATTGTTGAATGATTCAATGCCACATGACGATGAGGCAATACTAGTGCAGCGAAGAAATTTTTACAACTTTGACTTTTTATGAATAAAAATGTCAGTACCGTATTGCTAATATTTTGCCAAGTAAAATGAGACCAAACACGAAACCAATCGGGTTATATTATATTTTGTTACTAATTAAAACTCCTATTTACATATAAAATTGCTTGCCACTTTATTTGCGTATGAGGAGTTTAAAGCCGTCTAAACTGTAGCAGGATCCCTGTGTGAGTTTGAGAGGAGGCACCTGCCAATGGTGTCCCTACACGGTAAGAGACGCAAAAAAAATGCCGGCAAATGGGCTTATAACGAATAGGGGACATTCATTCCACTCAAGAAAACTTTGTTTCTCATCCAGCTCCACGGTAAGCGTCGATTCATTCGCCAGGTACTTGATTCGCATCGAATAGAAGTTCCTTCTTCACACCACATTGATCTCGCGACGTTTAGGCGACAGTGTGTTTGATGTCAGAATAGCGAAACCAAGTGTCGTAACCATTTCGTATTTGGTCTTATTTTTATCAGAAAAATGTCTCCAATATACCAGTAAACGTCTTTTTAACGAAAAATTGCAATTAACAATTTTTGATTTCTTAATTAGGGTTAGTGTCTCACCGATAGACCGCGTCGCTGTTCAATTGTCAGCATAAAAAAATGCCACTGCGATACAAGTGACGGGGAACTGCGGCGAACCGCCCGGCCGACGACGATCCCTGTTTGTGAAAGGGGCATCCGTGGACAGATATCGTGTAGCTCAAATTGGACTCATATAGAAAATCTACCGTAGTCGAATTCGTTCGTTTGCTTTTTGCCGATACGGATGATCAGAAGTAGAAACGGCAGATAAGGAAAAGAGACGGACTGAAGACAAAACAAATTAGTAATATTTGGGTTTTGAGGCTTCCGCGGCCATTATTACAGAAAGTATAGGCTTCCGGATGGTCGCCGCGTTTGGGATCAGCTGCTTGCCGACGTTTCGCAAACGTTACAGTTTGCATCATCAGGGCTGGTTGCTCCGATACTGAAGCTTCCTAACTCCAGGATGTCCTTATATTACCGTGATCATCGTTCCGGATTTTTTAATTTTAATTTTTTAATTGACCTGCTGATCAATTAAGACATCTGATTGGCTAAACCGATGATCCGCAACGATGATCACGGTAATATAAGGACATCCTGGAGTTAGGAAGCTTCAGTATCGGAGCAACCAGCCCTGATGATGCAAACTGTAACGTTTGCGAAACGTCGGCAAGCAGCTGATCCCAAACGCGGCGACCATCCGGAAGCCTATACTTTCTGAAATTAGTAATATTATTCCGAGTTAAATGATACCAAACACAGTACAACTCGGTTTATATTTGTTCTTATTAAAAGGTTTACATATTACACGTTCGTACATATGTACATAGTCGTTGCTGTGACAAACGCTAGCCGGCGCATGTCAATGGACGCTAGAGCTGGCGGCCGCTGACGTCACCGAGCCAGGATTTGCACGAGGGGAGGTGCGAAGCGCGTTTCTTTCCGGGATATAGCATTTTGAGTAGTAGAGGAGAGCAGCCGCAAGGAAAGTCATAGTTAAACCGAATAGTAGTTGTTTCCTCGAAAATCTCCTTACATTACTTATAAGATTATGAACTTTTCACCACATTACGTTAGTATTCAAAGGAATTACGCTGCGATATCAGGCGTGACAGTTGCCGAATGCGAGGGGGATCCCGCCTAGTGGTGGGGTTTAAGCGTCAACTTTATCTGGCAGATCTCAGGAAAAATTCATCGGGCCTCCATTGTATCGCCTCCGCGAACTCTTAAAACTTGGCTGCTAATAAATGTTAATAAAAATGTATGCAGGATTGGAAAAATTTCACTCAGGTGAGGAGTTTGAATCGTCACCATTGGATCCTGAGGCCGGCCAATGACATTTACTATTAGAGATTTCGCATATATATTAATGTTTTTCTTGTACAAATACATTGTAAGAAGAAAAACATAAAAATGCACGTAAAGAATACGTCGAAAATATGACAATCGTCAAGAATATGACAATCGCACGAAGGAGGGGTGTCCCTATGCCTAGTGATCTTGAGAGTATTGGATTCGTGCGCAGATGCCGAAAGTGTAAATAGAAGTGTGTACGTGTTCCCGGAATGTAGCAGTGGGAAGGTTTGAATCGGCCCGGTTAACATTAAATGCGCTTGAACATTAGATGAAATATAATTCGGCGCATGCACCGCATTCGTTTTATGCGGGAGGCTACAGAACATGGGTCCAAAAAAGAAACTGGCTTTAATATTTAATTGAATATAACTTAACCTAAATATTATGTTAACTTATCTCTAGGAAAAAGAAAAATAAAGGATAAAATACAAAGAGAGATTAAGCTGCACAAAAAAAGGAAGAAAAAGAAAGAAACGACAAAGTAATAATAATAATAAACTAAAGGAAAATAATAATAAAGAGAGTAGTACTGAGAAAAAAGACGTTTTGCCGTTGTGCAACCGATAATATTAGCGGACCTACAAATATTTTAGCATAAAATAACAAGCGCAATTACTACATATTCTCCTTGTTTTAGCAGTTTTCTTAGCACCTATATTTGTTTATAGTTTATGTACCCCATCTCATAGCATTGAATATTGCATAATATACTTATCTTATAAAGGATGCATGAAAATTCGTTCTACAAATTAATTTTAACACGCCAGAAACGGCCAGAAAGGAGGTTCTTGATTTTTTTCACGGACACCCCTTTTTTAGAAATGAGCAAAAACGAAAGTTTTTAATTTACAACCTACTGCGCCTTGCCCTTCCAGATTGAAAGTTAAAACGTGATGAAAATGGGTATTTTTTAATGAGCTATCGCATGACGTTTTCGATTTATAATTGTTATATTATGTTATTTTGACCCCAGCATCCAACTACACCCTTCGAATAAGATACTTTATCAGATCATCGGTTAGGTTAGGGACGAAAAAGCATTTTAATACCGCTGGCTTATGTCAAAGGAAACACGCATGCGATCGTGCCGGAGAAGAGTCAGAGCCATAGCTCATTCTTTGACTCCGTTCGATACATAGTAGACGACTCGCTGACTGACAGCACACATCTGAATTTTCCCCCACCACGATCGTCACGGCAGTGGTTCTTCGCAATTCTTCGTAACTTGGCGTAAAAACTGGAATCAGTGAGTTCGTTGCGTTGCCTTGAGTTTCCTGACTCGGCCGCTCTATACGCCGAGAGGGCGTCCCAGTACGGCTCAATTTTCGGGCGACACAAAGTCCCATAAGGTGAGCGGTCTTTAACCCACGCGAACTCGCGCCTCGAACTGTCACGCGAGGACTCGCGTGCGTTATTTTGTGCCGCACTTACTTTAATGAACTTTTTAGCAGCATTTGCTTCGTTTATGTAGTATATTCTCTTACTACATACAAATTTAATACCATTAGACACAACGTGACTGAGCAGATATGTGAAATTTAATATTTTAATATAAGTTTTTCGGGTTTTGCGAAGAGCCTGCAAAGCATGAGAATGCGTATACGCGGTACTCCGCCGACTCTGCTGCTCTCCCCACTCTTCACGCTGCTTCTCTGCCCACTAAATACACGCGTACATGTACTTGCGCACACATATACGCGCTAGATAGACAGGCGAAGAATGACGCAGAACGGCAGGAGACATGAGTATGGTGGGGGAAGCAGACTGTGCGTAGGATCGTCGTCGTTCAAGGTAGTAACTCGAGAAATGTCGTCCCTAGATTATAATAAATAAATAATTACGTTAATAATAGGTTCAAATGATAGTGGAGATTGTAAAACTCAGCGAGCCGGAACGCCAGTCTTCTATCTTTTCTATTTATTGAGATATCTTAGATTCTTTCTCGGCGCGGCACAAAATATCATAGCGCGAGTTCTCGCGGGTTAAGTATATCTCGTCGGTGTACCGGTATTGCAATCCCTAGGCATGGGGGAAAACACCAGTCGAATATCCCCCGTTTAGAACAAAAGAACGTAGCCAAGGTACGGCCCACCAGGGCCCAGTCGCGTTGTGACCGCCGTAGCGTGCAGACGTGCTCCGCGAGTGTTCCGCGAGTAGAGGCGCGGGGGGGAAACCAAATCGCGCGCGCCGGATAGTGTATCGGAAATAATTTGTGTAACGCGGGACGATGGAATTTATTGCAACGGGATTAAAGCAATGAATTCCCCGGGCGTTATTAGTGCTGTTAATTTGTGGTCAAACAGAGTGTGGTGTGTTCTTTCGACGGACATTTGGAGAAAGACTAGGATTAGCAGATTCAACGACCAGCCAGGGATGGTCGAGGACCCGGTCTAGTAGGCTGTAGACACGATAAGCTCCCCATAAATTATCGGCTCTTGAATAAAATGCAATATTAAATGTAGCGTTTCGCGTCGCAAAATATTAGAGTATTTCTTTAATACGTGCGAAAATGTTTGTTATGCCGGGCGACCGTATCCACGCGAAAGAATACAGCGCGTGAAGTAAGGGGAAGGTACGCGGCGCGGCTCAGGCATCGGCCGAGCCGCGGGAAAACAAAACAGGCCGACCGGCGGCTACCGGGTGGCGCGTACACGTGCGAGAAATAATATAATAAACAATTTTCGCAATATTACAAACCGCTCGTACAACACATTAAACAGCACGCACGGCGGTTGCAGACTGTTTGACTTTATTGCTTGTGAGCTCAGTGGGGTCGAAGTGGGAGACGGGATACGTGGAAGGAGGATGTGAGGCGAAGGAGACGGAATAATAACGCTTGGTTGCTTTAACTATTGTATCTATTTGCGTATAACGAAATGTGAGGATGAGAATGAGTGAGGAGATGAGTGTGGGACGGATGAAATTGAAGCGAATGGGATGAGGATGATTAAGAATGAAGGAGGTGGAGTTGTCTCGTGCTCGCGCCCTCGACTCGCTATCTTATTGTTTCCGTTGCTACCGCGTTCGCTAATTTCACCTCTGTTAACTACTGTCTTACTCTCTCGCTTGTTACACTATTCTGCCGGTCCCGCCGATCGCATGGCCCGGCGCTACCTCGGTTTCCGAGGAGCCAGGGAGGAGTGGGGGCCCCGCGGACCCACACGCCGCCCGTGGCCCCTGCGGAAACGAGGCGTCGATCGGCAGTTCGAAGCCATGCGAAGACGGGAACCGATAGAGGTGCTTTTGTCGCGCGGAAGGGAAAATCCCGAACAGAGGGGGAGAGGGAAGTTAGGGAATACTGGAAAGTGGCATTCTGGAACGTTGCGGGACTGGAAAGAAAAGACAGGGGATTTTGGGAGGGAGTGAAAAAGTGGGATGTGGTGACAATGTCGGAGACATGGTTGGAGGAAAAAGGATGGGAGAGGATAAAGGGAAAGTTACCGGGGGAATACGAATGGGAAGTACAACTAGCAAGGAGGGAGAAGAAGAAAGGTAGGGCGATTGGAGGGATGCTAAAAGGAGTGAAAAGAGGACTAAACAGGGAGGGAGAGGGGGGAGGGGAGAGGAAAGTAGAGGGAATAATGGAGAGTAGGGTGATGCTTGAGAAAGAAAAATGGTGCGTAGTAGGAATATATGAGGCATTCCATGCCAAATCGGACACTTTTGGACCTCACCCCCTTCGATTTGTTTTAAATTTTTTATGTTTTTAAGACTGATGAAATACGCGTTCATGAATTTTTTCAGATTTTTTTGACCATCCGTTTCGAAAATATGAATTTTCTTAAAATTCGGGCTCATTTTTTTCAAATGCTCATAACTTTGCGAAAAATGGACCAATTTGATCGTTCTTTTTTCAAAATTTGTGTTTTTGAATGCTCTTTCAAGAAAAAAATATAATTTTTTTCGACATAATTTTCTTCTTTGTTTAATTTTCATTTAAAGCACAAAATATTTTCTATCTCAAAACATGTCCCCTTCGATTTTTTTGAAAAAATTCTCAAATATACTTTGATGCATGTAAGAACTAAAAAAAAATTCCCATCGTGGGGAAACTCTTCGTTCTATTTTTTGTCTTTTTTCGAAAATATCCATTCTCTCAAATCGTTTGTTCCGTTTCAATGAAAAATGTTTTTTTTCGAGATGTATGCCCCGTCCGATTTTTTGGAAAAAATTCTCAAACAAGTTTTGATGCATGTAAGAACTTAAAAAATTTGTCCGATCGTCGGGAAACTCTTCGTTCCATTTTTTTTTCTTTATTTGAAAATATCTATTCTAACAAATCGTATGTTCCGTTACAACGGAAAATGTTTTTTATCTCAAAACATGTCTCGTTCGATTTTTTTGAAAAAATTCTCAAATAAACTTTGATGCATGTAAGAACTAAAAAAAATTTCCCATCGTGGGGAAACTCTCCGTTCTATATTTTTTCTTTATTCGGAACTATCTATTCTGTTACGTATTCTGTTCGTTTTGGTGGTAAAATTGAAATGGAACATACGATTTGTCAGAATAGACATTTTCGAATAAAGAAAAAAAATAGAACGGAGAGTTTCCCCACGATGGGAAATTTTTTTTAGTTCTTACATGCATCAAAGTTTATTTGAGAATTTTTTCAAAATAATCGAACGAGACATGTTTTGAGAAAAAAAACATTTTCCGTTGTAACGGAACATACGATTTGTTAGAATAGATATTTTCAAATAAAGAAAAAAAAATGGAACGAAGAGTTTCCCGACGATCGGACAAATTTTTTAAATTCTTACATGCATCAAAACTTCTTTGAGAATTTTTTCCAAAAAATCGGACGGGGCATACATCTCGAAAAAAAACATTTTTCATTGAAACGGAACAAACGATTTGAGAGAATGGATATTTTCGAAAAAAGACAAAAAATAGAACGAAGAGTTTCCCCACGATGGGAATTTTTTTTTAGTTCTTACATGCATCAAAGTATATTTGAGAATTTTTTCAAAAAAATCGAAGGGGACATGTTTTGAGATACAAAACATTTTCCATTGAAATGGAATATACGATGTGACAGAATAGATATTTTCGAATAAAGAAAAAAAAATAGAACGAAACATTTCCCCACCATCGGACAAATTTTAGAAGTTCTTATATCCATCCAAGTATTTTTGAGAATTTTTTCAAAAAAATCGGACGGGGCATACATCTCGAAAAAAAACGTTTTTCATTGAAACGGAACGAACGATTTGAGAGAATGGATATTTTCGAAAATAGAAAAAAAAATAGAACGAAGAGTTTCCCCACGATGGGAATTTTTTTTTAGTTCTTACATGCATCAAAGTTTATTTGAGAATTTTTTCAAAAAAATCGAAGGGGACATGTTTTCAGATAGAAAATATTTTGTGCTTTAAATGAAAATTAAACAGAAAAAAATTATGTCGAAAAAATTATATTTTTTTCTTGAAAGAGCATTCAAAAACACAAATTTTGAAAAAAAGAACGATCAAATTGGTCCATTTTTCGCAAAGTTATGAGCATTTGAAAAAAATGAGCCCGAATTTTAAGAAAATTCATATTTTCGAAACGGATGGTCAAAAAAATCTGAAAAAAATCATGAATGGGTTTTTGTTCAACCTCAAAAACATATAAAATTTTAAAAAAAATCGAAGGGGGTGAGGTCCGAAAGTGTCCGATTTGGCATGGAATGCCTCATATATAAATGGAGATATAGAAGAGAAATTAAAAGAGATGGAAAGATGGATGGGGAAGGGGGGAGAAGGGGAAAAGGTAATAATAGGAGGGGACTTTAACGCGAGGACGGGGGAAGAGGGAGGGTTATGGGAGGAAGGGGAAGGGAAAGAGGACAATGAGAGAAGAAGGAAATCGAAGGACAAGAAAAAGAATAAAGAAGGAGAGAGGCTAATAGAATTTATAGAGCAAAGGGGATGGGCTATTGGTAACGGAGGGGTGGAGGGGGATAGGGAGGGGGAATGGACGTTTACGGGAGGGGGGAGAGGGACGGTGATAGACTACATAATAGGAGACAGGGACACATGGGAGGGGATAGAGAGGATGGTAGTAGAGGACAGGGTGGAGTCAGACCATCATCCACTGGTGGCATGGATTAAAGGTAAAAAAAAAGAGGGGAAAGAGAACAAGGGAGAATGGAAAAGAAGACGGAGGGGGTGATGGGATGAGAGGGGAAGAAAAGAATTTATGGAGAAGGTAGGCGAAAGAGGAAGGGATAGAGGAGATGTGCAGGAAGAGATAAAAGAGTTAGAAGGAAGGATAAGAGAAGCATTAGGGAAAGAAGAGGAAGGGGGGCGGGGAAAAGGGGGAGGGGGAGGAAGGGGTGGTGGGACGATGAATGTAAGGAGGAAAAAGAAAAATTAAGAAACGAACTGAGGAGATGGAGAAAAGTAGGGGTAGAAGGAAGAGAATATAGGGAAAGAAAGAAAAAATACGGAGAAATATGTGCAAGAAAAAAGGAGGAAGAAAGGGACAGGATGGTGAGGGAGGCAGGGAAAGCGTGAACGGAGGGGGAGGTGTGGGAGATATTGAAGAAGCAGAGGAAAAAGAAAAAAGGCATAGAGAGCAGTATTAACAGGGAGGAATGGGAGGAGTACTTTAGAAGACTGCTAGGGGGAGTCAAAGAGAAAGTGGTGATAGGAAAGGGGGAGGAGAATGGGAGAGGGGAGGATGAAGAAAGAGAGATAGGATGGGACGAATGGGAAAAAAGCGGTCAAGAAACTGAAGGACGGAAAGGCAATAGGGCTGGACGGGATCCCAAATGAAGTATGGAAATATTGGGGAGAAGAGATAAGGAGAAGAGATTGGGAGATGTGTAACAGGGTATGGAGGGGGGAAGGATGGCCGGAGGAATGGAAAGTGGGAGAAATAGTCCCAGTAAGGAAAAAAGGAGAGGGGAAAAGAGTAGAGGACTATAGAGGGGTGACAATTATGCCATTCCTCTATAGAATTTACACGGCGATACTGACAGAGAGACTGAGGGAGGAGGTGGAAGGAAAGGGAATGTTGGGAGAGGGGCAAGCGGGCTTTAGGAGAGGAAGAGGAACGATAGACAACATATTTGCGCTGAATTATTTGATGGGCAGGCAGAGAGGAGGGAGGAAGGCAGGAGGAATAGCGTTGTTTATAGACCTGAAAGCAGCGTTCGACTCAATTGATAGGAAGAAAGTTGCAGAAGCAATGAGGGAAAGGGGGGTAAGGGAGGGACTGACCAGGAGGGCGGAGGAGATCATGAGGGAGATGAGGTGCTCGGTAAGGTATGAAGGAGAGGGGGGAGAGAGGTTTTGGCTCGCAAGGGGCCTAAGACAGGGATGCCCGCTGAGCCCCATGTTATTCAATCTATTATTAGCGGATATAGAAGAAAACATGGAGAGAGGGAAGTGGGGAAGAATTCGGCTGGGGGAAAGAAGAATATACACACTGTCGTACGCGGATGACGTGGTGGTGATGGCAGAGGAGAAGAATGGGATAAGGGCGCTAATACCACGACTGGAGAGATATCTGGACAGGAAGAGCCTGGAACTGAACACAAAGAACTCAAATATAATAAGGTTCAGGGAGGGGGGGGGGGGGGGGGGGGGAGTGGATTGGAGGTGGAAGGGGGGAAGGTTGGAGGAGGTGGAAGGGGGGAAGGTTGGAGGAGGTGAGGGAGACAAAGTATTTGGGCTACGTCATCCAGCAAAACGGGAGTCAAGAGGCACACGTTAAGGAGAGGCTAAAGAAGGCGGCAGCGGTAATGCGGGAGGTATGGGGCTTGGGGAAGAGGATGTGGGAGAGGGAATGGGAAAGGAGAATCTGGCTGTTCGATACCCTGGTGTGGCCAGTAATGGGATACGGAGTAGAGATATGGGGATGGAGAGAAAGAAAAGAGGTGGAGAGACTGCAAGAAAGATATTTAAAATGGGTAATGGGAGTAGAATGGGTCACACCGGGGTATATGATAAGAGAGGAAATGGGAAGGGAGCTGATAAGGGTAAGGGCAGGCAGGAGGGCGTGGAGATATGGGGAAAGGGTGAGAGAGGGAAAGGGAGGAGAAATAGCAAGGATGTGCTGGGAGGAGATGGAGGAGAGAGGGAGAAAAGGAAAAGCAACAGGAAGATGGGAGATGGAAAGAAGAAGATTCTTTGAATTAAGAGGAATAACAGAGGGGAACGAGGAGGGTTTTGAGGAGCTGGAACGAAGGGATAGGGAGATGCAGAGGAGAGAAAGAGAGGAGAAAATCGAAAAATCAAAAAGTAATGAGTGGTACGGGAGAATAAAGGAACAAGGGATTCCGGTTTATATAAAGAATAAGTTGTGGTCGGACAAAAGAAAGAGGAGGATAGCGAGGGCCAGAATGGGGAATGAAGTAAAAAGGGGGAGATATTGGGAGGCAGAGAAGGAAAGGGTTTGTAGAATATGTGGGGAAGAGGAGGAAACGTGGGAGCACGTGTGGGAGAGGTGTGAAGGGTGGGAAGGAGATCAGAGAGATAGAGGAGCATGGAGGGAGAATGCAAAAAGGGTGTTGGGAGGGGGAGGGGAAGGAGAAGAGTGGTTGAGGAAACTGGAGGAGAGGAGGAGAAGAGCAGGGAAGGAGAAGGAAAAGGAGGAAGGGGGGAGGAGAATGGTGGAGGTGTTGGGAAGGATGAGGAGAGAGAGAATGAAAGGAAGGAAACGGAAGTCACGGTTGAGAGAGAGAGGGAGAGAGCGGGCGAGAGAGAGAGAGAGAGAGGGGGAGAGAGTGAGAGGGAGAGGACAGGAGGAGGTGTGTGCGGAGGAGAGGAGGGGGTGGGGGGGGAGAACGGTGGGGGTCAGGAGGTGGATGTAGGCGGTAATAGAAGAGCGATAAAATGTGGAGAGAGTAGGGAGAGGAGAGGAGAAATAAAGGGTGTAGGTTAAGTTAGTTGTATAAGGCGTAGCGATAAGGCGTAGAGATAAGGCATAGAGATAAGAAATAAGAAATAGAGTAAGAGGCGTTAGAGAGTAAGAGGATATTGTAACAAAACTGTAACCGAGAGGGGATCAGAATAAAACCATACATACATACATTTTTGATGACTTTATTTTCAATTTCTGCTGATAATTCACGCAGCCAGAGTCCTTCTTGGCACGTGAATGCTGGAGAGATATATTCAGCCTCTACGGTGGACAACGCTACAGTACGTTGTTTCTTACTGAACCATGATATAGGTGCGCCATTCGCTACGAATACTGAGCCGGTGATGGATTTTCTATCCGTCTGGTCATTCGCCCAATCGGCATCGCTATAACCGATTATTTTTAGGCTATTCGCTGAGGAAAACTTTAATTTGTAATTAATAGTTCCTTTGTCCCAGTCATGTGCGTTGAGGCACAAGAGTCTAAGTGCCAGGTACTTCCATTTGGCATGGTTTCGATTGCTGAGAACGCTCTGTGTTGTGCATTATTTTTATTTCCTTTGGAGGATTTATTATGCCAGCATACTAATGCTGAGTGTCCAACTTTAATGACATATGTAACACCTAACTGTTTTTCTTCTATCGTTGGCACGTTGCAAAGTTTGACTTGTGAGGTTTACTGTAGAATGCAGATTCCTTGTTGTCGCTACTACTTTCTCCAGTACTCTTTACCTCTTGTAAGAGCTGGACTTTTATGGCATCTGCTGTGATTGCAGTACCTGAGCCCTCTAATCCCATTATCATGGGCCGATATTCTTCTGGCAGTCCAGATAGTAATAATGCACCTACCATTTCATCTTTAACTTCGAAATTCAATGTTTCGAGTCTGTGAGCAGTACCCGTTATTTTGTGAACATAGTCCTCCACCGTCGCACAGTCTTCAAGCTTTGTCGAGGTGAGCTGCCTAAGCAGTCCTACTTTTCTCGTTAAGCCTGAATCTTCAAAGACGTCTTTTAATTTTTGCCAAATCTCGTTCGGCGTGGAAGTGTTTTCTATGTGGGTATAGTTTCGTTTATTCACGGACAAGATCAGTTTTGCCCTCGCTTTAGTCATCTTTTTCGGGTCGGGTATGTACTCTGCTTTTCCTTCGACGCAGCCCCATAGGTCTTCGCTTTCCAGGAAGGGCCTCATAGAGAATCTCCAGCTCGCATAGTTTTCCCTTCTAACGAGCTTTCCTATGAAATGGGAATTAGATCCTGGATCCATTCTTGGTTCCTTTGAGCATGTGGTTGTGTGTGGTTAGGATCTCGCGCGCCGCACGTGTTTCCGAGTTTCGCGAAGATTTATCGATTTTCCGAAATTTTTCGAATTTCGTTTATAGTTTACTGTAACGATCGTTTTGTCGTCAGTATTTTTCGCGTATGCCTGGGCCCATAACCTGATGGGAATAGATTTGAATCGGGTAATTGATAAATGATTGTTGCTCTATATCTGCTCACTTTGAATGCTTTATTAAGACTGAAAAGTTCGGCGAACATAGGCGCATACGAGACGCATCGATCTTTACCATCGATCGGTATCTGGCGCATGTAGATTCAAAATATAATATGATTTTTGTTTCGTCTATCTTAACAAATATTACATAGTTGATTTAATTCCGCGATTGCGTCTTTCAGGGATATATTGTAATATTGGATACAAATGATTGAGGGTCATTATTGTCCCGGGTGTGAGGTACTGGTAACGGATGGTCTGAGGTTTGCGGGGTATGGAGAGTGCTGACCCTCTACCCCCCCCCCCCCCCCCGTGGATCCGGCGACACTACTGGCATAAGAACGCGTGCCCGAGGTTGTGTTTATCGAGTACGGTGGCAATAATGAGACAGATTTCGGTTGAGCGAATATATTTGACGGATTAATTTTTATAGCTTGATTTGACACAGCTCTAGCAGTTCTCGATTTGTTAGCCTGTTTTTTCTCGAGATAGGCCAAAAGGGCCGGACATTGCGAGTAGTTCGCCGTGTGTGGCCCATTACAATTTTTACACTTGGGTGTAACCTCGTAAGGTTTTTTATAATCTTTTGACTCATGAGCTCCGGCGCATTTAACACATGCTGACCATAGATTACAATTATTTGCTGAATGCCCAAACGCTTGGGATCGGAAGCATTGTGTATGTGTTTTGGAGGACAAATATTTGTCCCAGTAAATACGCGTACGAAATAAGAAACTCACACCGTAGATCTGACCGGGCGCGCAGCAGGCTGGGAATATGATTTTATATATTGAAAACTTTGAGTTTTCGTTTTTCGGATTTAAATAAGATATATGTACAATGGATAATCCTGCTTTCTGGATTTCGTCTTTGACCTCTTTGATAGGGAAACGAGGGAGACCTCGGAGGACAAGGGCATGTGATTTTTCATTGTTAATGTTCAGGTTTTTGGTTAGAAATTGGTTTATTAAAAGAAACAAAGTTATACAGTTGAATCAGTTTTGTCGGTAAGACACTTTCTGTGGCGAACGCTCACACCGGACTGAAAACGAAAAACGGTTCTATACACATTATCGAGAACCACGCGGCGCATCCCCACTTATTAGACTACCAACAGGAAAGCGCGCCTTATGTATTCAAAACAAGATTTCTTTATTTCCTCAACAGTTAATTGTGAAGGTGAAAAACAGAATATTCTTGGCTTTTAGTTGCTCGCGAAATTCTTTGAAGTGATTAATGTTGTTGAATTGTAACCGGACTCTGTTGCCAAAATATTTGATCTGAAATGTATGTCCGAAATCTTTTTCGAGTTGTTGACTGAATAATACAATGTTTGAATTGAAATTTGAAATATACAATGAAGGTGGCCGTTTAGTGATTCGATCTATTTGAACAGACAAAGCGTCTGTTTCCATGTTATTCTCCGTGCTTTTGTCCTCTAAGAGGTCCAACGCCGCAAATTTGTTGTGCGTCTGAATGCCTGCGTCCGGATTTTTCGTACTTGGAATAACGGTCGACTGCTTTACACGATCTTCCTTTGATTTGTAAAAATTACGTGATTTGGCTTTACTTAGAATCGCGGAACACGAAGCTGGATTCTTAATGGTTTTTGGCTTTTTGTACCGTATCGTGGAAAAATCCGAGTTAGCACTGTTTGAATCGTTAGAAGAGTCGTGCTCAGGCGCAGCCAGACGTCGGTCAAGATCGGTTGCAGAACGGGCCGGAATAAGATTTGTGTGCCACTCACCGGGCTGAAGAACGGCCGAGGCATAAGGAGTTTCAATGGCTACAGAAAGTCCTTGCGGAGTTTGATTTGGCGAGACTATGGCCGCCAGCGATCTAATGTTATCCGCCGTTAATCGGAGTCCTGATGGTTTCGGCATCTTTCTGATTGCAGATGCTTTCCTGAGAGTGGCCTGTGAGCCTGGGGTTGGCGGAGCCACCCCGGTTCAGGATATGCTCACTGACTCTATTTGTAGCAATTAGGTTGTTAATTAAATTTAAATTTTAAGGAAATACTGAATAATGAGACCACGCTTGAAAAAGCAACCAGAAGGGACAGGTATGTTTCCGAGTGTTCACAACAGTCACCTTTCTTTTACTAGCGGGGCGTAACTCCCGAAAGCCCAATACTTGGGGCGAAGGTTATGAACCCTATTCGCAACTTAATGATCAAATAGCGAATTATTATTTGACTAGGTTAGGTTGTGGTATTAGTGGGTTTATACGAGTCTGCACAATGAAGAAACACTTGCAATGGTTAATTATGAATTTATTTGTATCGGTTGCACTACACTTGGATTTTTCGTCACTCGCTCCGCTTGCACAGTGAATCGTACCGTCGTTCGATTGTTACTGCCCGGCACGCGCCACATCGTCCGAAAAAACAAGCGCCGACGACCTCGACCGCTACTGAAAGTCGTAGCGTCACAACAGCCGTGCCTATCGTCTATGGTTTGTTTTGTTTATGTCGACGCGTGTGGTGGTGTGCTCCGAAACACCGAGCGCGAGCCAAGTTGGCGACTCCCCGCATTATCGGATTAACGAATTGTTGCGATTGAGAACGCGACGGAAAGGCAAAGTGTCCGTTACTTTCGGGCACACTTGAAATTACAAAATTACTATTGAAAACGGATTAATTATATGAAAAATCGACAAGCGACGACTAAGTTGGAATCGCGATCGAAAACGCGACGGAAAGGCACGGGTGTATCCCTAGCGCGAACCGTATCGACGATCACGGATTATATGTATAAGACTCAAGGAGCGACGATGTTTACGCGACGAACGCACAGTGAGGAATGAAGAGCAAGAGCGTTGGAGTTTTTTTTTGTTTTTTTTTTGTTAAGTGTTATGGGTAGGCGGGGGACAAGGAATGCGTGGGTGCTCCCAGGGGCTTGCAAAGGCAAGCTCAGGGATCCCAGCGGTGTCCCACCATAAGGGCGTACCTGGGGGCTCGCAGCCCTCTCACCGCCTTATGGATGTAGATTTGGTATTACCTGTATGTGGAATAATGTTTCTTGAGAAAACAATGGTTTGGGAATGGGGAAAAAATTTTCCAAAAAGCCCGTAATTTAACCGGCTCTGATGAGCCACACCTGTCACAGCAGTTATGTATAAGAAATGAAGTTCGGTATGCCATGCGCAATAGAGCGAGCTTGGCTCGTAGCTAGGGATTGCAATATCGGACCAAAACTTCAATACCGGTATTCGGTATTGTTCAGGTCACTATACCGGAATATCGGTTTTAACACTATGCCGTCCGGTGGCTCAAGACACATTTAATGCCTGAGCGCCGGCAACGTATCGGTCACTTAAATCCCAAACGTCGGCCTTATTCACTTGCTAAGTAAAGTTTTAATATTTAAGGCAAGTGTGGTATTTCTCGATGTGAAAGACACTCATGCCAGCAATAAAAACTCCACATCATCGTGGGGCCTTTTCGCGGAGCCGGCTGTCAATGTGTTAATCGATAGTTTTCGTATGGCACCACGGTGGGACCACCGGCACTTAATCGATAGTTTTTGGATGGCACCACGGTAGAGCCACCGGACGGCATAGTGATAATACCGGTAGTAGGAATTTTAGAAAAAGAAAGACAACAGGTGTTTTTTTGTTTCATTTGCCAGTTTTATTACAGATAATAAATATCACAAAAAATCATTTATAACTTATACATTATAACAGTATATATATATAATCTTTATTCTGTTCCCTAAAAGGGTTACAGCTCCTTCCAACTTCCATCATACACAACCTTATAACTACTTACAAAACTACTTAAACCTAACTTAGCCTACTTACACTATATACATCTATTTACAAACTGCTTCTCTCTCACACCCGCTCGCCCACCTCCTCCGCCGCTCTCCGCTCGCTCTCTCGCACGCTCGCATGTCCGCTCGCACGCTCGCACGCCTGCTCTCCCGCACGCTCGCACGCTCGCACGCCCGCACGCTCGCACACACGCCGCTCCCCTCCCCCCCTCGCTCGCTCACCCTCCACCCACCTCGCTCGCGCGCTCCCTCCTCCACCCCCACGCTCGCTCTCCCCCCAGCCCTCACGCTCACCCCCGCGCTCGCCCGCTCCCCCCCCCCCCGCCCGCGCCCCCCGGGACCCCCGTTTCCACTCTCACTCTCCCCACCATTCATCCAACCATCCATACGTACACTCATTCCCCCATTCACCCCCCCCCCCCCCCCTCCACCTCCGCCCATCTCCTCTCCACCTCTCTAAACAACTCTTCCCCCCTCCCCTCCCCCCCCCCCAACACCCAGCTCCTCGCCTCCTGCCACCCCTCCTCCACACCACCCCTCACGCACACCTCCCATAGGTGTTTCAGTGTTTCCCTCCCCCCCCTGCACAGCCTACACAGCCTCTCCTCTTCCCCCATCCAATACCTTCCCCCCTCAGCCCACTCCCCAGCCTGAACCTCACCACTCTCCTCCACCTTTCCTCCCCCCAGCCCTTCTTCAAATATTCCGGCACTCCTCCGGCTTTGCACCCTCCATATTCCTGGTTCGACTGCGACTTTCCTATCTTCTCCCACCTGTCCCTTTCCTGCTCTGCTTTTTCCCACCTTACTATCTCCTGCCCTCTTACCTCCCTCGCCCCCCTCTCCAACCCCCATCCCATTCTCTCCCAGAAGGCTCTCCTCTCCCCCTCCCACCCCCTCCCCCCCTCCAAACGCCCCATCCTACTCTTAATCTCCCTCAAGCACGCCTGCGCTATCACCCCTCCACCTCCCTCCTCCACCATCCTCTCATATCCCCACGCCCTCAGCGCCATCCTTCCCCTCAACATCTCCCTCTGTAGTTCCTCTCTCAACAAATACCCCGGAGTGCATCTTTCTACTCCCATAACCCACCTCAAATACCTCTCCTGTAGAGCCTCCACCTTCTCCCTCTCTCTCCACCCCCACACCTCCACCCCATAACTCACCACCGGCCAGATTAACCTGTCGAACATCCACAACCTTCTTCCCCAGTCTCCCCCGAAAATCCTCTTCCCCAGTCCCCACACGTGTCCCATTACCGCCGCCCCCTTTCTTACCCTTTCCTCCACCTGCTCGTCCTGCCTCCCGTCCCTCCTCATCAAATACCCCAAATACCTAAACCTTCCTACTTCCTCAATTTCCCTTCCCGCCCACCTCCAACTCACCTTCTTCCATCTACCTCCCCCCTCCCTACACCTCATGATCTTCGACTTCTCGACATTCACCGTTAGCCTTTTCTTTTCAAAATATCTTTCTAAACCTGCCATCACGGCCCTCATCCCCCCCTCGTCCTCCGCCAACACCGCCACGTCGTCGGCATACGCCAACGACCTCACTACAAAGCCCCCAACTCGTACCCCTCTCCAGCTCCTCATCCATATCCGCCAGCATTAGGGTAAAAAGACAGGGGTTAATAGGACACCCCTGTCTCACCCCCCTGGCCGTATTATAACAGTATATAAAGAATAACAAAAAATAAAGGAACAAGGAACATCTTATTATATATGAGGCATTCCATGCCAAATCGGACACTTTCCGACCTCACCCCCTTCGATTTTTTTTGAAATTTTATATGTTTTTAGGGTTGATCAAAAACGCGTTCATGAATTTTCTCAGATTTTTTTGAGTGTCCGTTTTGGAAATATGAATTTTCTTAAAATTTGGGCTCTTTTTTTTCAAATGCTCATAACTTTGTGAAAAATAGACCAATTTGATCGTTCTTTGTTTCAAAATTTGTGTTTTTGAATGATCTTTCAAGAAAAAAATATGATTTCAACCAAAAAAAATTTTTTCATTGTTTATTTTTAATTTAAAGCACAAAATATTTTTTATCTCAAAACACGCCCCGATCGATTTTTTTGAAAAAATTCTCAAAAACACTTCGATGGATATAACAACTTAAAAAAATTGTCCGATCGTGGGCAAATTCCTCGTTCTATTTTTTTTTTATTTGAAAATATCTGTTCTATCAGGTCGTACGTTCCGTTTCAACGAAAAATATTTTTTATCTCAAAACACGCCCCGATCGATTTTTTTTTAAATATTCTCAAAGAAGCTTGGATGGATATAGAAACTTTTAAAAAATGTCCGATCGTGGGCAAACTCCTCGTTCTAATTTTTTTTCTTCATACGAAAATATTTGACAGATTTGATGATTTGACAGAATAGATATTATCGAATTAAGAAAAAAAATAGAACGAAGAGTTTCCCCACGATGGGAAATTTTTTTTAGTTCTTACATGCATCAAAGTTTATGTGAGAATTTTTTCAAAAAAATCGAAGGGGACATGTTTTGAGATAAAAAACATTTTCCGTTGTAATGGAACATACGATTTGTTAGAATAGATATTTACGAATAAAGAAAAAAAATGGAACGAAGAGTTTCCCCACGATCGGACAAATTTTTTAAGTTCTTACATGCATCAAAGCTTCTTTGAGAATTTTTTCAAAAAAATCGTTCCGGGCGTGTTTTGAGATAAAAAATATTTTTCGTTCAAACGGAACGTACGACCTGATAGAACAGATATTTTCAAATAAAGAAAAAAAATAGAACGAGGAATTTGCCCACGATCGGACAATTTTTTTAAGTTGTTATATCCATCGAGGTGTTTTTGAGAATTTTTTCAAAAAAATCGATCGGGGCGTGTTTTGAGATAAAAAATATTTTGTGTTTTAAATTAAGAATAAACAATGAAAAATTCTTTTTTGGTTAAAATCATATTTTTTTCTTGAAAGATCATTCAAAAACACAAATTTTGAAAAAAAGAACGATCAAATTGGTCTATTTTTCACAAAGTTATGAGCATTTGAAAAAAAAGAGCACAAATTTTAAGAAAATTCATATTTCCAAAACGGACACTCAAAAAAATCTGAAAAAATTCATGAACGCGTTTTTGATCAACCTTAAAAACATATAAAATTTAAAAAAAAATCGAAGGGGGTGAGGTCGGAAAGTGTCCGATTTGGCATGGAATGCCTCATATGTATATTTAAATAACAAAAAAGTTTAAATATGACTATTCAGTTTGTGGTACTATTACAAATTTTTAAATTTTTGATTTATCATTAAGTCTGGAACGTAATTTTGTGCAAAAATGTCCAGCTGTCGAAAACGCTCTTTCAGCATCTATGCTAGTTGGTGGTATGGTAAGCAATGCGCGATATACTTTTTCCATGTATACAGGGTGATTCTAGTAACTGGGCCAAGCGATAACTCTTTTTTAAATAAATTTAGAACAAAATCGTAGAGGAAAAGTTTGTATTAGGTGAAAAGCTCTATCATCCTATGCACCGACTTTTTTCCCAAGTGCATTGGTGCATGTGCAAAGTGCAGTTGCACTGTTTTTTTAAATGGAACCACCCATTTTTTTTTACATAAACACGTTCCTTAAGCCATTCTGCAATAAAAACGTATAAGGGAAATCATCGAAAAAGCAATAGTTTACGAGATATTTCACTTTATTCAAACTCTTATAACAGATACTCGAACGTTTCACCGTTAGCTTGCAAACATTTTTTAATACGTTCCTATCCTTGAGTATGAGATGTTAGTAAACATGATTGGAACGTAACTCTGACCAAAAACGTTTAGATAATGCGATAGTGAACGGTTTGGGCATCTGTTATAAGAGTTTGAATAAAGTGAAATATCTCGTAAACTATTGCTTTTTCGATGATTTCCCTTATACGTTTTTATTGCAGAATGGCTTAAGGAACGTGTTTATGTAAAAAAAAATGGGTGGTTCCATTTAAAAAAACAGTGCAACTGCACTTTGCACATGCACCAATGCACTTGGGAAAAAAGTCGGTGCATAGGATGATAGAGCTTTTCACCTAATACAAACTTTTCCTCTACGATTTTGTTCTAAATTTATTTAAAAAAGAGTTATCGCTTGGCCCAGTTACTAGAATCACCCTGTTTGAATAAAGTGAAATATCTCGTAAACTATTGTTTTTTCGATGATTTCCCTTATACGTTTTTATTGCAGAATGGCTTAAGGAACGTGTTTATGTAAAAAAAAATGGGTGGTTCCATTTAAAAAAACAGTGCAACTGCACTTTGCACATGCACCAATGCACTTGGGAAAAAAGTCGGTGCATAGGATGATAGAGCTTTTCACCTAATACAAACTTTTCCTCTACGATTTTGTTCTAAATTTATTTAAAAAAGAGTTATCGCTTGGCCCAGTTACTAGAATCACCCTGTATATCCCTCGTCTTCAAATAAATCTATTTCTCGTCGGACGGTTTTGGATATATCTGATTTTTGTACTATTAGGTTGGATAATAAGTTCGTAACGTTTTTTATATTTGCTTTGTTTTACACCGATTTTTTTGTTATTTGACAAAGTGTATAATATTCATTCGATAGAGCTATGGTATGAGCGAATAATCCGTGGGTGAGTGATTATGAAAGTGTGAATGTGTGTGTGTGAGTGGCGCAGCGAAACTGTAAGACAAAGGCGATGAATCGCAGAAATGCATTAACAACGCATCAGAGAAGGGCCGTCAGGTGAAATTGGGTGGTAAAGGGAGGTATTGGGTTGGGGAATAAGTTGCTGACGCAGTTCTAGATATTAATACGAATTCACTATCGGAAAAATTCATTTGTAGTTTTAAGTCGATTATAGCTTTTTGAATTGGATTTTTCAGTTTCAAAAATCGTTCCATCATTAGGAGTAAACTGTTCCAACGTGTTTTAGTATCTAATATTAACATATTTTCTGTTTTATTTTCAGTTAATATATATTTTTGTAGAAAGGCATTTTTTGTAGGGGAACGTTTGAATAACTTAACAATTTTTCGGACTTTATTAATTATGGGAAGCAATTCTTGGTGTGTTAATATTTGATCCTTATTAATAATACCTTCTTCAACAATTACATTGTCATTATCTTCATTGTCAGTATCACGCTCACTCTCTTCAAAATCAGAATCAGAAGTTTCTGTATCCACAGTAGGTGGATTAGATAGAGAGTTCTTCTGTGTTTTATCTTTTTGGTATAATACATCTATTACTCCTAATTGAATACCATGAGCATAGCACAATTGCTGACTTGCACCGATCAAATTTCCCACTTTTTTCATTACTGTTGCTCCATCAGTCGTTATGGATACAATATCTTCTTTCAGGGATAATCCATGTTTCCCTAATTTAGATTTAAGCACTTCCACACATTTCTCGGCTGGCATACTTCCCGAAACATGTGTAAGTCCAATATTCCACAATTTTTTTTCTAAATGGATATTTATATTATATTTAAATAGCGTCTATTTCTTACACATGTCCATTCAACAAATGTAAGACTAAATTTTTCACCATTTCCTTTTAATTGTATTAACTCGTGTTTCAAATCATTGCAAACACCGTTACTGTAGTTTATAACAGTTCTTCTTACAGTGTTAATCGATGTTGGTAGATTTTTAAAACCTCGGGCGGATAGTGATTTTCTTAATTCAATAGAAGTGCAAAACACTCGAAATGGCAAACCGTCTAATGCTGTCATTTTACTTATAATTTCATCCAAATTATCTTTTTTTTCAAAGTAATCTAAAATCCCTGATGGCTTGGGCTTAGAAACTGTGCTTAAATTTGTATCTTTATCGCAATTAGGTCCTTTCCTCTTTAACAAAGTATTATGTTTCGTTTTTAAATGTGTATGGAGTCCGCTTGTACTTCCTCCATTTACTTTAATAACTCTTGAACATTTTTTACATTGTGCCACCATATTCTTTTCATTACATAAATAATGAAACCAAACCGAAGTATTATCAACAGATTTTTTATGTTCATGAAAGTTATTCTTGTTTATTATTATGGATTTATTGATTACTAGAAAAATTACCCGGCGTTGCTCGGGTGAAGCATGCGGTGCTTTTTATATGTATTTTGCAATTTCAAACGGTAGTAATTTGAAATCAACGGTGTTTATGACTCGACACATGCATTATAGGTTTTTTTTCTATTAATTTTCGTTTAGTAGTGAATAATGGAATAGTAACTGTCATTCATTATTGTTTGTGTAAATATTTAACATCCGTTACATTAGTCAAGGCATATTTCGGTTGTTCCACAGACGTGTATGGTTGTGGCCGAAAATTCTGCTGTTTTGTAATTCTGCTATGTAATCATCGCGTTTACCATCGAGGCTATAGTATTTAGATTTATAGCCTTTTCTCTACCTGCATTATTTATTGCACTTTTTTCTCGTCGGCCGAAGTGGTAAAATTTTATTGCCCTTCTCCCTTTAGTGGCCTATCAGTGGCTATGCTCTAAAGAAAAGGCCTATGGCGTCTTACTTTTAGACCGTGTTCGGTGGCATTTCTTCTTTATATGCAAAGCTCGTACACATGTATATCCAACCCAAATGTACATACGTACATGCATACATGTAAATACGCTTACATACATCTACATAAACAAACATGTGTGTAAGCGTCACCGTAGAGAAAGAGAGAGGACACACATGTAAGGTGGTCAATGTATGTTCAGAGGCCAGATATGTTCAGTTAATTGAGTGACGACTGTTATCACTCCATAGAGGACTGCGGCGTTATTTGGAAGTTCGCTAGTGTTTTGCACCCGAGGCGACGGCAAGGGGTCTGACACCTTACTGCTGGGTCGCGAAGGGATGCATAGTTTATTATGATGAGCCGGATACGTGGTTGACGGACCGACGGTATCGATGCCTCTTTGTCCGCGCGGCGAGTTAACGGTTCGTGGAAAAGGATCCGGCCACGGAGTGGGCAACGTCTTTTAGACGCCCAGATAAGAGGGCTTTAGCAACAGGCATGGAAATTACACCAGAAACTCTTACGCGAACGAACACCATATCGATAACTTTCAGACATGTGTATCTCGCCTTTGTAGTATTTTCGGGTGTTCAAGTTTAGACGTAAATAGAAGATTTATCAGGCGTTGCCTGGGCATCGTACGCATTGCGTCATGTAAATATATTTTAATTATAAGCGACAAAATTGATCCGGACAACGTTTTTCAGTCGGGACGTCTACAGTGCGGCATTTTTATATAGAGCGGACCCTGAGTTAGCCTTTCCGCGGTGTAGCAACGTTCCACATAACCCATGAGGTCTTGCTATTGGATGCGTTATATCTTTTTTTTGGCATGGTAATTTCCCCAGTAGGCTACATATCCATGACAATATTAATCCAATTACCGAATTGAAGTATGGATCGGATTATTCTAGATGTTTCAATTTCACAAATGGCGATTATTATTTTACTCCTTCAGACAGATCGACATACTAATGCAACTACTTGATTGCAGTATGGATCGAATTATTCTGGATGTTTAAGTTTCACAAATCGCGATTATTATTTTACTATTCCAGACAGATCAACATACTAATGCAACTATCTGGTCGAAGTATGGATCTGATTATTCTGGATGTTTAAAATTCACAAATCGCATGTAAAATAATGTCACGTTTTTCAAATTCTTGTCCTACTATTACAACAGCCACTTCATCGTGAACGGGCACATAAAAAGAACCTCTGTGCGTATTAGGTGGCCTATTATCTGCATGAATGACAACTTTGAAATTATTATCCGAATTATGAATTTCATTTTCCAACGTGGTTTTAAAACTTCTAATATACTTATTTTCAGAATGCAACATTTCTTGCAACTCCGTAACAATATTTTGATCCAAATTGGGAAAGTTTTTGCACCTCAAATTGGCTTCGACTGCATTGTCTCCGACAAAATACAGTTGGAGAAATTTGGGTTCCTCAGCAGAATTTTCGGGTAAAATGGAACCAGCTAAAAATCTCCGGGTCCTCCCCTGTGCCCGCGGCGCCCATCGTGACGCCACGCATCGCGCCCGGAGCGTCTTCGAGCGCGCCATGCGCTGCGCTCTCTTGTTTTTGCCGCCGGCCGCTCGCGTCTCCTTACAATATTGGGAAGTGGGCGATCAATTTGGGTATTTTTGTTGATTTTTTTAACAATGAAGGAGTCAACTTTTCCAACTTCTAAAAACGGTTTTGGATTCATTAGTGAAAAGACTACGAACAGAGATCAAATTTAAATCGCTGATGCTGCAAACTGTAAAAAAAATAATTGTTTAAACAATTAGCAATAAACTTTTACAACGTTTCATAATTATTTTGGTATGTCGGGAGCAAGTCCAAAAGAATGCCGTAAGAACGAAATCTCTAGCATGTCGGGAAGTGGGAGATCTTTTTTGCAATATTTGTTGATTTTTTTAACAATGAAGGAGTCAACTTTTCCAACTTCCAAAAACGGTTTTGGATACATTAGTGAAAAGACTATGAATAGAGGTCAAATTTAAATCGCCGACGTTGCAAAATGTAAAAAAAATAATTGTTTAAACAATTAGCAATAAACTTTTACAACGTTTCATAATTATTTTGGTATGTCGGGAGCAGGTCCAAAAGAATGCCGGAAGAACGAAATCTCTAGCATGTCGGGAAGTGGGAGATCTTTTTTGCAATATTTGTTGATTTTTTTAACATTGAAGGAGTCAACTTTTCCAACTTCCAAAAACGGTTTTGGATACATTAGTGAAAAGACTATGAATAGAGATCAAATTTAAATCGCCGACGCTGCAAAATGTAAAAAAAATAATTGTTTAAACAATTAGCAATAAACTTTTACAATGTTTCATAATTATTTTGGTGTGTCGGGAGCAAGTCGAAAAGAATGCCGTAAGAACGAAATCTCTAGCATGTCGGGAAGTGGGAGATCTTTTTTGCTATTTTTGTTAATTGTTTTAACAATGAAGGAGTCAACTTTTCCAACTTCTAAAAACAGTTTTGGATTCATTAGTGAAAAGACTATGAATAGAGATCAAATTTAAATCGCTGATGCTGCAAAATGTAAAAAAAATAATTGTTTAAACAATTAGCAATAAACTTTTACAATGTTTCATAATTATTTTGGTGTGTCGGGAGCAAGTCGAAAAGAATGCCGTAAGAACGAAATCTCTAGCATGTCGGGAAGTGGGAGATCTTTTTGGCTATTTTCGTTAATTGTTTGTTTAACAATGAAGGAGTCAACTTTTTCAACTTTTTCGAACTTTCCGTTTTGTTTGGAGAGAAGAGCTAGTAGGGGACAAAATTTCAAGTCGCTAGCACTTGTGGAAGTACCAAATCTCGAACATCCGGTAATTAAATTTTGCCGTTCCGACGATGTTTAAACTAATTAGGAGTAAATTTTTGGAACTTTTTGGACCGGTTCGGTTAGTTTGAAAGCAAGATCTCGCTGATAAAAAAAAAATTAAGTCGCTAGCCCATCGGGAAGTGGTCTAACCGAATTTCCGGACATTTGACATTTATACAGGGTGATTCTAGTAACTGGGCCAAGCGATAACTCTTTTTTAAATAAATTTAGAACAAAATCGTAGAGGAAAAGTTTGTATTAGGTGAAAAGCTCTATCATCCTATGCACCGACTTTTTTCCCAAGTGCATTGGTGCATGTGCAAAGTGCAGTTGCACTGTTTTTTTAAATGGAACCACCCATTTTTTTTTACATAAACACGTTCCTTAAGCCATTCTGCAATAAAAACGTATAAGGGAAATCATCGAAAAAACAATAGTTTACGAGATATTTCACTTTATTCAAACAGGGTGATTCTAGTAACTGGGCCAAGCGATAACTCTTTTTTAAATAAATTTAGAACAAAATCGTAGAGGAAAAGTTTGTATTAGGTGAAAAGCTCTATCATCCTATGCACCGACTTTTTTCCCAAGTGCATTGGTGCATGTGCAAAGTGCAGTTGCACTGTTTTTTTAAATGGAACCACCCATTTTTTTTTACATAAACACGTTCCTTAAGCCATTCTGCAATAAAAACGTATAAGGGAAATCATCGAAAAAGCAATAGTTTACGAGATATTTCACTTTATTCAAACTCTTATAACAGATGCCCAAACCGTTCACTATCGCATTATCTAAACGTTTTTGGTCAGAGTTACGTTCCAATCATGTTTACTAACATCTCATACTCAAGGATAGGAACGTATTAAAAAATGTTTGCAAGCTAACGGTGAAACGTTCGAGTATCTGTTATAAGAGTTTGAATAAAGTGAAATATCTCGTAAACTATTGCTTTTTCGATGATTTCCCTTATACGTTTTTATTGCAGAATGGCTTAAGGAACGTGTTTATGTAAAAAAAAATGGGTGGTTCCATTTAAAAAAACAGTGCAACTGCACTTTGCACATGCACCAATGCACTTGGGAAAAAAGTCGGTGCATAGGATGATAGAGCTTTTCACCTAATACAAACTTTTCCTCTACGATTTTGTTCTAAATTTATTTAAAAAAGAGTTATCGCTTGGCCCAGTTACTAGAATCACCCTGTATATATCCAAACAACCAACCCCTCAATCTTGAGGACCTCGAAGATCTAATTGAACAAATCCCCAAGCCACTTATATTAACTATAGACTTTAACAGCCATCACTCTCTCTGGGGATCTAACAAAACAGATTGCAGAGGGAAAAAAATAGAGAAACTTTTAGAATCTTCTGACCTAATACTCTTAAACTCAGGAGCCCCAACCCATTTCAATGTGAGCAATGGGGAAATGAGCGCAATAGACCTGTAACCGTAGTTATTTTCTTATTATTTATATATATAACTCGCACTGTGGGTGCGAGCACTAGGCAACAGACTAACAAGGGGAAGGGTGGTCGGCTCGATGTTGAACAAAATAATTCTAAATTATATTTCTCAAATTACAAACTTCCGTTGTCGTACTCGTACGGTTCTACAAAGCCGTCGCGTGGTTGGTGGCGGGTCGTTGGTTTGACGGAATGGCGACTCTCTTGTAAACGGTGTGGTGACTTCTTCGGATATTATGGCCTCTCCGGCTCCTCCAAGGACGGTTTGCCTTCAAGGGAGGGAAGATCGGTTTGTCTTCGGGATCCTTGGCCACTCCTGCTCCTCCAAGGACGGTTTGCCTTCTTGGGAGGGAAGATCGGTTTGTCTTCGGGATCCTTGTATGTAGCTCGCATCGTTTATTATACCATAATGGTGATTATAATTGTCACTGTGTTATAATCGTAATGAGAGTCGCAATATGTTTCGTAACAAGCCTAATAGTTCTCTTTCTCGCTCTCGCGCCTGCTTTTCTAATTATCTCCCCCCTCCCTGCCTAATTGCCGGGAGCGCCGAGGCGGTCACTCACCGCGGGATTTAGGGAAATCGGTGATTCTCTGTCGGTATGTAACCGACCGGTTACAGACCTATCAATAAGTAGTCCGAGACTAGCCCAAAATAGGGAATGGGAAACTCTTGATAATTTACACGGTAGTGACCACTTCCCAATCAAAATTATTTACCAGGCTGACAACTGGCCCACTTCCTCAATCACCCATCAGACCAGGTGGAACATCCAAAAAAACAGATGGCCAATATATCAATCATCCATTACCAAATCACTGGAAAGAAAAGGAACTGACTACGAAATAAATCCAGACGAAATCAATGACACAATTAACGAACTCGAACTCATTATTACTACGGCAGCAGATCGAGCTTTTGGGACCATCAAGCCGAAAAAACAGACTAAAAGAACTGTTCCATGGTGGAATGAAGAGTGCACAATTGCCTTAAGGGGGGAACCTGATGGATCGCGTAACAATTTTCGACTTTTTTTTTTTTGCTTAAATCGATAGTATGATTCTTTGAAAATATGTTCCTAGAAGCATAAGACAAAATTCAAAGTATTTTGGAAGAAACAGGCCATTGAACAGTTGCGTGTGCAGCTATTACGGCCGCGCAGGCGGGCCATCAATGCGTGCGGTCCGCTTCTCAGCACCTTAGACGGGTTATCCGGCTTAAGATAGTCCCATTGTAATAGATAAAAATGTAGATTTGATACAAAAGAATCCTTTTCGATGCATGATAACACAGTTATATTAAAGTTTTAGTTGAGGTTGAGGAAATGAAAAAAGCAATCATGGCGACACTTGACCATATAAAATCAACCAACAAACACCCACTTCACGACGGTTGTCCGGCTGGCAAGAATAGTTGATGCAAGTGCTTTAGGCTGAAGCGGAAGGAACATAAAACGATTTTAATCACTCCCCTGCACTCCCCGCAGATATTTTAGATAATTTGTATTGTATTGTATTGTATAGTTTATTTTTTCCCTTCCGGGTTACAAATTTCCATTTACATCTTCCTCTTCCTCTACTTTTACACTTCCTTTAATCCTATCTTATAACTACTCTTAACCTAACCTAATCCGCTCTCGCTTCGTCCGCTCGTTCGCTCGCTCGGTCGCTCGCTCGCTCCCCCCCCCCCCCCGCTCTCCGCTCCTCTCTCTCTCCCGCTCTCTCTCCATTCTCTCTCTCTCTCTCTCTCTCTCATTCTCGACTTCCGTTTCCTCCTCTTCCGCTACTTCCTCACCCTCTCTCCTCCTCTCATTCACTCTATCTCCCCCCTCCCTCCCTCCCTCTCTCCTCTCCCTTTCCTCCCTCTTACTTTCCTCTTTTCTTCTTACCTCCTCTAGCTTTCTCAGCCACTCTTCACCCCTCCCGTCTCCCCCCAATACCTGTCCTATCCTCTCCCTCCATATCCCTCTTTTCTCCTTCTCTCCTCCCCACCTCCCACACCTCTCCCACACATGCTCCCACGTCTCTTCTTCTTCTCCACACAATCTGCATACCCTCTCCTCCTCCTTCTTCCAGAACTTTCCACTCCTCATCTCATTCCCCATCCTGGCCCTTGCTATTCTTGTCTTTCTCTCCTCCGACCATTTTTTATTCTTTCTGTACTCCGCCTTCCCCAATTCCATTATCACCTTATACCACTTGTTTGACCTGGATGCTTCTATCTTTTCCCTTCTTTCCCTCCTCTGCTCCTCCCTATCCCTTCTCTCCAACTCCTCAAATCCCTCCTCTTTTCCCATCTCCATCCCTCTTCCCCTCCAGAATCCCCTCCTCTCCTCTTCCCACCTCCCTACCGTCTTATTCCTTCCTTCCCTCTCCTTTACCTCCTCCCAGCACCTCCTCGTCAGTTCCCCTCCCTTCCCTTCTTCCAATCTCCGTTCAAATTTCCACGCCCTCCTCCCCATCCTCACCCTCAACTTCTCTCTTTCCATCTCCTCTCTCACCATGTAACCCGGTGTTACCCTGCTTACTCCCATCACCCACCTTAAATACCTCTCCTGACTTCTCTCCATTTCTTCTCTTTCCTCCCACCCCCAGACCTCCGCTCCATATCCCATCACCGGCCAAACTAACGTGTCAAAAAGCCAGACCCTTCTTTCCCAATCCCTCCCCCATAGTCCCTTACCCAACCCCCATACCTCCCTCATCACCGCCACCGCCTTCCTCACTCTCTCCCTCACCTGCGCATCCTGCCTTCCGTTCCTTTTAATCAAGTATCCCAGATAATTATACTCCTTTACTTCCTCTATCTTCTTTCCTTTCCACCTCCATTTCACCCTCCTCATTCTCCCCCCCCCCCCCCTCCCGACATCTCATTATCTTTGATTTTTTCACATTTAGCACCAGGGCCTTCTCCTCCAAATACCGCTCCAGCCTCCTCAGCATCGCCCTCATGTCATCCTCCTCCTCAGCTAATAGTACGATGTCGTCCGCGTACGCCAACGTATACACCCTCCCTTCCCCCAGTTTCACTCCCCCCCACCTCCCCTTTTCCATATACCCCTCCAAGTCCGCTATTAATATATTAAATAATAACGGACTCAGAGGGCACCCTTGTCTTAGCCCCCTTTCCAGCCAGAATACCTCTCCTTCTCCTCCCCCGCACCTCACCTTGCATTTCATTTCCTCTAGTATCTCCTCCACTCTCTCGATCAACCCTTCCCTTATGCCTCTTTCCCTCATCACTCTTATTACTATTCCTCTATTTACGCTGTCGAATGCTGCCTTCAGGTCCACGAAGAGTACCGTGCATTTCCTCTTTCTCCCTAACTGTCTGTTTATCAGGTAATTCAGCACATAGATGTTGTCCATCGTCCCTTTTCCCTTTCTAAATCCTACTTGCCCTTTCCCCAGTATATCCTTCCTTTCTACCTCCTCCCCTAGCCTCCCCGCCAATATCGCCGTGTATGTCCTATACAATGACGGCATCACTGTCACGCCCCTGTATTCCTCTACTCTTCTGCCCTCTCCTTTCTTAATTACTGGCACAATTTCTCCCGTTTTCCAGCCCTCCGGCCATCCCTTTCCTTCCCACACCTTCCTACATATCTCCCACCCCTCCTTCCTAATCCTTTCTCCCCTATACCTCCATACTTCGTTCGGCACCCCGTCTATCCCTATCGCCTTCCCCTCTTTCAGTCTATCTGCTACCTTTTCCCATTCTTCCCATCCTATACTCTCCTCCTTATTTTCTCCCTCCCCTTTCCTTCCCACCCCCCACACCTTACCCGATCCTTTACCCCTCCTAACAACCCCATAAAATATTCCTCCCACTCCTCCCTCTTTATCCCCTCATTCACCCCTTTCCATTTATTTCTTGTCCTTTTTATTACCTTCCATACTTCTCCTTCCGTTCTTGCTTCCCCTGCTATTCTTATCCAGTTCTCCCTCTCTTCCTCTTTCTTTCTCTCACACATCTCTTTGTATCTCCTTTTTCTTTCTCTGTACACTTCTCCCTCTCCCCCTTTCCTCCTCCATCTCCTCAGTTCCCTTCTTACCCCCCTCTTCTCCTGCTTACATTCCTCATCCCACCATCCCCCCATCATTTTTTTTTGCTCCCTTACCCCCCCCCCCCTTCCTTCTTACCCTTTATTGCCTCTCTTATCCTTCCTTCTAATTCCCCCAGTACTTCGTCCACCCCCCTTCCTCCCCCTTTTTATCCCCAGTCCTCGCCTCAAAATCCTCTCTTCCCTTCTCGTTCCACACCCCTCTACTCCTTTTCCCCCCTCCTTTCCCCTTTCTTTCCATTCCTTCCCCCTTTCCCTTTATCCAAGCTACCACGGGCTGGTGATCTGAATCCACCCTGCTCTCCACCTCCATTCCCGCCATCCCCTCCCATGTTTCCCTATCCCCTATGATGTAGTCTATTACCGTACCCTTCCCTCTCCCCGTATACGTCCATTCCCCATTCCAGTCCCCTTCCACCCCTCCATTACATATCACTCCCCCATTCTGTTCTAACCACCTCAGTAGTTTCACTCCTTCTCCATTAACCTTTTTGTCCTTCGACCTCCTTATCCTTTGTTCTTCCTCTTTCCAGTCCCCTTCACCCCACATCCCTCCCTCCTCTCCTGTTCTTGCGTTAAAATCCCCTCCTATCATCACCTTCTCTCCCTCTCTCACCTCCCCCATCCATCTGTCCAATTCTCTTAACTTCTCCTCCAAATCCCCGTTCACGTATACTCCTATTATTTTCCATTTTTCTTTCCCCAGTATCACCCCACATTCCATTATCCCTTCCTTCTCCTTTCTCTTCCCCTCCTCTTCTTCCCACACTAAACCCCTTCTCACCCCTTTCAACATCCCCCCTATTGCCCTTCCTTTAATTTTTTCCCTTCTCGCGAATTGAACTTCCCAGTCATATTCCTTCGGAAGTCCCTTCTTCACCCACTTCCAACTTCTTTCTTCTACCCATGTCTCCATAAGCATTATAATATCCCATTCCTTGATTCCCTCCCAGAACTCCTTGTCCTTCCCTCCTAATCCTGCTACATTCCAGAATGCCACCTTCCACCTCCCCCTCTTTTCTTTCCTCTCTTCCTCCTTTCTTCCCTCTTCCCCTTGTCCCCTTTCTCCTTCCTCTTCCCTGACCTTTCCCTTTTTATCCCTTTCCTCGTCTCCCTCCTCATCTATTTCCCTTCTTCCCCCCCCCCTACTCTCTCTTCCCCCTGTCTCTGTCCCCTGCCCCTATCCCATTCTATCAGCTCCCCCCTCTCCTCGTCCCACTTCCACCATATTCCTTCCACCTGCATCTTTTCGTATCCCACCCACACCCTTTTCCCTTTCCTCCTTTCCTCCCATGCCTTTTGTTCTATCTTCCACTTTGTCCTTCTCTCCTTCCAAGTTAGATCATCCTCTACCCTCATGTTCTTTTCCCTTATTCTTGCTCTGTTCTTCATTAATTCTTTCTTCTTCTCTAACTCTTTCATCCTCACTAACATTTTCCTTTCTTCCCCTCCTCCCTTTCCTATCTCTTTCATTCCCTCTATTTCATCTTTGCTTACTCCCAATTCTTCCAAAACTCCTTCTACCTCCTCTCTCCCTTCCTTCCCCCCTTTCTTTCCCCCTTTTATAATTACGTTTTTCCTTCTTTCCTCTCTTTCTTTCCTCTCCCATTTCCCCTCCATCACTTTCATCCTCTCTTCCCATCCCCCCGTCCCCTCTCTCTCCCCTTCTTTTCTCCCCAACTCCAACTTTTTTATCCTTTCCTCCATTCCTCTTACCGCTTTGCCTATTCCTTCCCTCTCCTTTTCCCACTTCTTTCTTTCTTCCCTTTCTTGTTTCAGTTCCCTTCTTAGCTCCTCCACTTCCTTCCTCCACTCTGCTTTCAGTTCCGCTTTAAGCTCTGCTTTCAGCTCTCCTCCTAACCTTCCCATCTCCTCCGCCACCGCTCTTCTCACCACCTCCGCAATTCCCCCCCAATCCCCTCTTTCACCACCCTCCTCCCTCTCTTTCTCCTTTTTGCTATCCTCCCGCTTCCTCTCTCCCTCTTCCTTCCTCGGCGATCTTTGCACCTTTTTACTCTGTTTAAAAATCCATTTCCCCTACTCCCTCTCCCCTGCCCCTCCTTCCATCTCTATGCCTCTTTTCCTCTTCGATAGTTCCCCTGCACTGCCTAAGCTGCTCTCACTCCCTGACAGCTCCCTTGCGTACCTATCCATTCCTTCCTCTCTACCTTGCCCACTCTGCTTGCCCACCTCTCTCGATAGATGGCCTATTACCTTGCTCCTGTAGCGGACTTCCTAAGGAATTCCCTAGTCTTAATACTCGCCACACAACTAATTTATTATCATCAATAGAATAGGTTTTAGAAACTTAGAGAATCAGCTAATTTTTTCGCCTTCACACTTCCAGATCTCTTTATTATCAATTATAACAAAAGACGGTGCGTCTCTAGGCTAAACAACATTTGTTATTTACATATTATCCATATTCTGGTTAAATGCCCCGCGATTTCCTCGAACTTCCACTCGTACTCTAGTTGGTGGGACGCTCAGCCAATCACATCGCTGTGGTGTCTAGGGACGAGCGGAGCGCCAAACTCCTTCCCTCTCTTCCCTTCCTTCCCTCTCCACGCCTTTCTGACTGTCTCCTGCCTCCGCCAGCTGTCGCTTCTTCCGATCTCTCGCTCTCTCCCCACGTGGCCCGTTAACCTCTCTCTTTTCCCTACTTCTCCTCCTATTCTTATCTCCTCTTTCCTTGCACCTTCCTTACTCCCTTCACTCGCTATGCAGCTATTCCCTCGCCTCTTCCCCCTGCACTCTCCCACGCCTCTCTGAATACCCCTATCCTTTCTCTCCCACACTTTCTTTACAGCACTCTCTCACCGCACGTTCACACTCATCCACTCCGGAAACGGAAGTCCCTATTTTAGATAATTTAAAATCTATATATGCAGACCTTACAAAAGAAGACCTCTTAAATAGGTGTTTTGGGGGGATACTCACAAAACCCGGATGAAAGTGTTAATCCGACCATCTGGCGCTTAGCACCGAAACATTTAAATTCCGGTGCAAAAATTGTAAAAATTGCAACGTTTATTGCTGCCGGCGTCTTTAACGAATGTTACACCTTCATATTACAAGTAATGGCGGAACTAAAACTCATTATCGGACAGCAATGTAAAATCTACGCTGATTGTTACGTCGCGAAACGCGTTGTACGGTAAGACCGCCGAGCACTATGTCGCACTAAAGAGACTCGTGTACATAAACAATTGGCCGAATCTAAAAAAAAAGAATATTTTGAAGTAGAAGAAGGTCTACTTTATGGACCAGGATTAGCAGATTAAGTGTAAGTTGCCATTAACTGTTACTTTTCTGCAACAACAACTTTAAACGCGTTTATCTCAGAACCACATTTTTTACGTTTGCATACACGATTAAGAAAAAACTATTTGATGGATCGACTTGCTTCAAAACTTTTTAGTTACAGACAAGTCCCCCAAATTCGATGAACCACTAAAATTAACAAAAAACTGCAATTAAACAATTTCTTACGTCAAAATAGAGTGAGATTTTTACGTAAAATTCAGAGTTTTGTGTTCAATATGTCATAACTTTTGCAAATTTCCACTTTTTTCAGATTTTAGAGGTTCATCGACGACAATATTTATCCTAAATTAATGAACTGTTTCAAATTTTTGGTTTCCGTAAAAAATGTTGACACCAGACTGTTTGCAAACAAGGGACCTCCGCTGCGCGGCGGCGTAAAGAAAGCCATTTATTACTGTATTTTACAAAATATTTGGGAAAATAAAAATTTATTTGCATAATATGACCTTGAAGCAAGTTACTGCAAAAAGAATTTTAATGATTGTGTTACTGATTCCTGAGAAAAAAATGTTTGAAAAACAACGAGAAATGCGGGGTATCCATCAGGTTCCCCCTTTAAGGGCCAGTCACCATGCATTTAACCGAGCAAAAAAAGTTCCGACCTCCGAAAATCTAATTGAATTCAAAAAACAGCGCGCCAAATTTAGACGTACAATAAAGGAAAGCAAAAAAAAGTCATGGCGTTTATTCACATCATCCTTGTCCGCCCAAACCCCAACAACAGAGGTCTGGAAAAAATCAAATTGATCAACGGAATCCGCCCAGTCCAAGAAATACAATTCCTCCAACTAAATAATAACTCAACCGTAACTCATCCAAAAGACATAGCCGACACCCTTGCAGAAGAATTCAGATCAAACTCCAGTACCAAAAAGCATGACCTATCTACTCCAACCAAAAATCCCGAATGTTTCCTACAAGACACCATAAACCTTTCAGACGGAAACAACCTCAATTCTACATTAAACTCCACAATAACCATTAAGGAAACAATCAGCACTCTCCTAAACACAAAAAATTCAGCTCCTGGCCCAGATAATATTCCAAACAAACTATTAAAAATTCTCCCTGCATCTGGTATAAACTACATCACGAAGATATATAACTGCATATGGTTCCACAAAGTATTCCCTGACAATTGGCGAAAGGCAATAATAATACCAATCCTCAAACCGAATAAAAACAAACAGGACGCAGGAAGCTACCGACCTATCGTTCTAACTAACACCCTGTGTAAACTCCTTGAAAAAATTGTTAATAAAAGACTAAGATGGTACCTTGAAACTAACAACCTCCTAACTCCAAACCAGTACGGATTCCGTCAGTACCGGTCAACTATAGATGTTCTAACAAACCTGCACAAAACCATATGTGACTCATTCCAAAAAGGCGAAGCCCTGGTAGCAGTATGCCTAGACATCGAAAAAGCTTACGACATGATGTGGAAACCAAAAATAATCAAAGCACTTCTTGAAACGAACGTAAACGGAAATATTCTAGCCTACATATCCAACTGCCTTCTAAACAGAACTATACAAGTAAAAGCAAATTAAGTACTCTCACAAATAACAAAAATTGAAAATGGGGTCCCCCAAGGATCTGTTATAAGCGTCACCCTATTCCTAATTAGAATCAACGACATCGCAAGGGACCTAGAAGCTCCTGTTAAAGCCCATCTATTTGCAGACGACCTAACTTTAACATGCAGTGGAAACAACTTAAATTCTGTAAAGGAACTCCTACAAACATCCATCAGTCACCTACAGAATTGGTCTAAGCAATCAGGACTCAATTTTTCGCCTCAAAAAACCCAGGTTATCACCTTCACAGGAAAAACCAAACTAGAAACCAATCCAAAACTTTTAATGAACCAAACCGAACTAAAACATGTTGATACCATTAGGCTTTTAGGGCTTATCCTAGACACTAAATTAAGCTAGGCTCCCCATATTCAATACCTAAAAGAAACATGTATGAAAAGACTTAATATTATTAAAGTACTGGGCAGTATAAACTGGGGAGCGGACCAAGAAACGCTCCTAGAAACCTACAGGGCTGTAATTAGATCAGAAATTGACTATGGTTCTACCATTTACAACTCAGCCAAACAACATATTTTGAAGAAAATAGAACCAATCCATAACACGGCGCTAAGAATAGCTACAGGCGCCTTACGTACGTGCCCAATCAGTGGGATCTTATTTGAATCCAAAGAAATGGATCTTGAAGCAAGATGGAAATTCTTAACCATAAAATACGCTATAAAAATGTCCTCCACCCCGTCAAACCCAACCTTCAAGTACGTCTTTCACAACAGATATAATGAACTATACAAAAAGAAACCTAATCTTCCAGAGCTAGTATATATCAAATTGAACAAGCTTATACATCCGCCGTTAATTAAATCAATCTCTACCATTGAAAGAAGACAAGTAACCACTGCCCCATGGGTAATGAAGACCCTCCTGACTAACACAGACCTTTTTTTTTTTTGCGTCCAGGAAATCTTCGGAAGTCTTCTGCCCTCCATTAGGGAAGAGGGCAGCGTATGTCAGATTCCTACTGACTAAAACCGGACGTTACTCCACTGGGGAGGGTGCTTCTGGACGTCGCACGGCGACGCCCAGGGCGCGGGGCTGTAACGGTACATTCTCTCGAATTCATCACAATTACAACCCCCCCTCCTCCGAAAACTGGGAAGTTGCGGCCCAGCTCGGATGCCCTGCTGACCACCCTTTATGGGAAGGGAGTACGATTTAATCTAATAGGCTTTTTATTCGCAGTTTTAGGATAATGATTAGAATAGATTATAGGAGATCAGTTTATTTTCGACGTTATTCGAGGAAGATTACAATATGTCTTTTCTTCCTGCTTCCCGATTTTTAGGAAACATTGTGAGCCCGTATACATATTGATTTCATTAGTTGACTAACACAGACCTGGCCGACCACCCAAAAACCCAAAAAAGCAGAACCGAACATGAAGCTAGATTCCTAGAACTGAAGAATAACTACTCCTCATATAACCAGATCTATACTGATGCGTCCAAAACGAATACCGGAGTCGGGTTCGCCGTCATCACTAATGAAACAGTAATCAAAAAAGCACTCCCGGAAGAAACTTCGGTTTTCACTGCCGAAGCATATACCATCCTCGAAGCCCTGAATTACGCACACTCCAACAACCCAAAAGAGGTAGCCATCTACTCCGATTCCATGTCCGTAATCAAAGCCCTATCTTCCACAAGTACAAAAAAAGACGAAACAATATCCAACATTGAAGAAGTGTACGCAAAATTTTCACAAAACGATGCTGAGTTAATCCTTATCTGGATCCCCTCACACCAACTAATCTTAGGCAACGAAAAAGCTGATACCGCAGCGAAAGAAGCCACAACCCTACAACAATCTGAACTTCCAACACCTATCCCACATCTGGATTACATCAACCAAGCAAAAATTAACGTCAAAGAAGAATGGAACAGAACCTGGACCACAACAAGAAAATCTAAAATCCACAACATTGCACAAAACTTCTATCAAGTTATCCCCTATAAAAACTTAAGCAGGAAGGAAAGGGTAATCTTGTCCCGGCTGAGAACTGGACACTCAAAGGCAACCCACGAACACCTATTCAAAAAAGCGGAACCTCTACTGTGCAACCTTTGCCAAATTCGCACGCTAACTATCGATCACATTCTATACGAATGTAGGAACCTTAGTACCCAGAGACAGAAATACGAACTAAACTCAAACACAGCACTAATTAACCAGGATCACCTAAGGAATACACTAAACTTTCTCAAGGAAGCAAAAATGTACCATCTACTGTAATCCAGTCCCACCGTCGCTAATGACCCTGCAGTCGATGCGACGTAAAATCAAAAAGAAGAAGAAGAAAAGACTCAATTTTCATGACCAATAGCGACTACGTTCATTTTGCCAACGCAGATCTAAATCATCCGGGTAGCACATACACAAAATTGAAAGCAAAGAACTTAATAAGTGGCAAAACCCTCAGCAGCGAAAAAGCGAAAGTAGGCGAAATAGTAACCACGCGTGCGAAAAACAAGTATATTTTTACCCTCCTTATAAAGGAATCCGCAAACGACCAAATCCCAAACGAACTAATGTTTAACATGTTAAATAACCTAAAGGCCCTTTGTGTAAAATACGACATAAAATCAATCGCGTTGTCAATAAAAGATTTAAAACCAAGCAAATCCCAATATAGATTTTTCAAAACAATGATAAAGTACGTTTTTGCCGACTCCGATACGTTAGTGCAAATCTGTCTCGATGAAATCGTAGTACCAAACGGAGAGGATAGGTTAGACATCATTAAAGAATGCCACAAGTCTCTAACAGGAGGACATAAAGGTATCACGAAGACATACACCAGAATCAGGGAAAAATACTTCTGGGACAATATGAAACGGGATGTCGAGAAATTTATAAAAACATGCGACAGTTGCCAGCGAAAAAAAGTAGTAAGATCAAAAACAAAACAGCCAATGGTAATTGCCGATACGCCGTCGGATGCCTTCGAGAAAGTAGCATTAGATATTGTAGGCCCCCTACCGCCGACGAAATCAGGAAACAGATACATCCTACCAATCCAGTGTAATTTAACGAAATTTAGTGAGGCATACGCTATCATGGACATGACAGCAAAAACAGTTGCTACCGTCTTTGCCAGCGAATTTATCTGCCGATTCGGTGCACCAAAATCAATATTGACTGACCAAGGTACGAATTTCACTAGTTCAACCATGAAACAGTTAGCTAAATTATTCAGGATAAAACAGATGAAAACAACACCATTCCGCCCACAATCAAACGGTTCCCTCGAAAAAAGCCATTTAGTATTAGTAGAATATTTAAAACATTTCACCACCGCTAGAAAGAATTGGGACGAAAGGGTTAGATTTGCGATGATATCATATAACACATCAGTCCACGAAGGCACGAATTTTACCCCCCACGAATTGGTATTCGGTATAAAGGCACGGCTACCATCCTCATTTGAAAATGCAAGGAACGCAGAATTAACGTACGAAACATTCCTCCACGACCTGATATCTCGACTCACGGAATCACGCAAACAAGCAGCCACAAACTTATTACATGCAAAACAAAAATCCAAAAAATACTATGACTGCCACACGAATACACAAACATTCTCACCGGGACAACCAGTATACGTTCTAAATGAAAAAACAACCAAACTAAGCGATAAATACTCAGGACCATACATTATTAAAGAAATCCTAAATAGCACAAATGTAGTGATATACCTGACCCCCACAAAAACAAAAACAGTCCATTGTAACAAGCTAAAAGTCGCGAATGTTCCAGACTCGGACTAATCATCAATCTCGGATAAATACATCGGGTCAGCGACACTCCTTACAACCATTTGAGATAGCCAATATGCAGTACAACTCCGGGATATATTTTGAACGACTGGACAATATACGAGTTTACGACAACCAATGGAGACTGATTACGTATATCGACATGGTATCATTATTTACAAGAACAGACGACATGATCAAATATCTAGATACCATTTGGGACAGATGCAACGCAGGGAAAAACGACTGTTTCGTCGAAACCCAGATCCGCTTCCTATCAAATAGAATCCACACAATATCGGAATACCAAACGCAAATCGCAAACTTAATAGGACACACAGACTTGAAAACAAACAAAGAAGGCATACACGACCTAGTGCACCGGCAGCGTCGTGCCCCTTTTGACTTCATCGGCAAAATTTCAAAACATTTTTTCGGTACCCTAGACGACGAAGACGCGACATACTACAATGACTAAATCGACAAAGTCTACAATGACACACAACACATTGCAAAATTAATAGACGAATATAGTAAAATCAACACTAAACAGGACGCAAAAACGATTCACGGAAATAAAAGACATATTGTTCCGCATTTCATTGACGACAGGAAAAACCGAATTAAACGCGCACATTACGGCATTAATAGTAGATCTCGACCGATATTTGAATGAATTCGAGCTGGATTTAAATACAATAATCGACGCCATATTCTTTGCTAAACAAGGCATGATACATCAAAAAATTTTGTCTCCGACACAACTAGCAGATAGTGTAAGGAAAATACAGACATTAAACCCAAGCGTAATTTTCCCGACACCCTTAGAAGTAAATTATATGGAGGAACTAATTAGACTATCAAAACTCAAAATAGGGTACGTAGGAAATAAGTTAATCTACGTCTTAGAAATACCATTGTTAGTGAACGATGTATTCACATTATATAAGTTAATTCCTGTACCGACACTCCAAAACGCAAGCACACAAAAATACGCTTATATCGTACCCTAGACGAGTTACCTAGCAATAACGAGGGACCGACTATCATACATGCTGCTAACGGAAAACGAATTTGAACATTGTATCGCAAGCATGGGTTGCTACATTTGCAAGAGATGAAGACCTTTGTTTCACGTGGCATACAGCAAAACCTGCGCAATATCGCTTCTTTTAAATTCAAAACCTTTGATCCATTGTCAGAGAATATGGATGAGCATTTACCTCGTCTGGCCGTGAGTCGTTTTAATGCGGCTAGGAAAGCTTCGGTGGTCATGTCGCTGACAACCTCCAGGTGTATGGCCTTCGTGGAGAGACAGATGAAAACTGCAACGTAAACCTTGATCTTGGACCGGTTCCTGTGGAGTCTCTCCTTCACGTAGAACGGTCCACAGTAGTCTACTCCAATGTGTGTGAAGGGTTGCGTTTCGGTGACTCTAACCTTTGGCAGATTACCCATCACGTAGTTGACAGTTTGTGGGTTGGCACGACAACACCGGATGCAGCGTCTGATGATTTTGCGGACTTGGTTTCTGCCGTCGAGAAGCCAGTACTGCTCTCTCAGGTTATACAGCGTGGCTTGAGCTCCGGAATGGTGGTTGTCCGTGTGTTGCTGACGAATGATCATGTCGGTGATCTGGTGTGACCTTGGCAGAATGACTGGGTGTTGGCTGCAGTACGGTAGGTGGCTGTTTTGGAGACGTCCGCCCACTCGCAGGATCCCGTTGGTGTCTAGAAAGGCAGCGAGTGAGAGCAATTTGATGTTGTTCTGCAATGGCTTACCCTGTCGCAATCGCTGCAGTTCTTCGGAAAATGTTTGCTGTTGTGTCAATCAAATGATGCAGTCGTGTCCACGTTGTAGCTCCGCTGTTGTGAGGGGATCCCTCTGTCGATTGCTTGGTTTGACTCGGAGGCAGAATGCTCTTATGCGCACGAGCTTCTTGATTGATGAATATCTCTCCAAGAAACTTTTGACATGGTTGTCTGTTGTGGTGACCAGGCACTGAACGGTCTTGGTTTCTGGTATGTTGGCCACCATTTCAATGTTGTGAGTCGGCCAACGATCTTCGCACTGTGACAACCTTGCTGGACCCTCCTTCCAGGTGGTGGATGCAATGAAATCTCTAGGTGTTATGCCGCGGGATAGAAGATCTGCGGGGTTGTCGTGTGTCCGTACGTGTTTCCATTCGGCGTCGACAGCTGATCTTTGAATATCAGCTACTCGATTTGCCACAAACGTCTTCAAGGTATGAGGTGGGGTATGTATCCAGGTTAGTGCTATGGTCGAGTCGGACCATAGGACAGTTCGTGTCACCGTGATGGTTAGTGCCTTACGCACCGTCTGGAGCAGCTGTGCCAAGAGGTCTGCCGCGCAGAGTTCCAGGCGAGGGATGGTTTGGTGATTTTTCAAAGGTGCGACTCTGGATTTGGCGCAGAGGAGATTGGTGTGGATATCTCCGTTCTTCCCGACAGTCCGTGCGTAGATACAGGCGCCATAAGCCATCTCGCTCGCATCACAGAAGCCGTGAAGTTCAATGGATTTGAGACCTGTACTGGCGATCTTTCTGTAAAATGACATTTTGTTTAATAGTGGAATTTGAGATCTGAATTTCGCCCAGCGGTTGTGGATTTCCTTTGGGATTGATTCGTCCCACGCTAGCTCAAGTTTCCACAATTGCTGCATCAGCAACTTGGCAGTGACGATCACTGGTTTTACCAAACCCAATGGGTCGAAGATTTTTGCGACTTCAGAGAATATGATACGTTTCGTGGTTTTTGTCGGCTGCGGGATGGGTTGGATGGTGTACACTATACTGTCTTGTGTTGAATTCCAATGTACTCCCAGAGTCCTCAGGGTATCGTTCTGGTTTCCGAGCAGCTGAAGATTGATGTTGCAGTCGGGTAGTCCTTCTAAGAGAGCTGGTGCGTTTGAGGCCCATTGCCTGATGTTGAAGCCCCCTTTCTGCAGAAGCTTTGTCAGTTCTGTACGTAGGTGGACAGCTTCGTCGATGGTGTCAGTCCCCGTCAAGAAATCGTCGACATACAGATCGTTCTTCAAGGCTGCTGCTGCTACTGGGTGTTTGTCACTCTCGTCATCTGCCAGCTGGTGTAGACATCTCACTGCGAGGAAGGGTGCTGCTGATAGCCCAAATGTCACCGTTTGCAGCTCATATGTGGACAAGGTACCATCGTCTTCTCGCCATAGATTTCTTTGATACCGACAGTCCGGTTGTCTGACTCGGATTTGACGGTACATCTTCTCGATGTCTCCTGTGAGCACGAATTGGTGTTGACGAAAACGGAGCAGCAGCGAAAAGATGTCGTCTTGGATGGTCGGACCAACCAACAGCGTGTCGTTGAGTGAGACACCCGTGCTGGATGCTGCCGACCCGTCGAAGACGACTCGAACCTTTGTGGTGAGACCTGTATGCTTGATGACGGCGTGGTGTGGCAGATAGAACGCGTTCTCTTGATCATCGTCGTCATTGATTGATATGGCGTGTCCGAGCTCCTTGTACTCGTTGATAACGGTGGCGTATTGCTCCTTGAGTTCTGGATCGCGTGCGAACCTGTGCTGCAGCGAGTTCAGGCGTTTTAGGGCAGTGTCTCTGCTGGCTCCAAGGTGTTGTAGTTTGCTATTGAATGGTAGCGCTGCGACGTAGCGGCCGTCGCTCTGTCGTTGAATGTTTTCCTGAAAGTGTTCTTCGCAGAGCTGTTCTTCCTCCGAGAGTCGTCGTGGGTGGATGGTTTCTTCTAACTCCCAGAATCGGTCGATGTTCCTTCGAAGCTCGGTGTCGTCCCCTTGATGGCGTATTTTCGTCACGACATGTTTGTTGTCATTGTTGTCGTATTCGCTGTTGTTCGTGTTCTCGGTGTGGTCAGTGTTCTCGGTGTGGTCAGTGTTGTCGGTCTGTTCAGTGTTGTCGGTCTGTTCAATGTTCTCGGTCTGTTCAGTATTCTCGGTTTGTTCAATATTCTCGGTCTGTTCAGTATTCTCAGTCTGTTCAATATTGTCGATCTGTTCAGTGTTCTCGGTGTGTTCGGTGTTCTCGGTGTCGATGGTGCCACCGATTACCCATCCAAACAGCGTTTTTTGGAGAAGCAGATCGGCTCCGTTAGGGCGTGACAAGTCGATCTGGCCCACGGAGAGCGTTGCGAGTGTTGGACCTGAACCCATCTCCATCTCAACAGTTGCTGGCTTGTGAAACTCGGGGTCTGCAAGAGCGATGTTCGCGGGAATCTTCACGTTGGATCGGTCCATCTGCTCCTCTGGTACCAGTCCGATGATTTGAGGAACGATGTAAAAGGAGAGTGTTCGTTGGAAGTTGTTAAGGCGTGAGCTGACGGTGATCGTTGTTCGTTGTGACACGTTGTGTGCTATGTTGCCCATGGTGATGATGTTCAGGCTGCATTTGTATCGTGGGAGACGCAGGGCCCTTGCGAAGTCGTCCGTAACGTAATTAGCTGTTGCGCATGTGTCGAGCATTGTACGACAGGTCAATTTTTGTTTGTTGTGGCTAGTCGCATGAATTTTGGCGGTAGTCATAAGCTCATGTACTGACCTTTGATGCGTCTTCCCATTCTGGGTCTGTTTGACCGGTGCAGCCTGATTGCCGTGTCAACTGTTGTTCACTGGATTGTCTTTGTGCAGGAACGTGTGTTGTCGTTCGTTGCACAGGAAGCAGGTGGTGGTTGATCTGCAGTCTTGTACGTTGTGACCGGCTCTTAGGCAATTCATGCAGAGTGCTGCTTCCTTGGCTGCTTGTCTCCGGGCTGACGGTGTGAGGGCCTTGAAATTTGGGCAATTGTAAATTCGATGATTGTCTGCGCAAATATAACAGGAGACGGCTTGCCCGGTGGTGGTTGTAATAAATGCGTGTCGTTTGGGTGTGCGGATTTCTTGTTTGGCTGGTGTTGTTTGTAGTTCCCTTTTGGGTTCCGGTCGTACATCCTTGGTACAAGTTGCTCGTCGTTCAAGGAAGTCAAGAAACCTCTCATAATTGGACATCTCGCTGTCCTTGGTGGTGCATTCAAATTGAAAGGACAGGTCATCGCTCACCTTTGTTGCAAGTAGGCACACGAGCACAGTGTTCCAGTGCTCGATGTGCTCGCCCAGCAGACTGAGAGATCTTAGATGCTTCCGGAAGGTGTCCACCAATCCTTCCAATGTGGCCGGCGTTTCGACCTTTAGCTTGGGGAGATCCGTCAGCAAGGTCCAGTGTCGCTTCAGTATTTTGCGATTGTTGTCAAACTTCTTCAAAAGTAGTGCCCATGCGTATTCGTAGGCGTCGGGCGTTTCGGCGATGGACTCGATCACGTTTGCGGCCCGTCCGGTGAGCGATGACATTAAGTAATGCAGTTTTTCGGTGTCTGAAAGTTGTCCGTCGTTATGGATTACTGACACAAACCTGTTTTTGTAGGAGACGCATTTGTCGTAATCTCCATTGAACGTGGGTAATTCCATCTCGGGCAGTCTCCGTCTGCTAGTTGTTGGTGCTGGTGAGGAAATTTGGTGGGCTGTGCTCGGTGCCGGTGAACTATTAGTGCGGTTAAGCCTTTTCAGGATTTTCCGGTACATCACTTGGACACGTTGGTATTCGTCGTCGAGGCTGCACCTATCCGCATCGTGATCATCTTGTGGAGATAGACTCTCGATCGAATCCTGGACCCTTCTGGTAGGCGCGCTTCTTCTTGAGGTTGATGAGCGTCTCTGTGTTGTCCGGGGTGGTCGTCTTTGAGGTGGACATGTTGCTTGTCACTGTTCACTTCACTTTCTTTACGATGCCGCGATTGTGGATCTTCTTTTCACAAGAAGAATCCGGCTCGAAGGACCAAAAATGTTTCGACTAACGCGGAACTATCGCACAACTAATTTAAAGGTGGGCGAATGATTGAAGCTGAGGTGGAAATGTGAATGAATAAAAGGTAACGAAATTTGTATATTTAACAATAACTAATGATTAACAATAACTGATGAGTAACAACAACTAATGATTAACAACAACAAGGAATCTGAATGTGAACTGGGTGTGTATGGTGATGTGTGTAGGTTTGCTTAGTTCCAATTATTAATAATGATGGAAGACTTTACGTGTGAGATGATGCAATTGTTCACAAGAGTTCAGAGATGAAATGCAGTGTGTAATGAGAGTAATTACAGTGGGCGAGTATGTAGTGTGTCGAGTTCTAAAATCGCTGCGATGTTTTCACTTCCGTGGCTCTACTGCAAGTAAGACACCGTGGTCATCGCGACGGGGCTGGAAACTGCAACAACTGACAGTCGTTGCCAGTCGCCAGCCCGCGCCCGGCAACGGTAAGACGACGCGATGATCCCGCCAATTCCCCGGTGCCAGCAATTGACAGGCGTTGCCACCCGCGGGCTCGCGCCCAGCAACGGTGTCGGTGCCTTCCCGCCAAGATCTTGTGTGGTCGAAGTCATATCGCGACGCAACACCGCCCTTTCACCGACAGTCTCGCGCCAGATGTCCTGGCTGTCCGCACGAAAAGCATTTCGGCCTCCGGTCCCTTTCGTCCGTTACGTTTTCCGCGTTGCGCACCTTGGACGATGGCACCGCCGTTGTCCGCGCTGGGGGTCCTGGCCGGTGGCTTCGTGTTGCCACCTGGGTTGCGTCCCGCGTCATTTCGCCCATGCCACACATATACGCGTACAATTCGTTCGCGTCGGTATGCTGGGCAGACCGAATTGCTCGCGCGATATTTGGGTCCGGTACGCCACCGATCACTAGGTCCACCATGCACTTGTCGGGGATTGTGATCTCCAGCTTTCGCAACTTATTGATCTTTTGAAAGCAATAATCCCCGAGAGCTTGACCCGGCGTTGCCTCATAAACCGCCGCCTCCCGAAAAAGCTTATTGAATGGCACGTTCCGGCGGAACTGTGCCACCAACAAAACCATCGTCTCGCGCCAGGTAGACGGTATCCGTTGGCGCGTGTCGTATCATTGCCTGGCATGACCGCGTAGACGCGTTCAGCCTCAGTAAAGGCAGATCAGCCTCATCACCGATCGGTCGTCCCACTCATACCATCCTGCCAACTCGTTCACATGGCGAATCCAGCTCTCTATCGTGATCTCGTCTTTCGACGGATCGAAAATGGGAACGAGGAGTTCGTCCCCTGGACGAGCACGCTGGGGCGATCGCGACCGCGACAACGAACGTTGGCTGAGTTCCTCCACCAAGCGTTCCAGCCGTTCCAAGCGTGACGTAACGTAAACGTGATGATAATGGATGTTGTTGCTCTGAGGCTTCCTCCGGCAACTGATGTTGGTCAGTTGATTCTCCAAAAACCGCTTAGCCCACCAATTAAGACTCTTGTCGATATGTCCGTCAGTTTCATTGTCTTGAGTATTGTGTCGCGCCTAACATTTTCTGCTGAAGTCGCACTCCATACTCGTCTTGGTGACAGTGTGACTGATGTGAATGTTGTTTTCTGTACGGCCATCCCTTTGTTAATATTTTCATCGAGCAATCTGCTTTTATCCATTTTTGCTCTATGGACTTGTGCGAGATCTTCATAGTCGTATACGATCTGTGTGTCGAACACAAGGGCCGAGTTACCCTGTTTCGCAATGAGGTCTAGTTTCCATAGACCTATGTTGATTTTGAATTTGGGTTTTTCCTTGATTGCTTCCGAAATGTTCATTAGAGCACATTTTATATACGTTGTTACAGCATCGTGTTTTCCAATGCTTGCTCAATGTGTCCTGTGGCATTATAGGAGAACATACCCTAGTAGCACAAAATATTAAATAGATATGTATCTGATATTAAAAAGACATTCAATGTCTTTTTAATATTTAAATATGTAACAAATATTCATTTTAAATTTAAAACGAAACATTTTTTTACACATGTTTACTAAATATTTATTTTAAATGTAAAAAGAAATATTTTTTTACAAATATTTATTTAATATACATTTTAGATTCAAAACGAAACATTTTTTTTTACAAATGTTTATTTAATATTTATTCTTCCGCTTCCGGGGCTAGACAGTGTGGACGGGTGTGACAAGTGTGCGAGGGAAAGGAGATGAAACGAGGGGTGTAGGGAATAGGGAGGGCGAAAGAGAGGGGTGGAGAGTAGAGGATAAGGAGAGGGTGCGGTGGAAGCGTGGGCGGAACGGGAGAGGAAGAGGAGAAGACGTGGGAGAAGTGAGAAGTGAGAAGCGGAAAGCGAGGTTAGGAGGAAGCGTGGAGTTGAGCAAGAGAGGGAACGGAGGAAGCGACATCTGGAGGGAAGAGAAAGAGCGGTGAGAGAGTCGGTAAAGAAGAGAGAAGAAGGCAGGTTAAGGCGGAGAGAGTGTGGAAGATGGGGAGGACAAAAAAGGGAAAGGAGGGAAAAGTGGAGGAGTTATGGAGAAGGAAGGAAGAGGAAGGGGGGAAATGTGGGGGAGGAGAAGAGGCTGAAACAGGAAAAGTAGAGAATAGGGATAAGAAGTCACAAGGGGGGGGGGCGGGGGAGTAAGAGGAAGAGTTGAACTGTCAAAGGAAGAGGAAGCAGAAGGGGATGAGGAGAGGATGGAAAAGTATGGAGAAATGGCAGAGACGATTATGAGGCTCCTGTGGGAGAGGTTGGACAGGAAGATGGACAGGGAGGTAAAGCGGTGGGAAAGGATGACGGAAACGGATTTTGAGAAGATGGAGAAAGCTGTTAAGGAGAATGTGAGGGAGTGGATGAAGGAGTTAATGAAGGAGGTGGGAAGAAAGGAGCGGGAGGTTGAGGTGATAAGAGGATTACTGGAGAGAGAGAGGAAAGAGAGAGAGAGGATGGAGGAGAGGTTAAGGAGAATTGAAGGGAGAACAAGGAAGATGGAGTCAGAGGAGAAGAGTGGAGAAGGGAGGATCGAGGAGAGGTCAGAGCAAGGCAAAGGAGGAAAAGGGAAGCGGGAGTCAGAGGAGAGGAGAGGAGAAGGGAGGTTGGAGGAGAGGTCAGAGAGAAGCGAAGGAAGTAAAGGGAAGATGGTGACAGAAGGGAAGAAAGGAGAAGGGAGAGTAGAGGAGAGGACGGAGCAAGGCAAAGTAGGAAAACAGAAGCTGGAGACAGAGGAGGAGAAGAAGGGAGAACGCAGGATGGAGGAGGGGACTGAGCGAGGTGAACAAGGAAAACGGAAGCTGGAGACAGAGGAGAGGAAAGGAGAAGGGAGGAGGGAGAAGAGGACAGAGAGAGGTGAGGAAAGAAAAGGAAAGCTGGAGAAAGGGGAGAGGAATGGAGAGAAGAGGTTGGAAGAAGAGATGGCAGAGAGGTTGAGGAAGATAGAAATATGGAAGGAGCAGAAGGAGAGAGAAGGAAGAAGGAGGAACATGATTGTGAAGGGGCTGAGGAGTGGAGCAGAGAAGAGGAGGGAGGAGATATGGGAATTGATGGGAGAATTGGGGGTGGAAGGGGAGGTGGAGGAAATCAGGGAACTGGGAAGAAGAGGAAGGGAAGGGGGAGAGGAAAGGGGCATGGTGGTGGTAAGGATGAAGAGTGTGGCGGGTAAAGTAGAAGTGATGGAGAGGAGATGGAAAGTGAGAGGGAGAGGAGTAAGGATAGAAGAGGATCGTACATGGGAAGAAAGAAGGATGAGGTGGAGGGTAGTGGAAAAGGTGTGGGAGGAAAGGAGGAAGGGGAAGAGGGTGTGGATGGGAGAGGGAAGGATCAAGATAGAGGGGACATGGTGGAGGTGGGAGGAAGAGACGAGGGAGTGGCGGGAGGAGGAAAGGGGTGATAAGGGGGAGGAGAGAGAGGAGAAGAAGGGGCCTGGGGAGAGAGAGGAGTAGGGGAAGGGGAAGATGGGGGGGGGGGGCGAATTGGCGAGAAGGAAGGAAGTGGAGGAAGAAGAGCAGGCAGGGGGGAAGTGGGAGTCCGGGGGGAGCCGGACGACAGTGGGACGCAGGTGTTGGAGTGTTGTTGTTGTTAGATTTGTAAGTTAGGATAAGAGAGAGAGGAGGTGTATAAGTATGTAACCCGTAAGGGAATCATAAATAAAGATATATATTTAATATTTATTTTAGATTTAAAACGAAATATTTTTTTACGATAGTTTACTAAACATTTAAGTATTTGAGATCTAAAAAGAAATATTTTTTACAAATGATTATTTAATATTTATCTTAGATTCGAAAAGAAATATTTTTTACAAATGATTATTTAATATTTATCTTAGATTCGAAAAGAAATATGTTTTACAAATGTTTATTCAATATTTATCTTAGATTCGAAAAGAAATATTTTTTTACAAATATTTATTTAATATACATTTTCGATTTAAAACGAAACATTTTTTTACAAATGTTTACTAAACATTTAAGTATTGGAGATCTAAAAAGAAATATTTTTTACAAATGATTATTTAATATTTATCTTAGATTCGAAAAGAAATATTTTTTTACAAATATTTATTTAATATACAGTTTAGATTTAAAACGAAACATTTTTTTACAAATGTTTACTAAACATTTAAGTATTTGAGATCTAAAAAGAAATATTTTTTACAAATGATTATTTAATATTTATCTCAGATTCGAAGAGAAATATTTTTTACAAATGTTTATTTAATATTTATCTTGGATTTAAAACGAAATATTTTTTTACAAATGATTATTTAATATTTATCTTAGATTCGAAAAGAAATATTTTTTACAAATGTTTATTCAATATTTATCTTAGATTCGAAAAGAAATATTTTTTTACAAATATCATACCCAACTTAATTTTTACAGATGTTTATTCAATATTTATCTTAGATTCGAAAAGAAATATTTTTTTACAAATATCATACCCAACTAAATTAATAATTAAAGGGTTTAAAGGACATTTTTCCCGAATATAAAATTCCAGGTGATTCTCGTACTTTATTAAAAACTGAGCGATCATCTCGTGTTGTATCGTGTTTAAGTAAAAATAAAACCGCAGCACAACTTAAATATTTTGGCATAAAGAAGCACATAATAACTTTATTACAAGCAGAAGATGTATTTCTAGAACTGAAAGAAAGTTTTACAATAAAATTAATTCTTAATATTGACGGTATCCCAATTTCAAAGAATTCTCGAACAAACAATTTTGGCCTATTTTATGCAAATTAGTTTTAAATAATTATATTGTATCTCCCTTTTCGATTGCAATTTTTTACGGCGATGCAAAACCGGATTCGTTGCCTGATTACTTGGATGAATGTACGCGCGAATTGTACGATGTTTTGAAAAATAGAATTTTCTGCAATAATATTACATTCAAAGTCCTTATAATTTGCTTCACATGCGATGTACCCGCGAGAGCTTTTGTAAAAAATATTAAACGACACACAAGTTTACACGGTTGCGAAAGATGCACAGAACAAGGTAAATTGTATAGTCACCGAATTATACATGAAAACCATAATTAATGCTGGTGCACGAACACATTGTGATTTTGAGAATTTTATTGATATAAATCATCATAAAAATGAGCATAGAACTCCAATATTAAATATAAGCCAATTAAATGTAATAGAACATTTTGCTCTTCATTATATGCATCTGTGCTGCTTATGAGTAATGAAGAAACTACTTCATTACTGAAATAAGAAACTTGTGAAATATCTTGTGATATATCTATGATTGATATATCTATATAAGTAACTTTGTGAAATATCTGCTTTCATTCTTGTGGTAATTTTTTAACACGTTCGCCGCCAGGTCAGGCATCGACGACGCGCTCGGCAGTCAGCGCGTTAAATGTGACGGTGCAAAAATACCCTGTAAATTTTTATCCGTTGAGTTGCGCCTCATATATTATTGGACAAAAAGTGCTTGTATTCAAGTGTTCTACCACCCCTAAATTTTCTCTCTCAAGTTCTGGCTCACCCTGTATGTAGCAAGGTGGGCCCCCCCCCCCCCCATTTTGTTCCATCGCTTCTTCAGACGCTCTAAGAAAATCATGTACTTTGTCGTCCCGTGATATCCACTTTAAAAGAATTTCAAAAGTGAAACCTATTATATGATCTTCCTCTATGACAAGAGAATAAATGTTTTTTTTATGTTCAGCAATCCTAGTCTTAAGCTGGCAAATAGCTTAATTCGTGTGGCAAAGAAGCGCAGTACAAGCGGGGAAACCGATAAATGACGTGTGATTGTTGTGCAATTGGAAGCAAATCTTTGATTTTCGGGAAAAACTCGGGATTTTTGGCAGAACATAAATGTTAAATTTGGTGAGGGGTCACCGGATATCGTGTGATAGCCCAGGAACGTACGAGAAAGAGGCAATATTGAATCTATTAAAGGCTCTCTCTTTTACAACGTCAACATTTTATCTACTAATACTGTCTTCATAGAATTATAAACGTATGATTCAATTACTTTAATCTACCAGCTGTTCGGATTGTGATTGTAATTATCTGACCAATTAATATTAAGGTTTAAGTGACCCCTCTAACAAAAGGTCCCTTTAGCGCAGCAGGAAAACGCAGTACGCACCAACAGCGGGATCCCGGGTTCAAATCCCGTCAAGTGTAAAAAAGTTTTCAGTTGTGTAACATGGCCAGGTCATGTACAGCGGCTGAATCAATTAACAACATAATGTTCGCAAATAGTGAATAATTCCCTGCTTTCAAATTTTCTTATTTTTTTAAAATTCAAATAATATTCAATGTTATTTGAATATTAAATACATATTTTTTAAATATCTAATCAATATTATTTGAATATCTATTTTATATGTTCTGAATATCTATTTTATATGTTTTGAATATTTATTTTATATGTTTTGAATATCTGTTTTATATGTTATGAATATCTATTTTATATGTTCTGAATATCTGTTTTATATGTGTTGAATATCTATTCTATATTCTCCGAATATCCAGATCTAATATTTTCTGAATATTAAAAAGTGTCGCCAAAAAAATATTTTTTTAATATTCGAAAAAAATATTAAACCAATATTTTTGTGCTACTAGGGTAGTTTAGTGTCTCAACTGCGCGGCATCCTGCTCTACAGGATCGTTCAGAAATCCGTCCACGACCAGTTCGTGATTTAGTACGCATAGCGTTGATTCGGAACTTAAGCATATTAATGTAGTCCCGACCATTCACTAGCCTGTTGCCTTGCGTGATCCACCGATGTTGTTGTAGCACCTTTCGTAACTCTTTTACTCGCCGTCCATTGTAGGACGAATGAAGTAGATGTGCCCACCATTCATCCAGTTTTTTTGTGGAGTTTACATCGCTTCTGCCGTCGGTGAGCCGATTTGTTATTTCTTGGCTGATTTTAGAATTCGGTGCATTACCATCTTTCGCTAATTTGGCTAACCTCTGTTTTCTGTGAATATGAGGCATCTGGTCGATGGTATAGATAGTCCACCGTCCTTCACGTGACATGAATGTAGGCATTCGGTGTATCTTGAGGTTGTCTGGTCCACATCCTCAATTCTGCTCTAGTTATTCTGTCGATCCTTTTAAGTCGACGTGATGTAGAACTCCCTAGGATTAATATGTGGTATAGCCCTGGTAATATCATTACTCTTAGTGTAAAGATTTTTTGTTGTGGTTTCAAGGACGTCTTTGTGTGCTTATATATGTCCTCCATGAGAGTGTACTCAAGCTGCACCTTCGATAATCCTTCAAGTATAAATAGGGCTCCTAAATACTTCCACTCATCTTTTCTATTGACAGCCGGTAAAGTTTGATCGAGTCTGTTGAATTACGTTCTTCCATCTATCACTGACTTTTTAAGGTGCAGTACATTTCTAACAGCAACATTGGACGACTTCAATGCATTTATTCTGAGTCCACACTGCTGCAGAAATTGACTTCCGTTTCCGGAGTGGATGAGAGAGTGAGAGCGAAGGTGTTACTGGGGAGTAGAGGTATAGGTGGAGGGATAGTAGAAGGAGCTGGGGAGATGTCGGGAGAAAAGATGGTGGAGGAAGTAAGGCGAAAAGGAGGTAAAAAAGAGAGAAAGAAGAGTAAGGTTAGGAGAGAATCGAGGGTAGTAGGTAAAAGGAGGTGGAGGGCGATAGCTAGCAGATGAAGCAATGAAGGAAATAAGTAAGAAGGGGGAAAGAGGGAAGGAGAGAAAGAAAGGAGACCACCGATGGGGAAGAGAGAAATAAAAGATAGGGAAAGTCGATAAAGTAGAGAAAGGAGATGAGTACGGGACACAGAGCGCACAAGAAAATGAGGGAAAGGACAGAAAGTAATGGAAACATAGAGGAGTGGTGGAAGAGGAAAAGGGAACTGGAGATGGAGGGAGGGTTAGAAGGAGGGGAAGAGAGATGGATGTTTAAGACAGGAAAAGGGGTGCAGAGGTCTCAATAGAAGGGCGAAGGAGAAAAGAGACAAGATAGGGGGTAGGTAGGGGGGAGAATGGAAGGTGGAAATGAGAAAGGAGTGAGGAAAGATGAAAGATGAGATCAGTAGGGTGGTAGTAGTGCTGAAGGATGTAGTGAAGGATATAAAAGGAGAACTGGTAGGGGAGGCGGAGAAGTTCAGAAGAAAAATTAAAGATGAGAGACAGAGAAATGGAAGAAAGAAAGCGAGGGGTGGACAGAGAAAATAAAGGGGTTGGAAGAGAGGATGGGGAAGATAGAAGCAGAAAAGGAAGAAGTGAAGGAAGAGAAACGAGGTGATTTGTGAGCTAGGATAAAGAAAATAGAACATAGATGGAAATTGAAGGAAAGAGAGAAGCGGAGAAAAAATGTTGTAGTAAAAGGAATAAAGATGGTAGGGAATGAGAGAAAAAAATAGAAAGGGGAAATACTGGGGCAGTTGGGAATAAAGAAGGAGACTGCAGATATAAAAGAAATAGGAAGGGGGGAAAGAGGGGAAAGAGGGGAGCTATGCATTAGTAAGAATATAGGATATGGACAAAATGAGAGAGATAATGATAAATAGAGGGAAGTTAAGGGAGAAGGGAATAGGAATAGAGGACGACTTAACATGGGAAGAGAGGTGAATCAAGTGGAAAATAGAGGAGAGAGCGTGGAAGAAGAGGAAGAAGGGATAGAGAGTATGGGTGGGATATGGGAAATTACAAATAGAGGGAAAATGGTGGAGATCGGATGAGATAAGAGAGGATTTGTGGGAGATGGAATAGAGAGAGGGGAATTAGCATGGGGAAGGGAGGAAAGAGGGGAAGGAGGAAAGTGTTAGGAAGAGAGGGAGGGGAGGATAAAGGAGATGGGCGTAAGGGGAACATAAGGGGGGGAGCGAAAAAGAAAGAGACGGAAAAAGATACTAGAAGATTGCGTTCTGAAACGTGGCAGGGACAGAAAGGAAGGATAGGAGGTGAAGGAATGGGACGTAATCATAATGATAGAAACCTGGATCGAGGAGAAAGGATGGGGGAGAATGTGGGAGAGGCTCCCAAAGGAATTCGAGTGGAAAACGCAGTTACCAAGGAGGGTGAATGAGAAGGGTAGGGCGAGCGGAGGAATGTTGACCGGGACAAGAAGGGGTTTATGACATTGATTTAATAAGCAAGAAATATCTCTCTTTATCAAATACTTTATTTAATTGTTATACTACAAGATCGTTACACGTGCTTAACTCGTCGGTAATTATCGGCGGACTGGCGATCGCCGATCTCAGGTCGTTTCCTAAAGTCGAGCGTTGTCGGCCGCTCGGCTCGTGCTGCCCTCGCGAGTATTCAACATCTCTCCCCTTTTTAGTATTTCGGACATTCTTGGCTCGTTCTACGACAGCCCTTCCCTTACGCTTGTTTCTAGAAGGCTCTCACGATAGCGGTTACGACTCCCATCCACGTATTTTCATTTTGACCTCGCGCGTCGTGTGGATACACCTTCGTCTTCTACCTGCGCTTCTCCTTCTTGCTGCTCCTCGCTTTCCACGATCTCCGCGGGGTCAAAGTATGGCACACTAACGCTGTTATTGTTGTCCGCTTTGTTTTTCTCTCTCTGCTCTGTCGGTAATTCTACTATCTGGTCGACGTCTCTTTTATGCAGAATCCCCGTGTTGTCTTCTCGAACGATGTACGTACGTTTCCCGGGCTTTTGTACGACAGTTGCAGTTGTCCACTTAGGACCTGCGATCCTGTAATATCTCATTCGGACTTTCACTCGCAATCCGTATGTTCTGATTTTTTTGTATGTTTTTTCTGGGTCCTTCTCAATCTCCAGTGATTGTCGCAAATCGTCCAAAACTGTTCTAAGATTTCGACCGAACATCTTTACCACTGAACTGTCGTCAGTCGTCGAGGAGATCGCTGTATACTGCTTCAGGAGAAATCTGGCCAATTGTACCTCCCAATCTCCCTCGGTCAATTTTTTTAACGAAATTTTTTGTCGTTTGTACCATTCTGACCGCCTGCTCGTTGGCCTACGGATTGTACGGTGCTGTGAGTATCCATTTTATCCCATTCTTCGCATAGAACTGTTTTATTTCTGAGGATACAAAGGCCGTGCCGTTATCGCTGACGATAGTCTCCGGGATTCCGAAAGTCGCGAAGAGTCGGCGAAGCTCTGTAATGGCTACGCTTGAGCTCGATGCAGGGACTCTTTTTACTTCCAGCCACTTCGTCGTTGCGTCGACTACTATGAGAAATGTTTGACCGCTAATCGGACCCGCAAAGTCTACGTGCAGCCAACACCAAGGGCTACTCGGAGCTTTCCATGCTTCCGTAGGGTATCGTGCCGGTGCTGATTGATTTTCGATACAGGGTTTACAATTTTTTACCATTAGCTCGATGTCGGCATCTATTCGCGGCCACCAAACATGCTACCGTGCCGCTGCTTTCGTACCGCATCTCCCTGGATGATTCCCATGCAGATAATCCAAAACCGTAGATCTAAGGACGTTTGGAACTACCACCCGGTTAGGATGCATTCCTTGCACATCGATAGCTCGACCCGTTTTGTCCAGAGTTGTTTAAACTCATCGGGTACTTTTGATGGCCACCCGTGGATTATCCAGTCTTTTACTCTCTTAACCGCCGGATCAGCCTTAGTGCCTGTTGCGTATAGCGGCTTTCCGCGCGATTTTCCCGAGGAGTGAAACCGGGTTCCTATACTGAGGAAAATGTTCGATAGTTGCAGTGGGGACGTTTTTCTTCGCGGAGCTTAAGTTCTATAGTAGGGACGACACTTTACGGCACAAAAAACAGTCACGTTCACGCACAAGTACAAAGAGGTTTATTGGTCACACACGATACATAAACAACCCGTCAAAACTAAACTTATTTAAAACGAACCTAATGACTAGAAGAATAAATTAAAAGTAAAGAAGAAAGTGCGACTAAGATCGGTGGCGATGCTTAGCTGCGTGAGGATTCCAATGACTAAGATCGGTTGCGATGCTTAGTTCTGGAGTGGCAGAGATCGGTGGCGATGCTCTGAGGCGCGTTATAACACTACTTTTAAACTGTCCCCGGCATCGTCCTCGGGCGCGAGAGTGCCAAACGCGGGAAACCGGGATCGAAGGACATCGTGTCCTCGTGCCAGGGGCGGACTGAACGGGGGTTAATTGAAGATTTTATTTAGTCTAAACAGTGCCGTTTGCGATATCAGAGACTGAGATCGGTCGTTCAGCCGCGTTCTCAATCACAAGCATATTCCAATAGATTCATCTTCTTCATCCATGAAGTCGTTCAGAGGTAGGCGCAAGAGTACGTCGACATTTCCGTTCTTTTTTTCCTGGACGGTAATCGAGATCGAAATCGTACGCACTCAACGTTGTCGCGTATCGGCTCTGCTTCGGAGAAAGAATTTCTGGTGTTACCTTCTTTGGGTCGAAGAGTCCCAACAGTGGCTTGTGGTCCGTAACCAATTTAAATTTCCTTCCAGCAATGTACACTGATGAAATATTCGGACGGCGTGTACGAAAGCCAGTCCCTCCCGATCTAATTGCGAATATCTCCTTTGAGTTTGGGCCAGCGTTTTCGATGAAAAAGCCATTGGCTGCTCCACACCGCCTTCCTCCACGTTTAGTAAAATCACTCCGATGCCCGTCAGCGAAGCGTCTGTAGATACAACAATTGGCTTGGCCTCGTCGAAATGCCACAAAATCGGCGCAGAGGTTAGCTGCTTTGACAGAGTCGAAAAAGCTTCTTCGTGGATTTTTGTCCATTCTCAGGGCGTTCCGTCTTCTAACAGACGATGTAGTTGCTCCGCAATGCTGACCCTGTCTTTTAAAAATCTACCGTAAAAATTTAGGCCGCCCAAAAAAAACTTGCAATTCTTTCACCGATGCAGGCGCCGGCATCTTCTGGATCGCGTTGATCTTCTCTTTCAACGGCTGGATTCCCTGTTTGGAGATCTGGTATCCTAGGAACTCCATCGACTTCACGCCAAGGATACATTTATCCCTGTTTATCCTGAGGTTCGTCTCTTCCAGGCGTTTCAGGACCTCGCGGAGCCGTGAATCGTGTTCCTCCGTCTTTCTACCTTGAACTTTAATATTATCGAGATAGATTAATATACCGGGAATGCCTTGCAGCCATAACCATGAATTTTTGGAAAGTTCGTGGCGCTATATTTAAGCCGGCGAGCAGTGTAACGTCTCGAGATTTGAGAAGAAAGGTTGCGGGTGGTTATTCCCAAGGGGGAATGAAAGGCTTGGTTGTACGTCAAGTGACGCAGTCAATAGCTGGTTTTATTGGCACCAATGTGCACTCCATCTCCGAACAATGTTCCAAAGGCGCAAGAATGTTCGAGGAAGGGGTGGGTCTCCGCGGAGAAGAATCCCGCGCTTTTCGCGAGGAGGTAATTACACCGCGCTCGTCGTGGGGCTCCGGAGTGCGCTGGGGAGCGAGAGGAGCGCGACCTAAGGGGCAATGGCCAGCGGCCGTTTGAACCATGTTTGGCCCCGTCCGGCAACGGCCGCGCTCCTGCAAAATAAGCGCACAGGTGCAAAACCACCAGGGTACACCACCTCCCCACGACCAAGCGGCCGGAACATACCGCCCGCCTCAGCTCCGCTGACAGAACTGCAAGCGGGAGGACACGCCCGCCGGCCGTGGAAGGTCCCCAGATGAACAAAACTCCCAGCTTACCCACAGGCCGTGGCTCTTAACCTATTAACTTAACCTATCGCATGGTCCCGGCAGGGGAATCGTGATCGCTCACTGGGAGCTTAACCAATTTATTTACAGGTCGCACCAGAGTGCCGCTCGCGGTGCGGAGGGTGACTACCCTCACCTGGCCATCGCGCCCCGGGTGCGCGACGGTAATGCGTCCCATCCTCCAGGAGGCTGGACGGAGGTTTGGTTCCTTAAGCACTACGAGGTCTCCTACGGTGAGACCTTGCGCAGGGCGCCACCACTTGCTACGCTCCTGCAGGGTGTGTAGGTACTCTCGCTGCCATCGGTCCCAAAATTCACGCGTAGCCTTGTAGGCTAGATGCCACCGCGATTGTGGCGACGAATGGTGTTCGGTAGGCTCGTCTCCCGTGGGGCGCCCTGTTCACCAACATGTCAAACTGGTTTTTATGGTTCGGCATCTCCGACTACATCTATGAGCGTGCGAGGCACGGACCCCATATACGATTTTAGGGGTTTATGATGATTAGAGTCACAGACGGTGTAACCTTGAGATGAACATACTAGATAACAACGAAGTTCTTGTTGGCGATGCAAGATGCCTGGGAGAAGCGAAACTCCGACACGGCGCGTCCTCCAGGTTGCGGATAGAGGAACCCCCGACTGGTTGTTTTGGCCGCTGGCTCAAGCAACCGGCTGGGCAGCTACGAAATAAGCGGGGGGCCTGCCGACCGAAAGGCCGACGGTATCCCCTGACGAATAGTGGCCGCGGACAGACACTACGTGTGTGATGTTGGAACGAATGGGAAATGAACGACTGAGATGCGGCCGGCTCCCGGTGGATATTCCCCGCTGTTCGGGATTGGCGTCGGGTTGTGCGCCGCAGGGACAGGTTCTCTTAGCGACGTGACGACCCTGCCTGTTTCGATACAGGAGGCAGGCAGGGCTCTGTTTGCTCACCCGGGTCATGAGCAATACCTATGACCATTGATCACCTGATTCCCTGTGACGCACAGCCCACGTGCTTATTATGGGCGAATAAGCACTCATTAGACTAAGATCGCCCCCCCCCCCCCCTCCTTTGGGTCCTTAGCGCTGGCGGACCAAGCGAGCGGAGCCCGTGCCGCGACGGTACTCGCGGCGGCTCCAAGGCGCGATCCTCGACCGTGATCAAGCGCTCGCATCACGCGTACGCGTCTTTGGAGTCGCAGCATACCCAGATTCAGGACCGTGATAAAGCTCGCATCGCGCCCCCCTGAATCAGCTCGTTCAACGCAAACTCTCGCTCACGCGGTCAGGGTCCGTGACCCGTCAAACCACTCTGTTTCGCGTAATGATCGTTCGCTAGTCATACGCATCGGAGTAAAGCTTCTTTATACCTGCCTCAGTGCACCTATCCCGTTTACGTGGTCGTTGTTCGCGCCCGTAATGCTTATCGATATTTCTCTGCGTATTGTGTAATTCGTGTGTGATCTGTGTATCTGACGATAGTATTAAAGTGCTTGACTGTCTACTGACTCCTCCATCGCCACCCTGCTCACGCCAGTTATCCGCCCGCAACCTCTACATCCTTCACTTCCGCGCAGTTCCTATTCGGGAACGTCCCAGTACTGGTTTCGCGAGTCGCTCTCCTCGGTTCGCGAACACCCGCAGACTAGCCAAGGGGGGAGTAGTAGCCCCCCAACCGTGTGCTGAGGATATGTCTGTACCGGACCTCTGCATCTGTGGTAGCCTAGCGGTGCGGGGGGGAGGCATGTTAAAATTTGCGGAAACCGCTACCTCGGCATGTACGGAGCCAATGCGGGGGTTGAAGCCGGGCAGTCCGGGCGCATGTATGGGGGTTTATTGAGGCCGAATATTACCCCATATCCCTGCCCGTCGGGACAAGGACAGGCACCGTCTAGCCGGAGGCAAGTGCATCCCGCTCTCGGATTGGCGGGCTCTGCACTTGCGACAAGGGTGACGTTAAAACTTTAGCATAGGGCATATCTTGCTAACGCCGCAAGGATACTTTTTCGTAGAAGTACTAAAATTGGGCAGAATAGGGCAGGGCCACCCGATAAACCGCTTACGGCTTTCCTGTCCATGTAACTAGGGTCAAACTCTCGGCGGGGAAGATCTCTCACTGCGGTGAGAGTCCCATAATGGGCGAACCGTCGTAAGCTCATAAACAATGTAATCCATGGCTTCAAAAAATCTAAAAACTTCATCAATAGATATACAGCTTAATACGAACCCATCGGCGTCGGAGGATGAACAAGGGCGCGGGGTTTCCAGAAAACTTTTTCCGGAGGCCAGCAGCACTCCTGCACCGGCCATAACACAGGGTTTTTTCCCTCGCAGTGGCATCGTGCAGAGGAGGCCCCCCGGGTTCGGCAACGCCGAACACCACAAAATTCTCCACGCCACAATTATTGCCGACCGAGGTGAACTGCCAGTTCACCCAGGGGGAGGCGCCACAAAGCTTATTAGATTCCCCAACAGCGTCGGCGAAGCAGGAGGAGACTCTAGCCGACCTGAAAGGACTAAACAAGGAACTCGCTGAGCATATTCTCAAGGATGCGATCAACTTTGCAAAGCTTAAGACTATATTCGAAACAATGAACAGATGTGTTAAGGACGCTCCTAACACATATAGGCCACTAAAGGCGGCAGTAGCGCAGGTCTCCGTGCAATTTAACAAATTAGAAATTTCGCAGGGACTGAAAACGAAAAAAGTGAATGACATCATTCACGTAATCCAAAATTTCGTAGCTCCGAAGGTAGCAGTTCCTGCACAGAGGGAGGACAACGGAACTCAAACCACTCCCTCCTTACCGACGGATAGCCGCCCACTTGAACTTCCGGGCAGAAAGAGGAGGAAAAACCTCTCACTCGGAGACGCAGGAGAAGATGTGGGCACAAGAGCCCGCCCATCAGCATCACGCCCTGACAACCTACTGACTGACGAGGATTTCCCGGCCCTCTAGTCGTAAGAAAAGGAAAGAAGAAAAGGACAGGCGGAGGCCCTCCACCAACTGGCAATGGGGCATCCGAACCAGCACGAAAAAACGAGTAAAGAGGCAACAGAGCTGTGCGGCCGAGACCGGCAGCAATTATCATCAAGCTCAAGCAGGATGGCGCCGCCTACGCCAGCACTCTGGCTAAGCTGCAAAACAGCATAGATACGGCAGAGTTAGGCGCACCAATTAGCCAGGCGCGCACTACCAGAAGCGGGGAAATGATTCTGCAGTTTGGTGCCGACGCCAAAGCGGAAGGAGTCAACAAAGTACGGGAAGCGATCCAACAAATTATGGGCCAAGACACGCAGGTGGTGGGCCTATCGCAGAAAGCCCAAATCCAAATCTGGGGACTTGATGCGGTGGCCGACGAAGAGAAGATAATCACAGCCATCTCACAGGAAATCGGTAGGGAGGTGGCCCAGGTAAAAAAATTGACAAAGGTACTGTCAATTAGAACAACATTCGCAAATACACAGACGGCGCTGATCGACGTGCCAGTGAATGTGGCTAATGGACTGAATAAGAGGGGTACCATTCGTGTGGGCAGGTCTGTGTGCAGACTGCAGATCAGGCCGCGGGTCCCCAAATGTTTCAGATGCTTAGGAGTGGGCCATATGGCCACACAGTGCCGATCGAAGACCGACTGGTCGGGCTGCTGTAGGAGATGTACGGCAAAGGACCACAAGGCTGCGGAATGCAAAAACGTCCCGCACTGCCCACTGTGCGCCGAGGCAGACGTCAAACAAACCAAACACATTGCGGAGAACGCCCGATGCATTTTTTACCAAAGATATGTCGAATAAACGAACGGTAACTGATCTATTGTAAAATGGAAAATATTCTGCACGTCAATTTAAATAATTGTAGGGCAGCGCGGGACCTGCTGGCGCAGGCTGTCAGGGAACATAAAGTGTCCGTAGTGTTGATAAGTGAGCCATACCGCGTGCTCGACTCCTGGCTCGCGGATGTCTCGCGTCGCGCTGCAATATGGATCTGCGACAATAGCTTAACCAAAAAAGAGCCCAATACCGGGAACACAGGCTTCGTTAGCGTTATTATAAACGGAATCAGATTCTATAGCTGCTACGTCTCACCAAATTGCACAATAAATGAGTACGATTACCTGGACGCGTTAATATCCGACATTCGCCGAGAGACAGGGGACGTACTGGTGGGCGGCGACTTTAACGCAAGGAGCAGTTTGTGGGGAAGCAAAACTACGGACAGCAGGGGCCGATCTCTCGCTGACACGATGACGGGCTGCGGACTAGTCCCACTAAACTGCGGCGATAAACTCACCTTCCGAAGGCGAGGCACTGAGTCTATTATAGATATAACTTTCGCGAACCAAAGTCTAGCGAAAAGAATTAACCACTGGAAGGTCCTCGACGATTTTACAATGAGCGACCACCAGTACGTCCTTTGCCGTATCGGCGGTACGGATAAGAAAGTTATTCCCGCGCGCGGGGGCTGGGTAACAAGTACGCTAGACAAAATCATTCTTGAAAACAGATTCAGAGAAAACTGCGATCGCCTCCTAAACGCTATTATTATGAACAACACTAACGCGAGTGCATGCGCGGAAATACTTATTAACGTTATGACCATGGCCTGCGACGCGGCGATGAGACGCAAATCCAATAAGCCAGGGCCAGGTAGGCGAAACGTGTACTGGTGGAGCGATGACATTGCGGATAAAAGGAAAAAATGTCACAGCGCGAGGAGACTCGCACAAAGGGCCAAGAGAAAAAGTGGAGCGGACTGTCCGGAGGACGGCACTTACAGAGAGACCAGGCGAACCCTTAGAATCGCGATCGCTACGGCCAAAGAACAAGCGTGGGCCGAACTATGTAAGGAGGTGGAGGGTGACCCATGGGGAAGGCCCTACAAAGTAGTGATGAAAAAGCTGGCAAGTGGGGCCAACCCCATGGCAATCCTGACTCCCGAGGAAGTTAGGGCAGCGGTGGATTATCTCTTCCCGGCTGCTCTTCTAACCGCAGACAACCGTGAGCGTCCGACACCAAAGGGACAGACGCGGACAACAGACGAGGTGGGGAGAAGCCACTCCAAGGACACTTTTCAAATCGAAGATCTAACAACAGCAGTAAGAAGAATTAAAATGGGGAAAGCACCTGGACCGGACAATATTCCAGATTCGGCACTGAAGTGCCTGGTGAGTGCCTGCCCGCGAACTTTTCTACAAGTTTTCAATAAGTCTGCGAGGGAAGGATGTTTCCCAAAGTGTTGGAAAGCGCAAAGGCTTGTTTTAATTCCCAAGCCGAATAAACCACTAGGGCGCCCCACTTCCCTGAGACCACTCTGTTTGATTAATGGCATAGCCAAGTTATTTGAAAGGCTTGTCCAAAATAGGTTCGCCGCGGTACTGGAAGGCCCGGATGGCCTCCACCACCATCAATTCGGTTTCCGCCCGGCTAGATCCACGGTGGATGCCATCTGGCACCTACAAGGAGTCGTCGAAAGTTATTGGAATGCCACCTGCCGGGCAGTGAAATATGGCCTCTTTATCGCGATTGATATAAGAAATGCGTTCAACTCAGCATCGTGGTCAGTAATCTGTGAATGCATCGCCAAGTGCAACAACCTAGATCCGACCATAAAATCTTTAATTTATAGCTACCTTAGCGACAGAATAATAACATATGTGGACAGCGGTGGCGAGAGAATTCGCTCTATGACACGTGGAGTCTCGCAGAGATCGGTCCTTGGGCCATCCCTGTGGAATCTCGCTTACAATGATTTGCTAAAAATTAAACTACCGGAAGACGCGCACCGAATAGCATACGCCGACGACCTCGCCATCGCAGTTTTTGATAAAAGCCTGGACAAACTTAATCAAAAGGCGCGTGACATTCTCATTTTAATCGATGACTGGCTCCGGAAAAATTCCCTGGAGATGGCCCCGGAAAAAACGGAAAACATCCTTCTCAGCAAAAAGAAACAGATCCCTAACTTCAATATCGCGTTTAAGGGCAGAGAAATCCCGGTGAAAAGATGCACCAAATATCTCGGTGTCGTCTTAGGTAGCAGGCTTTCCTTTAGGAAACACATCTCGGCATCGGCAAGACGGGCCTGCCAATCTACGGCAGGTTTACTTCGACTTATGCCGAACATCGGCGGGGCATCGGGAAAAAAGCGAGAGCTCTACTTAAACGTATTGCTCTCGATGATCCTGTATGCCTCGCCGATCTAGGCTCATGCCCTGGATGTGAAATACCTAAAGAAAAGCCTAAGGGGTGCGCAGCGTCTTATGACACTCCGTATTATAAAAGCTTACAGAACCGTTTCCGATATAGCCACGTTCGCGATCTCCGGGCCATCCCTGCAGATATTATCGCCAAATATAGAAAACGGAAATTTCTCGATAATATACACGTAAAATACGGACCTCTTAGAAAACACGAGCCATTGATAAACTTTGTAAAGATGCACGGGAAAAATAAATTAGAATATACGGCCGATATGTGGAAGGAATGGCAGCAGGAGTGGGGGGTGAGTGAGAAAGCGTTGTGGACGCGTGCGCTCATCCCCGAGGTCAGGAAGTGGGGAGAACTCGTGGCCAGAGAACGGCGAAACATTTTGTACGAAGTCACTCAATGCTTGACGGGCAACGGATGCTTTCAAGCCTACTTGTTCAACATAGGGAAGTCCGGGACAGAGGAATGTATTTACTGCTTAAGCCAGTGCGATAATGTTGAACACACAGTGACTGAGTGCCCCGAGTGGAGCCTGGACCGAACACTCCTTGTGCGCGAGTGCGGATTAAGCAATAGATACAATAGTGAAAACTTTAGTGCGGAAGCCGTTAATGAAATAGTGCACGGGACAAGGGAGCAATGGTCCGCTTTCATGAGATTCGCTAAGGAGGTCATGTCAAGGAAGGCGGCCGACGAGCGCGAGCGCCAAAAGAATTACATCAACTCCTCCACTAGGCCAGCCTCGAACCAGTAACTGCAGTGCAACAGCAGGCGCAATCAAAGATCGTGGGAGTGCAAAAATCAGTGCCTAACCACTCGCATCGACCGCCGGGCGAGACAAACATATAACCGCCTACCGACCGTGCAAAACAAACACCCCAAAATACTGGGGGAGAGCGGTTCAAATTCATAACGTTTCTGTATAAGGGCACAGCGTTTCTCCCGGTATATGGCCGAGTTTCAACGCGTCAACACACTGAGAAAACCCTCAGGTTTATAATCCTAATAGAACTTAAATAGTATATTACTCATTTACGTATTTATTATCTGCTTAATATTATTTTAATTTAACGTAACTGTAGCTTAGTCTTTCCAATGTTTACACTTATCTCAACCTTTTATTCTTGTGACTCGGCCCTATACACCGTTAAACGCCCTAGTAGATTATTTCAGTTAAGACAGTTAGTAATCTGGTAGCTTTTGCTTCGTTTTAATCTTTTATGAACTTATCCCTTTGACTGCCTATTGGCTCTACAATTCTTTTATACCTCGACTAGACCTTTTACATCTTTAATCCTTTAACCCTTAGAGTGCCGAGTGGGGTCCTACAGGGACACCAGAAAGCATATTTCCTTAATAACTTTGTAAATAATTTTTTGTAATTTTTCATATTCGATGTACTTGCTCACTTTCATCGTCAAGTATTGTGGATGATATGTCTATTCTAAAAACATTACTGTTATTTTGTTTTTAACTCTGAACGTACTGGGGTCCCCAGGAGACCCCATAGCGCTATTAGTGTCCACCCATTTCTCGCGCAATAAATCGGCAGATAACGCCATACAAGTCGGATTCCTCGCATTTTTTCACGTTATAATGTCGAATGTTCATCTGCACTGATCATAGAAGAGAAGTAATAGAAAAAAATTGTATCGAATGTCTTGATGTATTAATTTTTTGTGAGAAGAATAAAATTTCATTTTATATTTTCATACCGTAAATATGTCAATAAATACATATATTAAACATCTCCATTTTTTGTTTTCAATTCTACAATTTTTTTAAGTGGGGTCCGTTGAGGACCCCACGTCGTTATTAGTGTTGCCAAAAAGTATACGGCACTCTAAGGGTTAATTCTCTTTGACCACTCTATTGAACATATGATTTTAACTGTTCTAACAGACCATAATTTGTCTAGGCCCTTTACACCGCCATACTTTTAACTGTTATTTATTCATTTATTTATTTATTTAATTATTTAATTATTCCTACTTGTATACATGCACTCACCCATGTGCCAAATTAAAATATATGTCAGCGCGCCTTTCTAGCATATACCCCTACGCGCGTAGATAGTATCTAATAATACCCACGAGAACGTCGGGGTGCAAAGGAGGCGAGACGTACAGCGGGTTAAATTCTCTGCAACAATTTAGATTTTTGACTATATTACGTAAGAACTCGTAAACAACAAATGCACTCGAGCAACTCGCGCACGTGCGGAGCACACTGACCGCCGGCGCTAGGCAGGCCTGTCTGCACATTATAATATACATTAAAGATTAACAATTAATCGAACGTGCAAATACTTTCTTACTACAAGACACTAATTATATAACTCGGGCTGTTACTGCGGCGTGATTGCTAGACGCAGCCTTTTCCGACAGCCGGCGGGAGCACCCGACAGCGGGAGTAGAAGTTGCCCAAAAAGACGCTACAGAGGCACAGCAAAGATATCATACCTGCTCATAAGAATTTTAAATCACCTAATACTTTATTCTATATAGTAACTATGCAAATTTGCAATACAATAGCTTACACTGGCAATCCATAATTATAATAAGGCATTAATTCCCGCTCAATTCAACGCCCCCGCTGGCTGTTACGAAAAATAGAAAAGAACAAACGCCGAATACTTAACATAAAACTATCAGATAGCAATCCTTAGAAACTAAACGGTGCGCGTACAAATGCGTGTGAAATTAGAGCTAACATTGCAGCACAGCCCGACCAGCGAAAGGTTGGTCCAAGGGCTCAGAAAACAAGAGAGGAAACCACATACGGGTAATATATATCTGGTAGGGAAATTACTCTTTTATAGAACCACCCTGGGCCACGAGGCGTGCACATTGGAAGAAGGGCAACAAGATAGGTCCCTACGGCGCTACGGAGAATACACTTCACATACGGTTATAACACCATAGCTAATCTAAATTTATTAATCCTCGTGGTAAAACCACGCTGCGTCGCGTGGTTATGTGTGAATGGCATGAATGTAAGCACGCTTGGTTAAATGTTCCGCAATTTCACATATTTTATTTACTGACAAGGAGGAGGACTGGCGGCGGCCCCGTGATACACTGCGAAGCGCCCACTTTATACACTAACTTATTTATTTAATTTATTAACTTATCTTATTACCCGTGTGACGGGACGACCCAGAATAAGTGATAAAACACGGACTCCGGGTTTATTCCGACACACGGGCCACATGCCTGAGCCCCGAAAAACAATTTGCAGGATAGTAAAAAATTAGTGCAAATACGATATACTAATTTGACAAGGACGTGGCTACAGCCAAACTGGGAAGATCGGGAACCTCTCCGAATTGCGGACGGAGGGACCCGATCATAATGCGGTACGCGGTAGTTGGCTTGCCCTCCGGTCGGACCTTCTGTCCGTCCGAAGCGGAATCGCGGAAGGCTGGCGGAAAGAACAGCCTCGTTGCCCGTAGCATACGTTGACAACGCTTGACGCTTTAAAAAAAAAAAAAAAGCTCGTCTCCGGGGAGGTTGAGCAAAGGTGCTCCGGTCAGAAAATGGCCAGGCGTGAGAGCGGCTGGTTCGTTTGGATCCGGCGACAGGGGGGAGAGGGGGCGCGAATTGAGGCAGGCCTCAATCCCGCAGAGCAAGGCGATCATCTCCTCAAAGGTGAGGGTAAGTTCGCCCACGACCCTGCGCAGGTGCTGCTTGACTGATTTTACCCCAGCCTCCCACAAGCCGCCGAAATGCGGGGCACTCGGCGGTGAAAATTGCCACTTTATTTCGCGGTCCCCCAGGTAGTTGACCACTTCCGGGGAGCTGACGGTCTGACGAGCCAGGGCGTACAGTTCCCGAGCAGCTCCGCGGAAGTTGGCCCCGTTGTCCGAGTGGACGACGGGACGTCCTCTACGCGCGATAAACCTGCGCAGGGCCGCGAGGAATGCAGATGTTGTGCATTCGCTGACCAGCTCCAAGTGCACGGCCTTGCTGATGAAGCAAACGAAAATAGCTATATATGATTTTGTAGCCTGCCGGCCACGTCCCTTACCGGCCCTTGTTCGGATCGGACCCGCGTAATCCACTCCCACGATAGAAAAGGGCCTCGCCGGCCTCACCCGCTCCTCGGGGAGTGGGGCCATCGGCGGTTGAGCAGACGCTCCGCGGTGGCGAGCACACGTGACACACCGCCATACCACCGAACGCCCAATCCCCCGCGCCCCTACCAGCCAGTAGGCGCGCCTCAAGACACTCAAGGTGAGCTGGGGCCCATCGTGAAGCGTGAGGTGGTGTACGCCCCTGACAAGCAGGTCCACGAGGGGGTGCTTCGGCAGCAGGACGGGGTGACGCTCGTTGTAGGGCACGCTCGCCTTATTCAATCTTCTCCCGACGCGCAACAAGCCTGGGTGTTCCACGAACGGAGAGAGCCGTCGCAAGGACGACTTCTCTCCCACAAAACCCGTTCGCGTGATCGCGTCTATGTCGCGTTTGTAGGCCGACACTTTGAGCCAGCGCAGCCAGAGGACACGGGCCCTTGATATCGCGGTTGCCGTGTCCTAGTACCTGGACCGTGGGATGGTGCTTGCGGCGCACAGACGGAGATAATCATATGCGCTTCCAGGACTGGCAATCGACATCCGGGCCCTAGTCGGAACCGATAAGCTCAGACACTCGTCACCTCTTTTTCTTCCGAGAAGAAGCGGCCGTTGGCTCAGCAAAAAGCTTTAAGACAATGGTGCGAACTGCGTTGCGATCTCTCATTGGTCCATCATGGAAGAAAAGCGTTTCTCCATGGTCCGTGGTACCGACTCAAAAACAGCACACCCGATGCGCCGTGGGACTTCATTGTCATCGTCACTTTTACTTTTAACTAATTTCATTTGTCACTACGTTGCGTCTTCCAGTATACTGTATCATCATATATAATAAACTTTAATTTTTTATTTTGTGTCGTTATTGGGAACCGCGCATCGCGATATCACCCGCTTGCACGACAGCCGTGTCCAAACCATCCCGGTCGCCGGACCTTACGCGTCGAAGCTTGCTGATAAACCGAAGGACTATCGCGGTAACGCGGAGCAGTTTTCTCCAGGAGGACGCGCCCTCAGGAAGAGGTTCCAAAGGGCTCGCGGTCGTCTGCACGTTCCTGACGGCGCTGTGTACGCGAAGTTCTAACTCGGCGCTATCATCAGGGGCAGCTCTCACGGCCGGCCAAGCCGTCCTAGGTCCTGAGAGCCACACGGGCCCCCTCCACCATAGGTTGAAGTCGATCAGCTCGTTTTCCGCGGACTTTACATGCCGCCATGGTACACCGGGGATGTATTCGTGTATCGTCGCGACGCGGTTGGGAACGTAAACCTTCCAGGTGGAAGGTACCCGTGCCAGCCAACTCAGGACCACGGTGGAATCTGTCCACGCGAATATTTCTGTTTCTGCCAGCTGCATGGCAGCGGCAACGCGCTACAGAAGTGAGGCCAGAAGGGCCGCTGCGCAAAGCTCTAGTCGCGGAATGGTAACGGTCCTGACCGGAGCCACCTTTGTCTTCGAGGCCACAAGTGTAATACGCGGTTCGACGCGCGCGCTGTTTCGGTCACGAGCCACAAAGTACACTACGGCCCCGTACGCCCGGGAGGAGGCGTCGGCGAACCCGTCGAGCTCGTAGCGGAGACTCTGCTCAGAGCGAACTACCCCGAACCATCGCGGGATGGTCGCTTGGGATAGCCGACTCAGGCTCCCGCTGAAGGCGTCCCAACGTTGTATAATTGACGGTGGTGGAACAGAGTCCCAGTCACAACCCCCTAGCCATAAATCCTGCAGCAGAATCTTCGCCACGATCACCACGGGTGCCGCCCAACCCAGGGAGTCATAGAGTCGCGCGACCGTGGATAGGATTGTTCGCTTTGTGACAAGCGATGCTGGGTCTGGTACCACGGCGAATCGGAAGGCGTCGGGCCCTGATTGCCAACCCAACCCCAGCACTGGATGGCTGGATGGTGACTCCTGGGTGAGGTCGACCGAAGTCGCCGCGTCTCCCTGAGGGGAGAGTACCTGGCGACAGCTCGCAGCCCACTTACCGAGCGAGAATCCCCCTGCCTGCAAGAGCTTAGCCAAAGCGACGCGTCGCGAAACGGCCTCCTCCATACTGTCACCACCGAAAAGGACGTCGTCCACGTAAAAATTCTCTCTAAGAATGGACGCGGCGTCAGGGTACGCCGCGCCCTCGTCCTTCGCGAGTTGTAATAGCACCCGCTGCGCCAGGAAGGGGGCGCAGTTCATTCCGTAGGTGACAGTGCGGAGGCTAAAGCCGGTCGGGTCAGCGCCAGTCCTGCGGCGCCATACAATGCACTGAAGATCGGCGTCGTCGGGGTGTAGGCGGATTTGCCGAAACATCTTCTCGATGTCGGCCGTCACTCCGATGCGCATCGTGCGCCATCGGAGTACTATATCAAAAATATCCCGTTGGAGCTTGGGCCCCGGGAGGAGATGGTCGTTGAGCGAGCCCGAGCTGGAGTCCTTGCTTGTGGCATTAAAGACAACCCGCAGTTTTAAGGTACTATCCGCCTTGCGCTTTACGACGGGATGGTGTGGGAGGACCGCGAGGCGCGGCAGAGGGTCGCTCCCCAAGGGGGGGACATCTCGGTCATGTGGCCGAGGGCCTTGTTTGCGCTCCCTGTCGCCGAACGCGAGAGAATCCGCGACCTCGCCGAAGCCAGCCGAAGTCGACATTCTGGTGTCTTCGGCCAAAGTTCAAAAATCTGAGCCGTCTGTAATTGCGACCCCGGGGACAGGGGTCAGTTAGAGCAAAGAGACGAACAAGAGTGTAGCGAACGTTAATGACAGTGAACAGAGTGTGAACTGATCGGGTGACCTGAGTGTAGACTGTGAGAGTGTGAACTGTGTGAACTGAGTGAAAACTGTATGATCAGAGTGTGAACTGTATGCCTAGAGTGTGAACTGTATGAACGGAGTGTGATCGAGTGTGCAGTGTGTTGTATGACCTGACTGTTTGAAAGAATATATATTTCTTAAAGAACTGCGTAGTGTACAGACATTCGCTACCCCGCTTCTGCTCCGCACCAAAGTCAGGGCAGATAAAATTCTGAGTTCCGCCGACCGCATTTTCGCGCAACACGGTTGCATCCGCACCTCATCCCCGCACGGCGTGAACAGCCTCGTATTCCTCCATGCAAGCGCGGTAAGCGACCTCCAGCTCGGGATTGCGCGCGAGACGCCTCTCCACGCTCCATAGGGCCGACAAGGCGCGGTTCAGCGACAGGCCGACATCGAGGGGATGTTCCAGTTTCAGGGGAAGTCGGACGACATACCGTCCGTCTCCCTGCCGCGCCACGGTGCGCGCAAAATGGTCCTCGCACCACTGGTCGTCTGGGCTGTACAGAGTACAAGGAGTCGGCTCCTCGACCCAGAATTGCCGCAGCTGTTGTTGCAAGCCATCTATTATCGTGCTAAGCGCCGTCACGGCCGGACCCGAGCCACCCTGGGCCTCAGCCGAGCTCGGCCCAGATATGACCCAACCGAACACAGTTTGTTGGGCGGTGGGGGAACCAAGGGGTCCCCTCTTTACACCATTTCGCAAAAAGTGGCCGTAAAAATCGGCCCCAATAATAATCTCGACAGGGCTAGAGCAGCTCGGATCCGGATCCGCGAGGCGTAGCCCCCGTAAATGATTATATTGATTCGGATTGATAGCACGCTTGGGCGTGTAGGACGTCAGGCGCTGCAGTATTAGGGCCGGAACTAACGCCCGCTCCGAATCCCGCGCTCCCCATCGAACCGTCACCAGCGTGAGCCCCCGTACCGTATCTACTGGGGTGTCGTCGGGCCCCAGGACAGTAATAGCAATAGCCACCCGCGCGAGGCCCAGTGTCTGCACGAGCGATTCAGACAAGAACGTGGCCTGCGAGCCCTGGTCTAATAACGCGCGGACCGGTAAGTTCCACCCACGGGCCTCGACTCCGACCATTGCCGTGGCCAACAATACCGTCCGATCGGGGCTTTTCCAACGCGCGATGCAATCGCGCACTACGGATGTGAGGACCCGCACCTTGTCCGCAACGGGTATCGGTGAGTCGATGACTCGAGTCTCGGCCCCTGCGCGGTCACCGGTTGACTCGCTTTCGGCGTACAGCAGTGAGTGATGTGCGCGATTGCACTTGCTGCAGCGGGACTCGGATTTACAGCTGTTCGCGTTATGACCCGGTCTTAAACAGTTATAGCAGTAACCATTGCTCATTACCGTTTCAAGTCGACGAAACGGAGACAGCGCCCTAAATTTGTCGCACCGGAATAGGGGGTGCTTGTCGCCGCACAGCGCGCAATTGTTGGGCGACGCCGCCGTGGAGAGGTGGATACGCACGGAGCGTGGTGGGGGTTCCCGCGTCTCGCTGGCCCGAACCGGGGGCTCGGGAGCTCGCGACGTTGCTTGCGCTATGGCTGTCAGCGACTGAATGCGCGCGTTCAGAAACTTCGATAATTCCGCGTAAGTGGGGGGTCGGTGCGCGCACCTTGCGAGTGCTCCCACTCCTCACGCGTCCAGCGATCCAACTTCTCCACACTGACGTATATTAAGAGGTCGTCCCAGTGGTGCGTAGAGCACCTCCAATTTTCTAGTTGTATGAGGGACTCATTTGTCGTGTCCCGTAAGTAAACGAGTTCCGCGGCCCCGGCGGTATGAAGGGACGGGATTGTCATAAACTCGTGCACGAGGGTGCGGATGATGACGCGCTTATTTTCATTTCGCTCTCGGAGCAGTTCCCACGCGGACTTGAAATTCGCGGAGGTGTTGCTTAGACGCCCCACAACAGATTTAGCCGGCCCCTCTAGAGCTCCCTTTAAATAATGAAGTCTCTGGACATCGTCCAGAGACGTGTCCCTTATTACTAGTGCCTCAAAGTTATCGGCAAAACTCGGCCAATCAGTAACGGTACCGCCAAATTTGGGGATCGGGATCGACTCGAGGCGGCTCGGCGCCGCGCGCCTTTCGCTATCGCGGTTACCCCCCTCCCCTTCGTCTTGCTTCACGGAGAAGCTCGCGAGCAAATTCCCTAAAAAGTCGCTTGCCTCATCGAAGATCTCCTCCGCCTTGTCGAAAATGTCGTCTGCGAAGTAGGCGCCCTTCCGGTCCTCAGGGGAGGCCTTAAGCTCCAACTGCACATCGAGCCGGGAGCAGGTGTCCCAGGCGTCCCGCAGGCGTTGCAAACGATCCTCCGCCGTGGCCCGGGTGAAGTTGGCCTTGCCACTCTTCTTGTAATTCGTCACGATGCGCCTCATTCGGTGGATCGCGAGCTCCTGTTCCTTTAGGAGAGTGTCCATGGTGGAGGTGAAGCGAGCATGGCGAGCGGAAATCTCCTCTGTTCTCAGTGTGGATCTCCAATGGTCGGGAGATCCGGCTCGAAGGACCAAAATGTAACGTCTCGAGATTTGAGGAGAAAGGTTGCGGGTGGTTATTTCCAAGGGGGAATGAAAGGCTTGGTTGTACGTCAAGTGACGCAGTCAATAGCTGGTTTTATTGGCACCAATGTGCACTCCAACTCCGTACAATGTTCCAAAGGCGCAAGGCTCGCCGTGGGGCTCCGGGGTGCGCTGGGGAGCGAGAGGAGCGCGACCTCGGGGGCAATGGCCAGCGGCCGTTTGAACCGTGTTTGGCCCCGTCCGGCAACGGCCGCGCTCCTCCGAAATAAGCGCACAGTTGCGAAAACACCAGGGTGACCTCCCCACGGCCAAGCGGCCGGAACAAGCAGTACGTTTACACTGTACAGCCCCAGTGGTGTACTGATAGTCAGCAACTTTGCAGTATCCTCATTTACACATAGCTGCTTGTACGCATTTTTTAAATCTATTTGCGAGAATATCGTCCCTCCGTTCAACGAGGTCAACGCCTCAGCGACAATTGGTAGGAGGTACTCAGAGTCTCGGATGAAGGGATTTATTGTTACCTTATAGTCTCCAACGACTCGTATTTCGCCATTTGATTTCCTCACGAATAAGGCCCGAGTCGTCCAATTTGACTGGTCGGTAGGAGTTAACATCTTGTGCGTAATCATCTCGTTCAATGCTTCGTTGACGGAATTTACGAGTGCATACGGGACGCGACGTGACTTGAAGAATTTCGGGTTCGATCCCGGCTCCAATTCAATGTTTATGGGCGTTCCCGAATGCCCCGATAGGTCTTGACGCAGAATCCCTGGGTAATCTTCCAATAATCGCTGATCGTCAAATATTTTTTGAATATCGGTGACGTTTATGCCAAAATCATCAAATCAATTGACTCTCCAATAAATTTGGGCCCCGATCTTCCGCCGTGACGATGATCGGCAGCTTCCCCCGGATTCCTTTATATTCGACGTCGACCATCGTAATACCCTTGGTCGCTATTGGCTGTTTTCCCCACGCTTTAAGATTCCGCGTTCGTGAGCTCCAAACCGGACTTGAATTCGTCCAAATTCTCTGAAAAGTCGATAGATTAATGAGAGAATCATCGGCGCCGTTGTCAACTTCCCTGATTATGTTCACGTCATTTAACACGTTCCGTGCCGCGTGGCGCGTATGCGGCCCACGCTAAACTTGCCGCTCACGCCGCTTGGAATTCTCATTGATAAAAAACGAATTCTTTAAAAATTTTTTGTAGAGTTGATTATTGGCATCCTAATATCATGTATACCACATGTATCATAGTGTGGGGCGTATGTGACCCACGCGGCGTGGCGATCATTTTTTCAAACAGCAGAGCCGTATGGACCGCGGCGAGCGGATCACGCGCTATCTTTTGCCCACACCGGTCATACGCAATCAGAAGTATACCGGACCGCGGACAATATGTAATACCCGTCCTTTCCTAAACCCTATCTTCCGATAGCGCAATCCTTCTACAATAGCTGATCCTTACAGTAATAATCGTCCTAATCCTCGTCCTTTATATTACCAGCGCAGCAATAAGCATTGGGTCCTTTCTTAGCAAACAATCGGAAATTTTGCATCTCCCACTCCTCGTTCCTTTCCGACCCGAGACCTCTGCCATCCGAACACGAGCGTTGGTAGTTAGTTAGTTGCTCAGAGGATTTGAAACGAGACGAAATTGTCACATAGCGAATGCATGTCAGTCATCTTCAGTCGTTCAGTCGGGCGTCGTGAAAGAAACAATTTCTGTTTTATTTAAAACTGGTGTTTATTTAGTTCAGTGTGTTTTTAAAGTAACATCAAACGGACGATACATAGCCTAGAGTAAGTATATCCTTATTTGTGTGCTACAGACAAAAAATTATATAATTTTTATTCGTAATGATTAGAGATGGCACTTCACAATGAACAATTTTCAAGCGAGGACTCTGATATGCCGCTGTCAGAAGTTATAGCAAAACGCCGTCGGACCACGCGCAGAAGTTGTGAAGATTTTTCAACAGACAGCTCATCCGAGATAATACGTTTTCATCCACTTTCTGCGCGTCGAAATAAAATTTCATCCAGCAGTGAGCACGAAGAAGTTGAATCGAATATCATAACTAATCATACTAATGCTTCTTCCATGGACTGGTTTGATCCCATTGGAAACCAACCGCAACTTACGCCTTTCGTAGGTAAACGTGGTGTTAAAATCTTTAACCGAAGTTATGGAAAAGTAGAAGACATTTATTCTTTACTACTGGATGATAAAATTCTTGAAATTATAGTTCAAGAAACTAATCGATATGCAGAACAGGTATTGTTTGAAAATACGTCGTCGCGGTTAGGCGAATGGAAGCCGACAAATAAAAATGAAATAAAACGACTTTTTGGACTCATCATGTGGATGGGTTTAGTAAAACTTCCCGAAATTCATCAATATTGGTCAAAAGATCCTGCTTATGCACAAAGTATTCCTTCTTTGGTGCTATCAAGGAATCGTTTTGAGCTTTTGTTGCGGATGTTGCATTTCTGTGATAACGAAAATGCAAATCAGAACGACCGCTTATATAAAATTAGAGTGATAAGTGACATGCTAAATGAAAATTTTCAAAAGTGCTATAATCCAGGCGAAATTGTTTGCGTGGATGAATCTTTGATTCCTTTTCGAGGTCGCATCATCTTCAAGCAGTACATAAAGCAAAAACGACATAGATACGGTATAAAAATATTTAAATTATGTTCGGCACCGGGATACACAGTCGGTTTTCAAATTTATTGCGGGAAAAAATCAGACGCGGAGAAAACGACGCCTACAAATGTAGTTTTAGAATTATGTAAAAATATATTTGGTAAGGGCCACACTCTGTGTACCGATAATTGGTACACAAGTATCGATTTGGCTAGGCAACTAATTGCAAGAGACACTCATTTAATTGGAACAATGCGATCGAATCGCCGCGGAATTCCAAAAGATTTGGTCTCAAAAAAATTAAAGCGCGACGAATTTATTGCAAAAGAAAGTTCGGAAGGATTTACGATATTAAAATGGAAAGATAAGCGTGACGTCCTTTTATTATCAACAAAGCACTCTGACGAAACTGTCGTTTTACGGAAAAAAGGATATGATTGCGTAAAACCGAAAATTGTTGTAGATTATAACGAAGGAAAATTTTATGTAGATGTTTCTGATCAAATGTCGTCGTACTGTAATCCTTTACGTAAATCAGTCAAATGGTACAAAAAAATTGTATTTGAACTTTGTTTGAATACAGCTGTCGTAAATGCGTGGATAATACATAATAGTCTCATAAAAAACAAAATATCAAGCGTAGAATTTAGAAAAGAATTGGCTATGCAGTTGATGGCCCACAAAGATAATAATACTTTGCCCAAAGTACCAAGAAGAGTTCGGCATGAACTTAAAGAAAAGGAGGGCAAATTCAATTTAGTGAGAAGACGGTGCAAAATATGTTACCAAAATAATGTAAAAAAGTTTGGCTCAAAATCGGCAAGAAATTGTACGCGAAGAGTTGTAACATTTTGTGATGATTGTCCAGATGAGCCCTATTTATGTTTGCCATGTTTCAACAAAGTGCACCGCAATATGTCTTTATAATTGTAAGCAAATTTGTAAACAATAATATTTAACTTTTTTGAAATAAAACACTTTATTTTTTATGCGTTTAGACTTTATTTAAATGGTTTTGTAAGAGCTTGCAACTCGTCCTGTAGAGTAAACGTTCGCCCATGAATTTGTTATATTAATTCCATAAAAATTAAATTTTTTAGTTTGTTGTCTAATGCATATTAAAATTTAAACCCCTTTCTTGCTAATTATGGCTTTGTATTATGGAAAAATTGTAAGGCGTTCGTCAAAAATGAGTTTATTTAATTGTAAAAGTGTGGGCCGTATACGCCCCACGCGGCCTGAACGGAAAGTCTTCAAAAATCGCTCCGGCACGGAACGTGTTAACGTTACTCGTGTACTATATCGGACCTTCCAATTTTTTTCCAATTCTTGCCTCACCGAGTATACAAATCCGATTTCAGAGTCTGAATCCGAGCTCAACGCATGACCCTAGCATTTTTTGATCTGCTCGGTTTTTTTTCCTCCTTCTGCCAAACTACTTTCTTTTTTGTTATGCAAGCTTGCTCGATATGTTCTGCTTTATTGCAGAAGTTGCAAGTCGCCTTCTTAAAATAGCACTGGTCCGGCCTATGATTTGATTTGTTGCATCGAAAACATGGTTTGCCCTCCTGCCGTTGGTGGTCTTTCGATTTCTTTTGTCTCAGCCATTTTCTCGAATCCATTTTCTTTACTGACTGCTTGTCATTTTTTAACTGCCTCTGCAATCGTTCTGTGCTTTCTATGGAGCTGCCAATTTCGAGCGCCTTCTCCAATGACAGACCGATTTTATTTGTCTCCGACACCACCTCCTCGTGGCGACGGCAAAGATAGCGTTGGACTTCACCGTCGAATAGGCCAGCTACGAATCTATCTCTTAGCATTACGTTCAACGGCATCGAATCCTTGGCCCCGCCGAACTTGATTTGTGTTAAAGAAGGAAAGTGAGCCAGATTCAGGATACAGAGTATGGTGACAGCTGTGGGTGAATGAGTGTACACAATTAAAAAATAAATACGTTTATTGATCAGAGCATGAATAAATAAATAATTTGTATAATAAATAGATCAGGAGTGTGTGACTGAACAAGTCTTTAATGTTTTGATCATGTATTGATCATTGATCTGTGGCAAAATAAATAATTTGCGTCACACACTTTCTTTTTGATCATTGCGAGCAGCAAAATTTGTCTCAAATTTACCGTGCCGAAGTTGTTGTTAGCACGTGGCCGTTGCCAGTCGGTGTGAGAGACGGGCGTAAATCGTTTTCCTTCCTTCTGGCTTTGCTCTGATCTGTTCTGAGCTTGTTCTGATTTTCTCAAGGATCTGCGCTGAATTTATTTTGATATGCTCGTTGTCTGATCTAATCTTTGTTCACAAACTTTGTCCACAAGTCACTTGAACGTTCAACGTGATTCGGGTACTCGGAACAATAATGGTTGACTTCCTTTTCCCGCTTTCTTCTTGCGAGAAGAAGGAAGTGGCGTGAGCACGTGATCATATATCGATCAATGATTTGTCACCGCTTTTGGACACGCAAGAGTCGTGTCCACCTCTGATTGGCGCGTGACCAACAATAGACAGCCTGCGCGCTCTTGATCGATAATCGCAAGCCGCTCGTGCGTGATCATTTGCACGATCCGCCCTTAAAGAGCTGCAGGTGATGCTGCCGCCCGCCATGAGCAGTCTGAATTTTGAACAGTTTGGTATCTAACACTATTGTTTTGTGGAAATTGAAAGTGTGTTCATTTTGTATACCGTGTTCGACAAGTGCTGTGTGGTGTTGTGTGGCAAGTTGTGATCTTTTATGTTCCGCAATTATGTTTTTGAACTGTATTTTGGTTTGACCTATATAAACGTTATTGCAGTTGTTACATGGAATAGAATATATGTGCGAATGTGTGAGGTGTACGAATGCGAGAGAAAACGAAAGACGGTTGAACAAATGACGAGCGCGATGCGGCGAGCGAGAAGGGACAAGCATAGGCGCGAATGAAAGGTACGACAGTCTGAGAGCGAGCGTGAACTTGTAAAGAGCGAATGTATTTTGAATATATCTTATTTTTGCCTATTAATTTTGAGTATATTCCATTATTATACCATCTTGATAAAACGGAATCCTACATATATTACGTTCGATTTTTCTGTTATATCAATTTTATCTTTCGATGATCCAGTGAACCTTTGAATGTTGTTTTTGTTGTTGAAATAAATCTTTACATTTAAGTCTTTTAATATTTTCAAATTATATTCAGAATATATAATGAATATATAATATATGAGGCATTCCATGCCAAATCGGACACTTTCGGACCTCACCTCCTTCGATTTTTTTTTTAATTTTTTATGTTTTTAAGACTGATGAAATACGCGTTCATGAATTTTTCAGATTTTTTTGACCATCCGTTTCGAAAATATGAATTTTCTTAAAATTTGGGCTCATTTTTTTCAAATGCTCATAACTTTGCGAAAAATGGATCAATTTGATCGTTCTTTTTTTCAAAATTTGTATTTTTGAATGCTCTTTCAAGAAAAAAATATAATTTTTTTCGACATAATTTTTTTCATTGTTTAATTTTTATTTCAAGCACAAAATATTTTCTATCTCGAAACACGTCCCCTTCGATTTTTTTGAAAAAATTCTCAAATAAACTTTGATGCATGTAAGAACTATAAAAAAATTTCCATCGTGAGGAAACTCCTCGTTCTATTTTTTTTTCTTTATACTTTAAGACTTTGCCCACGATCGAACAATTTTTAAAAGTTCTTATTTCCATCCAAGCTTCTTTGAGAATTTTTTCAAAAAAATTGATCGGGGCGTGTTTTGCGATAAAAAATATTTTGTGCTTTAATTTAAAAATAAACAATAAAAAAAGTTTTTTTGGTTAAAATAATATTTTTTTCTTGAAAGATTATTCAAAAACACAAATTTTGAAAAAAAGAACGATCCAATTGGTGCATTTTTAACAAAGTTATGATCAGCTGAAAAAAAAGAGTCCAAATTTTTTGAAAATTCAAATATCCAAAACGGACCGTCAAAAAAACCTGAAAAAATTCATGAACGTGTTTTTGATCAAACTTAAAAACATATAAAATTTAAAAAAAAATCGGAGGGGGTGAGGTCCAAAAGTGTCCGATTTGGCATGGAATGCCTCATATATTTAACTATTATAAAAAAAATAACACTTTTCAAGTTATGGTTTTTTAATTAAGATCTCAGACTGTTAAGAAGGAGGATAAATGTTGAGGAGAATTGGAGACTGTAGAGGTTGCCAGGTTCGATCCTTTCACAATAAAGTATTTCCTTTAATAAAGAACTATATTCAATATTAAGTAACAATATTGTAGGAAAGAGTTTAGGAATGATAGGGATGTAGAAGAGCGGAGAAAGGTACTGTAGAAGGTGTGCAAACAGAGGATTTGAGAACTAACGAGACAGGTGATGGTTTGCAGCGCGCTAGGACTTGAAAAAAAATCAGGGATATAATTAGGAGAGATTGCAGTGCGGGACGGATTAGGATAGGATAAGTTGTGTGCACGGAAAAGAACAGACACAAAAGGTTTGCAGATACGGTTTTGGGTAAAAAATGGCGGTTGGGTTGCGTATTAATGGGTGGATTAGCGGAGGGATTTATAGTTATCGCTGGGCGGATGATTAAATAATGCATATTTATAAATATACTTTATTATAAACTACACATATAAATAAAACAACACTATAACTTACACAACAGTTAAATTGACAAATTTCATTGACAGAATGATGGTAATGAAATAAGAATAAATAATAATAAACGTACTTGTTCGGGATAAATCGCGATAGTTTCCGACGCTCGCTGGGCATGGTTCCTCGCTCGTCTACCGACCCCGAGCTCCCCACCTTCTAATTAGGCGCTGGGTGGGGGCAAAACGAGGTGACGAGCGAGGTAATTATACAGCGAGCGGTCAGTGTGTATTCCAATACAAATCCAAAGAGTTCCAAAACAGTTCCGAAAAGTGTTGAGAGTATAGCAGTGTTAAAGAGAGAGATAGCGAATCGAGCAAGTCACAGTTTCCGTTAGAAGAGAGGCGAGCTCTATCCAGTTTCCAAATTCCAATTACAGATTCCATCTCCCGCTCCCTTCTTACAACCGCCAGTTCCCGCTCCTTCGCAATATCTCCTCAATACCACCCCCCTTTTCCGACGCCACGTACAGTAAAACCCATACCCCAGTTTTTCATTCCATTTATGTGGGATGTATGAATTAACCGTGTGTAAGTGATTATGAAAATGTGAATGTGTGTGTGAGTGGCGCAGCGAAATGGTAAGACGAAGGCGATGCGTCGCAATAAACATTAATGACGCATCAGAAAAGGGCCTTGAGGTGAAATTGGGTGGTCAAGGGAGGTATCCCGACGGACAGGGAGAAATCGCGTAAACAGCGTCAAACAGAAGAGTCACGAGGAGAAATGCAGAGCGAGTCGCGAGACGCAGAGTGTTACAGCGTTGCGTAGAGTGTGCGAGCAGAGAGTCGAGAGTGCGTAGTGAAAGAGCGTTAGAAAGAGAGAGATAGCGAGAGAGATAGCGAGAGATAGAGAGACAGAGCGACAGAGAGACAGAGAGACAGAGAGACAGAGAGACAGAGAGACAGAGAGACAGAGAGACAGAGAGACAGAGAGACAGAGAGACAGAGAGACAGAGAGACAGAGAGACAGAGAGACGAGAGACAGAGCGACACAGAGACAGAGAGACAGAGAGACAGAGAGACAGAGAGACAGAGAGACAGAGAGATAGAGAGATAGAGAGACAGAGCGGCAGAGAGACAGAGAGACAGAGATACAGAGATAGCGACAGAGACAGAGAGATAGAGAGACAGAGATACAGAGATAGCGACAGAGGCAGAGAGATAGAGATGCAGAGATAGCGATAGAGACAGAGAAAGCGAGAGAGACAGAGTGACAGAGATACAGAGAGACAGAGAGACAGAGACACAGAGATACAGAGATACAGAGACAGCGACAGAGACAGAGAAAGTGAGAGAAAGGGAAAGAGTTTAATCGAGAAAATAGCCCATATAGTTGTAAGGAAAGTATTCTTGACCGCACTGAACATGGCGCGGGATCGGATCGGTAAGACGGAGAGCTCCTGGAAGAGGGCAGCGCAGAGCGAAATACGTGAGAGAAGACACAAGTCGATCCAGAGTAAAAGTGTAGATAAACTAAGTGAATAATAACATCGAATGTTGTTTCTTTGTTATTACAGGTGGGGTTTGTGATTAGAATATGTACGCGACTAAAGAAACGCACATAAATTATAAATCTAATGTTGCCGGTTGGGTGCGCGAAGAAAGAGTCCGTTTTATGTTTAAACACTTTATTAAACAGCACGCAAATAATAGTATTTAACAATGCCGATAGATCAAACCAGGTGTTGTGTAGGACTTATGCCGTTATACTAATTTGAATCATAAGCCGCTTCGCCCCGGCGCGTGTCGGAGAGACGAGCGGCGGACGGGAAGGGGCATTGCTCTAATTGATCAACAATGCCACCGAATTTTTGCCCCGCAACACGGGTAACGACCGTGCGGTAACTCTGCGCGACGCACAGTGGGGTATTTGCTCCGAATAGGCGGACAAAAATATTTTTTTTGCTTTTATTGCATTTAATCGATGTAGTTGGTCACATTATGAGGTTATAAGTATATCATAGAAATTTTATGAAAAAAAAACATTTTTTCATGTAAATTATCAAAAAAAATCGTCGTTTTTACACCTTTTTCACTATTTATTTGCACCTGTATAGCTTGGTATGTGTTATTTGAAAGATAAAATTGTGTTAAAGTTTGATCGATTAGTATATAAGTATCATTTATTAGGAAAACATTATTTATTAAGATAAAGTATGCTTGAGACACTCGCTCGATATAGTAAGGACTGTATGGCTTGTCTCGAAAGGTTACTTTATTAAATTGTCTACACACTGTTGTTACAAATAATATTGATATACACGATAGTGGTAGGGTAGGGTGGCATAGGTACACTTTAGGTATGCACACGTGCATACCAGTAGGTTAGAGATGGAAGAGTTCTGGGATGTCTTTATTGTGTCTTGTAGTGACCGACGGGTATTGGAAAGGTCAGGAGAGGGCTGTTTTATTAGGAATTTTAACCTATTCGCCATACGCGCGGTTAACAATAGCCCCAATAATAAATAACGGGTTTGGACAGCAAGAGTACCGAACAAAGTACATATTTAATCGGTAAAATAGTCTTGATTATTGAGTGGCAGTTCTTCGTAATCTTCAACTTCGTCATCTTCGTCATCGTTGCTTTCGACTGAAAACGTTGTTGATGCTGCATACTGTAATAAGTGCTCAGCTTCAGCTGAAAGACTTGCGGCCGCCCGAGACGGTTTGTCACTACGGGTAGCTCAACGCTTTCTTGGAGCCATTATTTATTTTGTTTAATAAAATCTTCATGTTTTCTATGCGCTACTGTCTATTTTTCTTTTAGACACTTCTTAAAACCTTTAATCATGTCGATTATTGCGATCCTCTGTTCGTCTGAGTAATTTTCACGTTTAAGTAAGATATTTTTTATATGTTCTAATTTTTCATCAAAATTGCACTCTTTTTTTTGCTGTATAATGCTACGTAACTCATTACGAGTAATTAACTTGACTCCTGATGACCCTAGTATCAAACGTTACAAGTTTCTTTGAGAAAGAGAAAAAACATGAAAATGACCGTTTGTTAGTAAAGTGCTTGTAAAAGCAGTCGCAGACGCAGCTAGACGCAGCTGATTCTTTTTGCACTCGAAAGTAGAGGCTTTACTCTAACAGAGGACACCAAAATCATTTCCGGCCCAGCCCGGCCACTATAACAAAATCACTTTTGAAAATTAACATTTGTGCGAAAACTTCTTTCTTTACGTGCAACTTTTCCAAGCCCTCTAACTCTTTCAATTTTGAGGATATTTCAAAATTTCTTTCACGACAGTAAAGTACATACCTTGCTGAGAAGATTCCATCTTTCGCACAATAAAAACATGTTTTAAAACGCTTACAAGGCACAAACAAACTTGGTGCATTCGCGAGACTCTCCGTGAGCGATGCGCCCACTGAAAGCGACCGTCAACTTTGAACTGACCATACGGCCCTACCGGGCTTATGACTGGAAATTCCTTACTACCTCATATTCTCCCACTATTTAGCTATAACCTCCAAAAAAAAATTTCACGCTACCTCAAAATTGACAAAATTCACTTTTGTCCGCCTATTCGGAGCAAATACCCCAATGTGCGACGGTTAGATTTGAACCGTTAGAAATTCGAACAGAATAAGTATTTTGTTAAGTATAAGTATTTAGTATAAGTATTTTGTTAAATTTTATCTAAATAATAAAATGTCTTTGTTATTACAGAGAAACTATTCTGTTATTTATTCCGAATCAAGACAAAATAAGTTACACATTACATAGTGAAAAGAGACAGTATTCCTTAATAATAAACATTTTCGTAATAAGTAGTAGTGTGTTTCAATTCTAACCACGCAACCTAATCCCACATTTATTTTCCACATTTTCCATACAGTCCACTTCATTTTCCTTCATTACATATTCTCCAATTAGTAATTCCTACCACCCGTACCTACTTGGCTCCCGCCAAACGAACCGTTCCAAACAGTATTGCAAAATTGCTTCACTCGTGACACAAATCGCAATAAAACGATCCTACTCCTGAATAGGTAGTGCAGGTCTCGTGTGCCCACCCCTCGTAGTCTCCGCACTTAATCCAGTCTTCGACTGGTGAGTCCACATAAAGTGCACCGCAAACAAAACAAAAATAGTCTTTGACAAGTTTTTTTGCTTCTGGCTACCTTCTTTTTGGTTTTCCCAATTTTGCTATCAGAAAAATCCTTCAGATTTTTCTTACTGGCAAGTTTGGCAACAATACGTCTTTTCTTTCCTCATTTTCTCTATGTTCTGCCTTGATGGGTGTGCTCGTTAAAATTTCCGCTCTTTGACATTTTCGTTTCCGGATTGATTTGCTCTGGGCTTAATTTGGGTAGCGGTCTGATATCCTCAGCCCTCACGTGGCCTGTGGGTGTTACTATTGGACTAAGTGACGTTGAGCATGACGCCTCAACCTTAACAATTGGTTGAGACGGAGATTCCACAGGCGCGGCATCCATTGCTATTCCAGATGAAGACCCAGTGGAAATTGCAGGAGCCTCGAAGAGATGGTGGTTTACATATTGGAACTGGGATGTATCTTCGGATGTATTTCCCATGACTTGAGCTCTATCAGTCAAAGTGGATGGCAGGAAATCTGTGTCGTTGAAGATGTGCCGTTTTATGGGCCATATTCCAGTACAGCGAAATCCATTGATAGCATTTTGTGCACTGGCCGCTCTTATGTACGCTTCGCCAAAAAGTCCACCTATGTCTTGTTGACAAATTGTTTGTCCGACATGGCCGCGTTGAAATGTAGAAGCTGCTTACTCAAAATAAGTTTTGAGCGGGCCATAAATACAACGATCCAGGGGCTGCATTCTATGTGTTGTGTGAGGTGGCAACGACACAACAATCACGTTATTCTGCGTCGCATATTCCAACGCTTGCAGATGTTTGTGCGATTCGTGATTATCTAATATTAGAATAATTTTTTTCCGGCGTTGGACGGGTAATTTCAATAAAATACCGGAGCCATTCTAAAAATGTTGGCCCATTCATCCAACCGTTGTCTGTACATGTGCCCCTGGTTCCTGGTGGTGCTTGTACGGAATATACGATGCAGGGCATGCAACGGTGACGTCACTCCGTTGCCACCGCCTTCCCGCGCGGTCGTGGAACCCGCGCTCGTCTTTTGCCCGATCTTCCCTTGTTTTGGCCCCTCTCTAGGTTTCCTCCTGGGGAAGAGGAAACGGCCGAAGCCTTCTTCTTGAGCGAACCACGGACGAGTGTAGACACAGAAGTTTAATAAAGAGTTAATTCCTTAAATCGGTTAATATTCTTACAAATCAGAAGAGGGATACACCGCGAGTGTTTCGTAAAAGAAAAAAAAACAATAAGTGAAAACGCCCATAAAGTGGTAGACGTTAGAAAAAATAAAAAAAAACGTGTGTGTGAGTGAATAGATGAAGATGAGCCACGCGGGACGATCGGAAGTGATTGATGGCGCCGAACGAGACCGTTCCCCTGTCGCGCGAGCGTCCAATCATGGCGACGAAACCCGCCTCGATCATCTTGAGCGAATGATCGAGAGCATTGCGGCGGCGTCAAGACCTACGGCGCGCTCGCGCTCACGATCTCGGTCGCGATCCCGGTCGCGGATGTCGCCTGGAAAAGGGGACGGCGAACGGCGCGAAGATCGGCGACTAGAGCGGCTCGAGATGTTGGTGGAGGAGCTGCGGCACCGGTCGTCGTCGCGGGCAAGGTCACCATGCCGTACCCGCCCCGGCGATGAGCTACTCATCCCCATCCTGGACCCATCAAAGGACGAGGTCGGTGTAGATATGTGGGTTCGACAAGTGGACAACATGGCGCGCCGATACGAGTGGGACGACCGCGCGGTGATGCGGCTTATCGCCACGCGACTCAAGGGGCACGCCCGTCGCTGGTATGACACGCGCCAGAATGCTGCGTCAACATGGCGCGAAACAAAAGTCGCGCTCGTGGCGCAATTTCGAAAGCCCGTCGCATTCAACCGGCTTTTTAAGGAGGCGGCCAATTATGAAGCCAGGCCTGGCCAGGAGCTAGGCGATTACTGTTTCGAGAAGTTGAATCGGTTACGACGCTTAAACATTGACATCAAGGACCAATACATAGTGGACATGGTGATTGGCGGGATACCCGATGCGGGTATCGCACGCGCCGTGAGGTCGGCGAAACAGGAGGACGCGAACGACTTGTACGCATACATGTGTACGTTGGGAAGCATGCCGCGCGAAGAAGCGACGGTGATGCGGCCAAAGGCAAGCAACGTACCGACGCGGGCACCACCGGCTACGACATCTTCGTCGCGGGCGAGGACGCCATCCACCCTCCCGGCGACAGGGGCAAGTAGCAGCCATGCGGCTGGGAGCGAAGACCGGCGGCCCAAATGTTTTAACTGCGGCTTGACCGGGCACATGGCACGGGAGTGCCGACGTCGGAAGCAATTCCCTCCTAAGAGTACAACGGGACGTCGCCACGACGAGAATAGCGAGAAGGAGGTAATATGCATTGATTACTCTGTAACGGATGTAAATATGTATAAGATGGCGCTCAAGGTAAATGGTCGAAAATTCGAAAGTTTGGTCGACACGGGGAGCGCGTGCACGGTGCTGCAGTTGTCGGTGGCGCGGAGTCTGAGGGTCGACATCGAGGATGCCGCGAATATAGTATTCCGACGTTTCGCGGGACGATCCGTCGTCGCGGGTAGAATCGCGTCGGTGACTATACAGATTCATAACGTAACGGCCGATGTACGTTCATTCGTAGTTCCGGACGACTACATACCGTACCACGTCGTGGTGGGTAGGGATTTTTTACAACAGGAACATGTTGTAATGGTGAAATGCGGTCACCGAGTAATTTTTAACAACATCGCGGCGGACGGAATGATGAGGATTTTGGACGTAGAGATGGGTGTCTGTGAACTAGAGACGCACGAATCATTGAACATGGGGGACGTAAGCTACGCGATCCGGCAGGCGTGTGTGGAATTAATTAAAGAATTCCAGGATTGCGTATCGACGTCGATGTGCGATCTGGGAAAGACCGAATCTGCCGCAATCGAGATAAAATGCTTAACGCACGAACCCGTCGTGTATCGTCCGTATCGTTTGGCTGAGGTGGAAAGACAGATCGTACGCGATAAAGTCCGAGAACTGTTAGAGAATGGCATAATTCGCGAGTCCGAGTCTCCGTACGCAAGCCCAGTTACTCTAGTAACAAAGAAAACGGGCGACTATCGTATGTGCATCGACTTCCGGAAACTGAATGCGATCACGGTTAAAGAAAAATATCCCTTGCCGCTGATCGACGATCAGATTGACCAATTGGGAGGCCATCGTTACTTCACGGGGTTGGATCTTGCGTCAGGATATTACCAGGTACCCGTCGCTGAAGATTCCATCGCGAAGACAGCCTTCGTAACGCCGGAGGGACATTATGAGTTCCTCCGTATGCCGTTTGGCCTTACCAATGCCCCAGCAGTGTTTCAGCGCTTGATGGATAAGGTGCTCGGACCACTGAAGGGTACGGTCGCTTTCCCCTATTTGGATGACGTGATCATCCCATCGAGGACCATTGAAGAGGGCATGCAGAGGTTGCGGGCGGTACTAGAGGCCTTCCGTAGGCATAAACTCACCCTCAAATTAGAGAAATGTTCTTTTTTTAAGGAACGTATCGAGTACCTCGGTCGTGAAATCAGCGAGGAGGGCGTTAAGCCTGGCAAGGCAAAAATAGAGGCGGTACTGAGGATGGAGCCGCCGCGGTCGGTGAAGCAAGTCCGGCAATTCCTAGGGCTTGCTAGTTACTTCAGAAAATTCGTGAAGGGCTTTGCGACTGTCGCAGAACTTCTCACCCGGTTGACGCGCAAAGATCAACCATGGCAATGGAGAGGACCACAAGACCAAGCGTTCAAGGCAATCAAGGAGGCCCTTACGACACGACCCGTCTTGTCGATATTCGATCCAAACCGGCCCACCGAATTGCACACAGACGCTAGCTCACTCGGCGTTGGTGCAATTTTGCTACAACGCCTGGAGGACGGAAAAATGTCGGCGATAGCGTATTTCAGCAAGCAGACGACGGCCGACCAGCGTTGTTACCACTCTTACGAGTTGGAGACGATGGCTGTGGTATTTGCGTTGCGTTATTTCAGGGTCTACCTACTGGGTCTGAAATTCACAGTAGTCACGGACTGTAACGCATTGCGCACGACCTTCTCCAAGAGGGATCTGCTGCCCCGCATAGGACGGTGGTGGCTGGAGGTACAGGAGTACACCTTCGACATTGTGTATCGGCCAGGTGCTAGAATGGCTCACGCGGATGCATTGAGCCGTAACCCACAACCGACCATTGAAATCGCATACGTAGACGTCACAGAGGCGGACTGGATCGTTGCCGCGCAGTTGCAGGATGAGCAGTTAGCGCGCATTAGGACAATTTTGGCAGATAAAGAGCGAACACCAGAGACAAAGCACTATTTCGAGGAGTATGTCTTGAAGGATGACAAACTGTACCGACGGTGTCCAGACGGTAAGAAGGCATGGGTAGTGCCAAAGGACGCTCGACTGCAAATATGCAGGCTGTGTCACGATGACGCGGGGCATTTGGGCGCAGAAAAGACAATTGAGCGGATCCAACGGAATTATTGGTTTCCGAAGATGAGACGCTTCGTGACGAAGTACGTTAAAGCATGTTTGAGCTGCGCGTACTACAAGCACACGGCCGGGAAAAAGATGTGTAAATTGCACCCGATCGAGAAGGTGCCCGTTCCGTTCCATACATTACATTTGGACCACGTGGGGCCTTTCGAAACTAGTCGGAAGCGTAACAAGTACATACTCGTAATCGTAGATGCGTTTACAAAATTTGTTATTATAGAAGCCGTTAAGGATCAGAAGACGAGGCATACGGTCAAGGCGCTCATGAATCTGATTTACCTTTTCGGAGCACCGACCAGGATCATCAGTGATCGAGGAACGTGTTTCACGTCCCGGGCGTTCCGTATTTTCTGCGAGACGTACGGCATAAAGCACACGCTGAACGCCGTGGCAACGCCCAGGGCAAACGGGCAATGTGAACGGTACAACAGGACCATTGTAAGCGCCTTGGCTACGACAACAGCGGGGCAAGATCCGCAGGATTGGGACAAGAAGGTGAAGGAAGTTCAGAGCGCGTTAAACACGACGTTTAACAAGGCGATAAACTCCACACCGACGAAGGCGCTTATAGGGTGCGATGGTCGAAGCGCTGCGGAGGGGCAGATCCTAAGCGCGATCCAACCAGAGGTAGAGCGGTTGGACTTAGCTGACCACCGGCAACAGATAGCGGCGCATGTAACGAAAGAGCTGCAGGCTCAGAAAGAACGCTATGATCGAGGGCGCCGCGATGCTCCAAAGTATGCTGTTGGAGACCTGGTGTTGGTACAGATTACTAGTGACCCCGCGACGGGGAGCAGCAAAAAGTTACACCCCCGTTACAAGGGACCGTTCCGAATACGAACGGTGCTGTTCAATGACCGGTATGAGGTCGAGGATTTACGCGAGGGCGTAAAGCGCGTAAGAACGGTAGTAGCAGCGGATCGGGTAAAACCCTGGATATCAATCCAAGGGGAGGGAACAACCGAGCGTTGACGAGACCCCGGTGAATTGCACATATTCCGTTTCAGCAACATAACCGTGTCCTTTCTTCTGCACAGAAAGCGAAGACGGAGTAGGTGGTGGCCACTGGCGAGGGCGATCGAACCGGAGGGTGGACGCGGCTGTCGAGAGTTGCAGCAGGGAGGTGAGGAGTGAGCGGCGACGGAGGACAGGCTCGGAGAGGCAGTCCTGCCAACTGATGCCCTCCCTTCCCCAGAGCGTACAACTAGGGCACGAGGTGTGATCGCACCGTGTAAATAGTTAAAATATATGTCAGATTAAAATGGAGTCAACGCTGTCGTTATTTGGACACCTCTCTCAGAGCAAGTTAGAGCGTAACGATAGCAACATCGTGGTAAAGCAGGGCGGAGGCGCCGTGGTGGACGTGGTGAGTCCTGACCGGCGGTAGGTGCCCCACCTTAGACATTGTTGGTCAGAAAGGGTATTCGGTATATTCCTGGGTTGTTGTGCGCGACAATCAGAAAGGGTACCGAATATATTCCTGGGCCGTGATTGACCGAGGATGGACTTAGGTCCTAGGTCAGAGAACGACGGCTAGAGGGAGTACTGGGAACTCCCTGGCCGAGGTGGACCAAGGATGGACTACGGTCCTAGGTCGGATTGCAGCGGTTAGAAAGGGTACTGGGTACGCCTGGGCCACTGCAGGTTGAGGAAGGACTTGGAGTCCTAGACTGTATCGGCACTGGGTGCCCGTACGGAGTAGTTATGTACCTCGTATCGGAAGGAATCGAGTGGCTACGAGGACTACGATCGCAATGGAAGCAAAAACGGGCATGCGAGCGGGCCCTGTTTACAATGGCTACAGCACAGGATAAGATAAGTTGAACCCCGTTTGTCACCGGGCATGTCGTATGTGGTTAAATATTACTAATTCCAACTTATTGCAGGCTCAGTCTGAGGACAGACATGCAGTCAGGTTGGCCGAATGTACGGAATATACGATGCAGGGCATGCAACGGTGACGTCACTCCGTTGCCACCGCCTTCCCGCGCGGTCGTGGAACCCGCGCTCGTCTTTTGCCCGATCTTCCCTTGTTTTGGCCCCTCTCTAGGTTTCCTCCTGGGGAAGAGGAAACGGCCGAAGCCTTCTTCTTGAGCGAACCACGGACGAGTGTAGACATAGAAGTTTAATAAAGAGTTAATTCCTTAAATCGGTTAATATTATTACATGCTTCATTTAATAATCTTTCTGCCATCCGTTTTCTCCCATAAATCAGAAATGGGGGTACAAAAGATCCAGCCGCATTGCAGCAACAAACAGCCGTGGTTAATTTTCCCCTTTCCGCGCTGGAAATGATACCCACCTGTTTCTTGCCTGATCTGGATAAGATCTTTGGCGGCTTATTATTTGTTGCCTGGATGCCAGTCTCATCCATATTGTATATGCATGGTGCATCAATGCCATGCTTATTTATCTGCGCCTCCAAAATATCGAAAAATCGATAAACTTGTGGTCTGTCAAAACCTCGCGCTCTCGAAATGGAGGTTGGTTCTGGCTGTCTAATAGTCAGATTGGAATGGCGTTTTTTGAAGCCTAAATACCAGTCGTGCCCAGCCGAGCCGTCTTTGAATTGATGAGGAATATGATTTTTTTCGGCATACCATATTCATAGGCCAGTTTTAAGAATTCGAGTTTGGTCAAACCACAAAAAAGGTTATTGTTGGGGAATGGGGAAAATTGAAATAATGAAAATGTAGTGAGGAAGGGAGATGGGAGTAATCATGGTCAACGGAGTTAAACTGAAATAGAATTTATTAAAAGAGAGAAGATAAGAAGACAGGATGAGTAGGAGGTGAAATTGAGACGATGAGACAGACGGGGAATTAAAGGGGGAATTAATAGCCAGATCTTTTCGACCATGAATGGTCTATTATGGTATTCTACAATGATAATGTACAATCATTAATACTTTACAATGACAAGATTATTGGACCCTTGTGTCCGAGCACGTGGTTGCCCACCCGTAGCCATGATCTCAATACACTGAGTTTGTAGATTTTAACTATGCAGAATTGGTGCCGGCTACACACCAATTCGCTACAAATGAGAAATACAAGAATGAGATGCTTACATGATTACGGTGATACAAATCTTATTGCGGTGATTATAAAGCGCTCGGGATACAAAGGATGCTCCTGTGACTCCTCGGTAGGCTCAAAGCGGAAGGGGAAGAGAAAGTGGCCGAGCCGGCCTCGTGCGACGTTAGAATTGCGGAAAATACCGAAGTCACACGAGATTCCCCGAAAAGGTGTTCTTTGACATATATATACAAATCATAGCGCGAGAGGTGCTGCCGCAAATGACAAGGATGAGAAACAGCTTGCTTGCTGCGTAAATGCTTAATCCTAAACACCGACGAGATATACTTAAAGACCGCTCACCCTGGGTAAAATTTCGGGCACGCAAGGGGGCTCAAAGGGGCCCAAATGCTCTGTCGGCACGGAAGAATTCCGAGGTTCTAGCTTCGTAGGTAACACCACGTACCGACGAGGAATTCATAAGAACCACTGTCGTGACGGTCGTGGTGGGGAAAAGATGTACATTGAGATGTATGTATACGTGCTCTCAGCAGCGAGTCGTCTACTACGTACCGAACGGAGACAAGAAATAAGCTACGGCTCCGACTCCTCACCGACACGATTGCGTACAAGTGTTTCCTTTGGCATAAACCAGCGGTATTAAAATGCTTTTTCGTCCCTAACCTAACCGATGATCTGATAAAGTATCTTATTCGAAGGGTGTAGTTGGATGATGGGGCACAAAAGCGATCCCAAAACTATTATAAACCAAAAATGTCATTCGATAGCTCATTAAAAAATTCCCATTTTCATCATGTTTTAACTGTGAATCTGCAAGGGCGATGGGCAGTGAGGTATAAATTCAAAACTTCCCTTTTTGCTCATTTTTATAAAAGGGGTGTCAGTGAAAAAGGAAGATCATCCTTTCTAGTCGTTTACTGGCGTGTTAAACTAATTTGTAGAACGAACTTTTATACATGATCGAATTTCATCACTCCCAATTTTTGTATTGTGATAATTTTAAGTGCTAGCAGTACCGACGAGGTTGAATATGTTGCAAAAAGTACTTGTTAATTAAAGAAGTTAATGCCTTCCAATACACTTGCTCTCTTACATTGATTATTGTATTCCATTTCATACAAATGATCGGAACATGAGAAACGAAACGACCCTGTCTGTATGCAAAACTTCTTTATTTCTATCTTTGCAATTCTAAAGTTTTTCCGTTGCTCGTACATCCGGTGATTTGATACGTATGTCGTCTCTGCGCCACGTTGCCGGCCACGCTGGGCCACGCGCCCGTCTCTTTGTAATTTGCCGACACCGCCAAACGTACAGACAGTTGATATAGAAAGAGGGAGTGAAGGTGAAGCCATTGTTGAATGATTGAATGCCAGATGACGATGAGGCAACACTAGTGCAGCGAAGAAATTTTTACAACTTTGACTGTTTATGAATAAAAATGTCAGTACCGTATTGCTAATATTTTGCCAAGTAAATTGAGACCAAACACGAAACCAATCGAGTTACATTTTGGTACTAATTAAAACTCCTAGTAACATATAAAATTGCTTGCCACTTTATTTGCGTATGAGGAGTTTAAAGCCGTCTAAACTGTAGCAGGCTCCCTGTATGAGTTTGTGAGAAGGCACCTGCCAATGGTGTCCCTACACGGTAAGAGACGCAAAAAAAATGCCGCCAAATGGGCTTATAACGAATAGGGGACATTCATTCCACTCAAGAAAACTTTGTTTCTCATCCAGCTCCACGGTAAGCGTCGCTTCATTCGCCAGGTACTTGATTCACATCGAATAGAAGTTCCTTCTTCACACCACATTGATCTCGCGACGTTTAGGTGACAGTGTGTTTGACAAGTCAGAATAGCGAAACCAAGTATCGTAACCATTTTGTATTTGGTCTTATTTTTATTAGAAAAACGTCTCCAATATACCAGTAAACTTCTTTTTACCGAAAAATTGCAATTAACAATTTTTGATTTCTTAACTAGGGTTAGTGTCTCACCGATAGACCGCGTCGCTGTTCAATTGTCAGCATCAAAAAATGCCACTGCGATACAAGTGACGGGGAACCGCCCGGCCGACGACGATCCCTGTTTGTGAAAGGGGCATCCGTGGACAGATATCGTGTAGCTCAAATCGGACACATATAGAAAATCTACTGTAGTCGAATTCGTTCGTTTGCTTTTTGCCGATACGGATGATCAGAAGTAGAAACGGCAGATAAGGAAAAAAGACGGACTGAAGACAAAACATATTAGTAATATTATTCCGAGTTAAATGATACCAAACACAGTACAACTCGGTTTATATTTGTTCTTATTAAAAGGTTTACATATTACACGTTCGTACATATCTACATAGTCGTTGCTGTGACAAACGCTAGCCGGCGCATGTCAATGGACGCAAGAGCTGGCGGCCGCTGACGTCACCGAGCCAGGATTTGCACGAGGGGAGGTGCGAAGCGCGTTTCTTTCCGGGATATAGCATTTTGAGTAGTAGAGGAGAGCAGCCGCAAGGAAAGTCATAGTTAAACCGAATAGTAGTTGTTTCCTCGAAAATCCCCTTACATTACTTATAAGATTATGAACTTTTCACCACATTACGTTAGTATTCAAAGGAATTACGCTGCGATATCAGGCGTGACAGTTGCCGAATGCGAGGGGGATCCCGCCTAGTGGTGGGGTTTAAGCGTCAAAATTTATCTGGCAGATCTCAGGAAAAATTAATCGGGCCTCCACTGTATCGCCTCCGCGAACTCTTAAAACTTGGCTGCTAATAAATGTTAATAAAAATGTATGCAGGATTGGAAAAATTTCACACTCAGGTGAGGAGTTTGAATCGTAACCATTGGATCCTGAGGCCGGCCAATTACATTTACTAATAGATATTTCGCATATATATTAATGTTTTTCTTGTACAAATACATTGTAAGAAGAAAAACATAAAAATGCACGTAAAGAATATGTACGTCGAAAATATGACAATCGTCAAGAATATGACAATCGCATGAAGGAGGGGTGTCCCTATGCCTAGTGATCTTGAGAGTATTGGATTCGTGCGGAGATGCCGAAAGTGTAAATGAAAGTGTGTACGTGTTCCCGGAACGCAGCAGTGGGAAGGTTTGAATCGGCCCGGTTAACATTAAATGCGCTTGAACATTAGATGAAATATAATTCGGCGCATGCACCGCATTCGTTTTATACGGGGGGCTACAGAACATGGGTCCAAAGAAGAAACTGGCTTTAATATTTAATTGAATATAACTTAACCTAAATATTATGTTAACTTATCTCTAGGAAAAAGAAAAATAAAGGATAAAATACAGAGAGATTAAGCTGCACAAAAAAAGGAAGAAAAAGAAAGAAACGACAAAATAATAATAATAATAAACTAAAGGAAAATAATAATGAAGAGAGTAGTACTGAGAAAAAAGACGTTTTGCCGTTGTGCAACCGATAATATTAGCGGACCTACAAATATTTTAGCATAAAATAACAAGCGCAATTACTACATATTCTCCTTGTTTTAGCAGTTTTCTTAGCACCTATATTTGTTTATTGTACCCCATCTCATAGCATTGAATATTGCATAATATACTTATCTTATAAAGGATGCATGAAAAATCGTTCTACAAATTATTTTTAACACGCCAGAAACGGCCAGAAAGGAGGTTCTTGATTTTTTCACGGACACCCCTTTTTTAGAAATGAGCAAAAACGAAAGTTTTTAATTTACAACCTACTGCTCCTGCCCTTCCAGATTGAAAGTTAAAACGTGATGAAAATGGGTATTTTTTAATGAGCTATCGCATGACGTTTTCGATTTATAATTGTTATATTATGTTATTTTGACCCCAGCATCCAACTACACCCTTCGAATGAGATACTTTATCAGATCATCGGTTAGGTTAGGGACGAAAAAGCATTTTAATACCGCTGGCTTATGTCAAAGGAAACACGTATGCGATCGTGCCGGAGAAGAGTCAGAGCCATAGCTCATTCTTTGACTCCGTTCGATACATAGTAGACGACTCGCTGACTGACAGCACACATCTGAACTTTCCCCCACCACGATCGTCACGGCAGTGGTTCTTCGCAATTCTTCGTAACTTGGTGTAAAAACTGGAATCAGTGAGTTCGTTGCGTTGCCTTGAGTTTCCTGACTCGGCCGCTCTATACGCCGAGAGGGCGTCCCAGTACGGCTCAATTGTCGGGCGACACAAAGTCCCATAAGGTGAGCGGTCTTTAAGTATATCTCGTCGGTGTCCTAAACAGTTATCGACGTGAAAAATGTAGTCCAGTAGCTCGGTTTCTTGAGCATCATTGAATACACGTTCAAACCGTCCGAACTTTTTCAGGCAACTTCCCTTTTGCAAATGCCTTTGCAAGGTAGAAAGCGTTATTGAATATTTTTTTGCGGCTGCGGAAACTGAGGTGATCCGCGATTCGTCCATCGCACGTTGCATCGTAGACTCATTCCAACATGCCTGTCCCGTTTTCCTCTGGTATTTATTCACCATCTGAACAATCTAAAAAAAAAGTGAAGAGTAATTATAACCTCAACAAAAAAAAACGCCGTTACTTTCATCGTTTTATAAAGTAAAATAGTACCAAAATAATATGATATTAGTAACACATTACGTGCGGGAACGGTAATAGTACCTGTTACCAACGTAGTGAAGTACGAACCCTTTGCGCACAAGGCCTTTTTGATATGGGGAAACCTAAAACTGATAATGCTTACATTCGCATTGCCTTACTGCAATAATATCCTGATTTTATTTTACGGGTTTTCCCGAATTGTAACTGCCTAGATAGGCGTCATTTAAGAAATACCTCAACTAAAACCTTACTCTTAAAAAATACTAGTTTATTATGTTTTAGATCCAGTGGATCTAATGCTGTCTTAGCTAGGCGTAGATGAATTTAGATGTGATAGCTGATAAACGCAAAGCTACGTAATATCACTTTCTTTGGTTAGGAAAGCACAATAACTTTTGAATAACTTAAAGTCTTTTATTCTCGAGTAAGCTGTACACAGGTCTGTTAGCGACTAATTAGCCGTTGGTCATAAAGCCTCGAAATTACCAATATACAAAAATAAGTGGTAGAGGAAAGAGAAAAGGCGGGAGTGACGGTAATAGGTTTAGGAAAGTAAGAGAGGGAAGACAGTAGCTGAGCGAGCGGATTGAGAGACAGAGAGACAGAGAGGGAAAGTAGAAAGAAAGAGAGGAAGATAGCGGGAACGTTAGAGCAGGTGACAAACATAATCCAACAATGATAATTAGGCACATCAATGGGGTGCCTAAAATTGTCAAAAAGCGTGCTCCGCCAACAAGAAACTGAACAGATATTATAATTTGTATGATCAGAATGTAAGAGGGATTCGAACAAAAATCGTTGAATTCAAACTCTCGATGGCCCTCTCACATCATAAGTCTGATATTATTGTTTTGACGGAGACGTGGTTGAGCGAAAACATCCCCTCCTCTGAACTGCCGCTTGAAGGTTTTAACGTTTTCAGATGTGACCGTTCGGATTCAACCAGCGCATGTTCCAGAGGAGGGGGAGTGTTAGTTGCAATAAACAATGACATTCCTTGTAAAATTATTAAGTCACCTATTACTCATATAGAGCATGTATTTTTAACATTCCATCTCAATAATCTTAATTTCATTCTAGGCGCAGTTTATTTTCCTCCTGGCTCTTCCAGCGGAATTTATGATGATTTTGTCAACTGTTTTGAATCTATAACCACAGACGAGATAGGGATAGACATTGCATGCTGGGCAAAATTTTGTCACACGCTCGGGGGGCTCTAGAGCCCCCATACCATTTTGGTGTCATGTCCAACGTTACCGGTTGAACGCAAAATTGTGAGGCAACGACACTCTATGTGGGAATATGAATTAATAAACCGATCAGGGACGCATCAAAAATATTTTTCACCCAGTACAAACATTTATTGATTGCTGAAAGTGAAAATTTGACATTTGTCAAAATTGAAAATGTTACAAGTTCTATACAAACCGAGGATGTAAAATATGCAAAACCCACATGAATTTTATGCAAGAAAAACATGTATAGTATTCATACTATAATTCTTACAAAACTCAATCATACGTAGTTGTAGTTCGTGTCATAATAAAAAACCACAATTGTTTTCCATATTTTCTCATGTTAATTGTTGCTGTCTGTTGGTAAGAAATAATCTTCTTCCAACAACATTCCGGCAACCTTCTGGCCAATCCTTACTTTCATTGATAACTCTGACAATCCAATGTGTCTTTATTTTCTCAATGACATTCAAATTTTTCTTAATATTTTCACCAAAATTAATTGGCACATTCTGTAATCGTATAATACAGTTTATATATGTTCCTATCGAGTTCGTCAGTGGAAAACCTACAGTTTCCAATTCCTGTACTGTTTGTTATTTTATAACGCGTTCGGGGTCAAAGACGCCAATTGGGTCCAATCTATATCTTAGATATTGACCGTAAATCGCCTCATTCGATGATATTTAAAACAGCGCAATTTTTAAAGGTCTACCCTGTCCAACAACGCCCGTTACACTTTATCTTTTTCAAAATCGTTACTTTTTACATTCTGGCTTACATTGACCATTCAATATGAATATGTTTCCTATAAAAAAAGTTCGCTAAGTGCGACTATTGCCCAACATTCAACTGTTAAACAACCAATGTCTCGCGCGGCAAGGCTGAATTCGATTACCAGATAATATGTATTTATATCCAGACAACACTCTTCGGATGGCCCACCGGCCGAATGCTGTGAAGAGTGATCTTGGCCGGGTGTCGTTATCTGACAGCCCTGTGTAACATTACTATTATAAATTCGATTAATAAAGGTTACCTCTGGACATCATTCAGATAAATATACAAATATTTGGTGAGCTTTATTGAACGTTTTAGTTTTGTAATTATTTTATGCAATAATTGTATTAAATGCCTTAATCAATACCAGTAAATGTAATCCGATTTATGTCGTGTTTGATCTCATTTTGATCAGGAAATTATTAACAATATATTGGAAACGTTTTTGTGGAGAAAAAAATAATACAGAAAACGTTTAAACATAAGCGTTTGATACACTGATCTTTAGTACGCTAAGGTCGCCGTGGTTCAGGTGTTATCGCTTTCTTCTGTTCGTCGTCGGCACTTTCTATCGGCAAAATACAAAGTGAATTACGCACTGTGAGTGCGTGTTTTGGATTCTACAACCACCTGACTTCGAATCCGACCTGATGTACCCGACCTAGGGCAAAATTACAGAATTCACTGTATTTACTTTGGCGGCACAAGCAATCGGCAGCGATGGCAACGTTTTGTTGTCGTCATCTGAAGCAACACCCGTTGTTGCAAAGAAGAGAAATATATTTTGCGAAAAAAGAAGCGGAACCACAATTGAGCATCTTGTACGGAAAATACGGCATGCAACAATTGGCGTCATGCTGTTGCCACCTACCTCCCCGCGTTTCGGGGATCGCAGATCGCAGATCGAAGATCGCGCTCGCGTTTTCTGTTCTGATCTTCCCTTGTTTCTGTCCCTCCACGAGTTTCTCTCTGGGACCCGAAACCGGACATTTTCAGAATCGGAGACAATGTTTTCGTAACTCGGAACTTACTTTGTAGTTTGCTGAAAAGAGATGCCGAGGACGGACAAAAGAAAGCGATATGGCGTGAGTCACGGCAACGTCAGCGAATTATAGATCAGTGTATCAAATCCTAATGTTTAAACATTTCTGACATTCATTTTTGATACATGAAAACATAAAAACGTTTCCAACGTACTATTTATAATTTTCTGATTAAAATGAGATCAAACACGACATAAATCGGACTATATTTATTAATCGAATACAATGTTACGCAGGACGGGCTTCTTATGGCACTTGGCGTTCAGACATTAACTACTGCGTGTGAATCGTGTGTCGAATCATATAGTGTTTAGTCTCATTTTAATAGGAAACATGTCTCCAATATACCAGTAAACTTCTTTTTAACGAAAAATTGCAATTAACAATTTTTCATTACTTTACTAGGGTTAGTATCTCACCGACAGACTCTTACTGTCAATTGTCAGCATCAAAATATGCCGCTGCGAAACAAGCAACCGCGCTCTGCTCGGCTGACGGCAGTGACGGCGACCCCCTTTTGTGGAAGGGGCCATTCGTGGACAGATATCGTGTAGCTCAAATCAGACTCATATCGAAAATCTAATGTAACAGGTTTTTACTTTTTTCTTTACAAACACCCGCCCCTTTTAAAAATCGGAAAAAAACAGGGCTACGGCATATCACTACAGTCATACAGGGTTTTCTTTTCGTTATGCATCCAGAAGTCCATTAATACAAAATTGCAAATTTTCCAATTTTTTTTCTTGTTTTTATATTTCAATTACCAGAGTTTGAGTTTTAAAAGCTGAAAAAAATCAAGGGTATGTACTTCGTATCTGGACACACGCTTGATTTTTTCCAAGTTTTTTCACCTCTTCATTTTCGAAAAAACAAGGAGAAATTACTGTTTTTTTTTCAATTCCTCCCACTACCGTCCTAGTCGCTGTATATGGTTGAAGCATGCCAAAAATGAGTATTTTTCCATAATCTATCGAATGGTTATTTTACTATTTTATTCGTCTTGGGTGCAGTTTTGACCACCCTATCCACCTGTAGGTGTTCGCTTCGGCGCGTGCGTTGTCAAATCTCCTGAAGGCGCTGGGCTGGGCCATCGAAAATCTCCAGTCAACGAAACCACGAAACATATTACATTCGCTACGTTAAAAATAGATTCACGCAGCCACGTAACAAGCCGTACATACATACAACGCAACAAAGAAACGTAGTGGCGCTCGGCTTAGTTCTACGATTGACCGTCATAAAGCATAGAGTGCGCTCCGAATTGCGCGATATTTTTGCGCTGTCGGTATTTTTCAGCGTGGACACGAAGTCCCATAAGGTGCAATGGGTAATTGTTGGGAATGACTGGTTCCTCACCGATTTTGATGAAACTTCGTGTAATGGTCAATTTTTGCATAAAAATAAGATCTGTAAAAGCAAAAAGTGTCGCTCGCGTCTAATTAAAAAGTTATTTAACGTTAAAGTTTGTTAGAAAACCTGCCTTACCGGCAGCGCGAACGCTATCTGCGCATGCGCACGGTGAAGTTTGAAGGAAGTTTGCGCGTATTTGAAATGAAATAATATTGAATTGGTGAAGGCTAGGTGTGGGTAAGGCTTCCCTTACATAATATTTAAGGGTTTCCAATCAAAAAAGTGGGTTGAGAGTTGGTTTAGGTCTATATTTCTTTCAGCCAAATCTCACTTTTCATTTTATTTCTACGGCTAGGTGCGGGCAAGGCTTCCCTTACATAATATTTAAGGGTTTCCAATCAAAAAATGGGTTGAGAGTTGGTTTAGGTCTATATTTCTTTCAGCCAAATCTCACTTTTCATTTTATTTCTACGGCTAGGTGTGGGCAAGGCTTCCCTTTCATGATCTCCTCAGTCTTACAATGTATTAAGTTATGATTCTTGTTAATATGAGGGTCAATTGTCGTCAAGGAAACGAAAGCAGCCGCTTGTCGAACAGTAGAAGGATGAAATGTCCATCGCTAGCGGATTATTTTACACTGATTCTCAGTTTAGTAAGAATTCGAAGCCATGAACTTCATTGCGTTCATGCAACTGTGCGGCAACAAGGAGGGCTTGTTAGATTTTTTAATCGAAAATAGAGTAATATTGGGAGAAATAAATTGCCCAGAGTGTAATAATATGTTATATTTAAACAAGAGCACGCTTGCATTTAATTGTGGGAAGACTAGTTTTGTTAAAAATAGCCATAAGAAACGAGTGAAAGTGCAATGCAGGTTTCGACAGAGTGCCCGACTAGGCACGTTGTTCGAAAATAGCAATCTATCGGTAGACACTGCGTGCAGCATTGTAGCATACTTTTTATGCATGAGGCACCCGCGGTTGCAGTATATTATTGACGACATCAACGTCAACAAATCGACGGCCATACATTGGCAAAATCTCTGCCGTGATGTAAGTATACATTCAATCGTTATATTTTAGATAACATTTACTGCAAACGCTATATAACTCTTAATTTCTTTGTGATTTTACTCAAGTTTTTACATTGTTTCAGACCTGCATATATTGGGCCGAGCGAAATGTAGCGCCCATAGGCGGCCCAGGTATCACGGTCGAGATTGATGAAGCGAAATTTGGCCATCGGAAGTATAACCGCGGGCGCTTCGTCGATGGAAAATGGATATTCGGGGGATATGAACGGGGATCCCAAAAAATTTTTTTGATCCCTGTTCCAGATCGATCTGAAAGAACGTTGTTGGCCATCATTAGGCAGTGGATTCTTCCCGGGTCAACAATAATGTCAGATTGTTGGAAGAGCTACCGAAATCTGAATAGCGTGGGCTTCCATCATCTGACGGTGAATCACCGTCATAACTTTGTAGACCCGGGAACAGGTATGTGCATTTGAATATATACATGTGAAAAGATATTGCATTCGTTATTCCGTTTTCATATTAATAATTTCGAAATATGTTTCTTAATAACTGTTAGGTGCCCACACTCAAAACATCGAGAGAACTTGTAGAGAGGTTAGGTCGAATATTCCACGTTATGGGACACGCAAAGTGAACCTAGTGGGATATTTGGCCGAATACCTCTTCAAGAGGGCCCACTGCCGTGGTGGCCTAATAACAGCGTTTTGGGAGGAAGTGGCGAAATTATATCCCCCGAAGATCCATGTGCCCGCTCAGGAGAATAATGCTGTAACTTCGCATACAGTGTCTACACGTGCCTAGTCGTTCACTCAGTTCAAACCTGCATTGCACTTTCACACGTTTCTTGCGGCTATTTTTTACATATGTAATCTTCCCACAATTAAATGCAAGCGTGCTCTTCTTTATGTATAACATGTTATTGCACATTTGGCAATTAAAATATAAACCAAAACCAACTCTCAAACCATTGTTTGATTAAAAACCCTTAAATAGCATGAAAGGGAAGCCTTGCCCACACCTAGCCATAGAAATAAAACGAAAAGTAAGATTTGGCTGAAAAAAATATAGACCTAAACCAACTCTCAAACCATTTTTTGATTGAAAACCCTTAAATATTATAAAAGGGAAGCCTTGCCCACACCTAGCCGTAGAAATAAAATGAAAAGTGAGATTTGGCTGAAAGAAATATAGACCTAAACCAACTCTCAACCCACTTTTTTGATTGGAAACCCTTAAATATTATGTAAGGGAAGCCTTGCCCACACCTAGCCTTCGCCAATTCAATGTAATTTCGTTTCAAATACGCGCACTCTACCTGCAAACTTGTTCGTGCGCATGCGCGGACGTCAGTGCGCATGCGCTGGGATAGCATTCTTGCTGCCGGTAAGGCAGATTTTCTAATAAACTTTAACGCTTAATAACTTTTTAATTAAACGCGAGCGACACTTTTTGCTTTTACAGATCTTATTTTTATGCAAAAATTAATGTTTTTGCAAAGTTTCATGAAAATCGGTGAGGAACCAGTCATTCCCAACAATTACCCACCGACGAGATATACTTAAAGACCGCTAGCCTTATGGGACTTTGTGTCGCACGAAAATTGAGCCGTACTGGAACGCCCTCTCGGCGTATAGAGCGGCCGAATCAGGAAACTCAAGGCAACGCAACGAACTCAGTGATTCCAGTTTTTACACCAAGTTACGAAGAATTGCGAAGAACCACTGCCGTGACGATCGTGGTGGGGGAAAGTTCAGATGTGTGCTGTCAGTCAGCGAGTCGTCTACTATGTATCGAACGGAGTCGAAGAATGAGCTATGGCTCTGACTCTTCTCCGGCACGATCGCATGCGTGTTTCCTTTGACATAAGCCAGCGGTATTAAAATTGTTTTTTCGTTCCTAACCTATCCGATGATCTGATAAAGTATTTTATTCGAAGGGTATAGTTGGATGATGGGGTCAAAAGTGTTCCCAAAACAATTATAAATCGAAAACGTCATTTGATAGCTCATCAAAAAATACCCATTTTCATCACGTTTTAACTTTCAATCTGGAAGGGCAAGGGGTAGTAGGTTGTAAATTAAAAACTTTCATTTTTGCTCATTTCTAAAAAAGGGGTGTCCATGAAAAAATCAAGAATTCTGGCCGTTTCTGGCGTGTTAAAAGTAATTTGTAGAACGAATTTTCATGCATCCTTTATAAGATAAGTATATTATGCAATATTCAATGCTATGAGATGGGGTACAATTAAGATGACCAACTATACTCATTTACTGAGTTTTGTACTCTTTTTTCGCAAACCGTACTCTTTTCAAATCCTGTACTCTGAAAGTACTCATTTGTAGAATTTTATACCCATTTGTATTTCTGTAATGTATTCGAATACTACAATTAGGTTTTATATTGCTTTATTAAGAAATCAGTATCCACTTCGCTACAGTCTCTCTTTACGCTGATTCTCTCTTTTTCCTTGCTCGTAATGCTCGTGCCCTCGATGCTCTGACTCTCTCCTCGGCTCCTCTGCCCGGTGGCCCCCACTCCTACTCACGTGACTCGTACATCACAATTCCCTTCCCCCTTAATTTCCTTCTTACATTCTACGCTAATGCTCGCTTAGCGTTTAGCCTGCTGGACCTTCTGGGGGTTGAGGCCCTTCCCTCTAGGCTCGGTTGTTGGTAGCTCGGCTCTTCCATCTTGTTCATTTGGTCTAAATGCCTTTTCCATATTATTCCTGGCTGTATTTCCACCTCAAATGTCACTGGTGACAGCCTCCTCACCACGGTGCCCTTCACCCACTTCTTGTTCCCTACCCGGTGATCCTCTACCATCACCTTCTCCCCTTCTTCTATTCTTATGCTTCTCCTTCCTCTCCTTCCCCTTACTTGTGCTGCTTGCTTCTTAGCTACTTCATCTTCGATACTTGGCTTCAGCTTATGGAATCTCGTTCTTAGTTCTCTTTTGTACAGCAGCCATGCTGGGCTATATCCGGTGGTGCAATGCTCTGTGCTTCTGTAGTCAAACAAAAACAGATTAATTGCTTGCTCTGCTGTTTTCCCTGCTTTCATGATCTTTTTTACTTTACTCTTAAAGGTTCCCACAAAATTCTCGGCCGCCCCGTTCGTTGCCGGGTGGTACGGTGGCGAGTATGATTGCTTTATTCCTGCATCTCTCAGATATTCCCTAAATTCCTTACTAGTATATTGACTACCATTATCTGTTACTATGTGTTTCGGATATCCGTGTCTTGCAAATAATTTTTGAAACTCGCTAATTACCTTGAATACCTTCGTGTTGGTCCCCATGTTGATGACCTCTGGCCATTTGGAGTGAGCATCTATTACTAGCAGATACATGGTCCCGTAGAGTTCTAGAAAGTCAGAGTGAATTCGCGTCCATGCTCTCTCCGGCCAGGGCCACGGGGTTAATACTGCTTTTCCCGGCGCTTTCCTTTCCTCTAGACATATTTTGCAGGAGTTTACCATATTTTCTAGATCTCTGTCAATACCTGGCCACCACACGTACGATCGCGCCATTGCCTTCAGTTTCACGATACCTAGGTGGGACATGTGTAGCTCCCGCAAGACTCCTTCCCTGAGCTTCGGTGGAATTACCACCCGATCCCCCCACATTAGACAGTTTTGCTCTACGTTTAACTCGTTTCTTTTCCTGAAGTAGTGCTTTTCCTCTTGTATTGGATCCTTTAGCTCCTTAGGCCATCCTTCCTCCGTGAATTTGAGTACCTTTCTTATCACCGTGTCCTTAAGCGATTCCTTGGCTATTGTTTTGGCGTTAATTACCTCGAGGTTGGTCTGGAGACAGTATACGGCTTGGTCAGTTTGCTCGAAAACTTCTATCCCATCGTGGATGGGTAATCTGGAGAGTGCATCGCAGTTGGCGTTCTTCTTCGTAGGAATATATTCTATTTTATATTTAAACCCGGACAAAAAGTAAGCCCATCTTTTCAATCTGCTAGATACTGTAACCGGGATTTCCTTCGTGGGGTTAAACAAATAAGTTAGTGGTCGATGGTCTGTCCTTAACAAGACTTCTTTTCCATAGATATAGTTATAAAACTTTTTGAATCCGAATACGATAGCCGCTGCCTCTTTGTCGATGATGGCCCGTAGCTTCTCTTTCTCGGGAATAACCTTCGATGCGAACGCGATAGGTCTCTCCATGCCGTCCTTGTACCTGTGCGATAATATCGGGGATAACCCGTACTGTGACGCGTCGCATGCTAAGATTAGGTCTTCTTTTGGATCATAGTGGGCGAGCACCCTACTCGATACTATTTCCTTCTTTGCCCATTCGAAAGCTTCTTTGCATTTCTCCGACCACTCCACTTTACCCTCTCGTATACACTCGTACAGTGGCAGTAATTTATCGGCCCTCTGCGGTAGAAACCTCTCGTAGTAGTTGACCAACCCCAAAAAGGATTATAACTCCTTTACCGTCTTTGGTTGTGGCGCGTTCAGTACTGCCTCCACCTTTGTCCTTGACTTGTGTAAGCCCTCCTTGCTTATCTTAAATCCCAGTACTTCCAGCTCCGGTCTGAAAAATTCACATTTATCTGCGTTTACCTTTAGTCCCGCGTCTTGTAGTCTTTGTAACGTTTCTAATAGTGTCTTCATGTGTTCACTTCTCGTTGGTCCTGTGCAGAATATATTATCCAGGTAGACTATAGTATTTGGAATTCCTAGCAAACAAGTCTCCATTTTCCTTTGAAAATCCCCGGGCCCCGACGCTACCCCCTCCGGCATTTTCTTGTACCTGTATAGCCCTTGGTGGGTTATTATGGTTAGACACTCCCTGCTTGATTCCTCTACTTCGATTTGCATATATGCGTGTGTTAGATCGATCTGCGAATAGCTTTCCCCCCCTTGAAGTTTTGCGAAAATTTCGTCAATCAGGGGCAGTGGATGTCTGTCTATCACCAGCTGTGGGTTTACGGTGAGTTTAAAATTCCCACAAATACGTACTGCTCCGTTTGCCTTTGGTACAGGAACTATTGGTGTGGCCCATTCGCTGACTTCCACTTTTTCCAGGTGTCCCAGCTTCTCCAACGTTCTAAGCTCCTCTTCTACCTTTCCTTTTAGGGCGAATGGAATATGTCTGGCTTTTAGGGCTATGGGAATACAATTGTCTTTCAGCTTTAATTTTAAGGTTCCTTTATTGAATAATCCTACACCAGGACCAAATAATTTAGGAAATCGTTTTCGAAATTCTTCTATTAAGTCTTCGCTTTGAATTTTGTTCACCGCTGCCCTTTCCTCCACCTGGCGTATAGTGTCCCAAAGTCCTAATGCTTTCAGCCATTCTCTTCCAATTAACGTTGGGCCTTCCCCTTTCATTACACATATGTCCAGTTTTGCTATTTTATCCCTGTATTCTACCTCTAGGCCTTCCACGATGCCTTTTACTTTCAGAGGTATTTGCCCGTATCCTTTCAGTCTCATTGTTTTCCTTGTGTAGTCTTTGTTCAGTCTCAATGTGTTCCAGTGTTGCTCCGACATTACTGATTTGAAGGTACCTGTGTCTAATTCCATTAATACTATCTTATTATTAATTCTTACTTTTAGCATTATAGGTTCACAATTTTCTTCCGTTACCCTTAGTGCTTGTACCCTGGTTACGTAACCTACCTCCTCTTCCGTTTCCTCTTCTTCCATATACCTTACTTGTCTTCTGTTGCCTTGCTTATTCCGGCATACTGCTTGGAGGTGACCTCGTAACCCACAATTCCTACAAGTATACCTGTTGTATCTGCAATTGCGAGCCACGTGGTTGGTCTTTCCACAGCTATAGCAAATCGGCCTGGGTTCCTCTCCCTTGTTTGCTGTGTTACTCGTAGTTTGTCTTTGTCTCGATTGCATCCGTATTGCGTGTACTTCTTCCGTTTGTTCTTCTTCTTGCCCGACTTTGTCTACTCTTGTCGCGTTGCCTAATGCCTCTTCCAACCCTGTTGCTGCCCTGTACGCTTCGTCAAATGTTAAATTCTGTTTTTTAAAAAGTTCGAGTCTTATTTCTTTTTCTTTTACTCCACATATCAGTTGGTCCCTCAGCGCTGTTTGTAATTCTTTGAAATTACAGTTAAGGGCCATATTCTTTAACCTCGCCACAAACTGAGCTATTGTCTCTGTCGGCTGTTGTTTTGCCATATTAAATTTATATCGCTCCATTGCCTCTGACGGTTTTGGGCACAGGTGTTCTTGTACTATTCGTACTAGTTCCTCGTATGTCTTGTCTTTGGGCTTTGCCGGGCTACACAGGTCTCTTATTAATTTGTATGCTTCTGCGCTTACCTTTGTCAACAGGTGTGGCACCTGTTTGGTGGGCGGTATGTCGTGTGCCATAAAATATAATTCTAGACGTTCTACGAACGTCTCCCAATTGTCTTTGCCCAATTTAAATTGTATTTTAGTTTCCTCGTCCGACATCTTCGTTTTTGTTCCCTTTTCGTTAACGTCTACGGATTGTCCTTTATCGTCTTTCTGTTCCACCACGTGCTCGGTTCTAACCTCACTTTTGACAACGTCTACTAATTTTTTTCTCAATTCTCCGAAATTATCTGTCTCCGATACTGCTATTTTACGCCTGATTAATTCTTTTATTATTTGTGCCTTGTTAAGTTTATAAATCCAGGATGTACCTTCTGATAACTCACTTTCTCCTCTTTCCTCTTCCTTGTCCGCCACGTGTTTGGCCTCTTTATCGGACATGTGTACCTTGTACTCGTCGTGCGTGTTTTTCCTCGTCGCCAGTTGTAATGTATTCGAATACTACAATTAGGTTTTATATTGCTTTATTAAGAAATCAGTATCCACTTCGCTACAGTCTCTCTTTACGCTGATTCTCTCTTTTTCCTTGCTCGTAATGCTCGTGCCCTCGATGCTCTGACTCTCTCCTCGGCTCCTCTGCCCGGTGGCCCCCACTCCTACTCACGTGACTCGTACATCACAATTTCTAAAACATTTTTTTAGATTATTTTATTTCAATTTTATTAATTAAATATTTGAAATTATTTTGACATTCTCTTTGAAGAAATTCGAAGAGTAAATTTATCTTTAAATGAAGAAAAATTGAAGAAATGGAACGATGAGAAAATAGAACTTGACAAAAGATGGGTAGAAATCTTTCGGCATTTTAGAGTAGAACATATCCCACATGAAAATTTAAAAGTTTTAATTTTCCTTATGTTGTCCAGGCACTAATGATGCTGTTGAAAGGGTATTTTCACTAGGGAATGATTATTGGAGCAGTGAGAAGTCGCAACTTTCTGTAAAAACATTATCTGCCGTCTTAACAGTCAAATTTAATATGCAAAATGAAAGTTGTTCGGATGTGGCTACATTATTAGACGAACATCCTCATTTAGCAAAAAAAATCCACTCCGAAGAAAAAATGTTTTTAAAAGAAAATAAAGTTTTTATCGTTTTTTCTTCTTTTTTTCACCTATGAAATACTTGCAAAGTGTACTCTTTTCGAACAAAAAATAGTTGGTCACCCTACATTTACACTTTCGGTATGTGCGCACGAATTCAATACTCTCAAGATCACAAGGCATAGGGACACCCCTCCTTCATGCGATTGTCATATTCTTGACGATTGTCATATTTTCGACGTATACTTTACGTGCATTTTTATGTTTTTCTTCTTACAATGTATTTGTACAAGAAAAACATTAATATATATGCGAAATGTCTAATAGTAAATGTACTTGGCCGGCCTCAGGATCCAATGGTTACGATTCAAACTCCTCACCTGAGTGTGAAATTTTTCCGATCCTGCATAAGTTTTTATTAACATTTATTAGCAGCCAAGTTTTAAGAGTTCGCGGAGGCGATACAGTGGAGGCCCGATAAATTTTTCCTGAGATGTGCCAGATAAATTTTGATGCTTAAACCCCACCACTAGGCGGGATCCCCCTCGCATTCGGCAACTGTCACGCCTGATATCGCAGCGTAATTCCTTTGAATACTAACGTAATGTGGTGAAAAGTTGATAATCTTATAAGTAATGTAAGGGGATTTTCGAGGAAACAACTACTATTCGGTTTAACTGTGACTTTCCTTGCGTCTGCTCTCCTCTACTACTCAAAATGCTATATCCCGGAAAAAAACGCGCTTCGCGCCTGCCCTCGTGCAAATCCTGGCTCGGTGACGTCAGCGGCCGCCAGCTCTAGCGTCCATTGACATGCGCCGGCTTGCGTTTGTTACAGCAACGACTATGTACATATGTACGAACGTGTAATATGTAAACCTTTTAATAAGTACAAATATAAACCGAGTTGTACTGTGTTTGGTCACATTTTACTCGGAATAATATTACTAATATGTTTTGTCTTCAGTCCGTTTTTTTCCTTATCTGCCGTTTCTACTTCTGATCATCCGTATCGGCAAAGAGCAAACGAACGAATTCGACTACAGTAGATTTTCTATATGAGTCCAATTTGAGCTACACGATATCTGTCCACGGATGCCCCTTTCACAAACAGGGGTCGCCGTCAGCCGGGCGGTTCCCGGTCGCTTACATCGCAGTGGCATTTTTTGATGCTGACAATTGAACAGCGACGCGGTCTATCGGTGAAACACTAACCCTAATTAAGAAATCAAAAATTGTTAATTGCAATTTTTCGGTAAAAAGAAGTTTACTGGTATATTGGAGACGTTTTTCTAATAAAAATAAGACCAAATACGAAATGGTTACGACACTTGGTTTCGCTATTCTGACTTGTCAAACACACTGTCGCCTAAACGTCGCGAGATCAATGTGGTGTGAAGAAGGAACTTCTGTTCGATGTGAATCAAGTACCTGGCGGATGAATCGACGCTTACCGTGGAGCTGGATGAGAAACAAAGTTTTCTTGAGTGGAATGAATGTCCCCTATTCGTTACAAGCCCATTTGGCGGCATTTTTTTTGCGTCTCTTACCGTGTAGGGACACCATTGGCAGGTGCCTCCTCACAAACTCACACAGGGATCCTGCTACAGTTTAGACGGCTTTAACCCTTTTAGTGCCAGGCGAAAAAGAGGTGGTTATGCGAGAATAACCGACCGAATTTCACGGTTTTACTGGGGTTTGGGAAAATGCTCATAAAAACCAAACAAGAAACAATATTTACATGATTCAAAAAGCAGTATGTTAAGGACGAAATAGAGAACAGAACGATGACACTAGTTTTTCTAAAGACATTGAAAATTATATAAATAACAAAGGTGTAAAAGTTCACGAAGAAAGTAAAAGTTGAGTTCTCTCTTACAAAACGTATTTGCACATACAAAAAGTTATCTTTTCATCATAATTTTATATAGACCATTTATTACAAAGTATAACTTTGCATTTTCAATATATTTTGTAACAAGATAAATAATATTATATAACAGAAATGAAAAATAACTCGAAGGTACATGGTAAGCGCCGAACGGTGGCAAAATTTGAGAAATCCTGTCTTGCTAATTGTTGGTTTGTCAAAAACAAAAATGTTTGAAACAAGCGGAAAACAACGGCAATTACAAAAAGACGCTTTCAAATTGTCACTGGGATAAAACGAAATATACTGCTCGCGACAACGATTGAGGAAAGACTAACTGATTGCTACGTCTCGCTTCGGCAATGCAATCTTATTTTTTCAAACAGTTGTTTATATCAAACGCTGTCGGCATGTTACGACAAAGGCCCAATGCAACGGCGGTTTACGCCGAAGGTCGGATATCGTCTGAGCGGCGAGCATCGATGTTTATGTTAGATTTCGTTAGCTCCAAGCGATAGGAAAAAGTCGTTTGAAAATTGTCCACAAAGAGTTAAAACGAAAAACTATTTTGTTTCATTCTTTCATAATGAAATTAGACCATTTATAACGTATTATAAATTTATATTGAAATAGAATTCTCCCGCAATGCGAATAGTAAAGCGCTACAAGGCGCGGGCCGATATATCGGCTCCGGCACTTTTCGCCAGTGTAGCGAGGGCCGATATATCGGCCTCCGGCACTAAAAGGGTTAAACTCCTCATACGCAAATAAAGTGGCAAGCAATTTTATATGTAAATAGGAGTTTAATTAGTAACAAAATATAACCCGATTGGTTTCGTGTTTGGTCTCATTTTACTTGGCAAAATATTAGCAATACGGTACTGACATTTTTATTCATAAAAAGTCAAAGTTGTAAAAATTTCTTCGCTGCACTAGTGTTGCCTCATCGTCATGTGGCATTCAATCATTCAATAATGGCTTCACCTTCACTCCCTCTTTCTATATCAACTGTCCCTACGTTTGGCGGTGTCGGCAAATTACAAAGAGACGGGCGCGTGGCCCAGCGTGGCCGGCAACGTGGCGCAGAGGCGACATTCGTGTCAAATCACCGGATGTACGAGCAACGGAGAAACTTTAGAATTGTAAAGATAGAAATAAAGAAGTTTTGCGTACAGACAGGGTCGTTTCGTTTCTCATGTTCCGATCATTTGTATGAAATGGAATACAATAATCAATGTAAGAGAGCAAGTGTATTGGAAGGCATTTACTTCTTTAATTAACAAGTACTTTTTGCAACATATTCAACCTCGTCGGTACTGCTAGCACTTAAAATTATCACAATACAAAAATTGGGAGTGATGAAATTCGATCATGTATAAAAGTTCGTTCTACAAATTAGTTTAACACGCCAGTAAACGACTAGAAAGGATGATCTTCCTTTTTCACTGACACCCCTTTTATAAAAATGAGCAAAAAGGGAAGTTTTGAATTTATACCTCACTGCCCATCGCCCTTGCAGATTCACAGTTAAAACATGATGAAAATGGGAATTTTTTAATGAGCTATCGAATGACATTTTTGGTTTATAATAGTTTTGGGATCGCTTTTGTGCCCCATCATCCAACTACACCCTTCGAATAAGATACTTTATCAGATCATCGGTTAGGTTAGGGACGAAAAAGCATTTTAATACCGCTGGTTTATGCCAAAGGAAACACTTGTACGCAATCGTGTCGGTGAGGAGTCGGAGCCGTAGCTTATTTCTTGTCTCCGTTCGGTACGTAGTAGACGACTCGCTGCTGAGAGCACGTATACATACATCTCAATGTACATCTTTTCCCCACCACGACCGTCACGACAGTGGTTCTTATGAATTCCTCGTCGGTACGTGGTGTTACCTACGAAGCTAGAACCTCGGAATTCTTCCGTGCCGACAGAGCATTTGGGCCCCTTTGAGCCCCCTTGCGTGCCCGAAATTTTACCCAGGGTGAGCGGTCTTTAAGTATATCTCGTCGGTGCTAGCGGTCTTTAAGTATATCTCGTCGGTGCTGGAGACTTTAACCTACCGAAGGTAAAGTGGTTTACGGACATTACCGACGTAATTTATCCTGAACTGACTTTTGCATCGAATTCAACTTCCCATTCCTCACTTATCCTTTCCCAGCTATTTAACCACCTCAGCCTTCATCAGATTAACATTATTCCTAATCATCAGGGTAACTTCCTAGACCTTATTTTCACCAACACTTCCTTAATACATTGCCATGAGTCTCCTGATCCTCTTCTTCCCATTGACCCTTATCACCCCCCTCTTGCGTTTGACCTTGATTCTCACCGCATCTCTAAACACTCATCTCCTCCATCTCTGTACTTAAACTTTAATAGAGCCAACTATGACCTCATCAACTCTTCCCTGAATACTATTGATTGGGATCTTGCGTTCAAGGATATGAATGTTAACGACGCAACAACTTTCTTATATTATAACTTAAATAGTATAATTTCTTTGTCTGTTCCAACTCAACCTAGATCTTCTAAACTCTTCCCTCGCTGGTTTTCCTCTAGTCTTCGCGACCTCATAATTAAAAAGAAAAGGGCTCACCGTTTGAGGCGCAGAACATTAACATTGAAAGATTACCTTACATTCTCGAGGCTAAGATCGGAATGTAAAAGCTTAGCTAAAGTATTACATGCTAATCACCTAAAACGGCTAGAGGAAAACATATCTAATAATCCTTCCTCCTTCTGGAACTACATCAAAACACTTAATCCTAAATCAGCTCTACCAACAACCTTTATTGATGGCGACAATATTATAACCGATGACGAGGCAATAGCACAGTCCTTCTCCTCTTACTTTTCTTCCACTTATAATTCCCATTCCCTCCTAACATTACCACCCATCGAACCTGTTTCCTTAGACATTACCAACCTTTCTTTCCTTAGTATATCGATTAGTGATGTTTATAATGAAATTGAGCAACTAGCTACTCATTTAAGCCCTGGCGAGGATAAGATTCCCCCAATATTCATTAAAAATAACATTTTCATTCTATCCCGCATATTGTGGTCTATTTTCAATAAATCACTAAAATCTGGGGTCTTCCCGTCTCGTTGGAAAAATACTGTTGTTACACCCGTTTTTAAAAGGGCGATAATTCATCTATACATAATTACAGACCGATTACCAAAATGAACATTTTCGCGAAAATCTTTGAAAAATTAATAATTAAACAATTAGCTCCCATCATATCACCTCATCTTTCTAAATATCAGCATGGATTTATTCATAACCGTTCTACTACATCTAACCTTGCTGTTTTCTCAGATTTTGTCACTAGGGCTCTAGATTATGGCAGGCAGGTTGATGTGATTTATACAGATTTACCAAAGCGTTCGATACCGTCAATCACTACATTCTCATACATAAACTTGCTCGGTTCGGCTTCCATGGGAGTTTGCTCGATTTTTTTTATTGACTACTTATCTGATAGACATCAGAGAGTTTTAATTAGAGGATCCTCATCTTCCCCTTTCCTAACCCCATCAGGTGTCCCTCAAGGTTCTCATCTTGGACCCTTATTGTTCAATATTTTCATTAATGACCTCCCTGATATCTTATACCATTCCTGTCCTCTTCTTTTCGCTGACGATTTAAAAATATATAGAATCATTGATAGTGTTTCCGATACATTATTACTTCAACAAGACCTTGACAATTTGCCACAATGGTGCAATTATAACGGACTCAGATTAAATCTTTATAAATGTCAGGTGATGCAATTTACTAGAAATAAAAATATCATACCTGGTTCTTATTCTCTCAATAACACTCCACTATCAATGGTTAAGCACATTTCTGACCTTGGTGTTATATTTACTTCGAATTTCAATTTTTCTACTCATATTTCACACATTGCTGGTAATGCTAGTAAATCAGTTGGCTTTATTTTGAGACACGGCAAACCATTTACCAACCCAAACACGATTAGAACCCTTTACCTTACCATGGTTCTTCCCCATCTCGAATACGCAAGTATTATTTGGTCTCCAGCCAGTCTTAATCTTGTAAACATTTTAGAACGTATTCAGCATAGATTCCTGCGTTTTATGTCAAAATGTCATTCGCTAGGACCGCCCATGCGCTCGGATGATCACAACTACTCAAATATTATGGCGAAGCTTAACATTATTTCTCTACAGAATAGAAGGCTAATTAATGACAGTTTATTCCTTCACGCAATTTTAAATAACAATATAGACTGTCCTCAGTTATTGCAAATGGTGGGATTAAATTTTAGCCATTTTTCATTGCGCAACACACTAACTTTTCACATAGATCACTTTAGAACTAACTTGCGGTTATCCAATCCTATCACTAGAGCAATAATTCAAGCAAACGCCATTTCATCATCGGTTAATTTTTTCAACAGCAGCCGAACTTACTTAAGGAATGCCATTGTTCGTCACTTATGACTTCAATATCATCACTATCTTCATTGCTTGTGCTTTTTTTTTCTTTCCTTTCTTTCCTCGTTTTTTTTGGTATTTTTTTTATTATCTACTTACTTTTATATCTATACATTGTTTATTTTTGTCATTTATGAATCTTTGTACAAAAATTATATTTCATCCTGTAGCGCTTAGTTTTATAGATTATGTTGCGACTGTTCTCCGACTAATTATCGTATGGAGTTGATTTTTTTTTCTTTTTCTTCTTCTCTCTCTTCTTTTTTCTTCTCTTTTTCTACTCTTTTTTTCTCTTCTTTTTCTTTTTTTTTCTGTTCATTTTTTCTTTTTTTCTTCTCCCCTCCCCTTGTCTCATTTTTCCTCTTTTCTCTTTCTTATTATTTTTCTTTTGCCTAATTTTGTATTAAACTTGTTATTGTATATGATCCACTATTGTAATAATGGGCTTATGCCCGTCAAATGAATAAATAAATAAATAATATTGACGCTATCGGCCGCGCGGTCGTTGTCCTCTTCAAATCAGCTGATTGCGCTGAGTCGCAACATTCCGCCCGCTTTCGTCGGTCGACGAAAAGAAAGTGCATTTCGCCTTGGACCCTTGCTCTTGCCCCTGGATGCAGGTGACTGTTGTTCTATGGTAGAAACGAGGTACCTTCTCCGTCTAGAATTCAGGAGAGAGGAAACAGGTCTATGGTTCACAAGAAAAGAGCGGAACAATTTTTACAACAGGTCGTTTTAAAGTAGTGGTCCCTGTCTTAAGTGTGACCACCCGAGTCAATCCGCCTTCGCCCGGATGGGTCTCGATAACACTAGCCAGTGGCCATTTCGTCGGAGGCATCGACTTGAATTTTAGCAGGCAGAGATCCCCGACCTTTATCGATGCGTTCGCGCCTTGCCATCTCCCTCTGGTCTGAAGAGATTGAAGATATTCTTGCGACCATCTGTGCCAGAAATGCTCCTGCATGCGCCTTAAATGTTGCCAACGCGTGAGGCGAGATGGTTGGACATCGGTAAGTGTCGGCTCTGGGACAGCACAGAGCGGCGCTCCAATCAATAAATGACCAGGCGTAAGCGCTGCCACATCGTCCGGGTCATCTGTAAGTGCTCGTAGTGGGCGAGAGTTCAGGCACGCCTCCACTTGCGCCAGGAAGGTTGCCATTTCCTCGAATGTGAGTGTGGTTTCGCCTATCACCCTATGCAGGTGATGCTTCGTGGACTTTACGGCTGCCTCCCAGAGTCCTCCAATGTGGGACGCTGCAGGAGGATTGAACCGCCATTGGGTGCCGTCGTTCGCTAGTTGAGCAGCGATCCTTTCAAAGTCCTTATTAGCGGCCTTAAAGGGGTTTCGCAGCTCTGCAGCCGCATCTACGAAATTCGAGCCATAGTCACTCTATAGAGAAGTGCAGATTCCTCTGCGTGAGACGAAGCGTCGAAAAGCTGCCAAGAAAGCGTCTGCAGTGTAGTCAGACACAAGTTCTAAGTGAACGGCCCGTGTGCTGTAACAAATAAATAAGGCAATATAACCCTTATATGATTTGTGTCCTCTACCTTGAAGAGTGTTCGTTTCGTCCTGGATCCGTCGGCGGACTCTTCAGTAGGGCTATGCCGACGGATCCTGCCCTAGACGCTGCTGCCCGGTGTTAGGGCGTCCCGCTAGGCTCGTATATGTAGTAATCGAAGAACGATCGAGTACTAGCGGGAAAGATGATCGCGGAGTGATGTTCGTGCGACATCTCGTGGCAGAATAGGGTCAACCTCTTGTGGTCCTCAGACGTATAGGTCCTGCGTAGTCAAGTCCGGTGTGCAAAAACGGCCGCGAAGGAGTGACACGCATGCTTGGTAAATTTCCCATTTGCTGCTGAGCGGACGGATCCTGCCCTAGACGCTGCTGCCCGGTGTTAGGGCGTCCCGCTAGGCTCGTATATGTAGTAATCGAAGAACGATCGAGTACTAGCGGGAAAGATGATCGCTAAGTGATGTTCGTGCGACATCTGGTGGCAGAGTAGGGTCAACCTCTTGTGGTCCTCAGACGTATAGGTCCTGCGTAGTCAAGTCCGGTGTGCAAAAACGGTCGCGAAGGAGTGACACGCATGCTTGGTAAATTTCCCATTTGCTGCTGAGCGGTAGTTGATCTCCATCGAATGCAGTGGATGCATTTATGGACCCAGCTTCTCACTACTACTCGGCCTCTGGGGATCCAGTAGGATTGCCGAAGCATGCCGACAGTCAGCTGGACCCCGCCGTGAAGTGTGGACTTGTGAGCATTGTCCACGAGTAGCATCGTCAGATGGGAGTCCGCTGGCAATATAGCCGGGTGCTTCCCCTCATAAGCAAGAAGAGAATGTTTTAATCTTCCGCCCACTCGTAGCAGGCCGTGGTCGTCCAAGAAGTCGTCCTTCTCGTTTCTCCTTAAGCTGGTAACTTCCTTAAAATACGTTGTACTCTGTACGGTGGCGATCCAGAAGTGGGGAGCACGATTCAGTTCCTCCAGAGTTAGGTTGGGTCCCAATAAGTCTGTCTTTGCAGCAGGAGTCAGGCATTTTTTCACCCACCGTTGGCACCAAGCGGTAACTCGCAATAGCTTATTGAGTGATGAGAACTTGAAGAGTAGTGACCATACCTGCGGACCTCCGCTGCATACATGAGTAGTCACTACACGTTTTACCTCTTCATTTGTCTCCTGATAGGAATTTGTTCTCGTCCAAGGCGTCGTACAAGTTGAGAGTCTGGACGGTCCGCACCACCATAACTTAAAGTGTAGTAATTGCGATGGGGTTAGTCCCCTTGACGCACAATCTGCTGGGTTGTCCGTCCCGTCGATGTGGTGCCACACAGCTTGCGGTACCAAAGGTTGTACGTGCGCCACCCTATTGCCAACGTACGGAGACCATTTCCGTGTCCTTGTATCCATGCTAGCGCCACCTTCGAGTCACTCCATAAATGTATAGGGGTCTCGTCCAGGCTCAGAATCCTCTTAACACTATGCCGTCCGGTGGCTCCACCGTAGTGCCATACGAAAACTATCGCTTAAGTGCCGGTGGCTCCACCGTGGTACCATGCGGAAAACTATCGGTTAACTGCCGGTGGCTCCACCGTGGTGCCATGCGTAAAACATCGGGCAATTGGAAATGTAGCAACTTTGTGTTTTTATAAAAACACGTGCCCTTCGACAATGGCAGACGAAAAAGAGGACACAAGGAAACGTGATGAGTGTGTAGACACCTTATCTGATGTTCCATCCGAAGTTGAAGATGAGGCAGCATCTTCAGATGAATCTGAAATATGTAGACGGAGATTTCGGCGAACGGTACCGTTACCGAGTGATACTGAAGAATCAGACGAAGATAACAGCAGAGAGTGGTCAGATTTCGATTTACCAAGAAACAATGATGCTTTCGAAGGATCTTCCGGTCCTAATGTACTTCCCAGAGATGCAAATAATATCGAGAATGTCGTGGAACTATTTATAGGAAACGACTTGTTTGAATTTATTTGTACCGAAACGAACAGGTACTACGATCAAAATTACGCCAAGAGGAAGCCCAATAAAAAAAGTTCAAAATTTTTCAATGTTACGGCAGTCGAACTAAAAAAATGGTTTGGACTAGTTATTCTTATGGGAATCGTTAAAAAACCAGGGATTGACGATTATTGGTCGACAAATCCACTTTTGGAAACACCAATATTTGGTAAAACCATGTCCCGCAACAGATTTCGTCAAATATTATCGTTTTTACATTTCTCGGATAATAGTAACATACCAGAAAATGCCGACCGACTGTTCAAAGTACAAGGTATAATTGATTATTTTACAAAAAAGTTTCAAGAAAATCTCAATCTTGGTCAAAATATTACTATCGATGAAGGAATGATACCGTGGCGTGGGCGATTAAGTTTTAAAGTTTATAACCCCTCAAAAATTACAAAGTACGGTATACTTGTCCGGATGCTGTGTGATTCCGTTACGGGATATATTTCGCGTTTCAAGATATACTCTGGCATTAGAAAACCTTTAAAGGGTACAGTGATGAAACTATTGGAAAATGTTACTGGGAAATGGCATCACTTGTATATGGACAATTTCTATAACAGTGTGGAACTTGCGGAAGATTTGTTTACCAAGAAAATTCGCGTTTGTGGAACGCTGCGGCAGAATAGAGGATTACCGGCAAAGTTAAAAAAGTGCAAACTAAATGTATTTGAAACCAAATGTCAGCGAAAAGGAGCAGTACTCGCGCAAGTATGGAGAGCATCGAAGACGAAAATAATAAAAACAATTTCTACCATACACAATGGCACTTTAGTTGACACAGCGAAAGAATGCCGAAAAACCAATACAACGATTAAAAAACCAACATCTATTTTGGATTACAATAAGTATATGAAAGGAGTGGATCGCGCTGATCAATTTCTGAGCTATTATCCTATATTCCGGAAAACCATGAAATGGTCAAAGAAAGTGGTGTTATACCTCTTCAATTGCGCTCCATACAACGCGTTCTTACTGCAGCAACATTATAATACAGATCCCAAGAAACTCTGCTTTTATCACTTTTTATTGAAAATATGCGAATCGTGGATAAAAGATCATTCACCCGTTGGTGAGGAAAACTTCGAGAACCCCAGTACATCGCGTGCTTCCAGTCGTCAATCAATCAACAGACTTTCCGGCGACGTAAAGGAACACCAGCTCACATATATATCAGAAACCAACATCCGAAAACGCAGAAGGTGTCATGTATGTTACAAAAACAACAAAATTAGGAGAACTAATTTAATGTATAAATCTTGTGGAGTTGCGCTTCACCTCGGAGATTGTTTTTCTTTATTTCATTTAAAAAACAAATACTAAGTATCTAACAAAATGTAAATAAGCAGATAAACATATTATATAAAAAAATGTTGTACTTAGTTACATATCTATACCCCACAATTTTGAGAAAATAGAGGGGCAGGATTGAGACATGGGAACTGACGATAAAATTAGTAAAGATGAACCTCGAAACACCGCCGGCGGTAAGCGATATTATTTAACTCAGACCCACCGGCGCTCCACACGAAAATCTGGATTATACGTGCGGACGGCATAGTGTTAACATGTGCGACTAACTCTGCGAGTATTTTGATTGCACACAACTCCTTCCTCACGATGCACTCTGGCTTGATTGAGGCGAACATAGTTTTGCTCATCACGAGTGATACTGACACTTGCGACGTGTCAGAGATGACTCTTAGATATACCACCGCGGCCTTCGCTTTCTCTGAAGCGTCAGCAAAACCGTGCGTCTCGATGTTTGCTGCCCTTGAGTCGTATTGCATCCAACGAGGAATGGATAGCTGTTTAATCGTTGGCAGTTCGCTATAAATTCCTTGCCATTGCTTCTCCTCGGCAGGTGGAAGCGGTGTGTCCCAGTCCACGGCAAGCAGCCACAATGACTGCATAAATATTTTTGCAGATATTGTGATGGGGGAGATCCACCCCAGAGGGTCAAATAATTTTGCGATCCTGGAAAGTACGGTTCTCTTAGTTAAGATGGCTGGATTAGGGCTCACCGTGACTCGATAGGTGAACTTGTCGTCCTTAGGCTTCCATCTAATCCCCAATATTAATCTTCCAGTGTCTGACGGCCATGACAAATCCTTGTCCATTGGTGCGAGGGTGTCCTCTGGAGGAACTAAATTCTCGTTATTTGCAGCCAATTTTCTCAATGTAAACCCGCCCGCCTTGCACAATTGGTGCACCTCGGATCGGCGTTTCTGGGCTGCGATCAATGTGGCATCGCCCGACAAAACGTCATCGACGTAGCAGTCGTGGCGAAGAGTTGTTGCTCCTAGCGGGCAGCGCTGTTCTTCGTCCGTGGCGAGTTGTCGCAGCGTGCGAATGGCTAAAAATGGTGCACACGCCAAGCCATATATCACGGTTTTGAGTTTGTAAGTCGCTAATCGTTCCTTGCTGTTGGCGCGCCACACAATTTGCTGATAAGATTGGTCGTCAGGGTGGATAAGGATCTGCTGATACATTTTTTCTCTATGTCGGCTGAGAACACATATTTGTGTACTCGCCAACGCAAGAGAACCTCCGCAAGCTCCGGAAGCAGATTCAGCCCTGCGAATAGAACGCTGTTTAGTGAGTGCCCATTTTTCGATCCTTGTGAGCCATTAAAAACTACTCGTAGTTTTGTAGTTGTACTGCTGTCCTTTAAGACCCCATGCTGGGGCAGGAAGTATTCTCCGGCAGTGTCATTGTTATTGGCCGAGAGAACTTCCTCCATGTGATCTAAGTGAGCGTACTCTTCCATAAAGGCTCGGTACATGTGGGCGAAGCTTGGGTCCCTGTCGAACCGCCTTTCCATGGCGACTTGGATTCTGATCGCGAACATCTTGGATCCACTAAACAATGGTGGATTCTCAGCAAACAGCAACCGTACAATATACCTTCCATCAGAAGTGCGGCGATGAGTTACTGCGAAGTGTTCCTCACACCGTTGTTCGTCTGCGGATAGCGTCATGCTCGATGAGGGTAGCTCCTCTTTCCCCCAGAAACGACGCATGAGAGGCACTAAATCCCTATCCAAAGAGTGCTCATCTGTATCCACTGATATGGCATGGGCAGTTATACGCCGTGAGACGTTGACTTTTCCTGAAAATATCCACCCTAGGGTGGTTTGTTGCGTTACCGGTGCCCTTGGGCCCCCTTCCTCAGACCCTCTTCAATGATATCTACAAAAACATCTGCTCCAAGAATTAAGTCAATGCGATCTGAAGAACCGTAGTTGGGGTCGGCGAGATCCAATTCGCTGAGGTGCGGCCAGGTTGTCGACAGGATGTCCTCATGTGGTTGGCAATTTGTCAATTTTTGTAGTATTAAAGCAGTCACGGTGAAGCTGCTGCTCGGATCCACTCGAGACCTGATACAAAGCTCTATAATGCCTCGTGCCCTTTGTAGCCTGTCACTCCGTCCTGCAACTATTATATTGGCCGGCTGACGGTGGAGACGCAGTAGCTGCACCAATTTTCTGTTATCAGGGATATTTCCGAACCCTGGTCAATTAGGGCTCGTGCAGGCAGCTTTTCTCCATTGCATGCAGTGCTGTACACCTGCGCAGTAGCCAGCATGACCGATTCTGAATTCCCCGTGTGCACTCTGATGAAATGTGTTGTCCGCAAATCTAGCTGCATTTCTCCAAGAGAGGCCCCATGAAGGACTGAGTGATGCTTGCCGAGACATTTTTGGCAGCGCTTTTCTGAGCTGCATTCAGAGACGGTGTGCTTTCCTAAGCAGTTCGTGCATAGCTGGTGGGAGACGATGATCTGCTTCCTTTCTGCGGGAGTTTTACTCTGTAATGCTTCGCAAAAAAGTATGAAATGATTGCCATGACATAGCGGGCAACGACCCTTAGGTAATTCCTTTTTGGTCACCTGAAGCACCCGTGTCTTCCTTGGTGGCAACTGGCCCGTTGACTTGGGTACAGCCCTGGTATATGCCTTCTGACTCAGTGACTCGATGGCCTCCAGTGTTCGGATTCAATTCTGTAGGAACTCCCTTAAAGTATCGTAGGACGATGGATCCGTGCTACCGCCCAATGAGGTTTTCCATTCTCGTATGGTGTCAATATTTAGTCGCTCAATGGTGGTGTGAACGAGCCAGTCGGTTCCGTCATCGATAGGCCTCTCTAAGGCCTCTAGTGCATGCACCGCGTTTGGGGTGCCATGAAAAACCCTTTTCAGCTCTTGGGCCGAATCCGTGGTCATCGGTTTCAATGACGTGAGGGTCTTGAACTGCGCACTGACAAGTAGTCTTTTGTTATTATACCTGGACTTGAGATCCCTCCACGCACCCTCGAAGTTTTCGCCTGATGCAGGGATTCCTTGTAATAACTCCGCGGGCTCGCCAGTGAGTGCATTAATCAAATAGTGCATCTTCTCGATTTTCGATAAACCTGAGCCGTTTATAACGAGGGAGGTGTAAAGCTCCTTGAACTGTGTCCACTCGCGGAACGACCCTGAAAAATGTGGCAGTTCAATGCGGGTAAGTTTTAAATTCGATAACGCTTCGCCCGTCGTGGTGGGGGAACTGGTCTTTGACCCCTCTGGCGTTAATATTTGCTCCATCAGGTCAACGAAGCGCGCCTTTTGTGTGTAGTATATCTCCTCCGTTATGCTAAACACGTCTTTAGCGTAAGACGATGTTTCTTTTGTGATGAGGGCCAGTAGCTGGTCGTGCTGCTCTTCAAAGGGTCTAGCCGTGTTACAATGCAAAAAGTGCCCCTAAACCAAATGAGACGTGTCATACGCCATTCGATAGCTTATGGAAAAAGAAACATTTTTGGAGATTGGAAATCCGAAATCTCAACTGAGGGGGTAGTTATAGACAAAAATCAAAAATATGTTTCTTGCCCAATCATTTTTACTCCAGTGGATAAAAAAATTTGAAAAAATTCACGAACGTATCGGCTAACGGTGTACACGTTACAGAATTTTTTCAGATTTTTTGGTTGAAAAACTGAGCTGTAAAAAATTAATAAAAAATTTTTTTTTTGAAAAATGGCAATTTTTCATCGAAGAAGTAAAGTCTCCACTTTTATATTTTTTGTATAGGTACCTATTGTGAATACTAACATACTGAATTTTTTTCAGATTTTTTGTAAACCTGCGCCGTTATAAAAAAAATTAAAAACCGATTGTCCGGTTGCTTTTTGCGTGCCCCACCTATTTGTACAGTAGATCTTTGCATTTTTCCCAATCCACAAGTGTATTATGCAATGTGTAACGCTGCTCGAAGTCTAGAATTGGCGCAGGAGTTGATAAAGCCTTAAAATAGCAAATCATGGAAATTGCGACCAGTACGTTATATTCCAAAGTGTAAACCGAAATTCCAATGGCACCGGTGTGTACATTTTTACGCAAGTTCGAATCCTTATAGGGTTATCTGTTTTTCACACATATTACTTTTTATTCAGAATTTAAAAATACATTGTTCTAATTAATGCTTACCCTCATACGTCGTAAAATCACATGGTTTTTTTAGTTATGCAACATACTATTTTCAAGCACTTGTGTGCTATTGTTTCTTTTCATTATCTTTTAATTTTTAGCAAGGGTTAACAATTCTTAATTATAATTAGTGATAACATCCGTGTTTATTGATTGAAAAGGTTAGAGTAACTGCGATATTTTTGATCTCATGTCAATGTAGATATGAATACTGTGCCTAATATAATCCGTACGTTTTGATAACGCAGTTTATCCTCTTCAGGGAAGAAATAAATTGACTCTGTAATTTAAAGTACATTGTTTTAAAAAGATTATTTGATAGAAAAAGTATTTGGAACATAGATACGGGTATTCACCATTTATATTTAGCATAGATACTTATCTTTAAAGAGTAATAATCACGTATATATAAAGCGACATGACATCCTCAGTGCAGAATTTTGTTGTATCCTCCAGTGTCCTGTGAATTATATAGTTATTTATATATTCTAGTGTTGAGCGTATATACAGTTTTTGTTCTGATAATACTTATCTTTTCGATCGTTGGCGGCATAAAAAGATAAAGTAAATGCAAAACTTTTAATCTTCATCACTGTCCTCATTAATAACTGGTACTATGTTGTCGCTGTTAAATATCCTACTTAATATTTCGGCTGGTCGTACAATCGGTGACAGATACCTTGCATGTGACAAATAATAAATTATTGCTGCTGTATGCGAACAGCATCCGACGGCACGATTGCCATTCGCACATTGACAACAATATCGGCGAATTCCAGAACAACCTATTGAATGTGGCACGTATTCTATGTAACATCTGTATACTTTATTATTAATATGTCTTGACTTCACTTCGAATTTAATAATGTTTTCCTGATCTTTTAAGTAACGGAAGTTAATATTGTTTTCAGCTCCATCATTTCTGCTAAATAAGAAACTGCCTGCGATAATTGATACGATCCAGTGAAAAGAATTTTTAGATCCCTCTCCGTCATATCAGGAAAATCGGGTAACTCTGTGGCTGAAATTGGTCTAAATGGAACTTTTCGAATATTCCATCGCTGAAGATCGACCTCTAATGATAATGAATTTTCAATTGTTTGATTCGACATTATTTTGTCAACTATTTCGTCAATCATCCCTACATCTGAATGTAGCCGTTTACCGAACGTGTTTTGTAAAAAACAAGCGATTTTACGACGTATGAGGGTAAGCATTAATTAGAACAATGTATTTTTAAATTCTGAATAAAAAGTAATATGTGTGAAAAACAGATAACCCTATAAGGATTCGAACTTGCGTAAAAATGTACACACCGGTGCCATTGGAATTTCGGTTTACACTTTGGAATATAACGTACTGGTCGCAATTTCCATGATTTGCTATTTTAAGGCTTTATCAACTCCTGCGCCAATTCTAGACTTCGAGCAGCGTTACACATTGCATAATACACTTGTGGATTGGGAAAAATGCAAAGATCTACTGTACAAATAGGTGGGGCACGCAAAAAGCAACCGGACAATCGGTTTTTAATTTTTTTTATAACGGCGCAGGTTTACAAAAAATCTGAAAAAAATTCAGTATGTTAGTATTCACAATAGGTACCTATACAAAAAATATAAAAGTGGAGACTTTACTTCTTCGATGAAAAATTGCCATTTTTCAAAAAAAAAATTTTTTATTAATTTTTTACAGCTCAGTTTTTCAACCAAAAAATCTGAAAAAATTCTGTAACGTGTACACCGTTAGCCGATACGTTCGTGAATTTTTTCAAATTTTTTTATCCACTGGAGTAAAAATGATTGGGGAAGAAACATATTTTTGATTTTTGTCTATAACTACCCCCTCAGTTGAGATTTCGGATTTCCAATCTCCAAAAATGTTTCTTTTTCCATAAGCTATCGAATGGCGTATGACACGTCTCATTTGGTTTAGGGGCACTTTTTGCATTGTAACACGGCTAGACCCTTTCTTCCAGTTTCCGCACAAGTCATCTAGTCTAGTTTGTACAGCCCCTTTAGTGATTTGGAGGATCGTAGCTTTTTCAAATTTTCATACGAACGACTTATACGACCTTGAAAGTCAGCTTGACGTTGCAAAATTTGTTCCATTTTTTCGATGGGTTCCAAACGAGATTTGAAGAGCGTGGATGAAAGAAATTATTGGCGGTGTGGTAATGTGAACAGGCACTGACTGAGGTGATGGTTTGCGGTGCTCACAAACTTTAACGTGCTTGAGAGGCTGTGTACCTTGTAGCTGGGAGGTATCCGGCTCGATGGACCAAATGTTTTAGATCAAGCGGATCTAGTGCTGCCTTAGCTAGGCGTAGATGAATTTAGATGTGATAGCTGATAAACGCAAATCTACGTAATATCACTTTCTTTGGTTAGAAAAGCGTAGTAACTTTTGAATAACTTAAAGCCTTTTATTCTCGAGTAAGCTGTACACAGGTCAGTTAGCGACTAATTAGCCGTTGGTCATAAAGCCTCGAAATTACCAATATACAAAAAGTCAGTGGGAGAGGAAAGAGAAAAGGCGGGAGTGACGGTAATAGGTTTAGGAAAGTAAGAGAGGGGAGACAATAGCTGAGCGAGCGGATTGACAGACAGAGAGGGAAAGTAGAATGAAAGAGAGGGAGATAGCGGGAGCGTTAGAGCAGGTGACAAACATAATATTGACGTTTTCGGCCGCGCGGTCGTTGTCCTCTTCAAATCAGCTGATTCTGCTGAGTCGCAACAACTGTGTATCTTAACAATTAACACTTTGCCGTTAGCACGTCTCGTAAAAATTTAGAAAAATAAAGAAATCTTGCTGACGTGTGTAAATTATTGTTATCTGAACTCAACAGCAACAGAACATCGCAGATCACTAACATAATGCAAACGATATTAAAATGCTGTCGCCGGCCATTGTGCGGTATTTTGCGCACGAGACCACCGTGGTGTCGCCGGACGGCATAGTGTTAATAATATGAAATATGTACTAGTTCTCGAGTAATCATAAGATACATACCTTTGGATTTTTTAACCACTTAACTAATTTTCTTTTGTTGTATCCTGACACGTTGATCTCAACTCGGGTGCCTGATCGGAAATGGTCGAAACTCGAGAATGTTCCGATAAACTCGGCATACGGAAAAATTGACAATTAATCGTTATACATTTGGCAATATTGCAGAGCCTACCTGGTTGAGGCGGGCTACCCGCTTTGGGCTACTCTCTTCTACCCGCTTTGCCCAAAGGCACATGTCGAACTTGATAAATTATAAACTCACAAAAAAAAAATTCCGTTACTTACATTTATAAAGTAAAATCGTGCCAAAATAATATGATAATGTTAACAATTTGATATATGTACTAGTTTTCGACAAATCACAAGTTACATATCATTGGATATTTTAACGAATTCCCCAGATTTCTTTTATTACGCCCATTTTCGCTGTATTTCAAATCTGGTGACTGATCGGAGGTGATCTAAACTCAGGAGTGTTCGAGTAATCACGACATACGCGAAAGTGTAAAATCGCATTACATTGGGCAATATAAGAGAGCTTACCCGCTTTAGGCGGGCCATACGCTTTGGGCTACTCTCCCCCATGTAAACAGTTGTCCATATGGCCGGGTTCGATGACACCTACAGCTCAGCACGCTTTGTCAACAGTATTGACGACATATAGCTCCGGTGACAGTTTGGCCGTTGCCTGTAGTTTTCCGTTTTTTGTTATTTCGCAGCCGTCCTTCTCGAAGCATAATTTGTAACCGTCTTTTGCCAACTTCTTTACCGACAGTAAATTCCTCGCAAGAGTCGGTACATAAAGTACGTTGCTCATGTTCAAATTTGAAACTTTGTTTGAATCCACAATGCACTCAATGTGTCCTGAACCGGTTCCTTGTACTTCAGCCTTTTTTTCTTCGTCAGAGAGAGAGATATGACCCTTTTTTCTCGAATCGAGTGTGTTAAAAAACTTTATCGAATTTGCCATGTGGCTCGTTGCTCCAAAGTCAACAACCCACGATTCAATTTTTTCTGTCTTCTTTGCTCCGAATGCTTTTCCCGACGTTTCGTTTGCTACTTTGCATAAAAACACTACTCATCCGAATAAGTGTTTTCGGCCGCTACGTTGACCTTTTCTCTCTTATTCTTCCACACTTTATACTTGGTACATTCGCTCTTATAATGCCCGTTCTTCTTGCAGAAAAAACAAGTTTTTCTTGACTGCGTGCTGCCGCGTCTTTCCTTGTGTCCTGCTTTCATTACCACGCTGTCGTCATGGGCATTTTCTCTCACGTCCTTTGTCCCTTGACGCCTTTTAAATTCGTCCATGAGTTTTCCTTTTATTAATTTTAAGGTAAGATCACTTTCTGGTCTGCTTTCCAACGCTGTAACGAGTGTATCGCAAGACTCAGTAAGGCTTTCTAACAGCATTGCTGACTTTAGGTTGTCTGGGAGTTCATGACCGAGAGCCGCCAATTCTTCGAATTAATTTGAAATTGTGGAAATTTGTTTCTTCATGTTGTTACGTCACCAGACGTCACCCTTTTTGTTAATAACTATAGCCGGACCTGTGTCTCCACTGGAACGCGTGGGAAACCTTCTCCAGAGCCTTCTGTTCTTGGAACCTTTAGAACTCTTAGAATCAAAACCAAGCGCGAGCACGCAATCAGATGTTTAACTAATGGCGATGACAAACAGGCGTTCGGATGTTTAGTCTCAAGTCGCTCGAAAGGCGCGAGGTGACAATCGGCCTGGCGACGGTTCGGTTCCGAGAAATGCAGCGAAGGACCCCGATTAACCAATTAACGTCCAGGACCCGCCCACGAGAGCCCCAGAGAATCGCCCCGCGAGGCCCTGGGTGCGGGGGATGCGTTGGACCATTTTTTCGGGCGCTCTAGTTTTTTCGAACACTTCGTTTTTGACCACAGTCCTGAGTACAGCTCTAAAGTCTTTAAGCTTCGTTTAGTCTTGCGAATTATTTTCAATCATTTCCTTTATTTGCGTATTATTCCGACTCTACTTTTGTGAACTCGCCGTACATACAAGTATCCAACAATAAAACAGTTTTCATACCAATAGCATTTAAATTACATCCTTCCGAATCTCATTATTCTGGTTAAATTCCGCGAGTGAACTCGCAAGCCGACTCACCCCACCACGACCAGCCGTTTCGCAGACCACTAAAGTTAAGCAACCGTTCACCTAGGAAATGGTAAGTATCTGAACTCGTTCCTCGCACGTTAATTGATTCTGTGGGAATATCTCCTCCTTCCCTCACTTCCCAATCCGCCAACGGAACCCTATTTCCCTCCTCCTTTTTGCTCACGTTACCTACGTCTGGTCCTTGTAAAGTCGCGGGACTCGCGATTGACTAAAACAGACGTCCTTACGGCACCCGATCTAGGTCGGGTTCGTACTCATTGTTGCTGCGGCCTCCCTTCCGTGTTCTAGTTGGGCAAAGACGCCCCACTCGTCTTAAATTCAGGCCGCGACGTAACAAAAATTGGGGGCTCGTCCGGGATCTTAAAGGTAAATCGTGAGTAAATCCTATGAACACTCGTAGCAAATCTGCAGCGTCAAACCAATCCGCGAAAGAAGACGTGGTAGTCAACCCTTTCAAAACCATCTCGAAAATACCGCGAGACGACTCGTTTTCCCCTAAAGACGAAAGCTTAGAAGAGACCAGTTTCGGCACTCCGAATCTGAATAGTACGCTTATCGAAAAACCCTTCGATCGCCCGACCCCATCCGAGCGAAAATTCCTACCAGATCCTAAAATGTCCACAGACACCAGACCCAGCCTTCCCCTGAAGGACGCCATCGAGAATATTCCCTACTTTGACGGTAATAACATGCCCGTCTCGAACTTCATTCGAGCTTGCGAAAATGCGATAGCGCTTGTACCTTCCGTAAGCGATAATACGCTAGCCACTCTCATTAGAGGCCGCATAACAGGAAAAGCCGCAGCAGTTTTGAATTACGTCAGAATCACAAATTTCCAAGATCTCCGCAAATACCTGCACCAATATTTCTCCTGCAACACTCCCATCCCTCAACTACAAGCCATATTAGGGGCCTGTAGGCAACGAGAGGATGAAGACGTCATAATGTACGCCACCCGAATTCGCGAAATCGGGATAAATATCCTCGAGGCGTTTGAACAGGAGTTCGGCAGTCCCGCGAATCTGGACTACGTGAGGTCAACCGAACGAAGCCTCGCCAATACCTTTATCGCGGGGTTGAACTCGCAACTCCGGTCGTTAATGACGCGATCCGATAATTTGGACGATCTCGTGAACGATGCCCTGAAACTCGAACGCCTCGGAATCGTGCGATTGCCCAACTCTGTTCTCCGCGATTCCGCCGCTCTTCCGAACTGCTCGACGTGCGGGAGGTATGGCCATTTGGCTTCGCAGTGTTTCCCTCCGGCAACGCACGAAACCTCGCGGTACCCTGGGACTTTACACGCGTGCGAGGTTTGTGGCCTTTACAATCACACGACTCTAAATTGCCCGCGCCTTGAGAATCACTTCCGCACGAAAAACGCTGGAACATTTTATCCCTACGAAACTAACAATCAAACGTACAACCCGCGAAGGCGCACACTTCCTCAGTTGAATCATCCCACCCACCCAATCCCTACAAATTCGAATTATCCGGAATACGGAGCGGACATCAGACCTCAGGCCCGCATCCCCGGTTGCAATATCTGTGGAAGAAAAGGGCACACCGCCGGAGACTGTTTCATAAACCGGAATCCGCAAAACGCGATCGAATTATTTTGCCGTTACTGCAAATCGTCGGGACATGTAATTGAAACTTGTACCTTGCGAATCACGAATAATGCTCGTCGCGCAGCAAACCTGTCGGGAAACGGACCCAGTCTCCCTCCCCCCCGGGCGCAGGAGGGAGCCGCACGCACATCGCGCCCTCGCGCAGCACCAACATACCTCATTACCACCGAACCGAGCGATTAAGCCCATTTTCCGCATACGCCTCCTCCGAATGTCCCACCATTACCATCAATGACACTCACCTGACACAGCCCACATGCATGCTAATAGACTCTGGCGCAATATCTTGCCTAATTAAAATAAAAACCTTACCTCCCGATACTCCCCTCGACAAAAACACCATACTCCAGTTAATAGGTATAACTCGCCACCCGGTATATACCATGGGATACGTTATCTTATATCCACTCGGACAGCCGACCGTATTCCACGCAGTCGATAACGATTTCCCACTACAACCCGACGGACTCCTGGGCCATACCTTTCTCAAGCCCGCGCGTGCCAAGATAAACTACGAAATCGACTGTCTAACAATACAACAAAACAACTTCCCCTTTTCCAACCATACCCAGAACGACTCGTCAGTCATCGACACGACCATAGACCAATCCTTAGAAATAAGAAATTTAAATAAGGCAAACCCTCCTAACTATAAGCTCGCGAACTTACCCGAGAAATCCAAAATCCAAGACCCAGTATCCAGTGGTAAAAATTTTCCTAATACTCCAAATGAATCTCTCGAAAAATCCAAAATCCAAGACCCAGTATCCAGCGGTCAAATCTCTCCCAATACTCCAAATGAATCTTTCGAAAAATCCAAAATCCAAGACTCCTAATACTTCAAATAAATCTCCCGGAAAATCCAACATCCAAAACTCAATATCCAGTGGTCGACCCGAAGAAACAAAACCCCTACCCCACATGCCCGACAACCCCACCACAAAACCAAATCCAAACCAAGAATCCCACCCTCCCAACCCTATGTCACCCTACCGCGAAAGAACACCAACCTCCCACCTCCCAGAATTTAAGGAACCTCCATTAAAACCTCTACCGATCTATCCTATCACAACCCTCGGAAGAGCCAAAACCATTTTAGAAACCCTTGAACTAAAGCATCTGACACCCGACGAAGAGAAATTAGTATACACCTTAGTGGAGGAAAATCACGACAGATTTCACCTACCGGGAGACCAACTGACCCATACTGACGTACTACAGCACGAAATACACACTTCCGACGATATCCCAATAAACTCCAGACAATACAGGTTCCCACAAGTTCACAAAAACGAAATCGATAGACAAGTGACAGAACTCTTAAAAGACGGAATTATCCGACCATCGCAATCGCCCTACAACTCTCCGGTCTGGTTAGTATCAAAAAAACCCGGCGCTGCGGGAAATAAACGTTGGAGGATGGTTCTAGATTTCCGCGCACTAAACGAAAAAACAATCGGAGACGCATATCCCCTCCCCAACATAGTTGACATTTTAGATCAATTAGGCGGAGCCAAATACTTTTCAGTCCTTGATCTAGCTTCCGGATTCCATCAAATATTAATGCATCCGCGCGACCGCTGCAAAACCGCCTTCTCCACATCCTTCGGACACTACGAATTCACCCGCATGCCATTCGGCTTGAAAAACGCACCCGCTACTTTCCAAAGAATAATGAACATTGTACTAGCGGGATTACAGGGACGCGACCTTTTTATTTACATGGACGACATAGTAATTTACTCAACCACCCTAGAACAACACGAACGAAAATTCAAATCACTAATAAACCGCCTCAGAGACGCGAACTTGAAACTACAGCCCGACAAGTGCACATTTTTAAAGCCAGAAGTGACATATTTAGGACACGTGATTGGAAAGAACGGCGTGAGACCTGACCCTCGGAAACTCGAAGCCGTAGACAAATTTCCCCGCCCGAAAAACGCCAAAAACATTAGACAATTCTTAGGACTAGCGGGATACTACAGACGGTTTATTTCCGACTTTTCGAAAATATCGAGACCCTTAACAGACCTTTTAAAAAAGGACGTGACTTACGAGTGGACACACGAACACCAGACGGCTTTCAACGAACTTAAAAGACGACTATGTACAGAACCAGTTTTACAATACCCCGATTTCTCCAAACCTTTTATACTTACCACCGACGCCTCCGGCTACGCAGTAGGCGGAATATTATCCCAAGGGTGAAGTAAACAACGACCATCCGATCGCATATGTATCCAGAACCTTAAACGACTACGAGACACGATACGACACATACGAAAAAGAAACCCTCGCCGTAGTCTACTGCATAAAACACTTTCGACCATACCTGTACGGACAGAAATTTACCTTAGTCACCGACCATAAACCATTAGAATGGTTCAAAACCGTAAAAGACGCAAATATGCGCATCCTACGCTGGCGATTTCAATTATCTACCTACGAGTTTAACGTAGTCTACAAAGCGGGAAAAACAAACGTAAACGCGGACGCACTATCACGGAACCCTGTAAACTGTTACCCAATCTCTAAATCAAACACCAAACACCTTTTTGACCCTTCAAATTCCGAATATATCCGACAATTACTAGAAAACTCCTCCGACGACGAACAAGACGAAGACTTCCAACTAGAACATCGTGACCCCGCCTCAGCACACAACACTCCCACAGAAAACCCTGACCTTACGCAACCCACTCCAGACAAACCCAGAGAGACCAACACCACCCAGGCCCCAACACATGTGGGAACCCGTCCACGAGAAAACACAGACAATCACCAACCCACACCCGACACCCCAACCCCACTTGAACCACTCCGCTCCCCACCAACGAATAATGACGAAGACCACACTAGCCCCGACCCACCACCCCCCAACAGCGACGACGTAGACCATACTAATCCCGACTCCCCATTAACAAATAACAATGATCGCCACAGTAACTTCGACCCCTCATTAACAAATAACGACGATGACCACAGTTATCCTGACTCTCCAGCAATAAGCGACAACAATAACCACACTAATCCCAACCCACCACCCCCAGACGGTGACGATGATGACCATATTAACCCCGACCCCCCACCAATAAACTCCGACTCCGACCCGCCGACCGACGACGAAGACGCTCCCCCGTCAGAGGGCGCCGACCCCGACCCTCACCCCCCGAACATAATTCGAAGCAGAGACCTATTTTTCCTGAGGAAAGATCACCTATGTTACTTCCTCGATACTGAAGGCAAACCAATCGACAACGGCGCTAAATCCTTATTCGAAAAACAACTACTCCCCTCTTTAACTAACACCGAAACCGATACCCCCAAAATGATAAAACGTAACGGACGATACCACTGCATACTCCTCATCGACAAAACCACCGGAGACGGACCCACCGAGAAACTAAGACTCCTGAGACAACTATTCACCCTACTCCGAAACGACCTGATTGAACGACAAATCACTAATTTTAGCATCGCGAAAAGTCAGTCTATATCCGGTATACCTTGGGCAGACATCCTGCCAGTAATTTACAACACCTTCGAGAGAACCGAGATCAAGGTCATAATTTGCCTCAACCTCGTTAGATGCCCTCCTACCGACATACGAGAGGAAATCCTAAAAGAAATGCACTGCTCCCCCATTGGAGGCCACCGAGGCGTAACCAAAACCTACAATAGAATCCGACAACACTACCATTGGGAACATCTGAAAGAAGTTGTACAAAACTTCATACAGAGATGCCTACACTGTCAACTGAAGAAACTAGTCCGCGTAAAAACCAAACAACCAATGATAATAACCGATACACCAGGACGCGCATTTGATAAAATCGCGATGGACATTGTAGGACCAATACCCTCGACAAAACGGCGCAATGAATATATCCTCACTATGCAAGACCAATTAACAAAATTCAGTATAGCCGTACCCCTACCCAACCAAACTGCCAGAACAATAGCCGACGCCTTTGTGAAACATTTCCTATGTATATTCGGATCCCCACGAACCATACTCACGGACCAGGGAACGAATTTTGTCGGCGAGCTCATGAAAAGACTTACCAAACTATTCCGCATAAAAAAAATCCGAACCACCGCCTTCCACCCCCAATCCAACGGTTCCCTAGAACGTTCCCACCATTCCCTCACAGAGTATTTAAAAATGTTCGCGAGCGAAACAAGGGAATGGGACGACTGCGTGGAATTAGCTATCCTCAATTATAACACAAACGTGCATGAAAGTACCAAACATACCCCGTACGAATTAACCTTCGGAAGAATAGCCCGGTTACCTTCTAGTTTACCCCCAATACCCGACGACCGCGCGACCACATACGATGACTATCTAATCCAACTAGCAACCCAACTGCACCACGTTCAACAAACAGCCCGAAATAACCTAACAGCCAGTAAAGAACAATCTAAGAGACGCTACGACACGCGTACACAACCCAGATCATTCGCTGTGGGCGAATTTGTTTTCCTGCAAAAAGGACCCAAGCCAGGAAAGTTCGGAGCCCAGTATACAGGCCCCCATGAAGTCCTCGAAATACTGCCCCGAGGCAACGTTCGCATCCGGATAAACAGAAATTCCCGTGTTGTCCACCCAAACCGACTAAAGAAATCACATATCACACAATAACACAACGAACCTTATTTCAGATGGACTTCTCAAAGATTTTCTACACTCTCATAACCATAATAGCACTCCACGACCCAGCCCGCGCCCTAATATGTTACGACTGCGGGAATCGCAATAATAACGTTACCACCATCTCCCTTTTGGAAGTCGGGGAATGCAACATTCCAGAGCATACAGTTAACGTCACTAAGGTGAAGATCCAGTTACTTCAAATCAACGAATTTCGATTCATCCAAGTCATACAATGCAGGATAGAGATAGACAGAACGGTATCAAAATGCGGCATGTTCTCCCATACCTCAGAAGTTTTGAACGGAAGACTCTCATATATACAAGAAACCTCGCGGGCGGATTGTCTCCAAATGCACCGACACCAAGAAATCAAAATCGGGAAAACCATCTACCGCGGCCTAAACCTAAACCAAACAACCACCCGACCCCTCTCCCTAGCCGGTTCAGTCGACGTAGACGGCAAATGCGAAGGAGAATCTTATTCCGACCCATACGGCACCTGGAACCACGTGATCGCCATGGGCACTGTCAGAATAACATTGCAAGACTATACTGCACCCGTCGAATTGGACTCCCACCGACTCCATCTAAGATCCGGAGTCACCTGTTACCTAATGACCACCCGGTGCACGGACATCGAGGGAGAAAACACCTTCTGGGATCCAGTCCCATCGGAGAACTGCAACCTAGCCAAGTATGGAGTACTATACCAAGGAACTGCCAACCGAACTTTTGACCCGCACGCCAAAGAAGACCGAACCGTTTGTTGCGTCGCGCAACGATATCTTTCAGCATACACACACCCACACATACACACACATATACAAGAACACAGCGACATGAACATTTGGCGCGAATATTCCATCTCCCGTTGCCATGCGGGACGTCTTGCATGGCAGCGCCTGTCACTTTTCTCGATCAAGGAATTGGCGGGATAAACGCGTCTTTGGTTGCCGAGAGTGAGCGAGCGGGTAGCAACGAATGTCAATTGTTTATACTTCTCAACCGCGTTGCTGGCCCGCCGCTCCGGCAGTTGTCGTCTAACGTTCATCGATACACCACCGAAAGTACACCAGTATCTACCACAAACAGAGACTACACACCTTACACGACACCTACGTACACCACACCTCCTAGTTTATTCCTTATACATTCTTCATACTGTTTCTTATATATATTTCTTTGCATTGTAGAATTATAGTTTAGCCTTTATTCATTCTTTATATTCTTTCTATATATGTTTCCTTGTATTATATAATTATAGTCTATCTTTATCTCGTGTTTATAGTTAAATATATTGAACTAACCATCTGTGTCTCCCTGCATAAAATCCCTTCTCCCTACTAACAAAAATCCACAACAAACAATTCGCGGACGCGTAAAAACGGCCGCGAAGTTCCGCTTACGACGGAACATCAAATGGTCCTTCGAGCCGGATCTTTGTAAGGATCCAAAAAACACGTGGGTAAAGGATAGTGATAGTGCAAGTGCAGTGAAACAAGGGACACACAATGGTAGACCACGAATCTTCTTCCGACGCCGCCATGCTCTTGAAAAAACGGCGAGCCTACCAGAAGGGAAGGATCACGAACATAAAAAACATAGTAGCAGCACAAGCCAACAAACCCGACATCGATGACCTCGAGACGAGGATGGAAAGGCTGGAGGAGCATTACCGGGCGTTTCACGACATTGTGGACAAACTGGAGGCTTTAAACCCAGAGGAGGACTACGATACCGAGCGCATATTCATGGAGGATGAGTACCAAAACATTAAAATAAAGGCGCGAAAATTCCTCAAAATCGCCAAGGAAGCCAATCCGTCCGCATCGACCGTAATAAAATCGGACCCCAGGTCGACCGCGTCCGCAAGCGGAACCATGCGGGTAAGACTACCGGAGATAACGCTACCCACCTTCAGTGGACAATTCGAGGAATGGGCGTCATTTCGCGACAAATTCGAATCGAGAGTGGGACGCAACGAACAGATATCAGTCGTGGACAAAATGCAGTATCTGCAATCGTCGGTAACCGGACGTGCCGCACGAGCGATCGAGGCTCTCGAGGGCACCGCGGACGGGTACAAGCAAGCCTGGGATATTTTAAAAACAAAATACGACAATCATAGGAAAATTATACTAAGACATTGGGCGATATTGCACGAAATTCCACGCGTAAAAAAGGAATCTGCGACGGCGTTAGAGACACTGGTGGACACCTTTCGACAGCATCTCCGGTCCTTAAAATCTTTAGGGGAGCCGATAGAAGCATGCAACGGCAATCTAGTGTACGTTATCAGCACCAAGGTGAACGAAGAATTGCTGCATGAATGGGAGTGCAAACTACCAGACAACAACATGCCACGATATGAAGATCTGCTGAATTTCCTTGAGCGACGCGCCACTTGCGCGACCAGCACACCGACGGAATTGAAACAACACACATACCAGTTGAGGTCAACAACCAGGGACAAGACTCCGATGAAAAGACAGACATTCGTCACCACCTCCTCCTCCGATACAACAAAATGTCCGGTATGTAACGACGAACATACAATTTATAACTGTCCAAAATTTAAGGGGCTGAACCACCAAGAGAAGCAAAAGTCCGTACAAAGGGCCGGCCTGTGCTACAACTGTTTGACCAAGGGCCACGGCGTCAAAAATTGTTATTCGAGAGGTTGTCACCACTGCGACGAGAAACACCACACCATCTTGCACACCGAAGCAAAGGATCGCATTTGACCATTAAGATGCCATACCTCTGCTAACACCAACACCGAGACTACACCTAGGAACATAACGCAGGAGATTATGGCAACAGCGATGATTCTTGCAACGGACAAGAACATGACACTAATTCCTTGTCGAACTCTTTTAGACACCTGCTCGACAGCAAACTTCATCACGAAAGAATTTGCAAGGACATTACACCTACCACAACGTAAACGAAACACGAGAATAACTGCAATGAACAACTTAGAAACATGCACGTTGAACGAGGTAACGATTACAATTAAATCCCGTTTGTACAATTACGAAAAAACGTTACAGTTTTTTACGATTCCGGAAATAACGACACCGACACCAGAACATTACATTGAAAGGAACACCTTGAGAATACCAAAGAACATTACACTAGCCGATCCGGAATTTAACAGACCTTCACCCGTGCAAATGCTGTTAGCCTCAGGACCTACATTGTCAACGTTATGTATTGGACAAATTAATATATCACCTACAGACAATCTGGACTTAATTCTACAAAAAACAAAGTTCGGCTGGATAATCGGCGGCAGCGTCAAACACCCAAGGTATGAACCACACATAAAATGTCACACCGCACAGTTAATTTCCAACATAGAAAGATTTTGGGAAATTGAAGACGCGACACCAGTACGACGGTATTCTCAAGAAGAATCACAATGTGAACAACATTTCTTGGACAACGTACAACGACGCAGCGACGGGAGATACGTCGTGGCGCTGCCCTTTAACCAACGAAAGGAACATCTCGGATTCACGAAGAACATGGCCATGAAACGACTAATATCGCTGGAACGTCGCTTCAAACGTGATCCGGAATTGCAACACCAATACACTTCAGTAATCGACGAGTACATATCACTGGGTCACGCTCGACGCTTAACAGACAACCACGACAACCTAGGATGCTATCTTCCACACCACGCGGTGATTAAAGGGTCCAGTCTCACGACAAAGGTCCGGGTCGTTTTTGACGGATCAGCTCACTCCACCACCGGTACATCACTGAACGACACGCTCATGGTTGGGCCTACCATTCAGAACGACCTCTTCTCGTTGGTATTACGCTTTAGACAACACAACTATGTAATAACAGGAGACATAGAAAAAATGTATAGACAAGTTATCGTCAGAGAAGAGGATAGAAAATATCAGCGAATACTATGGCGGGAGAAGGACGACACAATATCCACCTACGAACTACAAACCGTTACGTTCGGACTTTCGGCAGCTCCGTTCTTGGCAATACGATGTCTACACAAGTTAGCCGACGACGAAAGCGACACGTATCCCAAGGCAGCATCAATATTAAAACAAGATGTGTACGTTGATGATTTGTTATCAGGCACCGACACCATCCTCGAGGCCATACAACTCCGGAACGACCTAACGCACCTACTTCAAAGGGGCGGCTTCAACATCAGACAGTGGGCCTCAAATTCACCGGACGTTTTGGAGGATCTGCCGGACCGTACCGTGAACCTGCAGTTATTGGAAGACCAACACGCCACATTGAAGACTTTAGGAGTTCACTGGAATTCACACGAAGACGCCATAGTATATACAATCACACCCATTGCCCGGACCGCAAAAACTACAAAACGCAGCATCTTCTCTGAGGTAGCCAAGATCTTCGACCCATTGGGCCTGGTTAATCCCATAGTCGTCACTGCCAAACTACTAGTACAAGAACTCTGGAAGCTAAACCTTACCTGGGACGAATCAGTTCCAATGGAATTACACCACCGTTGGGAGAAATTCAGGTCGCAATTACCATTTATAAACCAATTATCATTTCCGCGAAAATTCACAGGCACAGACTCCAACCACATTGAAATCCACGGCTTCTGCGATGCAAGTGAAGTAGCCTACGGAGCCTGTATCTATGCACGTTCGACCAACCAACATGGAGGCATTCGCATCACTCTGCTCTGTGCTAAATCCAGGGTAGCACCACTAAAAAATCGACAGACAATACCAAGATTAGAGCTCTGTTCGGCCACCCTACTCGTCAACCTCTTACACACCGTACGCCAGACAACGAGTCTAACGATCACAAGAACCACACTGTGGTCCGATTCAACCATCGCCTTAAACTGGATCCACACTGCACCCGACATCTTGAAGACCTTTGTCGCGAATAGAGTTGCAGATATCCAGCAACTTTCAGATCAGGCAGAATGGAGACACGTTCGGACACAGGACAACCCCGCAGACCTTCTCTCTCGCGGAACGACCGCACGGGACTTTCTGACGTCCAGATTGTGGAAAGAAGGACCGCCATGGCTGGCATTGAGAGAAGATCATTGGCCGTTCAGTGAATTCAGAACAACAGACATTCCTGAGACCAAGGGAGCTCAATGTTTAGTTGCGAAAATAGACACTCTCGCAACTAATATATTGCATCGATATTCCAGCTTCAAACACCTCATCCGGATCATAGCATACTGCCTCCGTTTCACACCAAGACACCGAAAAAAGGGTCCCCTGACAACCACCGAATTACAACACGCCCACACCTGTATCATCCGCATGACACAGAAACAAACCCTCTCGGAAGAATTAGAGCAGCTACAACGGGGTAAGCCACTTAGAACGAACAGCAGATTGCTTCCATTAACGGCCTTTCTAGATTCCGACGGAATATTAAGAGTTGGAGGACGACTACAAAATGGCAATCTCCCGTACGACGCACAACACCCCATCATACTACCAAAAACACATCATATCACGGATATAATTATTCGTCAACACCACCTAGACAATCACCACTCTGGAGCTCAAGCTACCTTACACCACGTGAGAGAACGATACTGGCCTTTGGATGGAAGAAACCAAGTGCGGAAAATTGTCAGACAGTGCACCCGATGCTGCCGAGCACGTCCTCCAGTTATCAATTACCTGATGGGGAATCTTCCAAGGGTGCGCATTACGGAAACGCATCCATTCACGCATGTTGGGGTTGATTACTGTGGACCATTCTATATAAAGGAGAGACGTCATCACAATCGGTCCCGAGTGAAGGTCTACGTCTCCGTATTTATTTGCCTCGCAACCAAGGCAGTCCATCTGGAGCTTGTTAGCGACATGACCACCGATGCATTTCTGGCAGCTTTGAGACGATTTACTTCTCGACGAGGTAAATGCTCATCTATATATTCTGATAACGGTTCGAATTTTATAGGGGCAAATAGAGAGCTAAGGGAGATCTACCACACCATATTTTCGGGAGACTCCACACAACGCATCCTGCATTACACGACAGATGAGGGAATTGCGTGGCATTTTTCGCCACCACAATGCCCGCATCACGGCGGAATTTGGGAGGCAGCAGTGCGGTCTTTTAAGCACCACCTCCAGAGAGTGGTTGGCACGACGCTCCTCACATATGAACATCTGGAAACCTTGGTCGTCGAGATCGAGGGAATCCTTAACTCGCGCCCTCTGACCGAGTTATCTTCAGATCCAACGGACGTACAAGCACTGACACCAGGACATCTACTGATAGGACGCCACATCCAGGGTATTCCTGAACATTCAGTACTTGACTTGAACATTAACCGTCTGTCACAGTGGGAACATATACAAAAAATGAAGCAAGATTTTTGGTCCCGATGGCACAAGGAGTACATCAACCAGCTAAACATTCGCAAGAAATGGTTCAAGGGCGAACATGACATTCGAGAAGGTTCGATAGTCATCGTTAAGGACGATCGACTACCTCCATTCCAATGGGCTCTTGGAAGAGTCATTCAACTACACCCAGGAAAGGATGGCATAACGAGAAATGTCACCACTAAGACGGCCAACAACACCTTGCAGCGCAATTTGAAGAAATTGGCCCCTCTTCCTGTCGAACCGGCACCCATCACGAACGGCCAGCCCAGCAACGTTGATTGATCGCAGAAGCTCTCAACGGGGGGAGCATGTTGCGTCGCGCAACGATATCTTTCAGCATACACACACCCATACATACACACACATATACAAGAACACAGCGACATGAACATTTGGCGCGAATATTCCATCTCCCGTTGCCATGCGGGACGTCTTGCATGGCAGCGCCTGTCACTTTTCTCGATCAAGGAATTGGCGGGATAAACGCGTCTTTGGTTGCCGAGAGTGAGCGAGCGGGTAGCAACGAATGTCAATTGTTTATACTTCTCAACCGCGTTGCTGGCCCGCCGCTCCGGCAGTCGTCGTCTAACGTTCATCGATACACCACCGAAAGTACACCAGTATCTACCACAAACAGAGACTACACACCGTTACACACCTTACACGACACCTACGTACACCACACCTCCTAGTTTATTCCTTATACATTCTTCATACTGTTTCTTATATATATTTCTTTGCATTGTAGAATTATAGTTTAGCCTTTATTCATTCTTTATATTCTTTCTATATATGTTTCCTTGTATTATATAATTATAGTCTATCTTTATCTCGTGTTTATAGTTAAATATATTGAACTAACCATCTGTGTCTCCCTGCATAAAATCCCTTCTCCCTACTAACAAAAATCCACAACAAACAATTCGCGGACGCGTAAAAACGGCCGCGAAGTTCCGCTTACGACGGAACACCGTTTACTCCCTATCCACTAACGACGTAACCTTCGCACTAACCCGCCGATCCACCTTCCCCTTATGTGGCTACACCCTGATCCAAACCGACCACCCAAAATTACTGGTATTCGAAATCACCGATGACGAAACCCTAATCCCCAAATCCACCGTGGACGTCAAAAACCTCGACATTTTCGCCTATGTCAATTCTAAATTCGTATACGTCGAAAAACACATTCAAACACAGATGAACCTCCTATACCGCGACGTCCTCACACAACGTTGTTCACTCGAACAAAGGGTACTCCACAACACCATTGCAATAGCCACCCTAAGCCCGGATCTACTAGGACAACACATAATGAAACAACCAGGCTACATGGCAGTCACAGCCGGCGAGGTAGCTCACCTTATCAAGTGCGTACCTGTCGAAGTAAAACTCAAGAAAACCACGACCTGCTACCAGCAACTCCCAGTACTCCGCGGAAACGAGACCTTCTACCTCACACCGCGCACGCACATCTTACTAAGGACCGGAACACCAGTGCCTTGCAGCCCCTTTGTACGTACAATGTACCTATTAGAAGGAAGATGGTACCGTTTCACACCTAACCCAGTTTTAACCATAAATCCTACCGTCCTCCAACCCACAACAGATACAACCTGGGAATACGTCAGCCCAGGGAACCTTGCCACGAGCGGAATCTACTCGGAAGACGAATTAGAAAACCTGAGAGACCACATCATGTTACAAGCCGAACGCCCGGGCGTTTTAAACTCCATGGGTAACACACTTTTAGGACACACAGCCCCAAATCATGATGAAACCATCCTTGGTCTAATCACTCCAGAAACAATAGAAAAACTAGCCCATTCAACTTGGAAGAAACTTCTGGGAGGTTTTGCAGATTTTGGCACTTACACCGCCGCAGGGATCGGAGTAATAACATTATTCCGACTATTTACTTACACCATCAATATCATCATCCACGGGAGAACACTCCACCGCACATACGGCTGGTCCATCCACCTGCTAGCCGCGCTATGGGGGACCCTAGCGAACCATCTTATCAACCGACGAACAACAAAACGGAAAAATTCAATAAACCTGGGAGGAATCGAATTAATGCCTCAAAAACCACCAGCAACAGATGAACACCCTGAAGACCCTGAACAACCTAGCCCAGCACCACGAACCCAGGAACAACCCCGAGGGGCATTTTCCTTACACGTGCCAACTAATCCCTAGAAATAAGTTACTAACCCTTTAGTTCATCCCTTTTATTTAATCAACTTTATAAATAACATACCTTTTTTCTTCTCTTTTTCATCTCCCCTTACTTACATAGGCACGTCAAACGCACGCATGAAACCGTAAATCAGGAACGCTGTCACTCGATTGTCGCTACGTTTATATCATAAGAAACCTATTACTCTTCCCCATTGCTCACCCTTTTATTTTCCTTCTCTCTTTACTACTCTCATTCCCCACCCTTAACTCAGTTTCTTTCTCTCTTTCTCTCCTTTTCTCCTTTTACTCTTTCGTCTATTTCCGCGTGAACCCCCTTTCTCCTAATATACCCCATCTACAACCTTCCACCCCCTCCACCACCCGCCCTCTCCACCCCACCCCCTTCCCAAATCCCACAGAATGAACCGCCCGACCAGCATACCCAACACTCATGGAACAAATAAATTGGCAGGATGCAGACCATATATCGCCCCATGACGCTCGCTGCCTCTCATCGGGCCCTTACAGATCGTACAGGTGCGCCGACCACCACATCTGCGGGAGGTGCTATGACAAGCTGCCGCCGAGGAACAAGGAGCTGTTCGCCCAGATAAGATGGCACGCATGCGTGCCAGAAGAAAAAACGCAGAAGTACGCATTCTGTAAGACCTGCCTAAGGCAAGTCTTGGAAATCAGACCGGCAGACTATTGCAAGACCTGCCGGCGAGAGTGCCAGGAGCTCGATATAGAATATTTCTATGTCACGGAGGAAAATGAGGTCCCATGGGAGCTGTAACCACCAAAAACAACAATAAATATTGAAAAACATCTATCATTCTATAAATCACACCAACAGTACCCAATACAATCCGCACACCGACCTTGCCTTATCCTCCATGCACCCCTCGGTTAGTCACATATACCCCGTCCCTATTCTACCCCTATTCTTTTATTACTATTCTCTGCCTTCCATCTACTACTATTGCTCCCCTTTTTCTCTCTTTTCGACCACCCTTGCGTTTCCAATTTCGAAACACTATGTTCACGCGCCTAAAATCTTTACCTCTTCCAGATTACCATGCACTATTACAACCATGGACCAGAGAGAGACGTCGGAACCACGGATCGGGAAGACCGCTCGCAGAAAGGAATATCCTACCACCGGGCTACCAACGGACCACGCGCGAAATTAACAACAGCAATAAATACCATCGGCGAGGACCTCTCTCTCTGGAGCCAACCCTTCCAGACCACCGTGCCACGCCGGACTCACCTGCGGCGCCCCACCCCCGAACCACCCGCCTTTGCTGCCTGCTCCCGCACGCGGGACCGGGGGAGACACCACCATCCGCTTTCCGGTTACCTGCAAATGCCGAGACCGCGGCCCCGACATTTGTCTGCGGGGGGGGGGGGGGTGTTACGTCACCAGACGTCACCCTTTTTGTTAATAACTATAGCCGGACCTGTGTCTCCACTGGAACGCGTGGGAAACCTTCTCCAGAGCCTTCTGTTCTTGGAACCTTTAGAACTCTTAGAATCAAAACCAAGCGCGAGCACGCAATCAGATGTTTAACTAATGGCGATGACAAACAGGCGTTCGGATGTTTAGTCTCAAGTCGCTCGAAAGGCGCGAGGTGACAATCGGCCTGGCGACGGTTCGGTTCCGAGAAATGCAGCGAAGGACCCCGATTAACCAATTAACGTCCAGGACCCGCCCACGAGAGCCCCAGAGAATCGCCCCGCGAGGCCCTGGGTGCGGGGGATGCGTTGGACCATTTTTTCGGGCGCTCTAGTTTTTTCGAACACTTCGTTTTTGACCACAGTCCTGAGTACAGCTCTAAAGTCTTTAAGCTTCGTTTAGTCTTGCGAATTATTTTCAATCATTTCCTTTATTTGCGTATTATTCCGACTCTACTTTTGTGAACTCGCCGTACATACAAGTATCCAACAATAAAACAGTTTTCATACCAATAGCATTTAAATTACATCCTTCCGAATCTCATTATTCTGGTTAAATTCCGCGAGTGAACTCGCAAGCCGACTCACCCCACCACGACCAGCCGTTTCGCAGACCACTAAAGTTAAGCAACCGTTCACCTAGGAAATGGTAAGTATCTGAACTCGTTCCTCGCACGTTAATTGATTCTGTGGGAATATCTCCTCCTTCCCTCACTTCCCAATCCGCCAACGGAACCCTATTTCCCTCCTCCTTTTCGCTCACGTTACCTACGTCTGGTCCTTGTAAAGTCGCGGGACTCGCGATTGACTAAAACAGACGTCCTTACGGCACCCGATCTAGGTCGGGTTCGTACTCATTGTTGCTGCGGCCTCCCTTCCGTATTCTAGTTGGGCAAAGACGCCCCACTCGTCTTAAATTCAGGCCGCGACGTAACAATGTCATCACGCTCTTTCATCACCGTTCTGCACAGACGCTTTAGCAATAGAACCTTATTTGTCAAAGTAATCTTCTGGTGATATTTCTTTAAGGATATCCACGCTTCCCGAGCTGTTCTTGCTTTCCGGATGTGCTGCAATTGATTGTCTTCCACCAATAATCCTATTGTAGCACGCGCCTCGTCATCCTTTTGTGACCATGCAGCATCTCGGGCAGCGGGTGTCTTTTCCTTGATGACATTCCACAATTTTTCTTTTATTTGGAGTAATTCCAATTTGTAAGTCCATACAGAGTAATTATCGCCGTTTAGTTTCTGTATGGCGAAATTACTGTTTCCACCGCTTGCCATTATTTGAATTTTTCTTCATAACCCGTATCACTTTTTCACTGGGTCCATAACTTGTTGGAGATTAATTAGAGAATGCGCAGGATTTCACTTAATACTTGAACGATTTATTGGCGGTCACTATTACAATATACTGTATTCTTCGGTCGCTCTTTGTAGACTGGCAACCGTCGTCCTTCTTACGCCCGATGTATTAGACGCAAAAAGAAAAGTAATAATATGAGGTATTAACGGCTCGTTGCCTCCAAATTCAAGTTAAGATTGTTGAATTCCAACAATAATGATAAATTTGCTCGAACAATTTTATGGACAAAAGAAAGCACATTTACGAATAATGGTATGTTCAATAGGCATAATGAACACGAATGGTATATGAAAAATCCACATTTGAGGAGAAGTACAAACAACCAATTGCGTTATAGCTTTAACGTGTGGTGTGGAATACTCAACACGTCTCTTGTCGGGCCATACTTTTTACCTGACATTTTAAACGGCGTGCGATATAGGCAGTTTGTGCAATTTACTTTACCCGCTCTACTCGACGATATTCCATTACAATCGTGTTTATATCTAAAATACTACCAGCAAGACGAAGCACACCTGCACATAACGCCCGAGTAGTTACTACATTTTTAACCGAAACGTATGGGCAAAATTGGTTTGGTACCCACAGGCCAACGTCTTAACCGCCCCGTTCGCCAGACTTGAATTCTCTTGATTTCTTCCTGTGGAGATATTTAAAAAATACAGTGTACGCGCAACCTTTTGTTTCTGTAGACGACTTGACGGAAAGAATTAGGCATCACTGTTCACTCATACTTACTGCACAACTCAATAGTCTTATGAAAAACATCAAGGAACGTATTAAAAAATGTTTGCAAACTAACGGTGAAACGTTCGAGAATCTGTTATAAGAGTTCGAATAAAGCGAAATATCTCGTAAACTATCGTTTTTTCGATGATTTCCCTTATATACTTGTTTATATAAGAAAAAAGTGGGTGATTCAGGTTGAAAAAAACAGTGCAACTGCATTTTAACCATGCACTAATGCGCTTGCGAAAAAAGTCGATGCAAGGGATGATAGAGCCTTTCGACTTGTTGCGTCGAAATCATAACACACTCACACACACATAGATATGTATACACACACATACAAAATCAGTCATACCATGCGGCCGGCCACACAATCACGTCCTATCGATCGATCGGTAAAAAAGATGATCATCTTGACCACAATAAGCTACGCGCGTAGCAACAACGAGCCGACGAGATACAAAACGACAACAACGAGATACAAAAATATAAACAATACGACCTAATCTGAGACGTTGTCGCGATCCGGCATAATAAAAATATGTTTGAAACGTTATCGCGACCCTGATTAGGGCGGCCTCATGCACACAAAGTGCAAATAAAATATAACCAGAAACACGCCTTAATTTGAGACGCCGTCGCGATCCGGCATAATAAAAATATGTTCGAGACGTCATCGCGACCCAAATTAGGGCAACACCAACACAACATAAACGCATGTACACGGCCGAGTCCGACGTACATGCACTTCATCGACGATACACATCATCGCCAGCAACCACGGCTACGGAGCGAGCGCAACCGCGGTAACAAACAACCGTCTTTTGGCAAGACGACCGAGAACGAGCGACCGAATGCGCTGGGCATTCATTCCCAATAAGACATAGCGAGCGAGTAGACGGTCACAAAAGATAATAAAGAATTTCCCAACAACAATAGTATTTATTCCAATTCCGGAACCACGGGACCAACGTGAAGGCGTCGATCCCAATACGACACAACAGACTAATACGAACTTTTCCTCTACAATTTTGTTCTAAATTTAATTAAAAAAGAGTTATAGCTTGGCCCAGTTACTAGAATCATCCTGTATATCTACCGACCACGTTGCAAGAACAAGTCTGACTGAAATGGCTCCCATATTTTTTCTCGTCGAGTGTCAAAAACGGTTCGCTGGATACTTTCCCAATCTCCAAAAACTTACGGATTAGCGCGTCAAGCCAGGAGGAAATTACGCAGTGTAGAGCGGAACGGGCCTCCAGTGAGGCAACCTTATTACCTCTAGGTCCAGAGACTATCCAACCTAACATGGTTAACTGCGTCATGGGTGAGCCGAAAGGCCCTTTCTCAATGGTCCTAGCAGTAGTGTGCTGTAGAGGTCTGCCTCGATTAAGACGTAAATCGTTTCCTGGCTAGAGGGATCGGGATCCGCCAATTGGAGGTTCTTTAATTGGTTAGTGGGTTGAAACCCAAGCTGCGATAGCGTTCCGCGACGTAAGCCGATATTTTTTTATATATTTAGGCTACCATCAGTAAGCTAGCCCCCGAACGGTAGGGCGACTCTAACTGCAGGTCCGTTTTAGATTTTGCCACCGTTTTCAGTGTCTCTGAAATACCACTAAAAGTTAAACCCTGATCCAATAAAGCCCAAGCCCTCACCACTCGTCCTTCCGTCGTACGTAGATTAATCTATGCCGACGCTAGCAGGACATACGCCGGCCATGTTCGCCGCGAGTGCGCCATCGTATAATTCAGAGTGGTATTTGGCGGGGCGCGAGGCATCGAGACTGCATTCATTGGAACAGGCTGGCTGCTCGAAGAAGGCGAGCACTCGTGAGTTGGGTCTGTTGAAATAATACAGCAACGATGACCGTGATCTTTGTCCGAGTCTCCAGCATGTATTGTATTTTTTCATTAAAGCGTGTTGCACGTTACGCGGGCACACGATTGTCATATTTTTATGTGCGGTACAGCGAGTTGCCCGGCAGGTACGCTCACTTCCCTGTGACCCTGCGACCCGGAATGTTCATTGTATAAATCGATTGAAAACTATACGTCTAACACGCATATAGATATTTTCTTATCTATCCAAATTAAAAAAACCCAACATACCTTAGCAAGGCGAAGATGAGTTTATTGCCTTGCAGACACACGAAAGCTGCGTAATATGACCTGATAGGTTTCAGGAGACCACAGTGTGCTCAGGGCCACAGAATTTCTTAAATGTCTTTATTCCCAATTCTCGATCGCATGGCCTTCGCGGTCGATGATGGGGCCACACAACGATGCGGCCCTTTCGGTTGCCACAACTTCTTTGAAAAATGTTGGGAAATATTTTTTCTTTAATATAGGATTCTCCAGATTTGACAACCTCCAAGTATGAACCTTCTTCTTTCATAGCTCTTGTAGAGGACGTAAAATCGAACATTCATCGGCTATGAAAGATGGGTAGCATTAGAATAAAGGGCAATGAAGATTATCCCACTTTGTTCACAGAACTGGCTTACTTGCACGCATAAATGAAATGCGTGCGCATGAAGAAAACGTACGATACGCGAACGAACATTTCCTTTGTTTAACCATGGGTGGATAATATCCGCCACATACTCAAAAAACGCGTCGCAGGTCATCCACCCTGAGCTAGTTTTACCCAAGCTTCATTCTTCAGGGGTATTTGCGGCAGTGTCCTGCCCAATCCTATATTCTCAAACAAAACTGTTGGTGGCGGTACAGCCGCTGCAACTCTATCTGTGACCAGGGCGGTCAAGAATTTCTTTACACCAGCATTAACTCACTGACATATTGTTTTATCCAGCTTCTGCACCTAAACCTTACCGCTCTTCGACTTTAGAAAAAAGTTAGTTCGTTAGTATTTAAAATTCTGCTCGGATACTCTAAAATATCTCTGTTTTCATTTTCAGTAATGTACGCCTTGACTTCATTAAACCAATCTAAACGGTTTTCCTTGCAAATGCCAGTCCTAGTTTTCATCAGGTTCTGGGACATCCTACGGAACGGTTCTCCCCTTCTTCTACTCTCCCCTATTTTCACTCCTTTTGTTATTAGTAAAATTAATAAGTTCTTGACGTCAAAGTGATGTATAATTATACGGTTTTCGACGATTTCGGTCACTGTTTTACTACTTTACAGACTGATTAACCTTCCGTTAGTCGCGGCCTCTATTTCTACACGAATGGTCGCGCGTATCTCCTAGATACGCTATTGTCAAAATCAAAGTTTTGAAAGTACAATTATTGAAATTTTGTTTTGTAGGTATAATACTATATATTGTGAATAATCACGCTTCGTTTATGATAAAATTTATTTTTCAAAACATACACAAAGTATAATAAATCTCTATATAAACATATCTTTATAACTATATTTTTTGACTAGCCGTAGGTATTATTTTTTGGTCATGACTCATCACAGAATGATAAAATAGCAAACGTACAAAATTTCTTAATAATTTTTTAAAGTCATTGTAACTCTGCATGGCAACCTGGACAAATGTGTTTTGCATGGTCCAGACATATATGTTTCCTGCAGATCTCGCAGCTGAACCACGTGAGCCTTGTAAGTTTTACCTTTTGGCACGGATTGCATCTTTTCTCTGTTGTTGCAGTTTCGTTTTGATCTTCAATGCCCAGTTCTGCTTTTCTTTTTAAAACTTTCTTCCTGAGATCACTTTGCAGGCAGGTCAGTGGTCTTCGCTGGACATAATCTTTTACGAGAGCTTCTGCAAGTTGCCTCAGGTATTTCCTTCTTGTAATTTTTGCTTTAGTGTTAGCCGAATGAATGATATAGCTGTTTATTGCAACAACATTCATTACTGAAAAAAAAAACTACGAAGGGCCAACGCCTAGTACTCCTGGCAACGTTGTAAGAAGCACAAAGTTTGTCTACCGTATCGACACCTCCCTTGGTTCGATTATAAAATGTTATAATTTCGGGTTTTTGTTTGGCCCCTGTTTCTATGTCGATCTGTTTGTCGTCATGAAGACTAGACGCCAATATGACATTTCTATTTCTTTTTAGCACATACGACACAAAGGTCAAATGATTTCTAAAACCAAAAAGACTTGTATTTGGATCGCGCGTTTTGGTCATCTTAAATTCATTAGGAATTTGTGGTTTTTTTTTAATGTCCTGTAACCGTGGTTACTTTTATGATTTTATTTAACTTGGTGCAGTAGGTGCGAGCACTGGGCCACAGATCGATAACGGAGAAGGATGGCTAACAAGGTATCTATATAAATATACAAGAATAATTACCCGGCGTTGCTCGGGTGAAGCATGCGGTGCTTTTTATATGTATTTTGCAATTTCAAGCGGTAGTAATTTGAAATCAACGGTGTTTATGACTCGACACATGCATTATAGGTTTTTTTTCTATTAATTTTCGTTTAGTAGTGAATAATGGAATAGTAACTGTCATTCATTATTGTTTGTGTAAATATTTAACTTCCGTTACATTAGTCAAGGCATATTTCGGTTGTTCCACAGACGTGTATGGTTGTGGCCGAAAATTCTGCTGTTTTGTAATTCTGCTATGTAATCATCGCGTTTACCATCGAGGCTATAGTATTTAGATTTATAGCTTTTTCTCTACCTGCATTATTTATTGCACTTTTTTCTCGTCGGCCGAAGTGGTAAAATTTTATTGCCCTTGTCCCTTTAGTGGTCTATCAGTGGCTATGCTCTAAAGAAAAGGCCTATGGCGTCTTACTTTTAGACCGTGTTCGGTGGCATTTCTTCTTTATATGCAAAGCTCGTACACATGTATATCCAACCCAAATGTACATACGTACATGCATACATGTAAATACGCTTACATACATCTACATAAACAAACATGTGTGTAAGCGTCACCGTAGAGAAAGAGAGAGGACACACATGTAAGGTGGTCAATGTATGTTCAGAGGCCAGATATGTTCAGTTAATTGAGTGACGACTGTTACCACTCCATAGAGGACTGCGGCGTTATTTGGAAGTTCGCTAGTGTTTTGCACCCGAGGCGACGGCAAGGGGTCTGACACCTTACTGCTGGGTCGCGAAGGGATGCATAGTTTATGTTGTTAATTTATATATACTTTATTCCAGTGGCCTTTATTAATACATATATATTATACAAATGACATAGCGTGTCCGCGAATAATGGTGGATACTGCGCGACTGTGCTTTCTGCTCGTGCGACGAGACGCTCTGGACACTCAATTGTTTTAAAATAAACGACGCACCAAAAGACAGTAGAGCATGCTGACGCGCGCAATACGACAGTGCTCTATCGTTGTACTCTAACAGTTTATTATGATGAGCCGGATACGTGGCTGACGGACCGACGGTATCGATGCCTCTTTGTCCGCGCGGCGAGTTAACGGTTCGTGGAAAAGGATCCGGCCACGGAGTGGGCAACGTCTTTTAGACGCCCAGATAAGAGGGCTTTAGCAACAGGCATGGAAATTACACCAGAAACTCTTACGCGAACGAACACCATATCGATAACTTTCAGACATGTGTATCTCGCCTTTGTAGTATTTTCGGGTGTTCAAGTTTAGACGTAAATAGAAGATTTATCAGGCGTTGCCTGGGCATCGTACGCAGTGCGTCATGTAAATATATTTTAATTATAAGCGACAAAATTGGACTTCCGTTTCCGAGTGACTGGAGAGTGAGTGTGGTGTGATTGTGGAAAAGGGAATGTGTAAAAGAAAAGGGTAGGATAGGTCAGAGAGGTGCGGGAGGGGGTGATTAGGGAAGAGGGGAAAGGGAAGTGGGGGTGGAAGAATTGGTGGGAAGTTTAGTGAGTGTGGGTGGGCGGGAAGAGTGAAAGAAAGATTCAGAAAGAGTAAGAGGTTAGGACCGGGAAGATAGGCAAGGGGGGCAAGAGGAGGAGGGAAGGAGGAAGGGCAGTGACGCCTGGCGGTCTCTGGGAGAAGTAGAGAGCCGTGAAGGGAAAGAGGGAGGGATAGCGGAGGACTGAGCGGCGGCTAGATGGAGTGCGAGGCGGAGAGGGCTGAGGGGGGGAAGGCAGCCGTAGGAGAGAGGGGAAAGGGAGACGTGGCGACAGAGAGCGGTTTGAGACAGAGGAAATTAGACTTTGCGAGAAGGAGGAGTGGGGGGGAGGGGGGAAGCTTGGACAGGGGGCTAGGGAAGAGAAGGAAGAGAAGCGAGGGGGCCAAGGGAGAGACGGGAGAGGGCTGGGAAGGGGAGGAGGAAGTAGGGGAAGGACCGGGGACAAAGTCGGTGAAGGAAGCTTTGGGGTGGATCATGAGGGAATTAGCGGAGACGAGAAGGGTGAGGGAGGAGGGGAAGAAGGAGAGCGAGAGGGTGAGGAGAGAGAGGGAGGAGTTGGAGAGAGAGAGGGCGGAGATGAAGAGGGAGAGGGAGGAGACGAGGAGGGAGAGGGAGGAGTGGAAGAAGGTAATGGAGAATTGGGAAAGGGATAGAGAGAAGGAGGAGGAGAGAAGAAGGAAGAGCTGGATAGAGGAGGAGGGGAGGAGGAAGAAAGACTGGGAAGAGCAGGCGAATTGGAGGAGCGGGATAGAGAAAAGGATAGAGGAAATGGAAAAGAGGGCGGAGGAGGAGCAGAGGGAGAGGAGGGAGATGGAGGAGAGATTAAGAGGGGGGGAGGGGGTGGAGGGGGAGCGGAGGAGCGAAGAGAGAGGGAAGGGAGATGGAGGCAAGTGGAGATAAAGGTGGACAGGGCGGAGAGGGAGAGGAGGAGAGAAAATGTACTGATAAGGGGAATAAGGGTGGGGAAGGGGGAAGAGGAATGGGAGAAAGAAGTAAGGAATTTATGGGAGGTGATAGGGGTGGAGAGGGGAAGTATTAAGGAGATGAAGAGAGTGGGCAAAGAGGACAAGGAGGGAAGGGGTCTGGTTCTCGTGAAGCTGTCAGGGAGAGAGGCAAAGAAGAGGGTTATGGAAGGGAAGCGAAAGCTGAGGGGGAGGGTGGAGAGGATTGAGGATGATTTGACTGGGGAGGAGAAAAGAGCAAGATGGAAGATAGAGAGAGAGGCGGAGAAGGAAAGGGAGAGGGGTAGGCAGGTCAGAATAGGATATATGAAGATGTGGGTGGACGGGAGACTTAGAATGTGGGACGAGATAAGGGAGGAGTGGAGAGGGGCAGGGGAGCTGGGAAACGGGGACAGGAGGTGAGGGGGACGGGGAGGGGTGGGGGAGGGGGAAGGGTTGGTTTTTGGAACGTGGCAGGGTTAAAGAATAAGGATAGGGAGTTTTGGGGACGGCTGGGAGGATGGGAGGTGCTGGTTCTGATGGAGACATGGGTGGAGGAGAAGGATTGGGAGAGGGTGAGGGGGAAGCTGCCGAGGGGGTATAGGTGGGAAGCTCAGTGGGCAAAGAGAGAAAAAAAGAAAGGAAGAGCGAAGGGGGGGATGCTAGTGGGTGTGAGGAGGGAGTTATGGGTTGAGGGGAGAGGGGGGTACAGGAGGGAGGGTTTGGTGGTGAAGAGGGTGGAGATGGGGAGGGAGTGGTGGAAAGAGGGGGTGGGGTGTACGTGAGTGGGGTCCTGGAGGAGAAGTTGGAGGCTTTAGGGGAGTGGGTGGGGGAGGTGGAGGAGGGGGGCAGAACAATGATAGGGGGGGATTTTAATGTGAGGACTGCAGAGATGGGGGGAGGGGTGTGGTTGGAGGGGGTGGGGGAGGGGGGGAGGAAATCGAAGGATAGTAAGGTGGATGCAGGGGGAAGGATGTTATGTGGATTTCTGGAGGAAAGGGGGTGGGGCATTTTAAATGGAGTGCACAGGGGTGACGATGAGGGACATTGGACGTTCGTGGGGGAGAGAGGTAATTCGGTGATTGATTATGTCTTAGGGAACAGGGGCACGAGGGAGGGAGTATGCGAGGTGAGGGTGGAGGAGGAGACTGATTCGGATCACTTGCCAATAACAGTGGTGGTAGGGGGGGGGGGGGGGAGAGCTGAGAGAGGAGGGAGGGGGAGGGAGGGGGATGGGGAGGTATTTGAGAAGAGGTTTGGGAGGGGGGAGGGAGGAGAGGGAGGGGTGCAGGAGGACTGGGGGAGGCTGGAGAAGAGGGTGTGGGGCGTGTTACGGGGAATGGAGGAGGGAGGAAAGAGAAAGGAGAAGGAGGGCTGGTGGGACGAGGAGTGTAAGGAGGGGAGGAGGCGGTTAAGAGGGGAACTGAAGAGATGGAGGAGGGAGGGGGGGAGGGAGAAGAGTATAAGAAATGCAAAAGAGGGTTCAGAGAGTTGTGTGAGGAGAAGAAGAGGTAGGAAAGGGAAAGGTGGGAGAGACTGGTGGAGGGGGTGAGAACGGAGGAGCAGGCATGGAGGGTGATAAGCAGGTGGAAGGGGGGAAGGGTGGGGGTGGATGAGGGGATTGAGATAGGGGAATGGGAAGAATATTTTAAGGGGCTGCTGGGAGGAGTGGAATGGAGGGTCAGGCTTGGAGGGGGGAGCGGAGGAGAGGAGGACGGGGAGAGGGAAATAGGGAGAGAGGAATTCAATAAGGTGGTGAGGGGACTGAGGGACGGAAAGGCACCGGGGGGGGATGGAATAAGGAATGAAGTGTGGAAGTATGGGGGGGAGGAAGTGAGGGATTGGCTGAGGGGAGTGTGTAGCAGGGTGTGGAGGGGCGAGCCATGGCCGGAGGGGTGGAGGGAGGGGGTAATAGTCCCGGTGAGGAAGAAGGGGAGGGGAGGGGTGGTGGGAGATTACAGGGGGGTGGCCTTGACGCAAACGGCGTATAAGATATACGCGGCGGTTTTGGCGGAGAGGCTGAGGGTGGAGGTGGAAAATGAGGGATTGCTTCCACCGAGTCAGGCGGGCTTCAGGAGGGGTAGAGGGTGTATTGATCAGGTATTCGTTTTGAATTACCTGATCAATAGACAGATTAGGAGGAGAGGGAAGAAGATGGTGATTTTGTTTTTGGACCTGAAGGCTGCCTTTGACTCGGTGGATAGGGAGGTTTTGGTGCGGAGTCTGAGGGAGAGGGGGGTAAGGGAGGGCCTGGTGCGGAGATGCAGGGGGCTGGTGGAGGAGACCAGGTGTAGGGTCAGAGCGGGGGGAGGGATGAGTGAAGGGTTCTGGACGGCCAGAGGGGTAAGACAGGGGTGTCCAATTAGCCCCTGTCTGTTCACCCTACTGCTGGCGGACATTGATGGAGAGTTGGAGAGGGGTGGATGGGGAGGGGTTAGGGTGGGAGAGAGGAAGATTCGGTCGCTGGCGTACGCGGATGATGTGGCGGTGATTGCGGAAGATGAGAAAGGTATGAAGGGTGTGATTTCGGTGTTGGAGAGGTATTTTGTGAGGAAAAAACTGCAAGTTAATGTGGACAAGACGAAGGTAATGAGGTGCAGGGAGGGGGGTGGGAGATGGCGGAGAGTGAGATGGAGGTGGGAGGGGAAAGTTATTGAGGAGGTGGCCGAATTTAAGTATTTAGATTATGTAGTGAGGAGGGATGGGAGGCAGGAGCGGCAGGTGGAAGACAGGGTGAGGAGGGGTGCGGCGGTGCTGGGAAAAGTGTGGGGGCTGGGGAAGAGGGTGTTTGGGAGGGATTGGGGGAGAAGGCTCTGGCTGTACGACAGGCTGGTATGGCCTGTAGTAAGTTATGGGGTGGAGGTGTGGGGGTGGACAGAAAGGGGGAAGGTAGAAGCCCTGCAGGAGAGATATTTGAGATGGGTGCTGGGGGTGGAAAGGAGCACTCCGGGTTATTTGGTGAGGGAAGAGCTACAGAGAGAGCTAATGAGGGGAAGAATGGCGCTAAGGGCCTGGGGGTACGAGAAGAGGGTGGAGGAGGGGGGAGGGGGGGAGCTGGTGCAGGAATGCCTAAGAGAAATTAAGGGAAGGATGGGAAGAGAGGAGGGAGGAAAGGGTTGGGAGGGAGAGAGGAGAGGGTTCTGGGAGAGGAGGGGATGGGGATGGGATGGGGGGGTCGGGGGAATAAGGGGGGAGGAGATAGTTAAATGGGAGAAGGAAGAGCAGGAGAGAGAGCGATGGGAAAGGATAGGGGGTTCGGAGTTCAACCAGGAGTATGGGAGGGTTAAGGAGAAAGGGGTGCCGGGTTACCTGAAGAAGGGGTGGGCGGAAGAGAGGTGGGGGAGGGTAGCGAGGTTCAGGCTGGGAAGTGGGATGAGGGGGGGTAGGTATTGGATGGGGGAGGAGGAGAGGCTTTGCAGGATCTGTGGGGGAGGAAGGGAGACGTGGAGACATATGTGGGAAGTTTGCGTGAGGGGAGGGGAGGAGGAGGGATGGCAGGAGGCGAGGAGGTGGGTGCTGGGGGGGGAGGGAGAGGGCGAGGGGCTGTTTAGGGAAATTGAGAGGAGATGGGGAGAGTTGGGGGCGAGAGGTGTGAATGAGTGGGAGAGTTGAGAATGAGAGGGGGGTGGTGTGATTGAGGAAACGGGAGTCCACGGGGGGGGGGGTGAGTGTGAGTGAGAGGGGTTGAGAGGGGGTGAGAGTGTGGAGTCGGAGCGGGAGAGGAGCAGGCGAGCGAGAGAGCGTGAGAGAGGCGGGAGAGCGGAGGGCGTGCGGGCGGCGGAGGACGTGCGAGCGTGCGGGCGTGCGAGCGAGCGTGCGAGAGAGCGGGCGAGCGTGTGAGGGAGCGTGCGAGCGTGTGAGGGAGCGTGCGAGCGTGCGAGCGGTGTGGAGGAGAGCGAGAGGGCGGTGGCGGCGAGCGGCGTTAGATTAAGTATAGGCTAAGGTGCGGGTGGTGGCGTTAGGGTAAGGTAGTTTAAGATTGTAATTAGGTTAAGGTTTTGTAAGTTGCAAACCCATTAGGGACGCAAAAATAAACTATTATTATAAGCGACAAAATTGATCCGGACAACGTTTTTCAGTCGGGACGTCTACAGTGCGGCATTTTTATATAGAGCGGACCCTGAGTTAGCCTTTCCGCGGTGTAGCAACGTTCCACATCACCCATGAGGTCTTGCTATTGGATGCGTTATATCTTTTTTTTGGCATGGTGATTTCCCCAGTAGGCTACATATCCATGACAATATTAATCCAATTACCGAATTGAAGTATGGATCGGATTATTCTAGATGTTTCAATTTCACAAATGGCGATTATTATTTTACTCCTTCAGACAGATCGACATACTAATGCAACTACTTGATTGCAGTATGGATCGGATTATTCTGGATGTTTAAGTTTCACAAATCGCGATTATTATTTTACTATTCCAGACAGATCAACATACTAATGCAACTATCTGGTCGAAGTATGTATCTGATTATTCTGGATGTTTAAAATTCACAAATCGCATGTAAAATAATGTCACGTTTTTCAAATTCTTGTCCTACTATTACAACAGCCACTTCATCGTGAACGGGCACATTAAAACAACATCTGTGCGTATTAGGTGGCCTATTATCTGCATGAATGACAACTTTGAAATTATTATCCGAATTATGAATTTCATTTTCCAACGTGGTTTTAAAACTTCTAATATACTTATTTTCAAAATGCAAAATTTCTTGCAACTTCGTAACAATATTTTGATCCAAATTGGGAAAGTTTTTGCACCTCAAATTGGCTTCGACTGCATTGTCTCCGACAAAATACAGTTGGAGAAATTTGGGTTCCTCAGCAGAATTTTCGGGTAAAATGGAACCAGCTAAAAATCTCCGGGTCCTCCCCTGTGCCCGCGGCGCCCATCGTGACGCCACGCATCGCGCCCGGAGCGTCTTCGAGCGCGCCATGCGCTGCGCTCTCTTGTTTTTGCCGCCGGCCGCTCGCGTCTCCTTACAATATTGGGAAGTGGGCGATCAATTTGGGTATTTTTGTTGATTTTTTTAACAATGAAGGAGTCAACTTTTCCAACTTCCAAAAACGGTTTTGGATTCATTAGTGAAAAGACTACGAACAGAGATCAAATTTAAATCGCTGATGCTGCAAACTGTAAAAAAAATAATTGTTTAAACAATTAGCAATAAACTTTTACAACGTTTCATAATTATTTTGGTGTGTCGGGAGCAAGTCCAAAAGAATGCCGTAAGAACGAAATCTCAAGCATGTCGGGAAGTGGGAGATCTTTTTTGCTATTTTTGTTAATTGTTTTAACAATGAAGGAGTCAACTTTTCCAACTTCTAAAAACGGTTTTGGATTCATTAGTGAAAAGACTACGAACAGAGATCAAATTTAAATCGCTGATGCTGCAAACTGTAAAAAAAATAATTGTTTAAACAATTAGCAATAAACATTTACAACGTTTCATAATTATTTTGGTATGTCGGGAGCAAGTCCAAAAGAATGCCGTAAGAACGAAATCTCTAGCATGTCGGGAAGTGGGAGGTCTTTTTGGCCATTTTCGTTAATTGTTTGTTTAACAATGAAGGAGTCAACTTTTTCAACTTTTTCGAACTTTCCGTTTTGTTTGAAGAGAAGAGCTAGTAGGGGACTAAATTTCAAGTCGCTAGCACTTGTGGAAGTACCAAATCTCGAACATCCGGTAATTAAATTTTGCCGTTCCGACGATCTTTAAACTAATTAGGAGTAAACTTTTGGAACTTTTTGGACCGGTTCGGTTAGTTTGAAAGCAAGATCTCGCTGATAAAAAAAAAATTAAGTCGCTAGCCCATCGGGAAGTGGTCTAACCGAATTTCCGGACATATTAATATATAGAATATAGATATAGATATAGATATAGATATAGATATAGATATAGATATAGATAGATATAGATATAGATATAGATATAGATATAGATAGATATAGATTAAGCGTATTTTCGGTTCTATAGCTATCCTCTATTTCCAGTTTTAAAACTTTCTGTTTGAACATCGATATTATTGTTTCTTGTTTCTTCCTCGTATTTCCGTGTTGGTATTTGGGTGTGTTTATGCGGATGTTAACAATATGAAAGACGCTCACGGGAGAAGATCCACCCAATAGGCAAGATGGAACACATAACATAAAGCGGCGTAAAATACACATACATCCACGCAATCCAACACACACGCACCTCGACACACACTGCGTAAATCCATTGGTCATAATTTAAGCCACATAAATAGAATAAATTTTTGTAACACATATATTTATACTAACATTGTACACAGACTCCTGATGAGGATACACAAGATGTATCGAAACATGTAGAGGAAAAGCAATACAAGTGTCAATTACTCAACCAAAAAAGGGCTTTCATTTAATTTCCAAATCTTTTATATATTTCAATTTTTCCTTATTCTTACAACAAATGAGAAGATCATCTACAAATAGTATCAAATAAATTGTATCTATCCTATCACTCAATGAATACAGACAATTTTCATTTTCACTACGCTTGAATCCTAAATGCTTCAAATATGTGTCAAAGCACTCATACTACACTCTTGGACTCTCTCTCAGCCCATATAATGCTTTGTTTAGTTTGCACACTCTGTCTGTACCATCCTCATAACCTTGAGGTTGCTTCACATATACTTCTGATCTAGCTTTTCCATTCAAGAATGCAGTTTCTACATCCATCTGTTCTATAACTAATCTATTTTGAACACAATAAGATAATAATAACTTCAGGGGTTGCATTCCAGCTACAGGAGAATATATATCATCTATAATTTCTTTTTGCTGAAATCCTGTTACTACAAGTCTAGCCTTAAAAGTATTTTCTGCCTTTTTTGTGAAAACCCACTTCAAATCTATTATCTTGTAAGAGTTTTGCGAATATGCCGTTGGACACAGGAGGTCTCGATGGTAGAACGTTCATAAAAAACCAATTACTTATTATTTACTGTTTATTTACACTACTCCTTACACTAATATATATATTTAATAACTTAACACTTCGTTAAACGGACGAATGTATAATCGTAGATTGCGCTCGGGTTAAATATCGTTCGATCTATTCGCACGTGTTGTTTCGGTTCTCGCTAACAATAGACTGGCCCTTCGCGATCCACGCCCCGCTCCCCTCGCGTCGATCTCTCGATCCTCGATCGCGACGCCTTCGCGGTCGGTGGCGGGGCTGCGCGGTGACGCGGCACTTTTGACCGCCACAATACTCCCCCCGCAGTGGCTTGGCTTGGGTCAAGTCACGAATTGATCCCGAGTCGGTCCGGGAGGCGGACGACTCTTCCCGAGCGCGTTTGTTGTTGCGGCGCGGGTGTTGGTGTTGTTGTTGTCGTCGTCGTCGCTGTTGTTGCTGTCTGTGTCGAGGGTTCGTCGTCCGCGACGAAGAAAGCTGGCTTAAGGCGGTCGATTGATACCGTGACGTCTTTTCCTCGTATTCGTATCACGAAAAATTTATCAGCGCGCTTGATGACCGGGAATGGACCTTCGTAAGGTTGTTGTAACGCGGTGCGTACCAAGTCGCGGCGAATAAATACATGAGATGCGGTGTTCAGATTTTTTGAGACGAACGTTGGCCTTGTGCCGTGTCGTGCTCCCGGGACCGGCCTCAGTGCCGCGAAGTGCTTTCGCAGTTGGCCGACGTATTTGTCGGGGTCGATGTTGTCTCCTCGGGGCGCAAGGAATTCCCCGGGCAGGCGAATCGTTTCGCCGTAGAGCATTTCTGCTGGCGTGGCCTTGAGGTCGTCTTTCATCGCGGCTCGAAAGCCCATGAGGACGACTGGCAGTGCGTCAGCCCAAGTTGACGTTTCGTGGCATTCGATTGCGGCCTTCATCTGACGGTGGAGGCGCTCGACCATTCCGTTGGCTGCTGGGTGGTATGCAGTCGTCCGGATGTGGTTGGTTCCGCATGTCGTGGTCAACGCCTGAAACAAATCCGAAACAAACTGCCTGCCGCGGTCCGACGTTATTCGTAGCGGTACCCCGAAGCGGGAGATCCACTGACTGAACAATGTCCTTGCTAGTGTGTCCGCCGTGGAATCCTCTACCGGGTACGCCTCTGGCCATCGGGAAAATCGGTCGATTACCGTCAGACAGAACCTGGCGCCCCGCGAATAGGGTAGTGGTCCGACAACGTCGACGTGGATGTGTTCGAAACGCGCGCTTGGTGCCATGAAGTTGCCCAGTGGTGCGGAAGTGTGCCTTGTAATTTTTGATCGTTGGCATGGTAGGCATGCCTGCGCCCAGGTGATGCAATCCTTGCGCATCGATGGCCAGACGTACTTGCTGGCTACTAATTTAGCTGACGCTTTTGGCCCAGGATGACTTAGGCTGTGCAGAGTATTGAACACCTGGTGTCGATGGCGTTGTGCGACGAAAGGGCGCGTCGTGCCTGTGGAAACGTCGCAGTACATCTCCACTCCCGACTCTGGAATCTTGATCTTCACGAACTTTAGGCTCGTGTTCGTTTCTCTGAGCTTTTTTAGCTCTTGGTCGTCTTGCTGGGCGGCGGCGATGTCCTCGCTGCTTACTGGTGCTGCGATTTCCTCGATGCGGGATAGGGTATCGGCGACGATGTTCTCCTGGCCGGTGACGTGGCGGACATCGGTGGAGAATTGCGCAATTAGGTCCAGGTAGCGGAACTGTCGGGGTGTGCATTTATCCGCCTTCTGTTTAAATGCGAAAACGAGCGGCTTGTGGTCTGTAAAAATTGTAAAGCGTCGTGCTTCAAGCATATAGTGGAAGTACCGTACTGCGGAATAGATCGCCAGCAATTCTCGGTCGTACGCGCTGTATTTGCGTTGTGTCGTCGAGAACGCTTTATTATAGAACGCGAGTGGTTGCCATCCTGCTGCCGTCCGCTGTTGTAAAACCGCGCCCATTGCGCTGTCCGATGCGTCGGTAAAAAGGCCCCAAGGTAGCGTCGGGTTTGGGTGGGCGAGCTGCGTGGCTGATACGAGGTCTTCTTTGCACTTATCGAACGCGTGTTGAAGCTCGAGTGTCCACTCTACTGGCTGGTTTCCTTTCAGTGACGGTCCCTTTAAACAACCGTTCAGCGGGATCTGGTTTTCCGCGGCGCGAGGCACGAAACGGCGGTAGAAATTGTACATGCCGAGGAAACGTCGTAGTTGTTTGACCGTTTGGGGCGGTTTGCATTCAACGATGGCTTGTACGCGACTTGCTGGTGGTTTTATTCCGTCGGCTGATATCAAGAGTCCCAAAAAGGTCACCTCGGGTTGCCCAAATACGCTTTTGGTGGAGTTTATTCTTACGCCGTAAGAGTCGAGGCGCTCGAAGAGTGTCTTGAGGTGGTCGAAGTGTTGGGCTTCGTCGCTCGATGCGACCAAAATGTCGTCGATGTATGGGAAACAGAAGTCGAGCCCGGCCGTTACCTCGTCGATGAATCGTTGGAAAGTTTGGCCGGCGTTTCGTAAGCCAAACGTCATATACGGGAATTCGTATAGTCCGAACGGCGTGATTATTGCAGTTTTTTCTATGTCCTCAGGTGCGACCGGGATTTGGTGGAAAGCCTTGGCGAAATCAATTGTCGAGAAAATCTTTTTACCCGCGAGATAAGTCGTGCAATCCTGGATGTTCCTAGGTTGATAATTGTCGTGCACGGTGCGCTCGTTTAGTGCGCGGTAGTCTCCGCAAGGCCGCCATTCGCCGTTCTTCTTTTGGACGAGGTGAAGGGGGGAGGACCAGCAGCTCTTTGATCGCCGAGCCACGCCTGATCTCACCATGGCTTCAAATTCTTTCTGCGCGATCCTTAATCTATCCGGCGCGAGTCTGCGCGGTTTGCTTGTAACGGGGGGGCCGCTGGTGGTTTTTATGTAGTGCACTGTTGAGTGCGTGACCTTCCGTGGCGCAGTGTCGGGTCGCGTCAGCGCTGGGAATCGGCTCAACAGCTCCATGTATCGCGACGACCGGGCGATGAGTCTGATTCGAAAACTTGGCGTGTTGCCGGCGCTGGTGCCGCGCGCTGATAAATTCGTGTTACCGTCGAGCAGTCTACTGTTTCGAACATCGACTAGTAAATTGTAGTATGCGAGAAAGTCGGCGCCGATGATAGGTTTGCTGACGTTTGCGACTACAAATTTCCATGGGAATTCGCGGTAGAGTCCGAGGTCTAAATTTAATTTGAGATATCCGTATGTCGCGATCTCGGTCCCGTTCGCGGCGTATAGCACGGTTTGGGCTTTTGCGCGCCGCCCGCGCGTCTTGTCGCGAGGAAAGACGCATAATTCGGAACCGGTGTCGACGAGGAACTGGGTCCTCGCTGCTTTGTCGGTTACGAATAGGCGGCTGATGCTGTCGGTGTCGCTTGCCGCCGTTAGCGACTCCCGCTGGCGTTTCCCTGGGCGAACTTGCACCCCTCGCGGCATTTCGTTGCCTTGTTTCCGAACGTCTGGTGATACCAACATACGTCCGATTCGTCCGTGACTCGGCTGCGACTGCGGCTCCGGCCACGTGGGGCGGCGAGGGGGGGGGCGAATCGGCTTCGCGCTTGCCGCCGCACGATGCTCTCGAGCGCCGCGATTCTCTCCGTGAGCGCCTCGATCGCGCTGATTTCCGCGCGTGCCGGCGCGATCGATGCGCTGGCCACTTGTTGTGGGGCGACGGTTTCGTGAACCCGGTCCGCAATTTTTCCTAATTCCTCAAGGCGTGTCGATGGTGACTGCGCGGCCACGGCCGATTGCAGCTGCACCGGGAGGCGGCTAAGCCATAACGATCTAACAAGTTCGTCGGTTGCTGACGCACCTGCCAATCGTTGTAGCTGCCGCAGAAGGGCCGATGGTTTTCTATCGCCGAGCTCTTCGTGCTCCAACAGCTGGCGTAATTCTTGTTCGCGAGGCGTCCCGAGTCGAGCGATCATTTCGCGCTTCAAGTGCTCGTACGGGTTTTGGGGCGCCGGATTTTGTATTAGGTCGAGCATCTCAGTGACAATTTGTGGGTCGAGATAGGCGGTCGTGGCCTATTGAATTTTTTCATTTCGCTACGAAATCCGTGGAGAGCGAACAGCGCCTCTAGTTGCGTGAACCACGCCGCCGGGTTCTGGGGCCAGAATTGCGGTGGCTTGATTAGCGTCGTGGCGTCTACGTCGCGTGTCGCGTCTGCGGCTGTGTCCGCTGCTCGCGCCGGTGGCGCGTCATGCGTTGTCCCCGTGAGTGACGAAAGGTTCGCTGGTAGTGGAGGGGTCATCTTTGTTTTGTCACCGTTGTCCGCCATGTCGGTACCGTTAAATTTGAAATCACTCGAAGTAAAAACTTGTAACTGTCCGGTTGCTTGGTGTATGATCCGGTGATCGCCGACACCCTTCAGATCACGTCGGGGTCACCACTTGTAAGAGTTTTGCGAATATGCCGTTGGACACAGGAGGTCTCGATGGTAGAACGTTCATAAAAAACCAATTACTTATTATTTACTGTTTATTTACACTACTCCTTACACTAATATATATATTTAATAACTTAACACTTCGTTAAACGGACGAATGTATAATCGTAGATTGCGCTCGGGTTAAATATCGTTCGATCTATTCGCACGTGTTGTTTCGGTTCTCGCTAACAATAGACTGGCCCTTCGCGATCCACGCCCCGCTCCCCTCGCGTCGATCTCTCGATCCTCGATCGCGACGCCTTCGCGGTCGGTGGCGGGGCTGCGCGGTGACGCGGCACTTTTGACCGCCACAATCTTTTCATCTTTTGGTCTTTTGACTAGTGTCCAGGTTTCACTCTTGTTTAAACAATTTATTTCCTTATTCATTGCTACTTGCCAATTTTTACTGTTACTGCTATTTATTGCCTCTTTATAACTTTCAGGACTATCTGCACTTACATAATTCACATAGATACAATATGCATAGTTTTCATCTGCGTATCTATCTGGTTTACTTTTAATCCTACTAGATTTTCTAGTCTCAGATGTTCCTTCTATATTTTGCCTTGGCTGTTCTCTTTCCTTTGATATACTCTCATTATTTTCGTGTCCCTTGAAGCCTATAATCTTAGCATCTTCTTCAACTATATCTATATGTCTGGCAATAACTACTTTATCTCCTATCAATACTCTTTAGCCTACCTTTTCATAGCCTATGAGTACACCTAAGTCTGCCTTTCTGTCCCATTTATCAATTCTTTTCACCTCTGGTGTTCTTACAAAGACCTTACTACCATATAATTTTAGATTACTAATATCTGGTTTTTCCCCTGTCATTATTTCATATGTGTGGGATTTAGGTTGCGTGGTTAAGATTGAAACTCACACTACTTATTACGAAATGTTTATTATCAAAGAATACTGTCTCTTTCTCACTATGTGCGCTATTTTCTCTATTAAACTCTTTCCCTTTCTCTCACTTTCTGTGTCTCTGTCGCTGTCTCTGTATCTCTGTGTCCGTGTATCTCTGTATCTCTGTCGCTCTGTCTCTCTGTCTCTCTGTCTCTCTGTATCTTTGTCTCTCTCGCTATCTCTGTCTCTCTCGCTATCTCTGTCTCTGTCGCTATCTCTGTATCTCTATCTCTGTCGCTATCCCTGAACTCTGTATCTCTCTATCTCTCTGTCTCTCTGTCTCTCTGGCTCTCTGTCTCTCTGTCGCTCTGTCGCTCTGTCTCTCGTCTCTCTGTTTCTCTGTCTCTCGCTATCTCTCTCTCTCTCTCTCACTACGCACTCTTGACTCTCTGCTCGCACTCTCTACGCAACGCTCTGACACTCACTGTTTCGCGACTCTCTCTGCAAGGCTTCTCGCGACTCTCTTGTTTGACGCTGTTTTCGCGACTTTCCCCTTTCCTGCGGGATACCTCCCTTTACCACCAAATTTCACCTCAAGGCCCTTTTCTGATGCGTCGTTGATATTTATTTGCGGCGCATCGCCTTCGCCTTCCCATCTCGCTGCGCCACTCACACACACATTCACACTTTCATAATTACTTGCACACGTTTAATTCATACATCCCACATATGGTGTCTTTTTTTCAAGTGTATTTGCTAAGGTTCTATTTTTTAGATAAACTGCTGTTTTAACTACTTCTGGCCAAAATCTTTTGTTTATATTTGCTTCTGCTAATAAACACCTAGCTCTATCCATGACAGATCTATTATATCTTTCGGCAGTCCCATTGAGTTGATGAACATATGGTGGACATGGTTCAATAAATATGCCTTTACTTCTTGCAAATTTGTAAATATCTTGATTTATATACTCCCTTCCATTGTCACACCTTAAAATTTTAGCTTTTTTTCCAGTGAAATTTTCGACTTGATTTATATATTTAACAAAACATTCATATACTTCAGTCTTAGATTTAATTGTATAAACTTTAGCTGTCTTACTATAATCTATCTATATCTATATCTATATCTATATAAATATATAAGTGTGAAATGTCCGGAAATTCGGTTAGACACTTCCCGATGGGCTAGCGACTTAATTTTTTTGTTATCAGCGAGATCTTGCTTTCAAACTAACCGAACCGGTCCAAAAAGTTCCAAAAGTTTACTCCTAATTAGTTTAAACATCGTCGGAACGGCAAAATTTAATTACCGGATGTTCGAGATTTGGTACTTCCACAAGTGCTAGCGACTTGAAATTTAGTCCCCTACTAGCTCTTCTCTTCAAACAAAACGGAAAGTTCGAAAAAGTTGAAAAAGTTGACTCCTTCATTGTTAAACAAACAATTAACGAAAATGGCCAAAAAGATCTCCCACTTCCCGACATGCTAGAGATTTCGTTCTTACGGCATTCTTTTCGACTTGCTCCCGACATACCAAAATAATTATGAAACGTTGTAAATGTTTATTGCTAATTGTTTAAACAATTATTTTTTTTACAGTTTGCAGCATCAGCGATTTAAATTTGATCTCTGTTCGTAGTCTTTTCACTAATGAATCCAAAACCGTTTTTAGAAGTTGGAAAAGTTGACTCCTTCATTGTTAAAAAAATCAACAAAAATACCCAAATTGATCGCCCACTTCCCAATATTGTAAGGAGACGCGAGCGGCCGGCGGCAAAAACAAGAGAGCGCAGCGCATGGCGCGCTTGAAGACGCTCCGGGCGCGATGCGTGGCGTCACGATGGGCGCCGCGGGCACAGGGGAGGACCCGGAGATTTTTAGCTGGTTCCATTTTACCCGAAAATTCTGCTGAGGAACCCAAATTTCTCCAACTGTATTTTGTCGGAGACAATGCAGTCGAAGCCAATTTGAGGTGCAAAAACTTTCCCAATTTGGATCAAAATATTGTTACGGAGTTGCAAGAAATGTTGCATTCTGAAAATAAGTATATTAGAAGTTTTAAAACCACGTTGGAAAATGAAATTCATAATTCGGATAATAATTTCAAAGTTGTCATTCATGCAGATAATAGGCCACCTAATACGCACAGAGGTTGTTTTTATGTGCCCGTTCACGATGAAGTGGCTGTTGTAATAGTAGGACAAGAATTTGAAAAACGTGACATTATTTTACATGCGATTTGTGAATTTTAAACATCCAGAATAATCAGATCCATACTTCGACCAGATAGTTGCATTAGTATGTTGATCTGTCTGGAATAGTAAAATAATAATCGCGATTTGTGAAACTTAAACATCCAGAATAATTCGATCCATACTGCAATCAAGTAGTTGCATTAGTATGTCGATCTGTCTGAAGGAGTAAAATAATAATCGCCATTTGTGAAATTGAAACATCTAGAATAATCCGATCCATACTTCAATTCGGTAATTGGATTAGTATTGTCATGGATATGTAGCCTACTGGGGAAATCACCATGCCAAAAAAAAAGATATAACGCATCCAATAGCAAGACCTCATGGGTGATGTGGAACGTTGCTACACCGCGGAAAGGCTAACTCAGGGTCCGCTCTATATAAAAATGCCGCACTGTAGACGTCCCGACTGAAAAACGTTGTCCGGATCAATTTTGTCGCTTATAATTAAAATATATTTACATGACGCACTGCGTACGATGCCCAGGCAACGCCTGATAAATCTTCTATTTACGTCTAAACTTGAACACCCGAAAATACTACAAAGGCGAGATACACATGTCTGAAAGTTATCGATATGGTGTTCGTTCGCGTAAGAGTTTCTGGTGTAATTTCCATGCCTGTTGCTAAAGCCCTCTTATCTGGGCGTCTAAAAGACGTTGCCCACTCCGTGGCCGGATCCTTTTCCACGAACCGTTAACTCGCCGCGCGGACAAAGAGGCATCGATACCGTCGGTCCGTCAGCCACGTATCCGGCTCATCATAATAAACTATGCATCCCTTCGCGACCCAGCAGTAAGGTGTCAGACCCCTTGCCGTCGCCTCGGGTGCAAAACACTAGCGAACTTCCAAATAACGCCGCAGTCCTCTATGGAGTGGTAACAGTCGTCACTCAATTAACTGAACATATCTGGCCTCTGAACATACATCGACCACCTTATATGTGTGTCCTCCCTCTTTCTCTACGGTGACGCTTACACACATGTTTGTTTATGTAGATGTATGTAAGCGTATTTACATGTATGCATGTACGTATGTACATTTGGGTTGGATATACATGTGTACGAGCTTTGCATATAAAGAAGAAATGCCACCGAACACGGTCTAAAAGTACGACGCCATAGGCCTTTTCTTTAGAGCATAGCCACTGATAGACCACTAAAGGGACAAGGGCAATAAAATTTTACCACATCGGCCGACGAGAAAAAAGTGCAATAAATAATGCAGGTAGAGAAAAGGCTATAAATCTAAATACTATAGCCTCGATGGTAAACGCGATGATTACATAGCAGAATTACAAAACAGCAGAATTTTCGGCCACAACCATACACGTCTGTGGAACAACCGAAATATGCCTTGACTAATGTAAAGGAAGTTAAATATTTACACAAACAATAATGAATGACAGTTACTATTCCATTATTCACTACTAAACGAAAATTAATAGAAAAAAAACCTATAATGCATGTGTCGAGTCATAAACACCGTTGATTTCAAATTACTACCGCTTGAAATTGCAAAATACATATAAAAAGCACCGCATGCTTCACCCGAGCAACGCCGGGTAATTTTTCTAGTCATTTATAAATTATAAGAAATATTTTTCTCCCATAACCCCTGTAGTCCTATGTGGCCCATTTAAGTCGGTGTGAATGATTTCTAATAAATCCCTTGCTCTATGCCTATTATTTCTGAATGTTACATTATGCATCTTATTTTGTACACATGTTCCACACTTTAAGTACTCAGTCTGAAGCTTATCTGGAATGCCTACTACTAATTTGTTTTTGCATAAGATATCTAAATAATTAAAGTATACATGACCTAGCATTCTACGAAATTTTTCTTCCAATGTCATATTCTTATCTTCGCTTACAGCTACATAAGTTTCTTTCTTCTCCACAGTGCTATTCGGTTTGTACATATTGTTCACATTATACGCAACTGCAATTAGGCTATTATTTTTATTATAAATTTTTGCTGTATTATCTACAAAGACCACTCTATTTTCCGTGGTAACTCTTCCAAAGCTTATTAAATTTTTATCCATTTTTTCAACATAAAATACATTTTGCATTTCTACCTCTATTTTCTTCCCATAGACAGCAAAATTAATACAAACTGTTCCAACATGTGTTGCTTCTAAAATTCTTCCATCACCTAATTTTACTTCAACTGGATTTCTTAGAGCTACTGATTCTGAGTAATAATAATTTTTGTTAATAATGTGATCGGCGCAACCGCTATCTCGTATCCATTCTACGCTATTTTCGCAATTATTTGCCTCTACATTGTTACCTGACTTGCTATTTTCTATTACCGTACAAAATATGTTGCGTTCGCTTCGATCATCTATTTCTGAGTACATAGCATCTCGTTGGCCGTAGCGTTGATTCGTCGAACTACTGTCGCGTCTCCCTTGTCTTTGATACGTCCATCCACCGCCACCGCGACCACGTTGCGTGGATCCTCGGCTTGACTGCGCTCCGCCGAAACGATTCTGCGTGGGGAAGTATGAACGGCCACGCGCGCCTCCTTGCGTTTCGTGTTGGCCCCCACCTCTGCCGTTCCTCCATGTATTACAGGACGTCGATTTGTTATAGCATTCGTACTGATAATGCCCTGGCTTGCCGCATTCATAACATGTTCTTTCATGTTTCTTTTCAGTCTTAAATACGCTTGAGTCGGCGCTACGCATTTTCTCACCACCATTCTCTTCCTTCTCATTCTCTTCAAGCATCTTTATTTTGTTTTTCACAAAATCAACAGTTTGGTCTTCTTCTTTTAGGACATCGATAAGATCGCCTATAAAGGTTAACGTACTCGGTAAAGTCCTTAACAGATAGTTCAGTTTTTCGTTTTCTGTGACTTGGGCTCCGGCGTTTTTCAATTCAATTATGAGTTTTTCGAAGTCACTGAAAAACTCGCTCGATTCGCTATAATTTCTTAATCTTAATTTGTCCAATTCGTTCCTTACGCAAATTTGCAGTGCCGTCGATTCTCTCAGATATATTTGGTCTAACTTAATCAGGATTTCACGTGCCGTCACTTGATCGTTAATGAATTCCATCTGTCTATTTGTTAGCGCACTATATATGTAATTTAGAGCTCTTAGGTCTTGTTCTTTCCAGGTTGCCTCAACATCAGTTTCCGCTCTCGCTCGCTCGCACACCACATTGCATTTTCTTTAATTTTAAAAATGTTATAAACCTCTTCTTCCACATGCTATATTCTTTCCCATCAAATACTGGGATTTTAATTTCATCAGCCATGTCTCTTTTCTATTTAAACTCTTACACACGAACTTTCTGGAAATTTCCTGATTCGAACACGTGCTCGCCTAACCTAATTTTCAGGACCTTTTTTGCAATTTAATGCTTTTCTCCAACAATCCGTAAATTCAAGCAACCACTTTCTGCTACCATGTTAAAATGATTGGTCCTTTCACACCGTTCGGTTTTAATAATATAATATATTTAATTTAACACATTCTTATTCTTAATACACGTGTTTCTCTCTTGCTAGATGCAGTCGCACTACTGCGTAAAACCCCTTCCACTACGCACACCCGTTGTCACGCGCAAGTGTCGCCTCCTGTCCATTTTAACATTTACCTTTCAACAGTTGGCAATATATTGTCGGAGCTTGCGTCTTCCTCTAAACGCCTCTAGCATTTCGTCAATGGTGACGTACTCGCCAACTTCATAGCAGGCTGTGCATCTCCCCACAAAATCGCTAAAAACCTTACGAATTGCTGCTAAATTGTCCACTGCTTTCCTTTCGACTCGGGTATCAATATCGTCAAATCGCATCATTCACAATAATTGCAGAAATCTCTCTTTACTCATTGTTGTCCGAAAACACTTTGGAACAGTTCCGTCGGTGCTCCACAGTTCTTTCACCTTGAGGTTATGCGTTTTTTTTTTACTCCAGCCATATATAAAAGGCCAATAAGGGCTGAAATTTCACCGACATTGGTGTCCTTGCAGGCATGCAGGCAAGGCATGCAGAGTGTGGCGCGATGACTTTGAGTGGCGGTCGAGGTAGTCGGCGCCCTTTTGATCATGCTGCGAGCGCATCAGTAAGAATCGAACGACCGTAAGAGTAAGAGTCGAGCAACTGTAAGCCTAGGTTATGTACTACACGTTTTAAATAAAAGCAATTGTGAACACTCTCCTGGGTCTCCTCATTTTGCATCAATAATAAAACCCTTACAGATGCTTTGCAGGCTCTTCGCAAAACCCGAAAAACTTATATTTAAACAATTAATTTCACATATGTTCCTGTTGTTCCTGATTTTCAACTCCTCTCACCAAACGCATTTCGGTCAGTTCCCGTCGTCGCATGGCTTCGAACTGCCGATCAGCGCCTCGTTTCTGCAGAGGCCAACGGCGGCGTGCGGGTCCGCGGGGCCCCCACTCCTACCTGGCTTCTCGGAAACCGAGGTGACGTCGGACCATGCGATCGGCGGGACCGGCAGAATAGAGTGCGAGAGAGAGAGCGATAGACAGGATTACAATACGTGCAATTCGCGGACAAACGGCAAAAGATACGCAAGCAAGTCGAGGGCGCGAGAAACCAGTTACACTCCACCTCCTTCCTCCGTTATCACAATCATCCCATTCGTCCCCGTCTCACTCATCCCATACTCCTCAAATCTCACTCATTCTCATACTCATAGTCATCCATCACAGTTTAAAAATACATAGTTTCGTTTCTACAATACAGCTTTATTATTCCGACTCCTTCATCTTTCCGTTATCCGTCCTTTTAATCAACCTCCCACTACCATCCCGCTGAGTTCCGGAGAAATAAATAAACATATGTGCTCAGTCACCTTGTGTCGAATTGTACTAAAATTGTGTGTAGTAAGAGAATATGCTACATAAACGAAGAAAATGCTGCTAAAAAGTACATTAAAGTAGGTGCGGCACAAAATATCGCACGCAAGTTCTCGTGTGACGGATCGAGGCGCGTGTTCGCGTGTGTTAAAATGGCTCACAAAGAATTCTAAACTGTCTACATTTATGCCGTGGCAACTATTAAATTACTAAGTGCCAAGTACTGACTTTGTTCTTCTATTAATTTTGGGATGCCTCCGACGAAGGGGAACTACTCTAACTTAAGAAATTATACAGAAAAGGCGACTTCCGTTTCCGGAACCAGCAAGAGCGAGCGTGTGTTTGTACTGCGGCAAAAGAAGCGTGGTGTGTGGGAGTACGAGTGTAGGAAGAAAGGATAGGGGGCAGAAGGTAGAGGACGGGGTGCGGGTGTAGTGAGAGCGAACGTGGAAGAGGCGAGTAAGAGAGAGGAAAGGGAGAGGAGTGAGAAGAGAGCGGGAAAAAAGAGAGGTGCGGTAGCGGAGTGGAAAGGCAAGAGAGGAAGAAAGCAGGGAGCGATACAAAAGAAAGCGAGAAAGAAAGGTACTGGGGGCAAATATGGTCGGTAAGGATGAGAGAAAAATGGGGAAAATGGAGAGTGCAGTAAAGACCGAAAAGGCAATGAAAGGGGGTGGTGAAGTTAGTGGAAATTTGGGAAAGGAAGAGGGTGGAAGGAGCGGAGAAAGGAGGAAAGAGAAGGATGAGGTCGGAAAAAAAGAGAGGAGGAGAAGCTTGAGAAACGAATAGAGAGAGAACAGGAAGCACATGAGAGCTGGAAGAGAGAACATGGAGGACACAGACCTGAAAAATGAGCTCATAGAGGTAATGGAGGTACGAATAAACAAGACAGTGGAAGAGGCTATGGGGATGGTGATGGGAGTGTCAATAGAAGAGTCAGTGAGTAGACCGCTGGTGGGGACAGTGGAGGATGTAGTGGAGAAGAAGATGAGGAGAGTAATGAAGAAGATGAATGAAAGAGAGACGGAGCTTCAATGAAGGATAAAGAGAGAGCAAGGGGAGATAAGGAAAGGACTGAAGGCGCCGAGGGAAGGGGAGGAGGAGATGGAAGTGTTGAGAGTTGAGATACATTTGATTGACACACGGTATGTATCCGCGACAGCGATACGTGTTTTGTTGTGTAAGGAGGGAACACAATAGAGAATTCCCCCTCCATTGTATTATGTTTTGTTTTTTATTTGCGTCGCAGTGAGACGTAGCGCTCTGCTCGATCTCTCGTCCGTGGACCTTAGAAGCGTTAACATGCTTATTGTAGTAGTCGCTTAATAAAGTGAATAAGTTTTACAAACAACTCGGTCTTATTTTAACAGGAAGAAAAATTGACAGGGCTGGAAAAGAAAATAAGGTAGATGGATTTAAGGGGAAAGTTGGGGGAAGAGAAAAGGTAGAGGAAGTCCGAAAAGGGAATAAATAGAATCTAAAAAAGGTTTGAGCAGAATGAAAGGGAAGAAAGACATATCTATCTATAAATATATAAGTGTGAAATGTCCGGAAATTCGGTTAGACCACTTCCCGATGGGCTAGCGACTTAATTTTTTTTTATCAGCGAGATCTTGCTTTCAAACTAACCGAACCGGTCCAAAAAGTTCCAAAAGTTTACTCCTAATTAGTTTAAACATCGTCGGAACGGCAAAATTTAATTACCGGATGTTCGAGATTTGGTACTTCCACAAGTGCTAGCGACTTGAAATTTAGTCCCCTACTAGCTCTTCTCTTCAAACAAAACGGAAAGTTCGAAAAAGTTGAAAAAATTGACTCCTTCATTGTTAAACAAACAATTAACGAAAATGGCCAAAAAGATCTCCCACTTCCCGACATGCTTGAGATTTCGTTCTTACGGCATTCTTTTGGACTTGCTCCCGACACACCAAAATAATTATGAAACGTTGTAAAAGTTTATTGCTAATTGTTTAAACAATTATTTTTTTTACAGTTTGCAGCATCAGCGATTTAAATTTGATCTCTATTCGTAGTCTTTTCACTAATGAATCCAAAACCGTTTTTAGAAGTTGGAAAAGTTGACTCCTTCATTGTTAAAACAATTAACAAAAATAGCAAAAAAGATCTCCCACTTCCCGACATGCTAGAGATTTCGTTCTTACGGCATTCTTTTGGACTTGCTCCCGACATACCAAAATAATTATGAAACATTGTAAAAGTTTATTGCTATTTGTTTAAACAATTATTTTTTTTACATTTTGCAGCGTCGGCGATTTAAATTTGATCTCTATTCATAGTCTTTTCACTAATGTATCCAAAACCGTTTTTGGAAGTTGGAAAAGTTGACTCCTTCATTGTTAAAAGAATCAACAAAAATACCCAAATTGATCGCCCTCTTCCCAATATTGTAAGGAGACGCGAGCGGCCGGCGGCAAAAACAAGAGAGCGCAGCGCATGGCGCGCTCGAAGACGCTCCGGGCGCGATGCGTGGCGTCACGATGGGCGCCGCGGGCACAGGGGAGGACCCGGAGATTTTTAGCTGGTTCCATTTTACCCGAAAATTCTGCTGAGGAACCCAAACTTCTCCAACTGTATTTTGTCGGAGACAATGCAGTCGAAGCCAATTTGAGGTGCAAAAACTTTCCCAATTTGGATCAAAATATTGTTACGGAGTTGCAAGAAATGTTGCATTCTGAAAATAAGTATATTAGAAGTTTTAAAACCACGTTGGAAAATGAAATTCATAATTCGGATAATAATTTCAAAGTTGTCATTCATGCAGATAATAGGCCACCTAATACGCACAGAGGTTGTTTTTATGTGCCCGTTCACGATGAAGTGGCTGTTGTAATAGTAGGACAAGAATTTGAAAAACGTGACATTATTTTACATGCGATTTGTGAATTTTAAACATCCAGAATAATCAGATCCATACTTCGACCAGATAGTTGCATTAGTATGTTGATCTGTCTGGAATAGTAAAATAATAATCGCGATTTGTGAAACTTAAACATCCAGAATAATTCGATCCATACTGCAATCAAGTAGTTGCATTAGTATGTCGATCTGTCTGAAGGAGTAAAATAATAATCGCCATTTGTGAAATTGAAACATCTAGAATAATCCGATCCATACTTCAATTCGGTAATTGGATTAGTATTGTCATGGATATGTAGCCTACTGGGGAAATCACCATGCCAAAAAAAAAGATATAACGCATCCAATAGCAAGACCTCATGGGTGATGTGGAACGTTGCTACACCGCGGAAAGGCTAACTCAGGGTCCGCTCTATATAAAAATGCCGCACTGTAGACGTCCCGACTGAAAAACGTTGTCCGGATCAATTTTGTCGCTTATAATTAAAATATATTTACATGACGCACTGCGTACGATGCCCAGGCAACGCCTGATAAATCTTCTATTTACGTCTAAACTTGAACACCCGAAAATACTACAAAGGCGAGATACACATGTCTGAAAGTTATCGATATGGTGTTCGTTCGCGTAAGAGTTTCTGGTGTAATTTCCATGCCTGTTGCTAAAGCCCTCTTATCTGGGCGTCTAAAAGACGTTGCCCACTCCGTGGCCGGATCCTTTTCCACGAACCGTTAACTCGCCGCGCGGACAAAGAGGCATCGATACCGTCGGTCCGTCAGCCACGTATCCGGCTCATCATAATAAACTATGCATCCCTTCGCGACCCAGCAGTAAGGTGTCAGACCCCTTGCCGTCGCCGCGGGTGCAAAACACTAGCGAACTTCCAAATAACGCCGCAGTCCTCTATGGAGTGGTAACAGTCGTCACTCAATTAACTGAACATATCTGGCCTCTGAACATACATCGACCACCTTATATGTGTGTCCTCCCTCTTTCTCTACGGTGACGCTTACACACATGTTTGTTTATGTAGATGTATGTAAGCGTATTTACATGTATGCATGTACGTATGTACATTTGGGTTGGATATACATGTGTACGAGCTTTGCATATAAAGAAGAAATGCCACCGAACACGGTCTAAAAGTACGACGCCATAGGCCTTTTCTTTAGAGCATAGCCACTGATAGACCACTAAAGGGACAAGGGCAATAAAATTTTACCACATCGGCCGACGAGAAAAAAGTGCAATAAATAATGCAGGTAGAGAAAAGGCTATAAATCTAAATACTATAGCCTCGATGGTAAACGCGATGATTTCATAGCAGAATTACAAAACAGCAGAATTTTCGGCCACAACCATACACGTCTGTGGAACAACCGAAATATGCCTTGACTAATGTAAAGGAAGTTAAATATTTACACAAACAATAATGAATGACAGTTACTATTCCATTATTCACTACTAAACGAAAATTAATAGAAAAAAAACCTATAATGCATGTGTCGAGTCATAAACACCGTTGATTTCAAATTACTACCGCTTGAAATTGCAAAATACATATAAAAAGCACCGCATGCTTCACCCGAGCAACGCCGGGTAATTTTTCTAGTTGAACATAAAAGTAAAATCATAAACTCAAACAGAATTAATAACGAACTACTAGGACAAATTAGACAAACTAAAAAATTTTTAAAGGAAAATGAAAACTTGGTGGTAACCAAAGCAGATAAAGGCAACACTACAGTTATACTTGAAAAAACGGATTACGAAAATAAAATGAATGAACTATTACTCGATCAAACAACATATTTACAATTAAAATCTGATCCTACTTTAAGAATACAAACAGAAGTTAACAATTTAATTAAGAAATGGGTAAAAAAGGAATACGTCAATGAAAAAACAGGAAAATACTTAATGAATCACGCATCCACTATACCAAAAATTTACGGACTACCAAAAATACACAAACAAAATAACCCATTAAGACCTATCGTTTCATGCATTAACGCACCTACATACAAGTTATCAAAATTCATAGTAAAGTTACTACAACCAACAATAGGACACACGAAATTTGACATCAACAATAGTTTTCAATTTGCGAAAGAAGTACCCAAATATCACATACCCGAAAATAACAAACTGGTTTCATTTGATGTTGTTTCCTTATATACTAATTTAGAATCTGACTTAATCCTAAAATGTGTGAAAAGAAGATGGGCTCAACTCAGAGATACGGCTCCCATACCACTAAAAGAACTGTTGGAAGCGGTCAGATTGTGTTTAAATTCAACCTACTTTTCATTTAACGGTAAAATTTATAAACAAATTTTTGGTTCGCCGATGGGCTCACCGGTCTCGGCCACTCTTGCAAATCTAACGATGGAATATGTCATATCAGATTTAATGAGAAAAGCACCATATAAACCGGTATTCCTAAAAAGATACGTAGATGACATCATATTAGAGATCCCTGAAAATAAAATAGAAACAATGCTTCAACACTTCAATAGTTATAGTAACAGGTTAAAATATACATATGAAATAGAAAACAATAACACAATCAGTTTCTTGGACATATTACTCATTAACAACAATAACGGCTACATATCCTACAAATGGTATAAAAAACCAACCTCCTCAGGGAGATACCTAAATTTCAAATCTCAGCACCCTCACACACAAAAAATTAACTTAATTTACAATACAATAGACAAGGCTCTTAAACTTTCAAATCCTTTACACAGACCAGAAGCTCTCAACATAGCAAAACAAGATCTACTTAACAATAATTATCCGAAGAAATTAATTCAGTTGCAAAAAGAAAATAGAACAGATAAACTATATAACTCTTTAAACAATAAGGTCAGGGAACAAATAAAACCGTTGTCCACCGCAGTCCTTCCTTATGTACATGGCCTTGGCCAGAAAATCAAGAAAACGCTGGAACTCTATAACATACGTACAATTTTCACAACACCCATGAATTTGAACAAGGCAGTTGTTCGGGATTTTACGCAGTAATCTACGAAGCCCGCCGGACATGGTGCCTCGTTCGTCTGCCGATCCTCGTTGCGCTCCTGAGCGCGACACCTTCCGAGGGCCCCCCCTACTAATGAGCCGTAGAGGGGGGGCAATTCCGAGGTGACGAGCGAGTCCTGCGGTCCTGAGGAAAGGGACCCGACCAGCACAGTTCATCTAGGGGAAAAATCAGCCGTCACAGTACTTGGCATCTCGTGGAACATTCGGCAGGACCTCATGACATACCAGGTGACGTCACAATCATTCACTCCCACTAAGAGAGCCTTTTTATCATTGCTAGCCAGACTATACGATCCCTTGGGTTGGGTAACACCGGTCATTATACGAGGCAAGATGCTTATTCAACGGATGTGGTCATGTGGCGTCACCTGGGACGAGGACCTTCCCCAGGACATCCGAGAAGAGTGCGAGCATTTCCAGGATGACCTTCCAGCTCTCAACAACGTGAACATACCTCGGTGGACGCAGTGCACCTCTCAAGGACAGGAACAGATCCAGGTGCACGGGTTTGCGGATGCATCCAACCAGGCGTATGCAGCGGCCATCTATGTTAGAGTGCAGACAGACACGAGCGTGAGCACTTCACTCGTTTTCGCCAAGTCTAAGGTAGCCCCACTGAAACCGCTAACCATTCCTCGGTTGGAACTGTGCGCAGCTCTTCTACTCGTACGGGCGTTGGGGTACGTGGCTAAGACTCTGAACCTCTCCTCTGTTCCCACCTTCCTGTATTCCGACTCCACCGTAGTCCTCGCGTGGCTTGCGTCCCCCCCTTCGAGATGGAAATCGTTCGTCGCGAACAGAGTGGCAGAAATTCAACGCGCAACTCCCGGGATCACATGGCGACATGTGGTCAGTAAAGAGAATCCGGCAGACTGCGCGTCACGCGGTCTTTCTCCCCTCCAGCTACTCTCCTTCCCGCTTTGGTGGCACGGGCCACCGTGGTTGTCGCAGAAAGACGCGCGTATACCCCCTCCTCGTGATATGGACAGTGATGAGGTCGAGGAAGAGAGGAGGACAGACGTGGCTGTTCACGTCACGACCATTGAGTCCACTCCCGTATTCGATAACTTTTCCTCGTGGCCCCGTTTACTTAAGGTCATGTCTTACGTTTTCCGATTCGCGAAACTCTGCCGATCTAAATCCGAAAAACCGGGATCGTCGTTGTTACTGACCCCTACCGAGATTGAATCTACGCGGTTAAAAATCTGTAAAATCCTTCAGAAAAGTTTCAAGCCGGAACATGTTTCGTTCGATAAGGACAATAAATTAATTGTGAAATCAAGGGAATTGAGGCGTCTAAACGCTTTCCTTGATAACGAGGGTATTCTACGAGTGGGAGGACGCATACGCCACGCGGCCGTACCTTCCGATCAAAAGTTTCCCATCCTCCTTCCCGCGTGTCACGTCTCCCAACTCCTCGCCAGACATTATCACCTGTGCACTTTGCACGGGGGTTTACAACTCACACTGAGGTTACTTCGACAGAAATTCTGGGTGACTAGAGCGCGCTCCTTAGTACGGCACTGCATACGCCGATGCGTAGTTTGCGTCCGATACCGTGCCTCTGTGAGTTCACAACAAATGGGGAACCTTCCCCCCCCCCCTCCCCCCGCGCGTCATTCCAAGTAGGCCCTTCTCTCATGTCGGGATCGACTACGCAGGTCCCCTTCTTATAAGAATTTCGCCCGGCCGCGGATCCCGTTCCAGGAAGGCCTATTGTGCAATATTCGTGTGCCTATGCACTAAGGCTATTCACGTAGAAGCCGTGTCGGATGTTTCCGCCGCCTCATTCATTGCCGCATTCCGACATTTTTGTGCGCGTCGCGGCTTACCGTCAAATGTTTACAGTGACAACGGGACGAACTTCGTCGGGGCCGATCGCGAGCTAAGTCGTGCGTTTCAATCATCCACCAGAGATACAGACTTTATTAATTTCAATGTTTCGCAGGGAATTGCCTGGCATTTTATTCCTCCAGCAGCACCACATTTCGGAGGGTTGTGGGAGGCAGGCGTGAAATCTATGAAACACCATTTGCGGCGCGTTTTAGGAGCTTCGACGCCTACGTTCGAAGAACTTTCGACAATTTTAGCGCAGATCGAAGCAGTGCTTAATTCACGGCCTCTCACTCCCCTCCGAGATGATCCCGAGGACTGCGAGCCCTTAACCCCGGGGCATTTTTTGATCGGCACCGCGCTCACCGATCTTCCTGAACCGTCCCTTCTCTGTACCAAGGAAAATGCATTGTCGCGTTGGGAAAAATTCGTCCAAATTAAGCAACGGTTTTGGAAGCTGTGGTCTACGGACTACCTACACGAGTTACAACAGCGCAGTAAATGGCTGATATCAGAACCCAACATAGAGCGTGGCGATATTGTACTCATAAAAAATCAGAATCTACCGCCCGCGCGATGGGAGACGGGTCGAGTAATCGAGACCCATCCAGGGTCAGACGGACTGGTTCGCGTGGTCACCGTCAAGACCTACAGGGCAACATACAAGCGACCAGTCACGCAATTATGCAAACTACCTTTAAATTCCGAGGCTGAATAAATAGCTTGATTAATTTTCCTCACCTTCCGAACATCATGCCAAGGCGGGTGCGTGGGATGCGGTATCACCGCACCCCGAAATCCGAGGAGCGCCAGCGTTGGCCTCTATGTAGCTAGGCAGTGAGAAATTTTGTTAAGTATCGTTTCCATTATTGTTACTTTTCCATCCTCGTTATGAACTGTTACATTTGTTATATATATATATGAATTGTTACCTACCAATAAATCGTACGTGGCGTCTTCCTTCTTCACCTTCCTAGCAATCTTCCTCCACACTTTCACCATCACCTTGCACCTTTCCCATCCCGAACTGCTCAAATGGGTGTAATGTTTGGGATTTTACGCAGTAATCTACGAAGCCCACCGGACATGGTGCCTCGTTCGTCTGCCGATCCTCGTTGCGCTCCTGAGCGCGACACCTTCCGAGGGCCCCCCCTACTAATGAGCCGTAGAGTGGGGGCAATTCCGAGGTGACGAGCGAGGTGCCTGTCCCGCGGGCCGTTAGGTATAATCCGAGTTTTGAGAGAAAGAGTAGTGAGCAAGAGAGAGCAATTTTTGAGTATCCGCATAGCGAGAAAAGATCCCTCCAGTTTAATTATCCATCTTCCTCTCCCTATTGCAAATCCGGTTTCCGCTCCCTTTTGATTACAACTCCCTATCTCACCCTTCCTTCCGACGTCACGTGCATAAAAACCCAATTTCTACTTCTACACATTTACATTTATTTCCATTATCATACAGTCCAGAAGTCCCGAACAGCAGTTTTCAGCAAAATTAAGGATAAAACACCTAAGGAAAAAATCTTACCGTGGTGTACAAAATTCCGTGCCTTGGTTGTGAAAAGAGTTACATAGGACAAACAAGACAATGTTTAAAGAATAGAATTACCGGACACAAAACTAATATGAATCAACCCGTTTCCGCACACACAGCATTGACAAAACATACCTTAGAAACAGATCACATTTTCAATTATAACGAAACTACAATATTAGATATAGAGCCAAACTATAATAAGAGATTAATTAAAGAGATGATATACATTCAAAAGGAAACAACGGTAAATTTAAAAACAGACACTAACAATCTTAGCAACATTTATCTCCCCATCATTTGCAATGAATATACTTCTGAGGATAACATTACAGATTTAGATACAACCATCACAAATTAAACCCTTTTTCAATCAAATATATGAGTAGAATTTAAACACAATCAACAACCCAATTCATAACTCATCACACACGTACCAAACCTCATCAGGAAGTGGCGGTAATACGCTCTATGCTACCACCTCTCGGTAGTATACGTACTCATCGAGAGGTGATAGCACACTCCTGCTAGTTTAAGTCTTTCAAAATTTTATTGTACAACTTAGAATAATTTCGGATAGTATATTAAGGACATACGTATAGCATAACATAAGTTTAAGAACCCACACTACTGGAGTGGCAGTATGATGCTTTATGCTACCACCCCCCGATATTGTCCTACAATCATCGGAGGGTGATAGCACACTTCAATGTTAATAGACGAAATTCAAAATTATTTGATGCAACTTAAATTCCTGTTCGGCGCAACAAATTCAAATATAAAACATAGTAAGGACCGACCGCGATGTTATATACTTGAGACTCACCGGTTTTAGTAAAAATCAAAAGCGGAGGGCCACAAGTACGGCCCTGAACTTCAGAAAAACAGACAAACACAACACGCTTACATGATACACTTACACAACACGCACATACACACATACGCACAGTATATCTGGACGGCCATCTAACGGAAAAAAAGAACACCAAATTAAGACCCCCCATCTAAGCAATTCAAACAGACAAATGGCATATACACGGGCTAAATAGTTAGTCGTCATCTCGTTAACACCTGAGAAAGACGCTCACGGGAGAAGATCCACCCAATAGGCAAGATGGAACACATAACATAAAGCGGCGTAAAATACACATACATCCACACAATCCAACACACACGCACCTCGACACACACTGCGTAAGTCCATTGGTCATAATTTAAGCCACATATATAGAATAAATTTTTGTAACACATATATTTATACTAACATTGTACACAGACTCCTGATGAGGATACACAAGATGTATCAAAACATGTAGAGGAAAAGCAATACAAGTGTCAATTACTCAACCAAAAAAGGGCTTTCATTTAATTTCTATATCGCATTATAAAAAGGTTGAGCAACAAACATTATATAAAAGATTTGTTAACAAAAAGATTTCAGATGAAAGATATGGGAGAAATCAAACAGTATTTAGGAATAAATATCGAATATGACTATCAAAAGCAAGTAATGACTTTAGATCAAAAAGCATATATTGAATCGTTAGCGAGGAAATACGAAATTGAAGATGCGAAATTATATAATACGCCAATGGAACAGAATCTAAAATGTGAGCCAGCACAGTTAGCGTCGGATGATTTAAGATACAGAAACTTAATTGGAGCTTTGCTATATATAAGTTCGGGTACAAGATTAGACATCAGCTATAGCGTAAATTACTTGAGTTGATCCCAAAATGCTTATAATCAAACACATTTTAAATATGCACTGAGAGTTTTCAAATATGTGTATTTAACAAGGAACTTAAAATTAACATATAAGTCAAGTACCACTGCGGACGTACTGGACTGTTTTGTAGACGCAGACTGGGCCGGAGACACAGTACACAGAAAATCCACAACAGGATATGTAATACGATTGTATGGAAATGCGATCTATTGGAAGTCGAGAAAACAGGGAAGTGTTACAAAATCATCAACGGCTGCGGAATATGTGGCACTGTCGGAGTCAGTAACTGAGTTAAAATTAATAAAAGATCTGCTCAATGATTTCAATATAGAAGTGGGTAAACCTATAAGCATATTTGAGGACAATTCTGGAGCGATCACGATAGCAAAATTTGGCAACCTCACAAAAAATTCGAAGTATATTGAAACCCATTATCATTTTGTAAACGAGAATTATTTATAAGGCATTATAGACATAAAAAAAGTTGACTCCGAAAATAATATAGCAGACATATTTACTAAATCGTTAAGTTTGAAAAGTTTAGAGATAAATTGGGTTTAGTATAATATGGATAGAAGCTAAGGATTAAACTAGAATTAGAAACTAAGATAGGTTAAGATTTCAGTTTAAAAGCATTGTAAACGTAAATATAACAACATTTTAAATTTAAGGTGGCGTGTTGAAAGGTAAATGTTAAAATGAACAGGAGGCGACACTTGCGCGTGACAACGGGTGTGCGTAGTGGAAGGGGTTTTACGCAGTAGTGCGACTGCATCTAGCAAGAGAGAAACACGTGTATTAAGAACAAGAATGTGTTAAATTAAATATATTATATTATTAAAACCAAACGGTGTGAAAGGACCATTCATTTTAACACCAACAAACCGGCAAAATATGGTGTGAAAATATATGCGATGGTTCACCGGAGATAATTACGTTTTATAATAAAGCAAAGGATGGTTAGACGTTATCGACCAAATGAAGGCGACGTATTCTGTCGCTAAAATTAGTTGCCGATGGCCGTTAACCATTTTTTCTTTAGTTTAAAATAAATAAGCCCTTTTTTTGGTTGAAATTTTCTTTATTTATTCAGTGTCCTGTACATGTTTCGACATCTTTCGGCGCCCTCATCAGGAGTCTACAAAAATTGTTTAATATATTACTGAACTATTTGTGATGAAAGTAAAATAACATCAAAATTGCAATGAAATTTTGCTAAAATAAAAACAGCAATCACCTACATTGATGTTGTGGTTTGTAATCCAAATTGTTGACAATTTTTCGATGTGGACAGGGAACAAATCTTCTGTCTTTTGTCACTTTCACCGTTCTCTCTTTGTGCTTTTTCACGTGTATCCGTGACGGACCCCCACTTGCGAGTGGCGCCGAATTCGCGGTCTTTTGTTTACTGCTTACGTGCGAGCAAGAAGGGGGATGGTACGTTTATTCCGTGTCCTCACCTTGTCTTATTACTTTGATTCGATTTGGAATTCGTTATGTGTGTTGCTCTACTGTTTGAATATGTAAGTTCAAGGGGTTATACCTAGTCGGAAGCAAAAAATGAGAAGGTTTTTTGTGAATTTTTTGTATCTTTATTAAAGAATCGATTAATGCGAAATTTTGAGGGCTCATTACACTTGCCTTAAGGCACAAAGAAACATTTTGTATTTTACTTTTTTTGACAAAATGGCGGCTCAGCAGTGCACGGAACGCAGGTCGATTTTTTGTAGGCGTCTCGCGACTAGCAGCACAAGTCTTTAACGAACGTATTTGAAACAATAAACATTTTATTTCATGATACATACGATATTAACTGCGAAGTACACATGCATATTCAGAAATTTTAATTTTTGAAAATTTGGGGGCACTTTAAAAAAAAGGTCGATTTTTCAACTAACGAATCGGCCTCAATTTGTCTATAGAAATCGTAATTGTTTATGAAACTAAAAAATCGTGTGTACCAGACTAGATAATCTATCTAAGAAGGTACAGCCAAAATTTCAAGTCAATCGGATAAAAGTTACTCGAGTTCTACTGCTAGTCGTTTTTGAAAATATAGTTCCGAGAAAAACGCGTTTACAGTTTCACAATGTGTTTACTACATGAAATATTTAAGATACAGGCTTGTTGATTTTTCTAGCTTTACTCTGCTATCCCAGCAACATATAACCTCGCCTTCTGCGTCGATTTCACTCCACCCGATTTAGCGTCATGACGGCTGGTTTTTGCGCCATCGGACAGTGCGCGCTCAGCGAGTTCGATTCGGGGTGAGCCGGTACCCATGCGAAAATCGAAACATTGACGACCAACAGTAATACCGAGTACATCCATGACCTCAGTTACACCAGATAAACCGTCATTAAAAATTATAACCGCAATATTTATTGCAATGTCCCCTATCTCCTTTCCGCTTGAAATCGCTTTCGGACCGATCGACCAGGTAATGGAATTGAGCGTTGCGGTTTGTTGACGGTTGACATCTTGTGCTCTAATGTTGCGTAAATATCATTCCGCATTTTTTTTAACCGCCGGTAACGAGTAAAAAGGGCGAAACTCACTCCGAAACTCAATTTATCATTTTCAAGCGCTCGGACTTGCTTCAAAAATTCGTCTTTTACGAGCACTTAAAATTTATTTTCAATAATGGAGGATGTCAGACATTACTCTTGACATGTTGCATTTCCAATAAAAAAAAATGGAAACAAATTTTTCGACTAAATATTACCCCCTAAAAACGTTTCTCCGTTTTCTTGATCTTGATATTTGCACCTTCGTAGATGCTCTTGCTGTCCTAGTACTCTCGCGAGGCATTTTAAAAAACAGAACTAGAAACTAAAAGTGTGAACTCAATTCTCGCACAACTTAACAACGTGGCAGAACTGCTTGAACTGACGAGATTTACGTATTTGGTACAAGAAATTACTAAATTTAATTCTTAGGTGTAAAATAAACATTTTGTATTCTCATTCTATGGATATAAACACAATAAAACGGGTCCTCAAAGGTATTACAAGTCAGAAAAACAGCTGCTACTCCGGTCTACGCTCTGCATACTTTCAAACGCTCTGACACGTCCTTACGAACATGCATTTATCTTCAAGAATATTTGCAGGATCAATTTGAAATTTTCAGAGAATATACTCAAATATATGTACATTTCGAAAATGCAACAAAAAAAATAAATTTTTTTGAAAATTCTGACTAGATATAACCCCTTACGGGTATGGGTGTATACATCTTTCTGTTGTTTTGTAGTATGTGGAGTGTAGGTATTTCCGAAGGCTCTGTTTGTTATAAGTGGAAGGTAAATGTTACTTAAGTTGTGTGTATATATTTTTAAATTCACTGTGTTATTTTGTTGTATGTGTAACTAGTCTTTTGTGGTAGTCTTCCTCTGTGTCTAATATTCTTGTTTGTATGTAGTTGAACGTATGGTCTGTGTTTAATATGTGTTTTGTTAGTGCTGTGTGTCTGCTTTCATATTATTGTTGTGGCCTATGATTCTGTTTTTTAAGTGCTGTTTCGTTTGTCCTATATAACTTTTTCCGCAGTAAGAACAAGGGATGCTGTACACCACATTCGATGTTAGTTCTTTGGGTGTTTTTCCTTTTATCCTACTAAAGACCTTTTTGTGCAAGTTCTCCGATGTTCTGAAAACCCTGCGTATATTATATTTTTGCAACATGCTTTTTTTTGGCCTAGGCCCTTTATATATGGGAAGGAAGCTATGGAGATGGGTTGTGTTTTGGGTTGCTTATTGTCTTTGTTCTTACTGTTCAAAGAGTTATACAGTTTATCTGTTCTAGTTTTTATCTCTTTTTTTTTATCATTTCTTCTGGGTAGTTATTTTTCTTTAGGTCCGTTGTTATTGTAATGACTTGCACAAACTTTTCAATTATTGCGCAACTATACGCACGCTCTCGTGCGCGCTCTGTCTCGCTACTGGAGGTTTTTGTTGAAATAAAAAACACTCTCCTTAACTCAGGAAATCACTCTTTATTATGCGCTTGCACATCGGCAACTGAACGCCGAAACAAACGTCTGGCGCAGCTCAGGCACACGCCGCTCAAGCGCACCAGCCGAGCTTCCTTAAAACCTATACAAAAGCGCTCTCGCTAACTCGTCCTCCGTCGGCAATTATCCCTACGGCGAACAGTCGCCCGAACATGCCGCCCCCGTTGGAAGGGTCAACCCTCCAAACTTATAACTAAACGTAAATTAAATGTTTTTACACTTCAATTGGAAGCACACAAAGCTTCGTTGCAGCTCTTTTGATGAGACCTCCGGACGTTCTGATGGCTGCTGCCCGGACCACACCGTCCGAGCCCGGGAAAGTTTCCTCTACCCTGCCAAGAATCCATCGCAATGGCGGCAAATTGTCGTCCTTGACAATAACCAGCTGATCCTTTATCAGCGGTTGGCAGGTATCAAGGCTACCTTTACGCCTCTGATGCAGCAAATTCAAATACTCCCTAGACCAACGCTGCCAGAAGTGTTGGCGTAGGTGTTCAACATACTGCCATCGGTCCAAACGATTTAGTTGGATTCCTGTCAAATCAGGCTTAGCCACAGAAAGTAATGTGTCTCCAATAAGGAAATGAGCTGGAGTTAAGGCACGGAAGTAATGAGGGTCAGAGGATAAGGGAGTGAGTGGGCGGGAATTTAACACAGCCTCTATTTGCACCAGCACCGTACATAGCTCCTCGAATCGCAGAGCAGCATTACCCACCACCCTTTTTAAGTGATACTTCGCAGATTTCACCGCGGCCTCCCATAATCCACCAAAATTCGGCGCTCCAGGCGGTATAAAATGCCAGTTCACCCCTTCACTGGCCAATGTTTCTTTAATTTTGTCGCTACCGACCTCGCTCAAACTTTGGGCTCTCAACTCCTCTAACTCTCGATTAGCTCCTATAAAATTTGAGCCGTTATCGGAGTACATATTCGCCGGCTTGCCCCTTCTGGCCATGAATCGCTTTAGACACCCAATGAAGCATTCAGTGGTCATATCAGACGCCAGTTCTAAGTGCACAGCCTTTGTGGCCATACACACAAAAATCGCTCCATAAGATTTAACAAATTTAGCATTTCGAAGCCTTCCTTCCTTCACAAGGAAAGGCCCACAATAATCCACCCCGGTATTTGCAAAGGGTCGAGAAGGCACTATGCGCGACACAGGGAGATCGCCCATCAAATATCGCGAGCTGACAGGTGCGTTCTTAAAACACGTGACGCACCTATGTATAATCTTGCGAACCGCGCTTCTGCCCGAAATAGGCCAATACTTTTCGCGCACAGCAGCAAGAGTTAACTGCGGACCGGCATGAAGAACCCTTTCATGCTCATACTTTACTATTAATGTTGTCAAACGGTGATCCTTTGGCAATAAAATAGAGTGCTTGCCTTCGTACTCCAATTTTGACTTTCTAAGTCGACCGCCGACGCGAACAACGCCCTGCTCATCGAGAAAAGGACACAAACCCGCCAAGTTACCCTTTAAAGACGCACCGTTAGTTTTTCGAAGAGATTTTATTTCGCTCCAAAATGCCTCTGTCTGGCACATCTTTACCAGCCTTCCCGTCACAACGGCAAGCTCGGAAACGGACAACGGGCCTAATTTTCTGTTACTCGCGTTACGGCAGTTATAAATAAATCGCTCGCAATAAGCCAAAACCCGCGTAAGGCGGTTCAACGAAGAATATCTGTTAAAAACTAAATCACTAAAATCTCGCGAACTACTCTCGGATTCTGCCGAGGCAATCATGCATGTCATTGATGCATTTCGTCTTTCGGGTACCTCATTAGGAGATATCTCCGGAATTGCGCCCTCAGCATCCCGAAGGAACTCAACTGGCCCTTCCCACCATAATGGTGAATTCAAGAGTTCTGATGGAGTAGCCCCCCTTGAAAGAATGTCAGCTGGATTATGAGCCGAAGGTGCATGGCTCCAATAATCAACAGGGAGCAATTCCTGTATCTCGGAGACACGATTAGCAACAAATGTGTTCCACACACGAGACGGCGATCTGATCCAGGCGAGTACCACGGCCGAATCCGACCAACAGCGGACACTTTTCACGGTCATGTCTAAGATTGAATCCAGCTTATGCCATAGTCTTGCTAATAATAATGCTGCGCATAACTCTAATCTAGGCAGGGAAGTGTTTTTTAATGGTGCCACTCTGGATTTCGCACACAACAACTGACCGAATAATCTGCCCTGAACGTCGCGTGATACTACATATACACACGCGCCGTACGCGCTCTCGGAAGCGTCGGCGAAACCGTGAATTTCAACTTCCTTGGCCCCTTGCAAGACTACATGTCTTTTTATCATGATTTTGTTTAAAACTGGCAATTCAGACTGGTAACGCGACCATAAAGTGTGCAATGCAATGGGTATAGACTCATCCCAATCCAAGCCCAACTGCTATAACCGCTGTATGATAATTTTCGCCGTAATGATTACTGGCCCAATTAAGCCCAAGGGGTCGAATACCTTGGCAACCGACGCGAGTATTGTGCGCTTCGTGACTCGCGACAGCTCCACAGCTGGAATAGAGTATTGAAATACATCGCCACTAGGGTTCCATTGGACCCCTAGTGCGCGGATGTCGTCTTCTTTATTTAACTTTAAAACCATTCCCGGAACAGCACGGTTTGGTAATCCCTCCAACAATTCATCCGCATTGGCAGCCCACTTGCGTAGTACGAAGCCCACTTTCGCCAAAATCTCAATCACCTGATTCCGCACGCGAATAACTTCTTCTATAGAATTCGCGCCTGTTAATAAATCGTCAACGTAAAAGTCACGTTCGATTACCGTAGCCCCAATTGAGTTCTCGCTTCGCTCAGATTTCGCCGCCTCTTGCAAGCACCTCGTGGCCAGAAACGAAGCCGGCGCGGTGCCGTATGTGACCGTAAGGAGCTCATATGAATTTACAGAGTCCTTAATGCTCCCCCGCCACAGAATTCTTTGCAGGCTAGTCTGCGAATCGTGAACCCATACCTGCCTATACATTTTAGCCACATCTGCTGTTATTACATAGCTATACGTGCGAAATCTAGTTATTATAGAAAACAGATCCTGTTGCAGTGTGGGGCCTACTAATAAAGCGTCATTCAAGGAGATTCCCGTCTCCGTTTTACAAGATGCATCGAAAACAACTCGCAACTTCGTAGTGAGGCTACTTTGTTTTAAAACCGCGTGATGCGGCATGTAATAACACACCGCATTAGAATGCATTTTATTGTGTGTTATTAGCCTCATATGACCTAAAGCCAAATATTCGTTCATAAAATCAGCGTATTGTCGTTTCAAAGCTGGGTTTTTGTTTAGTTTGCGCTCCAAATTATAAAACCGCTTTAATGCTATTGACTTGTTGTCACCCACACACTGCAACTTGTCGTCCCTTGTAGGAAGGTATACGACAAATCTGCCGTCCAACGCGCGGGTGTGTGTGCTAGCAAAATGCTGCACGCATTGTTTCTCTTCAAGACTCCTTGCACACACCGATGGGACTTGCTCAAGTTCCCAAAACTTCGTTACTAATTTTTCGAGCTGACTATGCGTGGCAATATTGCATGAAATAGTGTTAGGAGCTGCAATGCCACCCAAGACTCGACCCGCAATTAACCACCCTAACTGCGATTTCTGAAGAAGTGGGTGTGATTGCGTTGCCTTGATCTGACCGATACATAACAACTCATAAAATACTTCGATACCCAACAGTATGTCAATGCTCGAAGATTGCTCAAACGTCGGGTCTGCTAATTTAATGTTGGTTGGCAGCTTAATGTTGCTTCTATCAATTGAAACCGCCGGGAAATTCCGCGTTATCTTGTCCAGAATTATGCAATCAACTGTCCTGTTAAAGTTGTTATATTGCGAAAAAAACTTAACCGTCATCTGACTACACGGGCATGGAGTATTGTCGCCTATCCCTACCACCGGTACATCGAACGGCCTTCGATTTAATTTTAACTTATGAGCAAGGTTACTACGTATGAAACACGACTGCGACCCATTATCGAGCAGGGCCCTTGCATGTATTGCCCTTCCGCGATTGTTGAGAACGCGGATCATCGCCGTAGACAAAAGAACTTGGCCATTCGTCATAACACGTGAATCACTGTTCACGTTCGACGCAACGAATGCATCGATCACCTCCTTGCCCTCCGCGGCCACGGCTGTCGATGTTACAGATTCTGATGCAATCGGTATGTGCAACAAAGTGTTATGCTTGCCGTTACATTTACGACAACACGGCGAATGGCAGGTGATTGCGTAATGATTTGTAGATCTAAGGCAATTTAAACATAATCGTTTTGCTTTAACGGCCTTAATTCGATCTCTTATAGGCATATCGTTAAATTGTTCACACTGGTGGATAAAGTGACTTCCCTTGCAAATTTGGCAAGTAACATTCTGACCCGCTACATGCGACGCGACCCCCTGCCGTGGATATTGCTTATCATTCGAAATATGATTCACGACCTTAGGGAGCTTTACAGTTACTGCCTCTAATACTTGGCACCGATGTGCCAAAAACTCTGTTAATTGAGCGAAAGTCGGTAAGCTCGAAGCCGAAAGCGTTGTCTCCCATTCTTTGTTTGTCGCATTATCTAATTTTGAAACAATCAGCTGTACAACCCAATCGTCCCACTGGTCAACTGGGCGATTTAATGCTTTAAGAGCCCTCGTATGTTTGAGCGCTCCGTCTAACAAATGACGCAGCGCGGTGCTATTTTCTCGCGTTATAGTTGTTAATTCCGCGAGACTCTTTAAATGCGTTTGCACGATTAATCTTTCATTATCATATCGAGCCTTTAGCATGTTCCACGCCTCCAAGTAATTTACTGCTGAAATCTCAAGAGATCGCGTCACCTCAGCCGCGTCGCCCTTCAAGGACGAACGGAGATAATGAAATTTTTGAATCGGAGACAACGATGTATTCTGATGAATCAATGATACAAATCTATCATGAAAAGGGTACCAGTCTTCGTAAGTGCCCTTGAACTGCGGTAAATCAATTTTCGGCAGCCGAATCTGCTGACTATTTGATACCGGAACGATAGATTGTTGGGAAGGCGCGGGAGAAGAATCTTGTACGTTGCGAAGCAAACGATCAAACTGCGCCATAGTATCATAATACGCATTCTCGAAAGATTCGCGCTCTCCCGAGTGATCAGTCTCCTCATCGAGTACCTCTATCTGAGACTGCACGCTTTCGAAATCTTTTAATTTATCGGTCATCCGTCGCGACGCAATTTAATCAAAACGGCATCCGCGGCGCCATCCCCGCTACTCTCTATAAATTTTTGCGATCTAGTAATAGCGGCCTTGAGTTGACCTCTTACAATTCTCAACTGTTTAAGTTGCGATGCCATGCTTAGTGCGTTATAATAACTGTACTAAACGGAATACAATAGGAAAAACAAAAAAAAAGTAAATGGAATTGGTGACAGACCTTCTATTACAGATGAAAGCTGGCACTCTCAATGGAATAAAGTCGAATTTATTCCCTTATTAACCCTCAACGGTTAATGCAATATGCGATGCTCTGCGGCACTTCGCTATCCTTATAAGCGTGGCTTTAATATGTCCCACACGCTCAATATTCTGTTGCCGATTTCGTGCTTGAGCAGTAGAATATACTGTTATAATATAGATGCATACAGCATCCGGCTCGAAGGACCATGTAATGACTTGCACAAACTTTTCAATTATTGCGCAACTATACGCACGCTCTCGTGCGCGCTCTGTCTCGCTACTGGAGGTTTTTGTTGAAATAAAAAACACTCTCCTTAACTCAGGAAATCACTCTTTATTATGCGCTTGCACATCGGCAACTGAACGCCGAAACAAACGTCTGGCGCAGCTCAGGCACACGCCACTCAAGCGCACCAGCCGAGCTTCCTTAAAACCTATACAAAAGCGCTCTCGCTAACTCGTCCTCCGTCGGCAATTATCCCTACGGCAAACAGTCGCCCGAACAGTTATGGTGTGTAAAGTGTTCGGTCTGTGGATTGGGTGTGATAGGTTTAGTGCCCTGTCTATTGCGTTAGTGACCACGTTTTTCTTCTGCGTTATGGGGTGATGCGAGTGAAAATTTAGAAGTTTTCCTAATGCTGTTGACTTCTTGTGCCATTTATCACTTAGTGAATCCTCATTGTTGTTGTTCGCGAACCCAAGCGGACGTGACTCGCGAACTATAAGCTGGGACGTTCCCGAAAAGAAACTGCGTGTAAGAGAAGGATGCGGAGGATACGGTTGGATAACCGGCACGGTGCACGTGGCGTATAAAGAGTCAATTCCAAACAACACACTTTATTAAACTCTTAAGTCTACAAAGTCACAATCACAGAACGCGGAGTAGAACAGAAAACCACAGATTAAAGACACGGGTCAAGGATAGACACCGGGAACAGTAATTACGCTGATATAGTAATTACAATGCTTGACTCAGATACGTATGGTACGCCTGACCAATACGCAGAACAACAGCACGTGATGCGGACGGTATCACGGCGCGGACCAGAGTGTCGGAAGCGCGGAACAGGTGCGCTCACCTGCCCGCGATACATCGTAAAAGAGGGCGCTAAATTAGCATAATATAGCGTGATTGATTGGCGAGCGGTCACATGGGCTGCCAGTCGATCGGGCGCTATTGGTTCAGGGACATCACGCGATGTCACGAGACCGACATGCAGACCATGGTAGGTCAAGGCGTCCGGGGAGAAGGCGGAAGTACCAGGAACGCTACGCGGGTTCTAAGAAAACAGCTTCCGCCGGGCACGGAGCTTCTCAGCAAACGGAATACCGAGAAGGGAACAAAACTGTGCCATGAACCATAAAAAAAAAACATTAGTTTGTAACTGCGCACGTTTCCGCCTCCGCGGATCTCCCCCAATGCCATGCCTGAACAGTTGTTGATTAGAGTAATATCCAAAAAATTAATTACCCTATTTTTTTCCATTTCGTGTGTGAATTTTAGTCTATTGTTATAACTATTAAAGTGTTTTAGCATGGATCTTTTCATAAAACGTTGTTTATACGGTGCTTTCCTCATAAGGTCTAGCACTACGTTTTCATAACGAAATTTGCAGTTGTGGCCGAGATTGGTGATCCCATAGGTGAACCAAATATTTGTTTATAATATCCATTGTTGAAGTTGAAAACTGTTGATTCCAAACTTAGTTTTATTCCTGCTATGAGTTGTTCTAATGGTAGGGAAGTTAATTTCCTTATTTTTGCCCATCTTCTTTTTAGACATTTAATGACTAGGGCTGAATATATGTTAGTGTATAAGGACGCTACGTCAAATGACACAAGTTTATGTCCCGGTGGAATTGTTAAATGCGGTATCATTTTTGCGAATTTGAAACTATTTTTCACATCTGCTTCTATTTTTCCTAGTGTGGATTTTATGATATTAGAAAGGTGTTTGGTTAATTTGTATGTTGGCGAGTTTATGAACGAGACTATAGGTCGTAATGGAGTGTCTTGTTTGTGTATTTTCGGAAGACCATCAATTTTTGGTATGACTGAGGCGTGGTTTTCTAATTGATTTTTTGTTATTTGCGAGATGTATCCTTTGTTTGTCCATTCTTTAATGATTTGGTTCGTGTTATTTTCTATTTTTTTAGTCGGGTCTGTTTTTACTATCATCGCGATTTAAATGTTATTTTACTTGTATTACAAAAAGTTCAATAAGAGATTAAACAAATTTTGTAGACTCCTGATGAGGACACCGAAAGGTGTCGAAACATGTAGAAGAAAGTGATTAGTGAAGTAAATAAATAAGTAAAAGAAATAGTGAAGTAAATAAAGGAAATTTTCAACCAAAAGAAGGGCCTATTAGTTTTAAATATGCATTATTGTTTATTTAGTGCTGTTATTTACGTCTGTAACAATCTACCGGTTCCTTTATCACCTGCATTGTCCTACAATCCGTTCCATCGTTCTCCAGCACAGGGGTATAAATTGACATGCGTATACACATTACGTACATACATGAGCCCTGCAATCAGGTAATATTGATTGAGCGGTACATTGTGTACAAACTTTCAGTATATTTTGTTGGCTGTCTGTTTGTAATCAGTCCAAAGATTGTTATAATATCCTAAATTCAGACTATCTACGTACGTCTGTGAAGTTTGGTTAGGTATTGAAAGTATTGTGATTCTTGAATATGGTAGTAAACCGAAATTTGAAAGTTTATTGAGGATTACAGCATTTGTTTCCACAGTTTAGTTTTGCCGATTATATCGATCGCATGCAAGGATTATCTTTTAGGACAATGCGGTCATAAATGGCTCAATGCTTTCAAGATAATATTGAGGATAATAATAAGATTTTAAGAGTACTCATAATATTCAAAACAATACAGATTTTACGCTAGAGGTATTTGAAACGCCGCAAATCTTATACTAGAAGCACGGGAGGAGAAATGAGTATGGTGTGGGAAGCAGATTGTACGTGCAGGCCGTTCACGATCATCATCGTTCACGGTAGTAACTGGAGAAATGTCGTTCCTAGATTATAATAAATAACTAATTGCGTTAATAATAGGTTCAAATGATAGTGGAGATTGTAAAACTCAGTTAGTGGGAACGCCAGTCTTCAATCTTTTCTATTTATTGAGATACCTTAGATTCTTTCTGGATGTGGCACAAAATCTGTAACCATGCGAACGCGTTTTAATTCGCGCGACTACTCGCCTCGTCACCCACAATTCGCTGAGTTCGCAAAAGGTTGCAACGGACATTCCCTAGCAATTTCTTGTTTCGGGAATGATAATTCTGCGAAGATGTACTGCGTTATAATATATATTTCGAAAAACAAGAACTATGTAAAAACGTGTTTCGATGACGGGTGCTGTGAAAAGACTGCGTGATTTTGGGGAATTTTGCAGGAGGAGAGAAGCGAAGGAGTGGTGGGAAGTAGGAAGAGAAGGGATTGTGAAAGGGTGTGGGAAGTGGGAATGTTTAAATAAATGACAAGCGCTGTCTTATGGGGAAGGGAAATTGCGTTGTAGGAAGAGCTGAGGTTTATTGTGTGGGGATTAGGACGCAATAAGGATCGGCGGGAAGTGATAAGTATATGAAAGGATACCTGGTCAAAGAAACGGGGGTTCGGCCTTGACCGCTGAAGTGAACGGACGTGTGACAGATCGCTCCTGAAGAATCGACCCCCAGGACGATTTCGAAGGTACCTGTGCGACGCGTGGCACCCTGCTGTGCAAAACACGGCCACTGCCTGGGATCAAGCTGACATGTGGCGAGTGTTTTAAAGTGTGTTGCGCATGAGTTGCATGTGTGTGTAACGACGAAGTGACAATTGTTAATAAGAAACAATCCCATGAACAATTATTATGGGATAAAAACCATATCAAGGTGTAAGTGAGTTCTGCACTGAAAAAAGTGCATGTGGCCAACGGTGTATGCAGCGGGATTTCCCAAGCCTGCGCATCGGTCGGCTAACAAAGGCAGCTTGATTGCGGTTAGTACCGAAGACTCGTTCAACAATAGCCGGCCCGCGAATTGGACCTCATAAGGCCTAGTTTAATCCCTCGGGCGCTAGCGAGGCGCGACCGCGCGGCGGCCACCGCGCGCAGGGGGTGATAGGCTTACCCGGCGATGGCGAAGCCTCCCGGCATAACGGGGAAAACCCCAAACAAAGCGGGCCTGGACCAGGATGATCTGGAAGATCCAGACAAGGAGAGCGCAAATTTAACCCGGGCGACGCCAGTCACGAAGACTGGGCCTGGAACACCCGCCGACACAGAGCGGATGGAAATGGATAGTGTATCCATTGCCTCCACGAGCTCCGTCGGCATGAAGAAAGGACGAAAGCGCCATGTCGTTTCACGGAGCGAACAAACCACAGACAGTGCAGCGTCTGGGGAGGAGTCTGGCGTAAGCGACCCGCACGCACATAGAAGGAAGAGAGTATATGCCGGAATGGTCACCGGCATAGAAGATCTTCTTCGTATCGCCAAGGCAAAGACCGCCGAAGACCGGTGAGTGGATGTGACGGCGGCGTTGGACCGCATCCGTGAGATTGCTCAAAAGAGCAATAATCTCAACGGGCAGTTCGTAGGCGCCCTCCGCCGATCGGCCCTAATACTGGAGGCCAATTCGGAAGCTGACCGCGCCGAGCTCGACGCAAGAAGGCAGCCGCCTCAAGTGGAGGATGTCCTAAAGAAGCTGTCTAAGGCACAAGCCGAAGCTGAAGACCTGCGCCGAGCAGTGAAGCGCGTCGATGCGGAAAATAGGGCTCTCCGTGAGAACCACAGAATGTCACCCCCTACGACGCCCACCGACGCGAGACAAAGCGCGGAAAAAAAGAATGAGGTGACAGGAGCCAATGCGGTACTCATTGGTCTCCAGACGAGCTTCGAGAAGTTCGTCACCAGGTACAATGTGACCGAGCAACGCCTTGCCGCGCTCCAGGAGGCGATGTCGCAGCATGTGCGCGGACAACCGAGCGCCATTGCACCTCCCACATCCGCGAGTGAAAGTGCACAGAATGTGGCCGCGAGTATAAGTGTAAATAGCGTGCCAGTGCGGATAGTGCGCAACTGTGAAAGTGCCACAACCGCCTCGAGACAAGCCACAAACAATGGAATAGGCGAAGATCTCGAGGAGAAGAAGAAAAAGAAGAGGAAGAAGACAGCGGCTGCACCCGCTGAGAGGCTGCTTTGGCAGCAACACCAGCAACAACGGGAGGAAGAAGTCCGAGCCGCGGAATACAGGGCGGAGCACACGGAGATCCTGGCCCGACGCCACGCAGCGATGCAAAGGCAGCTGCACCCAGTCCCACAGAGGGTAAGTGGACAGTACAGCGCATTCCCCCCGTTAGGAGGTGCTGCCTATACGCAAAGAATGCCGCCCATGTCCTTTGCGGCAGCGGTTGGAGGAAACGCGCGTCCCGAGAGGGTAATGGTACCGACCCCAACGGGGCTCATCCCCCGCGAGACGATCCTGCCGCTACGCGCAGCTATGGGTACCGGGGCCAATGCAGGCCGCGGCAAACCCAGAGCAAGCGGCGTAGGTAAGCAGGAGGGAGTATCACGACCACGTAAGGGAGTGATAATGCCGTCCCAAATATCAATACCCAGGACAGCTGCGGTGACAGTGACAATCGCAGAAGATGCCGGCATAACCTATGCCGCGTTCTTGGGAGAAGCCAGGGCCAAAATTGACCTCGGTACCCTTGGCATCCACTCGCGCACAGAGACGAGGCGCACTGCCACCGGATCTTACATGATCCAAATCCAGGGAGCGAGGCGAAACGAGAAAGCAGACGCGCTCGCGCAACGCCTTCAGGTTCTCGCGGGTGCGTGTAGCATTAAAATATCTCGCCCGATGAAACTAGCCGAGCTCCGCGTGGGTGGTCTCATAGACTACACGCAGAGTGAGGAAGTTGCCGTGGCCATAGCTAGCGCGACCGATTGCGATGCCCCCGCGATCAAAGTCGGTCCGCTGCGCGCAACGGGGAGGGGGTACGCGACGGCATGGGTACAGTGCCCGGCCGTCGCCGCGCGAAAAGTCGCGAGCGCGGGAAAGCTCCGCGTGGGGTGGACCAGGGCATTCCTGGGACGCCCTGGAAAAAAGAAAAAAACGATGTTTCCGCTGCCTGGAAGAGGGGCACACACAAAACAACTGCCGCTCCGAGGTAGACAGGAGCGGCAAGTGTTTTAATTGCGGCGAGAGTGAGCATCAAGTGGCGGCGTGTACAGCGTCTCCACGATGCCCTCTCTGTTCCCACAAGGGACGAAAATGCGAGCACAAGCTGGGCGGCGCAGCCTGTGCATTCGCGAAACCTGCGAAAACCGCGGCCCCGATACCGACGGCGACTGAGCTGGCAGGCGCTAACCACCTCGTCATCGCGGACGAGGTGGAAATGAGCGATGTAAACGAAACTCTGGAGGGGGCGTCTACTAGCAAGCATTAACAATGCCTACACGCCTTCTCCAAATCAACGTCGGTCGCTCTCGCCGTGCACAGGACCGGCTCCGGTACGCTCCAGTACATGGCAGAACACGCAGTCGGACTGGCAGCAGTATCGGAGCCGTATAACGTCCCTGACCACCCGCATTGGTTCGGGGATAATATCGGCTCCGCTTGCATCTTTTATCGGAGCGTAGGTAAACCTATCCCCTGCTCGCTCGTAGACAAGGGAGATGGATTCGTGATTGTTCGGTGGGGGGAATACTATGTTTGCTCGTGCTACATATCACCCTCGTGCGGATTAGCCCTTTTCGAGGAATATCTCGAGAACCTAGGTCGTTGTGTCAGAAGACTGTTGCCGGAGAGGTTGCTCGTCCTGGGTGACTTCAACGCTAAGTCTGTTAACTGGGGGAATCCGCGAAATCACCCGCGTGGTAGCAGCCTCGACTCATGGGCGACTGGCCTTGACCTTTGCCTATTGAATCGCGGCAACACTCCCATGTCCTAGTACCTGGACCGTGGGATAGTATTTACGGCGCCCAAACGGAGGCGGTCATATGCACTTCTAGGACCAACAATTGACACCCGCCGTGCCTTAGTCCGAACCGAGGTCTGTTTAGACTCAGACACTCGTAACCATATATTTCACCCACCAAAAACAGATGGCCCTCTCTCTTCTGAGAAGGGACGGGCGATAACTTAGAGAGAAAGTTTAAACAATGCTGTGACCTGGGTGGCGACTTCTGATTGGCGGACCAGGGAAGAAAAGCATTCCTCCATGGTCCGGAGAGAACACTTAAAAACAGGACACACTACGCGCCAGCGGTTCATTCGCTAGCTTCTTACATTTGACTCATTCTTTTGTCACTACTTGTTACGCCAGTATTCTACATTGTATTAATATTTTATAATAAACTTTAATTATATTATTTTGTGTCGTTATTGGGAACCGCGCAATCGCGATATCACCCGCTCGCACGACACCCACGCGTTGGAGATGGAACGGATCATCCTGTATAGATATTTCGTTTGCCAGTGCGGCTGCCGTACGGCGCGTCACGCGATGGGACGTGCTGGGAAGGATCGAAACGCTGTCCGATCACCTCTATATCGTGATAAACATCGGCGACGACGTCCCCCGCACGACGCCCCGCAGGCCGGGGACGACGGATGTCCGATGGAAGAAAAAAGAGCGACTGAACGCGGACGCTCTGATTGCAGCGGCAATCGGGGTAGACTGGACCAACGGCGCCGTGGTTCAGGAAGGTACCGACTTCCATCCCGACGCGGAGGCAGTCAATCTTCGGCGAACGCTGACGTCAATCTGTGACGCAGCCATGCCACGGGCGCGAAACAGCTCACGGAAAGGCGTATATTGGTGGTCCGAGAGTATTGCGACTTTGCGCGTCGCATGCGAGGCCGCTCGCCGCCGATATAGCTGAAAGCTGAAAGATTAGCCACCTCACAGAGCTACTTTGCACAAAAGCATCGCGAAGGCCTCGAAATATTGAAGCACCCCGATAATCTCAACAGAGATGGTGGGTACAGTGTGAACCCAATTTGGCACCCGATCCTCCCGGTTTTTTAATTGACCAGCTGATCAATTAAAACATCTGATTGGCTAAACCGATGATCCGGAACGATGATCACGGTAATATAAGGACATCCTGGAGTTAGGAAGCTTCAGTATCGGAGCAACCTGCCGTGATGATGCAAACTGTAACATTTGCGAAACGTCGGCAAGCAGCTTATCCCAAACGCGGCGACCATCCGGAAGCCTATACTTTCATGTGTACCCCGTGTTTCGCGGTTTGGTTTATCCGGTTATCCATATATACCATAGTATGCTCGTTGGTCCAAGACCTTATCTATCTTAGGGGAGTCATCATATTGCCCTCATTTGCTATCACGCCGACTCCTTCTACGGGGACGGCGATTGGGCGAGATATCGTCAGCTTGAGCTTCTTGCTCACTGACGATTCGGGCGCGGTCTTGTTTCTTCGTTTTTTCCGCGCCGCGGGTGAGGGCTGCCGCGAGCCAATGTTAACGTGAGTTATCGTGCCAGCCCTTATCACCCAGTAGAGAGTACCGGTGGTGGGTTAGTCAGTGAAACCTGACACAACCGGCAGATCGCCCCCGTTTCTGTTGGCGTCTTTTTCAAGATTCCCCATCGAAAAAAAAAATGGTCAAAGAAGCGGAACTATTGAATTGAGGAAAGGATGTGGCTGAATGGAAAAATATGGTTTGCGGCGTAACAAAATCTCATAGCGCGAATTCTCGCGGGTTAATGGAATAACTCCGTAGTTGTACCGATTGGGTTTCGAGAGAGTTGCGTATTTACTTACACAATGATAGTGTGTGAAGCGGTTGCTTCTAGAGGATTACTATTGAAACTGACAAATTTAAGGTGAGAGGAGGTGAAGAAATTGGTGGAGGAAACAAATGGTACATCAAGGATGCTTCTGGTTTATGGCAGGGTTGCGGTAGGCCGGTGGAAAAGATGATTATTATGTTCTGTAATTATCGTGGATACCTTTTTCAAAGGGATGGTTAAGACTATAAAATATTAAAGCGAATTGACTCCATTTTAACCCTTTTAGTCCTGAGCGAAAAAGAGGTGTCTATATGAAAATAACCGAACGAATTTACTAGAGCTTGGGAAAAGCTCAGAAAAAACAAACTAAAAATAAAATAATGAAAAAAATAAGATTTGAGTTCTCTCTTATAAAACGTATTTGCACATAAGAAAAGTCATCGTTTGATAACTTTTGTTTGGTAAAGATTTTAGTGGACTGTATTTTTTGAAGGTGTTTGTTTGACTTTATTGCTTGTGAGCTCAGTGGGGTCGAAGTGGGAGACGGGATACGTGGAAGGAGGATGTGAGGCGAAGGAGACGGAATAATAACGCTTGGTTGCTTTAACTATTGGATCTATTTGCGTATAACGAAATGTGAGGATGAGAATGAGTGAGGAGATGAGTGTGGGACGGATGAAATTGAAGCGAATGGGATAAGGATGATTAAGAATGAATGAGGTGGAGTTGTCTCGTGCTCGCGCCCTCGACTCGCTATCTTATTGTTTCCGTTGCTACCGCGTTCGCTAATTTCACCTCTGTTAACTACTGTCTTACTCTCTCGCTTGTTACACTATTCTGCCGGTCCCGCCGATCGCATGGCCCGGCGCTACCTCGGTTTCCGAGGAGTCAGGGAGGAGTGGGGGCCCCGCGGACCCACACGCCGCCCGTGGCTCCTGCGGAAACGAGGCGTCGATCGGCAGTTCGAAGCCATGCGACGACGGGAACCGATAGAGGTGCTTTTGTCGCGCGGAAGGGAAAATCCCGAACAACCCACCCGCCTCTTCGTTGAGAAACGAAGAAACAGAAGGAGAAGAAGACGGGGAGTAGTGATGAGTTTGTGGTGTAGGCGTGTCAGGGCCGGTGCCTGGCATGCACGAGTGAGGAGGAGGGTGCGAGATGAAGGATATGAACTCTTGGTGAGTATGATGGTGAAAATATACAGTCGTGATTTACAAGTAAGCTTAACCTATGCTTATATCTAGATACAACGAGGCCCCTGCCTGACATAGCAGCGGGAGGCGGGGCGGCGGCGCGCCGCGCGGCGGGTGAGACCGGTGAGTAAACCTATTGTGTGGGTAATTTACATAGTTGTCTTATCGGTCGCTGTATGGTAGCCTTAGCGGTACGGATCTCGACTACGCGGACTTTACTACCCGGTCCCGGAAAGGTCCGCGTGATCCGCCCGAATTCCCACTGCGCGGGAGGCGCGTTCGCGTTCTTGACAACCACGAGGTCATTAATTTCCAAATTAGGTTGCTCGACAGACCATTTCGCGCGTTGTTGGATCGCGTTCAGATAATCGTCGCGCCAAAGTCGCCAAAATTGTTGGCGTTGCTTTTCGATAACTTGCCACCGAGTAAGACTATTATCGGACACGTCGAGTAGGCAAGCGTTTGGGTATTCTAATGGCGCGTGGCCGATCAAAAAGTGGCCCGGTGTCAACGTATCGAAGCTCTCAATGTCGTCGCGAAGTGCACACATCGGCCTTGAGTTAAGCACCGCCTCGATGCTGCATAGCAATGTGGCAAGTTCTTCGTACGTAGGGGTCGAATTACCTAGTACACGCTTCAGGTGGTGTTTCATGGCCTTCACCCCGGCCTCCCATAGCCCCCCGAAGTGAGGGGAGGCTGGCGGGATGAAGTGCCATTGAATTCCCTTTACCGCGCAATCATTAACGAAGGCCGTGTCGCGCGCAGCGGCTTGAAAACTACGACGCAATTCCTTTTCCGCGCCGACAAAGTTTGTGCCGTTATCGGTGTAAATATTGCTTGGCAGGCCGCGACGTGAGAGGAACCGCTGGAATGCGGACAAAAACGCGCTCGACGTATAGTCAGTTACGCATTCCAGATGTATAGCCCGAGTCGACAGACAAACAAAGATCGCGCAGTATGCCTTACGAGAGTGGTATCCGCGTCCCGCTGTCGTGCGTACTAGTAATGGCCCCGCGTAATCCACACCGGTGTGTGTGAATGGGGAACTCGGACGGACACGAGGAAAGGGGAGGTCGCCCATGATCTGCTGTCCCATCGCCGCGCGGAAACGTACACAAGTCACGCACTCGCTTATGACACGTTTGACTATGGTGCGGGCGCCGAAGATCCAACATTGCCTACGGAGGAAACGCAACGTGACCTGTAAGCCGCCGCGCAAGGTGCAGTTATGTGCTGATCGGGCGAGGAGCTTGGCCACGTGACCTGGGGGAAGCACCACCGGGTGCTTCTGTGCGTCTGGTAACGTCGAGTGTCGCAGACGTCCCCCAACCCGCACGAGTCCATCGGGGTCTATGAATGGAGTGAGCCGCAAGAACGATTTTTCTTTGGTAGAGAGTTTATTCTCATCGCGAATTAGTCGTTTGGTTTCGAAAAACTCTTTTTGTACCACCGCAAATATCACGCGCCGAGCCTTTTGTAGTTCTTCTACAGAGAGAGAGAGAGACGAACTCACGCCACCCGCCCTTTGCAGTCGCGCTAGGAAACGAAAAATGTAGGCTGTAACGCGTAGTAGCCGTGGCCAAGAGGAAAACCTCGTGAAATAACCTCCCGAGTCACAAGTCGCGACGTGTACGTTGACACTCTTTTTTCTCCCCAGGTCCGTAGTTAACGCCGCGAGGGGAAGCGGGGCTGGCCAGTGGTTCTCCGTTTCCTTCAGCCAGTTTGGCCCGTGCCACCAAGCCGAATTGTGTGTTAGTTTGTGCGGGGAGCACCCTCGCGAGGCATGATCGGCCGGGTTGTCCGCGGTGGGGCCGTACCGCCAAACCGTGCTCTCGAAGGCTCGCTGAATGAGAGCGACGCGATTCGCCACGAACGGCTGCCACCGCGTTGGCGAGGCCGTAATCCAGGCTAATGACGTGCGGGAGTCCGACCAAGGAATGACCGGGGCATGGCTTAACGCTAAAGTCGTTTGCACATAACTTATCGCCTTAACTACTAACGCCGCGGCGCAAAGTTCGAGTTCGTGGATGGAGCGCGGTTCGAGCGGCGCTACTTTTGATTTCGCGAACACTAATGTTGTCGTCACCGCACTGTCACTACACACTCGCAAGTAGATCGCTTTTGGAAACTGGCGCACTGCACAGCCAGCTCCGGGTCCATGGGCTCGTCCCACCCCAATTTGCTGATGCAGGCCCGTTGGATCAGTATTTTCCCTGCCACGGTGACGGGCGCGATCCACCCCAATGGGTCGTACAAGTTGGCGACTAAGGAGAGAAATGTCCTTTTAGTCGTCGCCGTCGCCCTCCCCCGCACTTCCAGGGTGAAGTGGTCCTGCTGCGGGCTCCACCCGATTCCCAGGACGCGGATGAAGTCGTCCTCGCGCAGTTGCCGTCCGTCCTTGGCATCCTGTTCGGCTTCAGGGACTCCATCCAACAACGTAGGTCCGTTAGTGGCCCATTTGTGTGTGCGGAAGCTACCCGCCGTGAGGAGCTCCCTTAATTGTAGTGCCTTCTTCTGTAAGGTCTCGGCGTCGTCGGCCCCGAACAGGATGTCGTCCACGTAGACGTCGCTGGACAGGATGTTGGCGCCCAATGGGAATCGGTGGCCCTCGTCCTCGGCAAGTTGCAGCAGGACCCGATTCGCCAGGAATGGAGCGCAGGCCGTCCCGTAAGTCACCGTTTGCAGTTCGTAAGTTGCGACGGGCTCGTTGGGATGTGCTCTCCATATGATGTTTTGTAGGACACGGTCCTGTGGTTGCACGGTAATCTGTCGGAACATCTGAGCAATGTCCGCTGACATGACGCATTTGGCTTGCCGCCAACGCATCACGAGGGCGAATAGGTCGGCTTGTAGCTTGGGCCCAACCCAAAGTTTGTCGTTGAGGGAGGGCAGTCCTCTGTCCTTGTATGAGGCGTTGAAGACCACGCGAACCTTTGCTGGATCGCCTTGTTTAACAACGGCGTGATGGGGGAGGTGCCAGCGTCGTGGGCACTCCGCTTGCTCGTCCGATAAGCGTCGCATGTGACCTTGATCCTGGTACTCGCGTAGAAAGGCATGGTAGGCCTGTGCTAACTCCTCCCTCTTCTGTAGGCGAGCTTCTTGTTGGAGCCAGAAGTGGATGGCGTCCTGCCTGTTGCCGCGCGGTGGACATACCTCTGCCTCCTTGAGAGGGAGCCGCACTTGGTAGCGCCCTGTCTCATCTCGCGTGTGAGTATCGCGGAAATGTTGTTCGCACGCTTCGTCGGACGCGCTCTTACCACTAAATGTCGGCACTTCTTCGAGCGCCCAGAAACGCGACAATTCTCTTAATACGGGCACGATAGTGGTCGAATGCAAGGAAATTAATTTCAGGAGGTCCGGAGGGCCGGCTTGTAAGTGCCCCGTAAGAGCCCACCCGAAGATGGTGCGCTCGAAGAAGGCCGTCGTACCTGGCACGCGCTCGGCTTCGAGACACATAAATGCCCCTACGACATCACCTCCGATAATTAAACTAATGGGCGTGTCGGGTGACTTCGACTTGTCCGCTAACTCTAACTTTCGGTTTAGGCTGCACGGCACACCCGGTGCGGCCATGGCATAGTTAGAGACGTGGTCAGACACCAACGCCTGCAACGTGACCGGTGGATAAGCGTTGTCTACTGTTTCCACGTCAAACGTGGCCACGTATTTCGTGGGCCGACCCGAAGGATCGGCGGTACCCCCCAGCAGGGCGTCCTCGTCTTCCCGCACTAAATCTAGGCACCGCGCCACCTGCGCGCACAGGACCGAACCCTGTGCCGCCTGATCCAGTATGGCGCGGACCTCAAGACACGCACCGGATGGTCCGCGCAGCCCAACCGTGGCGGTGGGGAGTATTGTGCGCGCCGCGTGGGCACAATACGTGTGATGAACATGCACGGTATCGGCTTTGGACGTTTCAGACTGATGGCACATTGTCACGGCAGGTTCGCTAACGGTTGTGCTATGCACGTTGGACGCACCGACGGTATTACGCGGGGGTTTGGGGGTCTCGCTGGAAGACGGTGTGAAAACGGCGTTCCGATCATTAACCGAAGGCGGAGTAGCAAGATGCAACAAAGTGTGGTGTAGCCGACCACAAGTCCGACATCTCGTCCTACTGGGGCACGATTTAGCGTGATGCCCCGATCGTAAACAGTTTAGGCATCGATTGAGCCGACGGGCCATTTCAACGCGTTCGTTAATTGATCGTCGTTTAAATTCGGGGCACTGGTGAAGGCAATGACCCGTAGAGCACGCACCACAGGTCGGGGCAACGCTCGTGTGGTGTGTTTTTATTTGGCGCACACCTGCCTTAGGCACCGGTGCCCGATCGCCCTTGGCCGACGGGAAATTTGAATGTCGCGTTGCACTGGCCGTTTGCGTCTGTGCAGCGAGAAATTTTAACATGTATTCGTAATCCGGAAAGAAATTGCCGTCTTCCATGCGAGCGTCCCAAGCAGCCCGGGTTACGGGGTCAAACTTCTCTATTGCTATCGCCGCGTATATCTCGAAACCGGGCTGTATTGGCTTACCCATTCGCTGAGCGCCGTTGAACGTCGCGCATAGCCTGCTCCTTAATTTGAACAACCCTTGCGCACGATCTTCGCCGACCGCGGGCACGTCTACAAACTCGTAAATGAGTCGATATAGAGTCCGTCTCTTACTTTCGAAGGTGTCCAACAGAGATTGCCACGCGGGGGGATATTCGGCGCCGAGAAGCGACGTGTCCTGTAATAGTAGAGCGGCATCTCCACGCAACGCGGATTTTAAATAATGCATACGTTTTGTATCCGTCAAATCCTCGCGCTCATGGACGAGGGACAAAAACAAATCGCGAAACGCAGGCCATGCGTCGGCGTCCCCATCAAAATCCCTTAGTGGGATGTGCGGTAATTCGAAAGATCTTCGAGGTAGCGCGGAGACGAGCGCGGAAGCGTTGTTTTGCGCGGTCGTAACCGAAGTCGCGGTGAGTTCCGCCAGCGCGTTTTGAAAAGCGTCTTTGATACCCAACGCTTCAACCGTCAGCGAAGTAAACATATCGTTTGAAAAGTTTTTTTTTTTCTTCTTAACGATGTGGAATCTTGAACAAGACACCTGCACCCCTCGGGGGGAGGGTACAGGTAGTGTCAGGTTTCACTGACTAAACCACACCGGTACTCTTCTAATGGGTAGTGGAGCATGCTCGGGTTTTGCTGTTGCATTCGCCAAAGCACCCTCCACCCGCGGCGCGAGCAAACGTGTATAAAAAATGATAGTTAATAAGATTTTGTAACATACTAGTCTAGGAGACTAATTTGTATGCTGGCCAAAATACGTAGGATGTTAATAGGTCGCGCCCCACAACACTAATAGACAAGTAAGTAAGCGCATGCAGTTAGTAAAGGGAAGTTAGAAAGCAATAGTTACCTAATAAGGTATAAGGAGGTAAGAGAAGAAAGTGTACAGCGAGAGTGTCTTCCAGCGTAACTTAATAGAAAATAAAGTGCAGTGGCCTAAATGGAATACGCTGTATAGACAAGGTATATTAGATTTTGTGTTCTATTAGCGATGTCTCGCCCATTGTCTTTCCCGTTTGGAGATAGACGCCAGAAAAAAAAAACAAAAGCAAATTAAAAACAATAGACTATATGGGCAGGTTACTTCTCGTCTCCCTTTCGGAGAATTTATTCATACTAATATACGGCTTAATCGAGTAAGCATACCACGGAACAGGGAGTACCCAGGTTCCGTTTCATTCTCCGAACAGTGCGCGTGGCGAACGAAGAAGCCCCGCTCCTTCATCAACCCACTGTTTAGTGTGCTTAGCATTAGTCAAAAATGTTTATGCACATAATATTCTGTCCGGTTGACAGAGCATTATCACCCATGCTTCCATTCTACTCTTTCATTCATTCACATATTGTAGTTCGCAAAATAAACCGTCCTGTCTGCTTGCAAAACACTTATACGTGCCTAGATTCTCGCGAATACAATATCGCGCTCGACCCACTTTGGGGCTAATATCTTGCATTTAACGTAAACTTTATTAAACCGTGCAATTATCGACGAGACGATTTACTACCGAGCTGCGCGACAGATGGTGCATGCAGCCCGATTTAAGCACAGCCATGCTAGCTACTATCCGCGGGTGGTAATCGACTGCCTTCTATTTACTTAATTTCGAAGACTTTAAATCGAATTTAACATTCTGAGGGCCATTGCGCTCTACCATTCCGGCTATGGTATTCCTATATTCAATTATTTGGCAATTGCATATTTCTTAAGGAACAGTTTCGTGTAGAATAGATTCAAAAACCACCCAGCCGTCCTCTTACGCTTTGAGAGAGTCGGGACAGCTCTACGTCATGCGGTCGCTCACCCACTGCTCCATTTCAGGACTCTCCGTCCTGTTCTGGGCAGCGCGTTAAGCCACTTAACAGTAACGTTTACGAAGCGGGCGCCAATTAAGGCGGCCGTCTCGCCCACCGCGCGAACCGCGCATTATACCTGTGCGGGTATCGGATGCTGCGTTGCGAAAACGCGTCTCTTTCCCGCTCCATCGCTACCATCGCTTCCACGACAGCAGGCAGAGAAACGTCTTGCCCAATTACCCCTTTTAATTTGGCGCGCTGACTACTCCAGGCCGGGCATTCCAGTAGGACATGCTCCGAGTCCTCAGAGTGCCAGTCACAGTGCACACATACCTCCGTTGGCTCCTTTCCTATACGGAACAGGTAGCGGCCAAAACAGCCATGACCGGTCATGAGCTGTGTCATACGGTAGGTAGGAACCCCTTTACACCCACCCATCCATCGGTCAAATGTGGGAAGGATAGCGCCTGCCACTCTACGGCCCGATTCCGTTGGGCACTCTCCGAGGACGTCTCTCCAGTCACGAAGGGCCTCAACCCAGAGTCTACGGCGCCACACGTCCACTGTCTCCGCCGACGGCTGACACTCATCTCGACCAATACTACGTTTAAAGTTGAACCATTGACAATAGTAAGAAGCTAAGAGACGCAGTGGCATAATTCTCGCCAGCAACAGTGCAGCGTCATATGACACCGTCCTATAACCTCTGATAATTCGCAGAGCGACTTTTCTTTGCCCCGCTCTTAAAAGAGCAGCGCTCCGATGATCGCTCCGCAGGTCTGCCGCCCACACGGGCGCGCCGTATAGCGCAACGGACTGCGCTACGTTCGCATACAAATTGCGAACCTTGTTTTTCGGGCCGCGTAGATTCGGCAGCAACCTTCCGAGCGCAGCCGCCGCCGAATCCATTTTTGGAGCAATCTTCGAAAAATGACCGCTCCAACGCCACGAGTGCTCGAGGTGAAGCCCTAAGTACTTCAGGCCTCGAGTCACTTTAACTAACCGCCTTTGCACTTTGACAAAAAACAATTCAGGCGGCCGCCGAGCCCGCAAGGTATGATGGTAAAACCACATAGCCCCGGTTTTCTCAGCGGCTAGTTTAAGCCCGAGTGCCTCGATCGCCGTGCAAATGCGTACACTGCCCTGCTCGGCCAAGTCAGCTGCTTCCTTCCAGTCTCCTCCCCCTGCAACGATGAGAGTGTCATCGGCATAGCAGATGACCTCCACACCGCCCGGAAGAGCAGTTCTCAAGACTACATCGTACGCTAAATTCCACAATAAGGGTCCTAATACCGATCCCTGTGGCACTCCGCGTTCAATTTTTCTCCTCCCCCAACCACTCCGGCCTGGGTAAACTATGTACCTGTCCCGCAGGTAATCGTGCACGACAGCCTTCAAATAATTTGGATAATTATGATAGTCCAACGCGTCTCTTATACTCTTCCAGCGAATGGGGTTGAAGGCGTTGACAATATCGAGGCTTATTGCCAAAGCCACTCCACCCCTGGACGTTACCCTTTCGGTATACTCTCTCAATTTAATTATCGCGTCCACCGTTGAACGCCCTTCTCTGAAGCCAAATTGGCTGTCATGCAGATCCGGTCCAACAGTATCTAAATGCCCGACGAGGCGGAGATTAATTATCCTCTCGAAGGACTTGCACACCTCGTCCAGCAGACAAATCGGCCGGTACGCGGAGGGAGATTCGACGGGTTTCCCCTTTTTGCGTAATAATACTAACTTGGCCGTTTTCCAGGCAGTGGGAAACCTTCCCAGTCTCAAACAACTGTTTATCAGCCTCATGAAACTGGTTCCAGTCGCCCTGCAAATCCCAGCGAACGCTACGCCATGTACTCCATCTGGCCCGGGGGCCTTATTCCCGATTTTCGACATGATTATTAAGATTTCACCGAGATCAATATTCAACTCTTCGTCCCAGTCACCCTCCTCTACCGCCGCGGAAGGTGTGACCGCCTCATTGTCAGAGGGGAAGAGTGTGTTAACTACCCGCTCCAAAAACTGTTCCTCGATCTGCTCCGTAATTGGAGCCTCTCGAGGTGTCAGTCTCTGCATTACAATTTTGTACGGACGACCCCAGGGGTCGTCGTCCAACGTTTGCACTAATTCCTGCCACGCGTTCGCTTTGGCTTTGCATATCGCCTTTTTCAATTCTTTTTTGGCCTCTCGGTAGGCCTGCTTCGCTTCCGCTCTGTCCTCCGCAGTGGACGAGCGTCTGCGATTTACACGGCGGGACCGGCGGTGGACATCCTCGCATGCAGCGCGCAGTGCTGCAATGTCCTCGGACCACCAGTACGCCTGTTTCCGCGACCCATCTCGCGCACGTGGCATCGACGCGCTACACGCTGACGTCATCAGTCTCCTATACGCTTGTGCTTCGGCTTCGGGGTCGATTTCGTCATCCCCCTTGTCCTCCGCACTGCCGAACCAGTCCGCTCCGATCGCAGCAGCGATCAGAGCGTCCTTATCCATCTTGTTTTTGCTCCACCTGACGTCCAGCGCCCCCGACTCGCGGGGTGTCGCGCAGAGGGCTCTGTCATCAATGGTGATCTCGATGTAGACGTGGTCGGATAGCGTTTCGATGCCTCCGAGCACGTCCCATCTCCTAACTTTCCGACCGACCGCCGGGCTGGCGAACGACATATCAATGCACGATGACCCTCGCATAGTCCGAAAGGTGGGAGCCCCGCCCCGATTTAGTAGGCGAAGATCAAGACCTATCGCCCACGCATCGAGACAATCCCCACGAGGGTCCGTCCTCGCGTTACCCCAGTTAATCGACTTTGCGTTGAAGTCACCCATTACGAGTAACCTCTCGGCCGAAAGTCTTCGAACTACCCGCTCCAGTTTTTCAAGATACTCCTCGAAGCGGGCCAGCCCACACGCGGGTGAGACGTAGCACGAGCAAACGGTGTATTCCCCCCATCGAGCAAACACGTAGCCTTCTCCTCTCTCCACGAGCGAGAAAGGAATAGGCTTTCCCTCGTTACGGTAAACGAGGCACGCAGAGCCCGTCGTGTCACCTATCCAATGTGGATTTTCTAGGACACTGTACGGCTCCGAAACGGCCGCCAGCCCGATGCCGCGCTCCGCCATGCACTGGACCATTAGGTCTTGTGCGCAGCGTCCGTGACCTATGTTGGTCTGAAGGATTTTGCCCGGCATTTTTATTCATAAAGTTATTACGCCTCCGCGCAGGCGTCGCTAGACTCAAGGAAGTCCATATCAACCTCCTCGTCCGTCTCATTGCAGATGACGAGACGGTTGGCAGGCTCCGGCGGGGCAGGAACTGTCGCCTGCTCCACCGGTCGCGCTGCCTTTGGTGCGTTCTTTTTTGGATGGGCCGCGGTCCCGCATGACTGCGTGCCCAGCTTGTGGTCGGAGGGAAATCCCTTATCCGAGCACACCGGGCACCGAGACGGTGCTGTGCACGTCGTCACGGTATGTCCCTTCTCGCCGCAATTGAAGCACCTGCCGCTTCTATCCGCATCGGAGCGGCATGTGCCCTGCGCGTGCCCCGTTTCCAAGCATCGGTAGCAACGCAGTGGCCGTCTCTCGAGGGCATTGACCCATCCCCAATTCCAACCGACGCGAAGCTTGCCCGCGGTGGCGAGCTTTTTCGCCACCACAGCTGGTACCTGGGCCCAGGCTGTGGCGTATCCGCCCCCTATAGCGCGGACCGGTCCCACCCTGACTTGAGCGGCTTCGCATTCTGTGGCGTTAGCAATGGCCACAGCCACCTCCTCCCCAGACGTATAGTCCATTAAGCCGCCTATCCTTAGGTCGGCCATCCGGACTGGTCGCGTGACTGCGATGGGCCTTTCACCGGCCACTTCTTTGATTTTTAACGCGAGCGCATCAGCCTTCGCGTTGCCGCCGGCACCCTGGATTTGGATCATATACGATCCCGCCGCGGTGCGTCGCATCCCGGTTCGAGCAAAGATGCCCAGGGCGCCCAAGTCTATTTTACTTCTGCATTCCTCGAGGAATGCAGCGTAGGTTGTGCCCGCGTTCTCACTAATGTTGATCACCACTGCGGCTGTCCGCGGTGTGGTGATCTGTGAGGGTTTGATCACCCCCTTTTTTACTTTACTGCCCGTTTGCTGTCCGTTGCTTCGACCAGCGCCCTGGGCACTCTTCTGGGTGTTCGCTACCCTTTTTAGCACCAGGCCATAGGGGCCCGGCACCATAACCTGGCGCTTCGGAGCGCTCGTGGCCGCCGCCACCGCATAGGATGCAACCGGCTGCACCCCTTGGGGATAAGGATTTCCCAGCGGGGGAAATTCCTCGCGCACTTTTTTAGTGTTCTGCCCCATGTTCTTGTTTCTGGCCACCGCTGCGCTGTAGGCCAGTTTCTGCTCGTCGAGCGTGGGCTGCTGCCCGGCCACTCGCGCTGCGTGAGCTTTAGCGATACGCTCCATTTCGGTAGCGTACGCCTCCGCCGCTCGCCTCTCTTCATCCTGTTGTAGCAAATTTTGCTGCCAGGCGAGTCGTTCCGCCGCCGCGGCCGTAGGCTTCTTTTTCTTCCTGGCCTTCTTCACCGCCTGTGCGTCACTGTCCGTACCCGCACCCGGGTGACTCGCAGGCGGCGCACTCACACTGGCCTGCGTGGCCCTTTTTCCGGCACTTTCCACTCCGTTACCCGCGCCGATCGACGCGCGTCCGTCTCCCGTTACAGGAGTGGCCTCCTGTTTATTAAATCCAGTGATGAATCTTTCGAACATCTCCTGGAGACGGTCGACGCGTTGGTTGGTGTCATTACTGTTGCTCACGATCTTGTTGAGCGCCGCAGTGAAACCAGCGTTTTCATTGTTTGTTTTCGGCGTCTTGGTCTGCCTCTGGCCGACGATCGGTACACCGTTTCTGTCCTTCGCGGATGGGGGCGGCATTTTACACCGTTCCCTCAATTCCGCATTTTCCGCCTCGGCTCGTTCCAATGAACCGCGAAGTTCTTCTGCTGTTCTTTGGCATTGGATCAGTTGATCCAACAGCTCCTCGGTTTGAGCAGGCTGCCTCCTGAGTGCAGCCTCTTCCCTCTCAGCCTCGACGTTGGCCTCTACTACAAGGACCGAACGTCTAAGGTCATTTACGAACGTACCTTTGAGGTTGTTCGATTTTTGCGCTATCTGCCTGATGCGCTCTAGCGCCGCGGCAATATCAGTTTGCCTATCCTGATCATTTTTTGCCCTCGCCTCTTTGGTGAGGTCATCAATGTGCGGAAGTTTCCCGATATAGGGCCTCTTCCTTCGGTGCGAGATTGACGAAGTCTCCGATGTCTCGTCAGCTGATCCCGCACTGTCAGTCGTCAGCTGTTCCCTGGCCATCGGGCGTTTTCTCGTTGTTGGGGTTACCTCCATATGCCCCTCCTCTTCTGCCCTGATTGTAATTTGTTTCGTGACGCTCTGTACGCTCGTCACGATGGGCTTCCTCGTTGTCATCCTTCTAGTTGTAGCGGCAGCCGCCGGCGCTGTCACTCCCGTAACAGTGTCGTCGGATGATGGCGACCGGTTCCCTTCCCTCTTCACCTCCTCCGGTGTTGCGCTGCGTGGCACCTCCATAGGTTTCCTTACTGGCGAACCCTTTGGACCTTGGCTCAGCCAGCCCTCGCAGTAGAAGTTTCCGGCGTCAGGGTGCCGATCGGCCCATCCCACGCCCACCTCTTCTCCGGCGCCGGTCAACCGGGGATGATCCTCGTCCAGGTCCCGCAGCGGTGGTCGTCTTCTTCTTTCTTGAACACTGCACTCACTTCACTGCACTTCGCGCACAGACACTGCACTCACTACACTAGTTTTTGTCCGCGTAGGTGTAGCCTCCTGCAGACAAGGTCGTCGCCGCCCCCGGTTGTCTTCTCCGAGAGCTTCACGCCTCGCCGCCGCGCGGTCGCCTAACCTCACGGAGGTTAGGTTGCCACGCAGTTTCCGAAAAGATCGTCGAAGGATAGTTTTACCTTGCTTTTCTTAGTCGGACTTTCTCATCTCGCCGTGCATAGCACGGCTCGGCACCCTTCGTGTGCCTAAGAATCGCCTACTATGGTCGTAATCGTCAACAATCAAAAGATCGAGATCGGAACGATATGTCGCACGTGCACTTTCTTCGCTAATTTCACCTCTGTTAACTACTGTCTTACTCTCTCGCTTGTTACACAATTCTGCCGGTCCCGCCGATCGCATGGCCCGGCGCTACCTCGGTTTCCGAGGAGTCAGGGAGGAGTGGGGGCCCCGCGGACCCACACGCCGCCCGTGGCTCCTGCGGAAACGAGGCGTCGATCGGCAGTTCGAAGCCATGCGACGACGGGAACCGATAGAGGTGCTTTTGTCGCGCGGAAGGGAAAATCCCGAACAGTGTTGAAGAAAGATAATGAGCCGGATTCAGAATAAGGAGTCTGGTGACAGCTGTGGGTAAAATGAATTCACACAATTAAAAATAAATATGTTTATGGATCTGTGCAGTAAAAAATAGATCATGTGTTTAATAATAGATAGTATGTGTGTGACTTTGATCACTTTTGGAATTATTAAACTCGATCATGTATTGATCAGAGCTCTGCCATTAAAATAAATAAATATATTTCGTCACACACTTTCTTCTTGATCAAATGCGAGCAGAATGATTTATCTCAAATTTACCGTGCCGAAGGTGGTGTTCGCACGTGGGCATTGCCAGTCGGTTTGAGAGACGGGCGTAAATCGTCCTCCTCGTTCTGGCTCTGCTCTAAAGATGATGATCTGCATCGTTTTCTACTGTGGTCAGTGATCCGTTTAGATATATCTCAGTACTTTGGCACGTTGCCTCACAAAAGATAATCACAAAATTCTCTCGAGCTGCTTCATGTGATCTGCTATCGCACCGGTACTTTGAACAGAATGGCAGACTTCCTGTACCGGCTTTCTTCTTGCGAGAAAGAAGGAAGTGGCGTGAACATGTGATCATGTATTGATCGGTGATTTGTCACTGCATTTGGACACGCAAGAGTCGTGTCCACTCCTGATTGGCGCGTAACGAACAATAGACTGTCGGCGCGTTCTTGATCGGAAAAATCACAGCCGCTCGCGCGTGTGGTACGTTTATGATCCGTGCTTAAAGAGCTGCGGGTATGCTACTGCCGCCCGCCATGAACTGTATCAATCCGCAACAACTTTATATAAATCACCTAGTGCAAAGTATGTATATCAATTGCCTTTCCAACTTAATTTATACCAAAATAAATAATTTTGCACAACAAAAATAATGCATAACTCTACGGTACACGACAAGCGTCGAACGGATTATTTGATCCAAAACAAACAATTGGTGTAAACAATATAACATTGCTGAAACAAATTTACGTTATCATAAATATATTTATCATATAATGTTGCATATTATTTGTTATTATAAATATTTATGTTTTGTTATGTGGCTATTGCAAATGTGTCCTTATTATAATTATTTGTTATTTGTATATATGAGGCATTCCATGCCAAATCAGACACTTTCGGACCTCACTACCTTCGGTTTTTTTTTTAATTTTTTATGTTTTTAAGGCTGATGAAATACGCGTTCATCCGCGTCGTATACCACGTCGATAGTCATTTTGCACAGAACCGAAAGCGACGTGTATACCACGTCGATAGTCACTTCGCGCAGAAACAAATGCAACTTGTGCGTGGTGCCTCGGCCAGTCGTAAGAGTTCAGCCGTTCATTCTTCCAGTTACAGTTCTACAGTGAATAACATCGCGTGCTGTCTTGAGAATATACCAGAGTTGATACGGTATGTTGTACGAATTTTTTTTACACGAGAATTCCTTTAGTTTTTGAGACATCTTCCTATAATGCTGAAAAATTGAATGAAGTATTTTTTTTTATTTTAGTCTTATCAAGCCCTATTATATAATGAATAATAAGAAGAATATCAGTAATATTGCTTCGCCAAGTACAATGGGAGAGCGATTACTTGTTGGAACTGATAACGATACAGATAGCGACTACGAGAAAATTGTTTGTACTGTTCGGAATCGACGTAGAATTGTATCATCTGATAGTGAAGAAGGAAATGAATGTGTAGATAATGAAACTAATATTTTATCTAATGAATGGTCATGGGAAGACAAAGAAAATGATTGCAAAATTTGGAAGTACTCACGGGTACCTAGAATAAACACAAAAGTGGGAAGGCGAATCACAGCTTTGCAAATGCTAAACAAATTTTTGCCAAACGACTTTTGGAATATTATTGTTTCGGAAAGTAATCGCTATGCGAGTCAAACGATAGGGGATGTAACCCGAAATTTAAAACATTGTGAAGAATATTGGCTTGATACAAATATAGATGAAATTCGAGCTTATTTTGCATTATGCATCTTGATGGCACAAGTAAAAAAGTCGAATGTCCAATCCTATTGGTCAAGAAGAAGTATTATCGAGACTCCCATTTTTCGGAAAACAATGCCATTTCGGAGGTTTGCGCAACTATCACATTTTTTACACTTTTCAAATAACGAAGTTGCAGAAAAAGATGATCGATTGTGCAAATTACGAGTTATAATTGATTATCTCAATAAACAATTTATAACAGATGAAAGAAGAGATTCACTCAATGGAGAGACATAAAGTATGGGAGGTTGTGGAGCGTCCAAACAACAAAAGGATAATAAAAAGTAAATGGGTGTATAACATCAAGGAAGATCCCTTAACCCGTAAGAAGACATACAAGGCAAGGCTGGTAGCAGTTGGATGCAGTCAACGGCCTGGATATGATTATACAGAGACATTTGCACCTGTGATAAGAATAGAGACTGTAAGATTAATGTTTAGTATTAGTGCAGAATGTAGGAAACCTGTGAAATTATATGATGTTAAGACAGCGTTTTTGCATGGATCTTTAGATGAGGAAGTGTATATGGAAATGCCGAAGGAATATGAGTCAGGAAAAGACTGCGTGTGTAGGTTAAGAAAGAATATGTATGGTTTAAAGCAAGCGGGAAGGTGCTGGAATCGGTTCCTTACAAAAGTATTATTAGAAAATGGGTTAAATCAAAGTAAGGAAGACCCATGTTTGTTCTATATAATGGATTAGGAAAACTTTTTGTATTGTGGAGTGCATGTGGATGATATGATTGTAATATCGAGTGACAATGAGTATGAGAGTTACATTATGGAAAAAATTGGGAAAAAGATTGATATTAAAAATTTAGGCAAGGCAACGAGTATTTTAGGCATGCAGATTGAGCAGGAAGGAGGAAAAATAGCGATACATTTGAAGGGGTATATCAAGAAACTCTTAGAACTATATGGAATGACAGAGTGCAATGTAGTATATCTACACCAATAGATGTTAATGTAAAAATGGATGAATGTGAAAATAGTGAGAAATGTGATTTGAATCAGTATCAAGAACTCATTGGAAGATTGATGTATTTGAGTGTATATGCGAGACCGGATTTGTCGTACGCCTTGAACTGTTTGTCCCAGTTTAACAAAAATCCTAAAGTAATGTATATGACTGCATTGAAGAGAGTGTTGAGATATCTGAAAAAGACTATGGGATATCGACTGACGTTCAGAGGGGGAGCACCAAGGATGCGAAATCGTTTAGTGGAATGTTGGTGTACAGGAACAATGATTTAGTACATTGGAGAAGCAAGAAACAGTCAACGGTAGCTTTATCCTCCACGGAAAGCGAACTTGATGCGCTGTTGGAAGGGGTGAAAAAAATTATATGGTGCTGTAATCTACTCAGTGAGATAGGATTAGGAAACGATATAAAGAGAATAGTGAAAAGTGATAACTTGAATGTAGTGAGATTGGGTAATGGTGGAAATTATAAAACAAAGTCAAAACTAATGAATAGAAAATGTTATTATATAAGGGAAACTGTAGATAAGGAAAATTTAGAACTAATACATATACCGGGTAACAAAATGACGGCAGATTGTTTAACTAAGCCTGTAAGTGGACCGAGCTTATTAAGTAATGTTAAGAAATTTATGGAGACCGAAAATAAGTAAAAATTAAGGGGGTGAATGTGTGGTAATTTTACCGTGATTGGTTCGGAAACCCGGAAGGATAGTAGATGGTGGGGAGGACACGCGAAACAGCAGAGTAGCACAGTGGAAGCGTGCTGGGCCCTTGGCGACAAAGGGAGTATGAGCGAATGATTGGAAAGAGTATGACGTGTATAAAAGTGTGAAGATTCTTGTTAAATAATATATATATATATATATGTTTTGATTAAATGGTGCATTCATTGTAAGACGGCGGCAGAACCCACCTTCCCAACAGAGGTAACCATGGAAGGGAGAGACACAATAGCGGTTGTTTTATCTGTGGTAAAAGGAACCACATAGCAACGAATTGTTTTCACGGACAAGATAGAAATCATGGGAAGAATGACAGGAATAACTATACGAGAAGAGTAAATAATAATGAGCAAAGAGGGGGACATAGAAGAGAACGAGTGAATACTGTAACAGAGGGTAGAAAGGAATATTCTTTTAAGGCAGTTGGTAATTTAGGTGTAAGGTGGAGATAATGAAGAGGAGGACAGAACCGAGGTGTGGGCACTTGACTCAGGTGTAACGTCGCACATGACACCAAAGGGTGAGTGGTTGATTAATACAAAACCATATTACACAAATATATACCTTGCAGATGAAGACAGATCTATAAAATCTATAGCTAAGGGAGATATTAGAATTAAATGTGAGACAAAAGATGGCAATAGAAATATATGTGTAAAGGATGCATTACATGCACTAAAGTTGGGGACAAGTCTATTATCAGTCAGCCAACTATTAAAGCAGGGAAATAAGGTAATGTTTGAAGGTATAGGAGCTAAGATATTTAGAAGAGGTGTATTGCTGACAGAAGCATATGAAAAGGAAGGAATATACATTGTGAAAACATTGCCAAGAGATGGAAACTGTTTAGCTGTGACGCATAAAACACAGGGTGAACCTCAGACATTAGAGAAGCGTGAAGTTGTAAAAGAAGAAAATAGAGGATCAACAACTGAAAAAGAGCTGTGGCATAGAAGATTAGGACATATCTGTGAAGAGTACATGGATAAGATGAAAAACACAGATATGGTAAGAGATCTGAAGTACGTTCCAAAAAGGCTTGGTCAATGTGAAGCGTGTATTGTGGCAAAATTATCAAGATCTCCGTACATGAGCGTAGAAGGAAGAAATAATTTGGAATCACTGGAATTATTACACATGGACTTGTGTGGCCCAATGCCAAAAAAGTCACTGGGTGGTGCGACATATACGTATGATCACAGTAGGTATACCTGTGTATATTTCTTGAAATCAAAGGATGAGACATTTGAATACTTTACTGAGTATATGAACAAGTATGAGAACCAATTGGGAAGAAGAATTAAAAAGGTGAGATCAGACAATGGCGGAGAATTTGTCAACAGAAAGTTCACTGAACTGTTTAAGGACAAAGGAATACGACACCAGAGAACTGTCGCGTACTGTCCACAGAGCAATCGAATTGCAGAAAGAACTAATAGAACACTACTCGATAGAGGACGTACGATAATGATCGACGCACAGTTGCCGGTAGGATTTTGGGCTGAGGCAATTTCTACAGTTGCGTATTTGAAGAACATCACTCTAGCAAAAGGGGGTGGAAACAGAACACCCATGGAAAAATGGGTTAACAGAAAACCAACGGTATCATTTACCAAAGTATTTGGCTGTATAGCATATTATTTTATACCAAAGATTGTTAGAAATACGTGGAACCCGAAAGCAGAAAAAGGGATATTTATAGGATACTCAGAGGAAACGCGAGCTTATAGAATATATGATCCGCAGAAAGAGAAAATATTCGCGGTTAGAAATGTGAGGTTTAACAAAAACATACGAGGATCAGTATTATTAAAGGGACTAGAGAACTATTATATCAAGGATGATGACTTCGTCTATACTACTGACGACCAGAAGACTGATTTGTACGAAGAATGGGTGGTACCGTCTGACAGTAGACAGGACACATTTGCGAATGAAGATGACATAAGATCCCAAGAACAAAGATGTGATAGACAAGTGGAAGATTCAAGAGCAGAGTCTCCAGAACCAGAGTCCCCAGAACCGGAGTCACCAGAACCGGAAGCGATGCCGGAAACGACAGGAAGAAAACCTAGACGTACAAAAGAAGCAACAGAAATTGATCATATTATTAGACTTAAAGAGAGAGAAGAAAGACTGCAGGCAGAGGGAGTCAGGAGGTCTGAAAGGATAAGAGACAAACAATAAGCAAATATGGTTAGTATGATTACCGACATCCCGAAAAACTATGAGGAAGCGACAATTGGTCCCCAAGCTGAGAAGTGGAAAAAAGCTATGGACGCAGAAATGCAATCGATGGAATTGCATAAGGTGTGGAAAATGGTACTGCGTGGAAAGAATATGAAGGTAATTAAATCAAAATTGTTTAGTTAAAATTTTAAATTTTAGTAAAAATATAGATATATACAAATTAAATCAAAATGGGAATACAATGTGAAAACAACTCCAGACGGCTGTGTGGAAAAGTACAAAGCCAGGCTTGTAGCCATGGGACACAATCAGAAAGCAGGTATAGATTACGAAGAGTCATTTGCGCCGGTTATAAAACTAGAAGCATTCCGAATGATGATATCAATAGCGGGTACCATGAACCTGAAGATTCGACAATACGATGTACAAACAGCTTATCTTCATAGCGAGTTAAATGAAAAGGTTTATATGGAACCACCAAAAGGGTATGTAGATAGAGAAGCTGAACAGAAAGTATGTGAACTCCAAAAGAGCTTATATGGACTTCCACAAGCTGGGCGATGTTGGAACGAAAAATTGGATACAACATTGAAAAATATTGAATTAGAAAGGATGCAAGAAGAACCTTGTATGTATAAGAAGGTAAAGGGACTTCCGTTTCCGAGTGCGTGGAGAGTGCATGCGGTGTGAGTGTGGTGAATAGAAAGTGAGAAAGAACAGAGTAGGACAGATCAGAGAGGGGCGGGAGGGGGAGCATAGGGAAGAGGGGACAGGGAAGTGTGGGTGGAAGTGTTGGTGGGAAGTTTAGAGCGTGTGGGTGGGTGGGAAGAGGGAAAGAAAGAGGTAGCAAGAGTAAGAGGTTAGGATTGGGAAGGTAGGCAAGGGGGGCAAAAGAGGCAGAGGGAAGGAGGAAGGGCCGAGGCACCTAGCGGGTTCTGGGAGAAGTAGTGTGGCGGTGCAGGGAAAGGGGAAGCGATAGCGGAGGTCTGAACGGCGGATAGATGGAGTGCGTGGCGGAGAGGGTAGAGGGGGGGGGGGGGAAGGCAGACGTAGGAGAGAGGGGAAAGGGAGATGTGGCGACAGAGGCCGGGCTGAGGCAGTTGAAGTTAGATTTCGGGAGAAGGGCGAGTGGCGGGGAGGGGGGAAGCTTGGACAGGCTGTTAGGGAAGAGGAGGAAGAGAAGCGAGGGGACCAAGGGAGAGACGGGAGAGGGAAGGGAAGGGGAAGAGGCAGAAGGGGAAGGATCGGGGACAAGGAAAGTGGAGGATGCCTTGGGGTTGATCATGAGGGAAATGGGGGAGGCGAAAAGGGAGAGGGCGGCGATGAGGAGGGAGAGGGAGGAGTGGAAGAAGGTACTGGAGAAATGGGAGAGGGATAGAGAGTTGGAAGAGGAGAGAAGAAGGAAGAGTTGGAAAGAGGAGGAGGATAGGAGGAAGAAAGATTGGGAAAAGCAGGTGAAATGGAGGACCGGGTTAGAGAAAAGGATGGAGAAAATAGAAAAGAGGGCGGAGGAGGAGCGGAGGGAGAGGAGGGAGATGGGGGAGAGATTAAGAGGGGGGAAAGGGCGGGAGATGTTAAGTTGAATGCAGGGGGAAGGAAGTTATGCGGATTTCTGGGGGAAAGGGGGTGGGGCATATTAAATGGAGTGCACGCGGGAAACCAACAAGGGCATTGGACGTTCGTGGGGGAAAGAGGTAATTCGGTGATTGATTATGTCTTAGGGAACAGGGGCACGAGAAAGGGAGTATACGAGGTGAGGCTGGAGGACGAGACGGATTCGGACCACATGCCGATAACGGTGGTGGGGGGGGATTAGGGAAATGGAGGCAGGGGGAAGGGGAGGAGTTTGAGAAGAGGTTTGGGAAGGGGGAGGGAGGAGAGGGAGGAGGATGGGGAGAGGGAAATAGGGAGGAAGGAATTCAATAGGGTGGTGAAGGGACTGAGGGACGGAAAGGCACCGGGGGGGGGGGGATGGAATAAGGAATGAAGTGTGGAAATATAGGGGGGAGGAAGTGAGGGAATGGCTGAGGGGAGTATGTAATAGGGTGTGAAGGGGTGAGGCATAACCGGAGGGTTGGAGAGAGGGGGTAATAGTACCGGTGAGGAAGAAGGGGAGAGGAGGGGTGGTGGGAGATTACAGGGGGGTGGCCCTGACACAAACGGCGTATAAGATCTACGCGGCGGTTTTGGCGGAGAGGTTGAGGATGGAGGTGGAGAGTCGGGGATTGCTTCCACCGAGTCAGGCGGGCTTCAGGAGGGGTAGAGGTTTCATGGATCAGGATTCATTTTGAATTACCTGATCAATAGACAGATTAGAAGGAAAGGGAATAAAATGGTGGTACTTTTTTTAGACCTGAAGGCCGCCTTTGACTCGGTGGATAGGGAGGTTTTGGTGCAGAGCTTGAAGGAGAGGGGGGTGAGGGAGGGTCTGGTGCGGAGGTGCAGGGAATTGGTGGAGGAGACGAGATGCAGGGTGAGAGCGGGAGGGGAGGTGAGTGACGGATTCTGGACGGCCAGAGGGGTAAGACAGGGGTGTCGTGCCCCTGTCTGTTCACCCTACTACTGGCGGATATGGATGAGGAGTTGGAGAGGGGTGGATGGTGTGGGGTACCGGTTGGAGGGAGGAGGATCAGATCGCTGGCATACGCCGATGATGTGGCGGTGCTGGCGGAGAATGAGGACGGCATGAAGGGAGTAATCTGCACTTTGGAGAGGTATTTTGGGTGGAAAAAGCTAGAGGTGAACGTGGGGAAGACAAAGGTGATGAGGTGCAGGGAGGGGGGGGGGGGCAATTGGCGGAGGGTGAGGTGGAGGTGGGAGGGGAAAGAAATAGAGGAGGTAGCGGAATTTAAGTATTTGGGATATGTGGTGAGGAGGGATGGGAGGCAGGAGGGGCAGGTGGAGGACAGGGTGCGGAGGGGGGCGGCGGTGCTGGGAAGAGTGTGGGGGCTGGGGAAGAGGGTGCTTGGGAGGGACTGGGGGAGAAGGCTCTGGTTGTATGACAAGCTGGTGTGGCCTGTAGTTAGTTATGGTGTGGAGGTGTGGGGGTGGAAAGAGAGAGGAAAAGTAGAAGCTCTACATAAGAGGTATTTGTGATGGGTGCTGGGGGTGGAGTGGAGCACACCAGGATACATGGTGAGGGAAGAGATGCAGAGAGAGATGATGAGGGGAAGAATGGCGCTGAGGGCCTGGGGGTATGAAAAGAGGGTCGTGGAGGGGGGAACTTGTGCAGGCATGCATGAGGGAGATTAAGGGAAGGATGGGAAGAGAGGAGGGAGGGAATGGCTGGGAGGGAGGGAGGAGAGGGTTCTGGGAGAGGAGAGGATGGGGATGGGATGGGGGGGTCGGGGGAATAAGGGGTGAAGAGATAATTAAATGGGAGAAGGACGAGCAGGAGAGAGAGAGAGATGGGAAAGGATAGGGGGTTCTGAATTGAACCAGGAGTATGGGAGGGTTAAGGAGAGAGGGGTGCCGAGTTACCTAAAGAAGGGATGGGCAGAGGAGAGATGGGGGAGGGTAGCGAAGTTCAGGCTGGGAAGTGGGATGAGGGGAGGGGAGGTATATATTGGATGAGTGAGGAGGAGAGACTATGCAGGATTTGCGGGTGGGGAAGGGAGACGTGGAAACATTTATGGGAAGTTTGTGTGAGGGGAGCGGAGGAGAAGGGGTGGCAGGAGGCGAGGAAGTGTGTGCTGGGGGGGGGGGGGGGGGGGGGGGGGGGGGGGGGTTTAAGGAGATTGAGAGGAGATGGGGGGCGTTGGGGATGAGGGGTGTGAATGAGTGGGAGAGTTGAGAGTGTGAGGGGTGTGGTGTGAATGAGGAAACGGGGGTCCGCGGGGGGGGGGGCGAGAGGGGTGTGGTGTGGAAGAGAGAGTGTGGAGTCAGAATGGTGTGTGGATGAGTGAGGGGGGGGAGTGTGAGAGTGGCGAGAGGGCGAGCGGGGGAGCGAGGGGCAGGCGAGCGAGAGAGCGTGCAAGCGTGCGGGCGGCGGGAGGCGAGCGAGCGTGCGAGCGTTATGGTTAGTGGCGTTAATGGCGGTAATGGCGAGAGTCGATAGGTTAAGAGTAGGATAAGGTGTAGGTGTTGAGTGTGGGGTGGCAAACCAGGCCCCCACTTCACTACTAGCTACTGGGAGTGGTGGTGGTGAGAGGAGCAGAGAACCTGCTGGGGACTTAACACCCAACCCTAGCAGGAGGGGGAGCGGCGCCAGGAGTATCCACCTCCCGGACGATAACGCATCAATGGCGTGGGACTCCACGGGAGAGAGCCTGTTGGGCTTCAAATTATTTGGACGGTGGAAGCATACGGCAGACCCAATGACATCGGCAGGTGCAGCTGAGGAGACCGACGCTTCATCAATTCGGTCATTCGCGATGAGCCAAGGAGACTCGAACTCCGCAATGAAGAGAAAGAGGGAGGGAGTTTCTGCTGCCCGAGAATACGAAAGTCTGTCGGACGCAAAAAGACGCTTCCACCAAATGACTCTGGCAGAGAGGTCATGGTTAGAGGACTTCGAGTTATGGGACCCGAACGTGGAACCGGACCCTGTATCTCCAAGCTGCAAGCCGGTCAGGGACGAGCGGGTACTTGCAGCCGAATATAAGGAGGCGCCGACAAAACACCTGCGCCGAATTGTCCAAGGTTATCTAGAGGGGTCATTCCATGTCAAATCGACCAGTGGTTGGAATCGTCCAATTTTGATTTGGATGAATTTTGGTCAAAACTTTTCTTTTGTCATAAAACGAAGTCCTGCCAAAGGAAAAATATTAAACAAATTTTTTTTGGAAGTTATGCGAACTTGAAAATGTTGCCATTTTTCCAGTGTCTTAATCTTATTTTTTAAATATCTCGAGAACCATTATAGTTACAGAAATGGGCCACAATTTTTTTTAAAGAGCATACTTGTAACTGTAATAAAAATTTATTATGAAAATTTTTTTCGAAAAAATCGCTGATTTGCACAATTGTGAAAATTAAAAAATCTTAAAAATCGCTGAACCCCTATAAATTTTTGGCTCAAATTGTTTTCTAGTGTATCTCTAACTAATCTGAAAAAATGCTGAAATTTTCAAGAGGGGTTTTTTTTCTTTCAAAAGATATGAATTTTTGAATTGACACAAGTGTATTTATCGTTATTTCATTCAGTATGTGCCAAAGAAAAAGAATCTCATATCTTTTGAAAGAAAAAAAACCCCCTCTTGAAAATTTCAGCATCTTTTGAGATTAGTTAGAGGTACCCCAGAAAAAAATTTGAGCCTATAATTTAATGGGGGCTAGCGATTTTTAAGATTTTTTATTTCTCAAAATTCTGCAAATCAGCGATTTTTTCGAAAATTTTTTTCACAATAATTTTTTATTACAATTCCAAGTAGGCTCTTTAAAAAAAATTGTGGCCCATTTCTGTAACTATAATAGTTTTCGAGATACTTAAAAAATAAGATTAAGAGACTGGAAAAATGGCAACATTTTCAAGTTCGCATAATTTCCAAAAAAATTTTTTAATTTTTTTCCTTTGGCAGGATTTCGTTTTATGATAAGAGAAAAGTTCTCACCAAAATTCATCCAAATCAAAATTGGTCGATTCCAACCACTTGTCGATTTGACATGGAATGACCCAAAGGGCATTGAAAAGGTAGCATCGTGCTCCAAGAACCTTAAAGGCACGAATGTCAGAATGTTAAGGGGAGCGGCCCAGACAATCAAGATTGCCTCGGCGGAACAGGCAAGGCGGGCTGTCATGGACAGTAGGACCACCGAATTGGAAGAAATGGTTCGTGAGATGAGAGCCAGAATTGCTTCATTGGCGGTGGAAGTACAGAAGAAGGCCTGTGAGGCGTTAACCACGGACAAGCTATTGGAGAAAGGAACGAGTACCAGAGGGCCAGTTGTAATGTATTCGAATACCCCAAGTAGGTTTTATATATTTCTTTATTAGGAAATTGATATCCGATTCGCTACAGTTACTCGTTACGCTAATTCTCTCTAGATTCGCTTGTTCGTATGCTCGTGTCCCAGATGCTACTGACTCTCTTGTTGTCGCACTCTCCCCGGCGGCCCCCCACTCCTACTCACGTGACTCGTACATCACAACTCCCTTCCCCCTTAATTTCATTCTTTACATTCAACGCTATTGCTCGCTTAGCGTTTAGTCTGCTGGACCATCTGGGGGTTGAGACCCTTTCCTCTAGGCTCGGTTGTTGGTAGCTCGGCTCTTCCATCTTGTTCATTTGGTCTAAGTGCCTTTTCCATATCATGCCTGGCTGTATTTCCACCTCAAATGTCACTGGTGACAGCCTCCTCACCACGGTGCCCTTCACCCACTTCTTGTTCCCTACGCGGTGATCCTCTACCATCACCTTCTCCCCTTCTTCTATTCTTATGTTTCTTCATCCTCTCCTTCCCCTTACTTGTGCTGCTTGCTTCTTAGCTACTTCATCTTCGAAACTTGGCTTCAGCTTATGGAATCTCGTTCTTAGTTCTCTTTTGTACAGCAGCCATGCTGGGCTATATCCGGTGGTGCAATGCTCGGTGCTTCTGTAGTCAAACAAGAATAGATTAATTGCTTGCTCTGCTGTTTTCCCTGCTTTCATGATCTTTTTTACTTTGCTCTTGAAGGTTTCCACAAAATTCTCGGCCGCCCCGTTCGTTGCCGGGTGGTACGGTGGCGAGTATGATTGCTTTATTCCCGCATCTCTCAGATATTCCCTAAATTCCTTACCAGTATATTGACTACCATTATCTGTTACTATGTGTTTCGGATATCCGTGTCTTGCAAATAATTTTTGAAACTCGCTAATTACCTTGAATACCTTCGTGTTGGTCCCCATGTTGATGACCTCTGGCCATTTGGAGTGGGCATCTATTACTAGCAGATACATGGTCCCGTAGAGTTCTAGAAAGTCGGAATGAATTTCCCAGGCATATTTTGCAGGAGTTTACCATATTTTCTAGATCTCTGTCAATACCTGGCCACCATACGTACGATCGCGCCATTGCCTTCAGTTTCACGATACCTAGGTGGGACATGTGTAGCTCCCGCAAGACTCCCACGCTGGGAGCAGAGGCTCCCGGACCTCTGTGGTAGTGGTGGCAGGGAACCTGGTACTTCGACTCAGGCCAAAGCGGCGAGAAGCCGAGGGGATGCCAGGACCGGTGCACCCAAGGCAGCACCGCATAGGGATACCAGGACCGGGGAAGTCTGGAAAGATATGGAGAATCTCATTTTGGGGACTTGCGGAGGAGTAGAAGAGAGACTCCGGAGCCACGTGAAAAGCCTTTTCTTTAGGCAGGCGGCAGGATTAGGACCTAGGGGAGAAGGGAGAAGGAGAAATCCTGAGGTGGAAAACAGAAGAACTAATCCAGTGCGTTTCAGCCAGGAGGAATTCCCGCCTTTGCCGCCAAGACGGAGAAGTATAGAAGAAGATGAGCGGTCGAGAGGAAGACTGCCCCCAGTGGATAGAGAGGAGCGATCACTCAGAAGAGAAAGGGGCGTGGAAGACATAAATACATCTGGTGGACCCGAGAAGAGGAGTCAATCAGCTCCGCGGACCTACTTGGCAGGGGAGGATAATAGCTTTAAGAGGCCGGTGCCTATCCCAAGAAGAGGAAGGCAACAAATAGGGACAAGGGTCGAGGAAACTCGACGACAACTAAAGCCGCGGTCGAGGTCGGCTTCAAGGACTAGAAATACCCTTCCTAGAGTACCAAGGAGGGAAGCGGTGTCGATTACGGCAGCTCCAGGAGGAGAGGTAACTTACGCAGAAGTGATGCGAAAGGCCACTGAAGGCCTAAACGCGACTGAGTTGGGTATCACAAATATCAGATACAGAAAAGCCCAATCTGGAGCATCCCTATTGGAAGTGGCTGGACCGGAGAAAGGCAGAAAAGCCAATATTCTTGCCAGGCACTTGAGGGAAAAGTTAGCGGGAATAAAGGATGCGAGAGTATCCCGACCCAGCCCCAGAGCAGAGGGCCGGGTGGTCGGATTGGACGAAGGAGCTACGGCCTTAGAGGTGAGAGAGGCCATTGCGGTGCTAGGGGAGTGCGACCTTGAAGACGTGAAAACGGGAAGTGTCAGTGCGGCCAGAAACGGACTGGGGACAGTGTGGGTGCAGGCTCCGCTCCAGACGATGAAAAAGGTGGAGCGAGCCGGGGGCAGAATTATGGTGAACGGATTCTCAGTGAAAGTGTTAATATACCCGCAGCGAAGAATGCGGTGCCATAAGTGTTTGCAGTTAGGCCATGGCCAGGCCAACTGTAGATCGGAAGTGGACAGGAGAGATGTCTGCTATAGATGTGGTGAAAGTGGACATGTGGTGAAGCAGTGTGTTAACAAACCGAAGTGCCCACTGTGCACCGACCTGGGTAGGGATGCAGGACACCGGCTCGGAGGCAGAGGGTGCGGTCCCAGACCAGCGACCAGGGAGAGGAGGCCACTGGAAAGACCGGAGCCGGTGAGCGGATGCAAGGAGCAGGAAGGAGGACAGCAGGAGGCAGAGCCTCGAGCTGTCAGCGGGAGGAACGGCCGGGAGGAGGCCATGGAAACCGAACCAGATAATGGATTTAAGGTTAATTCAAATTAATGCGAACCATTCCAGCAGAGCGCAGGATTTATGCGTTTAAACGATGCTGGAGTGGAAGATAGACTATGCGGTCATGGCAGAGCCGTACAAGGTACCGAGCGGACCCAGCTGGCTGACGGATAGGGATGGATCGGTATCCATCATTGCGAGCAGGGGAAAGAGAATAAGGTTGCTCACCCGGGGCAGAGGCTATGTGTTAGCAGTTTGCGAGGGCCTCGTTATTGTTGCGGTGTACGCTCCCCCGAGGTGGAACAGAACAATATTTGAGGCAAGTATGGCCGAAATCGGGGTGAGTATACGCAGAAGCAGGGCAAAGGATATCATAGTGATGGGCGATTTCAACGCTGCCTCTCCAATGTGGGGTGCGAGACGCAAGGACATAAGAGGCCAGTATTTGGAGGAGTGGGCAATGACATTAGGCCTTACATTGATTAATAAAGGAAAGGAACCCACCTTTGAGAGAGCAGGAAGAAGGTCGATCGTGGATCTGACTTGGGGGAATAGTACAACGATCGCCAGGGTGAAGAAGTGGGAGGTGGTCAGGGACGCGGAGTCCTTAAGTGACCATAGATACATAAGGTTAATCTTAAGTGACCCCCGGAGGGGACCTGGACCGTGGAAACCGAGGGGCTGGTGCACCGTCACCATGAATCTGGACGAGTTAAGCCCTGCGGCGACGGCAATGCCATGGCTGAAGAAAGATGGCCCTCCGATTGTGGACATCGACAAGGAAGCGGAGTGGCTGGATGGTGCCATGAGGGACGCCTGTGACGCGGCGATGAAGAGGAGAAGAGGCGTGCCTGGGAGGGCAGTGCACTGGTGGTCTGAGGAAATTCAGGACAAGAGGGCGGAATGCCTGAAGACCAGAAGAGATCTAGCGAGGCTCCGCAGAAGGGCGCACTTAGACCTGGCAGAGGAAAGGAGCAAATGGCTGACATACAGCAGGGCGAGGGCGGCCTTTGCTGAAGCAATAAAGGAAGCCAAGAGAAATGCCTGGGAAGAATTAATAAAGGATTTGGAAAGGGACCCCTGGGGAAGACCATACCGGGCGGTCCTGGGCAAAATCCGGGGCTGGCAGGTGCCAACTACTCAGGCGCTCCGGAGGGGGGAGCTGAGCAGAGCCTTGGCCAGACTCTTCCCAGAAGATCCAAACGAAAGGGGTGAGATGACGCCTGTGCGAGTGCAAGAAACAGCCCTACCTCCGTCTATTACGGACGACGAGATGAGGTGGCTGGTTGAGAAAATGGGTGCGACAGGGAAGGCACCAGGACCGGACGGAGTGCCGGGACGTGCCTGCGCTAGGGCGGACGGACTCCTATGGGCATTGAAGAGACTGTTAGATGAGTGTGTGGCCGCAGGGAAATTCCCCAGAAAATGGAAGAAAGCTATCCTCGTACTGATACCAAAAAACCCCACGGTGCGAGCAACAGAGGTAGGAAATCCGACCTATAGGTTTGTTGAACGAGTCTGGAAAGGCCCTGGAGAGACTTATAGTGGGGAGGATAAAGGAGTTCCTTAAGGAACCCGGCAATGGGTTATCTGAAAGGCAATATGGCTTCCGCCCCGGAAAATCGACCATTGATGCTCTAAATGCCCTGAGGGTTTTGACTGAAGGCCCCATTGCAAGAGGAAGGGTTGCGATTGCGGTATCGATAGATGTCGCAAACGCTTTTAACACCATACCATGGCGAGTAATTAGGCAACAGCTTAGGGAGAGGCGTCTACCTGGGTACATCTGTAGGCTGGTGGAAGACTACCTCAGGGATAGAACGATCACCTTCCCAACAAGAACAGGGAAGGGGGTACGACGGATTAATCGAGGAGTACCGCAGGGGTCAGTACTGGGACCGCTCCTGTGGGCCATCGCCTATGACCCGGTGCTGCAAACGGAGGTTCCTGAGGAAGTCACAATAATGTGTTACGCGGACGACATACTGGTAGTCGCCATCAGTGATTGATGGGAGATGGCAGTAGAGCTGGCAGAGATCGGCGTGTCCGAGGTAATGGAGACCATAAGGAAACTCGGGCTGTCGGTCGCGCCCCACAAATGTGAGGCAATGTAGCTGCATGCACTGCCACTAACAAAGAGCCCGCCGAGGATGGACCTCACGGCACAAGGAATCGTGATACCAGTGGGGGAGTCTATAAAATACTTGGGCCTTCACCTGGACAGCCGGTGGCGATTTGAGGGCCACTTCCAGAAGTTGAAAGGGAAGACTATGGGGGTGGCGGGGCGACTCGCGGGAATCCTGCCGAATTTGGGGGGCCCAAGTGTCAGGGTGAGACGCCTCTATGGAGGTGTAATTAGGGCAATGGCCTTGTACGGGTGTCCGGTGTGGTCAGAGCAGGCGGCCAAAAGTCGAAAGTGTAGAGAATCTCTGGCGACAATTCAGCGAACTATAAACATCAGGATTGTTCGCGGTTATAGAACAATTTCACATGAAGCGGCTTGCCTATTAGCTACGGAGCCACCATATTATTTGCTGGCTAGGGCTCTGGCGAAAATATTCTACCGCGTAAGAACAATGAGAAGGCATCCTGATATGGTGGAAACAGACATTAATAAGTTCAGGAGGGAGGCCAAAGTTCAGGCGTGGGCCAACTACCGCGTCAAGTTACTTGAGCCGAGGGCGAGTAAGCAAAGGGTAGTGGCTGCGATTCTCCCGAACTTCTGGCCCTGGATCGGAAGACTCACGGCGAGCCGAGCTACCATTTGTCGCAAATGATGACCGGGTATGGGGCCTTTGGAACATTCCTCCACAGGATCGGTGCGGAGATCACGCCGAAGTGCCATGAGTGCGGCGCTGACAAACAGGACGCACAGCATGTGCTGGAGGAGTGCCCGGCCTTCGCGAGGAGGAGGGTGAACCTGCGGAGAGCTCCTGGCTGGGACCTCTCACTGTCTGCTGTACTGCAGGGGATGTTAGAGGGCCCAATGGTGTGGAGCTTGGTAAGCGAGTTCTGCGAAGACGCCATCAAGCACCTGGAATCGCAGGAACGAGGGAGGGAGTTCGGCCTGGACCCTGACAGGACTATGAGGTGCAGGGCCAGAAGGTCCAGACGAAGAAGGGGGAGACCTCCGAATTAAGGAGGGACAGACAGTGTAGTGAATGTGTACATAGTGCGTGAAGTGACCTTGGTGGGAGCGCAATGTGTGGCGATACATGTGCGCGGACAAGTAGTGAGAGGACTGGAGGAGTGAGGAGTTTTTTCCCCTTCCCAATATCCCTTTTCTTGTGCACTTTGCACCTCCCGTGTGTAAATAGTACATAGTAGTTTATTAGTTATAATTAGCTTGTTAGTCATGTGTACTATAGTAGGGTTAGTAACGTAGAGTTAGCGCCAAAATGGCGTGGCACCTGTTGGCGCAGGGTAAGGCAAAAGCCGAGCATCGAAAGGATGCGTTGTAAGAGTTCACGATAAGTGAGGAGATTGGCGCCGGTGACGGAGCATCGTCATGTCCGCAACCCGTCCCGGCGCTGGTTGATCTAGGGTGGCCACCGTGGGTGATTTAGCGGGTGAGAGCCCCGCATATCCCCTCGCGCATCCTTCCGGGAAGAGATTCCCCCACGTAAAAAAAAAAAATAGGATAAGGTGTAGGTTAGTGGCGTTAGGATAAGGTAGTATAAGGATACCCCTCGTGGTTGCCACCTTGACGTGGTGAGGGGGCTTGAGTGTCGCAGTGAACCTCAGGGCTATACCGGATGGGTCCAACCGTACCGGACAGGCCTGGGGGGAGCGAACAGACTAAGAGCAACAGCACACTTACATACACTACACTGACACACTTACATGCACATACACACACCCGAGGAGCCGAAGGCCTTGGCACCCGGTTTGGGGAGTGGCGTCCCCGGGGTTCTCCTAGCTGGCGGTCCCGGCCGGCGGAACGGAGTAAGGAGTTATTATTAAACATGACATCACAACAGAGAGACGAGGAAGTTTACCGCGCAGGGGGCCTCGGATCCCCCAGGGCCGGCGTATCGGGTGTGGTCGAGCGGGCACCTGATATGTCGTCATCGGACGACCGTGATGTGCGTGGGGTGGTCTTCCAGGCCCCCGTAGCACGAGTAACTACTGGAAGGGAAGAGACACCCACTGGGAGTAGGTACCCGATTCTCAGTGGGAGAAGAGCGAGTTGCCAGAGCATGCTTCCACCTGACGACAACGCGTCAATGTTCAGGGACTCAGAGGGAGAGAGCCTCCTGTGATGCCCGCGAGCCACAGGAAGCAGCAAGAAGAAAGGGCAACAGAAGACCACGACAACAGCTGGAGCCGGGGAGGACACGGATGCGTCATCAATCCGATCCTTTGCTATGAGCCAGGGGGATGACTCGTGCCCGGCAAAGAGGAAGAGAGACTACACTGGCGCCGGCGGAGAATATCTTGGCCTGGCGGAAGCCAAGGGACGGTTCCACGACCTCACGCTTGCGGAGGGTTCCAGGCTAGACGACCTTGAGGTGTGGGACCCGACAATTGAGCCGGAGTCGGTGTCCAGAAGATGTAAACCCTTGCGGGATCGCAGCGTGCTGGAGGATGAGATGCGGCATGCCCCGCTTGCGGATCTGAGGGCTACGACCCGGGACAATCTGAGAGGAATAGAAAAAGTAGCGAAATGCTCTAACAATCTAAAAGGAACTAATATAAGGGCTCTAAGAGAGGCGACCCAAGCCATTCAATTTGCTGCGGCGGAACAAGCCAGACGCGTGGTACTGGATGACCGGACAAAAGATCTGGAGGCGACGGTCAAAGAGCTCAAGACCAAAATTGCTACTATGGGAGCCGAACTACAAAAGTATAGGAGGGAGGGCGAAGTGGCCAGGGAACTGGAGACGGCGAAGAGGGGAGTTGCGGCAGCCTCTATGAGGTCAGTCGCGACGAGGATAACGCCGCCTAGAACGGGAGGTGGGGGAGGAAGCCTCTCCGAAGAACGGGGGAGCGATGGGTCCAGAGTCTCACGTATAGTGAGAAATGTTAGAAGGATTATGGACTCCGACAGCTCCGTCAATGAGAATACGAGGGCAAATCGAACAAACCCTCTGACACGGGAAAGAGTGAATCAGAAGGGGGATGGAGGCAAGGAGTCTCGAGTGGAAAGGAGAGGACCGACTGCCACGCCGGAACCCAACCTATTGTCGGAAGTAGAGCGGGCTGTTATGAAGATGTGCTCGGGCATAGAGGGTCGCCTTAGGCAGCATCTTTTTTTTTATTTTATTTTTTTTTTAATACCCTCCATGTCCACCACTCGTCGCCCCCCGGCTTCCGATCAACGTATGCTACGGGGAGCGAGGCTGTTCCTTCCGCGAGCCTTTCGCGTGTCCGCTACGGGCGGACAGAAGGTCCGACCGGAGGGCAAGCCAACTAACGCGTACCGCCGAGCGATCGGTCCCCCCTCCGTCCGCAATTCGGAGGAGTTCCCGATCTGCCCAGCTTGACTGTAGCCACGTCCTTGTCAATGAATCGCGCGCGAAGAAGGTTAAAAATAAGGTGTAGAAAATGAAGCGAGTAAAAGTTAGTCGAAAGATAAAATTTGTGCAATTATTTTTGTATGTTGATTGTGTAAAAATTAGTTTGTTATAGTTATAGAATTGTACGCTATAGGAATAAATAAATAAATTAGTGTATATAGTGGACGCTTCGCAGCGTATCGCTGGGCCGGCGCCAAACTTCTACCTTGTTAATAAGTTAAAATTTGTAGGATTGCGGAATCATTCATACATCCATGCATTCATTCACCCATGTCCGCCACGCGACATAGCGTGGTTTTGTCAATTGATTTAGTAAATCATGTTTCGCTAATGATGCTATAACATATTTTTAAGTACGGTCCCCTAGGGCTGTACAGCTCGTTGCAGTTATCCCTCTTCCGTGATATGTGCTTCGTGGTCCAGGGTTGGTGTTATGTTGCGTTGCGTGGAGTTCGCGGCAGTATTGCAGGTTGATGGCTGGTTACTCTGGTGGAGGGACCGGCACTGCTCTTTTGTCGCTCCCGTTCGTCGGTAGCCTTTTGCATCATAATTTCTCTTGCGAACCTCGTGAATGCAGACCAGTGTTCTCTTGGTCCGTGAATTATTTCGCTAATCACTGCGGCACTCAAGATATCACAATTATGTACACTATCTAAATTGCTCTCTCGCACTAGCTGGGATCTGTCCATGCTCCATTCGAGGCATTCGATGAGTGTATGCTCCACGTTGTCGCACGGATTCGAACAGTATACACACTCTTGGGTGGCGGCCTTCCCAATGCCGTACAGGTACGACTGGTAACAGCCGTGTCCGGTTAGGCATTGCGCGATTTCGTAGGAGATGTTTCGCTTCTCCTTGGTCACGAGTTCGCCCCACCTCTTGACCTCCGGTATGAGTGTGCGCGTCCATAGCGCTTTGTTGCTCTTTTCCCACTCCTGCGGCCAGTCCTTCCACATCTGGAGCCTATACTCCAGGTTCTTCTTCTTGTGTTTTTTCAAGAAGTCTGTCAATACTTTATAGTCCTTAGTAGGACCGTATTTTAAATATATATTATCTAAAAATTCCTGTTTTCTGCTTTTGGCAACTATGTCTGCAGGGATGACCCCGGAGATTGCGAATGTGGCTATGTCGGAAACCGTTCTGTATGCCCTGATTACCCGAAGGGTCATTTGCCGTTGCGCGCGTCTGAGGCTTTCCCTCAGTCCTTTTACATCCAGTGCGTGCGCCCAGATCGGAGAGGCGTACAGGGCGATCGAGAGCAATACGTTAAGATACAGCTCTCGCCCCCCCCCCCCCCGATGTTCGGCAGTAGTCGGAGTAAGTCTGCCGTGGATTGGCAGGCCCGTCTCGCCGATGCCGAGATGTGCGGTCTGAAGGAAAGCCTACTATCTAATATGACACCGAGATATTTTGTCTGTCTTTTGACGGGAATTTCCCTTCCTTTGAAATCGATACTGAGACTGGGTACCTGTTTTTTCCTAGTCAGCAAGATAATTTCGGTCTTCTCCGGAGCCATCTCAAGAGAGTTTTCCCTAAGCCATTTGTCAACTATAAAAAGGATATCGCGTGCCTTTCGTTTGAGTTCGCTGAGATTTTTATCAAATATCACAATTGCAAGATCGTCCGCGTACGCGATGCGGTGTGCGTCTTTTGGCAGTTTGATTTCTAATAATTTGTTGTATGCGAGGTTCCACAGGGACGGCCCGAGGACCGACCCCTGTGGAACTCCGCGTGTCATCACCCTAATTTTCTCCCCATCGCTGTCTACCTACGTAATAATTCTTTCGCTTAGGTAATTATTAATTAGCGCCTTAATAGCCGGATCTAATCCCTTGCAATTCGCGATACATGCGCGTATCACCTCCCATGATGCCGAATTGAAGGCGTTTCTAATATCAATCGCCACGAACAGGCCATATTTTGTTGTTTGCCAGGAAGCGTTCCATTGTTTTTCCACGATTGTCTGTAGGTGCCAGATAGCGTCCACCGTGGATCTGATAGGCCTAAAACCGAACTGGTGTTCGTGTAGGCCATCCGGACCTTCTAGAACCGCAGCGAGTTTGCTTTGTATAAGTCTCTCAAATAATTTAGCCACACCATTTATCAGGCAGAGTGGTCTCAGCGGTGAGGGGGGACCTAGTGGCTTGTTGGGCTTGGGAATTAATACCAGTCTTTGTATCTTCCAATTGTTTGGGAATTTACCTTCTCTCGTGCACCTGATAAAGACATTGAGGAAGATGCGCGGACACGCACTTACCAGGCACTTTAGTACGTTTTCCGGGATATTGTCTGGTCCGGGAGCTTTCTCGATCTTAATTTTCCCGGCTGCGTCCATGAGGTCCTCCATTTGAAAGGTGTGGTTTTGGCGCCTCGTCGCTTGCTCCGCTGTTTCGTTTGCCGTGTTCCCGCGTGTGGGCTGTTCGTATTGATCAGTCTCGCTGGTGGGCTGGGGAGCAACTGGGAACAGGTATTCTACCGCCGCTGAAATCTCCTCTGGCTTCAGGATGGACATGGGGTTGGCCCCACTTGACAGTTTCTTCATCACGGTCTTGTAGGGCCTTCCCCATGGGTCGTTTTCCACCTCGTTGCATAACTCCGCCCAGGCCTGTTCTTTGACTGCCCCAATTGCGATTCTCAGATCGCGTCTAGCCTCCCTGTATGCCGTATCCTCCGGACAGTCCGCATTCCCTTTTCGCCTTGCTTTGTGTGCCGCTCTCCTGGTGCTGTGACATACTTTCCTTTTGTCAGCTATATCTTCGGACCACCAGTACACATTACGCCTTGCTCGCCCTGTTTTATTAGATTTCTTTTTCATAGCCGCGGCCGCACGCTAATGACATACAGTTAGTTACGTTGTTCGCGCATGTATTCGCGTTGCTACTGTACATGCTGTCGCCATTCAATAGTCGGCTGCAGTTTTCCCTAAACCTATTTTCGAGAATGATTTTATCTAAGGTGTTGACCACCCAGCCCCCGCGCGCAGGAATGCTTTTCTGGGTCGTTCCGCCGATCCAACAGAGTACGTACTGGTGGTCGCTCATTGTAAAATCCTCTAGTACCTCCCAGTGCACTATTCTTTTCGCGAGCCCTTGATTAGCGAAGGTTACGTCGATGACAGACCCTGTACCTCGCCTTCTAAAAGTGTGGCTGTCCCCTCGATTTAAAGGAACCAGGCCACAGGTGGAGACCAGGTCTGCTAGTGCGCGGCCCCTGTTGTCAGTGTGGTTGCTGCCCCATAGGCTGTTTTTTGCGTTAAAGACTCCGGCCACCATTACGCTCCCCGCGGATCGGCGGATGTCGGCTGCCAGAGTATCAAGAAATTCGTAATATTCGTTAATTGCGCAGCTCGGCCAAATGTAGCAGCTGTAGAACTTAATTTCATTAATTGTGATACTAATAAATCCAGTGTTATCAGTGTTTGCCTCTTTTTTGTCTAGTTTATCGTCACACACCCATACAGCAGCCCGCCCCGACTTATCCGCGAGCCATGTGCTAGGTATGTAATACGGTTCGCTAATCAGGGCGATTGAAACTCTATGCTCTCTTGCCGCCTGCGTGATCAGGTCCTGCGCGGCCCTGCAGTTATTAAGGTTTACTTGTATGATATTTTCCATGTTCCTTTTTTGCTTAGTATTGACTACCGCCCGATTTTCCTATGTACTTCTGGTAAAACGAGCACCGCGCGTTCCCTGCGATATGCCTGACTTGTTTAAGGCCAGCCTCAGCACAAAGTGGGCAGTGCGGTATGTTTTTGCAATCTATCGCCTTGTGGTCTTTGGCTGTGCACCTTCTGCAGCAGCCCGACCAGTCTTGCTTGGATCCACATTGCGCCGCCATATGGCCGACGCCTAGACATTTAAAACACTTGGGTACTCGCGGCCTGATCTGCACCCTGCATACCGACCATCCTATTCGGATGGTTCCTTTTCCGCTAATCTCATTCGCTAGTTTGACGGACATAGCAACTAGTGAAGTTTGCGTGTTCGCGAACCCTGCCCTTATCGAAACTACTTTTGCTTCCTCCATTACCTGTGTTACCTCTTTACCGGTTTCCTGTGCGATGGCTGCCATGATTTTTTCTTCATTGGCCACCGCATCGAGGCCCCAAATTTGAATTTGGGCTTTCTGGGAGAGCCCTATTACCTGCGTCTCCTGGGGACTTCCGTTTCCGGAGCGATTGAGTGCGAGAGTGTGGAGAGAGTGTGGATAGAGAAAGTGAGAGAAAGTGGGAAAGAGGAGTGCAGGGAGGCGTGGGAGTGAGTAGAGGAGAGAAGGGAAGAGGTAGGAGCTTAGTGAGTGAAGGGAGTAGTGAGGGTGCAAGGAAGGGAAGGAAAAGGATAGGAGGAGAGACATAGGAAAAAGTGAGGTTAAAGGGCCACGTGGGGAGAGAGCGAAGGAGCGAGAGAGCAGGAAAAGCGACAGCTGGCGGGAAAGGAGGTAGTCAGGAGAGGAGAGAGTAGGAGAGAAGGGAAGAAAGAAAGGAGAAGAGCAGTAAGGCCATCTAGCAGGGGAGATAGGAAGGAGAGAGGTAGGATCGGTAAGAAGGAGTTAGAAAGGCAAAGGAATGGATGGGTATATCAGGGAATCGTCGGGAAGTGAAAGCAGTGCAGGGGACGTAGGGAAAAGAAAAAGGGAAATGGAATGGGTGGGGGGTGGGGCGGGAGGGAATGAAGAGGAAAAAAAGATATTTAAACAAAGCAAGAAGATACAAAGGTCGCCTAGGAGGAAAGAATGGGAGAGGAAAAGGGAAGAGAGTATAGAGGAGAGAGAGAGGGAAGGCGGGGAGGAAAAGAAAGAGGGAAAGGGGAAGGAATGGGAAGGACTGGCAGAGGTGATTAAGGGAACGGCCCAAGAGGCGATAGAGAAAATGGAGAAAATGGGAAGGGAGATAAAGGCAGAGATAAAAGAAATAAGAGAGGAATGGAAAAAGGAGGTAGAAGAGTTAAGAAAAGAGTTGAGACAGGAAAGAGAGGAAAGAAAGAAAGGGGAGGAGGAGAGAGAAGGACTAGAAAAGGCGATAAAAAGGATGGAAGAGAAGGTGGGGAAGTTAGAACTGGGTAAAAAAGAGGGGGAGGGAGAGGGAGTAGGAGGACTGGAAAGAAGGATAAAAAGTATAGAATGGAAGTGGGAGAGGAAGGAAAGAGAAGAGAGAAGGAGGAATATTATAGTAAAAGGGGGAAAGAAGGGGGGAAAGGAAGGGAGGGAAGAGGTGGAAGGCATCCTGAGGGAGCTGGGAGTCAGAAAGGAGGAAGTAGAGAGCATAAAAGAGATAGGGGGGGAGGGAGGGGCGGAGAGGAAAGTGTTAGTGAAAGTCAAGGAGCTGGAGAAGAAGAAGGAGGTGATGAAAAACAGGTCGAGAGTGAGAGAGAAAGAAGTGAGAATTGAGGACGACCTAACATGGGAGGAGAGGAGGATAAAGTGGAAAATAGAGCAAAGGGCATGGGAGGAGAGGAGGAAAGGAAAAAGGGTATGGGTAGGCTACGAAAAGATGCAAGTGGAAGGAATATGGTGGAGGTGGAATGAGGAGAAAGGAGAGCTGACAGAATGGGATAGGGGCAATATAAGGAGACAGGGGGAAGGGGGAGGGGAAGGGGGGAAGGAAAAGAAATAAGGGATGGGAGAGAAGAGGAAAAGGAAGGAGAGGGAGAAGACAAGGAAGAGGGGAGAGATAGAGAACAAGGGGAAGCAGTAAGAGAGAAGGAAGAGAGAAAGGAGGAGAGGGGAAAATGGAAGGTAGCATTTTGGAATGTGGCAGGAATAGGAAGGAAGGACAGAGAGTTCTGGGAGGGAATTAAGGAATGGGATATAATAATGCTTATGGAGACGTGGGTGGAAGAAAGAAGCTGGGGAAGGGTGAAGATTAGTCTGCCAAAGGAATATGAATGGGAGGTGCAATTTGCAAAAAGGGAAAAAGCGAAAGGAAGGGCAAGAGGGGGGATGCTGAAAGGGGTCAGAAGGGGATTGGTATGGGAGGAAGAGAAGGAGAAAGAGAGGGGAAAGGAAGGGATAATGGAGTGTAGGGTGAGGCTAGGGGAGAAGAAATGGAGGATAGTAGGGGTGTACATAAATGGTGATTTAGAGGAGAAGTTAGAGGAGCTAGAGAAACGGATGGAGAGAGGAATGGGAGAAGAGAGGATAATAATAGGGGGGGACTTCAATGCAAGGACGGGGGAGGAAGGGGGGGTATGGACGGAGGGAGGAAAAAGGGAGAGGGAGGTGGAGGGAAGGAGATCGAAAGATAAGAAGGTGAATGGAGAGGGGGTGAAACTATTAAAGTGGTTGGAGAAGAATGGAGGAATGATACTAAACGGAGGGACGGAAGGGGATAGAGAGGGAGAGTGTACTTACACGGGAAGGGGGCAGGGAACGGTGATCGATTACATAGTAGGGGACAGGGAGACATGGGAGGAATTAGAAGGAATGGAGGTAGAGGAGAAAGTGGATTCGGATCACCAACCGGTGGTGGCATGGATAAGAGGGAACAAGGGGAGGGTGGGGAAGAAGATTATAAAAAGGCAGATAAGAAAAAGAGGAAGATGGGACGAAGAAGGGAGGAGGGATTTTGAGAATAGGGTAGGCAAGGGGGGGGGAGGGAGGAGGGGGATAAAGGACGACATAAAGGAGCTGGAAGAAAGAATAAGGGAGGCTTTAAAACAAGGGAAGGAGGAGAAAGGGAGGGAAGGACCAAAAAAGGGAATGGGATGGTGGGATAAAGAATGCAGGGAAGAGAAGAACGAGCTAAGGAGGGAGTTGAGAAGATGGAGAAGAGAAGGGGGGGAAGGGGAAGAATATAGGGAGAGAAAGAAAAAGTATAAAGAGCTATGTGAAAAGAAGAAGGAGGAGGAAAGAGAAAGATGGGTAAGGCTGGCGGGGGGGGCAAGAACAGAGGGACAGGTGTGGGAAGTGTTAAAAGGAATTAGGAAAAGGAGGAAACAGGTGAACGAGGAAATAAAGAGAGAGGAGTGGGAGGAGTATTTTATGGGTCTATTGGGGGGGGTGAAAGGCAAGGTGGTACTAGGAGGGGAGGGGAGAAAGGAGATAGAGGAGGACGAAGAAGAGGGAATAGGATGGGAGGAATGGGTGAGAGTGGTAGAGAAAATGAAGGACGGGAAGGCGATAGGAATGGACGGAATTCCTAACGAAGTCTGGAAATATGGAGGGGAAGGAATCAGAAGGGAAGGGTGGGAAATGTGTGAAAGAATTTGGAAAGGAGGGGGGTGGCCAGAGGGATGGAGGACGGGAGAGATCGTCCCAATCATAAAGAAGGGAGAAGGAAGAAGGGTGGAGGAGTACAGGGGGGTAACGGTGTTGCCCTCCCTGTACAGGATTTACGCAGCGATTTTGGCGGGGAGGCTGAGGGAGGAGGTGGAGGAGAAGGGGGTATTGGGGGAGGGCCAGGTAGGATTTAGGAAGGGGAGAGGAACAGTTGATAACATCTATGTTCTGAACTACCTGGTCAATAGACAATTAGGGAAAAGGGGAGGGAAGTGCGTAGCACTATTTGTCGATTTAAAGGCAGCGTTCGATACGGTAAACAGGAAGAAGGTCGTAGAAATGATGAGAAGGAGGGGAATCAGGGAGGGGTTGGTGGTGAGGACAGAGGAATTGATGCAGGAGATGAGGTGCAAGGTGAGGTGCGGGGAGGGAGAGGGAGGGGAGTTTTGGTTGGCGAGGGGGCTGCGGCAGGGATGCCCTCTGAGTCCGACATTGTTTAACATCTTAATGTCGGACTTGGAGGGATACATGGAAAAAGGGAGGTGGGGAGGGGTGAGAGTAGGAGAGGGAAAAGTATATGCCCTGTCGTACGCGGATGATATCGTACTGTTGGCAGAGGAGGAGGAGGGGATGAGAGCAATGTTACCGAGGCTAGAGAGGTTCTTAGAAGAGAAAGGACTAGAGCTAAACGTCAAAAAGACAAAGATTTTGAGATTCAGGGAGGGAGGGGGAAGGATGAGGAGGATAGACTGGAGATGGAGAGGGACAAGGATAGAAGAGGTAAGGGAGTATAGTTTCCTGGGATACACAGTAAAGAGGAATGGAGGGCAGGAGGCACATATAAGGGAAAGGGGGAGAAGGGCGGCTGCGGTGATGAGGGAGGTGTGGGGAATGGGAAAGAGGCTGTGGGAGAAGGATTGGTCAAGAAGAATGTGGTTATTCGATGCACTAGTATGGCCAGTGATGGGATACGGAGCGGAGATATGGGGATGGGGGGAAAGGAAGAGCTTAGAGGGGTTGCAAGAAAAATACTTGAGATGGGTTATGGGGGTGGAGAGACCAACGCCGGGTTATATGCTGAGGGAGGAAATGGGGAGGGATAAATTGAGGGTAAGGATGGGGAGGAGGGCATGGAAGTTCGAAGAAAAGTTGAGGGAGGGAAAAGGGGGGTCGATAACGAGGAGGTGCTGGGAGGAGATGACGGAGAGAGGAAGGAGGGGTAGGGAGATAGGGGGGTGGGAGAGGGAAAGAAGGGAATTCTGGGTGACTAGGGGCGTAGAGGAGGGGAGGGAGGAGGGGTACGAGGAGCTGGAGAGGAAGGATAGAGAGGAGCAGGAGAGGGAGAGGAGAGAGAGAACAGAAGAATCGAGAACGAACGAATGGTATAAGGTACTGAGGGGGATGGGGAGGCCGGGGTATGTGGTAAATAAGAACTGGTCAGGAGACAGGAAAAGGAGACTAGCAAGGGCGAGATTGGGAAACGAGGCGAGAAAGGGATGGTACTGGGGAAAGGAGGAGGAGAGGAGATGTAGGATGTGCGGGGAGGAGGAGGAGTCATGGGAGCACGTGTGGGAAAGGTGTAAGGAGTGGGGGGAGGGGGAGCCAGGAGCAAGAGGGGAGTGGAAAAAGATGGTAGAGAAGGTACTAGGAGGGAATGGAGAGGGAGAGAGATGGTTAAGAGAGCTAGAGGAAGGGAGGAGGAAAGCAGAAAAGAAAAGGGAACGGACGGGGAAAGGACAGGAAAAGGATAATAGCGGGGAGGAAGATGGGAGGAGGAGAATGGATGCAAAGGAAACGGAGGTCGAGAATGAGAGAGAGAGAGAGAGAGAGAGAGAGAGAGTGTGGTGAGTGCGGGAGAGAGAGAGAGAGGGGGGAGAGGAGGGCGGGAGGCGAGAGAGGCGTGCGGAGGGGGAGAGAGCGAGCGAGCGAGCGGGCGAATATAGGTTAAGATTAGAAGAATAAGTAGGTTAAGTAGGATTAGGATAAGGTAGAAGTAAGAAGGATTGTAACCCGTAAGGGAACAATAAAGATTATACATACATACATACATACCTGCGTCTCCTGCCCCATAAGGTGCTGGATGGCTTCCCGCACTTTTGTGACGCCCTCAGCCTTGGCGTCTGGTCAGAATTGGAGGATTATTTCACCGCTCCTAGTAGTGCGCGCCTGGCTTATTGGTGCGCCCAGCTCCGTTGTGTTAATATTGTTTTGCAACTTAGCCAGGGTGTTTGCATAGGCGGCACCCTCCTGTTTAACTTTGATGATTATGGCCGCAGGCCTTTTCTTACCTTTGTTTTCGTTGTTCCTTACCGCTTCGGAAGCCGTATTCCCGGGTAGCCCGGGTCCGCCGTTCCTTTCTTCCTCCCCTTTCTCACCACGGTGCTCCATTGGCCGTGGAGGGGAGGGAAGTCATCCTGATTGATTGCGTTCGTCTGCTTCGAGATTGGCGGGCGAGCTCTAATGTCTACGTCCTCCTCTGCGTCCCCGGGCGAGTGGTTTTTTCTCCTTTTCCTTCCTGGTAGCTCCGTCGGGCGGCCTTCAGATGGCAGAGAGAGGGTAGTCTGTGTGCAGTTATCCTCTTTCTGCCTCGGGACTATTACCTGTGGGGAGACAAAATTCTGAATAGAATGGATAATTTTGTTGACCTTCTCGGTTTTTAGCCCTTGCGGGGTCTCTAGTTTTTTAAATTGGGCTGTGGCGTCCGTAATCGCCTCTTCAATGGACGGTAGGTGTTTGGTGCGTGCCTTAGGCAGCATCTAGAAAATATTATTTTCAGATCCCCACTGAAAGGGAGAGAGGTACAACCGGGAGACTCTGGAAGAGAGGACCAAGGATCTGCCCGAAGTAGGGGCGCACCTAGGACACAGCCTCGGTTTGTGCGGGAGGAGTTTCCCCCTCTCTCGACGAGGGAGAGGAGGGTGGCGGACCCGAGCAGAGAGAAGACTGAAATCCTTCGTAGAACTGATACTGCAACTAGCAGAAGAGGAGAAGCGACACCCCAGCGTCGGTGGGAGAGTGAGGCTCCCAGGTGGGATCCGGACAGAAGGGGAGTCGGAGAGGTGGGTTTCATCACAGCAACAGGAAGAAGGAGAGGGCCCAGATCGAGATCCAGAGTGAGGGGGAGTGATCAACGTGCAAGGTCCCGCTCTGGGTCTCGTCTGGTACTGCCCAGGCTGCCCCACAGAGAGGCGGTGGCACTCACTGTGGCACCTGGAAGTGAGCTGTCCTATGCAGCCGTAATGAAGAGGGCGACCGAGGGGCTTGACTCGGCTGGGCTTGAAATACCCATGATAAGGTACCGGAAATCGCAGTCGGGTGCATCAATCCTCGAGATTGCCCAGACAAGTCGAGGAAGGCCGATGAACTTGCGAAACATCTTGCCAAAAAACTCCAGGGAGTCGACGTCAGGGTCTCTCGTCCCCACTTACGAGCGGAGGCGAGGGTTATTGGCCTGGATGAAGGGGCTACCGTCGAGGACGTAAAAGAGGCGATTGCCAAAGTAGGGGGATGTGGACCCAGCCAGGTGAGAACTGGGGATATTCGCCCTGCGCAGGCGGGACTGGGCACGGTGTGGGTGCAAGGCCCACTACTCGCAATGAAAAGGATAGAGAGACTTGAGGGGAGGGTGCCAGTTAATGGGCTCTCCGTCAGGGTTGCAATGTTTGCGCAGAGGCAGATACGATGCCATCACTGCCTAGAATTGGGGCACGCGAAAGGCAGCTGCAGGGCGGAAATGGACCGCAGCGGAAGGTGTTACCGATGCGGGGAAGAGAGACATGTGGGCAGGGCATGTAACGCCACGAAGCCCAATTGCCCACTGTGCGCGGACCTTGGGAGGAATGCTGGACACAGACTGGCGGGTAGGGGGTGCGCCCCCAGACCCTCACCCAGAAGGGGAGCACGTGGAACCCTGGTGGACCCGGAGCGAACTACGGAAGGAGGGGAAAAGACTCAAGTCGAAAGGCGGACTGGTCTGGAGGAGGCCATGATGTGTGAGGAAGCATAATTGTAGGCAGGATCATACAAACGAACCTCAACCACGCAGCCAGGGCCCAGGATCTGTTGATCCAAGTCATGGAAGAGAGAAGAATAGATCGGGCTGTGCTGGCCGAACCATATCGGGTCTTCAACGGGCCTGACTGGATAGCTGACAGGGACGGGTCGGTCGCTCTGGTGACGAAGGGAGGGAGATGCGCGAAAGCGATATATAAGGGAGAGGGCTTCCTGGTGGCGGAATGTGCTGGCGTTGTAGTTGTAACGATATACGCCCCTCCGAGGTGGAGGAAAGCCAGATTTGAAAAAACGATGGCCGAAATAGGGGTCAGAGTCCGAAGACTCAGGACCCAGCCAGTTGTCGTGATGGGGGACATGAATGCTGCATCCCCGGCATGGGGGTCAGCAAAGAGGGATGCGAGGGGCGCCTATGTCGAGGCGTGGGGATCGGCTGTCGGCCTCTTCTTGATAAACAGGGGGCGAGAGGCGACGTGCGTCCGCCCCAGGGGGCAGCCAATAGTGGATCTCACGTGGGGGAACAGTCTCTTCACTGAAAGAGTGCGCATGTGGAAAGTATTGAAGGAAGTGGAAACCCTCGGCGACCATCAGTATATATATATCGAGCTGAGGGACCAGGGTAGAATACCTAGGCCTTGGCACCCGAAAGGGTGGTGCACCACTACAGTGGAGGAAGATGCGCTCTCAGCAGCAGCCATGGCGGTAGCTTGGCCGAAGAAAAGGGACGCGCCAATCAGGGACGTGGGCTCGGAAGCTGCCTGGATATGCCGCGCAATGCAGGATGTGTGTGACGCGGCTATGGTAAGAAGAAGGGGAACGCCCCGGAGCGCTGCACATTGGTGGAACAAAGCCATCGCTAGCAAGAGGGAGGAATGCATGGCAGCTAGGAGGGCCCTTGGTAGGCACCGGAGAAGGAACAACTTTGACCGAGCCACGGAGAGACTCCTCTGGAGGCAGTACAGCAGGTGCAGGGGTGCCCTTGCAGACGAAATTAGAGAAGCAAAGAGAGCCTCCTGGCAGGAATTGTTAGCGGAGCTCGATGGGGACCCTTGGGGCAGGCCCTATCGAGTTGTGCTTGGCCGAATTAGAAAATGGTCCGCACAAGTCACGCAGTTACTGGAGAGTAAGGACCTAAAAAGGGCACTGTGTAAATTGTTCCCGGAGGACACTTCTCAGAGGGACATAGAAATGGTGCAGGAAATAGCCCTGGAATCTGCCCCGCCCATCACCGACGAGGAACTGAGGGAGGTCGGGGCTAAATTCGGACCAACTGGACGTGCACCGGGACCGGATGGCATCCCTGGAAGGGCCTGGGCGAAAGCGGTAGCGCTAAGGCACCCCCTACGGAAGCTACTGGATGCCTGCTTAAGTTCGGGAAGATTCCCAAAACGGTGGAAGACCAGCACGTTGGTGCTGATCCCGAAGACGCCCAATGCGCAAAATTTAGACGCTGGGGCCCTTAGGCCGATATGTCTCTTGGACAAGGCGGGCAAGGCCCTCGAGCGGGTGATAGCGGGAAGGGTGGAGGAATACCTGAGAGCCCCTGGAAATGGACTGTCACCCAGACAGTTCGGGTTCCGCCCGGGGAATTCGACGATAGATGCGATTAACACGCTCAGGGTTGTCTCGGACAGGGCTGTTCGGGAAGGTAAGGTGGCCGTTGCGGTTTCTCTCGACATAAGAAACGCATTTAACTCGATCCCATGGGGTATAATTAAGGAACAGGTTAGGAAAATAGAGATGCCGGAATACCTCAAGAAAATCATTGAGGATTACCTCAGGGATCGGCGAGTTCAGTACCCAACCAGGAAGGGAGTTGGCTTCAAGAAGATAACGAGAGGAGTCCCACAAGGCTCTGTCCTTGGTCTCTTGTTGTGGGCCATTGGATATAACCCAGTGCTGGAAGCGGTGGCTTCGCCTGGTGTCACCACAATCTGCTACGCAGATGACACCTTGGTAGTGGCGGTAGGGGAGACTTGGCTGGCAGCCGCTCACCTGGCTGAGAGAGGAGTGGCAGAGGTGGTCGGGGTGATAAATAGCCTCGGTTTGGAGATATCCCCTGGGAAGAGTCAGGCCATGTGGTTGCATGGTCTCCCGTGTCACGGAACCCCCCAAGCATGAACATCGGGGTGGGGGGTCTTCAGATACTGATTGGGAGCTCTTTGAAGTACCTTGGACTCCACCTGGATAGCAGGTGGAGATTCGAGGTACATTTAGGGAACCTCAAGCCGAGAGCTCTAGGAGTAGCCGGAAAACTGGCGGGCCTGCTCCCGAACCTGGGTGGCCCGGGCAGTAAGGTGAGAAAGTTATACGCGGGGGTGATTCGTGCGATCACTATGTACGGATGCCCGGTATGGGCCGAGCCGGCTGCACGCAGTAGAGTGTGTCGGGCCATATTGGCCAGCGTGCAGAGAACGGTGGCGGTGAGAGTCGTCCGGGGATACCGCACGATTTCTCACGAGGTGGCCAACTTACTTATGGTAGAGCCCCCTTATGACTTCCAGGCATTGGCTTTATCCAAAGCGTATTACCGAATTAAAACCTTTCAAAGGCACGCACAGATTCCGGATCAGGATTATGGCAGGGTAAGAAGAGAGGCCAAGGAGCAGGCGCTGGCCAATTGGCGCATTAGGCTGCTTGAGCCTAGGGTAGCGAGGCAACGCTTAGTACAGGCGGTGATGCCGTCCTTTTGGAGGTGGTGCTTTCGTAAACATGGAGAGAGCGATTATCATACGACCCAAATGCTCTCCGGGCATGGAGCCTTCGCCTTCTACCTCTACAGGATCAAGGCAGGGACAAGTCCGGCATGCAGGCGTTGCGGGGCGGAGGTTCAGGATGCTCAACACATCCTGGAGGAGTGTCCGGCCTTCGCTCCGCAACGGAGGGAGTTACACGCAATCATCGGATGGGATCTGTCTCTCACACAGGTGGTTAGAGCAATGGCAGAAAATCCGGAGGCCTGGTGCGCAGTTATCAGGTTCTGTAGAGACACCATTCCTAGGTTGGAAAAGGAGGAGAGGGACAGGGAATATGGACTGGACCCTGTAAGAACGGAAAGGTGCCGAGTTAGGCGGCGCCTGCGAAGGAGAGGGCGACCCCCCGGATGGGGGGCGGAGGAATGACTGAAGACAGCAGTCATCTGACTGCGCTGACCGTGTGCAGCAAGGGGAGATGTCAGGAGTTACCCCACTGTATAATAATCCCTCCTGACTAGTTTAGGTTTTGTAAATATCATGTACATATTTTCTTATAAGTTTCGTTAGTATAAGGTAGAATAAGTACGGCGGTGGGCGTGGTCCCTCATCGGTGACAGATTTTGGCTAGCATATTTGCTAAGCCCCTCAGGGGCATCGACTGTACACGCGAGTAGTGTCGAGATTGGCGTGGGGATGGAGAATCGTCTCGCTCGACGCCCGTCCCCATGACAATTGATCTAGGGCGGCCACCGTGGATGGTTTAGTGGGTGCAAACCCCACATATCCCCCCGTGCTTGCTTGCAAGCATGGGGGTAGAATCTGGTAGAGATTCCTCCACGAAAAAAAAAGGTAGTATAAGGATGTATGTAGCATAAGGTTTGTTGTAAGTTGTAAACCCAAGAGGGAGACAAAATAAACTATATATAAGAAGGAAGAGAATGGCAAGTCACTGTTCTTAGGTATATATGACGCATTCCATGCCAAACCGGACACTTTCCGACCTCACCCCCTTCGATTTTTTTTTAAATTTTATATGTTTTTAACGTTGATCAGAAACGCGTTCATGAATTTTTTCAGATTTTTTTGACCGCCCGTTTTGGAAATATGAATTTTCTTAAAATTTGGGCTCTTTTTTTTCAGATACTCATAACTTTGTGAAAAATGCACCAATTGGATCGTCCTTTTTTTCAAAATTTGTGTTTTTGAATGAACTTTCAATAAAAAAATATGATTTTAATAAAAAAAAAAATTGTTTATTGTTTATTTTTAATTTAAAGCACAAAATATTTTTTATCTCAAAACCCGCCCCGACCCATTTTTTTGAAAAAATTCTTAAAGAAGCTTGGATGGATATAACAGCTTTAAAAAATTGTCCGATCGTGGGCAAACTCCGCGTTCTATTTTTTTTTCTTTATTTGAAAAGATCTGTTCTATCAGGTCGTACCTTCCGTTCCAATGAAAAATGTTTTTTATCTCAAAACACGCCCCGATCGATTTTTTTAAAAAAATTCTGAAAGAAGCTTGGATGGATATAAGAACTTTTAAAAATTGTCCGATCGAGGGCAAACTCCGCGTTCTATTTTTTTCTTTTATTTGAAAATATCTGTTCTATCAGGTTGTACGTTCCGTTTCAATGAAAAATGTTTTTTATCTCAAAACACGCCCCGATCGATTTTTTTGAAAAATTTTAAAAGAAGCTAGAACGAAGAAAATAGATCGAAGACTTTGCCCACGATCGGACAATTTTTAAAAGTTCTTATATCCATCCAAGCTTCTTTGAGAATTTTTTCAAAAAAATCGACCGTGGCGTGTTTTGAGATAAAAAAACATTTTTTGAGTGTGTTGTATCGACGGCCACGATGCGGTCATTCAGGACGAAGCAAAATTTTCAACACAAGTCTAAATTCTTTCCGACGTTTCGATCCGAATCCGGATCCTCCTCATGGAATGGAAATTTATGTCTGTAAAATCAATGTTGGATGAAAACGAAATCAAATAAGGAAGTAAAAAATATTAGGCACATAACAATGGAATAATTAAGAAACGTGAGAACAAGGCTAGAGAATTGAAATCCAAGTGAAAAGTGTACTTACGATCATTAAACTTTGTCGTCTTATGTAATGCTCAATGGTTTTTTTCTATTGTTAAACGGTAGTTAAGTTGTTGAGACAAATTTAAGGAAAACTATTTAAATATATAACTGAAATAATCGTCGTGAATTCGACCAGTCCGTCGGTTTTATCCCTGACCTTCACCCAGCACATGTTGATTGTTGTGCGTTCACGATCCGACTAAACGGCGAGGTATATGCAAACTGTGTAACCTATATCTTTCTTATTCATCGCCCCTCCGATCACTCTTCCAGGAATGAGAGGTCTTACAGGTGTTGGTAGATCCTTGTCTTAATACATAGGCACGGTCACAAGTAACAGTGTTGATCATACTTATTGTGTATAATTCGATCTTGTTTTGTTAGGAAATTTTACTAATTCGCCGAATCGTTAAGTACGGTAATGCGAAAAATAGAGAGATGACACTACTTGAAGGCCATTTGGAATTAAAACCAACGATATTATTCATAAATTACGATGCTTAATAAATTTAGTGTAATATGAAAGTAATTAAATTAACATGACGAAAAATCCCAAACGTTGCAAAAAAAAAAAACAAAAAACTATGCAAAATGAAAACAATTATAAATTCAATAAGAAGTTAACACCGGCATATTATGAAACGTCCAATTATGCTTAGAAAGAATACAAACTGTGCATGTGATGTTTGACCACGACAGGAATTTGTTCCGATCGTAGTCGAGGTTCTAGTCCTCGCCAAGAACGACTCGGGAGATGGTTAGGTTGAATATTTCACACCCCACTTTGTTCAGGTTCGTTTATTATTTTCGTGTTGTCACTAACGACGGACGGGTCTATTCTGACGATTTTCAGGCGAGGTTCGGAAAACGTAAGGAACAGTGCGATTTGGGAAATACGAGGAGTAGGAGTGGGGGAAAGGTTTATCGCGGAGAGGGGATGGGACATCCATAATTATCGTATAGCGCTACGTATGTAGGCACGCTCGCCATGGTGGCCAGTTATGACGGTAAAGATAATAATAATAACAATAACAATAATAATAATAATGGTATGGAGCGTGGGAACGGTTAGAACAAGGAGCAAGTATTGAGATAGTAATTATAAGGTAACGCTAGTAAGGGTTATACATTCTAATAGTCTAGTGGGGGGGGGGGGGGGGGTACGACGTAACAGTGCATATGAAACGTATGTAAATGAACTAATGCTTAATACCTTCAACTAGTGTATGGTTCGGTTCGTTTCCATACTCCATGGAACACCCCCCGCCCCAACTCTAGGAGGTCAATGTTACGTCTCATTGTGTTAATGAGTCCGGGTTTTTAAACTGCAATAAACTCCGGAAGGCCAGCATCCCGCTGGCACCTTACACCGGGCGTTTACCAGAACTTGACTACCATATGAAGGTTAGTCAACCTCACCGAAAGCATAAGGCTAAACGGCGGAAAAAAGAGAATAGTAATTATTTAGAAAAGAACAAAGAAGGAAAATATGAGCTGTTATCGAAAACAATTAACAAAAAACCGAGACAAAACCGTCATTCAATTTACACCCAATACAGGGAGTTCCTACGCACCCTCCAATTTCCGCTGACAAGATAGAACGTAAGACCCAAACCACTCAGAACTAAGTATTTTTATAAGATACACAACCATAAAGAACTAAGACTATATACTGTTGAACGAAATCAATGAATATTTGAAACAAGACCAATATTTTGTTGGACGCATAAGACTGAACGAAAAAATCATATTACAAAATAAAATGAAATAAAACCATTGTCCCCATACGTCCCATAGATGAAATTCGGGCATCACTGTTCATTCAAACAAGTGAATGTAATAATCATAGACAATAGTGTTTTCGTACTTAATATCTACGCAAGTACTATGACGTATGATCTCGATCGTCTCCTGGAACTTTCGTAGCGTCTGGTCTGTTTGTGTATCTAAAATTTCAGCGTTCGTGAAATCAAAGTGGTGGTCTTCGTCTATTATATGTTTGGTCAGGGCCGTGTATTGACTGGCGTTATAAAATTTATTTCTTTGGTGTTCTTTTATCCTCATATGGAACTGCCTGGCCGTCTGTCCAATATAGCACGCATTGCAATGTAAGCATGGGATCTTATAGATGATGTTTGTTTTGTGCTTATCTATCTATCTATCTATAAATATATAAGTGTGAAATGTCCGGAAATTCGGTTAGACCACTTCCCGATGGGCTAGCGACTTAATTTTTTTTTTTCAGCGAGATCTTGCTTTCAAACTAACCGAACCGGTCCAAAAAGTTCCAAAAGTTTACTCCTAATTAGTTTAAACATCGTCGGAACGGCAAAATTTAATTACCGGATGTTCGAGATTTGGTACTTCCACAAGTGCTAGCGACTTGAAATTTAGTCCCCTACTAGCTCTTCTCTTCAAACAAAACGGAAAGTTCGAAAAAGTTGAAAAAGTTGACTCCTTCATTGTTAAACAAACAATTAACGAAAATGGCCAAAAAGATCTCCCACTTCCCGACATGCTAGAGATTTCGTTCTTACGGCATTCTTTTGGACTTGCTCCCGACATACCAAAATAATTATGAAACGTTGTAAATGTTTATTGCTAATTGTTTAAACAATTATTATTTTTTACAGTTTGCAGCATCAGCGATTTAAATTTGATCTCTGTTCGTAGTCTTTTCACTAATGAAACCAAAACCGTTTTTAGAAGTTGGAAAAGTTGACTCCTTCATTGTTAAAACAATTAACAAAAATAGCAAAAAAGATCTCCCACTTCCCGACATGCTTGAGATTTCGTTCTTACGGCATTCTTTTGGACTTGCTCCCGACACACCAAAATAATTATGAAACGTTGTAAAAGTTTATTGCTAATTGTTTAAACAATTATTTTTTTTTACAGTTTGCAGCATCAGCGATTTAAATTTGATCTCTGTTCGTAGTCTTTTCACTAATGAATCCAAAACCGTTTTTAGAAGTTGGAAAAGTTGACTCCTTCATTGTTAAAACAATTAACAAAAATAGCAAAAAAGATCTCCCACTTCCCGACATGCTTGAGATTTCGTTCTTACGGCATTCTTTTGGACTTGCTCCCGACACACCAAAATAATTATGAAACGTTGTAAAAGTTTATTGCTAATTGTTTAAACAATTATTTTTTTTACAGTTTGCAGCATCAGCGATTTAAATTTGATCTCTATTCGTAGTCTTTTCACTAATGAATCCAAAACCGTTTTTAGAAGTTGGAAAAGTTGACTCCTTCAGTGTTAAAACAATTAACAAAAATAGCAAAAAAGATCTCCCACTTCCCGACATGCTAGAGATTTCGTTCTTACGGCATTCTTTTGGACTTGCTCCCGACATACCAAAATAATTATGAAACATTGTAAAAGTTTATTGCTATTTGTTTAAACAATTATTTTTTTTACATTTTGCAGCGTCGGCGATTTAAATTTGATCTCTATTCATAGTCTTTTCACTAATGTATCCAAAACCGTTTTTGGAAGTTGGAAAAGTTGACTCCTTCATTGTTAAAAGAATCAACAAAAATACCCAAATTGATCGCCCACTTCCCAATATTGTAAGGAGACGCGAGCGGCCGGCGGCAAAAACAAGAGAGCGCAGCGCATGGCGCGCTCGAAGACGCTCCGGGCGCGATGCGTGGCGTCACGATGGGCGCCGCGGGCACAGGGGAGGACCCGGAGATTTATAGCTGGTTCCATTTTACCCGAAAATTCTGCTGAGGAACCCAAATTTCTCCAACTGTATTTTGTCGGAGACAATGCAGTCGAAGCCAATTTGAGGTGCAAAAACTTTCCCAATTTGAATCAAAATATTGTTACGGAGTTGCAAGAAATGTTGCATTCTGAAAATAAGTATATTAGAAGTTTTAAAACCACGTTGGAAAATGAAATTCATAATTCGGATAATAATTTCAAAGTTGTCATTCATGCAGATAATAGGCCACCTAATACGCACAGAGGTTGTTTTTATGTGCCCGTTCACGATGAAGTGGCTGTTGTAATAGTAGGACAAGAATTTGAAAAACGTGACATTATTTTACATGCGATTTGTGAATTTTAAACATCCAGAATAATCAGATCCATACTTCGACCAGATAGTTGCATTAGTATGTTGATCTGTCTGGAATAGTAAAATAATAATCGCGATTTGTGAAACTTAAACATCCAGAATAATTCGATCCATACTGCAATCAAGTAGTTGCATTAGTATGTCGATCTGTCTGAAGGAGTAAAATAATAATCGCCATTTGTGAAATTGAAACATCTAGAATAATCCGATCCATACTTCAATTCGGTAATTGGATTAGTATTGTCATGGATATGTAGCCTACTGGGGAAATCACCATGCCAAAAAAAAAGATATAACGCATCCAATAGCAAGACCTCATGGGTGATGTGGAACGTTGCTACACCGCGGAAAGGCTAACTCAGGGTCCGCTCTATATAAAAATGCCGCACTGTAGACGTCCCGACTGAAAAACGTTGTCCGGATCAATTTTGTCGCTTATAATTAAAATATATTTACATGACGCACTGCGTACGATGCCCAGGCAACGCCTGATAAATCTTCTATTTACGTCTAAACTTGAACACCCGAAAATACTACAAAGGCGAGATACACATGTCTGAAAGTTATCGATATGGTGTTCGTTCGCGTAAGAGTTTCTGGTGTAATTTCCATGCCTGTTGCTAAAGCCCTCTTATCTGGGCGTCTAAAAGACGTTGCCCACTCCGTGGCCGGATCCTTTTCCACGAACCGTTAACTCGCCGCGCGGACAAAGAGGCATCGATACCGTCGGTCCGTCAGCCACGTATCCGGCTCATCATAATAAACTATGCATCCCTTCGCGACCCAGCAGTAAGGTGTCAGACCCCTTGCCGTCGCCTCGGGTGCAAAACACTAGCGAACTTCCAAATAACGCCGCAGTCCTCTATGGAGTGGTAACAGTCGTCACTCAATTAACTGAACATATCTGGCCTCTGAACATACATCGACCACCTTATATGTGTGTCCTCCCTCTTTCTCTACGGTGACGCTTACACACATGTTTGTTTATGTAGATGTATGTAAGCGTATTTACATGTATGCATGTACGTATGTACATTTGGGTTGGATATACATGTGTACGAGCTTTGCATATAAAGAAGAAATGCCACCGAACACGGTCTAAAAGTACGACGCCATAGGCCTTTTCTTTAGAGCATAGCCACTGATAGACCACTAAAGGGACAAGGGCAATAAAATTTTACCACATCGGCCGACGAGAAAAAAGTGCAATAAATAATGCAGGTAGAGAAAAGGCTATAAATCTAAATACTATAGCCTCGATGGTAAACGCGATGATTACATAGCAGAATTACAAAACAGCAGAATTTTCGGCCACAACCATACACGTCTGTGGAACAACCGAAATATGCCTTGACTAATGTAAAGGAAGTTAAATATTTACACAAACAATAATGAATGACAGTTACTATTCCATTATTCACTACTAAACGAAAATTAATAGAAAAAAAACCTATAATGCATGTGTCGAGTCATAAACACCGTTGATTTCAAATTACTACCGCTTGAAATTGCAAAATACATATAAAAAGCACCGCATGCTTCACCCGAGCAACGCCGGGTAATTTTTCTAGTTATCTATAATATCTTTGTTAGGCGGAAAAAACTTTTGGAGGATACGTTGGATACTGTATATTACGTGCAAATTGTGTTTACGGAAGATACGAGCTATATTATTTGACAAGATATTTATGAACGGAAAACAAATAGTATTGCGCCAAGAGAGGGGCCCTCTAATTCTTCGTATAAGTTCTTTTCTCTGGTTCGTACTCCACGGGTGGTATAAGTCACAAATCCTTTTTTTAAAGCAAATATTAACAAAATTGTCGGGAAAACTGTTCTCTTTAAGCACTTCTTTAATTAATTTTAAGTTCTTTTCTCTAAATGTAATATCTGATAATCTAAAGGCCCTATCTATGAGACCGTAAATAAGACCTATTTTTTGTTGCAATGGATGGTTGGAATAGAATGAAATATATCTTTTTGACCATGTCGGTTTATGATACCAGTCAGTGTCTAATCAACAGGAACAGCACAAATAATGACAAGATAGATTATGTTCTGAACAAGTTTAACTCTTATCATGAAAGATTGCAATTCACCCACGAAAGAGAGGTAGAAGGACGTATCCGATTTCTTGACATTTTGGTCATACGGGGAACCGACAATATTCTTCTCACTGACATAATCTATCTTGTCAACAGGAACAGCACAAATAATGACAAGATAGATTATGTTCTGAACAAGTTTAACTCTTATCATGAAAGATTGGAAATATCACGAAACGTCGGAAAGAATTTAGACTTGTGTTGAAAATTTTGTTTCGTCCTGAATGACCGCATCGTGGCCGTCGGTACAACACACTAGTGATTCGGTCGCTAAGTATACCAATTTTCTAAAAAACATTTTTCATTGAAACGGAACGTACGACCTGATAGAACAGATATTTTCAAATAAAGAAAAAAAAAATAGAACGAGGAGTTTGCCCACGATCGCACAATTTTTTAAAGCTTTATATCCATACAAGCTTCTTTGAGAATTTTTTCAAAAATATCAATCGGGGCGTGTTTTGAGATAAATAAAAAATATTTTGTGCTTTAAATTAAAAATAAACAATAAACAATTTTTTTTTGTTAAAATCATATTTTTTTCTTGAAAGGTCATTTGTTTAGGCATGGCCTTGGGGGAGATCCGCGGAGGCGGAGATGTGCGCATTTATCATCTAATGTTTTTTTTTATGGTTTATGGCACAGTTTTGTTCTTTTCTCAGTATTCCTTGCTGCGAAGCTCCGTGTCCGGCGGAAGCTGCGTTCTTAGAACCCGCGTGGCTTTCCTGGTACTTCCGCCGTCTCCCCGGATGCCTTGACCCCCCATGGTCTGCATGTCGATCCCGTGACATCGCGTGATGTCCCGGAACCAATAGCGCCCGATCGCCGGGCAGCCCATGTGACCGCTCGCCAATCAATCACTTTATATTATGCTAATTTAGCGCCCTCTTTTACGATGTATCGCGGGCAGGTAAGCGCACCTGTTCCGCGCTTCCGACACTCTGTTCCCTGCCGTGATTACGTCCGCATCACGTGCTGTTGTTCTGCGTGTTGGTCGAGCGCACCAATACGTGTCTGAGTCAAGCATTGTAATTACTATATCAACGTAATTATTGTTCCCGGTGTCTATCCATGACCCGTGTCTTTAATCTGTGGTTTTCTGTTCTAATACGCGTTCTGTGATTGTGACTTTGTAGACTTAAGAGTTTAATAAAGTGTGTTGTTTGGACTTGACTCTTTCTACGCCACGTGCACCGTGCCGGTTATCCAACCGTATCCTCCGCATCCTTCAAGTACACGCAGTTTCTTTTCGGGAACGTCCCAGCTACTAGTTCGCGGGTCTCGTCCGCTTGGGTTCGCGAACATCATTCAAAAACACAAAATTTGAAAAAAAGAACGATCAAATTGGTCCATTTTTCGCAAAGTTATGAGCATTTGAAAAAAAAGAGCCCAAATTTTAAGAAAATTCATATTTCCAAAACGGGCCGTCAAAAAAATCTGAAAAAATTCATGAACGCGTTTTTGATCAACCTTAAAAACATAAAATTTAAAAAAAAAATGAAGGGGGTGATGTCGGAAAGTGTCCGATTTGGCATGGAATGCCTCATATATAGAATACAGATTTGTTACTTTAATATCGGCATTAATCGGCCTCTGTACTAACCATCCTCCAACACGTAACCATCGGACGCATATTAGTACCAATAAAAATGAATATTGACAATCAGTATAAACGTGCTGTTATATTTTTTATTTTCGTCTGGCGAATCTGCCAGATCTAGAGCGATAAAAATTAATAGTGTACATGTTGAGCACACTATCAGTGTAAGGACTGCCCAGAAATGGTTTAAAAAATTTGAAGTTGGAGAAAGCAGCATTCATGATGAACCCCGTTCAGGACGCCCAGTTAATTTTGACACAAACGTTCTTAAAAATATTGTGGAGTCACAGCCACAGTTAACAGTGGATCAGATCGCAGAAAGGATGGATTCATCTCATGGAACAGTCTTTCGTCATTTAAAAGAGATTGGGAAAGTATCCAAGCTTGGAAAATGGGTACCGCATGAGCTATCCGAAGCCAATTTCCAGCAACGAATAAACATCTGCACTTCGCTTTTATCGCGCTCCCAAAGAGAGCAATTTTTTGATCGTTTGGTAACAGGTGATGAAAACTGAATTATTTATGATAACGTCAGAAGAAAAAGGACAGATAAAGATAAGCAGCCAATCCCAATAGCAAAAGTGTCTTTACATCCTAAAAAAATACTTTTAAGTGTTTGGTGGGATATGTATGGTGTGATTTATTTTGAACTGTTAGAACCAAATCAAACCATTAATGCAGATGTTTATAGTGAATAACTTCGTAATTGAAACTTAGAAATAATTAAAAAACGGTCGCGATTCATGAATATCAAGAAAGTGTTGTTTCATCATGATAACGCTAGACCGCATACGGTTAGAACGAAAATGCAACAAATTTGCGATTTTAATTGGGAGCTTTTGCCGCATCCTGCGTACTCCCTTGATATTGCCGCAAGTCATTTTCACTTATTTAGAGCATTACACCATTTTTTACTGGGGAAAAAGTTAAAGTTCAAGCAGGATGTACAAAATGTATATTTAAGTTATTTTGAATCAAAACTAGATTCTGTTTACAGTAATGGAATTAAAAAACTACCTATAAGGTGGCGAGATATTGTAGATAGTGGAGGAAAGTATATCATCCATTAAAATATTAAATTTTGTTTTATCTATCATACATTATTTAGAAATGTCCCATATATGCGCACGAACTTATGGACTGACCTGATAGAATGTAGTTCACTGCACAGTCTGTTAGTTTGCGTTTTCTTAAAATGTTACTTAAAATTCTTTGAAAAATTGCCGGTGAAGTCATTTCGAATGGTAGACAGGTCAACTGGAAGTGTCCATCCTGGGAACGAATGCTGTTTTCTTTCTGTCTTTGATCCGTAATGGGATCGACCAGAAGGCTGAATTAATATCAGTGTTGTAAAGTATTTACAGTTTCTTGTCTTTATTAGATCATTAATGTTTGAGATTTCGGTGTTTTATCTCGCGAGATTTGCCGGGATGGTGTTGAGCCGGGGTTGAGACAAGTAAATTTTACAATGATTAAAATGTTGTTTATTCTCAGGTACATTTTGAGATTCAGATCGTTGATCGCGCGAGCTTTGTTAGTGAGATTTTGAGATCGAGTTGTATATTTCAGAATAAAGTCCACGAGATTATATTAATGCAGCGAGGACTGAAGATGAGATTGAGAAGCACGAAGTTGACTACGTTGCGCCGCAATGTAGCTGCCGCATAATTATATTAATTATGCGGCATTTCTGTGCAGAGAACGACTGTTCGAGATTGAGATTGTAATTGTTAAACTTACATAATCTCGTGGATCACAAGGAAAATGCAGCAAATCACAATTACTACTCACTAACAAAGACTTTTGTAACACGTGTTTTCGCAATTTGAAAAACTACGAGAGTGAGGCGCCGGTCGCACGAGGGCTACCGGTAGCGTTTTAGTCAGTAGGAATCTGACATACGCTGCCCTCTTCCCCAAGGGAGGGCAGAAGTCTTTCGAAGATTTCCGGCACGCAAAAAAAAAGGGCTACCGGTAGCCCGCGAGATGTCTGGCATCACACCATGTGACTTCGGGCGCTCAGGGGCTGCTGCCGCCGAAGTCCTGTGGCCGGTGACCTAATTAATTCGGGAGATTCCCGAACAATTAATTAGTGGGAAAGTTCGGGCCTGTAGTACCGCGATTTTATTTAGTTCTCTAAAGTCTATACATGATCCTCATTTTCTGTTTTCATCTCTCTTAAATGCCAATGTTACCGGGTCTGCGAAAGGACTGTAAGACTCTTCAATCCGATTTTTTTCCAGTAATTTAGTTATTTGTTCCTCTATTTCCCGCTTGTCCTCTATCGCGCACCTATATGGCCTTTTACTGCAGTATTTATCCACTATTAGGTCTATGCGAGCTTCATAATCTTTAACCGTTCCGATATCATATTTATCTTTTGCAAGTACTATTTTGTAATCTTCTATTATTTCTTTTATTGCATCTTTCTTTTGGTTATCTAAATGGTCTATCTTTATTTTAAATTCATCTTCTTGTATCTGTTCATTACAGTTTATTGAATATTGTTCTGTTTTTTTTCTGTTTTGTTATCTAGTTTCCTTATGTCTGTTCGTTTCTTCTATCTCTAACTTTTCATTCTGGGTTAGCCTAAATTTTCTTATCATATCTAATCCTATCATAAAATCGTCAAGGTCTTTATTTTCAACTATGTACACGTCTATCTCTTCCTCAATCTCAAACATTTTATTTTGATAGTTATCAAACCATTTGTTTTCTTCACGCCATTGACCGTTTTTAAGTATGCCTTATTTGTATCATCTCTTTCTTCTATTATTCTGACTAATCTTCCATTTATCAATGAGACCTGTGAACCTGAGTCATAAACTCCCATATACTTCTAGCTTATACTCTAGTAGCAGTTTGATCATAATTAATGATGTGGGTTCTCGTTTTTTTTCGTTGTTCAGCGCTACCACTATGATTGAATTATTATTTACATGTCTAATTTTATCACTTTTTTCTCTCCCGCCTTCCTTCATCTTAAACCAACATGCTTGTTCTGGATGGTATCTGATAGCTTTGTTTCGATTTTCGCATGTTTTGCATGGTCTCCTTTCCTTCGTTTTCATTTTGTACTCTGGTCTTATATCTTTATTTTTTGTAAGGTTTTTCTTATATATTAGGCTTTCATATTTTCAAATTTCAGTGTACAAATCTGTTGTGTCTGTAAGTTCCTGTCTGTCCAGTTTGTTTAAAATGAACTCTGGTAGTCCTGTCGCTATGAAAGCAATGAGTATTTTGGAGTCTATGTCATTGTTCATGTTTAGCGAAAGTCGTTCTTTCTTCATCGCATAGTCAAATAACAACACTTCTTTATATCTAAATGATAAGGCATACGTTACTGTGTTCCATCCATTATTTTCAAAAGTCCCTAAGAATCTGTCTTTCCGTTCTGTCCATTTAGCGTTTATTGTCAGCTTTGTAAGCGTTGAACAGTGCCAATCTAAGCATGACTTGTCTAGGAATAGTCTTAGTATTTCGATTTTTGTTTCATTCTTTACTATCTGAAACCGTGTGCACTCTTTTTTCATGGTTTCCATCCATTGTTCCGCGTTTGGATTTCTGCTTGTGAATTTTTCAATCATTTTGTCTCCAATATGTTTCAGATTCTGTTGACCTTCTTTGTTTTGCGTGTCATCTACTAATTTTTGTAAGATTTTTCCAACTTATCTTCTTTTTTATTGGTTTGTTTCTATAATTCTATTTTCTCCAAGTACTGCTCTCCAAATTGTATGTTCCCATCTTCATCCATGTAAATTTCTTTTATCTCTTTAGTCATTGATATCCAGATCTTTCTGGTCTGGTATCTTTTTTTCCAGCTATTTTTTACTTTAATGAAGTTTTTAGTTTTTAATCTTTCCTTATGGTGGTTCACAGCTTGCCATTCCTCTGGTAATGAATAAGTTTTTCCTTTCTCTGTGGGGATTGAGGTTATGGCTAATCTGTTTGTCTTTTCATTTTCCCCTGCAACTACTTACTGCAAATTCAAACTAGAGTTTCTCTATTCTTTTTTTTTAACTAAAAATTTCGTTTTGTAATGTGTAAATAATATTACTTCTTTTTTTTTGGATTTTAGGAAATAAACTAAAAATAGTTTCTCTGTAAAAAAAGTTTTGTGTATTATATTACGATATCTCACCTGTAATCAAAGAAACGAAATTTAAAGTTTTTTCCTATATCAGTTTTTACTGTTCACTTTTTGATGTCCACGCAGTCTTCTATATTTTTCTTCTTCTACCTAAGTTTTCCCACGTGATCTTTCCCTCGTGTCCTAGGTCGCTACTCCACAACCGCGCGAAGCGCGGCAAAACTCTTATTAAAGAAATACTATTTCTTTACATATATATAATTTATTGCAAAACCCTTATTTTAACTCACCCAAGTAATTTATTTAGCATTGATGCTTACTGACGCATACACCGTGTAACCCTTTATTACAATGATTGCAAATTGTGCAGGGTCTTCGCGCCGGCCCACCATCCTTCCTACTGCAAACAATGCAAACTATTTCCTTCCGTCCAGGAAGTTTACGAATATCTGGGGCTGCGTAGTTCTCGATTTTTCGCCCAATGGCCTCTTGGGATTTACTCTCTTTACCGTCATCCATTCTGTTGTTATTGATTGAATAATACTCGTTATGAATTTCAGTCGAGTTATAACATATAACAAAAGTTAGGTGAATATTAAAATCTGAATTTCTTATTTGCATGAGCCAGAACGGGTTCAAATTTCGCTACTGTGTCGTAGTGATATCCTCTCCGTGGTGATAAGGTGCTGTTATCCACAACGTGAAAAAACTTGCACAGTAACTGCAACCTATTTCGACTAAGCATTTGCCCAAACCATGGAATATACCTATGATTTATCGACCAGTAACTAAAAAGTGTGACAAACATTTGATATTCTTGTAATCTCGATAAATAGTCTTGCGAACCGATTCATTTCGATTTCTAACGTGTCCTGGAAATCGCCAGTGAAAAATAAATTGAAATTGATTACAGGTATTGAATTTTTCGATGGCATATGTTTAGAACCCGCGGATTCCAAAAATATTGGGCGCGGGTTATATCGACTACCCTGAGGTGTGGGTCGTTACTGTTCACCCTATAACATTCTTTCCTCTTCCTGTCATATTGATGTGCTGTCACTTTCATTCTCTCTATGCTACATGCATGTTCTTCCTTCTAGTTCACTAGCGATGTAGGGCGCGAATTATCTTTCGATGTAGCTTTATTAATTATTTCCGTTATTTTCATTATTTGACAAAATTAATAACTTTTGCTCGCGCCGCGGGTGGGAGATGCTACGGTATATGCTCGCGCAACACCGGGGTATCTCCTGCTACCCAGTAGAGAGTACCGGTGTGGGTTTAGTCAGTGAAACATGACACAATCGGCGGCTCCCCCCGGGGTCGCTGATGTCTTTTTCAAGATTCCCCATCGTAAGAAAAAAAAAGGGTTATATCGACTATCATTTGTTACAGTAACTTCACTGAAATTCGCCAGATATTCCTCACTATCGCTAACGTTACGTTCATCTTGCGATTCTTTTTCGCTACTTTCACTATCGCTATATATTATGCGAACACACCGACAGCTTGGTACACATAACTGATCATCACTGTCAGCATCTTCTTCATTTAGTTCGACCACGTCAATAAATTGAACTAATTTTGTCTTACCTGTAGTCGTAAAAGGGCGTGGTTTTTGTAAAAAGCTTGTATCAAAAAGGTGACAGTGTTAAGAATGACAGGGGATCCTGAGGAGGAATGGAGGCTGTATGAAGGTTGCGGGGTTTGATCCTTTCAGAGTTAAATAATAACAAATAACAATAATGAGGAAGAAGGAAACACCGGGTGATATGGTGTGTGAAAGAGCGGAGAGCGCGACTGGTGGAGGATTGGAGAATAATTGGAGAATTATGGAACAATAACGATTCCATGATAACACGATGCTTTGAGATTAGCTAAGGTGATGCTCCAAGAAGTTGCGCGTTGAAGGGCGATAGGCCTTAAAATGGAAGTAAGGAAAATAATTAGCACGAATTGCGGTGGGGGAGGATTAAGATAGCATAAGTACTGTGGATGGGCAAAAATAGACGCAGGAGTTTTAGATATGGGCGAGGAGGTGTTGTAGATAGGGTAATAAACGGACGGTTGGGTTGCGTATTGCAAGGGAAGATATTGAGATTATTGTTGAGCGGTCGATTGAGGTTTCATTATCGGTAGTTAAAGATTATTAGAGAGTTGTTAACAGACAGATTTTGAACCATGTTTAGAAACGCTCTTTACACAGACCAAGGAAGGGCTGAAAGAAGACGGACCTTTCCTCGATTCGCAGCGAATAAAGTAATAGTTAGCAATTAAGCCGCTGAAGGTCGACACTATACAGACTAATGTGGGGGGTTTGCTGGTGTTCTGTGCTAGCTCCACGTTATGGCTACGATTCCGTCGCGATCAGGTCATCCGGTCGGGTGACTAGGTGGATTAATTAGATTGAATCTCCTTTCGCTTTTTATTTTCGTGAACTACTCGGAGGCGATCCACTCTCCACAACACAGGTCTTACAAGTGCTATCGCTCTTCTTCGTGGGCACTAGGTCGATGGTTGCATTTCAACCTGGAAGGAAATTCGACTTACAATTAGTCGCGTGCCAAACCAAGCTTCCTTTGTAGTGCTAAAGGTGGCTCGAGTGTAGCGAAGACCCCACTAATGCAGTGCTTAGCTAGCTAATACACAAGTCGGGTGTCGTTGGTTAAACATCAATTTATTTTACGTCTGTACACTCTGGCGCTTCGTGAAGGAAGGAACTGCCTTCGGATATTCTTAGGAGAAAAACACTTTTGCGTAACAAAAAACTGTGTTTTGTGGCCCATCGCGAGCCACCGTGGATCACTCATGCGGTGACGCCATAACAGCTCCTTTCGAGCGCGGTGCGCTGATCTTAAAAAGGTTTGCTTACGTGTTGGCTATGTATAGTATTCACGTGCGCTTACAGCTAACTTAATCTAATTGCTTGTTTCGAAAACGGACGATTTTTCTCGTGGCTTGGACACAAGTTGATGGCGCGCTGTCCACATAGGATCGGCCTCCAGATGTGCTGGTTTTATGTGTTCCACCGCGACGGTGATGTTCTTTCCTCACGCCCGGATGTTAAAGACCCGCTCGCTTGGCCTGTTGGCAACCTCAGACGGACCCTCGTCTGTGGCGGGAGAGACTTTCTTGCAGCGGCGTCTTTGACGAACACACGTGTGCAGGTGTGTAGTCCTTATAGAAGGAATATGGATCGTCCGGAATGGTGCGCGACAGGGAATTGCCTGGCTCTTCGGAAGTGATCCCTCAGCTTCTCGACGATGGGTTTGACAGCCGTCTCCAGGTCGAGGAAAAATGCGCCCGATAGTCTGAGTGGCGTGCCGTACAGTAGCCCGGCTGCTGATGCTGGTGTTACGTTGAGGGTGAATTGATCGAACGCTCATGCCTTTCAGTCCTAGTTTAACTTTATTTAAATGTTGAGATACTAGTACAACACCAGGGTAAAAGTACAGAATGAAATAAGTACAAGACATATGTTCGCCACAAAGTATAGAATACAACTGAGGTCGCCAGTTCGAGTATCGTCGAACGTTGACGAAGGGCGACAAAGGGTTGGTTCGTAGGCCATGTTCCCATCCGAGGCATACTTGAGCCCAGGTCAGATAAAGTCACAACCTACACATCGCTTGGTGCAAACATATCTTTAAGCGGAGCATTGCGTTACTATTGAACTGTGACGACCTAACGCACGCACGTGCAAGCCAATGCGAACGTCTCACAACGTTGCTTCGGCGCACGTTTGCCCAAAACAGTTGCCGACCACCCTCTCTCGCTTTTGCGAGTACCGCTGCGTCTTTGTTCGCCGGGCCTATAAGATGGACCCCGAACAGACCAGCGGGACAGTTAGTTTTCCAGAATAAAGTGTGTACGACGTAAGCGCAATAAAGCAAATACATTGAAGCGACTCAGGATTCTTCACGCCACCAAACGCCTTCCTATCCACAGAACTATACTGGATGACGTTATTACACGGTAGTCACGTCCCCCTTGTGCGCGGTGCGTAGCCCGAGAAAGACAGTGGGAAGGACCGCGGTTAATTCAGATCTGTACGGAATACACGATGCAGGGCATGCAACGGTGACGTCACTCCGTTGCCACCGCCTTCCCGCGCGGTCGTGGAACCCGCGCTCGTCTTTTGCCCGATCTTCCCTTGTTTCGGCCCCTCTCTAGGTTTTCTCCTGGGGAAGAGAAAACGGCCGAAGCCTTCTTCTTGAGCGAACCACGGACGAGTGTAGACACAGAAGTTTAATAAAGAGTTAATTCCTTAAATCGGTTAATATTCTTATAAATCAGAAGTGGGATACACCGCGAGTGTTTCGTAAAAGAAAAAAAAAACAATAAGTGAAAACGCCCATAAAGTGGTAGACGTTAGAAAAAATAAAAAAAAACGTGTGTGTGAGTGAATAGATGAAGATGAGCCACGCGGGACGATCGGAAGTGATTGATGGCGCCGAACGAGACCGTTCCCCTGTCGCGCGAGCGTCCAATCATGGCGACGAAACCCGCCTCGATCATCTTGAGCGAATGATCGAGAGCATTGCGGCGGCGTCAAGACCTACGGCGCGCTCGCGCTCACGATCTCGGTCGCGATCCCGGTCGCGGATGTCGCCTGGAAAAGGGGACGGCGAACGGCGCGAAGATCGGCGACTAGAGCGGCTCGAGATGTTGGTGGAGGAGCTGCGGCACCGGTCGTCGTCGCGGGCAAGGTCACCATGCCGTACCCGCCCCGGCGATGAGCTACTCATCCCCATCCTGGACCCATCAAAGGACGAGGTCAGTGTAGACATGTGGGTTCGACAAGTGGACGACATGGCGCGCCGCTACGAGTGGGATGACCGCGCGGTGATGCGGCTTATCGCCACGCGACTCAAGGGGCACGCCCGTCGCTGGTATGACACGCGCCAGAATGCTGCGTCAACATGGCGCGAAACAAAAGTCGCGCTCGTGGCGCAATTTCGAAAGCCCGTCGCATTCAACCGGCTTTTTAAGGAGGCGGCCAATTATGAAGCCAGGCCTGGCCAGGAGCTAGGCGATTACTGTTTCGAGAAGTTGAATCGGTTACGACGCTTAAACATTGACATCAAGAACCAATACATAGTGGACATGGTGATTGGCGGGATACCCGATGCGGGTATCGCACGCGCCGTGAGGTCGGCGAAACAGGAGGACGCAAACGACTTGTACGCATACATGTGTACGTTGGGGAGCATGCCGCGCGAAGAAGCGACGGTGATGCGGCCAAAGGCAAGCAACGTACCGACGCGGGCACCACCGGCTACGACATCTTCGTCGCGGGCGAGGACGCCATCCACCCTCCCGGCGACAGGGGCAAGTAGCAGCCATGCGGCTGGGAGCGAAGACCGGCGGCCCAAATGTTTTAACTGCGGCTTGACCGGGCACATGGCACGGGAGTGCCGACGTCGGAAGCAATTCCCTCCTAAGAGTACAACGGGACGTCGCCACGACGAGAATAGCGAGAAGGAGGTAATATGCATTGATTACTCTGTAACGGATGTAAATATGTATAAGATGGCGCTCAAGGTAAATGGTCGAAAATTCGAAAGTTTGGTCGACACGGGGAGCGCGTGCACGGTGCTGCAGTTGTCGGTGGCGCGGAGTCTGAGAGTCGACATCGAGGATGCCGCGAATATAGTATTCCGACGTTTCGCGGGACGATCCGTCGTCGCGGGTAGAATCGCGGGAGAAATGCGGTCACCGAGTAATTTTTAAAAACATCGCGGCGGACGGAATGATGAGGATTTTGGACGTAGAGATGGGTGTCTGTGAACTAGAGACGCACGAATCATTGAACATGGGGGACGTAAGCTACGCGATCCGGCAGGCGTGTGTGGAATTAATTAAAGAATTTCAGGATTGCGTATCGACGTCGATGTGCGATCTGGGAAAGACCGAATCTGCCGCAATCGAGATAAAATGCTTAACGCACGAACCCGTCGTGTATCGTCCGTATCGTTTGGCTGAGGTAGAAAGACAGATCGTACGCGATAAAGTCCGAGAACTGTTAGAGAATGGCATAATTCGCGAGTCCGAGTCTCCGTACGCGAGCCCAGTTACTCTAGTAACAAAGAAGACGGGCGACTATCGTATGTGCATCGACTTCCGGAAACTAAATGCGATCACGGTTAAAGACAAATATCCTTTGCCGCTGATCGACGATCAGATTGACCAATTGGGAGGCCATCGTTACTTCACGGGGTTGGATCTTGCGTCAGAATATTACCAGGTACCCGTCGCTGAAGATTCCATCGCGAAGACAGCCTTCGTAACGCCGGAGGGACATTATGAGTTCCTCCGTATGCCGTTTGGTCTTACCAATGCTCCAGCAGTGTTTCAGCGCTTGATGGATAAGGTGCTCGGACCACTGAAGGGTACGGTCGCTTTCCCCTATTTGGATGACGTGATCATCCCATCGAGGACCACTGAAGAGGGCATGCAGAGGTTGCGGGCGGTACTAGAGGCCTTCCGTAGGCATAAACTCACCCTCAAATTAGAGAAATGTTCTTTTTTTAAGGAACGTATCGAGTACCTCGGTCGTGAAATCAGCGAGGAGGGCGTTAAGCCTGGCAAGGCAAAAATAGAGGCGGTACTGAGGATGGAGCCGCCGCGGTCGGTGAAGCAAGTCCGGCAATTCCTAGGGCTTGCTAGTTACTTCCGAAAATTCGTGAAGGGCTTTGTGACTGTCGCAGAACCTCTCACCCGGTTGACGCGCAAAGATCAACCATGGCAATGGAGAGGATCACAAGACCAGGCGTTCAAGGCGATCAAGGAGGCCCTTACGACACGACCCGTCTTGTCGATATTCGATCCAAACCGGCCCACCGAATTGCACACAGACGCTAGCTCACTCGGCGTTGGTGCAATTTTGCTACAACGCCTGGAGGACGGAAAAATGTCGGCGATAGCGTATTTCAGCAAGCAGACGACGGCCGACCAGCGTTGTTACCACTCTTACGAGTTGGAGACGATGGCTGTGGTATTTGCGTTGCGTTATTTCAGGGTCTACCTACTGGGTCTGAAATTCACAGTAGTCACGGACTGTAACGCATTGCGCACGACCTTCTCCAAGAGGGATCTGCTGCCCCGCATAGGACGGTGGTGGCTGGAGGTACAGGAGTACACCTTCGACATTGTGTATCGGCCAGGCGCTAGAATGGCTCACGCGGATGCATTGAGCCGTAACCCACAACCGACCATTGAAATCGCATACGTAGACGTCACAGAGGCGGACTGGATCGTTGCCGCGCAGTTGCAGGATGAGCAGTTAGCGCGCATTAGGACAATTTTGGCAGGTAAAGAGCGAACACCAGAGACAAAGCACTATTTCGACGAGTATGTCTTGAAGGATGACAAACTGTACCGACGGTGTCCAGACGGTAAGAAGGCATGGGTAGTGCCAAAGGACGCTCGACTGCAAATATGCAGGCTGTGTCACGATGACGCGGGGCATTTGGGCGCAGAAAAGACAATTGAGCGGATTCAACGGAATTATTGGTTTCCGAAGATGAGACGCTTCGTGACGAAGTACGTTAAAGCATGTTTGAGCTGCGCGTACTACAAGCACACTGCCGGGAAAAAGATGTGTAAATTGCACCCGATCGAAAAGGTGCCCGTTCCGTTCCATACATTACATTTGGACCACGTGGGGCCTTTCGAAACTAGTCGGAAGCGTAACAAGTACATACTCGTAATCGTAGATGCGTTTACAAAATTTGTTATTATAGAAGCCGTTAAGGATCAGAAGACGAGGCATACGGTCAAGGCGCTCATGAATCTGATTTACCTTTTCGGAGCACCGACCAGGATCATCAGTGATCGAGGAACGTGTTTCACGTCCCGGGCGTTCCGTATTTTCTGCGAGATGTACGGCATAAAGCACACGCTGAACGCCGTGGCAACGCCCAGGGCAAACGGGCAATGTGAACGGTACAACAGGGCCATTGTAAGCGCCTTGGCTACAACAGCGGGGCAAGATCCGCAGGATTGGGACAAGAAGGTGAAGGAAGTTCAGAGCGCGTTAAACACGACGTTTAACAAGGCGATAAACTCCACACCGACGAAGGCGCTTATAGGGTGCGATGGTCGAAGCGCTGCGGAGGGGCAGATCCTAAGCGCGATCCAACCAGAGGTGGAGCGGTTGGACTTAGCTGACCACCGGCAACAGATAGCGGCGCATGTAACGAAAGAGCAGCAGGCTCAGAAAGAACGCTATGATCGAGGGCGCCGCGATGCTCCAAAGTATGCTGTTGGAGACCTGGTGTTGGTACAGATTACTAGTGACCCCGCGACGGGGAGCAGCAAAAAGTTACACCCCCGTTACAAAGGACCGTTCCGAATACGAACGGTGCTGTTCAATGACCGGTATGAGGTCGAGGATTTACGCGAGGGCGTAAAGCGCGTAAGAACGGTAGTAGCAGCGGATCGGGTAAAACCCTGGATATCAATCCAAGGGGAGGGAACAACCGAGCGTTGACGAGACCCCGGTGAATTGCACATATTCCGTTTCAGCAACATAACCGTGTCCTTTCTTCTGCACAGAAAGCGAAGACGGAGTAGGTGGTGGCCACTGGCGAGGGCGATCGAACCGGAGGGTGGACGCGGCTGTCGAGAGTTGCAGCAGGGAGGTGAGGAGTGAGCGGCGACGGAGGACAGGCTCGGAGAGGTAGTCCTGCCAACTGATGCCCTCCCTTCCCCAGAGCGTACCACTAGGGCACGAGGTGTGATCACACCGTGTAAATAGTTAAAATATATATCAGATTAAAATGGAGTCAACGCTGTCGTTATTTGGACACCTCTCTCAGAGCAAGTTAGAGCGTAACGATAGCAACATCGTGGTAAAGCAGGGCGAAGGCGCCGTGGTGGACGTGGTGAGTCCTGACCGGCTGTAGGTGCCCCACCTTAGACATTGTTGGTCAGAAAGGGTATTCGGTATATTCCTGGGTTGTTGTGCACGACAATCAGAAAGGGTACCGAATATATTCCTGGGCCGTGATTGACCGAGGATGGACTTAGGTCCTAGGTCAGAGAACGACGGCTAGAGGGAGTACTGGGTACTCCCTGGCCGAGGTGGACCAAGGATGGACTACGGTCCTAGGTCGGATTGCAGCGGTCAGAAAGGGTACTGGGTACGCCTGGGCCACTGCAGGTTGAGGAAGGACTTGGAGTCCTAGACTATATCGGCACTGGGTGCCCGTACGGAGTAGTTATGTACCTCGTATCGGAAGGAATCGAGTGGCTACGAGGACTACGATCGCAATGGAAGCAAAAACGGGCATGCGAGCGGGCCCTGTTTACAATGGCTACAGCACAGGATAAGATAAGTTGAACCCTGTTTGTCACCGGGCATGTCGTATGTGGTTAAATATTACTAATTCCAACTTATTGCAGGCTCAGTCTGAGGACAGACATACAGTCAGGTTGGCCGAATGTACGGAATACACGATGCAGGGCATGCAACGGTGACGTCACTCCGTTGCCACCGCCTTCCCGCGCGGTCGTGGAACCCGCGCTCGTCTTTTGCCCGATCTTCCCTTGTTTCGGCCCCTCTCTAGGTTTCCTCCTGGGGAAGAGGAAACGGCCGAAGCCTTCTTCTTGAGCGAACCACGGACGAGTGTAGACACAGAAGTTTAATAAAGAGTTAATTCCTTAAATCGGTTAATATTCTTACACAATGTAAGAGAGCAAGTGTATTGGAAGGCATTTACTTCTTTAATTAACAAGTACTTTTTGCAACATTTTCAACCTCGTCGGCGCTACTAGCACTTAAAATTATCACGATACAAAAATTGGGAGTGATGGGATTCGATCATGTATAAAAGTTCGTTCTACAAATTAGTTTAACAGGCCAGTAAACGACTAGAAAGGATGATCTTCCTTTTTCACTGACACCCCTTTTTTAAAATTGAGCAAAAAGGGAAGTTTTCAATTTACACCTCACTGCCCATCGCCCTTGCAGATTCAAAGTTAAAACATGATGAAAATGGGAATTTTTTAATGAGCTATCGAATGACGTTTTTGGTTTAAAATTGTTTTGGGATCGCTTTTGAGCCCCATCATCCAACTACACCCTTCGAAAAAGATACTTTATCAGATCATCGGTTAGGTTAGGGACGAAAAGGCATTTTAATACCGCTGGCTTATGTCAAAGGAAACACGCATGCGATCGTGCCGGAGAAGAGTCGGAGCCATAGCTCATTCTTTGACTCCGTTCGATACATAGTAGAGGACTCGCTGACTGACAGCACACATCTGAACTTTCCCCCACCACGATCGTCACGGCAGTGGTTCTTCGCAATTCTTCGTAACTTGGTGTAAAAACTGGAATCAGTGAGATCGTTGCGTTGCCTTGAGTTTCCTGACTCGGCCGTTCTATACGCCGAGAGGGCGTCCCAGTACGGCTCAATTTTCGGGCGACACAAAGTCCCATAAGGTGAGCGGTCTTTAAGTGTATCTCGTCGGTGTATCCTATACTTCGTCAATGACTTCGCCAATGCTGCTATTCGCTCCGAGGGCAAACGCGCGAAGCGCCATGCGTGGCAAAAAAAATAATTTCACTCCCAGTAATAATGCATGAAAACAATGGGTATTTAAAAAAAAAATCTTATTACTTAAATAATAATTATTCAGGAGTAAAAATAACAGTGATCAAATATAACAAATTAACTAGAAGTAAACAATAAAAAAAAAGTGAAAACATAAAATGTTCTTAGTTGTAAAAAAACAGTTTAAAATATATGTGTAAAGAGAATATTCTCTCTTCATAACGTAACATCCTTAGTATACTCCGCGCGTGTCTATGGTACCAGCCAGTTTTGGCAGTTTTGTAAACACAGATAAACAGAAGAATTAGAAGAGAGAGCACGCGTGAAAAAAAGATAACAAAATTCGCATTATAATCTGTATCTAATCTTATTGCTATGTCTCCCGCTTACAATGAGCAAAAGATGAGCGATACGAGGCACATGCGCTGGCCTCGCACGGGTGCCGTGCGAGGACAAATGAATGCGGCGGTCGAGGAAAGTGGCGATCGGGGCGTGAGGCGCACTCGTTGTTAGGCCTCCGCCGAATACACTGTATTTAGACCAATAAAGAGCGAGTAGTTTTACCTCCGGTGTACCATTTCGTACGTATCTACTTACCTGCCTACATACACCCAGTACGAACAGAACAGTGGCGACGAGGATAAAAGAATATACGCGTACAACAACAAGTTACAAGAAATAGTAGAAATGGCTACAAGCAGTGAGAATACACAGAAGACGGGTACCACAGTACATCAAACAATACACCAGACAACGGCGTTCTCGATCGAACCTTTCGAAGCAACGAAGACTACCTTCGAACGCTGGGTCAAGAGACTGGAGAGTGCGTTCAATGTTTTCGAGGTACCGGAAAACAAGAAGCACGCATTTTTCTTACATTACATGGGAATGGAAGCTTACAACTTACTCTGCGACAAATTGGCATCCGCTTCACCGGAGGAGAAGTCGTACCAAGAACTGACCATTTTAATGAAAGAACACTACGACCCTATACCATTGGAAATAGCAGAAATTTTCCGTTTTCTACAACGCAGACAGCACGAGGGTGAGCCCATACAAGACTACGTGGTGGCACTGCGGAAGCTGGCCTTGCATTGCAATTTCGGAGACTACTTGGAAAAGGCATTGCGCAACCAGTTTGTGTTCGGGCTGTGCTCGGAAAAAATGCAGAGCCGACTCCTCGAATGCAAGAACCTCACCATCGACAAGGGCGTGGAGATTGTGACCGGGATGGAAGTTTCGGCGAGGGACGCGGCCCAGCTACGTCATTCAAACACATCATACGTGGGTAACGTTACACATACACACAATGTAAGATCGACACCACATCAGTACACATCGCGCGCCGACTCTCGACAACATTTCTCAGAAACGAGACCCAAACAAAAAACGGCCGATAATGTTAACACACTCAAATGCTTTCGTTGCGCATCTACGAATCACTTAGCGAACAAATGCGACAAAATAGATGCGATTTGCGATTTCTGTAAGATTAAGGGCCACATTCGGAAAGTCTGTATACGCGAAGCGAAAGAAAAAAATCAAACGTTTCTGATTGAAGAATTATTAGCGGTCGAGTCCGAACAAATAGAGAATCGAGAAAAATTTTATGCGCGGGTCAAAATAGACAACGAAGACGTTACAATGGAAATCGATAGTGGTGCGTGCGTTTCGATTATGAATGTATACCAATTCAACGAATTATTTTACGGTACAAAGTTACACAAAACAAACATTAGCCTAATATCATATTGTAAGGCATACCTGTACGTTTTGGGATATGCGACATTCAATGTCTCGTACAAAGACCGCACATTGAACTTAAATCTATACGTTGTAGACAGCGAACGCGAACCATTGATAGGGCGCGAATGGATACGACCATTGAAGGTCGCACTTGAGGACGAGGTCGCAGCCGTGGAAGTTGCCGATGCCAGAAATACAACAAAGTTAAAATCTCTATTCGATAAATACAACAAAATTTTTGAAACAGATTTGGGGAAGATAACAGAAATGCAAGCCAGATTAACGATACAGGAGAAGGTGAACCCGGTTTTTCTTAAAGCTCGTAGGATACCATTTGCGCTAAAACCGAAAATAGAAGAAGAGATTCGGGCCCTAGAAAGAGAGGGGGCAATCGAGAAAGTTGAAAACTCGCGATGGGCTACACCGATCGTCCCAGTATTAAAATCTAACGGGAAAATTCGAATTTGCGGAGATTTCAAGTCTACAGTAAACCCACACTTGATTGTCGACGAACACCCATTACCATCTGTCGAAGATTTGTTTTCAGAAACGAGTGGGGGTAAACTATTTTCGAAATTAGATTTAAGTCAAGCGTATTTGCAACTTGAAGTACGGCCGGAGGATAGGGAATATCTAACGCTAAACACACACAAAGGCTTATACAGACCTACGAGGCTCATGTACGGAATTGCTAGTGCACCCGCAATTTGGCAGCGCGAAATAGAAAAAATCTTAAATGGAATTCCGGGTACATCGGTTTTCTTGGACGACATTAAGATCAGCGCGCCAGACGAAAAAACACACCTTGACAGACTCGAAATGGTATTACAAAGACTCGTCGACCACAACGTTCGAGTGAATTTAGACAAATGCAAATTTATGCAAAATAAAATCGAATATTGTGGGTACGTAATTGACGAACACGGATTACACAGATCAGATAAAAAGATAGAAGCGATACAAAATGCACCACAGCCAAAAAATATTACAGAAGTACGAGCTTTTATCGGACTAGTAAATTATTACGGTAGATTTTTCAAAAATCTTAGCGGCATACTTCGGCCATTACACAATTTGTTAAAAAAGGAAACGATTTTCGAATGGGATGCAGACTGCGAGAATGCATTTAAAATGGTCAAACGCGAAATACAGTCAAAAAAGGTGCTTGCACACTACGATCCGAAGCTTCCAGTAATTCTAGCTACAGACGCAAGTCCATACGCCGTCGGTGCGGTACTCTCCCATGTCTTGCCTGACGCTACCGAAAGACCAATACAATTCGCATCGCAGACACTTACAAAAACACAAACCAATTACTCACAAATAGACAAGGAAGCTTACGCAATTATTTTCGGAATTAAAAAATTTTACTATTATTTGTACGGAAGGTCATTTATACTATACACGGATCATAAACCACTTACACAAATATTCTCACTTTCAAAGAGTCTCCCCTTTTTCTCAGCATCCAGAATGCAACACTACGCGATATTTTTGCAAGCTTTTAAATTCGACATTCAATACAGCAAAACAGATTCACACGCAAATGCGGACGCAATGTCCCGGTTGCCATTGCCGCATACAAGTGGGGCAATGTATGATGAGTCAGATGTATTTGAAATAGCCCAAATCGAGACACTACCAATCACAATGACCGAATTACAAGAAGAAACAGAGAAAGAGTCGCAATTTAAAAAATTATTCGACGGGTTAAAATTAGGAACAACCGTAAATAAACAGGACAGATTTTCAGTAGATCAAGAAGAATTTACATTACAAAACAATTGCATTTTTCGCGGATGTAGAGTTTTAATTCCAAAAATGTTCAGAAAAAAAATATTAGTGGAATTACATTTGGCCCACCAGGGAATTGTGAAAATGAAGGCACTAGCACGTAGTTACGTTTGGTGGCCGGGAATCTCGGAACAAATCGAGGAAATCGCGAAAAACTGTGCCTTATGCAATAAAAATGAAAACGACCCACCTAAAATCAGTAATCATCATTGGCAAGCGGCGGAAGCGCCGTTTGAAAGGGTACACGTGGACTATGCAGGGCCAATTATGGGGTACTACTTTTTCGTTCTCGTAGATGCGTATTCCAAATGGCCGGAAATACATAAAGTTAAGAACATTACGACAGAAACAACAATCGCAATATGCAGGAAAATCTTTGCGACCTTTGGTATTCCCGCTGTCTTAGTCAGCGATAATGGTACACAATTCACAGCATACGAATTTAAAAACTTTTTGAATCAAAACAGGGTAATTCATAGATTATCAGCACCGTATCATCCCGCTACGAACGGATTAGCAGAAAGAAATGTACAGAGTTTCAAACAAGCGCTTAAAAATTTACAATGCGAACCTAAAGACTTTGACAAGCAGCTACAATGTTTCTTGTTACAATATCGCCGCACACCACATTGCACGACAAAGATTTCGCCAGCGAAATTAATGTTAGGTAGGAAAATAAGGTCTAGATTAGATTTATTAAATACACCCATATTGGGGAATGGGGAAAATTAATTAATGAAACTGCAGTGAGGACGGAGATAAGGGAAATCTGTGCAACGGAGTTAAGCCGAATGAGAATTTATCGAAGAAACAAAATGATAAGATAGGATGAGTGGGAAGTAAATGTTGAGCAGATAGAATAGATTATAATTGAACTAATGGGAATTCTATGGGGGAGAAAATAGCCAGTTCTTTTAGATCATGGACGGTGTATTATGGTATTTACAATGATAAATTTACAATGATAAATGGACCCTTGTGCCCGAGAATGTGGATTACCACTTACAGCCATGAATTACAATAAAGAGTTCGTATTAAATAACTTATGCAAAATTCGTGTCGGCAACACACCAATTCGCTACGGAGAGCTTACAAAAAATGAGTTAGCTTACATGATTCAAATCAAGGTGACGATGATACGGATGTAGATGATTTCGGATTCAAGGAAACACGTGTGACTCCTTTGAAGACTCGAAAAGCAAAGAGGAAGAGGCCGGTGCCGAACCGGCCTCGCGCGATTCAAAAAAACAGCGAACATTGCCGGAGTCACACGGGATTCCCCGAACAGGTAGTTTCACATGTAAGCGAACTTATGACTAATGAGGTGCTGCCGCGGATGAGACGTATGCGAAGCAGCTCGCGATGCTTAATCCTAAACAACCCAAATATGTTCATACCGAAACTGAACCACATGATAAATATCGGAAATTTCAAAAGGGAGAGAGAGTGGCGGTGCGAAATTATGCAAATAAGGTCAAATGGCAATTCGGAAAAATCAAGGAATGTTTAGGTAAATTACATTATATTATAACATTAGACGATAAGAGAGAATGGAAACGGCACGTAAATCAAATTCGGAAATTAGGGGAAAATACGCCGATCGAGCATAGCGAATTAGAATACAATGAAATTCCACCTGAGTTAGAGTCGGATCTGTTGAGGTTCTTACGGTGAGGGAGAGCGAAGGATAATTCGGGTTGTACACAGCACAGTAATAACTAAAGCGTGGTAACACAAATCTATATTTCGGAAAGCGTGATTTATCAGGTCTAGTAATAATTAATGTCGTTTTCCAATAGATTTTTAAAACTGGTTTATTTAAACAAAACACAACAAATTAAGTAACGACATAGTCGCCGTTGTTTTCAATTACTTGTGCTCAACGCTCAGGTAGCATCTTAATCCTTCTATTGTAAAACTCTTCCGATTTTAATTCAAAAAGCTCGGTCAAAGTGTTTTTGAGGCACTCTTCATTATTGAAATGTTTTCCACGAAGAAAATTTTGCAAGGAACGAAACAGTTGATATTTGGATGGGGCAATATCTGGAGAATATGCAGGTTGTGGGAGAACTTCCCATCCCAACTGGCGTAGTTTTTCCGTCGTGATTCTTGCAGTATGCGGTCGTGCGTCATCGTGATGAAGAATTACGTCCTTCCGGTTAACCAGCTCGGGTTCTTTTTCTTTCAAAGCCCGGTCTAACCTTTCCAATTGTGCATAATACACTTCACTTGCAATGGTTAGGTTGGTTGGTAAGAGTTCATAATGAAGAATTCCTTTAAAATTCCACCAAACACACAACATCACCTTTTTCGGATGCAAGTCAGGCTTTGGCGTGGACTTTGGCGCTTCGCTTTTGTCCAACCGTCGTGACCGTCTCTTCAGATTGACATAAAGCACCCATTTCTCACCTCCAGTAACAATTTGCTTTAAAAATGGCAATCGGGTTTGTCGAGAGAGGAGCGAACTGCAGATTGTGACTCTTTGATTGCGGTTGTTTTCCGTTAATTCATGTGGGACCCACTTTCCAAACTTTTGGACCTTGCCAAGTGACCGCAATTGATTGCAAATAATTTTTTGCGAACAGTTTAAAGCTGTCGCAAGCTCTTGTTGCGTTACTTGAGGATTTTTAACCAAAAGAGCCTGAAGTGCTTTCCTGATTACTTCTACTGACTACTGACTAGAAAACGACACTAAATTTTACTAGACCTAATACAAGGCAAAGGCCGGCAAAAGACTGTCGGTCCATGCGGCGCGTGCAACGCTCGTCGTTGTCGTTGCGCCGATGTTTTGTCGCTATGCGACGCTCCCAACAACTCCCTCTTCGAGGAGTCACCGCTCCGAATAGGACTTGGCCGATGGATCAAGCACCAAGCGTCGTGGTGCGATTCGGGTGCGTGTCGGCCTAGCCGGAGTCGGTTGGATTGCCCGCTCGCCAGAAGTCTCGTTTTGGGGGCCTGGATTCGTGGCCGCCCGGGGAAGTTCCTCGGCATGCATGGGTGTCGCGTTGGCAACGTCAGCGACGGTGTCAGGGGGTCCCTGGGTCAGGAGAGTCCATTCGTCCTCCAGGGGCAGGTCCTGACGTGGAGCGGTCGTAACCGCTTGGTTACCGCCACGCCAGATGTGGTTGATATGGCGGTCGACCAGTTTTCCGCTATCTAATTGGACAGTGTAACGTGTAGTCGAAAGAACCTTCACCACGTTACCTTGTTGGCGTCTGTCCCGTTGTGTGAGCACGACCACCCGGTCGCCGACGGAGAGGCGCCTCGGTCGCGCCCCGTGATGCCTGGCGAATTGGTCTTCCATGCCCACCGGAGACTGCTGCGTAGCAGCGTCGTCCTGTTGACGCGTCGGGAAGAGTTTGGAGAACGGCGAGTTCATGCGTCGTCCGGAAAACAGCTCCGCAGGTGAAACTCCGTTCGGAGTCGCTGCGCAGGGCGTGTAGCGGTAGCTGTGCATGAACTCATACGGGGCCCGTTTCCAGTTGGAGGGATCCTTAGAGATGGCCCTCTTTACCGTGTCCACCATCTTTTTCACCTGGCCGTTGGACTGCGGGTGGTTGACGGCGGACATAAGGTGCGTGCACTGCATTTGCTTGCAGAACGTCTCAAAAGCCTGAGACGTGAATTGTGCTCCATGGTCCGAGATGAGGACGTCCGGTGGGCCGTACCTGGCGAAAATCTCGCGGCATAGTTCGACTGTGCGATTCGCCGAGATTGTGCTGGTGAGGGCAACGTCCAGGAATTTTGAATATGCGTCAACGAAGACCAGCATATTTTGTCCTTCGATTGGCCCTGCGTAGTCTATATGTACGCGTTCCATAGGTTTCGATGGGGTTGGCCATGGCTCGAGAGGGACCTTCCTAGGTAGTTTTTGTGCGAGCGCGCATGGGTTGCACTGGCGCACCATCCGCTCGATGTCGACTGCCATTCCCGGCCAGTAGACGAACTCTCGAGCGAGTTGTTTTGATCTCCTGACGCCTGGGTGACCCTTATGGAGAGCAGCGAGGATCGCGGGTCTGAGTCCTTCGGGGATGACTACCCTGTCATCCACTAACAGCGTGCCATCGACCACGCTCAAGTCTTCCGCACGCCGCCTGAAAGGCTTTAGAGCCTCCTTCTTATCCACCGAGGAGTCCCAGTGGTTGTCGCGAATCCCCGCGATGACTGCGCTGAGAAGTGGATCCTGCGAGGTGGCGTTCTTCAGATTCTGCCGCAATTCCTCGCCGAAATAATCGATTGACCGATTTCGGATTTGCCGGACCTCTGACTCCACTGCTCGGACGCTGGCGACCTGTAACTCCTCCGCGTTGTCCTGTCGGAATTTTTCTATCAGTCGCGACAAGGCGTCCGCTTGCCCGAATTCCTTGGTCGGGATGTATTCGATCCTGAAATCGTATCCCATGAGTCGGAGGGCCCAGCGCTTCAATCGAGCCGCCGCAGTTGGTCTGAGGCCCTTTGTGTTCTCCGTCTGGAGCAGGGCGACCAAAGGCTTGTGGTCCGTTTGAAGGGTAAATTTTCTACCCCACACGAATTTGTGGAACCGCTCTACAGCGGTGACCAGCGCGAGAGCCTCCTTCTCGAGTTGGGAGTAGTTGCGCTGTGAATCTGTGAGGCCTTGTGAGATGTGGTAGACGGCGCGTTCACTGCCGTCCGGCGTCCGTTGCAAGAGTACTCCCCCTATGCCGGTGGAACACGCGTCGGCCGCCACCACGAGCGTCTTCGAAGGGTCATAGTGCTCCAGCAGCAGTGGGCTCATCATGACCTTTTTTATTTGCTCGACTGCGTGATCGTGATTCGCAGTCTGTTTGGTAAAGATATCAGTGGACTGTATTTTGTTTAAGGTGTTGATGAAGTATATCGAGCCGGATTTCGAATAAGGAGTCTGGTGACAGTTGTGGGGAAATGAATGCACACAATAAAAAATAAATATGAATTTATTGATCAGATCGTGGTTAATAAATAGATCATGAGTTTAATAAATAGATCTGCGTAGTGTGTGACTTTGATCACGTGTGGAATTATAAAAATTCGATCATGTATTGATCTGGGCTCTCCCATTTAAATAAATAAATATATTGTGTCACACACTTTCTTTGTGATCATTGCGAGCAGTAATCTTGTCGTAATTTACCGTGCCGAGGTGGTGTCCGCACGTGGCCGTTGCCAGTCGGTTTGAGAGACGGGCGTAAATCGTCCTCCTCGTTCTGGCTCTGCTCTGAATTTGATCTGGACTTTCTGCCTGTAGCCTGGCTGATTGCTCAGTTCTGATCTGATCCTTTTTATTCTGTTGTTGCCTCACAGAAGATCACTTTTTCCTCGAACTGCTCAGAGATATCTCCTTGTTGCACAAGTACTTTGAACAGAAGAATGGCCGACTTCCTGGCTCGCTTTCTTCTTGCGAGGAAGAAGGAAGTTGCACGAACATGTGATCCTGTATCGATCGGTGATTTGTCACCGCATTTGGACACGCAGGAGTCGTGTCCACTCCCGATTGGCGCGTAACGAACAATAGACAGTCGGCGCGCTATTGATCGATGATCACAGCCGCTCGCGCGTGTGGTATGTTTATGATCCGCGCTTAAAGAGCTGCGGGTATGCTCCTGCCGCCCGCCATGAACTAGATCAATTCGCAACACAGTCCACGTCCACGTGCAGTTCTTCCGTGTGAGCTGCTCCAGGGGTTGCTTAAGTTGGTGTAAGTGTGGAATGAATTTACCGTAATGGTTTACCATTCCCAGGAAACTCTGCAACTCTGGCACTGTTGACGGTGTGGGCATCGTGGCGATGGCATGTGTGGCGTGGGGATCTGCCGAGATGCCAGCCGCGTTCACTATGAACCCCAGGTATTTGATTTCTCTGAGTCCAAAGGAGCATTTCTCCAGGCTGAGTTGCCAGCCCCTCTCCTGCAGCCGCTGGAGCGCCTCGCGAAGGCGGAGGTCATGTTCCTGCCGACTGGAGCCCGAGATTATGACATCGTCAATGTAGGCATACGTACCCCTCAGACCAGAAAGTGTGCGGTCCATCGCTTGTTGGAAAGTAGCGGGAGCCGTCTTGATACCGAATGGCATGCGTTTAAAACGGAAGAGACCCTTCGGCGTGGTAATCGTAGTGATGTCTCTGTGCTCCTCCGCCACTTCTATTTGGAAGAAGGCATCACTCAGATCCAGGATGCTGAAGTGAGAGCTTCCATTGAGCCTCGGAAGAATGTTGTCGACACTGGGCAAGGGGTGCCTGTTGTCGAGAAGAGCGCCGTTTACGCCCGTCGAGAAGTCCGCGCAGAGTCGGATTCTCCCGTTATGTTTTTTTACTATAATGATTGGCGACGCCCAGTCCGACGATTCTACGCGCTCTATAATGCCGCTTTGCTCGAGGCGTTTAGTTCCTCTTCGAGGGGCTCCTCCATGGCGAAGGGAATTTGCCGGCATGGTCTCTGTACCGGTTGTACATTGGCCTTCAGGATGAATTTAGCCTGGAAGTCGCGGCACTTTCCGAATTCGCCGGAAAATAACGTGGGGTAGTTTGTGCGCATCTCTTCCAGGTAGCTGTTTGTGGCCTGGCAGGACTTCGTACTCGCGCGGGGTAGGTCGGGAGTACCGGAAGGGCATTGAAGAACGTCCGCGGTAATGCGCGGCCCGTTGCCACCCTCATTGTTCGATAGTCACGATGACGATAGCGCGTTAGCGTCCCCTGGAGTCTTTATGAGGGTGGGCCACAACCCGAACGCGTCTATTGCGTTGAGCCCGAACAAATTTAAGCCGTTCCGCTTGGCGACGTCGATGTCGATTTCACGGCTACTATTGTCGTAGTGCACGGTTGTTAGTTTTTAATCAGGTTTCGCGGGCATTGTTCGCCTTCGTTTGTCGGGCTACGAGTCGCGCGCCATCTGGCTTGGGAGTAAGGCTCATGCGTGCGAGCGGCTTGCGGGCCAGTCTTGTCTGTACTGCGATGATGATAGTTTGAATAAACAAAGGTCTAACAGAGTACATTTTCTTTTATCGCCACGAGTATTCCCTGCATATAATTACAACAGGTTATGGGCCCAGGCAGCCACGAGTAAGAAATAACTATCATTATCGCTCGAAGTTCATTTGACTAATTGATCAAGTCAACCGCTAGCAATTGCAAGCCGTCACAATTTTTCCCTTCGTCTGGTGACGCGCTGTTCTTGTCTGCCATCATTGCCGTTCTCTACATATCGTCAGCCATGTCTGGATAGTCTGGAAGATTCCATTGTCTGCCGCCATCTTTGAACATCGATCGAAAATCATCGACCAACTTCAACAGAGATCGCCACTAGGAACGTAGTCAGAGAAGCTAAGTATTTCACCCTGTCTGAAGTGAAATCTTGGAAAACATGGATATTGTTAGGTCGCAAATGGAAACCTTGACAGAAGACTCAAACGGAAATGTCAATTATATCGCGTGGAGATTCAAATTAAATCTAACCTTAAAATCCAAGGATTTGTTTGACGTCGCAAGTGGTGTTGCACCAAGACCCACTGATGCGCCAACTGTCGCAGCATGGGTCAAGAAAGATTTAGATGCTCAGACCTGTATAGGTCTAAACGTAAGTAGCAACATTGCAAAAAGGATTGCAAACTGTAGCTCCGCACATAGTATGTTGCAAAAGCTGGAAACTCTCTATGGAAAGAAATCTGATCTCACAATTGAGGGTCTACAAAGAAATTTTTTCAGTTTTAAGTATGACCCAAACAAGTGTGTTGTAGAAAATTGTTTGGAAATTCAACAGTGTGGAGAAGACTTGTCAGCTGAAGGAGAAACAGTAAAAGAGAGCTGGGTTATGACGAGAATCTTGGGAACTTTACCACCCAAACTGCATCACTTTCGAACTGCCTGGGACAATGCTGGTTCAGATGACAGAAACATAGACACTTTAATTGAACGGCTGCGTCTGGAAGAAGACAGACTGAAGGAAGACGAGAAGGAACCCGTTGCACAAAATGCACTTATCTCAAAACGCAAGAAACAAGTAAATTCAAGTCAACAGACTAATTCAGGCGTTGAATGCTTTAAATGTGGACAAAAGGGGCATGTAAAGAAATACTGTAAAAACAGACCATGCCAGAAGTACTTAGACTACTGTAAGAAAAATTATGAGTGCAATAACTGTAAGCAGAAGGGACACTTTGCCAAAGAATGCAGAAATGAAAAGTCAGAGGAATTGAACAGGACTGAATGGACGAGTCGGAATCGTCGAGCTCTCGTCACTATAGGATTAACAACTGCTGAGAAAAGCAGTGCATCCTCTATATAGAATCGACAGGATATCTGGTACCAAGACAGTGGAGCATCACAGCATATGACCTTCAGAAAAGAATGGTTAACAGATTATGTAGCTCTGGAGGAGCCAGTGAAGGTGATACTTGGAGACGCCACTGAATTAAATGGAATTGGAACAGGAGACGTCGAATTAGAAGTTTTTGATGGAAAGCAGTGGTATCCGGCAGTACTGAAAGACGTCCTGTATGTGCCAAAGCTTACCTTCAATTTATTCTCAGTCACTCAAATGCTTGATAAGGGGTATACTCAGACTGCAAATACCGACATTACAATTTTCGAGACAGCTGACGGCAAGGACCAAATAGCAGTGGCTGAACGTGTTGGCGAATTATATCAAATGATGTTTCGGAGGCAAGAAATAGAAACGTGTATGTTGGCCACTTCAATAAAAGTCTGGCATGAGAAATTGGCTCACCATAATATAAAATACTGCAAGGACATCCTAAACAGAAAAAATGTAGATTATATTGATGATTGGAAAGATTACATCTGTGTAGCCTGTATATATGGAAAACAACATCATGTCTCACATCCCAGAAATTACAAAGTAGCATCAACAGTATTGGATCTGATACATGTCGACTTGGGCGAAATGGACACTCCATCCCTTGGAAAAGCAAAGTACTTTCTATTACTAAAAGACGATTTCTCTCATTTTAGGACAGTTTATTTTCTAAAGACCAAGGACGAAGCTGCTGCATCACTGGAGAAATTTATGAAAATGGTAGAAAATCAATTTAATAGAAAAGTAAAGATTCTGAGGTCAGACAACGGAACCGAAATTAAAAATTCTACCACCAAGAGGTTACTGGAGGAGCTTGGAGTGTTTCACACCAGAACGAACGTGTACACACCACAGCAAAATGGAAGAATTGAAAGAGAGATGAGAACCATTGTTGAGTCTGCACGATCTGTCTTGCATGCACGTGAGTTAGATCAGAGCTTTTGGGCTGAAGCCATAAACTACGCCGTGTTCACCATAAATCAGTCTGGGAAGAGTTCTGTGAAAGATAAAAATCCTGCCGAACTCTGGTTTGGACGCATGATCAACATCTCAAAACTGAGAAGTTTTGGATGCGAATGTTACGTGCTAATTGACGGTAACAAAAGAAAGAAAATGGAGAAAAAGTCTTTAAAAGGAATTTTCGTCGGCTACGATCTTGACTCACACTGCTATCGAATCTATCTGCCAGATAAGAAGGATGTTATCTGTTCCGAAAATGTGATATTCAATGAAGCAGCTGAAATCGAAGAAGGCTCTACTGATGTGGAAATAGCCATGAAGGAACATCCAGAAGTAGAGACTGAGGAACCTGGATCTGATGGCGTAGTTGTCGTGAGCTCGGATGAAGAAGACTCATCAGAATATCTGAGTTACGATACCGATGATGAACCGGATGCAAATGAACGAAGACTACGAGATCGACGAACACTAAAGAGACCAGACAGATATGGGAACAATGTAGCAAGTTTTGTCTGTCAGAACATCAACGTCAGATCTGCCATGATGGGAGAAGTAGAGGACATCTCAGTTGGGAAAGCATTAAAAGACAGAAAATGGTATGAGGCCATGATGGATGAATATAATGCTCTGGTTAAAATGAAAACTTGGAGCCTGGAGAAACTTCCGGAGAGCATAACACCATTGACATGTCGTTGGGTGTTGCGTCGCAAACAGGATGGTAAAATAAAAGCCCGCTTAGTTGTGAGAGGATTTGAACAGAGAGAAGGCATCGATTTTTTTGAATCCTTCAGTCCTGTTGCTCGCCATGCATCAATCAGACTGATACTCAGCCTCGCAGTATCGAGCAAGATGAGGCTAGCAACCTTTGACGTGAAGACAGCCTTTCTGCACGGAGATCTTCAGGAAAATATATATTTGAGTCAGCCAGAGGGTTTTACCGACGGAACAGACAGAGTCTGCAAGCTTAATAAAAGCTTATATGGCCTGAAACAAGCGCCCAAAAATTGGAATGACAAGTTTTCATCCTTCCTCCAAACAATAGGACTGATCAGTACCGACGACGATCCTTGCGTTTACTATAGTAAAGACAGAAGCACTATCTTAGCACTGTTTGTAGACGATGGACTCATTGCTGGAAGGGATGTAGACAACATCTCTAGAATTTTGAAATTGCTTAACAAGAGTTTCGAGATTACTTTTGAAAGGGTACTTCAAGATTCAATGACATATCTCGGAATGAAGATAGAGGTGCGCTCCAACGGAATTTTTGTCAGTCAACCCGAGTATACAAATAAAATCCTGAAACGGTTTAAGTACGATCAAGTTAATGCTGCGGCCACGCCGATGGAACTAGGAATGAAGACACACTCTGAAAGTCACGTAAACGATCAACCGCTAAAAAGGCCGAACCAATATCTTGAAGCCATCGGAAGCCTGTTGTATCTGGCCAGATATAAGTTTTGTCGTGAGCTATTTAAGCAGATTCAATAACAAACCTATGACAAGTCACTGGAAAATGGTCAAACGAGTTTTTCAGTATCTGAAGGGAACCACAAACTGTGGAATTTTCTTTGACGGAAGTCAAGAATTGGTTGCTTATACTGATTCAGACTATGGAGGAGACACGGACAGCTTACACTCTACGAGTGGAGTTCTTATTCTGAGAGGGGGGCCCATTGTGTGGTACTCCCAAAAACAGCGTCTGGTGGCAAATTCGACTGCCGAAGCTGAATATCGTGCAGCAGTTTCTTCCATCGATGACATTTGCTGGATTCGCAGGATTGGACTGGAACTAGGAATACTGAAAGATCATGATCCCACCAAGTTATTCGTTGACAACCAGTCAGCGATTCACATGCTAAAGAACACCTGCGATGGGAAAATTACGAGGGGAAAGAAGCACATTGAGATTCCAAGGAAATTCATACAACAACACATTGGCACGACTATTGAACTACACCATGTCGGAAGCGCTGCTCAACTTGCTGACATACTGACTAAGCCTCTCAGTCGTGTGAATTTCGAAAGACTGCGCCGAAACATGATTAAGGAGGAGTGTTAGTTTTTAATCAGGTTTCGCGGGCATTGTTCGCCTTCGTTTGTCGGGCTACGAGTCGCGCGCCATCTGGCTTGGGAGTAAGGCTCATGCGTGCGAGCGGCTTGCGGGCCAGTCTTGTCTGTACTGCGATGATGATAGTTTGAATAAACAAAGATCTAACAGAGTACATTTTCTTTTATCGCCACGAGTAATCCCTGCATATAATTACAACAACGGTGCATCGAAGTGTGCCTATACGCTGTAATACATCGCCGCCGGCGTGCTCCACAACTTCAGCTGTTCCAAGTCTTGGCGACCCGAGGCGCGTCCACTCATCTTTTCCGATGACAGTGACGTCGGAGGCCGTGTCATATTGTAGTTTCAGCGATTTGTCCCCGATCGCGACGGTAAGGTAGCGTCTGCGCTGTTTACCGGCCGCGGAAATCGCCTGCACCTTGACGGTATTGTTTTTACCGACGCTCACTCTCTTTTTTGGCGCGGAGGGGCACACGGCCGCGATGTGTCCTCTTTTGTTGCACGAACGGCACAGCGCGTCCCGGAAGTTGCACTTTGTACGCGGATGAGCGCCACCGCACCCTTTGCACTTAATGTCCGAAGTCGGTGGGGGCTTCTCATTTTTACGTGACGCCGGATTTTCGCGTTTCCATTTGATTGCGCTACAGCTCGCAAGGGGAGCGATTTTCACCGGATTTTCCAGCGTTTTTAGACTGGAGGACACGTTCAGATGTGCCTCCAACTCGGCGACGATGTCCCTCAGCGAGGCGTTTTGATTTCGTTCGACCACGCGCAGGGCCAACTTTTTCAGCTCCTCGTTGTCCTTTGAGTAGCAGAACGATTGAAGGAGCAGTAGAGTCCGCAATCCGTCGTCGGTGAGCTTAGTTCGTTCAAACTCGGCGGCGTGGCGATTAATGCGGTCTATATGCTCTGTAATCGGAACGGACCTGTCGTACCGAAAATTCAGTATTTCAATACGTCTGCGCGTGATCGGCACTTTGTCCCTGAAAAGATCCTTGAGCGTCGTTATTAGCTCAGCCTGTGGCATCTTTGTCGGGTCTTTAGGTGCGACGTGGTCCAGTAGCCTGTCGAATTCAGTTTGTCCCAGCTTGTCGAGGACGAGGCGAGTCTGCATCTCCGGTGGCAAAGACGCGGCCTCCGATACGACAGTGTATTCATGTCGCATGAGCCACTTTGTGAACGGCTTTGTCTCGTCGCCCGTTCCGTACGCATACTTTTCCACCCGCGAACTCAGCTGGTTGTACAGGTCTGAGTGGGTTACTGGCTGAGTCCCTGCAGCGGGGGCTGTTCCCGCTGACCGGCTTTGTTGTAGCTGCAGCTGTATAAGGCTGTTCACGGCTTCCGTGAGCGTCTTAATCTGATCCGCCATGTCCGCCATTACCGCGTGCGCGTATTTTCGAATTATTCACACTGAACGTCTCTCAACAGAAAACCAATGTCCGCAGCGCCAGTTGTTGAGGTTCTTACGGTGAGGGAGAGCGAAGGATAATTCGGGTTGTACACAGCACAGTAATAACTAAAGCGTTGTAACACAAATCTATATTTCGGAAAGCGTGATTTACAAGGCAAAGGCCGGCAAAAGACTGTCGGTCCATGCGGCGCGTGCAACGCTCGTCGTTGTCGTCGCGCCGATGTTTTGTCGCTATGCGACGCTCCCAACAGGATCCTAAAGATACAAGCGAAAATGTAAGCGCGCCGCCAAATAATACAAATGATAGGTCCGAAGGAAACGATAATCTAAGACAAGAAATACAGCGAGACGTGACCCTGCAAAATGACACTAACATAACACCCAGGCGATCCACGCGGGCCAGGAGAGCACCGGTGCGGTACGGGATTGATGACGAAGAAGAATTTGCGGACAGAGGGAGGAGTTGCTATGTCTCCCGCTTACAATTAGCAAAAGATGAGCGATACGTGGCACATGCGCTGGCCTCGCACGGGTGCCGTGCGAGGACAAATGAATGCGGCGATCGAGGAAAGTGGCGATCGGGGTGTGAGGCGCACTCGTTGTTAGGCCTCCGCCGAATACACTGTATTTAGACCAATAAAGAGCGAGTAGTTTTACCTCCGGGGTACCATTTCGTACGTATCTACTTACCTGCCTACATACACCCAGTACGAACAGAACACTTATAATGAACAAAATAATGAAAATTGGGTTTGAAAAAATTACTCACTCAATTGACTTTAATAAACAAAAAGTTGTCAATGGTAAAAAATTAAGTGAAGTAAATGTTGTGGATGTTGAAGAGTTACAAATTCAAGATCAACCTACAAAAATTAAATGGAAAGTCTTTAGGCAGACTAATGTCACAGAAATCCCACACAAAGTTGAATTGAAAGTAAATAGGATTTATTAATTTTTAAATCAACATATTACAATTTAATAATAGTTCAATTATAAAAAATACTTTTAGTTGAATGATGCTAGACACGTAATTTAAAGGACTTGTACGTGCGTATCCCAAGCATGTGGCAAATGCAAGCATATTTATGCACTTATTGATTTTATTAAGGGGGGAGACCTGTGTAGCGCGCTTAAAATCGAGCAATATTCGGGATTTATTCTTAAGGGAACTATTTAATCAATGTTTTTCAAATTTGGTCATAGTTTATTTACACTTTTATACTGTGCAGACATTTTTTTTTTAATAAGAACAGGTTTTTCTTAATAATGTTACAAGGGCCAAAGTCCGACCTGTCCTCGATTGCAGCGGTTTGCGGTGTGCAGTGCAGAGTGTGCTCTAGTGATCCGAAATTAAAAATCCAAATAGCATTCTTGACCTTAGAGATGCCGCAAGCAAGTGAACCTAATTTTAAGTCAATGTCTGCAAAATTGTAAATTTGGCAGCAGGTTGACTGAAAAAGATCAATTTTCCGAGGAAAATTTCTTTTTTAAAGTGCATAAAAAATTATTTATTTGCATAATATCAATGTCTATTTAGGTTCAATCCCTGGCCAAGATATTCAGCCTCTTGTATATAAAAACCCAACTCAATCCGTTGAAGAGTTTTTTCTTTATCTTGCACACCGATATGCCAAACGTTGATTCGAGAAAAACGCGTTTAAAGTTTAGCTTCAATATAATCACACTTTTGGGAAATTTACATCAGTTTTTTCCTAATCTGCTATGCCAGGCCCATATATAATTCCTTCATCTTCTTCGAATTGCTCCAGCAAAGCTTGCTTTTTTTTCTGCGGACTGTTCTCGCCTCAATTATTGAATTAAGGCTACGGCGCTCCTGTCACTATTCACTATATACGCCCTTCTGTCACAAAATTCTCGCTAAATACGCTGTGAATTGCTCAAGGCTCAACTAAATAATGTGATAAAATGTACATCACTGTGGGCACGTACCGTAATCGCTAATATTCCATTGGGTAAGAAGTAAGAAAAAAAGGTGATAAGCGGACACTTTCTTATTCGGGAGATAACATTCCAATATACGCAGTGTTGCATGAAAACTTACAATGGTTCATATATCTACAGCCGTGTAATCATATTCTTACTTAAACTTCTATACAAGTGAACCCGACCTGTCATCGTGAATGCATTGATATCATTGATGCGAAACATACTTACCTCCACCGTAGAGCGTTCCGCGCGCTCGGGGATAAAATGGGCTATATATACTACATTTTTACGAATTTTGTGTTGCGGCTTCGGTAACATAATTTCGAGATGTTAAACAATCGATTTATGCATTATAAAAAAAATCGATTTTTTGGGCCACTTACACAGGTCTCCCCCCTTAATAAAGGTACTGGTGACTCGAAGACTTCTGAAGAACAAAGTTGGGGGAAACCATCTACAAGTCAGCTCGCAAAATAAATTTTTGCAAAACCATTGTTAGTTACTAATGATTTTATTTAAAAAAAAATATGGGCCACTTTATGACGTTCAGTACTCAAAATTAGAACAAATAAATTGTTCATTTCAACGTGTTTTAAAATATGAGAAAGAAGTGATGATGCCATATATGATGTTAACCCGCGAGAACTCGCGCTATGACATTTTGTGTCACGCCGAGAAAGAATCTAATTGTAAGATATCTCAATAAATAGAAAAGATTGAATACTGGCGTTCCGGCTCGCTGAGTTTTACAATGTCCACTATCATTTGAACCTGTTATTAACGTAATTATTTATTTATTATAATCTAGGGACGACATTTCTCGAGTTACTACCGTGAACGACGACGATCGCACGCACAGTCTGCTTCCCCCACCATACACATTTCTCCTGCCGTTCTGCTGTTATTTATTCTTCACCTGCCTATCTAGCGCGCGTATTTAGTGGTAGAGAGAAGCAGCGAGAAGAGTGGGGAGAGCAGCAGAGTCGGCGGGGTACCGCATATACGCATTTTCATGCTTTGCAGGCTCTTCACAAAACCTGAAAAACTTATATTTAAATAATTAATTTCACATATGTGTTCAGTCACGTTGTGTCTAAGGGTACTAAATTTGTATGTAGTAAGAGAATATGCTACATAAACGAAGCAAATGCTGCTAAAAAGTACATTAAAGTAAGTGTGACACAAAATGACGCACGCGAGTTCTCGCGTGACGGTTCGAGGCGCGAGTTCTCGCGGGTTAAGACGAGAATTACTCAAAATGTAATTGCTACTTTAGTCCAAAAGTCGAGGCAAACTAGATTTTATTCATGTGATATAATTTTCAAAGACGTAAAATTATATAATTATTATAGTTTAAATGTTAAGTTATATGATTACCAAATACTGAAGTTGTGTTTAAATACCGTGAAGCAGAGTGAATCACACGAGTGGTTTTCGACGATAAAGAATCGAATTAGTGCTTCTAAAAAAGCACACTCGATTAAAACAAACAAAAAAAAAGATAATAAAAACTTGGCTTACAATTTCATAAATGGTTCGAACACAACTACAAAAGCAATGGAATATGGTGTCAAAAATGAAAAAAAGGCTGTTGCATCTTATATGCAGAAATATGACGTCGATGTAGTATCTATTGGCTTATTTGTGAAGCCATTACAATCATGGCTGTGTACCAGTGTTGATGGCACTGTGGTTAAAAATGGTGAAGCAATTAAAGTATTAGAAATTAAGTGTCCTGCCACGTGTTCATCGAAGCCTATATTTTACGCAAAAGATAATAAATTTAATGTTAAGTATTTACGAGTAGAAGAAAATGGAGCTAGTCTTAAAAAAAGTAGTATTTATTACACTCAATGTCAAGTGCAAATGTGTGTTGTTGGTTTGGACCTATGTGATTTATTTATTTGGTCTCCAAAGTGTAGTTATGTAGTTACTTTGACAAAAGATGAAAATTTTTTGGCAAGTCTTATTCCAAAGCTGAAATTTTTTTATTTCAATTATTATTTAAGAGTCCTAGTATATAGTTTATTTTGTTTCCCTCTCGGGTTTACAACTTATTACCAAACCTTATGCTACATAAATCCTTATACTACCTTATCCTAACGCCACTAACCTACACCTTAACCTAATTCTTAACCTATCGCCTCTTGCCATTGCCGCCATCAACGCCACCAACCACAACGCTCGCACGCTCGCTCGCTTTCCGCCGCCCGCACGCTCGCACGCTCTCTCGCTCGCCCGCCCATCTCTCCCCCTCGCCACTCTCACGCTCTCCCGCCGCTCGCTCCTCTCCCCAGGAAAAAAATATTTTATAAATAATAAAAAAATATTTATATTTTTATGAGTTATTCATTTAAATTCACGATGTGTGCCTTACTTACCATTACAAATGATGACTACAAACTGTTATTACTAATTGTTACGGGCCAGGCCGAGAAGAATTGGGTAGACGTGTTTCGTAGTCTTCGAAACATGGTTGGTTGAAAAAGGTCAAAAGAACAGTTTTGAGATGAAATGTGAAGTGAAGTCGAAAATGAGCATCACGTAGGAGGAAGACTCGGGGTTGGGACCTGTTAGGAGTGGGGATGGGTCTTACCCAATTAGACATGGTAAGGTTAGAGGTGGTGGGGTAGGGTGCTTGCATAGAGTTTATTACGGTGCTTTCGACATTCGGTTAAGATTATGACTTGGTTAATTTACAATAGTAATGGTGGTAATGATAACAGTATTAAAAGTGGCAATGATTGATAGTATAATAATTATAATAATAATAATAATAATAATAACAGTTACAATAGTTATCTTAAAATTAGGTAGCTTTTTAAGGGGTGAGGCATGAGGCGTAACACTAATTGTTTTTAAAATTATAACATAGTGATATTAATATTTAATACATTTTATAACTTTTCCGTAATTCTTGCATTTTTCAAATTATATTTTCGCTTTCTTTTTCTTCATCAACTTTAATTATTAGGGGTTGTAAGTTAACTAATACACAGCACATAAATATTATGGCATCAGAATAAGGCAGCAAGTCGATTGTAAATTTGTCAACTATTTTATATGTGCGAATTCTTTGCATGATTCTTTCAATATGGATTCTGACACTCGCAACTTCATGTCTCTTCTACTTGTTCCGCGGTAAACGTTTTATTGTATAAAAATGGTGGCGTAACCATTAATATATCTTTTCCGCCTTCATCAAGGAGAGTTTTGATTTGTGGAAATCCTTTATCCGCAAGTACCAAATCACCGGGTTCGAGTAAGCCCAACAAGCCACAAGTGCTCGTTATTTCAGCATCTGTAGATTTACCACCATAACACCGTGATACAAAAGATATGTACCCGGACGGAGTACAACCTACTAAAATTTTTAATCAGAATCCTTTTTTGTATCGGGAATAAAACTGAACTCGATGCTTGATTTTTGATAGTTACTCAACATCGAATTCAGTGCAATCGATAATTACTCGGCAATTTTTATACGACTCCTTCAAAACATCAGGCATCATTGCAAGAACTGTCTCCTTAGTTGGCCATAAAACAAAATTTTTACACGCCCCAGCTAAATGTACCAACATTTCCGTAAAAATGGTTGATATTGTCGTCCTATGTAGTTTGAATAAAGCACCTAATGCTGTGAATGTTAAAACAGTTCACATTATCATTAAAAAAATAAAAAGACGATTTTCAATAGATACTTTTTGCCGATTATAAAATTTTTGCCTTAATAATATTGTTCAGAAAAGTTGGAAAGTTTCAAGGCTAACTCCACATAGATGAGTAGCCATGAAATCCTGTTGTACATCCTTCAGAGGTTTTTGCTCATTTAATATTATCATTTGTACTTGAATTAGACTTTACTTTGTCTTTTCGCGGTATGTACATTTGTGTTTCCACATCAGAGACATTTGAATAATGATGGTTAATACAAATAAATATAGATTTCAAGAGGCTGTTGGGGGGAGTGGATTAGAGGGTCAGGCTTGGAGGGGGAGAGGAGGATGGGAAGAGGGAAATAGGGAGGGAGGAATTTAATAGGGTAGTGAAGGGACTGAGGAGCGGAAAGGCACCGGGGGGGGGGGGGTATTGAATAAGGAATGAGGTGTGGAAATATGGGTAGGAGGAAGTGAGGGAATGGTTGAGGGGAGTATGTAATAGGGTGTAGAGGGGGGAGGGTTGGCCGGAGGGGTGGAAAGAGGGGGTAATAGCCCCGGTGAGGAAGAAGGGGAGAGAAGGGGTGGTGGGGGATTACAGGGGGGTGGCTCTTACACAAACGGCGTATAAGGTCTACGCGGCGGTGTTGGCGGACAAGCTGAGGGTGGAAGTAGAGAGCAGGAGCCTGCTACCGTCGAGTCAAGCGGGCTTCAGGAGGGGAAGAGGATGCGTTGATCAGGTGTTCATATTGAATTACCTGATCAACAGGCAAATCAGAAGGAAGGGGAGAAAAATGGTGGTATTATTTCTAGATCTGAGGGCAGCATTTGACTCGGTGGATAGGGACGTTCTGGTGCGGAGTCTAAGGGGGGGGGGGGGGTGAGAGAGAGCCTGGTGCGGAGGTGTAGAGAGTTGGTAGAGGAGACAAGGTGCAGGGTGAGAGTGGGAGGAGAAGTGAGCGAGGGATTTTGGATGGCCAGGGGGGTAAGACAGGGGTGTTCAATTAGCCCAGGGTTTCACCCTGCTGCTGGCAGACATAGACGAGGAGTTCGAGAGGGGGGGATAAGGATGGGTGCAGGTTGGAGGGAAGAAAGTTAGATCATTGGCATACGCCGATGATGTGGCGGTTCTGGCGGAGGACGAAGACGGTATGAGGGGGGTAATTTACACGTTGGAAAGGTATTTCGGAAGGAAGAGGTTGGAGGTGAATGTGGAGAAAACAAAGGTGATGAGGTGCAGGAAGGGGGGGGGGGGGAGAGATGGCGGAGGGTGAAGTGGAGGTGGGAGGGGAGAGAGATAGAGGAGGTGGCGGAATTCAAATACCTGGGGTATGTGGTCAGCAGGGATGTGAAGCAGGATGGGCAGGTAGAGGACAGAGTGCGGAGGGATGCGGCGGTGCTGGGAAGGGTGTGGGGGCTGGGTAAGAGGTTGTTGGGGAAGGACTGGGAGAGAAGGCTATGGCTGTACGACAGGCTGGTGTGGCCTGTAGTCAGCTATGGTGTGGAGGTGTGGGGGTGGAAGGAGAAAGCGAAAGTGGAAGCCCTACACGAGAGGTTCCTGAGATGGGTGCTGGGGGTGGAGAGAAGCACGCCGGAATATCTGGTGAGGGAGGAGCTCCAAAGGAAAATGATGAGGGTGAGAATGCCGATGAGGGCCTGGGGGTATGAGAGGAGGGCGGAGGAGGGAGGTGGGGGGGAGCTGGTGCAAGTATGCATGAGAGAGATAAAGGACAGGATGGGAAGGGGGGACGGAGGAAAGGGTTGGGAGAGAGAGCGGAAAGGGTTGTGGGAGAGGAGGGGCTGGGGATCGGAAAGGGGGTCGGAGGAATAAGAGGGGAGGAGATGATTAAATGGGAGAGGGATGAGCAGGAGAGAGAGAGAGAGATGGGAAAGGATAAGGGGCTCAGAATACAATCAGGAGTATGAGAGGGTTAAGGAGAGAGGAGTTCCGGGTTACCTAAAGAAGGGATGGGCAGAGGATAGATGGAGGAGGATAGCGAAGTTCAGGCTGGGAAGTGGCCTGAGTGGTGGGGGGGGGGGGGAGTATTGGATGAGTGAGGAAGAGAAACTATGCAGGATTCGCGGGGGAGGAAGGGAGACATGGAAACATTTATGGGAGGTATGTGTGAGAGGAGGAAAGGAGGAGGGGTGGCAGGAGGCGAGGAGGTGAGTGCTAGGGGAGGGGGAGGGGGCGTTTAGGGAGATTGAAGGGAGACAGGGGGCGTTGGGGGTGAGGGGTGGGAATGAATGGGAGAGCTGAGAGAGTGAAGAGTGCTGTATGGATGAGGAAACAGGGGTCCAAGGGGGGAGGAGGAAGGAGGAGTGGTGGAATGGGGAGGGGGAGGGTGGGGGTGCGAGAAAGGGTGCGGGAGAGAGCGAGTAGGTGTGGCGAGCGAGTGAGTGAGTGGAGAGCGGAAGAGTGAGTGGCGAGCCAGCGTGCGGGCGGAGGGCGAGCGTGCAAGAGGCGGGCGAGCGTGCGGGCGACGAGAGGGCGCAGTTAAAGCTAGGCTAAGAGTAGGGTAAGGTTTAGGTTAGCGACGTAGTTGATAACTTAGTGTAAGGTCTGTATGTAGAGTAAGGTAGATTTAAGTTGTAAACCCGCAAGGGAAGCAAAATAAACTATTTATTTACAAATAAATATAGTATTCTTTTTGCACAAATTGTCAATGCTCTCATCGTCATCAGATAAAAAATTAACGTTGGTTCCAACATCACAAGTTATCTGGTTACCAGTTGTAGAATTTTTATCTTGTAAATTTAAATTTGAAAATAATTCTTGAGTACTTGAAACTTTTGTTTTCTTAATATCCGAAGTAGCAGCATCTAAATGTTGTATTCTCCTTTTTAAAAATTGTTGGAACCTATCAAAAAATATTAACAAGCTCGTACATACGAGCAATTTTTTTACTTTATAAAATAAAATTAGGTACCGATTGACTGAAGATGTTGCTTTTTTCGATGTTTTCGTTGAACAGTCAAAATTAGATAGTATGTAACTTGGACCTTCTGGATGCTCAGATTTTTTGTTTCCAACAAAATGAAAACTACAAATTCTACTCCGTTTGTTGCGTAGCATACCTCAAAGTCGTGCACGACATAGAACATAGGCCAGACGTAATAAATTGTATCGCGTAGCAATAAACAAAAGTCAATAGATCACGTGCGTTACTCGTGCATCTCAAGTGGGTTCTAGTGCGTCTTTTGTTACAGCGACCGTAAACGCTCGACACGGCGACGCTGCGGCGCACGTGCGCCCTTTCTCTGTCGCGGTACTTTTCCCTTTTTTTCTGACTAATTTTCCAGAGAAGGGATGAGTGCCGAATCGGCCCATCGTCGTCAAGACGGTCACGGGCATGGCATTCTATAAGCGACTAGCGAACAGTCTACTTCTATTAGACCAACAGTTTGTAATAGATTCACGTTCAATAAACCATTTTGAAATCATATCAAAATATAGAAAACGAAACCAGTAATTGACTTTAATTCCAAACGGTTGATTACATACGAAACAAATGGCGACATTTCATTTTAAATTGATAGAGTAGATTTTAAAGAAATACCAAAAACTGTCAAACCGTCATCCACCAACCACTGGAATAAATAATCCAACCAGATTGATCGGTCGGCATTTTCCTTCATTTTATGAACATCAGGGAAAAAATAAGTCACGAAGATGCGTAGTATGCAGCAAAAACGATAAAAGACGCGATACTCGTTATCAATGTGAAGATTGTGATGTTGGTTTGTGCGTTGTTCCATACTTTAAAATTTATCATACGTGTTGAGATGTGTATTCGCAATTCGCGCGCATGCGTATGCTTTACTATGTAGCGGATGGCGCTCTGGCTTCCGCCTCTTACGAGGACGTTAGTTCGATTGTAGATCTGTGAAATAAAGGAAGCACGTGCGTATACAGAAGTGTGGTATATTATTATAAAACCAATAATCCTAACAATACGGAACAACATTACTGAGTAATTAGGCTACTTAGAATCTTATTTATTATATTTCAAACTTTTCTCCATGATTTGTTAATTTGTATTACGTTATAAACTTTAATACATTTTATGTTTGTTTATCTGCCGTGTTACTCAAAAACTCACCCTCAATCCACATTATGTGTATGAATTCTGCATATATATTTTCCACAATTTTCAATTATTAATTAAATGATTATTTATATATATTAAATTACTTTATATATGAGGCATTCCATGCCAAATCGGACACTTTTGGACCTCCCCCCTTCGAATTTTTTTTAAATTTTTTATGTTTTCAGACGAATGGTACGAAAAAAAAAACATATTACACATACATATTCCCCCACTATTTAAGTACCCCATTATATAATTTTTATGACCCCAGGTAAAATTTGACAAAATCGACTTTTGGCCAGCTAGATCGGTCAAATACCCCACTGTGCGCCGTCGCGACTGGGTTAAACGACTACATCCTCGAAGTTGGAAAATTAACGGATTCGGCCAATATACGGTTTGCTTCCAAAATTTGAATGAACAGAGTGTTTGTAGAAAAGGCAAAATAACTATAGGAAACACCACTTTAGAGATACGCCTACTGGTTACCAAACTCAAACATCTAATATTATCAAACGTGTGCCCAATATCCCACACCACATACTAATAAACGAACTGGTGAAGTTACACACACGAGTCGGCTCAACAATGACCTCCCTACGAGCAGGTATATCCGAACCCGGGTTTTCCGACATCATGAGGTTCCGAAGGCAAGTCTATATGTGTGTGTGTGTGCGTGTGCGTGCGTGCGTGTGTTTGAGGCGTGAGTGTGCAAGGCGTGAGGCGTGACGTATGAATGTTATGTCATATGTTTTAGTTTTTTGTTTTAAGGATTACGACTGAAGACGATCGACGATGACGTGACGAGCGGACGGACGTAACGCCAAAGAGAAAAAGTTTAAGACGCACAAATTATTAAAAGAGACAAATCAACATGCGAAGACGTACAGCGACGACAAAGACGATAGCGACGATTGAGACGACAGTGACGGTGTTGACGAGTGTGACGATAACGACAATAGCGACGACAGGACGCAGACGACAAAGACGACCACACTTCAGACGGGTTGTTTAAAATAAAATATATATGTACTACCAGTTATTGCTTGTATAATAAATAAAATCCTACATATATACACCCAGGCAACATAACCAAATTACCACCACAGTACAAAGTGAATTACGATAACACCCCATATTGAATATATTTTTCAACCGACACCATCAGCTGTTTCAACCTGCAAATAACATGGCCATCTAGCTAAAAACTGCAACCAACAAATCCAGAGCAACCCAGACAAAATTGAACCCAAATCAGATATAGACACTGAAAACAATAACACGAAACAAAACAAATCTTTAGCGAACTTTCAACCTCTAGTCCCGTTTAACAACAGTGAAAATTCAAAAGTCATCACCACTCTTCCGCTAAAGGGAACAAACAAGCGAGCCCTATCTACTATCATACCAATTCAGAACCGTCTACCTCATTTTCAGTCAAAAACCCAGTTGCACAGAAAATTTCCAAAGTATATAAGAAACCAAAACAAGCTCTAAGCATCACCTCGGAATCATTCGAAGTACAGCTTGCTCCGTTAAAGGACATTATAACCAACAAAAAAGACGAATATCTGCTTGTGTTCCGTAGTACTCCATATAAGACGTACGCGCTCCACGCGCCGAACCTTTCATACCGCTCCGTTCCGAAAACATTCAAACATCATCACGACGCAACCCGAATCCGATGCATTGTTCCGAAGCGCATGCACGGTCAACGTGCAAGGAAAAAGTCAGCGCGACGTTCAAAACACACAGCGAGTGCGTCACAACAGCGGTCATTGTTAGGATAAGAGACTCTTGTAGCTAAGGGACCGACGTTACGTAACGCAGCTACGGTCATTCTATTGTCAGCCGTAAAAGCGAATAGTCCATTAAAATTGTAACATCAAAGAAAATATATACATATATACCAAGGGTATGGAGGGGGGAAGGGTGGCCGGAAGGATGGAAGGTAGGCGAAATAGTGCCGATAAGAAAGAAGGGGGAAGGAAAAAGAGTAGAGGATTATAGGGGGGTAACGATCATGCCGTCACTCTATAGAATACACACAGGGATACTAGCGGAGAGGATAAGGGAAGAGGTGGAGGGACAGACAGGATTTAGAAGAGGCAGGGGGACGGTAGATAACATATTTATATTAAACTGTCTGGCAGGAAGGCAGTTGGGGAGAAAGAAGGGAGGATGCACGGCGCTGTTTATAGATTTGAAGGCGGCCTTCGATTCTGTGAATAGAAGAAAGGTAGCGGAAGCGATGAGGGAAAGGGGGATCAGAGGAGGGTTGTTAAAAAGGGCTGAGGAATTAATGAGGGAAATGGGTTCGTAGCGTTTTTATCAAAAACTTTAATTTAAACAAAAATTAATAATTAAATTTTAATTTATTTCATTTTAATTTGAATTAAAGTTTGATAAAAACGCTACGAACTTATTGCCCAACCAAAATGAATATTATACACTTTGTCAAACAGCAAAAAAATCGGTGTAAAACAAAGCAAATATAAAAAACGCTACGAACTTATTACCCAACCTAATATATTAAATATTTTTATTTTTATTCTTACCAAGCCATTTGTATGATCCACACCATTGTTGGACTTTAAGAAGATTTTTTTTCATCTTCTCTATTATCTTTAATTTTTATCCACTTTGAGTTTATTAAGGAGACTTGAGAACCTGGATCATATATTAGGTTGGGGAAAAAGAAATCCATTATTTTTTCGGTACATGGCTGTAGTGAACGATATCTCGTAAAGTATCGTTCAAAAAATTTGAAATTTATGCTCGTTGTAAAGATGACATTTCACACTAAAAAAAATTCTTTTGTTGTTTTTTGTTTCGTCCATTCAGTTGTGAGTTACAGGGTGTTAAAAATGGAAGTCAACAAAGAGAACATTCGGTACATTTTACAGTTTTTCTTCGATAAAGGCGAAAATGCAAGCCAGGCGGCTGAAATTGTAAATGGTGTTTATGGTGCCGATACTGTAACAGCTAATTACGTGCAATTTTGGTTTCGTCGATTCCGTTCAGGCATTTTTGATGTTAAAGATGCACCTCGCACAGGCAGGCCCGTCGTCGAAAATGTCAACCAAATCACAGAAATAATCAAAATTGACCGGCATGTTAGTAGCCGTAGCATCGCTCAGGAGCTAAAGATCGACCATAAAACAGTTTTAAACCATTTGCGCAAAGTTGGATTCAAAAAGAAGCTCGATGTTTGGGTGCCACACTAATTAACACCGAAAAACATGTTGGATCGAATTTCCATCTGCGAAGCCTTGGCCAAACGCAATGAAATCGACCCATTTCTTAAACGGATGGTGACTGGGGATGAGAAATGGGTCACATACGACAATATTGTGCGAAAACGATCGTGGTCAAAGCGCGGTGAAGCAGCTCAAACGGTGGCCAAACGAGGACTAACGGCCAGGAAGGTTCTACTGTGTATTTGGTGGGACTGGAAAGGAATAATTTGTTATGAGTTGCTTCCGTATGGCCAAACACTAAATTCAGATCTCTACTGTCAACAACTGGACCGTTTGAAGCTAGCGATTGACCAGAAACGGCCAGAATTGGCCAACAGAAGAGGTGTTGTGTTCCATCAGGACAACGCCAGGCCACACACGTCTGTAGTGACTCGCCAAAAACTCTTGAAGCTTGGTTGGGAAATTTTAATGCATCCGCCATATAGTCCGGACCTGGCACCAAGCGATTACCACCTTTTTCTCGCATTGCAAAACATCCTGTGTGATAAGAAATTGGAATCAAGAGAAGATTGTGAAAATCGATTATTAGAGTTTTTCGCCAATAAGGACCACAACTTCTATGAGAGAGGCATTATGAAATTACCTTTAAAATGGCAACAAATTATCCAACAAAATGGTCCATATTTGACCCAAATCGGACAATCCAAAGCATGTTAAATAAAGTCTTGAATTTCGCGCAAAAATAATGGATTTCTTTTTCCCCAACCTAATATAAGGTGGATTGATCGTGAGAAGGTACACGTCTAGTATCTAGGAACGAATAGGCCGAATGTTTGGTTGCTCTGTGTGGGAAGAGCGAATTTCACTGTTATTCATTCAAATTTAACTGTACACTATTTACAATATTTAGGCTACTTATGCTACTGCCTTACCTGTGTGGGAAGAGAAACGACAGTTCAGGTCTATTCGTCGGTATTTCCTCGTAAATCGTTCGGGTTTCTCGGTAAATCGCCTTTTTATAACCGTTACACGTCTGTCTCGTCTGTGTTTACCTTTCTGACTGTCTGAGCCGTCTTCCCCCCTCCACACAGGTAAGATTCCGAACGTCCTCGCGCGACGAAGCGCGGCAAAATCTGAATTTAAGAAACTACGTTTCTTTACACATATATTCCCATTATTTCTATTTTATTCTCAACTAGCATCTTAAGTCTGATCAATGGTGTGACTATTCGTTTTTTTCTCTGTGCTTAAATGTGTTTCTATCACTGTATTGCTTCCTATGGTTTTAGGTTTTTCTTTTTTTTCTATTTTAAACCAGCATTTCTCTTCTGGGTGGTATCTTACCCCTTTACCCATATTCTCACATGTCTTGCATGGTTTTTTTTCTTCATTTTTTATTTTGTATTTTGATTTACTAACTTTTTTAAATGTTTTCTTTTTTCTGCTATTCCTTCGAGCTTTTGTAATCCATTGATTAAATCTTTTGTGTTTTTTATTTCATCCCTGTCTATTTTCTCTCTGATGAATTCTGGCAAACCAAATGCAATTCTGTCTATCATTGTATTATCATCTATATTCTTATTTATTTCTAGTAGTAGTCGTTCTTTCTTTATTGCATATTGTACCAGTGAATCTTCTTTGTATTTAAAATAATGAGCATATGCTCTGGCACTCCATCCTTTATTTGAAAAGGTTTCTATTAATGCTTGTTTCCATCCATGCCAATTGTCTTCATGCTCTCCTTTTATTACTGTAGAAGTGTACCAGTCTTGGCAAGTTTCATCTAATAATACTCTCAGTAATTCAATTTTGGTTTCATTTTTTTCGATTTTAAATCTTACACATTCTTTCTCAAACGTGTTTAACCATTGTTTAACATTAGATGTTTTATAATTCAATTTTTCTAATGCAAATTTATCTACAATATGTTTTAAGTTTGTCTCTTCTTCCTTTTCTTCTGATCTTTCGACTAGTTTTTCTAATATTTCTGCCAAATCTGAGTGTTCTGTAATATTCTTTTGAGGTATAATTTGTTTTAAATATTTTCCTCCAAACTGGATATTTCCTTCTTTGTCTAAATATATCTCTTGTAATTCTTTTGACAGTGTTATTCATATTTTTAACTCCTCTTGTCTTTTTCTTAATGAGTCTCTTACCTTTTTGAAGACATCTGTGTTTTTTAACTCCTCATGAAAAACCGCATAGATGAGTTCATCTGGTATGGCATATCTTTCTCCTGGTACCGTAATGATTGAGGTTATAGCTATCACTGTAGTTTTGCTATCCTTTGGGGAAGCCACCGCTCTGAATTCAAATTTTAATTTCATTTTGTGATGAAAATTGTCGTTTTATAATATGAATTATATACCACAATTGTAGGGGTTTCTCCGAGTAATTGAACCAATTTGATTCTCTGTGAGTAAGAGTTTTTTTATTACAATTAATATTCTTATCTCTAATGTATATAACATATTTGCACGTCACCTGTGAATAAGAGAAACGACAATTAAAGTTAATCACTCCTCTCTTCACCACTCTGCTTTAATTCCTTCTATAAATTATGTTTGTTAATTATATTCGCTTCAATTGTGCTTTCTTCTAATTCTCCTGTTTCTCTCTGTTTACAAAAGATATGGCTGATGTCATGGAAACGCGCGGAGTACACTACGGGTGTTCAATCTTGAAGAGAGTATATTCTCTTTACATATATACCATCTTCGAAACCGCAGAGTCAAATTATTATTATTGGACTCTGAACGCATTCACGGGTGTGGGTGCATAATATTTTGGTGCCTCCTGTGAGGTCTGAGCCTTATATCACGAGACGGAGAAAAGGAAAGAGAAACCCTGGTTTACGAGCCGTAGAAGAAAGAGAGACCGTTGCAGCATCAGGACGAGCCGCCTGAACCTCCACGTGGACAACAGCAAAGAGTAAGTCTGTTACAGTACAACGATAGAGCATTGCCGTATCGCGCGCGTCAGCATGCTCTACTGTCTTTTCACACGTCTTTTATTCTAAAAACAATTGAGGGTCCAGACCGTCTCGTCGCACGAGCAGAGAGCACAGTCGCGTAGTATCCATCACTATTCGCGGACACGCTAATTGTAAGATATCTTAAATCCGCATTAGTGGGGGGGAGCCGCAAACAAAGTAAAAATACTCGATAACACCGATGTAAATTACGCGAAGGCGTGGGAGCTATTAGAGCGATCCTACGAAGTGAAACACGTATTAATATCGCGTCATTTATCATTAATATTGAATTTGACAAGCGTAGAACGCGAGAGCACGAGCGAGTTGACGAAACTGGCCGATGATATGCAACAGCATATCGCGGCATTGGAGTCGTTGGGAGTTTCCACCGGGCAGGAAATGGTCACGGATCGCGATGAGGTCCCAACGGCGGAAAAATTATATGACTTCATATATAAAACAGCAGTGTGTGCGTCCAAGCGTGAGAAGATCAGGGCAGCGGACAGCGATTGACATAGGGAAGGCATACCCAATAAAAGACGACGCATCACGAGTCACGTTTTCATGACGAGCTCGGGACCTAACTGTATAGTGTGCCGGAATAAACAACACCCGTTGTTCCGTTGCGATAAATTTAAACAATTATCCGTATCCCGACGAATTGAAATTGTGAAAAACGCGAAATTATGCTACAATTGTATGAGGTCCCATCGCGATAGCAAGTGCAAATAAACAGGGGGCACTATTTGACAAAAACGACACAATTCACTTTTACATCTGGACAGACACCCGAATCAACCCGACGTCACAGAAACCGAAATGAAGACAGACCAGACCGCGTGACTAGACATCCAACATCCGCCAGTACTTCGCAATTGTTGACGAGCGCCGTGGTGTACGCTTTAAATGAGATACAAAATCTCGTGAAGTGTCGCGCATTATTAGATACGGGTGCAACGGCAAATTTTATAACGGAATCGCTGTTGAAACGTTTGGGAATACCAATAGTTAAAAAGGCATGGCCCGTTGGTGCAATTAACGGCAAAATCACACAATCTAAAGGCGTGGTTCAGCTTACAACTCAATCCATACGCGACGGGTTTCGCAAGGAATTGACTTGTCTAACCATTCTAGCCATTGCCGATTCAATTCCAAGCGAACCCTTTCCCCGGCATTTGATAAAAATACCACCCAACGTCAAACTAGCAGATCCCGAATTCCATATACCACGCTCAACCGATCTACGTATAGGCTCAGGAGCTACCCTCTCCTTGTTTTGCCTCAGTCAAATTAATCTGTCGACAGGAAATCGCGATCTATTTATACAAAAAACACGACTCGGTTGGGTAGTAGCCGGGGATGCAGCGATCCCGACACAATCGACGCGAAGTGTGGGGCCAATAGATGGCGTTACAGATGGCCGCGATCACGATCGGAATCACAACCGCGCTGATTGACTATGGACCGGTAAAAGGTTCATGGTAAAAGGGAAACAAAGGACAGTCGAAAGGAAAGAAGATGTGAGAGAACACGTGTTGTACGGATAGTGTATAATAACGAATTGTTACTTTGAAATCTGAATTAATCGGCCTCTGTGCCAACCTTCCTCCAACACGAAGTACGTGTTGTATGACGAATCTAGAAAGACAAATGCTAGATTTTGGACAATTGAAGAGCTCGACATTAACAAACCAAGGATTGACGAAGAAACTGAAATACAAGCACACTTCGACAATACAATATCTCGTGAGAAGGACGGCCGGTACACAGTTCGTTTACCGTTCCGAGTCATAGGTAAACGATTAGGGAGATCACGAGGTAGATCACTTAAAAGATTAACAGCAATAGATCGAAAACTGAACACGAACGCGGATTTAAAGGCTGAGTACGCGCGAGTTATGGACGAATATTTAGACCTACAACAAATGGAACCAGCGACAGACTCCGACGACACCAGGTATTATATGCGGCACCACGCGGTAATCAAGGAAGCGAGCAATACAACGAAAGTCAGAGTCGTATTCGACGCATCAGCGAAAACGGACAATGGCACATCCTTGAACGATTTATTAATGGTAGGATCCACGATACAGGACACGTTATTCGTGCACGTTATCAGATTTCGCACATTTAAGTACGCTATCACCGCAGACATCGAAAAAATGTACAGACAGGTGAAACAGGCAAACGTGATGAGATAGAGACTTACCAGCCCAAAACCCTCACATTCGGCGTCTCTGCTTTACCATTTCTGGCAATTCGCGTCATTCAACGACTCACGGAAGACGAACGCCACGACTACCCGAAGGCCGCCGAAATTCTCAGCAAGCATTTATACGTGGACGATTTACTAACAGCCGCCGAGACACAATTGCAGAAGCACGAGCAGTGAGAAACGATATAATTGCGTTGGTATCGCGAGGCGGGTTTGAAATTCGACAGTGGGCTTCCAACGATGAACGCGTGGTCGGTGATCTAGAACCCGATGCCATCCATTCCAATATATCATTACAACTAGACGAATCATTGAAGACGTTGGGCATAGTGTGCAACATTAAGAACGACACAATACGGTACTCTGTTAATTCGGTTCAAGCGGCGGAAGGAATAAGTAAAAGAAGCATTTTGTCAGAAATTGCCAAAATATTTGATCCAATGGGACTTCTCGCATCAGTAATCCTTTACGCAAAGAAAATTATGCAGGACGTGTGGCGGTGCGGCATACATTGGAATGAGTCCATTCCACAAAGTATACACTCAGATTGAGCAAAATTCGTACGACAGCTCGAATTTATTAACGATGTGTCGTTCTGTCGCAAATTATTAGTCGACAATTATAGAGAGATACAAATCCACGGGTTTTGTGATGAAAGTAACGTAAGGTACGGTGCGTGTTTATACCTTAGATCATGCAGCGCAGACGGAAAAACCAAAGTAGCGTTGATTTGCGCAAAATCACGAGTCGCATCTGTTGAGAGTTGAGATACATTTCATTGTCACGCGGTATGTATCCTCGACCTTCGATACATGCTTTGTTTATATTGCGTCGTAGCGAGACGTAGCGCGCGAGACGTAGCGCGCTGCTCGCTCTCTTGTCTGTGGACCTTTGTAGTGTTAACATGGTTTTGTAGTCTGAATAAAGTGAATAAGTTTAAGAAATAACTCGCTCATTATTTTTAACATGGTAGCAGAGCGTGGTTGTACAAGGTGTAATTAAATAAAATAAAAAGGTTTCAAACGCATATGGCAGAAGTCTCGACACCGAGTACTAAACCAGAAATAAGATCCGAACACGAAGGAAAGTTCGAGATCAAAGGAGACGAAATGGACAGAAAGGAAATTACGATACCGGTGTTTGATGGAGAGGACTATAACATGTGGAAGAAAAGAGTTACGATGTATCTAAAGTTAAAAAAATGTGATAAAGTAATAACTAGAGAGAAGGTTACAACAGATAATGAGGACTGGGATAACCAAGATCTGAGAGCAATAAATCTGATTTATAGTGCCATATCGAATAAACAATTGGAATTTGTGTGTGAAGAAGAAACAGCGTACAAGATTATAAAAAAACTGGACAATATGTATATGAAGGAATCAACGGCGTTACAAATTGTGTGCAGGAACAGACTAGAAAAAATGAGACTAAATAATTATAGCGATACGGCGTTATTTTTCAGTGATTTTGAAAAATCTGTAAATGAGTTGAAAGGCGCGGGTGCAAAAATAAGTGAGAAAGAAAAATTAAATTACATGCTAAATACACTGCCGGAATCGCACAGTTACATAGGCGATTTAATTGACACACTCAAAGAAGAAGATCAGACGGCAGACTATGTCAAGAATAAAATAAAGCTGGCGGAGATGAAAAATAAAAATGAGCACGACGGTGGAACGACGAATGCGTTTGTTGCTAATGCGAAGAAAGGATGCTGTTATGTTTGTGGTAAAACCGGGCATTTCGCTCGGGAATGCCGAAATGCCGATCGTGGAAGGATGCGGGGCCGTGGCGGCCAAGCGGGACTCAGAGGTGCTACACGGGGTCGAGGCTGGGGCAGAGGCGGAAGAGGCAACTGGCGCGGTAACTTCCGTCAACAGCAGCAGGGAGCCGCTACCACACACGATCAGAGCTGCTCAGGTGCGAACGCGTGGATGGAAACGACGCACGCTGCGCTGGATGAACACCATAAGGATACGCTGGGTAGTGAAGTTCACTGGTTGCTGGACAGCGGGTGTACAGATCACGTGATCAATGACGAGAGATATTTTGAGAAGTGTATCGAATTAAAAGAACCGATAAATATTTTTCTAGGGGACAATAGGTCGGTAAAAGCCACAAAAGTTGGAAATGTAGTAAGTTATTTTGATGCGTGGGGTAAGCAAATGGAAGTAAACATGAGAAAGGTATTCTATGCAGAAAATATGGGTAAGAACTTAATTAGTTTTGGAAAAGTAACAGAAAGTAATACGATTATTGCAAAAGGAAACGTTGCAGAAATTATAAATAAAAATAACGATTTGATAGCTGTGGCATATAAAGAAAATAAGATGTACAAAATGAAAAGTAAATTAAAAATTGAAGAAAATTTTATATACAGTGCTAAATGTAATAATGGTATGAGCTTAAAAGAAAAATGGCATAGAATACTGGGACATGTAAATTTTGGCTATTTAACTACATTAAGTAAACAACAACTGTTGACGGGAATCCCAAATGACTTAGAAACAGAGTTCATGAAATGCAAAACTTGCATTGAAAATAAAATGCATAAGTTACCGTTCAACAATAATAGAACAAAGGCCAAAGGAATATTAGAAATTATCCATACCGATGTCTGTGGTAGTTTTAAAACTGCTGGTTTGAACGGAGAAAAATATTTTGTGTCATTTATTGACGACTATAGTAAAATAGCCAGAGTGTACTGTATAAAATCTAAAGATCAGGTATTTCAGTGTTTAGTACAATTTATAAATGAAGCTGAAAATTTAACAGGAAAAAGGGTAAAAATACTGAGATGCGATAACGGTAAAGAATATTTAAATAATCGATTTTATAAATTTGCAAAAGAAAAAGGAATTAGCATAAATAATTGCCCACCATACGTACATGAACTGAATGGTACTGCTGAGAGGTTTAATAGAACAATAATGGACATGGCACGATGTTTATTAACAGAGGCAAATGTACATAAGAGATATTGGCCTGAAATAGTATGTGCAGCCACATATTTAAAAAACCGCACGTTAGCAAACACAATTGAGAGGAAAACACCTTATGAAATATTTTTCAATAAGAGACCAAACGTTGAACATTTACGACTGTATGGGAGTAAAGTCTTTGTAAAGAAACCGGAACAAAAAAGATCTTCTAAGTGGGAAAAAAAGGCAGATATGGGGATTTTATTAGGATATAGCGATGTTGGTTATAGAGTGCTTGTAAATAATAGAATAATAGTTGCTAGGCATGTCCATATTGTTGAACAGGATGTAAAGTGTATTGGTCTAGAGAGCTTTAATGGAAATGATTATGAAGATAATAATGTAAACGATGCTAATAGTGAAAATGACTCAGATAATAGTGTTTTTGAGAGTGCAGAAGAAAACGAGGAGGTGCAAACCAGCACAGAAAAGAGCGTTGGTGAACATTTAGAACCAGAGGCTCCACGTAGATCTACGCGTGAGAGAAGAAGTCCAGTTAGGTATCCAAATATGTCTAACAATGTATGTGTAAATTATTGTAGAGTAGATACTCCACATACATTTGAGGAGGCGATGGAAAGTAAAGACTGTAAAAACTGGATGAAAGCTATGGATACAGAAGTTGCAAGTTTAAATGAAAATAACACTTGGAAATTAATTGATAATGAAAAAGGAAAAAAGGTCATAGACGTAAAATGGGTGTATACAAGAAAGAATGATAATGTTGGGGTAAAACCCCAAATATATTTTCCCCCAGACTGCGGCATTGTATAACCATGTAAAATCCCCAGTCTGGTGCGATTCGAATAAAAATGTCCAAGTAGAATGCACATGTGCTCGTACAAATTCTTGTCTCCATACACCACCGCCGCCCTAGTTCTTCATCATATCCCATCAGGTTATGGGCCCAGGCCACGCGAAAAATAGCGTGAAGAAAATATCAGTGAAACTCTCCGTAAGTAAAGGGCAAGAATATTTTTCGGTTCCGATAAGCCTCCGTGAACTCACACATAGGAGTCGCAAGGCATAACCTAAAAATACAGGCACGTGGTGTACAGAATACCATCCAGTCATTCTGAAAGATGTCTTCCGCATCAAATAATCTATTAGCGATAGAAAAGCTACAGGGAATGAGTGATTATAATGACTGGAAATTTGCCATGCAGTCTTATCTAGAACACGAGGATCTATGGGACTGCGTCCTCGGCACTGAGACGGCCATGGCAAATGAGAGGAACATGGTGAGAGCAAAAACGAAAATAATATTAGCCATTGACCCGATTAATTATGCACATGTACGGGATGCAAACACGCCAAAAGAGGTGTGGGAAAATTTACGAAAGGCATTCGAGGATTCTGGATTAACAAGAAAGGTTGGTCTATTGCGAACACTAATAACGACACAGTTGCAAAGTTGCAGCACAACCGAGGAGTATGTGAACAGAATTTTCACAACAGCTCAGAAATTAAATGGCCTGGGGTTCAAAGTCGAACAGGAGTGGATCGGAGCACTTCTTCTAGCCGGCTTACCCGAAGAGTACCGCCCAATGACAATGGGCTTAGAGAGCTCAGGAACTTCAATAACCGGTGAGGCAATAAAAACAAAATTATTACAAGATGTAAGAGTTGGAACACCAACTAGTCAAACAGACTCAGCACTTTACAGTAAAAGATTTAATAAACGAGGTAGCAAGCCTACAACAGGCTCAAAGAATTCTCCGCGCTGCTTTAATTGCAATAAATACGGGCATTTGGCAAAGTTTTGCAGAATGAGGAAATCAGGACCAAATGTGAATCAGCCAACAGTAGAAGAAACAAACCAAAGAAATTATCGAGCATTTATAGCCTGCTATTCTGCGAGTCAAACCAACTTGAAGGAATGGTATTTGGACTCAGCGTGCACATGTCACATGTCACCGAACAGGTACTGGTTCGAAAATTTTAAAACAATTACGCCCCAGTACATAAACATAGCAGACAATAGCCAACTAAAGGCAACGGGGAAAGGTAAAGTTAAAATTGGCATGACAACCAACGGCAAAGATATGATAAAAGCAGAAGAGGTTCTATACGTTGAAGGACTGGCAGCGAATTTAATATCCATCAGCATGTTAACCAAAAAAGGGTATGGCACTAATTTTTCCAAGGATAAATGTTACATCACCAACGAAAAGGGTGAAGTCGTTGCAACCGCAACAGAAACGAACGGTATGTTCAAGCTAGATTCTAAGGAAGATAAAGCATTGGCTGCCACCGTGGCCACGTACAAATCTACACACAGCGGAGAACTGTGGCATCGCAGACTAGGACACTTAAACCGTAAGAGCATGCTCCAGCTCAAACAAGGCTTAGTCACAGGCTATGATCTAAGCAGCTGCGACAGCAGCCAGTGTAAAACTTGCCTAGAAGGAAAACAAGTCCGCCTGCCCTTCCCGAAACAGGGAAAACGCGCAAAGGAGCTACTTGAATTAATTCACTCTGACCTCTGTGGTCCAATGGAAAAGGAATCTATTGGAGGCGCAAAGTATTTCTTAACATTAATAGACGACTACAGCAGAAAAGTGCATGTTTATTTTTTGAAACAGAAGAGTGAAGTAAAGGCATGTTTCGAAGACTTCAAAAATTACGCAGAAAAACAAACAGGCAAAACGATAAAGACACTCAGATCGGATAACGGCGGAGAGTATATAAACAACGATCTGAAAAATTATCTCGTAAAACACGGGATAAAGCACCAAACCACGATTCCATATAGTCCACAGCAGAATGGAGTCGCCGAAAGGTTTAATAGAACACTAGTAGAAAAAGCGAGGACTATGCTAGCAGATGCAAGGTTACACAAATGTTTTTGGGCAGAAGCAGTGGCAACAGCAGCCTATTTGATCAATAGATCACCGACAAAGGCAATAATGAGGGCCACACCCGAAGAAAAATGGTCTGGCGAAAAACCAAATATAGAACACTTAAGAGTATTTGGCTGTCAGGCGATGGTACACATTCCTGACCAAAAGCGTCATAAGTGGGATGTAAAATCGCATAAATGTACCTTCTTAGGATATGGCGGAGATACCAAAGAGTATAAATTATTCGACATGAAGACAAATAGAATTCTATATAGCAGAGATGTAATATTCTTCGAGGATGAGAAAGCATCAGTCACAAAGGGAGCGGACGCGAGACGAAAAGCAACTGTGATATTACCTTTTTCAAGCTATGCTGAACAAGAAGCAGAGACTCCTGAAGATTCGACAGGAGATATTAGCACAAGTGAGAGAACAGATAAGACTGATCCAGATTCGCCAAACTCTAGCGAAAGTGAAGAATTTAAGGACGCCAGCACAGAGGATTTTGAACCAAACAGCACAAGGAACGAATTGGTCACAGCAACTCCTAGGCGCTCAGGAAGGCCGCATGCACCTAGAAGATTTGAAGGTTACATTACGTACCTAACCATGAGCGATCTAGAGCCAGCGACGTGGCAAGAAGCCTTAAATGGACCACAGGCAGAAAAATGGAAAAAGGCAATGGACGACGAAATAGCATCGCTGGCAGAAAACAAGACTTGGACCTTGGTAAATTTACCACCGAATAAAAGGGTCGTCGATACTAAATGGGTGCTAAAAACAAAAAGGAACGCAGACGGATCGGTAGAAAAGTACAAAGCCAGGCTGGTGGCAAGGGGATTCACCCAGCAATATGGAATAGATTACGAGCTAACGTACTCTCCTGTAGTAAGACACAGCACAGTGAGGTATTTATTTGCATTAGCCACTAAACTTAGATTAAGCGTTTATCACTTAGATATAGAAACAGCTTTCCTAAATGGCGATCTCACAGAGGAAATATACATACGCCAACCTGAGAATTATGTGAGCCGTGGAAATGAAGAAAAAGTTTGCAAACTACACAAAGCTATATATGGACTGAAACAGGGAAGCCGATCCTGGAATATAAAATTGAGTTCTGCGTTAAAAGAAATGAATCTTAGTGAAGCAAAAGGCGACCAGTGTATATATTATTGGAAGCAAAAAGGAGACTTCCTGATAATAGCTATATATGTTGATGACTTAATTATTTTTTCAAGTAAAAAGGAACTGAAAGATAGGCTAGTGGAGAATATAAAGACTAAGTTTAAAGTAAAAGACCTCGGAGAGGCAAAGTATTGTTTAGGAATGAACATACAAGGGTCAACGAACAAAGAGACAATACACGTCGATCAAAGAACCTACCTGGAAGACATCCTGATCAGATTTAGGATGAATGAAGCAAAGCCTATTTCCACTCCAATGGAGGTAAATAAGAAATTGATAAAAGAAGCCGAAGGCGAGAGGGAAGAAATCAATACCGCTCCCTACCGAGAAGCCATTGGGGCATTGCTATATGCGAGCCAAGTTACAAGGCCCGACATATGCTATGCCGCATGTGTCTTGAGCACATATAATAGGAATCCGAACACAACCCATTGGAGAGCAGCGAAAAGAGTTTTTAGATACTTGCAAGGATCGAAAGAGACTGGAATCGAGTATGACAGAGATAAAAATAACACAATAATAGGATATTGTGACGCAGATTGGGCCAACGATGAAGGTGATAGAAAATCTATTTCCGGTTATATTTTTATTTTTCAAGGAGGACCAATCTCGTGGAAAACTCAGAAACAGAAGACTGTAGCTCTTTCCACATGTGAGGCAGAATACATGTCACTCGCCGCAGCAGTCCAGGAAGCTCTATGGCTAAGAGCAATCTCAAGGGAATTAGATCCAGCATCTGTTTCAGGACCAACTACAATATATATGGATAATAAGGGAGCGATTGACCTGGCCCATACTTCCGCCTATAAGCCAAGGACCAAGCATATAGATGTGAAGTACCACTTCATCAGGGAACAAATTGAGAAAAATGAAGTGGCAGTAGAGTTCATAGGGACAGAACATATGATTGCGGATTCACTAACGAAACCTCTGACCAGTCCCAAGCACGACTTATGTACCGAAGGCATGGGACTCAGAAGGAGAGAGACTACAAGGAGAAATATTTGAAGTTTTAAGGGAGTGTTGGGGTAAAACCCCAAATATATTTTCCCCCAGACTGCGGCATTGTATAACCATGTAAAATCCCCAGTCTGGTGCGATTCGAATAAAAATGTCCAAGTAGAATGCACATGTGCTCGTACAAATTCTTGTCTCCATACACCACCGCCGCCCTAGTTCTTCATCATATCCCATCAGATAATACGTATAAAGCTAGGTTAGTAGTAAGGGGTTTTCAGCAGGCTAATGTGGTTGACGACATATACGCCCCTGTTGCAAAGACTCAGACATTAAAATTTTTGTTGTCCTTTTGTTGTCAGTTTGGTTTGGTTATAGAACAAATGGATGTAGTGGCAGCATTTCTGAATGGTAAGATAAGCTCAGAAGTATATGTAAGTCAACCGGAAGGTTACAATGATGGAACAAGTAAGGTATATAAACTGTTGAAAGCTTTGTATGGACTGCGAGAAAGCCCAAGGGCATGGTACAAGTGTTTTGATGAATACTTGGTAAGTCTAAAATTTGAAAGAAATAACGTTGATTATTGTTTATATACCCAAGGAAAAGGAAATGACACTATATATTTATTATTATATGTAGATGATCTATTAATCTGTAGTAAAAATAAGGAAAAAATTCAAATGATAAAAAAGGAATTATCAGAGAAGTTTAAAATGAAAGATATGGGAGAAGTTAAAGAATATCTTGGCATAAATATAGAGTATGATTATAAAAGTTTTGAAATTAAATTATCCCAAACTAAGTATATAGAAACACTAGCTAATAAATATCAAGTGCAAAATAGTAAGTTGTACAATACCCCTATGGAAACCAACTTAAAACTTGAAAAGGCTGAAACTAGCGAACCAAATATTAAGTATAGGAACTTAATAGGTGCTCTATTATATATAAGCTCAAGTACTAGACCTGATATAAGTTATAGCGTAAGTTACCTTAGTCGATATTAAAACTGTTATAATGAGACGCATTGGAAATATGCTCTGCGAATATTAAAATACTTGTATTCAACAAAAGAGTTAGGTTTACATTATAAAAGAAGTGGAAATGGCGAAATTATAGATTGTTACGTAGACGCAGATTGGGCTGGTGATAGCGTAGACAGAAAGTCTACAACTGGATTCTTGATACGTGTATTTGGAAATATGATTGAGTGGAAATCCAGAAAACAAAAGAGTGTAACAAAGGCCTCAACTTATGCAAAATATGTTGCCCTATCTGAAGCAGTCAGTGAAGTAAAATTTATAATAGAGTCAGTAAAAAGTTTCAATCTAAAATTAAACAATCCCGTAAAGATTTTTGAGGACAGCAATGGAGCAATAAGTATTGCAAAGTATGGAAATTTTACAAAAAACTCAAAACATATTGAAATACATTATCATTATGTCCACGAAAGTGTAAGGGAAAAATGTATTTGTTAGAGCGAAAGAGAGAGAGAGTGTAAACAGTCGGATCGGTCGACTGTTCGCGCTTCGGGGGGGGGAGGGCAGAGGATCGCTTCTCCGAAATGACGCGAACCGTCGGATTTTGGGAAATGCCCTCCCCTGCCTTCGCCCGCGTGAGCAAGGATCGAGCGAGCGAGTCTCGCCTGAGGAATCGGAGAGAACGATTGAGTGGGCAGAGCGACAGAGTGTACGTGTGTGTGACCGAGCGAAATAAAGAGACTGAGCGAGAGAAACAGGGAAATCGAGTTTTCCCTTACCCCATTGAGGTAGCCCTCGAAACTGCGAACGAGTCGCAGCGTCCGAGAGATCGGTGCAACGATCTGAGCTAACACTTCAGAAGTGGGATTCGTCAAACATCGCGCCGCGATAGGTGAGCACATTAGCACGCGTTACCATGCCGCTTGAACGAACATTAAGCCGCGGCCGGGCACGTCTTAGTACGGGTGCTATTTTGCGAAAACCGGGACATCAAGATACCGACGCATTGAGCGTGAACGGTTTGGCAGATAGGGTGAGCGCTGACGAAGCGATGAATTCATCGCGATCGGAGCAGGAGGCACATGGTACCGGAATGGTGCAAGGGACGCGCGGACCAGTACCGTTGGCGCCGAGAGATGACGAGACGCGAAGCGAAAGCCGAGCGGAAACATCGGTCCCTGAACATCATTCCCCGAGAGGACACTCGACGGCGTATGGAACGAATGCTCCGATGGTTGATGTATTTCGCGACCTCCTCACGAATGAGAATCGCGAGGACGCGTTGGCGCGCTTGTTCGCGCAGCTGATTTCGATTCAACAGCAACCGCCGCCAAATCAAATGCCGGTGAATAGTGTGCCTACTTATCATGTGATACCGGATCTATCGCGAAATATCAATGACTTTTCGGGAGACAATGACTCAGTGAAAGCGCGAGAATGGATAGAGAATCTTGAAGCGATGCAACGATTGCATCATTGGCCCGAAGACTATTTGTTTGAAGCGGCGCGGATGCACGTAACAGGGGGTGCAAAGGACTGGGAAAGGGCGCGAATAGGTGAAATACATTCATGGGCTGAGTTTCGCAGAGCGTTTCGAGAAACTTTCATTGTGACCGACGATACGGCAACGCGATGGGCGCGAATGAAAGCTCGCGTGCAGGCGCGCGGTGAGCCCCTCTCACAATATTTTCATGCAAAGAACAAATTGTGCGCGGGGTTAAATTTATCGTTCCGAGAAACCAAATCCGAGATATTAATCGGATTATGGTCGCACGACCTCTGTAACGCGGTAATGCCAACCATGTCAAGTTCGAGTGACGAATTGTTACACGATTTAAATTATTATGAGAAGCTTCTCGAACAACGCAACGAGCGAGCGCGATCGACGCGAGAGTCGGCAACAACAAAGAAGGTCACGCAAGCGGGCAAGACAAGTATCGTAGAATCGGAGCGCGGTAACACCGGCACGAAGCGAAAAGGGTCGAAAATAGCGAAATGTTATAATTGTGATAAGGAGGGACACTTAGCATGCGACTGTCCAGAGCCCAAAAAAGAGTTTAACTGCTTTAATTGTGGGGAGGTGGGCCACATTAGTCGAAACTGTAACAAAAGAGTCATTCAAGCAATTGGTAATCCGAGTGATTCCGCCGCGCAAAAATATATCAAAACCGCGATTATAGGTGGTAAAGCGATCGTATCGTTTATCGATGGTGGCAGTTCCGACTGCACGATGCGAGCCACCAAGGCGTTGAGCGAGAATTTCGCAATGCTCTCACAGCCGGCGGTCTTAAGAGGGTTTGGTCCCCCGGAATGCAAAGTTGCGAGTCCGGGAATTATCCGAGCATCGGTAATCATCGATGGAGCGGAGGTTTCGAGTGTCCCGATCCATGTAGTACCTGATGATACACAGCCCGTTGACGTGATCATCGGCAGGACCTTTACGGAGCAACCTCACATCGAGTATCACAAAGTGGGGAACACCTTGACGTTTCGAAGCAACCGAGAGTTGGCTACCGAGGAGATAACGCCAACGGAAAGACACGAAGTGACGGAGAGCGTCACTATCCCATCGTCATCGATTGGGTTTGTTCACGTGGCCAATGGACAGGATACGTTCGAGCTGCCTGTCGCAAATTTGGGGAATGGAGTTCGAATCATCGAGAAGGGTCAACCGACGCTGAGAGGCGAAGTTTCCCGTCTTTGTCTGGCCGACAATCGCCACTCGGAGAAAGAAGATATTCCGGTCGGGTGCATCAACATTGGCGAAGAACAAACCGAGGAAGTCATCACGGAGTTGCACGAGATGATAAACGAGTACCGAGACTGCGTGTCAACGAGCCTTAGCGACCTCGGATGCGCGAAGGATGTGACGATGGACATTAAGGTAAATGACATTAAACCCGTTAGTTCGAAACCATACCGTGCAACAGAACGAGAGAAGATAGAAATTCAGGAAATTATGAGCGAGTGGCGAAAAGCTGGGATAGTTACAGACACTCAATCGCCCTATGCGAGCCCAGTATTACTTGTTAAAAAAAAAAGCGGCGAATCGAGACTCTGTGTGGACTTTAGAAAATTAAATAAAGTAACCGAGAGAGTACACTTCCCTCTTCCAAACATCGATGACCATTTGGCACAGATTCGTGATAGCTCGCTTTTCATTGTATTGGACTTAGCTCACGGATACCTTCAGATACCATTGTCACAGCAAGCGAGAGAGAAGACGGCTATCATTACGCCCGAGGAGACGGCCGAATTCACGAGAATGGTGTTCGGTCTCATGAATGGTCCGGCCTATTTTTCGAAGGCGATGCACAAAGCCCTCGGGCCGCTACGCAATAACGTGGTTTTGTACTATTTAGATGACATTCTTATACCGGGCAAGAGCTGGATAGATTTAAAGCCAAAATTAAGAATGGTCCTCGATGCTTTGAGAAGAGCAGGCCTTACGATTAAGCTAACAGAGTGTCAATTTTTGTATAAAAAGGTATCGTACCTCGGACACGAACTTTCGGAAAACGGTATCGAACCGGGCCGAGAAAAGGTAAAGGCAATTAAAGAGTTTCCGGTTCCGAGAAATACACACGAAGTACGGAGATTTCTGGGGCTGACAAGTTATTTCCGGAAATTTGTTCCATGGTTCGCGCAAATAGCTCGCCCTATTACGAGTCTCTTAAAGACCGATAAATCGTTCGAGTGGGGAGATCCCCAGCAAAACGCGTTCGAGACATTAAAACGTAAACTAACGGAGAAGGCCACGTTGCAAACATTTAACCCTCAAGCGGAGACAGAAATTCATACCGACGCGAGTTCAGCCGGATTAGCCGCGATGCTTTTACAAAAAGACAGTCAGGCCAATATGAAATTGGTATACGCGATAAGCCGTAGGACAAGCGAAACCGAGAGTCGCTATCATAGCAGCAAATTAGAGCTACTCGCTATCGTCTGGGGGGTAACTCGATTACGACCAATGATCGCGAATATTTCGTTCACCATCGTGACGGACTGTCAAGCGTTGTGTCACCTTAGCACACAACGGACAATAAATCCCCAAATGATCCGTTGGATAGATCTATTAAGTGAATACGATTATCGTATAATACACCGAGCTGGGGTCAAATTAGCGCACGTGGACGCTTTAAGTCGAGCACCGGTAGAGTCGAGTAACGAGCAAAACGAACGCGTGAGTATAATGTCTATAAATTCAGAGGAAGATTTAATTCGGTTGTACCAGTATGTCGACGAAGAACTTCGCGAGAAAAAGAGAATTCTTGAGAAGTCGAACGCCGAGCGAACCAAGTATGAAAAAAGCTGCGTACACGAGTACGAACTAAACGACGGAATTCTGTATAAAAAGAGAGATGGTCGAGCGCTTTACGTTGTACCGCGAGCAATGCGCAAAAGCTTAGTTGTGCGTTTCCACGACCTGAAGAGTCATCAAGGTGTGGAGCGAACGCTTTCGAGAATAGCCGAGCACTTTTTCTTTCCGCGTATGAAAGCGTACATACGGAGACACGTGAACGCGTGCCTACACTGTATCATGAACAAGTCTAAGCCGGGTAAGCAAGCGGGAGAGCTACACCCGATACCGCCGGGGCATAGACCGTTCGCTACTATACACCTTGATCATTTAGGACCGTTCGTGTCGAGCGCGCGCGGAAATAAATATGTTCTCGTGATCGTCGACAACCTCACGAAATTCACGGTAATTAGAGCTCAGAAAAACACAAAGACGAGTAATGCGATTCGCGTTCTAGAAGAGTTCGTGCAAGCGTATGGGGCACCCGTGCGGTGCATTTCAGATAGAGGGACGTGCTTTACGTCCAAAGCGTTCAGCCAATTCTGCGAGAGACATGGCATCAAACACATCATGAATTCCCCGCGTCACCCGCAGGCCAACGGCCAGGTGGAGCGGCTCAACGCAATCTTAGTGCCGGCCATTCAGGCCAATTTGGTCGATAGCGAGAGCCGAGACTGGGACAGGCTTCTGGGGAAGGTGCAGAGCGATCTCAACGAAATGAGTAATGCAAGCACGGGAAAGAGTCCCTTCTCTCTGGTATTTGGCTACACGCCCAGACGAGGAGAAGGATGGGTGAGAGAGCTCACACGCGACGATGAGTCGACGTACCGCGCGCCGAGCGAGGTACAGGAACAAGCGCGCGAACAAATCCGTCTCGAACAAGAAAAAATGAAAAAAAGATATGATAAAACGCGAGCGAGAAACGTGCATTATACTGTAGGGGACATCGTATTTGTACGAGTAAATCCGACAGCGACTGGAGATTCGACAAAACTTCAGTCCAAGTATCGAGGTCCGCTGGTGATAGTTGAAAAACTTCCAGCCGATACGTACCGCGTAACAAATCTAAATGACGCAGAGACCGGGCGACGCTACGCGTCTACCGCCCACGCGAGCCAAATTAAAATTTGGAAGGCCGAGCAATCCGAAACGGAGAGTGAGGATTCCGAGGACAGCGATGATCTCGATGCTTCGACGGTTATGTCTGATAGTAATGTAGTGAATAAGAATATTCATGTATCAAGTGACGCGAGCGATGCCAGTGCAGCGGTAATAAGAGACGAACCAGAAAAAGACAAAAGCAGTGATAGTGAACCAAAAGTGCGACGATCGACGCGAGCGCCGCGTCTCCCGGCCAAGTTGAACGATTATGAGTGCGATTAAAAAAAAAAAGAAAAAAAAACGAGAGAGACACGATTGTACTGATCCTGTGTGATCAAGGAATTTTTGTTGCGAGTACACTGATCCTGCGCGATCAAGAATTATTTTGCTTTTCTTCTTTTTGTTTTGGTTTTAGGTCCGTACAATCCTGTGTGATCAAGAAATTTTTGTTGCGAGTACATTGACCCTGCGCGCTCAAGAATTATTTTCCTTTTCTTCTTTTGTTTTGGTTTTAGGTTCGTACAATCCTGCGTGTTTAAGGAATTTGGTTATGCGAGTGTACTGATCTTGTATGATTAGAAAAAAAAAAAAATAAATAAAAATAAAAACGCTCGAGGACGAGCGGGAAACGCAGAATGGCCGAATGTTAGAGCGAAAGAGAGAGAGAGTGTAAACAGTCGGATCGGTCGACTGTTCGCGCTTCGGGGGGGGAGGGCAGAGGATCGCTTCTCCGAAATGACGCGAACCGTCGGATTTTGGGAAATGCCCTCCCCTGCCTTCGCCCGCGTGAGCAAGGATCGAGCGAGCGAGTCTCGCCTGAGGAATCGGAGAGAACGATTGAGTGGGCAGAGCGACAGAGTGTACGTGTGTGTGACCGAGCGAAATAAAGAGACTGAGCGAGAGAAACAGGGAAATCGAGTTTTCCCTTACCCCATTGAGGTAGCCCTCGAAACTGCGAACGAGTCGCAGCGTCCGAGAGATCGGTGCAACGATCTGAGCTAACATATTGAAGTGTGTAAAATTGATTCAAATGAAAATGTCGCTGATATATTTACAAAAGCGTTGTGCAAGGAAAAATTTGTAAAATTCAGGAAATTGTTGAATGTAAAGTGAATAAAATATGCGAAAGTTTAAGTGTGCAATGTAAATGTAAGGAGGCGTGTTGAGAGTTGAGATACATTTCATTGTCACGCGGTATGTATCTTCGACCTTCGATACATGCTTTGTTTATATTGCGTCGTAGCGAGACGTAGCGCGCGAGACGTAGCGCGCTGCTCGCTCTCTTGTCTGTGGACCTTTGTAGTGTTAACATGGTTTTGTAGTCTGAATAAAGTGAATAAGTTTAAGAAACAACTCGCTCATTATTTTTAACAGCATCTATAAAAACACTCACCATACCGCGACTAGAATTATGCAGCGCATTGCTATTGGCGCGGGTACATCGCGAAGTACGCGCTGCGTTAGGCATCGACTGTGAGAAATCGGTTTTTTGATGCGATTCAACCATAGTGCTGCATTGGTTACGAACAGAACCGCACCGTCTGCAAACCTTCGCGGCAAATCGGGTCTCGGAAATTCAGGAACTCACTAGTTCAATGGAATGGCGACACATTAGATCGGAAGAGAATCCGGCCGACGGCGTGTCGAGAGGTCAATTACCCCACGATTTCTTACATAACACATTATGGAAAATAGGGTCCGCGTGGTTAAACAATGACGAACGCGATTGGCACAACAAGGATATATTACCGACCGGAATACCGGAGCTAAAACGAAATATGTGTTTATTGACGACGCACAACCATTTCGAAATATTAGAAAAATATTCATCATATTCAAAACTATTACGTTTTATCGCGTACTGTCTGCGATTGCGCACACACAAAAGGTATAACGGGGTGTTGTGATTGATAAATAAATTGATGTGAGGCGCGTGATTCCCTAATAGGATTTAGATGAAGTGGGTGGATTAGATTTGGAGCACTTCGAACTGGTAACACACGTCTTTACTCTCAGATGATTTGATACAGAAAAGGGGCGAGTGATCAGTCCGCCGGTACAATGTAATCGACACAATGATCGATCGTGTCGATATCGCTTATACAATGGCGGCGGGCGCCAAATACAAAACAGTGCCCGAGTGCACGAAAAACTTAAACAAAAATTATGTCTACAACACTCCCACTTTTTCGTGTACTCTGATCAACTCTTAATTACATTATAATCAGTCTTATTATCTGAAACAAAATTGCACATTCTCGCGTCTAACTTACATTAAAGCCTTAGGGAAAAACTAAAGGACACTTTTTACATTCAATGATTCCCTAAGATAACAAAATCGTTCTCTTGCCAACGGCTTCGTGAAGATATCTGCTTGTTGTTCCTCTGTCGGGATATACTCCAACTCGAACAAACCTGCATGTACCTTCTCCCGTGCAAAATGATATCTTACATCTATATGCTTGGTTCGTTTATGAAATTCGGGGTTCTTAAGTAGTCTAATCGCACTTTGATTGTCCATATACAACTTTGGTTTCAAATTTTTTTCATTCCCTATTTCATAAATTAATTGTTTCATCCAAATTAATTCTTTTATCGCGATTGCCGCTGCAATGAATTCCGACTCAGTCGTGGATAACGCAACTACTTTTTGCCTTTGCGAACACCAAGAAACAGTACTATCTCCTAATTTAAAAACGTAACCCGAAGTGGATCTCCTAGTCGCTATATCTCCGGCGTAATCGGCATCACTAAAAGCTGTTAACCTGCGTGCAGTCTTTGCGCGAAAAACTAATCCGTAGTTAATTGTCCCTTTAAGATATTTTAGAATTCTTTTCACCGCGTTCCAATGTATTCTTGTCGGCGATTCCAGATATTGACTAGCTTTGCTGAGGGCGAAGGCGATGTCCGGTCTCGTGGCTACGGAGAGGTACATCAGCGCTCCAACGGCTTCTCTGTAGGGAGCCTGTGTTTGATCAGTCCTGCTTTCGCCATGTGCTTCTACAGTCAATTCCTGGTGCTTATCCACTGGGACTGCCACCGGGTTCGCATCTGTCATTCTAAAACGCTCCAATATCCTTTTGGTGTATCCCGATTGGTGCAGGAATAGTGAGCCGTCTATATTCCTATCTATCTGTAAACCAAGGAATAAGGTTGAGTCCTCAGTAGTTACCTCGAATTCTGTCTTTAGATGCGCCAGCAACGAGTCCACGACTTCTCCGTCCGAAGCTGCTATCAATCCATCATCAATGTAGATTGCTAAAATTAAAAAGTTTCCCTGTAAATTGCCCACAAAGACGCATGGATCTGACTTCGTCGCGTTCAAAGAAAATTTTCTTAAGAAGTCGGTGAAACGCTCATGCCAACATCTAGAGGCTTGTTTTAGGCCATAAAGGCTTCTTTCTAGTTTGCATATTTCGTTTTTATTTGTTGCATATCCTTCCGGTTGTCTCATGTAAATCTCTTCGCATAGTTTTCCATTTAGGAATGCGGTTTTAATGTCGAATTGTTTCAGAGACAAATTCCTTGAGGCTGCTAGGGCCAGTATGGTGCGAACAGAGACCAACTTAACAACTGGACTAAAAGTTTCGTGGTAATCCACACCATGTTTCTGCGTATATCCTTTGGCCACTAGTCTCGCCTTGTATTTTGCTACACTACCATCTGGCTTGCTCTTCACCTTGAACACCCAGCGATTTTCAACCAATTTTATGCCATCTTGATAGGGTACAGTGCTCCATGTTTTATTTCTTTTCAGCGATTGAATTTCATCATCCATGGCCTGTTTCCATTCTGTGGCACGTGGCCCTGTAATTGCTTCTTGGTAGGTATTTGGTTCCTCATTCTCAGCCAGAAGGATTGTATCAGGATCCACACCCTCATGATACCTAAACGGTCTCTTAATTTTGCTTCTATCTCGAAGAGTTCTCTCTTGGTGGGCTTGTACTGGTGATGGGTTACTTGCTTCTTCTGACGTATCTGTGGGAAGGAGGTCAGTCGCTGAGTCCCACAGGTTATCGTTGCTAGAGTCCTCATCCTCAATTGGTTCCTCCTCGTCATCTGGAAAGACTTGGTGAACTGGATCATTCCTCTCGTTGGAAATCTCTGGAAGTTTTTCAACCAACTTTTGGCTTGTTACTGAATCGAGAAATTGGGCATCTGGTTCAGTTCGGGACGATTCCGCAGAAAAGACCTCTTCTTCTCTAAAAATAAGATCTCTCTTGGTTTCTACTTTATCCGTTTCCGGAAACCAAACTCTATATCCTTTGACGTCCTCGTTATATCCTACAAAAATCCCTTGGTCTGCCTTTTTATCAAGTTTCTGACGTCTTTCTTTAGGAATGTGCGCATACACAATTGTTCCGAAGGGATACAACTTTGGCAGTGCTCCCTTTTTGCCAAACCATAGACTATACGGTGTGCTTAAATTTTTTGGATCGCATCGTGTCCGATTGATGACGTAAGCTGCTGTATTGACAGCTTCTGCCCATAATTTCAGTGGTAGCTTCTTAGCATGGATCATGCTTCTCATTGCCTCGACTAAAGTGCGGTTTTCCCTCTCTGCTACACCGTTTTGCTGAGGCGTGTAAGTCACAGTCTTTTGGTGCTGAATACCACGATTTCTGAGTATGTTGGTCACTTGAGCATTGATAAATTCAAGACCATTGTCTGTACGAAGAGTCCTTATATCTTTACCCAAGATGTTCCTGGTCAAAGCGAGGAAAACTTCTATATATTTGGCAGTTTCATCCTTCGTCTTCAAAAAGAACAGGGTCCTATATTTCGAATAATCATCCTTAAAAAGCAAAAAGTAACTTGACCCATTTATGGTTTTTTCTTGAAAAGGACCACACAAATCTGAGTGTACGAGTTCTCCAGGAGCTTGCGACTCGTGGTCTGACTTCTTATTTGGAAAGGGCAATCTGTGCGCTTTTCCAGAAACGCATCCTTCACAGAAGAAAATATCCTTCTCATCGAAGGGAATCTTCTGACTTCGCAAAAATTGTTGCACATAGTGGCTATTTTGGTGTGCCAAACGTTCATGCCACATCTTGAGGGTAGGTTTTGCAGCTATGTTGGCATTCCATCCGTCATCTTTTGGCACGACTACTCTAAATTGCATTTGACAGAGTTTGTCTCTCCGTACTCCCACTGCAACCTTAACCCCTTCTTTTTCGAAAAAGCATCCTTTAGCTGTGGACACCTGCACCAGACCCTTGTCCAGTGCTGATCCTGTGGAGAATAAATTGTACCTTAAGTCAGGTATGAAGAGAACATTGGACAAATGTTTCTCTTCCCACCGCTCGCCATTAAAAGCAGTGATATTTATATCGCCTCTGCCTAGAGCTTCCATAGTTTCATGCTTTTTTCCAATGTTAACTTGGTGCGGTTCATCAAAGTATTCCAGATTTATGAACCATTTCCTATTATTGGACATGTGGTGCGTTGCACCTGAGTCTGCGTACCAAGCATCGTCGTGGCTCCCCGATGTAGCTATGTATTGACTAGCTCGTGCCACCAAGGCTTGGCCTTTTACTTTATTGTCACGGCTAGAGACTGCATTTCTGTCAGCTCGACAGCCTCGTGCCCAGTGCCCTGGCTTATTACATATGTGACAAATATCCTTGTCACTACTATCCGACGAACCCACTGGTCTCCATGTTTTAACATGAGGCCTGTATGACCTTCTCCTGGTAGGGAACTTAGTTGCAGATAGGGCCTGTGTAGAGCTTTCTGAAGAGCCCAAAACCCTTACCTCTTCAGTCAAAAGTCTCTCTATTAAATTGGGTAGCGTACGCCCACTTTTTGGGGTAGACTCCCAAGCCGTTATAAAATGACTGTACATCTCCGGTAAGGTCATAAGTATTTTAGTGATAATCATAGAATCTGCAATGGGCTCACCCAACGCCTGCAGCCGAAATGCCAGGTCCTTCAGCTTTGCGATGTGGGACGCCATACTGTCCTTGGGGTCCTTCATTAGCTGATACCACTTTTGTTGCAGCATGTGAATGCTCGTTTCTGACTTAGCTTCATATAGATGATGAAGTGCCTGCCACATTTCTTTAGCACAACTGCAATTCATGATATATATTAATTGTGAATCCGCCACACTCGTTGCAATAATCTTCTGAGCCACAGTGTCGGCCATTTTCCATTTTTCCAACTCTGCTGTTTGTGCCGGTGTCGGATCTCTGCCGCAGACTGGTCTATCAAAAGCACCATCCACAACATTTTGAGCATCCTTTTCTCTCAGCAATATCGAGACTTGAAACTTCCATTGCCCCCAGTTCACAGCCCCTTTGAGCTTAGTGATCCTCGTCAGTTCAGGTTCCATTTTACCGGTCTTTGCACTTTTGCACGTGGGCTGGCCAACCTTACAAAAGGAACGTGAACGATCCAACTTCAATCAAAAATATATATAGGGATACGTTGCCTGGGCCCATAACCTGTTGTGATTGATAAATAAATTGATGTGAGGCGCGTGATTCCCTAATAGGATTTAGATGAAGTGGGTGGATTAGATTTGGAGCACTTCGAACTGGTAACACACGTCTTTACTCTCAGATGATTTGATACAGAAAAGGGGCGAGTGATCAGTCCGCCGGTACAATGTAATCGACACAATGATCGATCGTGTCGATATCGCTTATACAATGGCGGCGGGCGCCAAATACAAAACAGTGCCCGAGTGCACGAAAAACTTAAACAAAAATTATGTCTACAACACGGGGCATTATGCGCAGAGGAAATAACCGAGGCGGAACATAAAATACTAAAGGCCCTTCAGGCCGCAAGATTTCCCCATGAAATCAAGGAACTTAAAACGAAGGGTTTTGACACAAAAAACCGACTAGCCAATTTCAGTCTCTTTTTAGATGAAAACGATTTAATACGCGTGGCCGGGCGATTACAAGAGTCCCAATTAACGTTTGGCCAAAAACATCCGATTTTACTCCCTAGCCGCCAACGGTTAACAGACAATATAATTCGCAAGATACATGAGAAACATCATCATCCAGGTATACAAACAACGCTGTGCATCTTACGACAAAGGTTCTGGCTGCTCGATGGTAGAAATCAGGTGCGCAAGATTGTGCGGACTTGCGCACGGTGTTTCCGACTCACCGCGAAACCGTTCGAATATAAAATGGGGAACCTCCCACCAACGCGCATACGAGAAGCAACCTCATCCACAAACACCGGCATCGACTATTGCGGCCCATTTTTCATCAAGGAAAGAAAACATCGCAATCGGAAACGCATTAAAGTATACGTTTGCGTATTTGTATGTATGTCCATAAAAGCAATACATCTCAAACTCGTCACCGATCTGACTACTGAAGGATTTTTCGCGGCCCTGAGACGATTCACAGCGCGCCGCGGAATCCCAGAATGTATATTTTCCGACAATGGTACAAATTTCGTCGGAGCAAACAATCAACTCAAGGAGTTATACGCCTTGTTCAATTCTACAGAACATATTGTAGGCACGATCCTATAGGAGGCGGAAAGCGGAAAAAATTCGGACTCGGGTGGGCCGGGATTCGAACCCGGGTCTCCCGATTGCCGGTCGGTTGCTCTAACCTCTAAGCTACCCAAGCCCTTGTACGAACTCTTTCCGATCGCTCCTCTTGTTGACATACGTCATACTACTACAATCCAAGCAGGGCGCCCTCGTCGCCTTCATATCATACAGTACTGTGTAATCTGTTTAGAACATTCTAAACTGTTGTCATGTTAAAATACGCATCGTTGCGAAGGGATGCGACAACAAGCTCGTTGCGAAGGGATGCAACGAGCAAGAAACGCAACCCTCGCAACGCAGTCTTATAACGGCACGAGAGGACGATAGACGTAATCAATAAAAACGCCTTCCTGTTAAGAAGAACGCCATTTATTTATTCTGCACATCGCTCGCCACAGAATTCAGAAGTGGGATAAAGAAGAAAAAAAATTTTTAAGTCTACCACGCCACATACTGAATCGGTATGTCTGTCCTGTAAAAGCCGTGCCGTTGAAGATCTTTGTCCACAAGTTTGTGATGTGTTGTTCCACAAGTTTGTGAGATATCTCTATCGCTGTGGGCGAAAATATCTGTTCGCTGTGTGCGAAATTGTCTGTTCACTGTGTGCGAAATTGTCTGTTCGCTGTGTGCGAAATCATCTGTTCACAATTTTGTGAAAAATTTGTCTGCCGAGTTGTAGTCATGTTTCCCCAGGAACCAACCAGCTACACCGTCGCACAATTAAGGGCCGTTTTGCGTGCGAAGGCTTTAGCCACTGTTGCATCGAAACGACCAACTCGGCACACACACACACACACACACACATCCACACACACGCACATAGATATGTATGCACACACATACAAAACCCGACATACCATGCGGCCGGCCACACAATTACATCATATCGATCGATCGGTAAAAAAGATGATCACCGTGACCATAATAAGTTATGCCGTAGCAACAACGAGCCGAGCGCTGTCACACAGTCAGCGCTCACACATACAAAAATATAAACAATACGCCCTAATCTGAGACGTCGTCGCGATCCGGCATAATAAAAATATGTTTGAGACGTTATCGCGACCCTGATTAGGGCGGCACTCATGCACACAAAGTGCAAATAAAATATAACCAAAAACACGCCCTAATTTGAGACGTCGTCGCGATCCGGCATAATAAAAATATGTTCGAGACGTCATCGCGACCCAAATTAGGGCAACACCAACACAACATAAACGCATGTACACAGCTGAGTCCGACGTACATGCACATCATCGACGATACACATCATCGTCAGCAACCACGGCTACGGAGCGAGCGCAACCACGGTAACAAACAACCGTCTTTTGGCAAGACGACCAAGAACGAGCGACCGAATGCGCTGAGCATTCATTTCCCAAAAAGCGATAGCAAGAGTAAAGACGTGTAAAAGTTAATAAAGAATCTCGTAATACTAATAGTACTTCTTTCAACTCCGGAATCACGGGACCAACGTGAAGGCGTCGATCCCGACACGACATAACAGCCACGAAAGGAACCAAGAATGAATTGATTATCAGGTTAACGGAATACGACCCGGACATATGGAATCGTATGGAAACTCAGCTTCCCTGTATAACCAATTTAGAGGACGACACTACTGAAAATAACACCGATATGCGGTCAACAACAGGTTTTCTGACAGCCCAGCATAATGAACCGATCGAGCCAAATGACCAGATTCTTAGGGAGTTTAATTTGGTAAGAAGAGAAAGAGATTCATTACAAAAGGAAATGGAACTAATGAAAAGGGAACGGGCGATATCTGTAACTTCTCCGGTAGCTGTTGAGAGCGCAGAGCGGACGAGCAACGCGTTGGGAAACGGAAATGTAAATGTCAGGAGTATCAGTGGGTTATTAGGCGAATTCAATGGTACCGATAGATGTTTTTCAACATGGGAACAACAATTGATATTGATACGCAATACGTAGAATTTGGACGACAACACCACTAAATTGTTAATCTCATCAAAATTAAAGGGGCAGGCTCTCAACTGGTTCCACTCTAAACCAGAGCATATTACTTTAGGTGTCAATGATCTTGTTCAACGCATGAAAATAATGTATGACCACCGCCAAAGTAAATTAATTCTTCGGAAAGAATTTGAAGGGCGAGTGTGGCAATCAAATGAGTCGTTTAGCAATTACTTTCATGAAAAAGTTGTCCGCGCGAATCGTGTCCCGATACCCGAAGATGAAATAATTGACTATGTGATTGACGGAATACCGGATACGCGACTCCAGGATCAGGCGCGCATGTCGCGGTTTCAGTCTTAATCGGATTTGCTGGAAGCGTTTAGTAAAATTAGCCTGCGTCCGAGGAAACCGTTCGACCATACTTGGAAGGGCAAAAAGGTAAGGAGACCTGACAACGCAGAGGGAACGTCAACGGAACGAGCGACAAGGAACCGAACAGTTCCAAAATGCTACAATTGTGGGGAAGACGGCCACATCATTCCACAGTGTCGAAAACCAAGGAGACAAAGTAATGCGTGCTATCGCTGTGGATCCACTGAGCACCGTTCCAAAGACTGTCCAGAGAAGAAGACGCCTTCAGCACCAGCTTCGAACCAGACTTCGACGAATCTTGTGGAAGAATCACCAATACCTCCACCATATATGGTACCGTTAACATTTACAGCATTCGATGAAAATGGCGATCGTTGCAAATACATGTTTTCTGCAATAGTAGATCCCGGTTCAGGGATAAGTTTAATTAAAAAAAGCTATGCGCCTGAAAATTTACTTTTAGCAACTTGTTGGGAAAATTATGATTTTCATGGTGCAAATCATTCTGAAGTAAAAATTCTAGGCATTTTTGAAACTAATGTTACCGTTTGTAATATCAGTATAGATTTGAAATTCGGCGTTGTACCAGATAACACAATTGGTCATAATGTTTTGCTCGGACGAGATTTTTCTACAAACCCACAAGTGAAATTAGTCTTAGGAAAGAAAATTGAGGTCTTGGAAAATAATTCCAAAGTATCGGGCAGCGAGAATACTTATTTTGGTAATGAGTTGCTACATATTGACTATATCGATAAACCCGTAAAAGTGAGTGAAACGCTACAGATTAATCCGAATATAACTGTAGATAACGAGAAACAAATTAGGAACGTTTATGACCTCGAATATGAAACAAAAATTAATTCACTCATTCAGAAAGAAAAGCACGAGTACGAAATGGTGATATCTTTAAAACACGATCAACCGATCTAGTTTCGTCCGAGGAGGTTAGCGCATTCTGATAAAGGAAAACTACGCGTAATTCTAGATAAATTGGTGGTTAACGGTACAATTAGACCAAGTAAATCGCCCTATGCTAGTCCCATTGTACTGGTCCGGAAAAAGAATGGTGAAATTAGACTCTGTGTAGATTTTCGCGAGTTAAACAAAATAACAATTAAAGATAACTTTCCGGCACCATTAATTGACGACAACTTAGATCAATTAAAAAATAAAAAATACTATACGACACGTGATTTAAAGGACGGTTTTCACCATGTAAAAATGTCCGAGGAGTCTATTAAATATACGTCGTTTGTTACACCGATTGGTCAATTTGAATATCTACGAATGCCATTCGGTCTAACAAACGCGCCTCGTGTATTTCAGCGATACATAAACAATTGTTTCGATGATTTGATCAGACAAAATAAGGTTCTTGTGTATATGGATGATATATTAATTGCGTCAGATACTATGGAACAGCACCTTAGCGTACTGCGTGAAGTTTTTAAAGTAACTTCAAAATATTCGTTATGTCTACGTCTTGGTAAATGTTTCTTTGCATATACTGAAATTACGTACCTAGGGTACCGAGTAAATGAACATGGAATTAGTCCAAGTGATGAAAATATAAAGTCTGTAACGAATTACCCGGTACTGCGCAATGCAAAAGAATTATACAAGTTTGTCTGTTTAGCAAGTTACTTCCGACGCTTTGTGCCAGAATTCTCCGTAAAGATCAAACCTCTTTATGATCAAATTAAAGCCGACAAGAAATATGTATGGGGTGCTAAAGAACAAGAAATATTTGACGCCTTAAAAACTTTGTTAGCAACGCGACCGATATTGGCAGTCTACTCACCAAAATTAGAAACAGAATTGCACTGTGATGCAAGTTCTAGCGGGTTCGGAGCTATTTTATTACAGAAACAATCTAACGGAAAATTTCAACCTGTGTCATATTTTAGTCAACAATCTACACCCGTCGAATCAAAATATCATAGTTTTGAACTCGAATGTTTATCAGTTATTTACGCGATTAAAAGGTTTCATGTTTATCTGTTCGGCATAAAATTTAAAATAATAACCGATTGCGATAGCTTTAGACTCACACTGACCAAACGTCATGTAAACCCCAGAATATCACGGTGGGCATTGTTTTTAGAAAATTATGATTATGAAATACAGCACCGACCGGGCAAACGTATGGCACATGTCGACGCTTTGAGCCGGTGTCATAGTATTATGGTCATAGAAGGTAATAGTTTTGAACAAACTTTATCAATTAGGCAGGATCGTGATGAAGAAATTAGAAAGGTTAGGGAAAAATGAGAAAAAAGTGAAGATAAATTCTTTGAGTTACGGGATGGTCTCGTGTACCGAAAAGATAAGACGAAAGGGTTGTTGTTTTATGTGCCAAGTTCTATGCAAAACAATGTGATACGTACATGTCATGACGATTTAGGCCACGTAGGGATAAATAAAGTTATAGAAAACATTACCAAAATTTACTGGTTCCCGTCAATATCTGAAAAAGTTAAAAATGACATCGAAAATTGTTTAAAGTGTATAGAATTCTCTCCGATCAGTGGTAAGAGTGAAGGATATTTACACTCAATAGAAAAAGAAAAACTCCCGTTTCGAACAATCCATATAGATCATTATGGTCCCCTCGAGAAAATCAGAAAGGGCCATAGACATCTTCTATCAGTGGTAGATGGGTTTACTAAACTCATAAAATTATATCCGTGTAAAACAACTGCGTCACGGGAAGTCATTAATCATCTAAAACTTTATTTTTCCGTATATAGTAAACCAAACGTGTTGTCAGCGACCGAGGATCGGCGTTCACTTCCGAAGAATTCGAAGAATTTTTAAAGGCCGAGGCGATACACCACGTGCTTGTTGCAGTAGGTACTCCGCGCGCGAATGGGCAGGTAGAGCGATTTAATCGCGTAATCACACCAATGCTCGCAAAATTATGTGAATCTCCGGACAAATGGGATTTTGTAGTTAGGGATGTGGAGTTCGCGCTGAATAATACAGTTTGTCGTTCGACAGGTGAAACACCTAGTAAATTATTGTTTGGTGTGGGTCAGGCAGGAAAAATTAATGATTATATACGGTTGGCACTTGATGACAATCGCGAAGAACCTCGTAACCTAATAACCATGCGAGAGAACGCATCAAATAAAATCATAAAGACACAAAGTTCGAACGAACATAATTATAATAAAAACCGGAAGAAAGCCACTACGTATTTTGTCGGAGACTTAGTTATGATAAAAAATGTAGACACAACCGTAGGAGTGAACAAAAAGTTAATTCCCAAGTATAAAGGACCATACGAAATTACTAAAGTTATAGATAAGGACCGATATGTTGTTAGTGATATCGAAGGATTCCAAGTAACTCAAAGACCATATAAAAGCATTGTTAGTCCAGATCATATGAAACGTTATCTGCGTCCGCGATTGTAGTAGATGTTGTATATGTGTGTTGCGTGTTGTAAAACTAATGTTATTGTGTGCCTTATATATATTCTTTATTTATGATTCCCTTACGGGTTACATACTTATACACCTCCTCTCTCTCTTATCCTAACTTACAATGCTAACAACAACACTCCAACACCTGCGTCCCACTGTCCACCGGCTCCCCCCGGACTCCCACTTCCCCCCTGCCTGCTCTTCTTCCTCCACTTCCTTCCTTCTCGCCAATTCGCCCCCCCCCCATCTGTCCCTTCCCCTACTCCTCTCTCTCCCCAGGCCCTTTCTTCTCCTCTCTCCCCTCCCCCTTATCACCCCTTTCCTCCTCCCGCCACTCCCTCCTCTCTTCCTCCCACCGCCACCATGTCCCCTCTATCTTGATCCTTCCCTCTTCCATCCACACCCTCTTCCCCTTCCTCCTTTCCTCCCACACTTTTTCCACTACCCTCCACCTCATCCTTCTTTCTTCTCATGTACGATCCTCCTCTATCCTTACTCCTCTCCCTCTCACTTTCCATCTCCTCTCCATCACTTCTACTTTACCCGCCACACTCTTCATCCTTACCACCACCATTCCCCTTTCCTCTCCCCCTTCCCTTCCTCTCCTTCCCAGTTCCCTGATTTCCTCCACCTCCCCTTCCGCCCCCAATTCTCCCATCAATTCCCGTATCTCCTCCCTCCTCTTCTCTGCTCCTCTCCTCAGCCCCTTCACAATCATGTTCCTCCTTCTTCCTTCTCTCTCCTTCTGCTCCTTCCATATTTCTATCTCCCTCAACCTCTCTGCCATCTCTTCTTCCAACCTCTTCTCTTCATTCCTCTCCCCTTTCTCCAGCTTTCCTTTTCTTTCCTCACCTCTCTCTGTCCTCTTCTCCCTCCTCCCTTCTCCTTTCCTCTCCTCTGTCTCCAGCTTCCCTTTTCCTTGCTCACCTCGCTCAGTCCTCTCCTCCATCCTCCGTTCTCCTTTCTTCTCCTCCTCTGTCTCCAGCTTCTGTTTTCCTACTTTGCCTTGCTCCGTCCTCTCCTCTACCCTCCCTTCTCTTTTCTTCCCTTCTGTCACCATCTTCCCTTTTCTTCCTTCGCTTCTCTCTGACCTCTCCTCCAACCTCCCCTCTCCTCTCCTCTCCTCTGTCTCCCGCTTCCCTTTTCCTCCTTTGCCTTGCTCTGACCTCTCCTCCATCCTCCCTTCTCCACCCTTCTCCTCTGACTCCATCTTCCTCGTTTTCCCTTCAATTCTCCTTAACCTCTCCTCCATCCTCTCTCTCTCTTTCCTCTCTCTCTCCAGTAATCCTCTTATCACCTCAACCTCCCGCTCCTTTCTTCCCACCTCCTTCATTAACTCCTTCATCCACTCCCTCACATTCTCCTTAACAGCTTTCTCCATCTTCTCAAAATCCGTTTCCGTCATCCTTTCCCACCGCTCTACCTCCCTGTCCATCTTCCTGTCCATCCTCTCCCACAGGAGCCTCATAATCGCCTCTGCCATTTCTCCATACTTTTCCTTCATCTCCTCAGCCCCTTCTGCTTCCTCTTCCTTCGCCAGTTCAACTCTTCCTCTTACTCCCTCGCCCCCCCCCCCCCCCTCTTGTGACTTCTTATCCCTTTTCTCTGCTTTTCCTGTTTCAGCCTCTTCTCCTCCCCCACACTTCCCCCCTTCCTCTTCCTTCCTTCTCCATAACTCCTCCACTTTTCCCTCATTTCCCTTTTTTGTCCTCCCCATCTCCCACACTCTCTCCGCCTTAACCTGCCTTCTTCTCTCTTCTTTACCGACTCTTTCACCGCTCTTACTCTTCCCTCCAGATGTCGCTTCCTCCGTTCCCTCTCTTGCTCAACTCCACGCTTCCTCCTAACCTCGCTTTCCGCTTCTCACTTCTCACTCCTCCCACGTCTTCTCCTCTTCGTCTCCCGTTCCGCCCACGCTTCCACCGCACCCTCTCCTTATCCTCTACTCTCCACCTCTCTCTTTCGCCCTCCCTATTCACTACACCCCTCTTTTCATCTCCTTTCCCTCGCACACTTGTCACACCCGTCCACACTGCCTGGCCCCGGAAGCGGAACGTCTCTATTGTGTGCCTTATCCTGTTCTGTTGTTCTTTGTAAAACTGTTGTTATTGTGTAAGATACCTATTCTGTTGAACGTTGTAAAATTAGTGTTAATTTTCATGTTACTTTTCGATTAACTTAGGTTATTCTCATCTTGTGTATTGTTCGTCAATTACTGAAATGTGTTAAAATTATTATCAATTGGTCGAGGACGATCAAACTGTCAGGATGGCCGAATTGTAGGTACGATCCAAGCAGGGCGCCCTCGTCGCCCTCATATCATACAGTACTGTGTAATCTGTTTAGAACATTCTAAACTGTTGTCATGTTAAAATACGCATCGTTGCGAAGGTATGCGACAACAAGCTCGTTGCGAAGGGATGCAACGAGCAAGAAACGCAACCCTCGCAACGCAGTCTTATAACGGCACGAGAGGACGATAGACGTAATCAATAAAAACGCCTTCCTGTTAAGAAGAACGCCATTTATTTATTCTGCACATCGCTCGCCACAATATAGATAAAAACATGCGTTCGCTAGCAACAAACGCATCCAATGGCGCTTTATACCGCCACCAGCACCGCATTTCGGCGGTCTGTGGGAAACGTCAGTAAAACTTTTTAAACATCATTTTAAACGAGTTGTGGGCGAGTCATTTTTTACCTTCGAAGAGTTGAATACATTCACCATCGAAATTGAAGGCATTCTTAATTCCCGACTGATCATATCCCTATCATTAGATCCGAACGACTTTCTCGTGGTAACATCGGCACCTTACCTACTCGGCAAACCATTCACTACACTCCCGGAGGGAGATGTATCCTTTGTTCCAGTCAACAAATTATCTACCTGGCAGCATATTTCGAAAGTACGACAAGATTTTTGGGCACGTTGGAACCTTGAATATCTAAATGAACTTCAAAAACGTCACCAGTGGACAAAAAACGGACTAGAAATTCTGCCAGGAATAGTCGTACTCATAAAGGACAAAGGTCTCTCATGCATGCAATGGCCACTGGGCCGAATTACGAAGACACACCCAGGGAAGGACGAAGTCACACGGGCGGCAACCGTACAAACTGTTACCGGAGAATTGAGACGTGCCGTTAATCGACTTTGTCCACTACCCATTGATCAACCCACGTAAACTGTACAACAGGTATCACAACACCGTAAAACCAAACAATCCAAATTTATTCGCACTCCACAGATAATAGTAGAGCTGGCGAAAGAGGAAAACCGAGAAGATTGGCTAGGAGACGTTGTTGCGATCCAGGTGCGATAATCCACCCAAGACGTTATCGCGACCCTAGTCAATCAAGCACACCGAACACATATAATTGTAAAAACAAGGGGACAACCCTATCCAACACATGTAAGCACCGGTGCGATCGAATTCACACACAAAGCATCCTTGTGCACAAGGCGACCATATCACGTAATTGCTTTATTGTCCACGGTGCATACGAACAAGCACTAACTGCCCACTGAATAAAATTGTAAATACATGTAGAAAGTTGAGCGGTACCCCCTCAACAGGGGAGGATGTTCCGTAGTACTCCATATAAAACTAACACACAGCGAGCGCGTCACTACAGCGGTCATTGTTAGGATAAGAGACTATTGTAGCTAAGGGACCGACGTTACATAACGCAGCTACGGTCATTCCATTGTCAGCCGTAAAAGCGAATAGTCCATTTAAATTGTAACATATCAAAGAAAATATATGAGGCATTCCATGCCAAATCGGACACTTTCGGACCTCACCCCCTTCGATTTTTTTTTTAAATTTTTTATGTTTTTAAGACTGATGAAATACGCGTTCATGAATTTTTTCAGTTTTTTTTTACCATCCGTTTCGAAAATATGAATTTTCTTAAAATTCGGGCTCATTTTTTTCAAATACTCATAACTTTGCGAAAAATGGACCAATTTGATCGTTCTTTCTTTCAAAATTTGTGTTTTTGAATGCTCTTTCAAGAAAAAAATATGATTTTTATCGAAATAGTTTATTTCATTGTTTAATTTTTATTTAAAACACAAAATATTTTATATCTCAAAACATGTCCCCTACGATTTTTTTGAAAAAATTCTCAAATAAACTTTGATGCATGTAAGAACTAAAAAAAATTTCCCATCGTGGGGAATGTTGTAACACTAGTGTGGTTGAGGTGGGATCGCCGAAAGAACAGATAATCCGAGTTATGCTCAAATGTTTATTACATCGTACTGCGCTCTCTGCTGGTTTCACTGCGACTGCCGAAAACGCACAGCGCATCGGCAGCTCACACGCCGGGAACAAAAGAAGGCGATAATGCCTGTTGCCGGGTCAAATCCCCAAACGCGTGCAACGTATAGTCCCGTAACGCAATATATGTGCCCATAATTATGAAAGTGGTCTAAGCAGTGTCAGCAGGCAGAGCTGCAAAAGCCACATTTTTGAGTGTGTGCGTGCCGTGTCGGTGAGAGCTGCGCGCGCCGGTTGTACGCACCGAACGTAAACAAAGACGGAACCATGATTCCTGTCTCCTTTCTACCAACGTCCTGTACCGAAGTCTGTAAGCTGCGCGCGCCGCTAATATGTCCGCGCCAACATCTCATTGTGTGCGTGCCGTGCGTGTGTAGAAAAGGAAGGAGCTTGTCTCCGTCTCATTTCTTCTTGTAGGTCTCGTGTGACGAGGAAGGAGCTTGTCTCCGTCTCGTTTCTTCTTGTAGGTCTCGTGTGACGAGGAAGGAGCTTGTCTCCATCTCGTTTCTTCTTGTAGGTCTCGCGTGACGAAGAAGGAACTGTACTCTGTCTCGTTCTACGGTGTTGAATCTATTTTTAGCGTAACGATGGTACCGCGTTTCGCTTACTTACTGGCTACTGGAGATTTTCGATGTCCCAGCGTCTTCAGAAGATTTGACAAGGGAAGCGCCGAAGTGAACACCTACAGGTGGATAAGATGGTCAAAACTGCTTCCAAGCCAAAACAAATTGTGAGATAGCCATTCGATAGTTAATCGAAAAATACTCATTTTTTACATGTTTTAACCTTATACAGCGACTAGAACGGCAGTGGAAGGGATTGAAAAGAACAGCTATTTGTATTTTTTTTATTTGAAAATGAGCAGTTGAAAAAATTTGAAAAAAATTAGACGTGTGTCCTGATACGAAGTACACACTCTTGTTTTTTTTCAGATTTTTAAAACTTAAACTGTGGCAACTGAAAAATTAGAACCAAAAAAAATTGGCCTATTTGCTATTTTTTATTGAAGGTCTTCTGGGTGTATAACGAAATAAAAACCCTGTATGAGTGCAGTGATATGCCGCACCCCTGTTTTTTTTCAGATTTTTAAAAACGGTGGGTGATAGTAAAAAATATAAATAAAAACCTGTTATCTGGTCGTTTGTGGCGTGTTGAGAGTAATTTGTACACTGAATCTTTATGCATTCTTTACGTGATAAGTTTATTACGCAATATTCAATTATATGAGGTACATATCGTTATATGAAATGTATCGTTACGCGCAGTGCAACGATTTGATAGAAGGAATCGTCAAATGCTCGATACGCGCGACATGCGTTTTACCGAACATCTATGTATTATATATTGTGCAAATGAAGTATACAGACCAGGATATGGTAAATGAATCCAAAGCGTTTTTTGAAAATAGATTTATTTTCCAAAGGGCATAGCCGGGTAAGACAGTGAAATGTGCCCCAAAACCGATCGAAATTCTGAATGGGCCATTCGATAGCTTATGAAAAAAGAAACATTTTTGTGAATTTTCAACTTTGTATCTCGACCGTGGGGGGCGGGGGGTGTAAAATGTACTGTCCGCTTCTCCCACCATTTTCTCGGAATCTAGTGCATAAAAAAATTCGAAAAAAATCAGAGCCATATCTAGTAATGGCGCGCATATTACAGATTTTTTTTTCAGATTTTTACATAAAAAATCCTATTGGTAAAAAAATAAAAACCGAAAAGGCAATCAGAAAAACATTTATTTGATACCGAAGGAGGTCCGGATCAGTGATGCCGCTTTTTTGTGTAATGTAATATTACAATAAACATCTCTCTGATTTTTTTTATAATTTTTGCTCACCAGCAACAGCGTCGGAAAAATAAATAACCCGTTTTTTCGTCAGTTTTTGGGTGTCAGAACAACGTATGAGGTAAACTTTGGTTTAATTTTTGTCACATAACTATTTCATGCAATGTTTAATGTTATTGATTACATTGCATAGTCGTAATAATACAAGAAAACTAAATAAATGGAAGAAATTGATGTCACAATGTATGCCTTATGTTCTGAAAAATTGAAGGTCAACCAAAGATCGTTGGTAGCGACACGCGTATGGTGACAGACTCTTTTGTCGAAGCAAACTTTTTCTTTGGGTTCGAATCCTGTTAGGTGCCTTTTTTTCATCGTTTTTTTTTGTCCTTTCTCTATGCAACAATAGTTAATATTTAATGTCAGATGACTTTCTCTATGCAACACATTTTTGTCATTATTACTGACAAAATATATGACTAGAATAACGGAATCATGGAAGGCGGTTAGAAGGCATGTGCATATTTATTACAACATTAAAATGTTGACAAAAATATTGTGAAATCATCTGACATTAAATATTAACTATTGTTGCATAGAGAAAGGACAAAAAAAAACGATGAAAAAAAGGCACCTAACAGGATTCGAACCCAAAGAAAAAGTTTGCTTCGACAAAAGAGTCTGTCACCATACGCGTGTCGCTACCAACGATCTTTGGTTGACCTTCAATTTTTCAGAACATAAGGCATACATTGTGACATCGATTTCTTCCATTTATTTAGTTTTCTTGCATTATTACGACTATACAATGTAATCAATAACATTAAACATTGCATGAAATAGTTATGTGACAAAAATTAAACCAAAGTTTACCTCATACGTTGTTCTGACACCCAAAAACTGACGAAAAAACGGGTTATTTATTTTTCCGACGCTGTTGCTGGTGAGCAAAAATTATAAAAAAAATCAGAGAGATGTTTATTGTAATATTACATTACACAAAAAAGCGGCATCACTGATCCGGACCTCCTTCGGTATCAAATAAATGTTTTTCTGATTGACTTTTCGGTTTTTATTTTTTTACGAATAGGATTTTTTATGTAAAAATCTGAAAAAAAATCTGTAATATGCGCGCCATTACTAGATATGGCTCTGATTTTTTTCGAATTTTTTTATGCACTAGATTCCGAGAAAATGGTGGGAGAAGCGGACAGTACATTTTACACCCCCCGCCCCCCACGGTCGAGATACAAAGTTGAAAATTCACAAAAATGTTTCTTTTTTCATAAGCTATCGAATGGCCCATTCAGAATTTCGATCGGTTTTGGGGCACATTTCACTGTCTTACCCGGCTATGCCCTTTGGAAAATAAATCTATTTTCAAAAAACGCTTTGGATTCATTTACCATATCCTGGTCTGTATACTTCATTTGCACAATATATAATACATAGATGTTCGGTAAAACGCATGTCGCGCGTATCGAGCATTTGACGATTCCTTCTATCAAATCGTTGCACTGCGCGTAACGATACATTTCATATAACGATATGTACCTCATATAATTGAATATTGCGTAATAAACTTATCACGTAAAGAATGCATAAAGATTCAGTGTACAAATTACTCTCAACACGCCACAAACGACCAGATAACAGGTTTTTATTTATATTTTTTACTATCACCCACCGTTTTTAAAAATCTGAAAAAAAACAGGGGTGCGGCATATCACTGCACTCATACAGGGTTTTTATTTCGTTATACACCCAGAAGACCTTCAATAAAAAATAGCAAATAGGCCAATTTTTTTTGGTTCTAATTTTTCAGTTGCCACAGTTTAAGTTTTAAAAATCTGAAAAAAAACAAGAGTGTGTACTTCGTATCAGGACACACGTCTAATTTTTTTCAAATTTTTTCAACTGCTCATTTTCAAATAAAAAAAATACAAATAGCTGTTCTTTTCAATCCCTTCCACTGCCGTTCTAGTCGCTGTATAAGGTTAAAACGTGTAAAAAATGAGTATTTTTCGATTAACTATCGAATGGCTATCTCACAATTTCATTTGGCTTGGAAGCAGTTTTGACCATCTTATCCACCTGTAGGTCTTCACTTCGGCGCCTGTCTTGTCAAATCTTCTGAAGACGCTGGGACATCGAAAATCTCCAGTACCCAGTAAGTAAGCGAAACGCGCTACCATCGTTACGCTAAAAATAGATTCAACACCGTAGAACGAGACAGAGTACAGTTCCTTCTTCGTCACGCGAGACCTACAAGAAGAAACGAGACGGAGACAAGCTCCTTCCTCGTCACACGAGACCCACAAGAAGAAACGAGACGGAGACAAGCTCCTTCCTCGTCACACGAGACCTACAAGAAGAAATGAGACGGAGACAAGCTCCTTCCTTTTCTACACACGCACGGCACGCACACAATGAGATGTTGGCGCGGACATATTAGCGGCGCGCGCAGCTTACAGACTTCGGTACAGGACGTTGGTAGAAAGGAGACAGGAATCATGGTTCCGTCTTTGTTTACGTTCGGTGCGTACAACCGGCGCGCGCAGCTCTCACCGACACGGCACGCATACACTCAAAAAATGCGGTTTTGCAGTTCTGCCTGCTGACACTGGGTCTAAGTCATATATTTCTTGTTTCGAGATATTTAATGAATTGCATTTGAATCCATTAAAAAATATTTTTACATTATGCGACATTTTAATTTATAATATTCTTAGTCATAATTAATGGAAATTTATTATGAATATGAAATTTTGTGAAAATTTCGTACGAAAATGTTGTTTTTTAAGCTTGAAATGACTTAGACCAGTTTCAAAATTAACTGAATGCCCTATAAATGACTTAAAGCAATAAAGAACTATGAGTTTTATTTGAAACAATAACTTTAATAAAATAATTTTTGAACATTTATTAATAATTTTTAAAAAGTAATCTATTTTTATCATTTCGAATTTTTAAGGTTCTTAAAATGTTCCTGAAAAACTGGAGGGATGTATGGTAGTACAGACATAATATCTTTGTTTTTCTTCGGGTACTGGTCTAGTGGTGGTGTATAATGGAAGTAATTTAATATTTCCGTATAATTTTGGTCTTCCTCTTTTAGGTGAAAGATCTAAAATGTGGAACTTAGAATCATCTAAGGAAGTTTTATAAAACATTTTATAAGGTTCATTTTTTAAAAATCTCATCCATTGAATTTGCAGCCAAGAGACAGATTCGCCCGCGGTATTGTTTACTCTTCTTGTTATTGATTCTTCTAGGGGTTTTGTTGAAATAAAATCCAGCTGCGACATTCATTTTATCGAAAATGTATTTCTTCTTCTACACTTTTCTATTAATTCGTAATAATGCTCAGGGTTGTATAAGTAATTTGCTTTTTTATTTTCATTTCTATCAGCCCAAAATCACGGTCATTCGGTAGAACGGAATGTCCCGATACTAAAAATTTGTGGTCTACCGTTTCAATACTATTATTTGATGACTGAGCAATGTTCATCCATGTCAATGCTACTTTAATGTATTTTGTTATAAACGATTTTGGCCTGAACAAGCATCACTGTAAGCTATTACGTGTTTTTGAGTAGTTACATCCTCCATATGCGCTAAAATGCATGATGCTACTTCCTGTGCACCTCTTGAAGCTGTTGTTTCATCCCATAGATACATCTTGACATTATCATCATGAAAATTATGGAAACCCAAGTTGTATACGTACATATTTCGCTTATAATAGGCTAACGAAACAGACAGTTTAGGATACGGAAGTGCTTTTTGCAAATCAAACGAGAATCCATAATATTCCCTGGAATTTTCTTTTGCTTTTTTCTGGTCCTCTGCAAGATAGTTCCTAGCTCGTTCAGCATTTTGTAAATGTACATCATGACTTTCTCTAAGATGTAATTTCTCTTTCTCATTATTGCATGCTTTGATTTTTCCATTCAATAAATCGCATTTTTGCATGTGTCTTTTCGAGGAGCGTGGAAATTTAAGTTAAATTCAGAATTAAATATTTTCCTGTAGATCCATTCCTTAACAAAGGATTGATTATTTTCCTCACATTTCTCTACATACAGGCTATACATTTTTCGAATATCTAAATCAGGACTCAAATATTTTCGACCAGGAGTGTGGCGAGCTCTGGTGTAGTGGCTCTCATATGCTGGGAAACTTAAAATATGTTCTCGTACAGCTTTTATCTTAATTTCATCTGTTTTTCGCGAAGATCCAGGCATCTTCCCACGACGATCAGTTCCAGGTGTTTCAGCATTCAGAGCACGAGTTAATCGCCCTACAGAAATTTTATAGGTGTCTAAAAAAAAGTTTCTGCATACCGACACTTCTGACTTATTATTTCTTGATAGAAAATACTTGTTGCTGCATTTTCTCATAGGTCTTTCAAAATTTCTGGGCCGCCTTTATTTTCTTAATCGTTGATGAACTGTAGTACGCAGATATAGAATCTGGGTTTCAAAATCTTTTAGTTTCCAGAAATTATCAAAATTAGATTTTCTTTCATTATATTCCACACGATCTGAACATTTGTTTGAGCAAAAGCAATCCTTATATGCAAAAATTTTGGCACTCACAAGTTTTGATTTTTTTGTCGTGTATTCTTCGCCACTATTTCTCTTGATTTTTCTCATGTTTTGTGCGTAACTATCTTCATTTCTGGCCCGTTTTCTTGTCTTATATTTTTCAGTCTGCACCACTTGTATTGTTTTATCTTGCAGCATTTCTGGGGTTTCTAAATTTATGGTCAAGTCTCGGAATGATTCGTCTGAAGATGATAATTGTCTTATTCTTTTCCATTTCTTGGAAGTGTTACGTGGTCGTACAATATCTGTAGATCACATCATGTCCGAATAATAATTAACATATTCACATAATAAGTACGTTGTCATTAACTTACCTGAACCGCTATCTGTTGACATAGTGGTAAAATACATAAATTATTTGCCGCCAATAATTAGTTCCGAAGAGCCCAATTGAATTATATGGCTAGATAAACGCAATGAATTGTCGTTTCTGTTATTCGATTGTCATTTATTGGCTTATTATGTAGTTCAGAAACCCATCAAAAAGGGCCACGCGCCATTTTCAAGTTATGTTTGTATAATTTTTTAAATTTGTTGACTTAGACCACTTTCATAATTAACACTAAATGAATTCTGTATAACGTTGAAATTACAACCACTATCTGAAGGTTCATTTTTGACGATATCGTAAAAATTACATTGAATAAATTTAGTTTAACATAATGTGGTGTGAAATATCTGATAAACTCATTTTTTTTAAATGTTGACTTAGACCACTTTCATAATTATGGGCACATATGCTTGGTGTCGAACGCGTCACAACAGGGAAACTCTTCGTTCTATTTTTTTTTTATTCGAAAATATCCATTCTGTCAAATCGTATGTTCCGTTTCAATGAAAAATGTGTACGGAATACACGGTGCAGGGCATGCAACGGAACGTCTTTTGCCCGATCTTCCCTTGTTTCGGCCCCTCTCTAGGTTTTCTCCTGGGGAAGAGGAAACGCCAGGAGCGGTTTTCTTGAGCGAACCACGAGCGAGCGTAGACGTGCGAGTTTGAATATCAGAGTTAATTTCTTACATCAGTTCATTTTTTACATAATTTTTTTCAAATTTTTAAATAAATTTTTGTTTTTATGAACAGTAAAAAATTACAGTTATATTTCAAATAATTGCAGTGGCCAATATGGAAAAGAATTTCTTTCTTCGTTGCGCAATAAAATTGCACTGGCTAGGCAAAACCGATGATGTATTGGAACACCCATGTTGAGAAGACCCGCGGACCGTTTATACGAACAATTATGCGCGCCATAGCGTTAAATGCACTATAAAATAATAAGCGATTTGAAGACGATAATATCCCCTTAATCCCTCTGACCATCCGCCGAAGTATTTCAGTCATATTAAAGTTGCATAAGCTAAACAAGAAACGCAACTTTTGAAAGGTAATAAATATCTATGATCTGTTCGTATACTCCCACACGCGTAAATTTCCTTTATAACCGTTCCGTACGGGACGGAATACACCTATTCGATATAAAATATGATGGTTTACTTGAATATCATTGTTTTGCTTCAACAAATATAGAACGGGCTTATAAAGGTGGCACTTGTTCTTCTGTTTTTCGTAGGCTACGAATGTACGCATTCCTATATTTTGTTTCCCGACGCGGTGTCTATGTAACTTTTTTCAAAACCGCTGAAACATTTCATTTGCCCATTTCCCGCAATTTCATCCCTGTGGCGAAAGATAATTTTTCACTCGATGTTGTTTTTCGGACATCTTCCGTTTTCCATCTTTTGCTGCGTCCACTCGAGTCACCGAAAGACTTCTGAGGCCGTCCTGATCGAGTCGTCACTGCGGGTATTTCTATAATACCCTGTAACCATTTAGCATTTTTTTTTTCTCAAATAGTTGCTTCTTTCTGAATGCACCTTTCCATCTTCGCAGAAAGTGACACTTAAAGCAAGCTATTAATGCTTCTAAATATTTTTGCTGCTCCTCCGAATAATTTTTCCGATTTTGCAAAATATCTTTAAAATATGCCAATTTTTCGTAAATACTACTGTTTATTTTTTGTTCCATGATATCATATAGATATCTGCGGCTAATCCGTCTGATTCCTGATGATCCTGATCCGAAAAAAGGGCGTTTTATGATAAAGTCCGAAACATTGAAAAGTGTCATTAATTACAAAATTCCTCGTAAAAACCAAATTCGCAAATATTCGCAAGAAATTCTTTATACGCTAGAAAGCCGACACCTTACTCTAAACAATTTCGTAAGAAACTCTGCTTAATAAAGGTGTCTTATATAATAAAGTCATTGCAGAAGATACATCTTCGAACAAAAATTTTCATATTTAAACCCGATTTTCAAACCACAACAACTTTTCATAGGTACTTAATAAACCGTTGAAACTTATTCTAAAATTAAGTTCATACCATCCTCTAAAGACGCCGCACTTCATACTGGTTCTTGGATAACACAAAAAACACAAGCAAACTCGTGAACGTCCAGAGAGTGTCCGGAAGAGGTACGTTTACTAGTAGGAACCGTCAACTTCAGACTAAGTTTTCAGACGAATGGTACCAAGAGAAAAAAAATATTACCCCTACATATTCCCCCACTATTTAAGTACCCCATTATATAATTTTTATGACTCCAGGTAAAAGTTGACAAAATCGACTTTTGGTCAGCTAGAACGGTCAAATACCCCACTGTGCGACGTTACAAGAGTTACATCACCTTCCACAAAGATCCTTTTATATGCCGACGACATAACATTATTATGCAAAGGCCGAAACCTGACTACCACACAAAGTATTATGCCGGATTCCTAAACAAAGTTATCAACTGAACTGAACAAACAGGGTTCAAAATCTCCAAATCCCAATCCGAATTTATAATCTTATCAAGGAAAAACCAACAAAACAATCATACCAAATTACACATTGACAACGACGAGCTAAAAAAATCAAAGGCAGTTAAAACACCCGGTCCCGTCTTCGACGCCAAATTAACCTGGTCACAACACTTCAAATACCTCAAATGTTCCTGCTCAAAGCGCATGAATGTTATCAAGTCTATAGCCTCGTGTAACTAGGGAGTAAACAAAGACGTCATATCAGACACATACAAAGCTTACATAAGATCCAAACTAGATTACGGATGTACAATCCACGACTCGGCAGAACCATGCAAAATAAACACCCTCAATTCAATCCACCACACAGGAATAAGACTCGCACTTGGTGCCTTCAAATCAAGCCCGATATCAAATATCCTAGCCGAAACCATGGCAATGCCGCTAAATTTCAGACGAATAAAGCTGTGCATTTCGTATGCAGTAAAAATTAAAGCCTCCCCCAACAATCCGGTCAATAACATGATTTGGGCAACGAAATATAAAGACCGTTTCGCATCAAAGCCACATGCGACAAAACCTTCCTACGTCCGAGCGAATAAATATCTCAAGGACTTAACACCCAAACGCCCTAATCCATTCCACCATCAATTTCCGGATAATCCACCATGGTTACAAGATCTTCCCAACATAATGGAATTGTTCGGCAACAACACTAAACCGCGACAAACCCACTATGCTACAAGTCCATATTCTTTGAAAAAATCAATGAATATGCTGATTACGTGAAAATATACAATGATAGCTCCTGCTCCGACAAAGGCAACGGATATGCAATTGTATACCAGAACAAAATCGTAAAACAACGACTGGACGACTCATTGTTGATTTTTTTCTGTGAAGCGTATGCACTAAGGTCTACTCACCTAACTATCGAGACCGATAGCGCGACCAAATACATTATACTCACTGACTCCAGAAGTGTAATCGGAAATCTAAAAAGCCAAGCAGCACCTAACGAACCGATAATAAATGAAATCCTCAACAGACTATCTGCACGAAACAAAAACCACAAGGAGGTCGCACTGGCATGGATCCCGCCTCATGTAGGTATTACGGGAAATGAAGTCGCCGATAAAATGACTAAAACTGCCTGTAACATGCCTCTTCGAAGCAGCCAAGTCTCCCATAGAGACTTTCAAAACTACCTAACGAAAAAATATATGAAAAATGGAATGACCACTGGAAAACCCAAGCTTCTCCAAAGATATTTGCTGTAAGAAACAACATCTTCGAAAATAATCAACCGACCGAACTAAACAGACGCAATCAAACAATCTTAACGAACTTAAGAATCGGCCACACCAAGTTAACACACGGCCATCTCATGTCAAAGGACACCCCCAAAAAGTGCAGCCAATGCAAGGTCATCATCACAAACTACCACATTCTCCGAGAATGCACAGCAGCGGAAGACCAAAGAAAAAAACACAAGATACCAAAAGAAATAAACGAAGCTCTCAATGGAAAGATACACCCAAGAGTAGTAATCTCGTTTACCAATGATATGGACCTCAGGAATGACATATAAAATGTACTAACAGGAAGCAGACCGCCAAGTAGTCGCTAATAACACCTGATGTTGATGCGACTATAAATAAATATATTAAAAAACAAACAAAAAATTAATATTATGTATATGGGGGCATTTCATGCTAAATCGGACACTTTTGTACCCCTCGATTTTTTCAAAATTTTATGTTTTTAAGACCGATGAAAAACGCGTTCATACAATTTTTCAAATGTTTTGGCCATCCGTTTCGGAAATATGAATTTTCTTAAATTCTGGGCTAATTTTTTTTCAAATGTTCATAACTTTCCAAAAAAATGCACCAATTGACTCGTTCTTTTTATTACAATTTTCTTGTCGGAATGTTCTCTCAAAAAAAAATATGACTAATCGAAATTATTGTTTTCATTGTTTATTTTTTATTTAAAGCACAAAATGTTTGTTATCTCAAAACACGCCCCGATGGATTTTTTTGAAAAAATCCTCAAGAAAACTGATGGATGTAAGAACTTTTAAAATTTGTCCGATCGTGGGGAAACTTTTCGATCTATTTTTTTTCTTCATTCGAACATATCTATTCTATCAAATCGTATATCCCGTTTATTTCCACCGTGACAGAACATATATTTCGAGTTAAGAAAAAAAATAAAACAAAGAGTCCGCCCACAAAAGGAAAAATTTCAAAAATTCTTATATCCATCAAAGTTTCTTTGAGAATTTTTTCAAAAAAATCGATCGGTGCGTGTTTTGAAATAAAAAACATTTTTCATTGTGAACGGAACAAACGATCTGACAGAATAGATATTACCAAATTAAGAAAAAGAATAGAACGAAACGTTTACCCACGACCGGACAAATTTAAAAAAGTCCTATATCCATCAGTTTTTTTCAAAACTTTTCCAAAAAAATCGGTCGAGGCGTATTTTGAGATAAAAAACATTTTTGCTTTAAATTAAGGGGTCTGGCCACCATGTAATTTTTTTTTAATTTTTTTTTTATTGTTTTATAATAATCTTTGAACTGTTACGCATCATCTAATCCATAGTTGGTACTGAAAATCGCAAAATTACTAAAGTTACAGGTATTTCTCGGTAGGAAGGTCGAGCCGCTGCGAGCGGTTGACCGCGCGGCTCGATCAGTGTATGCAACTCGCACGGTTCAGCACGTGCAGCTGTCCTATTGTGTCCTTTGTATGGGTTAGTAGAATTGTTTACTCGAATCCATACGAAGAAAAAGTGATGAAAAAAGAATGCGTAGGTCATGTGCAGAAAAGGATGGGCACACGACTTCGTAAAATCAAGAAAGAAAAGAAAGGTCTTACTGGCAAAGGAAAGCTCACCGATAAACTAATTAACGAGCTAACAGTATATTACGGTCTCGCTATTCGAAGGTTCTCTAATTCTAAAGACGAAATGAAGAAAGCTATTTGGGCAACATTCAAGCACAAGAGCTCGACCGACGAAATCCCGCAGCATGAAAATTGTCCACCGGGAGAAGACTCGTGGTGCTCTTGGCAAATATCAAATGCGATTGGCACTTTGGATGAATATCTACACAAGAATCCTCTGCCTCAAATTGTTCAAGATGCCATTCGACCTGTTTATGAGGACCTCACTTCAGATGAATTGTTAGAACGGTGCGAAGGAGGCTTCACGCAAAACGCCAACGAAAGCGTCAACTCCGTCATCTGGTCAATGGCTCCAAAAACGAGTTCCAGCGGTGCGAAAACCGTCGAAATTGCCAGTTACATTGCTATCAGCACTTTCAACGATGGGTACAACAGTATTTTGCTGATGATGAAACTCATGGATCTAAGCATCGGAGATCGCTGCTACGATTTCTGTAGGGCAGTCGACGAGGAACGTTGCGCTACAGCAAATGTCCGAGCGCAAAAAAGTACGAAAGCAGCACGCCAAGCACGTAGATCTTCGCAAAAAGAGGCCCAGGATGATCAAACAGCTGCCGAAGAGGACATGTATGGACCAGGAATTGCTGATTGAAGGTAAGACTCACAAAAACCGCGCCGTCAGCCGAATAACCGCACCTTTACTTTCTTTTGCGATTATCTCGAAACTACATTTTTCAAAACGGTTCCGCGTATTTCTCTTAAACTATCGGTCCGATTGCTCTGAAATTTGAACACAGTACTTTTAGATACATTATCTAAAGCGTAACGTACGATTTTTGCGATTACTTGATTAGTTTTTTTTTAATGACGTTTTTTCTCGTGAAATTTCGGTGAAAATCGTGAAAAAAAATTCTTCGGCTCACCATAATTTCCCTAATGTAAAAAAAAAAATTTCCCTACGTTACGCCCTTACAATAAGATCCAGGAATAAGCTAATTTTTTTTTTTTTTCAGATGCAAAATGAAGCAGGTAGTCATGGTACCGCCCACGTGCGTTTCGTGCCGAGGGCCTTCACCAAAATGAACGAAACGCCGGTATTTTTTATTTTTTTATCACAAAATTTTTTTCACTTGTTCACTAAACCGTTTTCTAGTATGTGACAAAAAATAAAAGAATTTTGTGCTTTATTTTCGCGTTTATGAATTTTTAAGAATAGTACTCATCTGGCGAGCGCACATGGTGGCCAGACCCCTTAAAAATAAACAATGAAAACAATTATTACGATTAAAATCATATTTGTTTCTTGAAGAAGCATTCGAAAACACAAATTTTTACAAAAAGAACAATCCAATTGATGCATTTTCCGCAAGTGATGAGCATTTGAAAAAGAGAAGACCCCAAATTTTAAGAAAATTTATATTTTCGAAACCGATGGTCGAAGAAGTCTGAAAAAATTCATAAACGCGTTTTTCATCGATTTTAAAACAATATAAAATTTTGAGAACAATTGAAGGGGGTAAGGTACAAAAGTGTCCGATTTGGCATGGAATGCCCCATATGTATCGTAAGACGCATCACGCAAACTCAATGTACTCCTCGATTGAAATGTAAATATATTGTATCTGCTATTTAAGCTAACCAGCTTAAAACCATGAATTAATAAATAAATAAAATCTCATGGTCAAAAAATCAAATTCTTGGAACTTTGATTTTGCAGTCATTTTGTGTAGAAATGGAAATCTTGGTTAACTAGACTAGTAAGAGAAGGGACACCATTAGTTTCCGTAAGAAAACCAGATGGGTCAGTTACATTATACGACAATTATATATACTATACAGGGTGATTCTAGTAACTGGGCCAAGGTATAACTCTTTTTTAAATAAAGGGCATAGATGAATAAGACAGTGAAATGTGCTCCCAAACCGATTGAAATTCTGAATGGGCCATTCGATAGCTTATGAAAAAAGAAACATTTTTGTGAATTTTCAACTTTGTATCTCTACCGTGGGGGGCGGGGGAGGGTAAAATGTACTGTTCGCTTCTCCTACGATTTTCTCGGAATCTATTGGATAGAAAAAATTGAAAAAAATTAGAGTTACATCTGGTGATGGTGCGCACATTTCAGATTTTTTTTCAGATTTTTATATAAAATATCCAACGAGAAAAAAAATAAAAACCAAAAGGTGAGTCAGAAAATTATTAATTTGACAACGAAGGAGGTCCGGATCATTGATGCCGCTTTTACCTGTGATGTAATATTAGAATTAACGTCTCTCTGATTTTTTTCATAATTTTTGATTTGGTGGAACAGTGTCGGAAAAATCAAAAACCGCGTCTCTGGTCAGTTTTTGCCTGTCAGAACACCGTATGAGATAAACTTTGGTTTCCTTTTTGTAACATTACTATTTCATACGATATTTAATGTTATTAAGTACATTGAACAGTCGTAAGAGTGCGAAAAAACTTAATAAATGGAAAAAGTCTATGTTACAGTATAGCCTTATATGCTAAAAGATTGAAGATCAACCCAAGAACGTCGCTAGCGCAACTGACAAGGTGTCAGTCTTTTAAGTCGGAGGGAACTGTTTGTCTGGGTTCGAATCCTGTTAGATCTATTCTTTTTTCCGTTCTGTGCAACAAACAAAGAACACCTAATAGCGAGCTTACAAGGGGGCGTCTATTTTTCAAAAATCGACCTCAAAGAGGCATATGCTCAAGTTACAGTAGCAAAAGAATCAAAAAATATTTAACATTCTCGACACACGAGGGGCTGTACCTGCCGAACAAATTACCTTACGGTTTTGCATCCAGACCCGTATTTTTCCAACGTCAGATGGAACAAATCCTGGTAGGAGTTGTGGAACATTAACTTTTTTTTAAATGACGTAATCATCAAAGGAAAAGCAGTAGAGAAAAATGTAAAGAACACAGCCGCAGTGTTCAATACATTACAAGAATGTGAATTGAAACTTAAAAAAAACAAGTGTTCGTTTATACAACGGAAAATAAAATACTTAGGCTTAGAAATCGATGACCGGGGAGTACATGCACAAAAAGAGAAAATAGATGCGAATAGCAGTGCACCAGCGCCGACAAACTTGAAAGAATTACAAGCTTTTTTAGGACTGATAAATTATTACAATAAATTGATAAAAGATAGGACCACAAAACTGCACCCCCTGTACGGTTGTTTAAAGCGAGACGTGTTCCACTGAACGGAGTCATGTCAGAGGGCATTTTAAAACGCAAAAAAAGAACTGCGATCGGCAGATGTCCTAATAAACTACGACTCGGTGAAAGAATTAATATTGACTTGCGATGCTTCGTATTATGGTATTTCAGCAATCCCCTCACATAAGACTCCGGAAGATGAGTCCCGTATAGCATACGCGTAAAAAACCTTAAACAAAAGCGAGCAAAATTAAACAGCGATTGATAGAGAAGCACGAGTAATTATTAGGTTGAGTCATAAGTAACTTCCGTTTTTATATCAGACATTTATTTGGCTTTCATTGAATAACAAAATTATATTCATTTTTTATGTATTCGCCACTATTACGTATGACCTTCTCCCATCTTCCTGGCAGTTTTTCAATTCCCTCCTTGTAAAATGTGGTTGGTTTGGACTAGAAAAAATTTTCGACAGCCTGACTGACTTGGTCTTCAGAATTGAAGGTTTTTCCATTCAAAAAGTTTTGTAAGGAACAGAAAAGGTGGTAGTCTCTGGGGAAGGTTCGGGGAGTAAGGTGGGTGTGGTAAAACAGACCATCCAAACTCAAGAAATTTGTTTGAGTCACCCTTGCTGCATGTGGTTGCGCATTGTCGTGTAGAAGAATGACGTTTTTGCGATTGATGAATGCAAGACGCTTTTCATGGTGTTTCTCTTGCACATTTTCAGCTGCTGGACGTATCTATCCGCAGTAATCGTTAAATATTATTTTAAAAGCTCGTAATGAATAATGCTTCGACAATCCCACCATACACACAGTCAATTTTTTTTGCCATGAGTGTTTGCTTTCGGATCAGGTAGGGGTCTTTTGCGGACGATATTGTCATAAATAATCAATTTTTCATCGCCTGTTATAATCCTGTTTAAGAATGGCTCGATTTTTACCCGTGAGAGCAGACTTATGGCGACTGACATGCGATCTTCTTTATTCCGTTCTCTCAGATTGTGAGGTACCCATAGTTAACAGTTGTGAACGGTGGTTAACAGTTGTTTGTGAGGTATTCAACTTTTTTGCTATACCGCTTATTGATTGGCGTGGATTTTGCTCCAATATTGCCTTTAAAAGGTTTTCATCAAAGTCGGGAGAACATCCCGCTCTTGGTTTGTGTCATCGGAAGTTATTTATGACTCAACCTAATATTTATGCAGTAAAAAAATTCTTCGATTATGTATGCGGCAAGCAATTTATACTAAGAACAATCCATCAACCGCTGGTTAAAATATTTTAAGAAAATAGGAGCATTCCCGTGGTGGCGGCAAGGCGATTGCAAGGGTACGCAAATTTCCTCAATGGGTTCCAATGTCAAATAGTTAATGCAAAATCCCGAGAAAGTTGCGCGGACGGGCTATCAAGACAACCAATACCACCGAAAAATGGGATTACAAAAAATGAAAAGGTAAAAGAAGAAAATGCACATTTACATTACGTAATACAAGAATCGTTTTCGTACTTTGACGATAAAGTAATAGCGCGAGAAACGAGGAAAGACAAAATGTTATCGGAGGTGGTTAGGTTTCGGAGATACATTAGAGCAGAATGGCCGAACAAAAAATTTATGCGGGGAGAACTACAGCCGTTTGCAATTAGGAAAGACGAACTCACAATAGAACAGGACTGCATCATGTGGGGATACCGCGTAATAATTCCAGAAAAACAGCGAGAAATAATATTAACACTATAGCGGCCGGTGCACAGCATGTGTGCGATGGGAGTGCGAACTGTTACTCGCCGGCGCATGACATGTGTGCGATGGGGACGCCGAAGTTTGTCGGCCGGCAGCACACTCTCTGTGCGGTGATTGATGAACGTAAACAAGTGTGGATATTTCTATTGGCTTCCTATTTCATCGCTATGTCTTTGATTATCGATAATTACTGTTTTATTGCCTGTTTTTAACTTTAGATTTTACACTGGTGTACCATGTAAATGATGGGGCAAATAGCAACGGCGCTACGTTGTTGTCATAGACAAAGCTACCGTGCGAGCGCTAATGTCGCGCTAATGTAAAAAAAAAACCTACATGTTTTATGTGTAAAACCTGTAAAGTACCATTACATGTAGGTAATTGCTTTCAAAATTATAACAAATTATTTAAATTGTTGTAAAATTATTAAAATTCTTGTTTTTTAATTTACGTGTATATTCGCACATGTTCAATTATTTCTTGAATTTACATCAAGTTTTTAATAATTAATTCTTGAAAAATGTCGCCGGCCCCTGACGACGTTTGACTGCATAGGCGTGCGGTCGCTATAGTGTTAAAAGAATTGCATGGATCACATATAAGAATAGTGAAGATGAAATCAGTAGCTAGATCATTTGTTCAGTGGCTGTAAATCGATAAGGACATAGAGAAACTGGCAAGCAATTGCCAAAGTTGCGTGGACAGTAAAGACAATCCAAGCAGAGTCGAACTGAATCCGTGGAAATCGCCCGAAAAACCATCGCAACGCATATGTACAGACTTTATCGGCCCGTAAAAGGGACACCATTTTCTAATGACACATTATAAATAAATAGACACTCGGGCAAAGTGGCCAGAAGTGTTCAAAATGAACTGTACAACGGCATCCAAAACAATACAACCGTTTAGGAAAACATTTGCGCAATGGGGCCTCCCACATCAAATAGTTAGTGATAACGACCCACAGTATACGAGCCAAGAATTTAAAGCATTTTTAAAGAAATTGGCCATAAAACACATCCTTTCAACAGTAAGACACCCGTCATCAAACCGGGCCGCCGAAAATTTCGTCAAGTCGTTTAAACAAAAGCTTGAAATATTACTGAAAAAAGGTAAACAAGTAAATGAGGCCATGGACTGTGAGGCCGAGAAATTCGAACGAAATTCGACTTACTGTAACCGGATACAGACACGAAACGGGGTTCACAAACCAAAAGGCAGATCTTTTGGTTTGTGACTTTCGAGCAGGTGAAGCTGTATGGGTAAAAGACTTTGGAATCAATTCACCAAAACCGTCACCGGTAGTGATAAATAAAAGACTAGGACCCGTAACATACAGGGTGATACTGAAGACAGGGTTAATGGTTAAACGACATACGGACCAAATAAGGAAAAGGGATTCAGAAAAGACGGAAAAGGAGGGGAATAACGAGGAGGAAGGTGAAGGCAAAAGTGCAGAAGAGGAAATAAAACCGGCCATGTGCCGATCTCCACGATTGCAGGAAAGGGAAAAGAGGAACGATTGCGGTAGACTAAGAAAATAATAAGGTTGTAATTAAACGGGGAGGGGTTTAGAGTATGTAAGTTAGTGGTTGGTCGGATGTGTGCGTGCGTTTGCGAGAATGGAATTGTGAGCGTGGAGAGTGCGAAGGTGACGGAGAGCAGTTGCAATACAACCGTGTCCCTAGTAAACAATGCGCTTTATTCACCATACACCGTACTTTCTCCCTCGCATTCCGATTCATCCTGTATAGTATGTGTTATAGGCAATTAAACCATTCGAGACCGATTGCGCACCGTGTGTCCAATGCCTTTCCGAGGCTATGCGACCGGCTGCACACCGGTGTAATAACGTCACCCAGTATAGCTCAATAGTAACGCGATGCTTTGCTTAAAGATATGCTCGCAGCAAGCGATGTTTAGGTTTGTGAGTTTATCTGTCCTGGGCTCAAGTATGCCTCGGGTGGCAACGTGGCCTACGTGCCAAACTCACGATCTTTTTGTCGCCCTTCGTTAACGTTCGACAATATTCGAACTGGCGACCTCACATATATCCTGCACTTCGTAGCGAACAGACGTTTTGTACTTTTTCTCATTCTATACTTTTACCCTGGTGTCGCGCCAGTATCTCAATATTTAAATAAAGTTAAATTAGGAGTGAAGGGCGTGAGCGTTTCATAAATTCACCCTCAACGTGGCACCGGTGTGCAATAGTAATGATGAGCAATTTTCAGTTATTCTGAGTAAAATATTTGTCCAATTAAATGTTTTTTTTTAAATTAATAGTATCTGTAAAGTGTACAAAAACATATCTTATACTTTTAACCGTATTTTCGCATAATAAGCATCGTGGCATCGTTTAAGTTTTAGGTTTATACGCTTCTGCATTTCAGTGCAATCAAAGAATATTGATTTTTAACATCGTCTTTATCATTTGTGGTGAAACGCGCGCGGGATACTTACGGATAAAAACATGAAATATAATATATGAAACTGATTCAAATTATCTGGGTGAATGATAATGTATATTAACGAATACTGTAATACTGTTTTGCATATTAATTAGACTTTTCGTACATTGACACTATATACTTTGTATTTACAGTCACTCATTTTTAGTGTAATTTTATTCGCATGTCATTACAATTTAACAATGCGTAATCATCACCAACGTCGGGAATCACATAAAATATTTAAAAGAAATGATCTATTATCAAATACATACACATTTGAAAGCTTGTTTCTTTACTCTAATTACGCTCAATTTTGCTTTGACCCCTATAGAATTTGCTCTTATGTCAAATGACCAATATAGATAATGTGAAATGCCTCCCAAAACACAATGAAAATACAATACTTCTCCCGCACGTAGTGGAAGGTATTATAATATTGTCGACGCTTATAAAGATAAATTAACAATTGATCCTGTTGTCTTGACACACTGTGTGCAATATAGGCGGGGATTGTATATATTACTGAAAAAAAGAACACAAATGATAAACTTTATTTGGAATACAACAACTTTATGCTTCATAGAGCACTGAAGGAACATTAACATAAAACTGCACTCAAAAGTGCCTCGCTGCGCTGCAATTGATAAAAGACGCGCACTCGGACAAGTAGTGCGCCCTGGCCCGTACACATCACCTTTTTATCGCGTCGCAGTTCGCTACGCCTTGCGTTGCGCGGTCTTCTGGTGGTTCATACTGCACTCCCGTTATAGCGTAGGTATTTCCCTCCCTCGGGCGAGCCTTTCAAATTCTAATTTCCAACACTTTTTTAATTGGTTTAATCACGAAACTTCGTGCTTCGAAATTTGTTCTCTGCTTTTGCCTTCTCTATGCATTATAAATCAATTGTAGTTTCTCTTGTAAAGGGTAATTTTAAGAAATTCCTGTTATTTGTCATTTCTGTAGTACATTTTAAGTTTGGCTACATGACTTAATAGAAAAGTAACGATAATCCCGAAAACTCAAAAAGCAAAACATAAAAATAAAAAAGTACGAAAAATAAATTATTTATTCCATTTTTACAGTTGAAAGAAATACATAGGTCGTGTGCAAATAGCCAACCGTTAAGAGTTTTATTTAAAACCATACAAGTATACGTTTTATTGGATTTAACACGATTCAGAAAATTACTATACGGAATCGTTGACAGATTTTGATGAAATTACATGATATTACTTTGGATATGTGGATTACTTAAATTCAATTTTCAAGGACTTTCCAAATAGACTAATATTTTGTAGATTACTACAATTTCAAAAGATATGCTCAAAGATAGACTAATATTTTGATGTTATGCTGTCTTACAAATGTTGGCGCATCATAATTTGGTAATTAGACAATACAACTACGGTAACGATGTAAAGGCAATTACGAGAAAGAAATTTACAACCAGCCTGCATTCTTTAGCACGACCTTACATTTTGAAACAGATCCAAACTCCATGGCAAATATCTTATGGATTTACTGTTGATGCTGTTTCAAACAGATAAAGATCTAAGGTATCCTTTTGAAATTGTAACATACTTTACTAAATAAGTAGGAATTTTTTCACATTCACATCTGTAATAAAATTGCAACTTTAGAAGACTATTATATAGTTTTTGCTCGGTTGTCGGTTTGAACGATTGAATTCTACATTAAAGCAATGGCAAACCTATCTTTATTATATTTGTATGAATTATAAGCCTGGACTGGTTTTCGAATATAATATTAGTTATTGTATAGAAACTTTATACTGGTAGTAAATTGAATTATATTTTTAGGTGATTGCAAGGATATTCTGCATCGAAGATAGAATGGAAACATCTCTTTGGCAGAATTGAGAAGAAACAACCTCTTAGCGGTTATTGCAGTTCTTGAACATGAGGTAGATGTAAGTCAAGCCGCAGCTTACTTCAGTTATGAGCACATTTATGTAATTTAATGATAAAAAATTGATAAAAAGTACCTAACAAGATACAATGATCATAGTATTATAATATAGTACGTTTCATCAGGGTAGCAGTGGCTTATGTTTCAAAAATGTGTTTATTCAACAATAATCATATATGCAATAATAACAATAGAACAGAGAAGTATATTACAAAACGTTAAGCGCAGAATAAATATACATAACAAATGGAAACAATTCGTTGTTGAAAACCTGTGCAATTATGTAATACGTTATAAAAATTATTTTAATATCTAATAGCCATGAATGCATGCACAACATTCATAATCAAACTTTTTAATTACGCGTTAAAAAAGAAGTTAAAAATGTAAATACAGTGATCACAACAATAAGCAAAGCCTTAATCCTTATATGTATTAATATGGAGAGGAACTTCTTCGGGTTTTATTTGGGGTATAGATGGGATTTGGAAACGTTGTTATATGTATTTAGAATTATGTGTTCAGTTGTAAGAAGAACTTCATTGGGTAAAGTATTAACCTTTATCTTCAAGATAGAAAATGTGGAAGGAACTGTTAAAAATAACAGTATGTACATAGGTTATAAAACACAAAAACTGTTTCACAATAACGTTGAAAATATTAACACCTGCAGAACGCTAGTACAAAAGTTCTTATTCAAACTTTTGCGTATTACTTATTCGTATTTGCTGGAGTCGTACATTGAAAGGGGTAATGTTAATTTGCAATTTATTTCAAGACATAGTTTGATGGAAAAAACACAGCACATTACTCTCTGAAACTTTAACCGGCGATTATTAATTGGTACTTCTACACAATGTACTTACTTCAAGATTTGAGGCTTTCACGGCCATTATTACTGAAAGTATAGGCTTCCACTACCAGTATCGGAGTAACCTGCCCTGATGATGCAAACTGTAACGTTTGCGAAACGTCGGAGAGCAGCTGATCCCAAACGTGGCGACCATCCGAAAGCCTATACTTTCAATGTACTTACAACTACTGCCTGCTATTACAACGACGTTAAAACCATACATACCTTCGAGATTGTTGCGCGCTTTTCCGAAAGTTTGTATCAGATTATAATTCAAACTTGTATCTTGCACTCTAATTATACTCTAAATCATATTTTCCAAAGCAAAAATGAGTTTTGTTGTGCAGTAAACTTTTTTGTAAGAATGGAAACTAATCTTTCCGAACAAATATTTTCAATATATTAGTAAAAATTCGATACTTTTCTGCCGTCTATATACATCTTTGTTTGCACGGTCTTACCAACACGGGTGATCGACAGAATATTCGGCAGATCTGTAATGAGAGGAGGTGCCAAACCTGAAAATGGAATGCGACGGTCGGAAGACAATATAAGTTATACCGAGTTGTGCGCTTTCTTTTAGGCGAAGAGGATAAAAATCATTCAACTACAATTTGTAAATTGGTTCAAGTTAGAGTTTTACACATTCTCTTTTATTTAGAGTTCACACTTTTGCTTGTTTTGTCAATGTGGCATAAAGATTATACTGAAAAATTAATAGTCATGTTTGATTAGTATTTATTAATTTGGTTTACTTTTATTGTATATGTAAATCCTGATAATGTAAACACTGCTATTCTGTCATTAAAAAAAGTCTAAACTAAGTCAAACATTATTTATAAATAATCAATTACCAATGCTTTTCATGTTGAAAATAGATGCATTGGGCTTGACGGTGATGGCTACTTCTCAACGTATGAGTTAGAATATTTCGACGTAGAACAGTTGCATCAAATAGAGGCAATAGGAATGGAAACGTTGCCATTTGATGATTGCTTATGTTAAGTAACGCTCCTTATTTTCTCTAAAGTGACCAATTTCTAGAATTCAATGAAAGTATAGTACACTTACATAACTTGAATGTAACTTTACGTTCTAGATATTAGATATGATTCATCCCACAGAGCCAGGATAAATTTCGTTAAGTGACTTGAAACATTGCAAGATGACATGAAGATTTTTTCGTACGTTCTTCAATCATGGAAAGTATATTGATCATGAGCATTGTGATGCATTTGCATCTGCCAGAGACCACGATCCTGCAGTTGCATCTGCCAGAGACCACGATCCTGCATTTGCATCTGCCAAAGGACATGTGGTAATTTCGTTTTCTTCCACTAATTTTCTAATGGTATTTTTTAGTAGATCAATACATGTGCCATTACATTTAACCTTTTACATTTATATTGCGGTGTTGGTATTCCGTTTTTTTTTATATGTTTGAAGAACCACGGTATAGTACGCTTTGTTAAAATTGCACTGGAAACCTAGAACTAACGTTTAATTTTTCTGTTTTGTAGGTTTCATTGTAAATCACTGTATTTCCACAGTTGTATGACGACAAGTTTCATACAACATTTCTCAAAACGAGTTCAATAAAGAAATAATGATGTCATACACAGTTAATTAGGGAAGTGAACTGACTGAGAATTTTTTATTTTAAATTAGATTTTCCAAAATACATGCATTTCCTTAGATAGGTACATAGAATACAAACCAATATAAAAAGTATGTGCCGCGTTGAAGTTATGCAAAAGACCCTTCTAAATCGAAATAAGCGCCGAATCATGTGTTGCTGTAAAAACTTCTGTATAGTAGTCACGTATAACGTTGATTGAGATTATGTTCCACATAAATTCTTCAAAAAAATGATTTATCGGGTTTCTTGTAATGCAAAACACCTTCATAGAGTCCACGTTACCCAGTCATTTCCAGCAGATATTTGTTTGTCAGATTTTTAAAACAAGATTGTGTCAATTGAGGGCCCGGTTTAAATTACAATCATCATTTGTAGGTTAGGTTACATTTAATAGTGTAGGTAAAAATATTTTTACTAAAAGATTTAGTACCAAGTCGTAATTATTTTATGATCAATACCAATGTAATTTCAATAAATTCAGAAGAGAGATTGTGAATATATCATAGAATAAGACAGTATCTCTCATAAACAAAACAGGTTAATTTTAATGTAATGATTTACTTACTCTTTAGTTATGTGTTTTTGTGTAATAATTTATATGCAACAAACTTTTTTATTCGTGAATAGCTGTTGATCCAGAGAAAGTATTTTTTTAAAACTAACCAAACACTGAATTCTATTAACATTAAAGTAGTATACAAGATAGGTTCTGAAACTTTGCCATTTTTGTGTAGTATCTTACATAATTTTTGGTATATTATAATTTGTTCCTACCCACAGCCAGTTTCAAATGACTCTAAATTGCTCATCTGAATTTTAATCCAGGATTAAGAAGAATAATTTATTCTATGTCAATTTAAATAATTTAGAAGCCACAGATAGCATATACGGTGTCATTATTATGTTAAAAAGTTGAATTACTAATTAAAATTTGTAAAAATTGAGAAATGGGAAAGGTAAGTTTGATGTGGGAAGTCTTGTACCACTCAGGTTACTTTAGTATTTAAGCATACTAAGCTTTTACTTGTTACAATGAGGTTGAATAAGATGTTCTTGACCACAACCGGGTGCAAGAGGACACTAAAAGAAATACTTTTTTTTTTACTCAATACATCTTTTAATTTTAAGCTCATAGAAATTTGACATAAATATGTCTTTGGAATAATAAATATATATTCCTGTGAAATAGTTATGTGATAAAAAATGAAAGAAATGTTACCTCATACGTTGTTCTAACACACAAAAAAATGACTACAGAAAGGATTTATTGATTTTTCCGACAATGTTCCACCAAAGCCTAAAGTACAAAAACACTCAAAGGTAAGTATGTTATTGTTTCGACAAAATAAAGTTTATTTTATTCTCCAATCATGACTGTCCCTGATATTAGGACATTCTGTCCTCTGACCCCGAATTCCCCCGTTCGACACTCACTCTGTGGGTTCAGCGGCGGAGAGTGGTGTCGCGGCAAAGTTTCTGAAGTCGTTGCTAAGGACAGATTCAAATGAGCTTTTTGTACTTCTTTCACCGCTAAGCATCGCAACCGAAGCTTTTTTTCTTGTTATACTCATCTTTATTCATTGCCTGTATTTTATTCTCCTAGTTGATTAATTTTAGTTCTTATACATTTTTGGTTTTGACGTGTTGTTTTGTACCAGTGGTGACAAATAAACATTTATGTAATCGTACGTAACCGTGACTTTCCTGCGCCGGACCGTGTCGTTCCGAACATAGAACTTAATCCCCGCGACGGAACTTGCACCAGTGCACCTCCTATCTAGTTGGCAATAAGTATAGACTCGATATTTACTGGCACTACACTATAACCGGCACTCACGATCAACGATTCCTTCACTATTTGATCGATGTTTTCATGTTTTCATTAGTGTTAGGAATACGCCTTGACTGTGGAAATTTGGATGAATTACTTAACATTCCGAATAGTGCACGTCTAGTAGGAAGACGGAGTCCGTTCTGACGCGTCACACCGTCATTCACTAAGCCATTCTTAACACGTTGACGCCGGCGTGACCCACCGGTGGGTCATGCTTGTCTGTTCAACCCACCGGTGGGTCATAAAGCGTGCATTATTTCGAGCGCCGCCTCACAGGGAAAAACCTGAAAATCGGCGCCGGCGTCAACGTGTTAAGTTGTCGAGTCCTTCACCGATATGTGACTCATGAAACGCTTGCTCGAGCTCGAAAGTCTCACGGACACACTATTACTGGGTAATCAACATGATCGGATAATTCAAAGAAGTTGGATCAGCAGACTGTCGCTGAGTTTCGGGTTTCTGTCTACATATACAGGGTGAGCCAGAATTCGAGGGAAAAAAATGGAGGGGTGGTAGAACACACGAATACAAGCACTTTTTGTCAAATAATATATGGGTCGCAACTCAACGGATAAAAAGTTACAGGGCATTTTTGCACCGTCACATTTGACGCGCTGACTGACCGGGCGGCAAACGTGTTAAAGAATTATCACAAGAATGAGAGCAGATATTTCACATAACACTTTGTTAACACTAATATATTGATTCATATGCTCAAAAATAAAAAGTTTAAGGATAACAGCTAACTGCTACGCGAATTTATGAGGGAACAACCGTCAGCCATGCGCGCTGGTCAGTACTGCGCTGGTTTTGTGAGATAGCAATCCTAAGCGTACTTCTGAGATTAAAACATATTCAATGCAGATGTGTAAAATTATCAGGACTATTGTGTCCCATCATTCAAAACATTTATTAAAGACGATAAGTACCAATCCTGCTTTGTCTTGGTTATTGTTTGGCCCGCTAGATAATGCTTTACTGAAATAGGCCAAATCAGCAAAATTGGCTTATACAAATGATAAATGGTATAAAACTGCATTGAGTAAGTTTAAATCTTACAATTAGAAGTACGCTTGGCATTGCTATTCCACTAAACCAGCTCAGTTCTGAGCAGCGCGCGTGCCTGACGGTTGTTTCCTCATAAATTCGCATAGCAGTTAGCGCGTTGCACGTAAATTTATATTTGAGCATATAAATCAATAATATTAGTGTTAATAAAGTGTTTTGTGAAATATCTGCTCCAATTCTTCTGATAATTCTTTAACACGTTTGCCGCCAGGTCAGTCAGCGCGTTAAATGTGACGGTGCAAAAATGCCCTGTAGCTTTTTATCCGTTGAGTTGCGACCCATATATTATCTGACAAAAAGTGCTTGTATTCATGTGTTCTACCACCCCTTAATTTTTTCTCTCGAATTCTGGCTTACCCTGTATACACATTGAGTAATAAGCCTATGTACAAAAAATACACAGGGTGGTTTCGATCCGGTGGTACAGCCGAAAGGGAGGTGAATCTACATGCAAAAAAAAGTAAACAGAACGTATGAAAATTGTTTTTTAACCCCTCCGTTTTCGAGAAAATCGACTTTGAATTTTCGTCAGGTGCAAGCGCCCTAAAGCATGGCATTGTATATCTATATCTATCGCTTTGCGTCGCCCGCGAGTACGTTCGGGCAGCTATGACGTCACGATAGGCCGCTTCGGTCTCACTGTCGCGTATACCGGATGTCCCTGCCGGGCCTGCTTCGATGCCACGCAATGAGATAAGCCATCGCGTCGCGACCAAGATTCCTTTAGCGGCACCCGGTATATCGCGCCGCGCTCGGGTGCGCTCGCACTTTGCGAAAATTCAAAGTCGAGTTTCTCGAAAACGGAATGTTTAAAAAAAAAAGTTCTAACGTTCTGTTTTACTTATTTTTACATGTAGATTCACCTCCCTTTCGGTTGTACCACCGGATCGAAACCACCCTGTATATGTATTATTTTTGATTTTTACAATTCATTTATATTTTCATTCGTGCAAACGTTCACGTAATTGTACGAGTTTGTGCTGAATGGTTACCATACACATATCTTGTACATTTATGACAGGTTGTTGAGTAATCGTTGCTACTCCCACGACAAAATGTATATCGCGTACGTTGTTACCCTTGTACAGTGGAATTTTTTAGAATTATTCTTTCCGTTGACCCTATAGCCCAAAGGTGCGTACTGTTCACAGATCGGTGGGGAACTTTTATTTTCCGTATTACACCTCATGTTTGAGAATGTGATGGGGCAGCGTTAAGCAGGATGTCGTCACCGCGCGAAAGCGATAACGCGCAGCCTCATGTCGTTCGGCGATCGTTTTGAGCCATGAGGGTGCATGCGTTACCGCTCTCACATTGCGAGTCAAAATCGATTCCGGCACCGTATCCCAAGAGTTAAAACACGTGTGCACTTTTTCGGAACTCGTCTATTTTATTAAGGTGACCAACTATTTTTTGTTTAAAAAGAGTACACTTTGCAAGTATTTCATAGGTGAAAAAAAAAGAAGAAAAAACGATAAAAACTTTATTTTCTTTTAAAAACATATATTTTTCTTCGGAGTGGATTTTTTTTGCTAAATGAGGATGTTCGTCTAATAATGTAGCCACATCCGAACAACTTTCATTTTGCATATTAAATTTGACTGTTAAGACGGCAGATAATGTTTTTACAGAATGTTGCGACTTCTCACTGCTCCAATAATCATTCCCTAGTGAAAATACCCTTTCAACAGCAGCATTAGTGCCTGGACAACATAAGGAAATTTCTATTAAAACTTTTAAATTTTCATGTGGGATATCATATTAATAAAATTGAAATAAAATAATCTAAAAAAATGTTTTAGAAATACAAATGAGTATAAAATTATACAAATGAGTACTTTCAGAGTACAGGATTTGAAAAGAGTACGGTGTGCGAAAAAAGAGTACAAAACTCAGTAAATGAGTACAGTTGGTCACCTTAATTTTTGTGCCACTCTGGCTGCATATACAAAATGTCACTGCAGACAACTGCCGATCGCATTATCGTCTTCCCTACCGCTCCCCGCGATCCGCGAAACTGTACCTACGTGGGTCGGTGCGAACGGCGTCGCTGCTGACGTCACCCAGTACCCTTTCGTCGCCGCCCGCTTGCATCTCCTTATTTTAGTTAGATTTTGTATGTAAAAATCTGAAATGTGTGCCCCATTACAAGACGTAACTCTGTTTTTTTTCCGAATATTTTTATCCACTAGATTCCGAGAAAATTATGGGAAAATCTGAAAATACGTTTTACCGTTTCCTATGCCCCATAATCGAGATACAAAGTTGGACTTTTAAGAAATGTTTCTTTTTTTCTAAGCTATATAATCAGCTAAGAATGGCTCATTTCAAATTTCAGTGGTTACGTGCACTTTTGCCCGGATGTGCCCTTTCATATGTGTTATTGAAATATTAAAATCTTAAACTGTCAAAAATGAGTTTGGTGTTACACATTATAGGTATAGGGATGAGTGTTCGTACGGGCTCGTACGCGCCTGTGTTTGTGTAGAATGTGCCGACAAAGCAACTACGTATCTTTTGTTCGGTTGCGGGCGAGAGCAGACGGCAACGTGCGGCGCGTCGACCCGGCAGTCGCATACGGACAGCGAACAGCAATGGGTGGAATGGATTTTACTTGCTATGAATGGTTTGAAATCGATTGATGGGCCATTGACAAAACACGGTTGACTTATGACCAAGTTCGCGACAGCATCTGCTTTAAGCGATTGTGAAGAGAACCAAGCGGCGCGATAATGCTACTTCTACAGATTGTGAGTACACTGTAAGTTCTCCGATAGCGTTCAAACGTACTTTGTCTCTTTGACGCAAAATTTAAAGAGCGCGATTACGTGTTATAGGACTCAAACGGTTAAAACTCTAGTCATCTTACAACATTATACTTTTTTGAATGTTGCATTTTACTCATTCTTATTAAGTATTATAAGACAAAAAGACCCGTGTTAAATTACTAAGAAATAAGATCCTACTTTGTCTTTCAACTAGATAAGTATTGTTCTAAGTGACAATTTTCAATATGAATTATAAATAGCTCTCCGACAACAGAGCATTTTATAACACGGGTTAACAGGATAAAATAAACCGCGAAATCCTTTGTATAAAAAGTACTGGATTGTGTGATTTTTGTTTAACATATTTAAAAACTAAATTACCTTAAAGTAATAGCGGAAAGAATAACGATCTACAGTGCCTTTACATGAAAATATGTAAATAAATTGTAACTTACGCATTTATAATTTGATTCCGATTTGATGTTATGACGAAAAGTGTGATGCGCAGTTTACGCGCTATTTGCGGCCGTTTCAAAATTACGATATATACGTATAGTATATATTTGTTATGAAATGCGACCGCAGCCGTGAGCACGTGAAAACCATGCTCTTTTTTGTTTCTTTTTATTTTCGTAGTCTGGAGACAAAGTGTCTTAAGCCACTGCTTGGCAGTTTGTGTTGAGCTACGATATATTACAAGACATTCATTTTCGTCTTCAAGACTAATTTTTGGAAAATCAAGTTTCAGTCTCATGCCATGACTAATAAAGATAAAAAGTAACGTCTGAGAGGAATTTATTTATTTTGAAGTCAAGGTTTCAAATTTTGTATCTTCTGTTAAAAGGAGGAAAAGCATTTCACTTTGGAAAAAGTCTTAATAAAGCAACTGTTCGGAATAATAGGTTTTTGTATTTCTCCCCTTTTGTGTTTCAAATACATTTATATTTTTCATAAAAATGAAGTTGCTTACATGGAGTTAAAGTAAAATGTTTGTTCATAATAAGATTTTGGAACGTAACGTTCGTTTTTCTTCTGGGACTCTGGGACGCATATGACACGGTTTTATACAACACGGTATTTTGCAGGAAACTGTCTATTGTGTTATAGTAAGGTGACCAACTGTACTCATTTACTGAGTTTTGTACTCTTTTTCCGCACACCGTACTGTTTTCAAATCCTGTACTCTGAAAGTATAATTTTATACTAATTTGTATAATTTTATACTCATTTGTATTTCTAAAACATTTTTTTAGCTTATTCCATTTCAATTTTATTAATATGATATCCCACATGAAAATTTAAAAGTTTTAATAGAAATTTCCTTATGTTGTCCAGGCACTAATGCTGCTGTTGAAAGGGTATTTTCACTAGGGAATGATTATTGGAGCAGTGAGAAGTCGCAACTTTCTGTAAAAACATTATCTGCCGTCTTAACAGTCAAATTTAATATGCAAAATGAAAGTTGTTCGGATGTGGCTACATTATTAGACGAACATCCTCATTTAGCAAAAAAAATCCACTCCGAAGAAAAATATGTTTTTAAAAGAAAATAAAGTTTTTATCGTTTTTTCTTCTTTTTTTTTCACTTATGAAATACTTGCAAAGTGTACTCTTTTTGAACAAAAAATAGTTGGTCACCTTAGTTATAGGAACATTTCATTGTAAAGGATAGGTATAATACAACACATGTGACGATTTTTGTATGATTAGTTTGTTTCGCGTGCACCACGATCTATGATCATATTTCTCATGGGTTTTAATTTTTATGCCATACTATGTTTTGCATGGCCTAGATGTAACTTCTCTATTTCGTGATTAATACTACAAGATCATTTTTTTGTAAAGCAGGTGACGGAATGGGCTCGATTCGCTGTCGAAGAATATGATCTGCTCGTTGCTGAGGAAAGTGGCAATGACCAAAGTGAACAATTGTAAGTACAGTTAACTCCAACAAGTATATGTACTTCTTTTCATCTTTAAAGTTGACTTACTTTTATGTGTATTTCATTGGATTGAATGTGCAGTATATGTTTCAATGCATTTTTTGGAAACAGTAAAGATGCTGGTACTTATGTTTTGAGTTTATAGTATGTTCAAGATTACATAATGAACACATATATATGAATATCATTTTGTGCAAACTTTGAATTGCGTTTCTAAAAATCGACAGATAATTGTGTGTTCAGTACCCTTCTATCCTGAATTGTTATCCATTAAGATTTTGTACATGAGCGTTTTGCATTTATATCTAGAAAGTATCCAACTTGTGAATCAAAAAAACAACATTGAAGAAGGGTTTCCACTTAGCTTTATAAGGAGGTACATCAGCGTAATGACATACCTACATTGCAGTTTTCGATGTTATTGCATTTTTTATTCAAGATTGTAAGCACAGAGGAAGATATTTTGTGTAAAAATAGTCTCTTACACCCTGTTAACCATTTTATGCGATACACATTTTGCATTATGGTTTAAGTGCTCAGTTTGTACAACAAATAAGAGATTTGTTCAATAATTAAAACACTTCTTAATCCACTGCAAACCATTCAATGGGACCAATTCTTTACCTTTATGAGATAAATATACGAGGTTTGCAAGACTTATTCTGTTTTGCATATAAAGCACAATACTTTACAACATTTAGAACTTTACAAAATTAGTTATTTTTAGTAAGTTTAGTTATAACACAAAAACACTACTGTTAGATATCTATACATATATACATATATTATGTCAATTTGACCAATAAATCAATGTGAAGTAATGACATAAAATTTGAAAATACATTTTTGGTTAGTTTAGAAATTTGGAATAATTGACATAGAAAAGCAATATGTTATTTCGTATGTATTTGCATTAGTGCTTTACCAGTTAGCAATATTAAGGATTTCACCACCAAAAGCTGGATAAAAAAACTGATCCTTCAATCCTTATCAGATATACAGGGTGGTTTCGATCCGGTGGTACAACCGAGGAGGAGGTAAATCTACATGCAAAAATAAGTCGGAAAAAAAAGTATAAACATTTTATTTTAAACGCTCCGTTTTCGAGAAAGTCGACTTTGAATTTTTGCAAAGTGCAAGCGCACCCGAGCGCGGCGCGATATACCGGGTGCGCTGTAGGAATCTTGGTCGCGGCGCGATGGCCTATCTCATTGCGTGGCATCGAAGCAGGCCCGGCAGGGACATCCGGTATACGCGACAGTGAGACCGAAGCGGCCTATCGTGACGTCATAGCTGTCGACGTACTCGCAGCGACTCAAAGCGATAAATATAGATATACAATGCCATGATTTACAGTGCTTGCACCTGACGAAAATTCAAAGTCGATTATCTCGAAAACGGAATGTTTAAAAAAAAATGTTCATACGTTCTGTTTTACTTATTTTTGCATGTAGATTCACCTGCCTTTCGGTTGTACCACCGGATCGAAACCACCCTGTATAAGACTGCATATCTTTTTTCAAAAGTTACTTAATTAACCAAAATACGCTCAATTTGCTGGAATACACTTTCCCCAACGAGATTTGAACGCATAAACACTTATCTTAAAGAAATTCTGATATTTAGAATCAATAAACTTTGATACCGAGTTTTTCAGAATGTCTCCATTTTCATAGTGATTAGGCCATATAAACAGTTCTAAATGTTTAGAAAAATGAAAGTCCGTTAACGAAAGAACTGATGAATATGCTATTGATTCCGAAATTTCACATTTTAATTTAATTATTTTGACATCCTTCTGCATGACATACGCGATTCAACCAATTCAGCTTATTTCGCTCGGTTAGTTCATACGGTACCCACTTATCTACTTTTCTTCATTTTGCTAATTTCAGAAACGTGTTGCAATATTTTTGTAAGATCGACTTTCAGTCTGATCGTATGTTTCCTTGCAGATACGGTTGGATTCGTTTCACCCAATGCTTTCAGTACATCGTTATCGTTGACGTTTTGGGTCGTCTATGCGGTCCAGTTTATAGGAAACAATTACCAGATCGATATTTTTCGAACCACACACTGCAATATTCGTTCCATAACAATATTTTCCCCAAATGCTTGGTTTATACTGGGTGTATCATTTGCAGCATTATTGCCAAGTTTATGCTCATATAAAATGGATTACATGAATTTCGGTTCAATTCGTACCCCAACGATATTTAAAATTACGATAAATTAACGACGATTTCATTAACAAAACGATATTCAAACGCTTTCAAATAAATCTGTTTTATTATAATATGACTGGCAATGGACAGTACGACCGTAAAAGACGTTATGCCAAAAACGAAAGCATAACGAAAGCAGGGAGGCAAACGTTCAGTTGTAAAGAAAATCCGACATTTCAAACTGCACCAACCTACTAGATATATTATTGCATTAAGTCACTAACACGTTGTAACAAATCATTTGTACTTGATTTCACAATCGTACTATTACGCTGCAAAGAGGGGTTGAAGAAAAACTCTCGGGCGATCACTGTTCTGCTCTTTAATACTATTCGGTCTATTAAGCTATAGGCCTAGACAAAAACGGCAATTCTCACTTCTTAGAGTCGGGAAAAGTGGTGTCACTAGGGCATCGAAATCATCTGTCGAAAAATCCGCGCGCATTTATCGATTATTAAGTCTAAGTGATCACTACAGTTGATATACTGTGTCATCTCGGGGTACAAGCATAGCGGGTGGCATAACAGTACAGTACAGTCTTGAAGTTTTTATCAACTCCTTCCTCACAATCGCGTATTTCATTGTTGCTCACTTGTTGCTCATTTAAGTATTCAATCAACTCATTAACATCTTGGTTATTGACTTCCATGTTTACTTCATTTTTACAACGATCGCCTTCTAGTGTTCCTTCAGAAGATAAATGTAAAAAAATATGCGATATAGCGAATTGTGCGAAAGTAGAATGTGTGAAAGTCCAGGTCCGCCTATAGTATTATTATTTATACGGGATCCGTTGTAATCATATGTAAAAATAAGCCCATTGATGCTTCACAATCAGTCACGAGATATCATGCTTTAAATTCCAACCGTTTCCGTCACTTCGGCTCCTTTTCCGACCATTCTGACGTATCGCTTACAATTAGACTCTAATTCTTCCGAGGCAAGGGATTTAGTACGGTTTGTACCTAATGGGTTGGGAGTTGATCCCACTTTCGGATGGAATTTTTGTTACTTATTTTTCTCCTCCTAAATTTGAAAGGTATTCTATACTAGCAGTTTACGATAGAGGTAATGTTGGATTACTATTGCGGCGTGGGGGAGTGAGATGTATTGCTATATTAAAATGCCACTAATATTTTGTTTTTCTGCTTATGGATTTCGGATGATTATTACACTATTGGAAGCAAAATGTTTAGTTTCCATCCATGTTTGCTGTTCTTTCTAATAAATTATCTGGCATCAGACCAATATAATACTCAATATTACACTCATAATACAATGAATAAATACCAAATACCTTGTGCTATGTACAACATAAGTCCAAAAATGATAATTTGATTGGAACAGCAACTTACTATTGAGCAAATATTTTTCGAGGTAACTTACTTATATATCTCCTTGATATCAATCTTTTCCCATGGGGGAAAAAATATAAACTTGTCTTTCGTTTGACAAAAGAAAATCGAACGCGTTTTTCATTAATAAATGGCTTCTTCTTAGCCACTCCATCAAAATATAATTTAGAATTTAGGATATTGTTTACTATACCAATATTTACTCTATTTATCAACATGTTGACGTATCAGCAATCAAAGTGACACTAATAAAGAGGACTTTGACTACTCACAGTTTAAAAGGTTTTATGTAAGGGCTTTTCCTATTGCAGGCCTGGCTCCTACTCTCAGTGTAAACAAAAACTGATTTCTTTAAATGAGACAATTAAAGTAGCCCATGACAGCAAACTATGCAAAACGTTTCTTAGCTGTGACATTTTCATTCTTCTGATTTTACATCCCTGGAATACACAATTCGGAGCCCTGTGCACACATTCTATCTGTGTGCAAAAGAAACGCATGTAAGCATGTTTGCTTTTAATAAATTACTCGAAGGATTAAAGACAGTCATAGTAATTTATACATTCTATACTTTTTGTAGTCAATGCAGTAGTTTTTGAAAAACGTTCATCTATATAAGTATCGCAATGTTATAGCATTTGACATTTATTAATTTTGTCCAGTCTTATGGGCAGTTCTCTGCCAAAACTGTGATAATTGGGTTAAAAGTCATGGCTACAACAGCCAAGTGTTTCTAATCGGTTAATAAATGAGCTCAGAGATAGATACGGGCATATGTCAATTGGTTTATTCTAGTCACCTACACCACTGTTGAGGAAGTTTGACATTGTGTAGAAAAACTGCTTCATAATTTTTCCAGAAAGCCCACTGTGTTCAGTTACTGTTTTAAATTCCATCAAAGTTGATTCTAATACATGGCTTACATTATTTTTTAATTTACGTGTCGAATTTTTTCCCATCATTCTCGATAGTGCTAAGTGTCCCCTGACTATTGCTAAACATGGACATTGTTTCATAAGTTTAATTCTTTGGGATATATTGTAACTGTATTTATATAAAATTGACTTTTTTTGTTGAATGTTATACCAATATATGCTGAAAATATCCACTATTTTTGTTCAAACACGATTGAATTCTTAACATCATATTTATTATGTGTATCGTTTATCGGCAATGGTAGGATCATGAAATGATATAATTGTGTACGTTTTGACCACTTTATTAGGTCCTCTTCAGCTGTTGGGTTTTACACATGTATGTATTAGAAACTTTTGTGGAGTAATGTATCAAGTATGTGGAGATATATGGAAAATATAATGTATTGGGTGTTCTTAATTATACTTACAACTGCAATCCTATTATTCTATGTATGTTGGTTAAAGAAGAACTTGTCTTCGAGGCGGGACTCCTTTTGTCCAGGCCTTATGTGATTCTATGCCGAACGGGGTTTGAGAGAATTTTGAAAAAATTGTTAACGAAGTGTAGTTAAAGAAGAATAAATCTTCGAGGCGGGACTCCCTATTGTCCAAGCCTTACGTTGACTCTATGCCGAAAGGTGTTAATTGAAAATTTTGACAAATGATTCACGATAGCACCCTGGTATTTCTAATAGGTCCTAACATAGTTAAGACTTTTCGAAGGTTGCCAGGGGCTGATGCCGATTACTGTACTGTTTGACGGTGTGACGTCAATATTATTATGGTCATATTTATTATGTTATTTATTTTGAAAGTGGTGTGAGAATATTTAAAAAAATGTGATTTCACGTAATTTGTGATTAGCGTAGAGTATACTTTTTATTCATATGATATATCAAAATAGCTTGCTACTAAGATCAGTATGATTAACTGTGTTTCTTCATTAATGTTTTTTCTTAACGCAGTTATAAATTACAGGTTCTTATAGCATAAAACCCTTAAAGATTACGCCATCGCCCAAAAATGACCATAATTGTTTAGGACGTTTCTTATTCTCCAATTGATTTACAGATGTCATCAAAATTTACATATATGTACTCCGTCAGTAATACACTTATTTGTATACACGTATACTACTGCGCTATAACGACGACTGACTTTTGAAAAGGCCTCACGCGGGCAAAAATGAGAGTTCTCTGAAAAGATTACGTTGAAATAGAACACCTCACTGTGCAACGTCTGCAGCACAAATAACGTGACGCGCAATGCGTCTTCAGTTTCTGTGCAGGCGGCAAAAGAAGGCGATAACGCCTGTCACTAATTGTAAGCTGACTCGGCAGGCCCACTCTCAGCCGTGTTACGAGAAGAGAACAAAGGCTTACTACACATATACAATATACAGGGTGGTTTCGATCCGGTGGTACAACCGAAAAGGAGGTGAGTCTATATGCAAAAATAAGTTGAAAAAAACGCATGATAATTTTTTTTTAAACTCTCCGTTTTCGAGAAAATTGACTTTGAATTTTTGCAAAGTGCAAGCGTACCCGAGCGCGGTGCGATATACCGGGTGCGCTGTCGGAATCTTGTCTCGCGGCGCGATGGCTCATCTCATTGCGTAGCATCGAAGCAGGCCCGGCAGGGACATTCGGTATACGCGACAGTAAGACCGAAGCGGTCTATCGTGACGTCATAGTTGCCCGAACGTAGTCGCAGACGACGCAAAGCGGTAGAGATAGATATACAATGCCATGCTTTAGGGCGCTTGCACCTGACGAAAATTCAAAGTCGATTTTCTCGAAAACGGAGCGTTTAAAAAAAATTGTCATACGTTTTTTTTTACATATTTTTGCATGTAGATTCACCTCCTTTTTGATTGTACCACCTGATCGAAACTACCCTATATATGCAATAAATATGTGGTGTATTTCCCTTTTTATATAGTATCATTACAAATTAACATATTATTAAATAGACTCGATACTAACTTTTACATGCATGATGTGTAACTAAATCCGACAGTACTGAATAAGCATAATCATTTTTAATGCAATATTCACAAAACCGTGTATATATATATTACGTATTATATTTATTTTTTATATTATACATAAATATGTATGGTGCATTCTGTGCGAAATCGGACACTCTTGTACCTCACCCTCTTCGATATTTTTCAACATTTTTTATGTTTTTCAGACCCATGAAAAACACGTTCATGAATGTTTCAGATTTTTTTGACGGCCTTTTCTTCCAAATGCTCATAACTTTGTGAAAAATGCACCAACTCGATCGTTCTTTTGTTCAAAATTTGTGTATCTGAATGCTCTTTTAAGAAAAAATATAATTTAACTCAAAATTATTTTCTTCATTGTTTAATTTTTATATAAAGCACAAAATATTTTATATCTCAAAACAAGGCCCTTTCGATTTTTTTGAAAAAAAAAATGCAGTTTTAAACGGAAACAGTGAGCTTTCTGGAGAAAAATTTGATTTCAACCTGCTGTAGAAAACAGTAAAAAATATTTCTTTTCACCTAATTGTGGATTCATATAGAAGAGAATTTCATGCTGAAGAGAATAAACTTTGAATCGTTCCAAACGGTTGAATTTTTTGTTTGATCCTGCCCGCCAATTTGGAAGAAACGCAACAATAGACAGTGGAGAAAAAGCGGTTTAAGGTTTTCGATGCGGATACCATAAATTATTGGTTACTTACAGCAATTTTCGGTCAGTCAGCTATTCCAGGACCATATAGTAGTCCTTCTTCGTCTTTGTAGATCTCGTTTGCATTTATTTTTCCAGTCTCCTTACTGTTCTAACCTTCATGCTGCTGATTGTGAGTGAGAGCCGTTTGTCCTGTTTTATGATTCGACGCTTGTCGGCATTATCCGCGAATATTTTACATTGCTGTCCAATTTTCAAGTCAAGCAATCACATGAATATTAGAAAAGATGAATAATCTTCGTTAAACAATCCAATAGCAGTATAAGCAGACAATTTCACGATTTTTTTCCCTGAGTTTAGAAGTTTTGGGTTCAGTCGCCACACAGTAGAATTGAACGACTCGTTGGAATTTTGCATATGGCTGCTTAAACAACGCGTTAAAAGTTCTTCATTGGGAAGCCTTTCGTAAATTATCCGGATGTGCTGTTCAATTCTTTCATTAATCATCACTTGAGCTCCAGGTCACACGTTGACAATTTATTTCGTTGAGGCATCAGCTGTCGGGACCCGCCGGACAGTACTCATATTTTGGATTATTATCCGTGGAGCACATATGATAGAAAGTGACCGTTACAGTCTTCTCATATCCTCGAGCCTCTTGACATTCCTCCGAATAACTAATCCGTAATATAGTGACAATTTATTCAATAGAGCTTCCATTAGTTTGCCCCTTCCAGTAAGTTTGGGATCTTTTTTAACTTTTTGGAGACGACTGGCCATCCCTTTCTGTACGTTGTCAATGCACCCGCTTTTTACCACTTGAAATTCGTGACCATACCGATTTATATCTTATATTGAAAAAACAGGTAGACAAAGTCGACCGCTCAATTGTACCTCTGACTCGAACGCAAAGTATAGCAAAATCACGTTTATACGTTAAAACATGAGAAATACGTTGAATTAAGTTTTAAAAAGCTGACATATTCTTAAGATGTTATACATATTATACATATTATGCAAACCAAAAATCGATTTTTTGAAAGTTTTACATGTACTGACCCCCTTAATCTGAATTTCATCTGTGATGGAGAGTTTACCCGAACGTTGTTGTTGTTTAAGGTTAATATCACGAGCTTCGATTTTAACAAATCACTTCGGTACTGTTTTTCAGCTATAGCACCTTTGCCATAAACAGCCATATCTTGTTTGCTGCTAGTGTGGCATTTTTGTCACTCCGATAAAAGTAAAGCATTTAATGCCTAAAATGCACATTATTTTCTTCCATATTCAAAAACGTATAAAATTGACAAAAATGAACGTATCGTAACCAGATTTTTCTCAAATATGCCTGAAGTACCGCCTTTTACGATATGTATGCATGTTATTTGGTTTCAATCGTTCTAATATACTTAGACTCGTCCTTACGTCACGAACCACAAATCGGCACGAACTTTTCGGACAACCCAATAGTAACTGTATAAATATAAGGAAAGAATGATCGTTCGTTGAAAGTGTGGGTTCTGAAATCGCTGACAAGATGCTGGTTCTTTAATTTTTTAAGAGATATTAAGTCCACCATTCCGTTCCAGCTGGCAACGGTAATAATGTGTAAAGCACGCACTAATTATCATAAGTAGTAAAAATATCCATTATCAATCACCGTGCTATGATTTAACGGGACTAATGACTCGAACAATTTTTTATTGTGTGGAATAGGGATCGTGATATAAATGAATTCGGACTTTTAAAGCAAACTTAAAATGTTTTAACAAAAAACAAATTAACAAATAACAAGTAACAATCAACAATTAACACAAAGAATAATATAGGGTGTGCGCACGACTCAAAGTACTCTCTCTCGGTGAAGCGAGTAAAACGACTGTCGCACTGCCCCAAAGGGCAGTCCGACCCCCGTGCTTCAATTGGAGAAAAAACGAAAAGAAAAGAAGAACGCGCGACCGATAACATTGTACGCCCGTGAAGGTGACGTACGCATAAAGGCGGCGCGTTTTCGTCGTCTGCGTCGATACGCCACAATTTTAATTTAGAAAAGAATTATTTTTGTAATGTTCGCAGTGTGGTCTAATACACAACACGTGTTATCTGGTCTAAACTCTTTATTACACTGGTGCGGCGCTGTCACCCAGCGTCTTACCGTCCGGACAGGTGCCCGGTCACGCATACTCTCTCTCACACACACACACAGACCCATGCCTGCTTGCATACTATCTCTTATGCCTATGCTACACTCCTCTCCGCTTAGATGGGTGTTATCGTCTAGCCCCATCCCGTTTTTCTTGAAGCCGGGTCGACCGGCGCACAGTGGGGTATTTTTTCGAATAGGCGGACAAAAATATTTTTTTGCTTTTATCACATTTAATCGATGTAGTTGGTCACATTATGGGGTTATAAGTATATCATAGAAATTTTATAAAAAAAACATTTTTTCATGCAAATTATTAAAAAAAATCGTCTTTTTTTACACCTTTTTCAATATTTATTTGCACCTGTATAGCTTGGTATATGTTATTTGAAAGATAAAATTGTGTTAAAGTTTGCTCGATTAGTATATAAGTATAATTTATTAGGAAAACATTTATTAAGATGAAGTATGTTTGAGACACGCGCTCAATATAGTAAGAACTGTATGGCTTGTCTCGAAAGATTACTTTATTAAATTGTCTACACACTGTTGTTACAAATAATGTTTATATACACGATAGTGGTAGGGTAGGGTGGCATAGGCACACTTTAGGTATGCACATGTGCATACCAGTAGGCTAAAGATGGAAGAGTTCTGGGATGTCTTTATTGTGTCTTGTAATGACCGACGGGTATTGGAAAGGTCAGGAGAGGGCTGTTTTATTAGGGATTTTAACCTATTCGCCATACGCGCGGTTAACAATAGCCCCAACCATAAATAACGGGTTTGGGCAGCAAGGGTAACGAACAAAGTACATGTTTAATCGGTAAAATTGTCTTGACATATTGAGTGGCAGTTCTTCGTAATCTTCAGCTTCGTGATCTTCGTCATCGTTACTTTGGACTCAAAATGTTGTTGATGCTGCGGACTGTAATAAGAGCTCAACTTCAGTTGAAAAACTTTTGCGGTCGCCCGGGACGTTTTGTCACTACGGGTAGCTCAACGCTTTCTTGGAGCCATTCTTTATTTTGTTTAATAAAATCTTTATGTTTTCTATGCGCTACTGTCCATTTTTCTTTTAGACTCTTCTTAAAACCTTTAATCGTGTCGATTATTGCAATCTTCTGTTCGTCTGAGTAATTTTCACGATTAAGTAAGATATTTTTCATATGTTCTAATTTTTCATCATTATTGCAGTCTTTTTTTTTTGCTGCATAATGCTACATAACTCAATACGAGTAATTAACTTGACTCCTGATGACCCTAGTACCAAACATAACAAGTGTCTTTGAGAAAGAGAAAAAACAAGAAAATGACCGTTTGTTAGTAAAGTGCTTGTAAAAGTCGCAGACGCAGCTAGACGCAGCTGATTCTTTTTGCGCTCGAAAGTAGAGGCTTTACTCTAACAGACGACATCAAAATAATTTCCGGTCCAGCCTGGCCACTATATCAAAATCACTTTTGAAAATTAACATTTGTGCGAAAACTTTTTTCTTTACGTGCAACTTTTCCAAGCCCTCTAACTTTCAATTTTGAGAATATTTCATGTATAGATCAAAATCTCCTACGCGAATGCTTCGAGTAAACATTAAATAATAATTAACAAATTCTATGTACATCATATAATACTGCGTTGTCTCTCCATACATTCCATCCAATGTGTCTTTTTTGAATTCTGAATATGTTTCAATTATTCCTAAAAGCTCTCTGTCGCTTAATTCATGGCTAGATAGCTTTTCTAAATGCATTTTTGTTAAATAATCTATTACATGTTCGGAAATAGTTATCTCATAGGTTTTTCTAAATTGTTGAACGTGTAGAACTTGCAAGGCTAAGCAAACTAGCGGCTGTAATTGTTTGCACCGATTGAAATGCTCGCGACTTATAAAACCGTTTACCGAGTCACTAGCCAACAAATTGCTTTCGACCATCATGTGCGTTAATCCGCACTCGTCGATGAATTTTCCAAGAGCCTTGAAATAGGTCATCATGATGTGAAAAGCGCTCATATTTATAAAAAGGTCATTAAATTTTGGTTTTTCTAACGAATGTATTTGGTATGCTAGTTTCGTAATTACGAAATCGTACGTAACTTGCATGTACGTCTGTTGGCACTCTCTGGCAATTTGTTGGCTTGGTCGCATCGTTTCGTATACGACAGTGGGGCTCGTCGGAGATCTATTAATTGGCGTGAGATAACTAACTTTTTGTTTCACACTATTGTCTTCAGAGATTTTGTGATTAAACCCAATCCACATTGGAGTATTTGATACTTTACAGTAATGCGATAAAACCCACGCAATATCTAAATGTTTATAAAAATCATATTTAGCGGCTGATACTACACGTAAACCACTATCAATTGGTAATAAATTCTCGCGGAAAAACAGTTTTTTATTGTACTCCTGTAATTCGGTCACAATCGGATCGAAGCTTCTCCTTCTTTTTGCAGTTGATTGATACTCTAAGCTATTATTAGTATCCTGGCCTTCATTTAGCGGAGTCCTATCGATTTCGCAAACATTTTGATAAAAAATACCGACTGTATCGTGCAAAGTATCGTAGCCGCTAGACGTTTCAACGTACCGATCAAAACTGTCAAACGCAACGCCTGTACAATAATTAGGAGCTAGTATAGCATCCTCAGGAGAAACATTGAAAGCATTACATGCAGAAGACGTAGCTTCTGTCTCAAGCTCCTCGACAACGTTATAACTGCAGCAGTGCCCAAACTTATTGATAAGATCGATTACTTTTCGACTACATGTGATGCTTCTAAGCGTCATCCCTAGAGTCGTATGTTTGGACGTTTTCATTCGTCCGTGATGTATAGCATGAATTATATCTTGAAAAATTGAATCTACTTTGCGCGCGCAATCAGAGCTGTTTACTGTCCTCGTATCAATGCCACATAGAAGATTTCGCATGAAATCCGCGAGATCTTTTGGAATTTCACATTCCCCTTGAATAATGTCGCTGACTTGCAAAGTTGTAGGAAGTTGTTTTTTTGGTAATTATAACATTCTCTTTCTTAAGAACAAATCTGCGCGAGATAAGAATTCAGAGTCGTGTTGAGCAAAATTTATATCATCAATAATGCATAATCATCTCAAGGGGCAATTGCTTTTTTTTTGTTGACTGTGAGGACTTGTGAAGTAAATTTAACTTTGCAACATTCAAAGCCAGCTACATAAAATTCTTCAAGAATTTCATTGTACCAGTCTGTAAGAAATTGCAACGAATGGCATTCTTTATTATTTACAACATTTATCTGGACAAATCCGCAAACATCAGAGTACGTCGCCTCATGAATTTGGTGCCTTTTATGCCAATCAGTATTACGTACTGTTTTAATTAGATTTTTGTTTAAATATAGTGTTTTGCACGGATTATAATAATATATGACCCCATTTACACCTACAGCTTCTAATTTTTTTTCAATTTCTTGATCTCCACAAGCATTTGCTACCGTAAAAATATCGGTACGCAATTTTTTGTATACCGCCGAGTGAATTGGTACCGTGCGATAATTATATACTTTTCGGTGTTTGTTACAAAAAAAACATATGCGTTCACCACTTTGCTCGTAGTTTACGCTACTATCGCCGCTCGCTTCTTCGTGGACACTTGGTCCCTGCTTGCCACTTGCTATATGCTTTTGGTATAAATTATCTCAGGTAATTGCAACCGATAATGAAATTGGATCAAGTGTAGCTTGCGTTAATTCCGATTGTTCTGCAATATTTTTGTTGACTGAAATTGTATAATTTAAAATATTAATTTTTGCACATAGTCGAAAACCTTCGTTAATACTTCTACTAATTTCTTAATAACTTAAACTGTGCTTTTACAAAAAATACAATTAATTTATATTCAAAATTGTTTAGACATGCTATAAATTGTTACTGTTAATATTTAAGTTACCTGACTTCTTTTGAAGTTCTTCGTATTTTTCCGTGTATTTTTTCGGGATCACCAAGAAATTTTTTCGACAACCGGAGTGATATCAGTGAACATCGTCCACGGAGTCAGGAAAAACAATGTGTTGTGTTTCATGTTTAATGCAACACGAATACGAAGTGTCTTGCGGCACTGTCGCAAATTAGCGTCGGTAAATTTTATTATTTTACCGGAAACACCTTTACACTTAAAAACACAGGATAACTCTGAACTCATTTTGTCGTTTACAAAAAAAAAAACAATAACAATGAAAAATTGGATCCCGGAGCTAATCGTGCTGTAGACTCCGAATTACAAGCCAATCTGCCACCCCGATTCGCTGCGAAAGCGTCCTTTCAAATTCTAAACTGTATACGATGATGGTACTAACTGAGGAAGTAACTTGATGATTTGAAGGGCAATAGGACTTGAAAATAATAGGAAAAATAAATAGCAGAGCGAGAATATGTACGTAACTGACTTGCGTTGTCAGGAGATTGTTTAAAACAAATGAACAGAGTGTTGCAAAGTGCATATACATTGTCGTCAAGGAGTCCACGTAGTCAGGATTCGTCACACAACATGTATATGTGCACTGATAGGAAACATTGAACTGGTGCCAATGATGCTGAGATCTATATTCCGCATAATAAAAAATCGCACAAAAATAAAATTGCACAAAATAAATCGCACAAAAATAAAATCGCGTAAATAACAACCGCACAAAAACAGCTTTTATTGTACTGTATAGTGACCTGCGTTTCGTATACCTACAACGCAGGTCAACACGGCAGATCGACATTCACAGCTGATATCCATCTCTTATGCCACAACACTACATAGTCCTCCCATATAACTTTTTTTATGTTATACTCGAAAATTTTGAATTTCAATTTTTCCTTATATTTCAACATTTTAATATGCCTGCATTATTAAATATACAAAATTAAATGAAAATGTTACTAACGTTTCGATAAATAGTTAATTAAATATATGTGTCTTCTTAATTGACTTCTGACATTTGAACAATAGTATCTTTAATCCTCTATAAATATTCATTATAATTGTCAGAAGTGCACTGAAATATGTACGGTATGAAAATCAAGAGAAAAGCGATCGGTCAGCTGCGCGCCGCGCCGCGCGCGGTAAGACGCTCCTGCACTTTGCCCTCGAATTTCTCATTATCTCTTCCACTTTGGCTTCTGACAGTTTGCAAGTACTCTATTCTATAGGTAAACAATACAATTGTAAATTGTTAGAAGTTTTCCTTGATATGTAAATTTTCCGAGATTTTGCACAACTTTGGCAACTTCTGACAACCCTTTATCTTCCACTTGCGCTTCTGACATTTTTTTCCCTGCTTTTCCTAATGCTCTTTAACACCTGTGCAAATTTTCAGCCCTGCACATCGACAGTTTTTTTTGTTGGGAAATTTACACGTTTAATCGCCCGCCCACGTATTTAGCTTCCAGCGCGCCTTCTGACAATCGGGCTGTCGTTTTGCCGGAAACAATCGAACCTGTTTCATGTAAAATTTTGCTTGCACCGAGGTATGTTGCTAAACATGTAGCCAGCTCTCCGTTTATTAAGACGTCTATCGTTTTTTCGGTTGTCGTCACTTTGTTCTTGCGTCCACCAAGAGTAGGAACTTGTGCCCTTTATATGGGCCTATAAAGTCCGTGTGGATCCTCAGTCACGGTTTCGGTGTCACTCCCATGTGGGGCCATGGGACCGGTTGGTTGTCGCAAACTTCAGCACAATCTCAATACCCCTCGCTAATTCCTCTATTCGCTTGTCTATTTGTGACCACCAGAAAAATGATCGCGTTATTGCCTTCATAGTCACTATCCCCGTGTGGTTTGCATGCAATTTGTTCAATGCTTCCGCTTGCAGCTTCTGTGGTACCACTATTCTGTGCCCCCATATCACACAATCCTGCTCTATGGCCGGTTCGTGCTTCCTCATCTCATATGGTTTCAGCTCGTCTGCTAATGCGTCCTAATTCTATATATCTTCTTACTTCCCCTAATATTTTCTGTTTTGGTTTCACTCGCTATCGCCCTATCGTCTAAGCAGATCTGTGATTCATGTGCTACGTAGTTTAAGTACTTACGTGAATTTCTCTGTTGACCGTTCTGCGTGCCTCGGCATTGGTAACCGCGATAAAGCATCCGCGCTGTTCTCTGCCGATTTTGTGTACATTATTTGGTATTGAAACGCGCTGAGAAAAATTGCGTATCTTTGCAGTCGCCTAGTGACCATCATTGGCACTCCCTTTTCAGGCCCGAAAATCCTCACGAGTAGTTGGTGGTCCGTTTTTACTATAAAGTGCCTTCCGTTTAAATAGTCGTAGCATTTCGTTACGCCAAATACCTTATCTATTGCCGCATACTTCCGTTCCGCGTCTGTAAGTGTTTTTGACGCGTACGGTACAGTCGTTCGCCGTCCGCTGTTAGTTGCGAAAGAATTGCACAAATTCCATAGTCGGATGCGTCGCACGTTAATATCGTTTGTTTTTCTGCGTCGTTTACTAGAACTTCCGCGGATTTTAGGTCCCGTTTGACCCTTTCGAATGCCTTGTTAGCAACTACCCGACCATACATCCTTTTTTAATATGTCGCGCAGCTTCATTGCTCGATTTTTTTTTTAAATTTCGCGTAATAATTTAGCATGTCTAAGAACCCCTGCAATTCTTTTACGTTCTTCGACGAAGGAGTTTTGTCTATCGCCTCGACACTCTCCATCGACGTGTGGATCCCATTACTATCTATTTCTAGTCCCACATATTTAATTCTAGTTGCTAGTAATACGCATTTTGATTTTTCTTACTTTTAGCCCCCATTCGTCCAATTTATCTTACACTCTCGCCGTGTTTCTCAAATTCTCCTCCGCTGTTTTCCCCTTTATTATTATGTGGACCAAAAACACATTTACGTTTGGCATTCCCGCGAGAGTCTGCTCCATTTGACGCTGAAAGGATCCTGGCGCTGACGCTGCCCCATACGGCATTTTATTTGGCCGATACAGCCGTTTGGGTGTGCTTAATGTTAAATATTCTTTTGCCTTTTCACTCAGTGGCACCTGCGCGTTGCCTTCTGCCAGGTCGATCTTCCAGAAGTACACGGCGTCGTGTAAATTCGCTAGTAAGTGCTCGATTTTTGGAATCGGATGTCTATCTATTAACATCGTCTTGTTCACGGTGACCTTGTAGTCACCGCATAGCCGTAACGACCCATCCCCTTTTAATATTGGTACAATTGTGTTCCCCATTCTCCCACATCCACTGGGGTCCACATCTTCTCTTTCATTAGGCGCTCTATTTCCGCGTCGACCTTGCCTTTGAACACGAACGGTAATACTCGCAGTTTATAGTATATCGGGACGGTATTATCAGCCATTTGTATCGTAAACTCTGCCTTGTTATACCATATGTCCCCAGGCCGGGTGAGAATCGATGTCCACATATTTTTCATAACTTCCTTTTTTAAATTTTCGTTTCCCTTCTCCTTTTCGCTTTGCTTTACGGCCCCCTGTCGCTCCCGTTCTCTACTACGTGCGTTCGCCTATTTTCGTCGTTACCTGTCCGTACGTAAAGATTACCCCACGGGTCACACTCACTGCATTTCATCTTTCGCCGCCATAATAAATAAGTTTCATTTTTGTTAGTTCAATTTTTTTAATTAGAAACAATGGTTTACAATAATTATTATTTATTAATGATACTTCTGAGCTCCGGTCGATTTGAGCTCTGTTTTCTCTTTTCTCTTCTTCTTCTTCTTCTGTTCTCTTCTCCTTTCTTCGGCATTTGGTTTGCCTCGAAGTATAAATCGATTCTCTCTACGAATTCCACCCAATTGTCTACTCCGATTTTAAAATCAAATTGGCTCGTATATTCCCTCTTTCCTCTATTGTAATTGTTCTTTTCGCGACTATCTCGTTTTGTTTGCTTTCCTGTCCTGTCGCCTCTTCTCTAACAGCTGTCCTTACGCAGACAATCGAATAATAGATGCATCTGATCGTCTTTTAAAAGAGCGATTTATTATAGATGAGCTAAACAAAAATTCTTAAAAATATTATGATCCACCCGAAGTAGTATGCATTGACGAGTCGCTAACCCCATTCCGCGGGCGAATTATATTTAGGCAATATTTGAAACAAAAAACATAGATATAGATTAAAAATATTTTAATTGTGCGGTAACTAGAGATATATATACAATTTTCGTGTCTCCACAGGAAAAACTCTGGACAACAAAAACACAACATCATTAACACGTTGAGCGCCACGCCATTTTATAAGGAAATCCCCGTCAGGCCACGCGCGTCGGTATCGTGGTACAGCAATGCGAAGCGCACTACTAATATATTAAAATTTACTCGATGTAAGTGTTTAAACATATCAGGGCTATTGTGTTTTATCGGCGGCACAGTGTGGCAGAAAAAATGCAAGAAGTTTTACCAAACATGTTCTAACATTTTGTGATACTTGCGAGGGACAACCATTTTTATGTTTATCATTAAGAAATAATGATCATAATTATCATTAAGAATAAAACCCCGTATTAAATAAAAATTAAGTGGACTTTGAATAAATTTTAGATAACAACTTAAAACAATGTAAATTTGTCAGTTTTATATCATATTGTACACTGTCAGTCACCGGTGACTGACGCGGCCTGAACGGAAAGTTCAGTGTCGGTCACCGATGACTGACGTGGCACTCAACGTGTTAAATATAGTAATATGGTTGTCCAATAATTTGTTTGACAAAGGCCATACGGTGTGTACTGATAATTGGTACACCAGTGTAGATTTAGCAAACAAACTAATAGAAAAAAAAACACATTTGATGGGTACACTTCGAACAAATCGCAAGAGAAATCCAGATGAAGTGATAACAGCTAAATTGAAACGCGGAGAAATGATTGCCAAAGAAAACAGTAATGGAATCAGAGTTTTAAAATGGAAAGACAAAAGAAAGGTTTTGGTCCTCTTTACAAAACATACAAGTGATATAATAAATGTGAAAACAAAAAAAGGTTTTTGTCTCAAACAAAAAATTGTCGCTGACTATAATAAAGCAAAGACAGCTATTAATTTGTCAGATCAAATGAGTGCTTATAGCAATCCGTTAAGAAAAATTACCAAATGGTACAGAAAATTAGCTTTCGAGCTGTTTCTAAATTCCGCTGTTGTAAATGCCTTGTTCATGTTTAAAGATTTAACGGGAAGAAAAATATCGGTCACGAGTTTTCGCAGACAATTGGTAGATGCACTGACACAAAAATTTGATGGAGAAATTCCCATGCAGATTGAGAGAAGACGCACACATCAATTGCAACGAAAAGAAGATGTCCACAAAGTCCGAATATATTGTTCCAAATGCTATGATATTCATTCAAAATTATTCGGATGCAAGGCAGTGAGAAATGCAACTGGAAAGTCGTCACTTTTTGTAATACATGTAAATCTAAAGCATATTTTTGTTTAGAATGTTTTAATAAATGAGCCGTTTATTTTGAAAGTGGTCTAACTCCATTTATCTTCAAATCGAGATATTTAAGGGTTTGCGTTTCAATGAATTTGAAAATATACGTATACGATACTAATGAGTTATACTACTTAAGTGTATCTAAGGGTGTTAAATTTATAGTTCCTATTAAAATAGTCGCAATTATTAAGTGAATAATATGCGTTTTCTTATCAAGAATGGAGTTAGGCCACTTTCAAAATTAACAACCAGATTCGTTATGAATTCGAAGGTGCCCAAGTCCATTCAACATAATTTAAGATGCTTCAAATTGAAAAAAACAATACTCAATTTATTTTACATATCTGTAAAACACTTCGAAAACATAATTTATGCAATTCAAAACATGTTTTCACTATATAACGTACAAAATTACAAACATAAATGTATTACAAAACAATTTACTACTCATCTACATTTTGTGTGTGTGAAAGGGATTTGAAGAAATCATGATGTTCCGGTGGTATATATCGTAATAGGTCAAGTATGTCCTTGAATTTTGATGCTGTAATTTGTCTGATACAGTGGTGTCAATACAATATTTCTGAACTTTCTTGGTCTGCCCTGACGTGGTAATAAATTCAGGACTTTGAAATTCTCATTCTCATTCATTGATGTCTTATAGGAAATTTTATACGGTTCATTTCTGACAAAACGCATCCAACATATTTTTAACCAGTTTATTGATTCTCCATCAGAATTCTTTACCCTTTTAAAAATTGCGTCTTGTAATAATTTTGTTGATATAAAATCTTCTTGTCTTATTTCATTTACAATAAAGTTATTACCTTTCCGGCACTTTTTAATAATATTGTAATAATCTTGGGGAACGAACAGTAAATTATTTTTTTTTAATGACATTTCTATCACGCCAAAATCTCTATCATTTGGTAAAAACGAATGTCCTGATATTATAAATTTGTGATCTATGATTTCCACATTATTTTCCAAAGTCTGGACAATTTTTAACCACACTAAAGCTACTTTAATGTTTCTACAATATTTTTCGCGGTGCACATGTCACTGTAAGCTATAATGTGTCTTTCACTTCTTAAATTTGTAACATGTTTTAGGATGCATGAAACAATTTCTTGAGCACCTCTGGATGCAATAGTTTCATCCCAAACATACATGTAACCATTATCGTTATGAAAATTGTGAATACCGAAATTTAGAACATACATATTCCGTTTGTAATATGCTACTGAGGTAGTCAACTTGGGATACGGTAATGCTTTTTGCAAGTCGAAAGAGAAAGCAAAATAATAATCTGAATTCTGTGATACTTGCTCCTGATCTTGTTTTAGTGAATTTCTAGCTGATTCTGCTAGTCTTAAATGGACATCGTGTTCTTCTTGAAGTTTATTCTTTTCTTCATCATCATTCGATGTTTTAATTTTGATGTTTAATAAGTCGCATTTTTGAGATGTGTCTTTGCGCGGCTGGTGAAAATGTAAATCAAAATCTTTCTTAAATATTTTTCTGTAAGTCCACTCATTAACGGCTTTTATTTTATTTTCCTCGCAATGAAGCTCGTATAAATTATACATTTTCCTAACAGTTAGATCAGGATGTATCTATGTATGTATGATTCTTTATTGTCTCCCTTACGGGTTACAATCTTATTCTACATCTACCTTATCCTACTTATCCTACTAACGTACTTAATCTACTCTTAATCTACCTTCCCTTCCTCCGCTCTCTCTCCCCTCTCCCACGCCTTTGCCCGCTCGCACGCTCGCTCGCTCGCTCTTTTTCAGCACGCCTTACGCACGCTTTCCTCTCCTCTCTCTCTCCCGCACTCTCCACATTCTCTTCCTCTCTCTCACTGGTGACCTCCGTTTCTTTCGCATTCATTCCGCTCCCTCCCCTTCCCTCATCCTCGCCACCATCATTTCCCTGTCGCCCCTCCCTCCGTTCTCTGTTCCTTTCTGCCCTCCTCCTCCCCTCCTCCAATTCTATCAACCATTTTTCACCCTTTCCGTCCCCCCCCCCCCCCAGCACCCTCCCGACCATCTCCTTTCAGACGCCCCTTTTACCTGCCCCCCCCCCCCCCCCACTTCCTACATCTCTCCCACACGTGTTCCCACGATTCCTCTTCCTTCCCGCACATCGTACATGCCTTCTCGTTTTCTTTGCCCCAGTACCACTCTTTTCTGGTTTCATTCCCCAGCCTCGCTCTCGCCAACCTCCTCTTCCTGTGTCCCGACCAGCCTCCGTTATCTATATAACCCGGTCTCCCCTGTTCCTTCAACACTCCATACCACTCGTTATATTTTGACTCCTTTATCCTGTCTCTCCTCTCTTTCTCCTGTTCCTCCTTGTCTCTCCTCTCCAATTCTTCATACCCTTCCTCTTTCCCCATCTCCATCCCCCTCGCCTTCCAGAACTCTTTCCTTTCCTTCTCCCACCTCCCCATACCCCTACCCTTTCGTTCTCTTTCCTTCATTTCCTCCCAACACAGTCTTCTTTTCACCTCAACCTTTCCTGAAACCTCCAAGCCCTCCTCCACATCCTCCCCCTTAGTTTTTCCCGCCCCATTTCCTCCCTCACCAAATATCCTGGGGTCGCCCTCTCCACCCCCATAATCCATCTCAGGTATTTTTCCTGTATTCCTTCTAATGTCCTTCTTTCCCCCCACCCCCATACTTCCACGCCATAACAGGCCACACCAACGCATCGAAAAGCCACACTTTTCTTCCCCAATCTTTCTCCCACAACCTTTTCCCTATCCCCCACACCTCTCTTAACGTCGCCGCGGCCTTCCTCCCTCTCTCCCTTAATTGCGCCTCCTGCCCTCCATTCTCAGATCAGGATGTAGATATATTCTATTAGGATTATGAGATTTGGTATAATGGGATTCAAATTTAGGAAAAGTTTTAATATGGTTTTGAACGTGCTTTTTCCTTTCCTCAGAAAATGTTCTTGATGATCCAACCATCATCCCATGTAAATCATTGCCTACATTTGCAGAGTTTAATACTCGTTTTAAGCGTCCTTCACTTACTTTGAAAGTATCCAAAAAGAATTTTTTACAGACGGGAACATTTCCGTTTTGAGAATTTAACAAATACCTAAAACTCCAATTTCTTGGCGAACCTTTTTCATTTGTTGGACGTCTTCGTTTCACAATTTTGCGCTCGACAGCTTCGTAAAGCAATACATTTTGTTTATCAAAATCTCCCAAACCCCAGAACTTCTCAAAAATATTCTTTCTTTCTTCTTCATCGTAATTTTTTGTGCACGCATTCCGACAATGGCAATCTTTGTTTTGGAACATTTTTGTAGGTACAATATTTCCGGTTTGTGTAATACTTGTGTAATTCCGTTTAATCTTTCGCACTTTTTGGATGTATGATTCATCAATCTTTCCTCCATTGTTATTCGTATCTTCATCCCCTGAAGACGAATATTGTTCTATAATTCTGTTTATTTTTCGATTTTTTTTAAATCATTAGTTACTATTTCTTCTTCATTATCTGAACTAAATGGTCTTGTTCTGTTCTTCCCCACGGGTGAAATAATTTCGAAAAATTTAATATTGAATTTCAAGTTTTACATTAATTAAACGTACTGGTTATTCAATTAACGCAATTGTCCAAAAACTGAGATTAACTTGTTAAATACTAATTAATTAAAATTACCTTCATCACTGCCTTCGGACATTATCAATAGTATATATCTTGGTTTAAGTATAAATGGAGTTAGGCCACTTTCAAACTACACGGTTCAATTATTGAACTATCTCTGAATACTTATGTGTCAAGAATTGTCGTATTTGCTCGGAATATAAGCAACCTGAAATGCTTTACTGATAAATAACATGAAGTTAGGTCACTTTCAACATAAACGGCTCAAATATCATTAAAATTACATTTATTTTCCTACCTCGATTCTGTCGGTCCCAGGAACCGATGCTGCCCAAGCGATCAGTTCACTGTCGGCCCGAGGGACTGACGCCGGCCGAACGGAAAGTTCGTTGTCGGCCCCCGGGGACCGATACCGCGCTCAACGTGTTAATTGAACTATGCCAACCAACTTTTGTTGTTGTCGTTTGCTTATATATGTAGGATTCTGTTTTGTTAAGATGGTATAATTAATTAAAGGTACTCAAATTTAATAGGCAAAAATAAAGTATATTCAAAAATACATTCGCTCTCCTCAATTTCACGCTCGCTCTCAGACTGTCGTCCGTTTCATTCGCGCCTATACTTGTCCCTTCTCGCTCGCCGCATTGCACTCGTCATTTGTTCAGCAGTCATTCCTTTCTCTCGCATTCGTACACCTCATATATTCTCACATATACAGGGTGAACCAGAATTCGAAGGAAGAATAATTGGGGGGTGGTAGAGCACACGAATACAAGCACTTTTGTCAAATAATATATGGGTCGCAACTCAACGGATAAAAAGTTACAGGGCATTTTTGCACCGTCACATTTAACGCGCCTGACCTGGCAGCGAACATGTTAAAGAATTATCACAAGAATGAGAGCAGATATTTCACAAAACACTTTATTAACACTAATATTATTGATTTATATGCTCAAAAATAAAAAGTTTAAGGGTAACACGCTAAGTGCTATGCGAATTTATGAGGAAACAACCGTGAGCCACGCGCGCTGCTCAGAACTGCGCTGGTTTTGTGGAATAGCAATGGCGTTTTAAAATTAGCGTACTTCTAATTGTAAGATTAAAACTTACTCAATGCAGTTTTATACTATTTATCATTTGTATAAGCCGATTTTGCTAATTTGGCCTATTTCAGCAAAGTATTTTCTAGCGGGCCAAACGGTAACCAAGACTAAGCAGGATTGGTGTCTATCGTCTTTAATAAATGTCTTGAATGATGGGACACAATGGTCCTGATATTTTTACACATCTACATTGAGTAAGTTTTAATCTTAGAAGTACGCTTAGGATTGCTATCTCACAAAACCAGCGCATTAGTGTTAATAAAGTGTTTTGTGAAATATCTGCTCTCATTCCTGTGATATTTCTTTAACATGTTCGCCGCCGGCTCAGGCATCGACGACGCGCGCGGCATTCAGTGCGTTAAATGTGACGGTGCAAAAACACCCTGTAACTTTTTATCCGTTGATTTGCGCCCCATATAGTATTTGACAAAAAATTGTTGGTATTCGTGTGGTCTTCCACCCCCTAAATTTTCTCCCTCAAATTCTGGCTCACCATGTGTATAATATGAATTATATGACACAATAGGAGGGGTTTCTCAGGATAACTAAACCAAATTTGTTTCTCTGTAAATAAGAGTTTTTTTTTTATTACAACCGATATTCTTATCTCTAATGTATGTACCATATTTACAAGTTACCTGTAAATAAGAGAAACGACAATTAAGGTCAATTATTCGTCTCTCTTTCACCACTTTGCTTTATTTACTTATATGAATTATATTGGTTAATTCTCTTTTCTTAACACGTGCTGTCTCTTCTAAATCTTCTGTTTATCTATGTTTACGAAACATCTGGTTGGTATCATTTGAAACGCGCGCAGTATACTAAACGCCTTATATTCTGAAGAGAGTGTAATCTCTTTACATATGAGCCGTTTGTTTTAAAAGTGGCCTAAGTCCATTTATCTTCAAATCGAGATATTTAACGGTTTGCGTTTCAATGAATTTCAAAATATAGGTTTAAGTTATCGGCTTATAACTTAAAGGATTAGGAAATGTGGATGGTTCCTTTACGACGTGTGTTGATGTCGTACGAATACTGTAACATTATATTTAGTACAATCACATAAATTACTCCCGTTACACAACTCATTATGAGTCTCACGGCTACCTGAATCAACGACAATGTCGAATTTTAGGGTATCAAAGATCTTGTGTATGGCTTCAGTGCCTGTAGCTCACTGTGCGTGTCTCATGTTGAGGTGTGTGATCGGTCGGTCTCCCCTCTCCCGCACCGACCCATTCGTGGCTCGAGTTGTTCGAGCGGGTTGGTTTTGTGCTGGTAGGCACAAACTTACATCCACCCTCCACCGAGAGGAGTGGTCAGGATCGGACAAACAGTGTGAATATGGGATCATTTTACTTTTGTGAAAAATATTTAAATCTTTTTTCCTTGTACCATTATCGATTTCATAAATAGATTCAGGTATGTTTTTTGTTTTTTTTAAATGGTCCAGTCCGGAGTGGATCAGTTTTTTTCTATTTTATTTATTCCCATTTTGTATATACACTAAATCATTTTCATTGTATTTTATTGCTTTTGTGTAACTGTCATAGTATAATTTATTTGTGATATTTGATTTTCTTGAATTGTCTAATGCTCTTGCTCTATTGACATCTAAATTTTCTTTTGTGTTTTCATTTAATTCCCTTGGCATTATTGATTTGTCTATTCCTGTTAACAAATAGTTTGGTGAAAACCTTCTGGAACTATGTATTGTATTATTATATTTTTTTACGCATTGTTCGGCAATTGTTACCCATGATTTATTTTGATTTTTATGCAGCTTACAACGAATTCTGTTTACTAATGTTTGATTTGTACGCTCATTTTGTCCGTTGGAAAAAGGGCAATCTACCGCTGCAAAAATCAGTGTTCTATTTTTTTCTTTCAAACATTTCTTGAATTCTCGGGAGTTTATTCCCGGGTATTAGTCTGTAAGAATAGTTTGAATTTTGCCTCTCCTTTCTATCGTTTGTACTAGGTTAATAAATTCTTTTGCCATTTGTGTTTTTGAAGTGAATATAAATGCATATCAAGTTAATTAATCTACCATTAAGTGCATGTATTTTTTTGGAGATTTATTTCCCGTGAAACAACCTATTGTTTCTAATGGTTCGGAAGCAGGACCTAACTGCGACAGTGGGGTTTTAAAGTTACCAATTCTTGTTTTATTCTTAATACAAGTTTCACATGCTCTGCAGATCATTTTAATATGTTTATGCATATTTTTAAAATAAAATATGGGGGTAATCGTAAGTGTCATTTGTTTAATTCCAATGTGGCCCTGTGACTTATGTAAAGTTTCAAGAATTGAACTGCCATATTCTTCTGTTAACCAAATCTTTTTTCTTTTTTTCAAGGTTTTATATATATCATTTTCTTTATTACTATGTTTATCCCATATTAATTCTTTTTAATTTTGTAAAATGTCTTGCGTGGATATGAAGTTAACAATTTGTATTTTAGAATCTTTGTCCTTATTAGTTTCTGATAAAACTGGGTTTCTTGATAAGCAATCGGCCTCTGAATTATTTATACCGGGATTATATTCGATGTCAAATTGGAATTGTGAAACGTAATTCAATATATGTAAAAGTTCTGTATCTTTGCAATTTTTTATGTTAAAGTTTCGTAGAGCTTTATGATCTGTGAATATTTAAAATTTTTGTCCTATTAAATAATATTGCCAATATAAAATAGCTTCTTTAATTGCTACACATTCAATAAATATTGTTTTGTTTTTGTTTTTTGAGAATTCGATAATTTTCGCGAGAAATAAAAGACAGGTTTAAGAGTGTCATCGTCTTGTGGTTGTTATAATACTGCACCCACACCTTCTAAACTAGCATCTGTATATATGGACCGTTTATTTTGAAAGTGGTGTAAGTCCACTTTTAAACAAAAATGAGTTATTACGTAATTTGTACTCAATCTAGCGTAAACTCTTTATTTATAACGTGTTAGCATTTAAAATCTTAAAAATGCTATTACTTTGTTCAATTTAAAATTGATCGATTAAAGAAATTGCATATTCATTGATTATGAAAGTGGTGTAAGTCCAATTTTCATAGACATAGGTGGGTCATTTGATTACACGTGCTTTATTTCACGAATCTTGTACACACCACAGGATTATTATGATGTCATAAAACAATGTAGACAGAATAATACTGTTATTTTACACGAAATTCTCTCGTTTTATTTCGTGTAAAATAAAGAATCTACAAATCGCAATTCAAAAACGGGTAAAAAAAATTACTAACGGAGAAAAAGTAAACTCGTTGAAAATATTTGGATGAGGTTTTGTAAAAGTGTGCCGTATGCTATTGTATATAAAATATCGATGGGGAATACAGAATTTTAGACGTTAGATTTATCACTTACATGTCGGGAAAGACCACCAAACTTTGAAAGAATTGTCCAAACACCTTTGTATAACGATGCCAAACCAAATTACATACGAAAAATATAAGCATTGAAGCAGTTATTTTACCTTAATAACTAAACAATAGCTTAATAGCAAACTTAAATAATATAAACTAATTAACGTTCAAAATAAAAAATACTAGTCCCATTTTATTTCTCCTTATTATTTATAAACAAAATTGGATTAGTATAATATATATTTGAAGTGATATTTATTTTTTCAGAATTGAAACAAAATGATTTTTACAATTGACTAATTATGAAAGTGGTGTGAGTCCATTTGCAGCCCGTAAATATACATTATTTCAGTTAAATTCGCCTAAAAGAAATTTATATAATCAAATTACACATTGATAAATCCGTAGAAACATTACCAGACTTGATATAATTAATATATATTTTTTAATTGATTAATATGCTAACCTTTAATTTACTCGAAACAACAAAAAATGGACTTACACCACTTTCAAAATCAACGGTCCATATGTGAAATGGTTTACTAGGATCAAGTATGGCTAGAATTTATGCTCCACATAAATAATTCTTAATCCTATCAAAACGGTCCTGACATTTTGTAGACCAGTCAAAGTGAACATTTTTTTTAAGAGATTATGTAAAGGGTCCAAGATGATTGAAGATCTAGGTATATATTTCAAATAAAAATTTACTTTGAGTGTGTTGTATCGACGGCCACGATGCGGTCATTCAGGACGAATCAAAGTTTTCAACACAAGTCTATATTCTATCCGACGTTTCGATCCGAAACCAGATTTTCCTCATGGATTGGAAATTTATGTCTGTAAAATTAATGTAAGATGAAAACGGAACAAATTCAAGAAGGTAAAAAGTGTTAAGCACATAACAATGGAATAATTAATGAACATGGGAACAAGGCTAGAAAAATGAAATCCGAGTGAAACAGTGTATTTACGATCATTAAACTGTGTCGTCCTATGCAATGCTCAGTGGTTTTTTCTATTGTTGAGAGGAAATTAAGTTGCTGAGACAAATTTAAGGAAAACTATTAAATAATGTAAGTGAAATAATCGTCGTAGATTCGACACATCCGTCGGTTTTATCCCTGACCTTCATCCAGCACATGGTGATTGTTGTGCGTTCACGTTACGACTAAACGGCGAGGTATATGCAAACTGTGTAGCCGACCTATATCTTTCTTTCTCATCCCCCCTCCAATCACTCTTCCGGGAATGAAAGGTCTTTCAGGTGTTAGTAAACCGTCGTCTTAATACAAATGCACAGTCACATGTAACAGTGTTGATCATACCTATTGCGTATAATTCGATCTTTGTTTTGTTCGGAAATTTTACTCATTCGCCGAAACGTTAAATAAGGAAATTCAAAGAATAGAGAGGTGACACTACTTAAAGGCCGTTCGGGAATAAAACCAACGATATTATTCAGTAACTACAATGCTTAATAAATATTTAGGGTAATATGAAATTAATTAAACTAACAAGTAGAAAAGTCACAAACATTGCCAAAAAGACTATGCGAACTGGAAAACAAGTAGATTCAATAAGAAGTTAACCAACGGCCTATTAGACATTATCCTTTATGATGAGAAAGAATACAAATTGTGCATATGAAAAGTATGTTGATGCAATAGTGCTTAATACCTTCGACTAGTGTATGGTTCGGTTCGTTTCCATACTCCATGGAACACCCCCCGAACCCACTCTAGGAGGTCAATGTTACGTCTCATTGTGTTCATGAGTCCGGCTTTTTAAACTGAAATAAACTCCGGAAGGCCAACATCCCGCTGGCACCTTACACAGGGCGTTTACCAGAACTTGACTACCATATGAAGGTTAGTCAACTTCACCGAAAGCATAAGGCTAAACGGTGGAAAAAAGAGAATAGCAATTATTTTGAAAAGAACTAAGGAGAATATGGGCTATTATCAAAAAACAATTAACAACAACAAAACATCATCCATCTTACACCAATACAAGGTATTCCCACGTACCCTCCAATATCCGCTGACAAGTTATACCGTAAGACCCACCCACTAAGAACTAAGTATTTTTATAAGATACACATCAATGAAGCACTGAGACCATATACTGTTAAACGTAACCATTGAATATTTGAACAAGACCAATATTTTGTTGGACGCATAAGAACGAACGAAAAATCAAATTACGAAATAAAATAAAACCATTGTCTTCATACGTCCCATAGATGAAATTCGGGCATCACTGTTCATTCAAACAAGTGAATGTAATAATCATAGACAATAGGTTTTTCGTACTTAAGATTTACGCAAGTACTGTGACGTATGATTTCGATCGTCTCCTGAAACTTTCGTAGCGTCTGGTCTGTTTGTGTATCTAAAATTTCAGCGTTACTGAAATCAAAGTGGTGGTCTTCGTCTATTATATGTCTGGTCAGGGCCGTGTATTGATTGGAGTTACAAAATTTATTTCTTTGGTGTTCTTTTAACCTCGTATGGAACTGTCTGGCCGTCTGTCCAATATAACACGCATTGCAATGCAAGCATGGGATCTTATAAATGATGTTCGTTTTGTGTTTGTTATCTATAATATCTTTGTTGGGCGGAAAAAACTTTTGGAGGATACGTGGGATACTGTATATTATGTGCAAGTTGTGTTTACGAAAGATACGAGCTATGTTATTTGAGAAGATATTTATGAACAGAAAACAAATCGTACTGCGCCAAGAGAGGAGCCCTCTAATTCTTCGTATATGTTCTTTTTTCTGGTTCACACTCCAAGGATGGTATAAGTCAAAAATCCTTTTTTTAAAGCAAATATTAACAAAATTGTCGGGAAAACCGTTATCCTTAAGCACTTCTTTAATTAATTTTAAGTTCTTTTCTCTAAATGTAATATCAGATAATATAAAGGCTCTATCTATAAGACCGTAAATAAGACCAATTTTTTGTTGCAATGCGTGGTTGGAATAGAATGAAATATATCTTTTTGACCATGTCGGTTTGTGATACCAGTCAGTGAGAAGAATATTGTCGGTTCCTCGTATGACCAGAATGTCAAGGAATGGGATACGTCCTTCAACCTCTCTTTCGTGGGTGAATTGCAATCTTTCATGATAAGAGTTAAACTTGTTCAACACATAATCTATCTTGTCAAAAGGAACAGTACAAATAATATCATCAACATATCTCTTATAAAACGGCAAATTAAAATCAAGTAGCCCAATGCATATCGCCTCCAATTCCTCCATTACGAGGTTGGCAACCACAGGTGACAACGGCGAACCCATGGCACATCCATAGCTCTGTTTATAAGTTACATTATTAAAACGAAAAATATTGGAATCTAAACAAAATTTGACGGCTTCTAAAAAATTACTTTTAGGTATCATTGTGTGTTGTTTGATCACTTCCCATCTATTGCTAATAACTTCTAACACCTTTGTGATAGGTACATTAGTGAATAGTGAAGTAACATCTAATGAAATGAGAACATGATTGTCAGGAATATGAAGACCTTTTAAAAAACGTGCCATATGCCAACTATCGATAGCTGCATAGGGTGTTTTATCAATAACTTTAACTAAAATTGAACTAAGGAATTGTGCCAGCTTATAGGTGGGGGTGTTAATGGATGAAACTATTAGCCTCCATGAGAGGACAGGCTTATGTATCTTGGGCAGTGCATATGCTCTAGCCACATTGGCAGAGTAACAATGCAACTCCTTTGAGATGTTGTCACTTATATATTTCTTCTTATGCCATAAATTTACCATAGTATTATTCTTTAATTGATTAGTTGCCGTGTATTCAAATTTTATTTTTTGGTAAGTATTAGTATCATTAAGCATTAATTCTATTTCATCATTATATTTGTCTCTGTCAACTATTACTGTAACGTTGCCTTTATCTGCTTTAACTATTAATAAATTTGGGTTATCTTTAATAAATTGTTGAGTGTATTTAATATTTCTGAATAAAGGTTTGCAAACATTAAGAAAATTAACTGAAGGTTGTCTAAGCATGAAAGTCTTTAACGAATGAATTACTTTTTGACGAACACAATTTTTATGGTCCAGTGGTATCAACAAACGGGCGCGTTCGGTACTTGCGCACAACCGGGTGATAGGAACATTCTTGCCAGTAATTGGAATAGCAAACTTGGAACCTAAGGCCAAAACACTCTGTACCTCTGACGATAACTCACAATCAGTAGTAGATAAATTTTTAATCCAATTTTTTGCGGTTGGAATATCAACAAAGTTTCTATTTCTATCTTTAAGCAGTGATTTAAATTTATTGAAGCATTTGTTCCTATATGATTTTTCCAGGTTTTTGAGCCGAAAATTATGTGTTTGAAAAAATTTGGAAAAGATTGGTTCTGGAAGAGTGGTGCAAATGGAATGATGTAGTGCTTTATGTCTGGTTTCTAGTGAACTAAGTTTAAATAATATGTCTTTAATCTCAACTCTAAGTACCTTATTCCAAAAACCGTGCTTAATGTTATCAAACTTAATCAATGTACGTACATTGTACAATGTGATATTATTATTTGTCGTAAGATGTTTCGGAATTAGTGAATTATGTTTACATTTTAAAAGGAATGTAGCCTGGTTGCGTGTTCGTATCAATGCCTCTTTCGTTCGTAGCAATTTTTCAATAACAAACGTTTATCGTTGCCAAAAGTGAAGGAAACATAATCAAAAAAATGGTTAATTCCATTGTTAATGTCCATTTGAATTATACACTTTGTACCGAAAACGAAAAAAATTTACTTTTCCCAAAAATGGTCTAACCTGTGTTCTCGTTTTCGGAATCAGAAAGTTTTTAATAGCTATTAAATTACCATTAATTGGTTGCACACTATTATTTGATGTTGTGTGGCCTAGATATGTAACTTCTTTTTTCGCAAAACTGCATTTCTTCGTGTTTAATTTCAAACCTTGCTCTTGTAAAACTGGTAGTGTTTGTTTAATGTGTTGTAAGTGTTCATCATAATTTTTGGAAAATATCAAAATTACATTAATATAATTGATTGCAAAAGTGTCTAAGTTATTTTGTCTAATGATAGTTGAAAGTATTTGCTGGAATATTGTCGGAGCCGATTGTAAACCAAATGGAAGGCACATCCATTGCCAGTGACCATGTTGTGTGACGAAGGCAGTTTTATATTTATCTTTTGCGCGTAACGGTATTGACCAGAACGCAGAATTGATGTCTCACCTCGAGAAGTAAATACACTTCCCTATACGAGTAATCAGATCATCTATTCTTGGGAATGGATAGCCCTCCAGAACTATGACTTTATTTAATTCGTGATAATCTATACATAGTCGCGTTTTTCTTCCTTCCGCTTTCTTGTATACCAAAGTCACCGGTGAGGCATAAGGACTATAAGACTCTTCAATCAATCCCGCTTCCAGTAATTTCTTTATTTGCAACTCTATTTCTAATTTATCGGGTTTAGAGCACTTACATGGTTTTCTTGATATGTATCTATTTTCCGTTAATTTTATTCTTGCTTCGAAGTTTTTAACTGTACCTATACAAACTTTTCCTTTGATAACACTGAATCGTATTTATCTAACAAACTATTCAAACTATCATCTTTATTATTATTATAATTATTTGCAGCATAATTTAATTTTACACAATTAACCCTTTGGTTCGAACTTATATTTTGGGAAATTTCAAGATTCTCATTTCATTATTAAAAATGGCGATATTTTTTATATTTTCAATATTTTTAATCTCAGAAACACCTTTCCCTTAGTGATTGCTAGACCGCCCATTGTTCTAATCGTTGCGATCCCACTTATAGGGGTATTCATTTTTAATTTTTTATTGATTTTTAATTTTTTATAAAATGAACAGTTATAGAATATAGTAGTAGAATCAGAGACACATTTGCTCCCGAATCGTAGAGTGCAGTCGCCTTTTTTGTATAATTTACGGTAACATTTAGTCTTATAAGTAGGATGCTATCTAGTTTTTTGCTTCGGCAGATTTGATAATTGCTGACTTTGCATTTCTACATCTTTCCTCCGGATGAAATCTATTTTTATAACCGATTTTATCGCAAATACGACATGGATCGAAATTTCGATTTTGCTTATTTACTTCTATGCTTGAGCTGTAACTCTTTGATATTGACAGAAGGTGACTCAGACTAGTCAATAAATTTTCTATTGTTTTCAATTCCTGTTTCTGAAGATGTGCTCGAACAACCTTTGGTAGAGCAATAACGATAAAATTTATTTGTGAACTGATACTTAATTCCGGATCTGCGTCTATTAATAAGTTTCTCTTTTTCAATGCAAAATCTAAGTATGGTCCACTTATCCAACGAAAAGAATAGGCGTATTCAATTTCTGACCACGATTTGTCACCAAATGTTGCAAGGAAAAAACTTTCCCAAAAACTCCAAGGATCGGTCGTAGCATGGGTTTTAAATATTAATGTAAACCAGTCTATGGCTAGTCCCTCTAACAATGGTTTCAAAATCTCCGGAAATTGATTCTCTCCTCCTTTAAATCTTTGACATTCGAGCACAAATAAACTAAGCCATGATTTAGCGTTTTGGTTTTTGTTTGAAAATTTTTCCAACACCATACTCTTTGCCATTGATTAGACCGGAGTTTTTCCAGTAAGAGCCGTTAGAGGATCGCTGGATGAGGAAGGAGTGGGTTAGGAGGGGACTAATTCTTCCAAGTAATATCCATTGAACACTACATTACCCTATTCGTCGAAGTATAGTTTTTGCAGATCAGCGATCAATGAAACCATAGCTTTCTTCTGGTTCCCTCTTTTATCCAGACTTTTTATAATTCCTTTGACCACTGGTAATTTGGCCAACTCCACGTGGCGGCAAATTGGTTGATCCTCTTGTTGGAATGAAAAAATTTGTTCTTGTTCCAGTACTTGGATTGATTTAACCATAATGCTGGTCGTCTTGGTATCCAAAGCTTCTGTGGCGAAATGGAATTTAAGTTTGACTTTCTCCATCGTTTGTCGTTGATTCTTAAGTTATCGGCTTATAACTTAAAGGATTAGGAAATCTGAATGATTCCTTTACGACGTGTGTTGATGTCGTACGAATACTGTAACATTATATTTAGTACAATTACATAAATCACTCCCGTTACATAACTCATTATGAATCTCACGGCTACCTGAATCAACGACAATGTCGAATTTTAGGATATCAAAGGTCTTGTAGTGTATGTCTTTGACGCCTGTAACTCACTGTGCGCGTCTCCTGTTGAGGTGTATGATCGGTCGGTCTCCCCTCTCCCGCACCAACCCATTCGTGACTTGAGTTGTTCGAGCGGGTTGGTTTGTGTTGGTAGGCACAAACTCACATACGTATGGGATATTAATGAGTCATACTGCTTAAGTGTATCTAAGGGTGTTAAATTTATAGTTTCTATTAAAATAGTCGCAATTATTAGGTGAATAATATGAGTTTTCTTATCAAGAATGGAGTTAGGCCACTTTCAAAATTCACTACCAGATTCATTATAAAATTTGAAGGTGCCCAAGTCCATTCAACATAATTCAAGATGCTTTAAATATTTTGAATGGGCCATTCGATAGCTTATGAAAAAAGAAACATTTTTGTGAATTTTCAACTTTGTATCTCGACCGTGGGGGCGGGGGGGTGTAAAATGTACCGTCCGCTTCTCCCACCATTTTATCGGAATCTAGTGCATAAAAAAATTCGAAAAAAATCAGAGCCATATCTAGCAATGGCGCGCATATTCCAGATTTTTTTCAGATTTTTACATAAAAAATCCTATTGGTCAAAAAATAAAAACCGGAAAGTCAATCAGAAAAACATTTATTTGATACCGAAGGAGGTCCGGATCAGTGATGCCGCTTTTTTGCACTGGATTCCGAGAAAATGGTGGGTGAAGCGGACAGTACATTTTACACTTAATTGTCTAATCTACTAGTCTTAATTGAACATCGTGTTCTTCTGAAAGTTTATTTTTTTGTTCATCATCATTCGATGCATTAATTTTGATGTTTAATAACTCGCATTGTTGACATGTATCTTTGCGCGGTTGGTGGAAATGTAAATCAAAATCTTTTTTAAATATTTTTCTGTAAGTCGACTCATTAACGGGTTTTATTTTATTTTCCTCGCAATGAAGCTCGTATAAATTAAACGTTTTCCTAAGAGCTAGATCAGGATGTAGATATCTTCTATTAGGAGGAGTGTTGAGAGGCTTCCATGAAAATCTCCTTGTCAAGCCTGCCATTGAAATATGCACACGGTACGTCTGCTTAGTGGATGCGCATATCGCGTTGGGCCGCGAGGGCGGCTAAAATTCTAACAGATTCCAGTCGGGCAACCGGGGCGAAAGTCTTGTAATCAACCCCGAAACGCTGTACGAATCCACCCGCCAGTAATCTCGCCTTCCGTCGACAGCGCTCCCCGCTTGGCTTGTACTTATTTTGCAGCACCATGCGACTACCGATCACCTTTGCATCCGTAGAGCGCTCAACGAGTTCCCAGGTGTCGTTCTTTATAATTGAGCCTAATTAGACGGTCATGGCTTCTGAAGAGGATCTGCAATTTTCGGCCCAGTCCCTTTTTTTTTTATTTTTCTGAGTCACGCGTCTTTGGTGACGCGCGCCCCTCGAGTTATTACAGTTTCTCCTGTTGCCATGTTCCATTCGTTCGTTCCACGCGTAGTGAGCAAAACCTATGTCCGTCTCCGGTCTCTCCAACAGCTTCGTACCACTCGTTCGCGTCCGCGCTGTCAACGGCCCGTTCCAGGGGAATTTCCGCCATAAAGGCCTGTTTGATCGTTTGGTTACCAGCTTCCACCATATGGTACTCTTTCCGGGGCTTCCCCCTTGAGCTGGAGCGTAGCATTCTGGGCCTACCACGACCCCTTCGTATACCCCCGATTTCGCGATTCACGCGGTCCGCGCCCGCCTCGGTCGCGTTGCCGTCGGATTCGACGTCCTCCGCTCCACTCTAGCGATCGTCGTTACCAAGTCCATCTCTCGAGCAACTGTTGTTTCTCGCGGATAAGAGTCTTCTGTGCCAGATTTCCAGTGCGTCAAGGTTCTGTCGTCCCTCGACGTCTTCGTTGGCGGCCATAGAGCCGTGCACAGGTGCCTTCTGCCTCACATAGTATAGCCCATCCTTGCGATCAGCGATTAATTTGTCGTTGCCCTCTGCGCAAAAACCCTTGACTGATCCTTTGTGAAGAGTACGCTTTAACCGTGGTTTGTAATGTTTCCGACTGACAGCAAATTCGTGCGCAGATCTGGCATGTGCAACGCATTAATTGTTGTAAGGCCTTTTGTTGAATCCCCCTGCTAGATGACGATGCGCACGGTGCCGCGCGCACTGATATCCGTTGACGCGATACTCGCGAATTTGCGCTGTCGCTGCTCATCGATGTTCTCGAAATTCTGCAGGCGCTTACACAAATGGGACATGCAGCCGCTGTCCAGGCACCATTCTTCTTCACCTGTTTCGACGTCGGCTTACAAGGTCTCGCAACGCGATTCCCGCCTTGCCGTCGCGAACACGCACACGTCGTCGTTTGCTGGATTAGTGAACTGGCAGTTGTCGTCGCTGGTACTCTCCGTATTCCGGGCGATATTCCCCTTTGCGCAATGATGTTTTCCGTATTTCCTGGCCATCATAGCGTTCGGCGCCGTGTCGCGCGTCTCGTTTTTCCGTGCATCGCTCTCCTCTATTATTTTGATGCGCAACGCATCGGGTGGCGGCAACGCATCGTGCGACTCGACCGCGCTACGAAAATTTTCGAAGCTCGGTGGCAAAGTGTATAGACAAAACTTCAAGAAATCTTAACAATTATGTAAGATTGCCTTAGCGAACTGATCTCTTTCCGGAGCTAGACAACGGTCGTAAAATCGCGCAAAGGTTGTTGAGTCTCTCGTCCACCCTGCTGTAGAATGAATGAGATCAACACTAACTCCATTACGTTTCGCCAATGACGTCGCAGCATGCTGCGTACTGTATGCTGAGAATCGCTCAATATCTACTCACTTCTTTTTCATCGTTGTTTTTATCCATCTACTCAATGTTTGCGGCCCTACTGCGCGATGAGGTTTCTTGAGAGCTACGAACAATCTACTGGAGTCGACGCGCAATTGCTTCGTCTTCTCTAAATATGCCTCTAGCGTTGCCGCTGAACATATCGAATTATCGTCTGAGTAACGAGGCAACCTGAATACCGGTTGTCTTCTGTTCGGCCCCGATGTCTTAATTCGGTCCGGGATCATAATTTCAAAATTTTGCATCCTCACCTTATGATTGTTCCGTATTTCAATCAACGCTAAAGTTTGTATGCGATGCGCCGTCACCAAAGCTAAAAGAGTTACCAACTTCATCGACAACTTCTACAAGCTTAGCCCCGCGTTTGGAAACTAACTGGATAGAAACGTTAACACAGTTTTTGGATTCCAGGTCGAGTCATACTTTAGTCGGACTGGTCTCAGTCTTGCAACTGTTCGGACCCTGCCTATGCATATTGTTATGTTTGTTCATCATTACACCATTTCTCGTCATTATTATTATCATCCTGTTTGTCTCGCATCTGCTGCTACGCAAAGCCCTAGTCTTATTTTTACCTTTCCTTGCACGACCTCTCTTTCATTTCTTTCGTCTAGCCTTGTCTTGTCCTTATTGACGCCGTTTACCCGTCCGTGATTTTTCTGTTCCCTCATCCGTCTCTCCATCAATTTCCATTCATCGCATTTCCCTTCCCCTCCGATCAGTCCTTGAATCCCTTTTGTTTCTGTACCGATCGAGCGCGGCGTCAATATTTCCATAGTCATTCGTTGTCCAGTTCTCGCAGTAAGCATATCGGTTTACATTTCGGAACTCAATTCTCGCATTAACTCTGCTGCTCTCCTCCATTGTATTGAACGTATGTACTCTTTCGGGTCATATAGACCCAATCTATGGGATCGATACATATGTAGAAAATAACCACGAACATCTGTATATAAACTGTTTATTACTATTTAATAAATCATCAGAAAAGCACTAAAGGTAAAAACTAGTTAATAAATGTACAATAAACAAAACCCAACCACAATTTAAAGAAAAATTTTCTTGTAATCACATTATAGCTTACAGTCGGGACAATAGTATGTCACGTGAATCTTGCATAAGTATTTGTTGCAATTGCAGCACGTTATATTGGTTTTATTATCGCAACTGGACAGACAAAATTTACATCGTGCTCGTTCTTTCCTGCATTTGTTTGCAAAGGTACAGTTGTCTTTTGGACTACTGTGTCTTGAAGACTTCTTAGAACCGCAGAGGCTTGCTCGTTGCGAGGTTGGTTCTTTCGGGACATGATATATGGTTTTATTAGTTCCCTGCCTAAATTTTCTAAGAATATCCGCCTTTTGTACAGAATATTCCTGTTCCATTCGGAGTTAATTTCCCTCCATAAAACAAATGCGTTGCAGGCACTAACATCCAAAATGTTGTAAAACACAATTATTGGCCAACGGTTGGTTTTTCGTTTACATGTATACGTGTTTACTAGTTTATCAAGTGTGTCAACTGCTCCTTTTGTATTATTATAATCTAGTATAATTTGTGGTTTTTTGTCATCTCTATTGCTTATTTCCTTACTGTGGTGAAGTATACCTGAGTTTCGAGAGCGTAAGAACTCGCAGTATCACAGACAGTCCATATCTTTATACCGTACTTTGCTGGCTTGCTTGGGATGTATTGTTTGAAGGGGCATCGACCTCTGAACCCAACCAATTGGTCATCGACGGTTACATTTTCGCCGGGATTATATAATTTTGGTAGAATTTCCACCCACTTATCGTAAAATTCTCTTATAGCGGCTGACTTGTCAGTCGACCTTCTTTCTTGACGATTACTTCATTCATCAAATCGTAGTACGCGAGTGATGGAATAACAGCGTTTTAGGGACATGGTGGCACGGAATATGGGTCTACCAGATTCTGCATTCCACAAACTTTTTGTTGACTCGCCGTATGATTTATAAACACCAGCTAATAGTAGCAATCCTATGTAAGCGTCCAATGTATTGCTATCTAAATCTTGTCAATCGTCGATGAATACTCTGCGACCCTCGATATTTGTCATTTTCAAAATGATATTTTGAGGCGTACTATTGATCAGTAACTGAAATGCAGTTTTTATATTTTTTATTCTGGAAATGGCATATCTAGTTGGTCCAGGAGTTTTTTTTATGATATTTGCAATAGGTGTCCGTCCACGTTTTGGAAATGGGTCTAACATCCAAGTCATTTTTTTATCCTTCGAAAGAATTGATTTTCCCACTTGCACTGCACAGAGTTTGTTTCCACTTCATCGTCTGTTTCTGAAGTTTCGTTATCGTCACTCCCATTCGTATGATTTTCTTCTTCAAGAGCATCGTCACTGTCACTCACATTTTCTAGTATTTCCTGTAGTTCCTCATTAGAAGAAGATGGTACTGCCATAATTATTGCACTTTTGTATTCGACACTTTCAGACCAATGTATATTCGACCTCAGTCGAAGGTGGAATGAAGTAAAACTGCAGTTCGCAGATATTTGCTTGGGTATTTCGTATAGGTAGCCGTCCCGCATGTTGCAGTATTATCGTTTCACACTAAGTAGCAGATAAACTGGCTATTGTGCCAATAGAAGATCGTATAGAATGTTTTCATGTGATCAAAATGAGGAAATAACTGATACGGCGCGGTTTTTCATAGCTTTAGAACCGTGAATACATTTTATAGATTTCGGGTCATACTGACCCGAAGAGTCTTTATGTGCAATCTTATAATAAGACGTTATCAAATATACCAGTAAAAACAAAAATTGTTGTACATAACATACAGTGTGTATAAAACAAAGTCGTAAAATTTTGGATGAAAAAATTATAAGGCTACAGAATTATTGAAATTTTAATACCGTTTCGGGTCATATAGACCCCAGGAGAACACAAGGGTTAAGCAGTTTGGCTTAAATTCGCACACCAGTTTTTCTCGTAAAGCACTTCGGCTTAGCATCAGAAATTCTTATTCGCACCAACTTCGCACATCGTCATATTCTATCAATACACTCCACTATTATTAGTTGTCGAGTCATTTATTTAAAAACCTTCACAACACCAAAACTTGACAACCTTGTGGAATCTATTCCGCCAGGGGCCGCGGAGCACTACGGCGAAGGAGGTTCCTTCCCGCCAGGGCTTCGCCTCGTATCAAACAGTAACTCCCTTGAAAAATCTGGCGAGTTCCTCGTCGTGTGCCAATTTTGAGCCGAGTACTAGTGCTACGGCCGATCTGAAGCCGTTCAGTGTACCGTATGAAGCGTTATTGTTCTTAAACTCTCTTGTTAGAGAATGTAAAACTCGCTCCTGCGAAGCTGCGAATGGATCTATTTTCTCTTCTCTACAAAATTGCCACCACTTCTTTAATCCCGAGTTATACTGTCGTATGGAAGAATCCGTCAGTGAGGCCATCAGAATCTCGATCGAATCCTTCGGTGTTTCCTTTCTGATGTATGCTTGTCTGATACAATTGCGGCCACCAGGGTAAGATTCTTCCATAACGGGTGTGGCTGTCTGTAAGAGGAATGCAGTAATCTATAGCTGGGCTTCAACGTTAAGGGATCTCCCTCGATCAGCGACCGAAAATACCGATACCACGGCTGCGTTTCCCAACGTGGGACAATAACTATCTCTCTTGCTCCTTCATAAGCAATCTTATGCAACATCCTTAGAATGCACGTAAATGGCGGAAACGCATAAAAAAACCACAGTGTCCACTGCAAGGTGAACGCATCAATCGCTAACGATTCCGGATCTGGGAACCATGAGACAAACCGTGCACATTTTGCGTTCAACCTAGTTGCAAACAAGTCAATCTTTGGTAGGTCAAAAGCTTCTACGACCCTGTCGAAGGCTACCGACGATAACTCGTATTCTGTCTCGGGCTCTAGATTGCGAGACTCTTCGTCCGCCTCCGTATTTTCGCTCGATCGAATATACGACGCGAAAATCCACAATCGGCGTGCTTCGCACCAACGCCAAATCTGTTTCGCAAGGCCACTCAATCCAGGTAATCGACAGCCTCCCATACGATTGATGTAAGCGATCGCTGTAGCGTTGTCTATCCTAAGCAAAATGTTTCGGTCCCTTTCGTGCTCAGCCAGACATTTCAAGCCAAAAACCGCCGCCGTTAATTCTAATTGGTTCATGTGTAACAAGGTTTTTTCCGTTTTCCAACGTCCACTAACGCGTTGGCCTTCACAGACTAGTCTCCAACCCGAACGGGACGCGTCCGAGAAAATCTCCATATCGTAGGAGCGATCCGTTAAAGGAGATCTAGCCAGATAATGTGCAATTCCCACCATGACAGGTGGTCTCGTAATGAGGAAGGAATGGACATGTGTTACGTTTTGGGCGCCAGTCCCGGCTCGGATTCAGGAGCAATCCGAGTTACGGACAAAAACTGGCCGTGCACGCCAGGTGTAATGTTAATTGGGGTTCGCCTCGGCTTTTGGCCACCCTGCTTACACCGGGTTTAGCCCAGGACCCGAGGGTAACTGACTGGTCGAAGACAAGTGAATCGACAATGTAGTTATAATTCTAATTTGACGCTTTTTATTGATATATTGTTTACACGTTTATTATACTGCTTGTTGTTACAGGTGTCTTATTCGAGCAGAGTAATATCAAAATCAGGTATTTCGGTACCCGGAGGCACGTCGGATTGTTCGTAAAGGATTTCTTCAAAGTCTACTTCTGGAACTATTGCTTCTTCGCTAGGTACCGCAGCAGTGTAAGTGGGGTTACGTGGATCGATTAGGGCTACGGGAATAGGATGATTCGGATGGTAGACAGGTGGTAAGTACCAGGTAGTTCGAGGATCTAGTTGTACATAGGCTACCGCTAATAGGTTTTGAATTGGCACACAGGATATCTGGGGGCGAGACGCGAAGTATTTAGTCCTTCGGGCTCGTGCTGAGTCCCCTCCTCGTCGGGTCTTCCGGATTTTAGGTTGTCTGGCTTAGAGTTGTATTGGAGGATTTCTCCAGGAGCGAGGTTCACTTGCGATACAGCACGTTTTAGCACTTTAGAATAATAGACTTCACTTGATTCTATGTGTCCTAACTTGTGGACTGAGGTTCTGTAGTATGATGTGCACGGTAGCTCTGCTGGAGGTAGACTGACTTGCTCTGACTGACAGCCCTCCTTTTAACTACGTTTATACGTGCCGAAAGGCAGTTTTGCTAATCTGTGCTTTGCCGCGTGTGAGCCGCTGCCTTGCTGCAGGGCGAGCGTGCCTTATCGCGTGGGACGGCGGGCCCCAAGGCCGGAGGCGCACGTGCCTTATCGCGTGGGACGGCGGGCCCCAAGGCCGGAGGCGCGCGTGCCTTATCGCGTGGGACGGCGGGCCCCAAGGTCGGGGGCGCGCGTGCCTTATCTTATTGGGTTAAGCCTGGGAGCGCTCCGGGAAACTTGAGACTTTTCGGGACTTATTATTTTGGAATAAATTATTTGAGTAAGAATTATTGATCGGCTCTTTCTCGGAGGGGTCCCTGGCTTGTCGTCTAATTATTATTGCATAACCAAGAGGGAATTCGTTCTTTTGGAAGTATCAATTTTGATTGGGTCTCCTTGCCTCGGGGCAGGGACCTTTCATGCTGAATTCCGTCTTAGGCAAAAATAGTCTTAATTATATGATCATTATAACTAGCGGTTGGAAAAGGAAGGAAAAAAATTAATATGACTTTATGAGAGGGAGTTTAGGTGGCGTGGAACGTCACACCACCCCCCTTAGCGAAGAATTTCCATCAAGTGGAAATTCTTTTGATGCGGGCCACGCTTTCCCGGATGTCGGCGCTTATATCCTCGCTTATTTGTCTCCGTTGGGGTTGCGGGGAGTTTGGTGGCGTGACCTTGATCGCTTCTATCGGCTGCATTTCCACGTCGGCGGTTTTGTTGTCTCGGTTGCTGTTCGGGTTCCCGGGTCTTCCAAGATGTAGGAGTAGGTGGGTTATAGATGACCAGATTGCGCCGACCAGATGAAGGCTCCAACCGTACACCGAGTGCAGTGCGTATCCATGGATTATAGTGTCGATTATTAGTTTTACCAGACGGATCGTGATGAAGATGCCCATAACTCCGACTGTGGCGGATCCAAATGTGAGGAACCCGGCCCATATTTGACTGCTGGTGCTTTCGATGATCTTGGTTAGCGTTTGTTCGTCCAATAGGTTGTACATTGAAATCGAATTGTCGGGTATTTGTTGTCCCGACATTCCTCGTGCTATCGTGTTAAGGAGTGCCGGTCTTTCGGCTGGGAACATGATGTGGTCTCTAAGTTCCTCTATGTCGGATTCCGAGTAGATTCCGCTGGTGGCTAATTTCCCTGGCGCCAAATATCTCCAGGCTGGATGCGTGTTTGGTTGAATGACTTCGGGCGGCATATTTTCGATTGGTCCTGGCGTGAATCGATACCAGGTCCCTTCGATCAAATACATGACCGGGAGTATTGTGCTGCATTCTCTCATTGTTCCGAATTTAGACAATATTCGCGATTTAGGTGAAAGGAAGAGTGATTGGTTTCGGTGAGTGACAGGCAACTCTGTATAACATTCTTTGGGTCTTCTGATAGCAACTTCCACGGGGATGCATCTGATCACATGGGCTACTTCTCCAGCTGTCACAGCCATATATCCAGGTTGTTTCATTAGAGTATATGCGAATTCGTCCGGTAGCAATGACCCTAGAGCTAATGCGTTTTTAATTACTTGTTTTTCCAAGTTGCATTTTTGCGTGATGATATCGTTGTATAAGAAATTCATCTGTGTGCGGATGTGCTTTTCTACATAGACGAATTTGGAATTGACGTATGTGAATATGTCCAGATTGTTAACTGGGATTTTGGATCTTGTTTTGAACGTTTGTCCTCTTGTTGTTTCCAAGATAAAAAGTTTCGGATGTTCGGTTCGCAGTAAGGTGTAGCCACATAATGGTTGTTCCGTGGATGTTGTCAGCGCGAAGGTTATGTCCTCAGTTGTTAGTGAGTAAATCGTGGGGTCATGGATTTGGTTCCCCACCGTTTTAGTTGCTGTCCCCTCGTAAAGGACATCATATTGGTCAAAGTTGCATGTTGGTATGGGCATTGGTGCCCAAAATGTGTGTCCTTCGTACATGTCGATGCAGTATCCATCACGCAGGTTGCATGTTGTTCCTGACTTTAGGATTAGTTTATCCGCCGCTAGCTTTACGGAGGCCGTGGAGGTACTTAACGTTATTTTTGCCACTGCTTGCACAACCACGTTGTCCCAAGTTCCGTATGGGTCCGAGTATTGTGTGCCCGTGCATTTTCCTTCTTGATTTAGGGATCCGGCCAGAGTTAAGCTTCGTGTTTCTGTGTTGTTGACCTTTAATCCCGTTAGGTAGGCGTTTTGGCCTAGCGATATTGAGCCGTCTTGGTGCATCTGCATGCATTGCTTTCTACTTATATCCACGAGATACTCGTGTTGGCCATTTTGGACTATTGACACATGGGAGTGCATTCCGCAATAGTATATGGTTCGGGATACTTCCACCTTGCACTGAAATACGTCGGTGTAGAGATATTCACTCAGTTGTAGTAGTTGGACGTATGCTTCTGTGGAATTGGTCGAAATCTGGTCAGGGGCGCAGTCTCCGGTGTCCAGAAGAGATATCGTTGTTGCGTTCAGATGTTTCCCCGAACAGTCATATCCGATTAGTCCATTCGCGATGGACGCAATTAAAAGTACTGATAAAATCGCGTACATGTCTGCAATCTAAATAGTAGTTATTTATGCCGAGTAACTTAGGTAGTGATTTTATGGAATTCTAGGGGGACGGGTTGGATGCACTTGATGTCGAGAGCTGGTGGCGGATTCGTTTTATTAAATATTCATGGCATATTGTCTATCTCTTAACCCCAGTAGTTCGAGTGGTCGAATATCCGACCAATATTTGTGCTCACATTCGGGGCAGTCGAAGATGCTTCTAATTTCTACCATGGGGAATTTGTACATGTCGCATTCCATGACTCCGAGTGAGACGTGTATCAACTGATGGAGCGTGTCAGGATAGTAGCTAGCCTTATCCTCCACCTTATCGATACACCACATGCAAATGAAAATGTCGTCCTCGTTCGTATAAAAGCCACCTCGACAGCATCTCAAATATCGGCGATATTGTGTGTTCTCCTCAGCGAACAGCCCCTCGACATCCAATCGTGTGGGAGGAATCATTATACCTAGAAATGATTTATAATTATTTGCTTAACTTTAGCTTATTCATGTGAACTGTACGACTACCCGTGTTATACGATATTTTTATGTTATAGTTAGGCAGTATATCTAGTACAATGTGTGGTCCAGTGTACTGGTCAGCGAGTTTCCCTTTTCGTGGCTCTTTCAGGAGGAAAACCTTGTCGCCAATTTTGAAGTTTTGAGGGTTTATGCGTTTGTCATAGTAGCCCTTTGAGCGATTTTTTGCTTTTATTAAATTTTGTTTTGCTTCGTCCTGAAACGCTCGAAGTCGGTCGAACAATTTCTCCAAATACTCTCTGTATGTCTCGTCCGTGTATTCTTCTATGGTATCTAGGTTGGAGGGAGTGCGTGCGATTTTACCGAATACTAGTTCGTGAGGTGAGAACTGGGTTCCTTCGTGTATGCTGGTGTTATATGAGAACATTGCGAGCTCAATGAACTCATCCCATTCCTGTTCTCGATCAATGTACTGTTTTAGATACTCTGCGAGCACATGGTGTGAGCGTTCTAGCGACCCATTGGATTGCGGGTGGTATGCGGTTGTTCTGTATTGCTTGATTCGGAATTTACGAGCTATACATTTGAAAAGTTTGGTCATGAATGGTGAACCTTGATCGGTCAATATGGCTTTAGGGGCGCCGAAACGACATATGAAGTGTTTGGTGAATGCGTCTGCTATTGTCATCGTGTTTGCGATCCTTAAGGGAATTCCGACCGAATATTTGGTTAGTAAGTCCTGCATTGTTAATATGTATTCGTTACCTTCTCGCGTTATGGGTAGTGGGCCTACAATATCGAGGGCGACCTTGTCAAATGCTTCACCGGGCGTGTCGGTGATTATCATGGGTTGTTTGGTTTTTATGCGCGTTAACTTTTTAATTTGGCAATCTCGGCATTGGTTGATGTAGGTTTGGATGTCTTTTTTCATATTATCCCAAAAGTAATTCTGTCTTATACGTCGGTACGTCTTGGTTATTCCTTTATGTCCTCCGATAGCCGACGAATGGTTTTCACCTATTATAGCTAGTCTTAGTGCGCTATCGGGTTGTGATATTAATCCTTTACAAATTACTATTTCAATATCGTGGTCTTGTAGGGTTTCGCTTAGCCGTGTCTTGATTTGTGTCCACGGTATGTCATCTATCCAAGGGGTTTTGGCAATACTTATTGATTTTAAATTTAATTCGATTATTATATCGCGCAGAGACTGAAGTGCATTTTCTAAGTCTGTAACGTCAGTTCTGTCGTTTGTCCTGAATTTGACCGGTAGTGAAATTAAGTGCTTTGTGCCCCAGGCAGTTACCTTTCCTCTGCCTATGGTTAAGTCGGAGAGTGTCGGCAATAAGTTACTTTCCTTCATAATTCGGGAGCCGTTGTCACATGGATTCCCGTTCATGTCGATGATGACTACTATGTTGTCTTTTCGTAATGTGATTGTGTCCCTAACTTCCGTTATTCTGGGTCGCGTTGTATTCTGTGCGGATAGTGTGTAAGGTTCTAAGGTGGGGTCAAATAATTCTTCATCATCGGATGCTATTGATTCGTCAAGGGATTCTTCGTCTGATGGGAATACTTCTGGTGTTATGTTGTCAGGGATAGGTTCTGGGTTGTCTGGGTCGTCCGGTCTAGTATGAGTATTCAGACACGTTTCGTCCGTATTTTCGTCTGTAGGTCCTTCCGTCATTTCATTATCCATCGAAATGTTAGGTGCTTCCGTTACGTCCGGCTCGAATGGATTGGCCGTGCTACCTTCCGATTCTTCTGTGGTCGTACTAATATCTAATTCCCTTTTTAGGTCGTGCATTCTGGTGTTTCCTCGTTTTACGGTTGTTTTGTCGCTTCTTCTTCTCCTGCTCTAATTCCGCGTCGCTGTCTTCTTGAGTCTGTGTTTCGTATACTCTTGGTCTTTTTGCGTCAATTGGGCAGATTGCTATGGGATCCGGTGGATTTCTGGACAGTGCGTCGGCGTTCAGGTTCGCTGCGCCTGCCTTATATTCAATTTGATATTCATATTCCGAAAGATTGTGTCTCCACTTCCACAGTCTCGAGGATGGGTCCTTCACTGAGTGGAGCCAGGCGAGGGGTTTGTGGTCTGTAATTATTTTGAATTTTCGTCCAAACAAGTATGGTCTAAAATGGGAGATGCAATAAACAATGGCTAGGCATTCCTTTTCAATCGTGGAATATTTTTGTTCGGCAGTATTTAGTAATCGGGAGGCGTAGGCTATTGGGAGATCCTTACCAACTTCTCCTTGGCTCAATATTCCACCTATGGCCTGTCCAGAAGCATCTGTTGTGAGATTAAATGTTTTTGAAAAGTCCGGAAATTGCAGTATTGGTTGGGTGCATAAAGCTTCCTTGAGGGTTTCGAAGGCTGATTTTTGCGTTTGCTCCCATTTAAATGGCCTTTCTTTTTTCAGCAATTCAGTCAAGGGTTTGGCGGTTTTGGAGAAATTAGGAATAAACCGACGGTAATATCCTGCCAAGCCTAAGAATTGTTTTATGTTTTTCGGGTTTTTAGGTGTCGGAAAATTTTTTACTGCGTATATTTTCCCGGGATCTGGCTTTACACCATCTTCCCCGATTATGTGTCCCAGATATGCCACTTCAGGTCTTAAGAATTCGCATTTATCCAGTTGTAGTTTTAGGTTTGCTTTCCGAATTACGTGGGCTAGTTTCCTGAATTTTGTTTCATGCTCTTGCAGTGAACTGGCGTAGATCACTATGTCGTCTAAATATACAAATAATTCAGTTCCTTGGAGTCCGGTTAATACGTTGTTCATTAGTCGTTGGAATGTCGCCGGTGCATTTTTCAGTCCGAATGGCATTCTCTTGAATTGGTAATGTCCATAAGGGGTGGAAAAAGCCGTTTTGGGTGCGTCGGTTGCACTCATTGGTATCTGATGGAATCCAGAGGCTAAATCGAAAATGGAAATATATTTCGCTCCTCCTAACTGGTCAAGGATGTCTGTAATGTTGGGTAATGGGTAGGCATCGCCAATGGTTTTTTCATTTAAGTTGCGGTAATCTATTACCATCCTCCACCTTTTATTTCCTTGAGAGTCCGGTTTTTTCGGGACAATACATACCGGTGAATTGTATGGTGATTTTGAGTGTTGTATGATGTCATCGTTTAAAAGTGCTTGGACTTGCCTATTCACTTCCTCCTTGTGCATGGGTGGTAGTCTGTACTGCTTGGAATGTATTGGTAGATCGTCTGTTGTATGTATGCTGTGTTCCGCGTACGTAGTGGGCCCTAGTTTCTCGTTAGGTAAGTGGAATATGTCAGCTGTCTCTTCGATTAGCATTTTCACGCTTTCTTTTTCTACGGGGTTCAGATGCTCGAGACGCAAGAGCTTAGTGACTTCTGCGGTTCTTTTTTGGTTGTTGACCTGCCCTAAGGAGGTTTTGAAGCAAAGTTTCGTTGGAGCGGAGTTTTGTCCGTTTTCTGCGTTATTCCCGTGATTGTCCAGCCCTAGGGTGGTGTTGGGAATTTTTATATGATCAAATTCTTCCAAGATAACCGAAGGTACCACCAAATCAAATTCTAGATCCGTGGTGTTAAACACCCTTAGATGTGCCAGTCCATTATCGTTGGTAACGATGGCATCTCCTAAGTAGATGCCCTCCCTCACTTCCAGGCGAGGTATGTATCCGTTACTTACTTCTGGGTTGGCTATTCTAACTCCAAATGGGGTACTTGTCCTAGGAAGAATAGTTATCACTTCGTAATCGTTGAATGGTGCGTATGTCGTTCCGCAGGATAGATGTTTCTTGTCGAATTTTAGGCGTGCTGCTTCCCGACGGAGGAAGGGGGCTCCTAGGAGCGCTCCTTGAGGTATCGGGAAATCATTGGGTACGATGTGGAAATCGACCCTTCGGCCAAGTATGGACAGTTGTGTTGAACCCTTCGTAAAAACGGGTTGTGGTGAGATGCCTCGTAAGTTTAGAATTAAAGAACTGTCAATTGGGATATCGTTCCTGAGGGTATTTTCCTTAATTAAGTTGGCTTGTGACCCTGAGTCGATAAAAAACGATGTAATGCTCTTAAGATTGTTGGAAAAAAGGTCCACTGCGGCCACCTCCTCTGTGGTGTTCAAGTGTATGGTCACCACTCTTATTGCGGGGGTGCCTGTGCGGCGGTTATTGTCAGGGTGGGGCGCGAAGTGCCTGGGTCGCTCCGGTTTGCGTCCCGTGTCCTCGGAGCCCCATATCCGTTTGCCGAATTTGTGTTTTGTTGTTCTTGGGCCTTTCGATAGGCTAGTTTCCTGCACACCTCGATGGTATGTCCAGGCTTCTTGCAATATTTGCAGGTTTCGTTAGTTGTGTTAGATTGCGGTGATCGGTTCGGAGGGGGAGTCCTTGTTGGATTTGGCTGTGTAGGGCTCTTCGGGCTTCGGTGTTCATCATTGCTTGCTTCTTTTGGATTTCCCTGGTGAGGGCTTTGTCGCAGGCGGCAGTTTTCAGGAAAAGCTCCTGTAGATCCTTGTATGTTTCGTGCTTTACATGGAGTTGTAGTTCCATGGGTAATCCGGTTATGAAGTGACTCATCGCACGGGCCTCGATCCTTTTCCTTTCTGTTAACGGTAGCACTCCCCTTTCGGTGCGTTCCCCGTCCTCGATGGCATCCAATAAATCCCTGGTGCGTGCAATGTAGTCCACCAGATGTTCCCGTGGTTTTAAGCATAGGTTAGCTAGTTCTCCGTAATAATCGCTGACTGACTTATGTAGTGCGAAGACTTGTTTTAGTAGGCTTGTCAGCCCCTCAAAATCGGCAAATCTTATTCCCGAAACTGCCCTTGATGCTAGTCCCCTTAATTTTCCCAGTATTATGTGCGTTAGATTCGGTTCGGCTTCGCGTGGGAACATTCCTCGTACCTGTTCTATTTTTTCCAAGAATTGAAAAACGGACATGTTTGTCCCGTCGCATGTTGGAATGAGATTGAGCGCGTCCTTGCTTCCGATATTTAGTAAATTTACGTCGGCGCTCATAGTACTATCCCGTCTGGTGTGTCTGGGAGGAATGCGCGCGCGTACACACGTGCAACCTGCAGCTAAACAATGATTCAATAACACTGACTGTAATGTGAATTAGTGGAGTGTTGACGCTCTTCTAGTGTGGTCAATTGTCAGTGTCCCCCGTAACAAGATTTTAGTTTTTTTTATTTGTTCGGTAATTAATAAATCAATTATTATCTGCAATATGTTATTTTTATATATTTATTGTATTTTAGGATCAAAATAATTTTTGGCCATGGATAAATGGCTGAACTTAAATAAGAATGGTAATGACGCAGATGATAATGCTACAAACTGTTCTCAGGCAGGACAAAGTATTGGAAAACAGGCATCTAATGTGCGAAAAAGAAAATATGATGAGTCTTTTCTTCAATTTGGCTTTACATTTCAAAATTGTAAGGGTAATGAACAACCTCTTTGTTTGATCTGCAATGAATTATTGGCTTCGGAGAGTATAAAACCATCAAAATTAAAAAGACATCTTGAATCAAAGCATGTTTCGTATGTCAATAAACCAAAAGAATATTTTGAAAGACTGTTTAAATCTTTAAATAAAGAAAAGAAAATCTTTGAAAAATTGATAACCGTTAATCAAAAATATTTACTAGCGTCATATGAAGTTTCATACTGTATTGCTAAAAATTAAAAACCGTTCACCATTGGAGAAGATCTTGTGTTACCTGCTACTATTAAAATGGTAGAAATACTACATGGAAGAAAATATGGCGATGATATTCGAAAAATTCCTTTGTCGAACGACACTGTCTCGAATAGAATTTCTGATATTAACAAGGATCAATTAATACAACTTATTGCAAGAATTAAAGACGAAACAACTGATATTACTAAATTGGCTCAGTTGTTAGTATATGTCAGGTACGTTTATAAAGAAAGCGTGGAGGAAGAATTGTTATTTTGTCGTCCTATGGAAGACCATACTACAGGGAAAGACATATATTGTAAAGTTGACGAGTTTTTAAAAGCAGAAGGTTTAGAATGGAAAAATTGCTGTGGAATATGCACAGATGGTGCAAGAGCGATGACGGGCAAAAATATTGGTTTTAAATCATTTTTTCAAGCTGCTCATTATGATCATATAACTTTTACTCACTGCCTTATTCACCGAGAGGATCTTGCAGCAAAAAAATTAGCACCTGAATTGAACGATGTGCTTCAGGATGCTGTTAAGATCATAAATTTTATTAAGAGCCACGCCCTTAACAGTCGCTTATTTTCAAATCTCTGTAAGGATACGGATTCCAACTACACAACTTTGTTATTACATGCAGAAGTAAGATGGTTGTCAAGAGGTCAAAGTTTAAGAAGATTATTGTTATTAAAGGACGAGATCGAAATATTTTTAACCGAACGAAAATGTGAACTTGCTGCGTTTTTTCAAAATGACTTATGGCTATCCAAGCTGTGTTATTTGTCAGATATTTTTGCGAAGTTAAACGATCTCAACTTGTCTCTTCAAGGAAAAAATTGCGATATATTTACTTCAAATGATAAAATTGAAAGTTTTATTAAAAAAATCAACATGTGGAAAAGTAGGGTCGAGAAAAATTCGTTCGAAATGTTTTCCAGTGTCGACAATTTTGTAATCGAGAAAATTCATTGTAAAACTTTTATTGCAAAAATTATTGTAGATCACTTAACCCTTTTAGCACCGAGCGAAGAGAGCGTACCTAGGCGAAGAATACCGGGCCGAATCGACGAATTTGTAGAGGTTTGCGAAAATTCTCGTAAAAACCAAAGTAGGCGTGATATTTACAAAATTCAAAAAGCTGATCTAATAAACATTTGTGTTGCATCGAATATGAACCATTTTAACATTTTATGAATTTATACTTAAACACAGATCTCTTGTGATGAGTATAATAAGGCTCTAACGGAGGCGCAACGATATATCGTCGTTGGTGTTTCTGGCGAGTGCACCGAACGACGATATATCGTCGTTCGGTGCTAAAAGGGTTAAAAGCGCTAGAAATACAGTTCCGGACATATTTTATATTAAATATTGATTTCCAAAAAATAGTTTGGATTCAAAAGCCGTTTTGGATTGGCTTAAGTGAGATTGATCACCTGCCACTTAAAGCTCAAGAGGAATTTGCTGAGCTTTCGAGTGACTCAAACTTAAAACTACAATTTCAAAAAAAGCCCTTGACTGAATTCTGGGTCGGAATTAGAACTGAATTTCCCACAATCGCTGATATGGCGTTAAATGTACTTCTGCCATTCAACACCACATATTTATGTGAAGTTACTTTCTCAGCTTTAACACATATTAAATCCCAATATCGTTCACCGTTAAAAAATGTTGAAGAGGTCTTACGTCCAGCAGTTTCAAACATTCCACCAAGATTTGATTTGTTATGCAATAAAAAACAGGCACATCCATCTCATTAAATTTTTTACTTATACTTTAATTTAATACTTACCACGCAACTACTTGAATATATTCGAGAGAATTAAGACGGTCAGAATCCACTTTTATTTATGAAACTATAATATACAATTTTATAATTTTTTGTGCAATTTTTCATTTTAGATTTTTGTATGTTTCAAAACGAATTCTAAACTTATATATTTTCATATGTATATGTATATTGTTACCTAATAAATAAATCATCAAAAAATATTAATTTATTTTTCTTTTATATTTATATGGGGTCGTCAAGAAACTCGCAATCATAAATGGGGTCGTGAATGACAAAAGTCAAAAGAAGCCCTGGGTTAGTGGATATCTTCGAGCCAATACAAACGTCATGTTGGATGAACTCGATGCCCTGAGATAGAAATTAATGATACAAATACTAAATTCTGTAATAGTTATCATAGACAAAAAATTAATTATTTTATTCGTTTATAACACTCACCGTTCACGTTGACGTTCGCGTTTCATGAAATGTTTAACTTCTCCACTATTTTGCGGTTCAATTGGATCGTAATATCTTGCACCAACACTTACATCCATCTTTCCGTCAATGTACAAGTCCAATAAAACGTGACAAAAAAATGTAGCTCACTCTTCGCTACCTACACCAGTCCTTCTCCCAAAAAACACGACTAATGCAGTAGGCTCTTCAGTCATCGCAACGAACATACCATATCCCTTCCAATGCCAAATCCCCCACCCATCGAAATGCTGACTATTGTGCAACTATAGAAATGCCGAACGTGATTATGAAATGGATATCAATTATGATATGAATTAGCAAAATAAACAAAAAAAATTGGAAAGGTATGTGCAGAGATATCAACGTCACACGTGGCTATGAAATGGATATCAATTATACTATGAATTAGCAAAATAAACATAAAAATTGGAAAGGTATGTGCAGAGATATCAACGCCACACGTGGCTATGAAATGGATATCAATTATGATATGAATTAGCAAAATAAACAAAAAATTGTAAAGGTATGTGCAGAGATATCAATGCCACACGTGACTATGAAATGGATAGCAATTACGGTATGAATCATCCAAAATCTTACGATGTGAAGTACCAAAACTAAGCAAATTCGCATCATATCTTCTTCTACGACTTCAACTCCTGCTAGCATACAAGTTTCCAAGGAAAAATGCATCTTGCCACACCATGAAAGATGTTATAAGAGGATCACGCGGATCCGCCACATTATGAGTATAGAAACATTGTTCTAGAAGCCCACTTCGGCGTTATCATTTTGTTTTCTACTAAGTTTATTATCTCTAATATCGAGTGTAATAATGGCTGATATATCTGTGGAACGGGAATTATTGGATCAAGCCAAGCATGTGTCATCGCTGGACGAATACAACGTTTGGGTTAACGAATACAACAAATGTCTTGAAGTATTACAAGAAACCGGACGAAATAAAATTCCGCGATTATCAGTAGGAGGCAGCATCTCAGTGGTAGCGCGAATTCCGCGTCTGGAAGGAGTAAAGTGTTCATTGGATAGACGTTTTATCCAGAAGTCCGTAGTTTGGCGCGAGATTGAGGTAGCTTTCGAAAAGCGTCTTCTTACCGGCATTGTAATCAATTTTAATCATATCGAGCCTCGACAATTTTTGGAGAAGCAAAGGACACGGTGATTGAAAACGTGCGTAATATTTTAAGTATACACCAAAATATTAAAGTGAATACCATGTTCACCGGGGAATTTGTGGCCAGCGACAAGAAAATGGATAAGACCATTAATTCCAAAAACTATGAAATTTATCACACTTCGGACATAGCGGATTGGTACGATACACACGTCATCGAATCCACGATGTCGTCATTGGAGGAGTTTCAAGAAAGGGACAGTGGGTGGGCATTATCGCGAATAATTCACTTAATGATTAATATTAATAAATATAATCCATTTCATGCGGGATGTGATATTAACCTACCACGTGAAATTATGTTGAAACGTGCGGTTATTAATGTTAAATCGAATGACAATGCGTGTTTCGCTTGGTCCGTTGTTGCTGCGCTGTATTCGGCCAAGAAAAATGTTGAGAGGATAAACCAATATCCGCACTACGCAACAGTACTAAACCTTCAAGATATTCAATTTCCAATGACGATAACTCAAATTGCAAAATTTGAAAAATTAAATAATATATCTATCAATGTGTACGGCTGTGAAATGGAGGAGAGAAGAAGATCATATAAAATATAGCCAATACGTATTTCAAGATGTGAATATGATAGACACGCGGATATCTTATATTTACAAGATAAGCAAAATGTAGGACATTTCGTATTGATGAAGAATTTATCCCGGCTCGTAAGCTCTCAATTAAGCAAACATCACGGTGAAAAATATATCTGCAAACGGTACGTTAGTAGGTACAATGAATATAAATGTGAGTAAGTAATTTATACAATTGCATAATTTTATTTTTTTTATTTTTTTTAGCTGCTTACATTACTTCACTACTAATAACAAACTGGAACAGCATGCAATAGACTGCGTCCAGTTAAACGACTGTGCGATACGTCTGCCTGACGAGTCCAACAAATGGCTCAGCTTCACAAACCATAATAGGAAGGAGCGTGTCCCATTTGCAATTTATGCAGACATTGAGTGCATCTTAGAGAAGACTATACAGAGCAATGATGAGAAACGTTAAAATCATATTCATATCAACATCACAAAGCATTTAGTACAGGATATTATATATGCTGCTCGTATAATGATTCTTTATCCGAATTTAGATATCAGCGCAGTGCAAACTGCATTTCATGGTTTGTTGAAGAATTAAATCAAATAGCACACCGGGTAAAAAACATCTTATCAACAAACATACCCATGACAAAAATGCCGGAAGAAGAGTGTAAAATGTTTCATAATGCAACGCATTGTCATATATGTGAAAAACCGTTTCAATCACAGGATTCGAGGGTGCGCGATCACTGCCATCTTACTGGACGATACCGAGGTCCCGCACATCAAAATTGTAATTTAAATCATAAAGATTCATATACGATTCCGGTAATATTCCATAACTTATCCGGTTACGACGCGCATTTTGTAATAACCGAAATAGCCAGTGCATTTAAGGGGGGGAGTCAGCGTACTACCAATAACTAAAGAAAAATTTATATCATTTACAAAGACTGTACAGGACACACACGACAATCCTAAGAAACACACAAAATTACGTTTCATTGACTCATTCAAATTTCTTAACTCCAGTCTTGACAAATTGGCATCTTTCCTCAGCAGAGATAAATTCAAAATTCTACATTCGCAATTTCAAAATTTGTCCACAGAAAAAATTGAATTATTAATGCGGAAGGGTGTTTTTCCGTATGAGTATTTAGATAGTCTGGATAAACTTCAGGATGTGTGTTTACCATCTCGTGAAATGTTTTATAGTTCGCTAACCGGAGACACGGTTTCTGAAAACGATTATGCACACGCATTGGATGTATGGCAGAGATTTGGCATTAAAACATTAGGTGAATATAGCGACTTGTATTTAAAAACAGATATTCTTTTATTGAGCGATATTTTTCAAAACTTTCGAGATAGCTGTATCACAAGTTATGGACTGGATCCGGCACATTATTATACATTGCCAGGATTCACGTGGGATGCTATGTTGAGACATACAAAAATTAAATTTGAATTGCTCACCGACATTGACATGGTCATGTTTATCGAGCGGGGAATCCGAGGTGGGCTGAGTCAATGATCTAATAGATACGCACGTGCTAATAATAAGTATATGCAATCTTACGACTCCACAAAATCTTCAACATATCTCATGTACTATGATGTAAATAATTTGTATGGGTGGGCAATGTGTCAACCACTGCCGTATGGTAAATTTGAATGGGTTAATGACATATCAAAATTTTATGTATCATTGATCGCTCCAGATTCATCCATCGGTTATATTATTGAAGTTGACTTGGAGTATCCGCAACATTTGCATGATCTGCATGCCGATCTCTCATTCTGTCCAATGCGTGACAAACCGGTGGGTAAACGAAGTATAAACCTATCTATCTATAAACCTATCTATCAACCCTGTACAATAAGAAACGTTACCTGATGCACTATCGCAATCTGCAACAATGCATACACCACGGCCTTCAAATAACAAAAATTCATCGTACCTTACAATTCGTTCAAGCGCCATGGCTTCGGAGTTACATTGAATTAAACACACAGTTTAGGACACATCCCACAAACAATTTCGAAAAAAATTTGTACAAATTAATGAATAGTGCGGTATTTGGTAAAACTATGGAGAATGTACGTAATCACGTTAACGTTAAGCTTGTAACGAAGCGGGAGGGGAGGTATGGTGCAGAGGCACTGATATCTATGCCAAATTTTCACAGTAGAAGCATTTTTTCAGATAAATTAACAGCTATAGAATTGCGTAACCTTGAGATTAAATTCAATAAACCAATTTATGTAGGTATGTCTATTCTAGACATATCGAAGACATGCCTATACGAATTTCATTATAATTATATTAAGCCTCTCTATCAGGAAAAATGTAAAATAATGTATACGAATACCGATAGTTTAATTTATCATTTTGAGTGTGATAATGTTTATGAGTTAATGAAACGTGATATTGGAAAATTTGATACTAGTGATTATCCTATTAATAATGTATATGGAATACCTCTGATGAATATGAAGGGACCTGGACTGATGAAGGATGAAAACAACGGAATGGTAATGCATGAATTTGTTGGTCTGAGATCCAAGATGTACTCGTTCAAGGTGTATGGACAAAACGATCAGAAAAAAATTAAAGGCGTGAAAAGTAATATTGTTGCACGCACAATAAGTTTTGACGATTACATAAAATCTTTGAGAGACTCGATTGAAATAGTGCGCCGCCAATCATGCATAAGGTCAAAGCTGCACGAAGTTTACACTGTTTCTCAAGCGAAGATTGCGTTGAGTCCATACGATGACAAGAGATACATCATTCCTGGTTCTACAGAAACGTTACTATGGGGACATTATAGGATACCGACAGAAAACACATATGTGAGAAGAAAATACATTTATTTGTGTAAATACATGTATATAAATTGAAAAACAATTATTTAACAATAAACATGTTTTATAGGATATTGTTCTTATGTATCCATGAATTATGTGATTTGTCATAGCCTAACCATTTTACATAAACTTTATCATTTTTCTTTCGCAACACCCTTTCAACCAAATGAATGTTAGGATCAGCAGTAAGACACAGTTCATGTTCATAGAATCCTCCCGCGACAGGGTTTCCGTTAGAGTCCTTGAGGAGATAGGTTCCAGGATTAGTTATCTGCACTTTGTCGATGGAAAATACCTCTGTGCTCCAATTCGGTGTATAACCCTTATCGAAAACTGTTTTGAACTTGCTCACACGTACAGAATCGCCAACTTTGAACTTTGCAGGTGCGGCAATCTTTATATTATTGTACACCGTTTTTAACAGTTTATTGGCAATGGATGGAGTAACATCTATAGGGCGCATACCAATAGTTCGATGTATTTGCTTATTATAATCGACAATTACACGTGGTAGCGCATCGATCCATCTGTAGGTTCCATTGAGTGTAAAAAGTTTCCACATTTTATTCTTTAACGTACGATTGAATCGTTCAACAACAGATGCCTTCATAACGGAATATGTTGAGTAATGGTTAATATCATGCTTCTTCAAAAGTGCTTGCATAGTGACGTTATAAAATTCCTTTCCTCTATCAGTTTGCAAATTTTTTGGACATCTTCCATCGTGTCGAATTATTCTAGAGAATGCATCGGCTACATCTTTTTCACTCTTACTCTTTAACGGTGCGGCCCAAGCATACTTGCTCAACACATCAATAACCGTAAGTATGTAGTGGTAACACTTGTTGAGTCGTGAATACGGACGCATCTCAACGACATCTGCTTGCCACAGATCGTAATATCCTCGCACTATAACTCTCCTACGGGGGAAAGATCTTCTTGTGGAGGAATGCAATTCGTCCACCAGTCTCCGCTTTTCGATACTGAAATGCTTCTCCTCTTTATACATTTTTTGCGACTCTAGTTTATATCGAGGTGATCATCTTTATTTATTGGAGCCAAAGTAGATAATGTGCCTACATTATCGATATCATTTCGCAGCGATTGCAATATCCATTTCTTGTTCGATGAGACCTAATCTGTTCTCGATGGTTTCTAGCCGCTCTCTAAATATCCGCATGATGCTTTCGACATATGATTTATTAGCTGCATCGCTACCAAACTGTGGCTTGGCAACATGCTGAATCTTGTGTGATCTCGCATCAAAACCACGTGATGTTAGACAAAGTGCATTGCTGCGCACATAATTTCGAAGCATTCCACTCCATTTATAATAGTCCATAGATAGTCTACTTTTGTCTCGCGAGGATCCAAATTTATTGATCGACATTTCCATGCGAACTGACACATTTGGCTTGAAGCTTGATTCAATTTATAATGAAACCAGCCTCTCGAAGTTCCTCGGTGATTGATTGAAATTCGTTGCCATGAGCATTATTACCAGCATGACGTGAAGCTTCGAGCAAACGCAAACGGTCCACTAACTCGTTGGGATCGTTCCAATAAACGTAATCGATTGAATTATTGTTTAGTATCATTGTTGGAGATTCGGTGAAACCTCGACCAACCTTTCTTTGATATAGTAAGGGGCCAATTATATGTTTGTACTTGTGTCCTTTATTACTTAATATAGGATTTCGTACATTGTGTTCACGTCTGTGAGCATTCGTTGCCAGCAATATGTCTCTATACTTTTCTTTATCAGCTTCGGTGTAGATGGCATCATCGGGGATTCTTTTGAAAATTAGTTCATAAATACCAGGTGTTCCCACATATCGCACATCTCCTATGAATATATTATCATTTTTATCCACATCAAAACGTTTATCGCCAAGCATCATTCCATTGTCGCTAAAATATACTCCGTAAACGTAATCTATCGCATTATTTTTATCACTGCGCAGAATTTCCCCCACATATTTTTGTCCAAGTTGTCCAAAATGGGTACGCAACATTTCCTGCCCATCAAATGTTTCGAGTTCGCGTCTAACTGATGTTGCTAATGGTTCGTTTGAGGTTTCAAAGATATCTTCATCGACATGCGGCTAATGTACAGACGAAGGTTCACGCGGTACATTTTCATCAGCATGCGTCGGCATTCCATAGCTTATGATTGGAGCTGAACTTCGCACATTTGTGAACCGTCTCTTCGCCTCAATTGGTGTAGACGATAACAACGAATGGTCCATGGAAACGTTTGAACGTTTTGTCTTACATAATTTCTTTCGCAGTGGCACGTTTCTATCAGGAGCTGGTGTGGTATTCGCTGACTATGCAGATATTTCTTCCACTGAGGTGTCAGATTTCTCACTGTTAACATTCTCCGCAATCTGTTTTAGAGGATTGATGATAGGTTTCAATTGTCGCTCCAAGGTCATATCTTCTTCAATCCTACCAGTTTTGAAAGCGCGATATTTTTTGCGAATCGATTCACTGGTTTTGGCAATCTCCCTCACAATTTTTTCGCGATCATTGATCTCTATACTGACACCACTTGTTTTCGTCATAGCTGCGAAATGATGCTCCAACACCTCAATGAATGTATTTTTACGATCGCACAATGAACACTAACTGGTTCACAGCATTGCGAAGTCGTTAAATCCCTTCCTATAGCGTCCATGCGTCATGGAACTGTCCTTGTCTATTACGACAAAACCATATTTGCGCTGCCAACATTTATTGCACAATTCGCAAAAATCCTGGTATGACATATCAGTGTTCACATGATCATTATATAAATGTTTTAAATTAGTGCCATCTTGTTTAAAAATTATCAATAGATTTGCATTATCACGAATGAGATGTTTAGGTATTTTCGCATATGTTTGACAAAGATAGAAACAGTCAACGTTTGAGTGGCGGCCCATGGCGAAGTACATATTCTCTTATCGCATCTTGCTTGTCACATGCTACGTCATCGAAAACAAAGATTGAATTCGGCAGAGCTTCAACAGGAGAAATTACCTCGCTATTATTGGAAAAAGTGAAGTACCCAGTTTCATCAATTGTCAACATTAAATTCTCCAAATAGCGATATTTTGGTTGTTGTAACGATTTCGAGTACACGTATAAGTTTTCAAAATGTAATCCCTGTGGGCTTTCCAATAAGCTCATCAGCACATTCAGCACTACCCTTCGAGTTGCATATTCCAGGATATCAATTTTGTGGTCCTGGTACTCATTTGAGAAAACGGTTAGCTAGAGGTGATCAAGGTGTTAATCCGCTGGATGCAGCGTGTCGCGATCACGATATTGCATATTCTTTAAGCGACAGCTTAGATAAGAGACATATCGCAGATAAAATACTTGCTAACAAGGCGAAAGAACGCATTGTCAGCAGAAATTCTACACTCGGTGAGAAAGCTGCCGCCGCAGCCGTGTGGGCGGCAATGAACGCTAAGAGGAAGGTGGGTATGGGCTTAAAGAAAATAGTGAAAAAACGTGCCAAGAAAGTATCTACAAAAAAGCGCATACTTCCGATAGCAAAACGTGGCGGTATTTTACCATTTATTCCGATATTAGGAGCTCTCGGTTCGCTTATTGGTGGGGCTGCTGAGGTTGCGAAGGCGGTGAATGATAACAAGGCTGCCCAACGTCAGCTACTGGAGATACAACGTCGCAATCGTTCCATGGAAGGTCGTGGACTTTATCTCACACCATATAAGCGCGGGAAGGGTATTGATAGGAAAAGAAATAAAAATAAAGAAAAAACTCAGTCGATAGTGAAATTACCAACAGGTGTCACTACTAACATCCAATTGCAGCGATTGGCTGAGCGTATGCATATCCCATTCTTTAGAGGTGTTTTCATGCGCAACACATTGCCTGCATCACCGTGGATGAATGAAAACGCTATAATAAATTTAGATGATATCGAAGGACCTGGCACTCACTGGGTAGCCTATGCGAAGAGAGGTAATCGTGTGATATATTTTGACAGTTACGGTAATCTCCGACCTCCTAAGGAATTTGTTGACTATATACAAAAATATGTGACACAGATTGAGTAAAATTATTCATCTCATCAACGTTACAATCAGAACATTTGTGGACAACTCTGTTTACATTTTTTGCAGACTTTTGGTAAAAAATTTGAGCATTAACATTTCTATATTCGTGTTTCTAGTCGATCGTCAGCATTGAACATGTCATATACATTTACACTGACGGGAAAGAGTAGCACATTAGTTGCAAACTACTTCCCAGCTATTGATCTGAATGATGACGACTATGAACTCGGTTTGATGGCGTTTGAAACTTATAACACAATACCAAATGTAACAGCATTAAATAATAAGTTCTATTTTGATCAGGATGACAAAGAAATTGTTATTCCTGAGGGGTCTTATGAATTGCATGATATATATCAGCATCTGAAACATAGAATATTGGAAATATCTTCCGGCGTCGATCTGACAATTAAAAGCGATGTAACTGTAGCCAGTATTGACAATGGTGACGAGGATGGAGAAGACCCACTGATTATTCGCGCTAATCCAAACACAATGCGATGCGAGATCAAAAGTGCTTACAGTATAAACTTCGCCAAGCCAAATACCATTGCATCGATCTTAGGATTTTGGCCTGGTCGCATTTTACCGAAACATCAATGGCATAAATCTGATTTGTCGATTAACATCTTTGATGTAAATATTATTCGACTTGATTGTAACGTTACAACTGGAGCATACTGCAATGACAAATCTGGACATACAATACACGAATTTTCACTCGGCGTTCCACCGGGATATAAAATATCTGAAACGCCAGCTCAGATCATTTACCTTCCAATCTTTGTGCGAAGCATTACTAATTTAACCATTCGCGTTTTTGATCAGGACGGTCAACTGCTTAATTTTCGTGGGGAAGAAATCACAGTCAGGTTGCATGTGCGGCGGCGGCGATAACGTTGGAACAAACATATTAAATGAAATGCTTATGCTCAATGTGACAGATCAGTTTAACAGCGTTGGAAATAATTCGTTTCGAAAGAACACTGTAAACGTTGCCAACAAGTCGTGCAGTTGTACTGTGAAGAAGAAGACTCTCACTGCGGAGAACATCATTTTTTTAAAATCGTTGGGATTTGTCGTGTCAGCTGAAGCGCAATTATCAAGATGATTGATGTTTTGAATATTCAGAGTGAGCCCATCTTCGACGATCGCATCGTCAGGATTGAGTCTCACACCTACAATCCTTATGCAATTGCAACTTTCTATCATAACGATGAAATACGAATACCCATACAACAACAGGATTTGTATACACTCCCATGCGAAAGTTTTCTCTACATTGAAGGTAAATTGGAACAACCTACGACTGCCGATGCAAATTCTGATTTGGGTCTAGTCAACAATTGTGTAGCCTTCATGTTCGACGAAATCCGTTATGAACTGGATGGTGTGGAGTTTGATCGCTGCAGAAACGTGGGTATAACAAGTACTCTAAAAAACTATGTATCGCTAACACCTGACAAAGGAAGAATGTTGAAGAATGCTGGATGGGATATTACTCAGAATCTACCGAATGGATATTTTAATTTCTGCGTTCCACTGAACACGTTATTAGGGTTTTGCGAGGATTACAAACGAATCATTATTAATGCGCGACACGAATTAATTTTAATACGATCGCGTAACGACTATAACTCTGCTATAGGAAATGTTGTGTCAGAACCGAAACTTGAATTATTTAAAATTCAGTGGCGAATGCCTCACGTTGTATTGAACGATGTAAACAAATTGGCTATGTTGCGAACATTGGAAAGCGGTCGATACCTGGCTATGAGTTTTCGTTCATGGGATTTGTATGAATTTCCTCTCCTGCAAAGTACAACGAAACATTCATGGGCTGTCAAGACTGCGACACAAATTGAGAAACCTCGATATGTCATCTTTGCTCTACAAACCGATAGAAAAAATTCTCTGATAGCTAATGCTAGCATATTTGATGAATGTAAATTAACAAATGTTAGGCTATGTCTAAATTTAGATTTCTATCCGTATGATGCTATGAATATGGATTTTGAAAATAAGAAATATAGTATTTTGTATGAGATGTATGCCCACTTCCGCAAGTCATATTTCGGATCCGACGATGGTGGAGCGCTGCTCGATGCCAATCAACTCCTAAAGTATGGGCCTATTGTGGTAATTGATTGTTCTAGGCAGAATGAGTCTATAAAAAGTGCAACGGTAGACGTAAGGATTGAATTTGAATGTAAAGAAAATGTTCCACCAAATACTACGGCCTACTGCTTGATTCTACATGACCGCTTAATTGAGTATAGTCCGCTAACGAATGTTGTACGCAAAGTAAGCTAAATGATTTTATCTAAAAGATGTATAAAAAATATGTTTTTGAATTATATTATCTATAGAGATATAAATAGGACTTCCGTTTCGGTGAGAGTGGTGAGTGCATGTGGTGTGAATGCGGTGAGTGAAAAGCGTGGTAGAAGGTAGAAAGAGAGAGATAGGAGGGAAAGTAGAGGGAGGGCAGGGTAGAGGGGATAGGGAAGGGTGCGGGGGAGTGTTGGTGGACACAGCAGAGCGTGTGGGTGGGTGGAAAGAGAGAAAGAACGGGTAAGCAGGAGTGAGGAGGTTAGGGCAGAGATCTTAGGTGAGGTGGGCGAGAGGCAGAGGGGAGGGCAGTCGGACGGAGGCGCCTAGCGGGAGCGGCGAGAAGTGCGAGACAGCGGGAGGGAAAGGGGGAGGACAGTTGAGACGAGAGTACAAGTAGATGGAGTGCGAGGCGGAGCAGGCGGAAGGGGGGAAGGCCCCGACAGGGGACAGGGGAAAGGGAGAGGTATCGGCGGATGCGGGTAAGAGACAAACGAAGCTGGAGTTTGGGAGGAGGGGAAGTGGGGGGGGAAGCAGGCAGCCTCGACAGGTTGTTAGGGAAAAGGAGGAAGCGAAGCGAGGGAGCAAGGGGGGTGGCGGGAGAGGAAGCGGGAGGGGGCGAAAAGGCGGAGATGGATGCGGGGGTGATGAGGATGTTAGAGGAGTGTGGAAGGAATTGGGTAAGGGAGGTGTTAAGGAAGGATATGGAGGAGAGGAGGAAAGAGAGGGAGGAGGAGAAGAGGGAGAGGGAGAAGGTGAGGAAGGAGGAGAAGAGGGAGAGGGAGAAGGTGAGGGAGGAGGAGAGGAGGGAGAGGGAGAAGATGAGGGAGGAGGAGAAGAGGGAGAGGGAGAAGGAGAGGAGGGAAGAGGAGAGGAGAAGGGAGAAAAGCTGGAGAGAGGAGGAGGAGAGGAGGAAGAAGCGATGGGAGGAGGAGGGTAAGTGGAGGGATAGTGTAATGGAAAGGCTGGAAAGACTGGAGAGCAGAGTGGAGGAAGGGAAAGAAGAGAGGAGAAGGATGGAAGAGAGGTTGATAGAGGGTGGAGACAAGGGGGGAGAGGGATCTGTACGAGAAAGGGAGAAGGAAATCAGATGGAGACAGGTGGAGTTGAAGGTGGACAGGGCGGAGAGGGAGAAACGAAGAGAGAATGTAGTAATTAAGGGATTAAGGGTGGAGGGAGGAGAGGGGGAGTGGGAGAAGGAGGTAAGGGAGTTATGGGAATTGATGGGGGTAGAGAGGGGAGGAATTAAGGAGATGAAGAGGGTAGGGAAGGGGGATAGAGAGGGGAGGGGGATGGTGGTAGTGAAGTTGGCAGGGAGGGAAAGGAAGAGGGAGATTATGGAGGCGAAGAGAAAGCTGAAGGGGAGGAAGGAGAGGGTGGAGGATGATCTAACGGGAGAGGAGAGAAGGGCAAGGTGGAAAATAGAGAGAGAGGCGGATAAGGAGAGAGAGAGGGGGAGACAGGTGAGGGTGGGTTATATGAAAATGTGGGTAGATGGTAAGGTGAGGTTTTGGGACGAGGCGCGGGAGGAGTGGGTAGGGGGAGGAGAGCAGGGAAACGGGGGCAGGAGGTGAGGTTGACTAGGAGAGGGGGGGAGGGAGGAAGGGTAGGGTTTTGGAATGTGGCGGGGTGGAAGAGTAAGGACAGGGAGTTTTGGAGGGGGCTGGAGAGGTGGGAAGTAGTAGTGATGTTGGAAACATGGATGGAGGAGAGGGACTGGGAAAGGGTGAGAGGGAAATTGCCAAGGGGGTTTAGATGGGAGGGGCAGTGGGCGAAAAGAGAAAGCAAGAAGGGGAGGGCGAAGGGAGGGATGCTGGTGGGAGTGAGAAGGGAACTGAAGGCGGTGGAGGGGGTGGGGAGTGGGAGGGAGGGGATGGTGGTGAAGAGGGTGGAGCTGGGAGGGGAATGGTGGAATGTGGTTGGGGTGTACGTGAACGGGGACCTGGAGGAGAAGTTGCAGGCTATGAAGGAGTGGGTGGAGGACAGCGGGGGGGGAGGGAGGACAATGATAGGGGGCGACTTCAATGTAAGGACAGCGGAGGAGGGAGGGGGGTGTTGCTGGAGGGGGAGGAAGGAGGGGTGAGAAGGTCGAGGGATGGAAAGATGGATGCGGGGGGAAGGAAACTATGCAGGTTTCTGGGGGAAAGAGGGTGGGGGGATTTTAAATGGGAGTCATAGGGGAGATGAGCGGGGAGAGTGGACTTTTGTAGGGGAGAGGGGAAATTCGGTAATAGATTATGTACTGGGAAACAGAGAAACGAGGGAGGGGATCTGGGAGATTAGGGTGGGTGAGGAGGTGGATTCGGACCATATGTCATTAACGGTGGTGGTGAGGGGAAGAGGGGTGGAGAGAGGAGAGAGAGAGACGGGGAGGAGGAGGAGGGGGGAAGGATGGATGCAAGGGGGGGGGAGGGGAGTTTGAGAGAAGGTTTGGGAGGAGGGGAGAAGAGGGGGGAGGGGTGCAGGGGGAGTGGGGGAAGCTGGAGGAGAGGGTGAAGGGGGTGCTGAGGGAGATGGAGGAGGGGACGGGGAAGAAAAGGGTCGGGGAGTGGTGGGATGAGGAATGTAGGGAGGGCAAGAGGAGGTTGAGAGAGGAGTTGAGGAAGTGGAGACGGGGGGGAGGGGAGGGAGAGAGGTTCAGAAGATGCAGAAGGGAGTACAAGGAGTTGTGCGAAGGGAAGAAGAGGAGGGAAAGGGAAAGATGGGAGAAGATTGTGGAGGGGGTAAGGACGGAGGGGCAGGCGTGGAAGGTGATAAACATGGGAAGGAAGAGAAGGATGGGGGTGGAGGAAGGGATTGAAATGAAGGAGTGGGAGGAGTATTTTAAGGGGTTGCTGGGAGGGGTGGAATGGAGGGTGAGATTGGGGGGGGGGGGAGGAGAAAGGGGAGGGGATGATGAGGAGGATATAGGCAAGGAGGAATTTGACAGGGTGGTGAAAGGTTTGAAAGACGGGAAGGCACCAGGAGGGGACGGGATAAGGAACGAGGTGTGGAAGTATGGGGGTGAGGAGGTGAGGGAATGGCTAAGGGGGATATGTAACAGGGTATGGAGAGGGGATGGCTGGCCGCAGGGTTGGAGGGAGGGAATGATAGTGCCGATAAGGAAGAAGGGGCAGGGCACGGTGGTGAGTGACTATAGGGGGGTGGCGCTGACACAGACCGCGTACAAGGTGTACGCGGCTGTGTTAGCGGAAAGATTGAGAAAGGAGGTGGAAAGAAAGAGCCTCCTGCCACCGAGTCAGGCAGGGTTCAGGAAGGGTAGAGGGTGCGTTGACCAGGTATTCGTTCTGAACTACCTGGTCAACAGACAGATAAGGAGAAAAGGGAAGAAGTTGGTTGTTTTGTTCCTGGACCTGAAGGCGGCCTTTGACTCGGTGGACAGGGAGGTGATGGTAAGGAGCATGAGGGAGCGGGGGGTGAGGGAGGGGCTTGTTGTGAGGTGCCGCGAATTGTTGGAGGAGACGAAGTGCAGGGTGAGGGTGGGAGGGGAGAGGAGCGAGGGGTTCTGGACGGCCAGGGGGGTGAGACAGGGGTGCCCAATTAGCCCCTGTCTCTTTACCCTAATGCTGGCAGACATGGACGAAGAGCTGGAGAGGGGGGGATGGGGGGGTGTGCGTGTGGGGGGGTGGGTCATAAGATCTTTGGCGTATGCGGACGATGTGGCGGTGGTGGCGGAGGACGAGGGGGGGATGAGGTCGGTGATGGCGGTTTTGGAAAGGTATTTTAGGAAGAAGAAGTTAGAGGTAAACGTGGGAAAGACTAAGGTAATGAGGTGCAGGGAGGGGGGAGGGAGGTGGAAGAAAGTGAGCTGGAGGTGGGCGGGGGGGGAGATTGAGGAGGTGGCAAAGTTTAAATATTTGGGTTATGTAGTGAAGAGGGACGGGAGGCAGGATGAGCAGGTGGAAGATAGGGTTCGGAGGGGGGCGGCGGTTTTGGGGCAGGTTTGGGGGCTGGGGAAGAGGCTTTTCGGGGGAGATTGGGGAAGGAGGTTGTGGCTATATGATAGGTTGGTTTGGCCAGTGGTGAGTTATGGGGTGGAGGTGTGGGGGTGGAGGGAGAGGGAGAAGGTGGAGGCACTCCATGAAAGGTTCCTGAGGTGGGTATTGGGGGTGGAGAGGAGCACGCCTGGGTACATGCTTAGAGAGGAACTGCAGAGGGAGATGATGAGGGGAAGGATGGCTATGAGGGCGTGGGGATATGAGAGAAGGGTGGAGGAGGGCGGCGGAGGGGCACTGGCCCAGGCGTGTTTAAGGGAAATAAAAGAGAGAATGGGTAGGAGGGAGGGTGAAAGGGGTTGGGAGGGTGAGAGGAGAGCGTTTTGGGTGAAAAGGGGGTGGAGGGTGGGGAGGGAGGCGAGGGACATAAGGGGGGAGGAGATCATAGGGTGGGAGAAGGAGGAGCAGGAAAGGGACAGATGGGAGAGGATAGGAAGGTCGGAGTGGAATAAGGAGTACGGGGTGTGCAAGGACAAGGGAGTCCCAGAGTATCTAAAGAGGGGTTGGGGGGAAGAAAGGTGGAAGAGAGTGGCGAGGTTTAGGTTGGGCAGTGGGTTGAGGGGGGGGAGGTACTGGGGGAGTGAGGAGGAGAGGCTGTGTAGATTGTGCAGGGGGGGGAGGGAGACGTGGAGACACATGTGGGAGGTATGTGTGAGGGGGGGTCAGGAGGAGGGATGGCAGGAGGCGAGGAGGTGGGTGTTGGGGGGGGGGGAGGGGAGGGGAGAGGAATTCTTTAAGGAGGTGGAGAGGAGATGGGCGGAGGTGGGGGGAGGGGAATGAGTGAATGAGGGAGTGAGGAGTGAATGGAGTGGGGTGGAGTGAGTGAGGGAGAGAGAGTGGAAACGGAAGTCCGAGAGAGAGAGCGTGCGGGGGAGGGAGCGAGTATGAGAGGGAGAGAGAGAGAGAGAGAGAGCGGCGAGCGTTTTGAGCGGAGGAGTGAGCGTGGGAGAGGGGGAGCGAATATGCGAGCGGAGAGAGAGCGAGTGGCGAGCGACGAGCGGAGAGAGAGCGAGTATGCGAGAGGAGAGAGAGCGAGCGGCGAGCGAAGAGAGAGCGAGCGTGCGAGCGGAGATAGAGCGAGCGGCGAGCGGAGAAATAGCGAGCGGCGAGCGGCAAAAAGCGTGGGCGTAGGGTAGATTTAGGCGTGGGATAGAGTTAGATAGAATTAAGGTTTAGGTTCAGATAGTTGTTTAAGATTGTAATCCGTAAGGAAATCAATAAAGATTATATATATATAGAGATATAAATAAAACAATTTTAAATTATTTTTTGTAGATGTTCACTATTAAAGTCCCCCTTTTTTCTTTTTCCCGTCCTCTTTTGTATTTAAAATTCCACTAGGCGAGATCTATTTGCCGCACTGCGTGTGGGATGTGGAGATAAGGGGATATAAATATATATTCTTTTTAATATAAATAATTAGTTTATTTATTTGTATATAGTATTAATAATTTTCTAATAACCATTTTCGGAACACCAATACTTCGACTGCTGGGCAGTGTATTGGTGTTCCTTTTCTTGAAATCGTCCTCTCATGTAAATAACAATTTTGTACATTTATATTATTATAGTTCGTATTGGTCATTAATGTATTAAATTTAGGACATCCTATTATTTCTAGGTTGTAACTTTTTACATTTCTTTCATGTAATATATTTTTTTCTAAAACACCGCCCTTGTAGGCCACAACTGAGTTTTCATATTTAGATATAAAATTCCTGATTACATCCTGTAATTCATGTTGCTGATATTCTTCCTGCCCATAATCCATAAACCGCATCCCATGAACATTGTGGTATGCATATACCGCAGTTTTTTTATTCTTATTTGATAATAGATCAAACGTCCTATACATATAAAATTCGGCCTTATTCATTGTCCCATCCATAGCAATTATCGCCATATCCTTAACCATAAAATTTCCATCGACCATAAATCCATCCATGTCTATGATGTGAGTTACATTTGAACACTATGAAAAAAAATAAAAAACAGTTTCTTAAAATAGTTATAACACAGGTTTGAATTAGTAGCATACGCACATCTAACTCATTTGAATAAATGTCGTACCTCCATCTTCTCAGATACAGATGACAAGTTCAATATTGATGGACCGCGAACTTCTCAAGCAATGATTCTGTTGCCGCCATGGAGATGAAGTAGAGTGCAGCAAGAACCCCCTTCCTCATCATATGTTTCACAGTGGGGATAGACGCAAGAGTAGCATAATATGCATCTTCGTGCAAACTGATATGCTAGTTAGACTGTATTTTTTCATCACCTCCGGAGGTGCGGGAGGGCCCCAGCGTGCCTCCGGAGGCGCGGGAGGCCGCGTCATCCGACTTCGCGGACGGACGCCTCCGAAGGGGAGGTGATCGCAACCTTCGGAGCCACGTATTACGATGCCGGTAAGAAGACGCTTTTCGCAAGCTGTCTCAATCTCGCGCCAAAACTACAGACTTCTGGATGAAACGTCTATCTAATGAGCACTTTACTCCTTCCAGACGCGCTACCACTGAGGTTCTTCCTCCTATTGATAATCGTGGAATTTTATTTCGTCCGGTTTCTTGTAATACATCAAGACATTTGTTGTATTCGTTAACCCAAACGTTGTACTCGTCCAGCGATGACACATGCTTGGCTTGATCCAATAATTCACGTTCCACAGATATATCAGCCATTATTACAATCGATATTAAGGATAATACACTTAGTAGAAAAACAAAATGATAACACCGAAATGGACCTCTAGAACAATGTTTCTATACTCATAATGCGGAGATTTTCCTTGGAATTTTCCTTGGAATCTAGTATGCTAGCAGAAGCTGAAATCGCAGAAGAAGATATCGTAATTGCTATCCATTTCATAGTCACGTGTGGCGTTGATATCTCTGCACGTACCTTTCCGATTTTTTTTATTTATTTTGCTAATTCATATCCATTTCATACTCACGTGTTCTCTGCACATACCTTTCCGATTTTTTTGTTTATTTTGCTAATTCATATCACAATTCATATCCATTTCATAGCCACGTGTTCTCTGCACATACCTTTCCGATTTTTTTGCTAATTCATATCATAATTGATATCCATTTCATAGTCACGTTCGACATATCTATGGTTGCGCAGTAGTGGGATTTGCGATTGGAAGGGATATGGTTCGCTCGTGGCGATAAGTGATGAGTCTACTGCGTTAATCGTGTTTTAGAGAGAGACTGGTGCGAGTTAAATTTTTTTTTGTCGGATAAATTTTCGGACTCGTATCTTGATAAAAAGATGGATGTATGCGGCAGTTCAAGACATAATCAAAGTGAATCAAATTATGATGATGTTAAACAGTTCACAAAACGTGATGAGTAAGTCTCATAAACACATACATTAATTTTTTTGTCTATGATATCTAATAATGGACTCAGTATTATATTTGCTTCATTTATTGTTTACAGCGCTTCACATTCATACGACACGATGCTTCTATTGTCGCGAAACTATGTACTCGATGAATCATTGTGCAAAAAACATACCACATATTCCTACAGATATTTGGAAATTGGAATTAACGTGGGACCACCGCCCATCGTTCAATTGGTGCTCGGTGACGATCGGGGAAACATAATAACGTTTAACTACAATGTTTGGCAACAACTACTGCGGAAGCAAACCGAAATTGAAGACTTGTTTTGGGAACCTCTATCGAACCCTGACGAGTTTTGGGACGAGCAATCGAACTCGGAGATAAAAATTTTTGAGTTAACGATAGGGATTTACATCAAGTATCCATACAGGATGTTTAGACTTTCGGTTGCGGATAATAGTATACTTCTGAAACCGTCAACACTTAATTTTATGTTCAAACTTAAAGAATGTATTGCTTTGTGGTATGAAGAGTTAGAACGTATTACATATAGACTTAGTATAAAATTCCGCAACTATGTAAAGATTGTTCGACACAAACAAATTGTCGATAAAGAGCAGGTGATTGCTGCAATTTGTGACATCAGTCATTATCACAGAAATGATATTATTTATTGCGACACATATGATAGAGATGATATTGTGAATAGTTATGATTGTAACGATATTATCGATTGCGAATTATTGGCGCTGGCATTGCGTGATATCGTAAGAACGGCTAATACGCCTCGCGACGAATAATTGTACTCCTTTTAGTATTAGTGATTGTGTATTGCTTATAAGAAACCATATCCTATGAATTATTATTGTTTTTATACGCTTAGCTGAAATAAAGAAATATTCATACTATAATCCTATGTGTCCTCATTTTCTGTACCTATCTCCCGCGAGTAAAGTTGCAACGTCAGCGGTTAGGTGTACAACTCGGTGAAATGATAAGACAATGGGTAGAACGTGTGAATGAACGTGGTTATGTATCCCAGCGTAAAACAAGGCGACGTATCACCAACGACCTTGAACGTGGTCATGTACCCAACGGAACGTGGTGACGTACCACGGTAGAACAAGGTGACGTATCACCGACGACCTTGCAACGTTGTCATGTACTCACCGTACAACGAGGCAACGTATTACCGACGACCTTGAACGTGGTCGCGTACCCAACGTACTAGAACTTGTAACGTTGCCGGTTAAGCGTCAATGACCTTACAACATCAGCGTTTACGTCTATAACAAGGTCACGAGGTCATGTCCTGTGCGATGACGTCACAATCCGCTGACTGATATGAAGTCACTGATGATGACGTTTGTCAAGTCACGTTAGTGACGTCATCATCAGCTGACTGATATGATGTCATTTGAGTTAGAACTCCCCTTATTCATCTACTTCATCGCGAATGTGCTTTGATGCGCATCGTTTGGATCTAAAATCTCGAGCTCGTCATGATACTCCTCGAATGCCTTGTATAGCTCGGTAACGCGAGCGATACGTAATTTTAAAGTGGTTTTGTCAATATTTCCCTTCTCGAGAAGATTCCCCAGGGTCGTGATTTGGAATTTTAGCGCTCTGCGTTTTTGCAATATTACTTTAATTCTGTCTGCCATTGTGGATTATGATTGGCAATGTCAATGATCGAACGACTTACTCTTTGCTGTTGTCCTCGTAGAGGTTCAGGTGGCTTGTCTTGATGCTGCGACGGTTTCTTTTTCTTCTACGGCTCGGAAACCAGGTTTTCTCTTTCCTTCTCTCGTTGTCGTGATATGAGGCTCGACCTCACAGGAGGCACCAAAATGTTATGCACCCACACCCGTGGATGCGTGCGGAGCCCAATAATAATAATTTGACTCCGTGGTTTCGAAGATGTTGTTGCAAATATCGGGTCGTCTTGGCTGCTAGAACGAGTGATCCGGTCAAATCAAAAGTATGCTTCGCAAACATAGAGCTGCGTGCTTCGGGAACCGGAGTCTGACCTGGGACGGGGTTTGCTGTTACAACCGTCTGAGCTAATGAGCCAGAATCATTGGCGACTAACTCGTCTTGCTTCACTCGTGCGTTGTTTATCTCTGTCTGCACGGCGTTCATCAGCGGTGCAATATCTTCGGGTAAGTCCAAGCGGCATCGAGGGCTGGATCTTCGGTTAAATTCCAATCCTCCTGGATTCGCTTTACATACACAGCAAGGCAAGGGTATCCTGGGTTTGGTAATAACGCCTCCATGTGAAGAGGGTTATTACGTGGGGGCGTTATTACCAAACCCAGGACAGGAAAGCCGACCAATGACTGAAGAACTCTTGGTCTACCCAGGCTTTTTTTCCTTGCCTACCGTCTCAGACGAGTGCCACCGTGTACTTGCTGCAGTGGATACCAGCATCAGTCGCAAAGTACCGCAAGCTGCTTTTGCGTACTATGCCGCCGTCCTCGCTACGGCCAGGATGATCAAGGTTCTCAAACTTGCAGGGAGACGAGTTAGCGCCGAGGCAGAAGCGTTCATGGACTTGGTGTATAACGAGAATTTCCAACCACCTGAACCAATTGCCTATTACTTGAAATAAACTTTTACTTAACTAACTTACTGCTTGTTGCTACTTGAAATAAACTTTTACTTAACTTACTAAACTTACCTAAAACTTTACCCAACCAGCGCGAGTTACGTTTTCGCGCCAAATCATGCCCCGTTAGTCCATCAGAAGATGGGAGCATTGGATGGTTTGGGAAGATTACTTCCAATAACCATTTCCTATACGCAGCATACCCTTGCCTTGCTGTGTATGTAAAGCGAATCCAGGAGGATTGGAATTTAACCGAAGATCCAGCCCTCGATGCCGCTTGGGACTTACCCGAAGATATCCGTCCAGATGACGCGAATGCCGGTCTCCCAACAGGTAACCTCCTTGGATGGGCTCCCGCTACTAAGTTGTCAGCACAACAGATACAATGGTACCGCAACGCGGGATTCAACGCTGACTTCTTTTTCGATAGCGAGCATGACACCATGCCATTTATTGCACCGCTGATGAACGCCGTGCAGACAGAGATAAACAACGCGCGAGTGAAGCAAGACGAGTTAGTCGCCAATGATTCTGGCTCATTAGCTCAGACGGTTGTAACAGCAAACCCCGTCCCAGTTCAGACTCCGGTTCCCGAAGCACGCAGCTCTATGTTTGCGAAGCATACTTTTGATTTGACCGGATCACTCGTTCTAGCAGCCAAGACGACCCGATATTTGCAACAACATCTTCGAAACCACGGAGTCAAATTATTATTATTGGGCTCCGCATGCATCCACGGGTGTGGGTGCATAACAGTAATGATAGTCACTGAGGAAAACATAGGTCTTAATACGACTAACAAGATATTTCTAGGAGATAACACAGAATAGAAAATAAAAGAACTATTTCGTCGAGACCACCAAACTTGTTCATGATATGGTTATTAAGATTGAAGAATGAAGGTATATCCAGAGAAGAAAATATAGTTAACTAAGAGATCACGGTGTCAAGGCAATTAATTAGACATAACCACATAATCATCATAATACCGATGTGGGTATCCGGCGTCAATGTTCAACTAACACAACATATGGACGTAATAATCATGGATTATGGGTTTCTCATATTTTAAATTAACACTGTTTTTGTGCCTAATGATCTCAATAGTTTCCTGGAATGTGCGTAATGAGTGGTCATTCTGTGTATACAATATCGTTGTTTCATCGAAGTTAAAGAAATGATCCTCTTCTATACTGTGTTTGGTAAGCGCAGTGTATTGCGTACTATTGGTGAACTTGTTTCTTTTGTGTTCCTTCAACCTAGTTTTGAGCTGTCTTGACGTTTGACCAATATAACAGTCATTGCAATGAAGACATGGGATTTTGTAAACGATGTTAGTTTTTGAAAGAAATTCAATGTTATCTTTAATTGGTGGAAACAAAGAGCCTATTTTGAATGGTATACTTAAAATACAATGAACATTAAATTTTCTGAAAACGATAAAGTATTTTGCCAGTTTATCGGCCCGGTAATTGATAATCTATTCTCCTTCTGCTTCTCCTTATACCATGGGTGGTAGATATCAAAGATTCTTTTTTCATTTTCAAATTTTCATTTTATGAAATTATACGGATAGCCATTTTCTAGAAGAACTGTTTTAATCAATTTTAAATTTTTTCTCCCTGAATGTGATGTGTGAAAGGGTAGTGGCTCTGTCAATTAGACCGTAAACTAAACCTATATTCTGCTGTATGGGATGATTTGAAAAAAACAATTATTTAACAATAAACATGTTTTTTATAAGATATTATTCTTATGTATCCATGAATTATGTGATTTGTCAAAGCCTAACCATTTTACATAAACTTTATCATTTTTCTTTCGCAGCACCCTTTCAACCAAATAAATGTTAGGATCAGCAGTAAGATGCAGTTCATGTTCATAGAATCCTCCCGCGACAGGGTTTCCATTAGAGTCCTTGAGGAGATAAGTTACAGGATTAGTTATCTGCACTTTGTCGATGGAAAATACCTCTGTGCTCCAATTCGGTGTATAACCCTTTTCGAAAACTGTTTTGAACTTGCTTACACTACAGAATCGCCGACTTTGAACTTTGCAGGTGCGGCAATCTTTATATTATTGTACACCGTTTTTAACAGTTTATTGGCAATGGCTGGAGTAACATGTACAGGGCGCATACCTATAGTTCGATGCTTTTGCTTATTATAATCCATAATTAAACGTGGTAGCGCATCGATCCATCTGTAGGTTCCATTGAGTGTAAAAAGTTTCCACATTTTATTCTTTAACGTACGATTGAATCGTTCAACAACAGATGCCTTCATAACCGAATATGTTGAGTAATGGTTAATATCATGTTTCTTCAAAAGTACTTGCATAGTGAGTTATAAAATTCCTTTCCTCTATCAGTTTGCAAATTTTTTGGGCATCTTCCATCGTGTCGAATTATTCTGGAGAACGCATCGGATACATCTTTTCCACTCTTACTCTTTAACGGTGCGGCCCAAACATACTTGCTCAACACATCAATAACGGTAAGTATGTAGTGGTAACCCTTGTTGAGTCGTGAATATGGACGCATCTCAACGACATCTGCTTGCCACAGATCGTCATATCCTCGCACTATAACTCTCCTGCGGGGGAAAGATCTTCTTGCCGAGGAATGCAATTCGTCCACCCGTCTCCGCTTTTCGATACTGAAATGCTTCTCCTCTTTATACATTTTTGCGACTCAAGTTTATATCGAGGCGATCATCTTTATTTATTGGAGCCAAAGTAGATAATGTGCCTACATTATCGATATCATTTCGCAGCGATTGCATTTCTTGTTCGATGAGGCCTAATCTGCTCTCGATGGTTTCTAGCCTCTCTTTAAAAATCCGCATGATGCTTTCGACATATGATTTATTAGCTGCGTCGCTATCCAACTGTGGCTCGGCAACATGCTGAATCTTGCGTGATCTCGCGTCAAAATCGCGTGATGTTAGACAAAGTGCATTGCGGCGCACATAATTTCGAAGCATTCCACTCCATTTATAATAGTCCATAGATAGTCTACTTTTGTCTCGCGAGGATCCAAATTTATTGATCGACATTTCCATGCGAACTGACACATTTGGCTTGAAGCTTTTTTTTTCGATGGGGAATCTTGAAAAAGACGCCAACAGAAACGGGGGCGATCTGCTGGTTGTGTCAGGTTTCACTGACTAAACCACCACCGGTACTCTCTACTGGGTGGTAAGGGCTGGCACGATAACTCACGTTAACATTGGCTCGCAGCAGCCCTCACCCGCGGCGCGGAAAAAACGAAGAAAAAAGACCGCGCCCGAATCGTCAGTGAGCAGGAAGCTCAGGCTGACGATAACTCGCCCAATCGCCGTCCCGATAGAAGGAGTGGGCGTGATAGCAAATGAGGGCAATATGATGACTCCCCTAAGATAGGAAAGGTCTTGGACCGACGAGCATACTATGGTATATACGGATAAACGGATAAACCAAACCGCGAAACACGGGGTACACATGTTCCGCTTCGTTCACCGTAATGACGTGTGCGTTGATTCCAGGAGCCCCAGCTCGTTTCCTCCGCCATTTTGTCGTCGAGATGTGACTGACCGCAGTGGCATCACGACGCTTGGCGCTTACCTGTGGTAACCCGCTCTCACACTCTTCCACGCTATTATTGTACAAAAAATCGTGCATACATCTCTTCCCCATCACGGGGCAGACCCGCATAGTCCATCCCGTGACGCAGCAGCATACAGAACTTATTGCTAACGCGACGCGGTTGCCGCTTGCTACGGCGGCCGCCGCGCCCATCCCGCGAATCGCCAGTTATTCCTACTCCGGTTCAGGAAGCTGCGTGCCGAGAGAGGGTCTCTGACCCTTTCTCTTTCCGCCTCCTCCTTTGTGGACATCACATCATCGCAGAAAGCCGCGAAAGCATCCCAGCCATCTCTCCGCGATGTCATTGCAGCAACAATGGACGGCAGAGAGATGTCCTGCCCGATTACCCCGCGTAGCGTTGCGCGCTGCTCCTCCTAAGCCGGACAGTGGACAAGCACATGCTCCGAGTCTTCGACGGTGCAGTCACACTCTAGGCACTCCTCCGATGGCTCTTTGCCTATCTGATAGAGGTAGTGGCCAAACGAGCCATGACCGGTCATGATCTGTGTTACCCGGAAAGTTAGCGTTCCCTTATTTCCACCCATCCACAAATCAAAGACGGGGAGGATTGCTTCCGCTACTCTACGGCCCGATTCCGTGGTACTATCGGCAAGGATGTTCGACCAAGCCCGGAACGCCTCAGCTTGAAGGCTACGTCGCCATGCGCGTATTACTTCACCAGGCGGTCGAGATCCATCCTGGCCAATGCTGCGTTTATAATAAAACCATTGAGAATGGGTCTCGGCCAACAGCTGGAATGGCAGCATTTTTGCCAGTAGCAGAGCAGCATCATGCGATACCGTTCTGTATCCGCGTATGGCTCGCAGCGCGACCTGTCTCTGCCCTGCCTTTACAAGGGCGAGGCTGCGCCGGTCGTGCCGCAGGTGATCGGCCCATATGGGCGAGCCATACAAGGCGACAGCCTGAGCCGCACTCGCGTAGAGGCGTCGGACCTTATCATTAGGTCCTCGTAGGTTTGGCAGCAACCTGCCGAGCGCAGCCGCTGCCGCACCCATCTTTGGGGCAACCTTCGCAAAATGGTCGCTCCATCGCCAAGAGTGTTGCAAGTGAAGACCTAGATACTTGAAACCTCTTGATACTTTGATCAGCCGATCTCCGACAGTTATCCAGAGCGTTTCAGGCGGCCGCCGAGCCCGTAGCGTGTGACTGAAAAACCACATGGCCTCGGTTTTCTCGGCGGCTAATTTAAGCCCGAGTCGCCTGATGCCATCGCAGATCAGCCGCGCACCCTCCTCCGCCCGGTTGGCTGCGTTTCTTCATTCGTCCCCTCCTGCAACTATGAGAGTATCATCCGCGTAGCAGATGATCCTCACACCGTCGGGGAGGGGCGTTCGCAGGACTACGTCGAAGGCCATGTTCCACAGCAGTGGTCGTAGAACAGAGCCCTGCGGGACGCCGCGTTCTAATCGACGTCGCACTGTGCCGTCTCGACCGGGGTATACTATATACCTGTCGCGCAGGTAGTCGCGCACGACAGCTTTTATATACGCGGGGAAGCGATGGTAGTCCAGCGCATCTCTGATACTCTGCCACGGAATGGAGTTAAAGGCGTTGACGATATCGAGGCATATCGCCAAGGCCACTCCGCCCCTAGCCATTACCGTGTCGGTGAATTCCCGTAGTTTTAGAATTGCGTCCACCGTTGAACGCCCCCCCCCCCCCCCCTGAAACCGAATTGGCTGTCGTGTAGATCGGGGCCAGTTGTCTCTAAATGCTTGACGAGACGGGATACAATAATCCTTTCGTATGTTTTACTTATCTCGTCAAGCAAACAAATCGGTCGATACGCCGAGGGCGAGTCGGAGGGTCTGCCCTTTTTTTGGAGTAGCACCAGCCGGGCTGTCTTCCATAATTCAGGAAACCTTCCCCTCTCGAAGCAGCCATTATATAGCCGCGTCAGGATGGGTCCGGCCGCCTTGCCAATTCCTGCGAGCGCTCTGCCCGGAACTCCGTCCGGACCCGGTGCCCTGTTGCCTAATTTCGCGAGCGCGTTTGTTAACTCTTCCGTTGATACGCGGTGCTCTTCGTTCCAGCCTCCCTCCTCTCCGGCCGCGGGAGGGATGCTAGCCTCGCTGATTGGAGGAAAGAGAGCGTTGATTACGCGGTCGAGAAACTGACGATCAAGTTGCACCGTCATCGGAGCTTCTCGTGGCGTCAGTCTCTTTATTACGATTTTGTATCTGACGTTCCACGCACTTTTCCTTCCCACCCCCACATTTTTCCGGCATTCTTACGCAAAACACGTATCAAATACTGGCAACGCTATCCCGAGACACGACTCATTACTAGTATAAATGATATTGTCGCACGATATATTAAGCAATACGTTTGTGATCGCGAACCCAAACCCAACAAAGACGGAATTCACAATCGAATTCCCTCTTTGTAGGAACCCTAGAAGTTAATAGCTCACGTTGTTTATAAGCAAAAGCGTGATCAAGCCAAGGTCTCCTCCAGAACACGGACTATCAAACACATCACATCCATTATTCTAATTAAATTATCATACAGTAAATTTGAATGATCTGGAGCATTCCCATGCTTTATCTCGCTTAGATTAAGCACGCGCACCTTCTCATGTGATAAGGCACGCGTGGCGAAGCCTTACCACACGCGATAAGACACGCGCGCCTCGGACCTTGAGAAGCCCCATTCGACGCATTCCGACACATATGCTCGCACAGCGGCACGTAGCATTAAGGTCATTCTTATTTACACACACATTACACGCATACCTTCGCCTAAACAATGCATAACGTCACCGCGCATTCCACGAATACCGAAGTATAGCGATACGACCGCGTAGCTTGCGCCCGCATTCCACGCATACCGGAGCTATGTGTAAAAGGAGCGGCCCGCAGTAGAGAGGCAGTCAGTTCGCAGTCATTCATCAGTCTACCTCCAGCGGATCCAGCGTTCACATCGTACGAGTCTCACTACAGTCTACCTCCAGCAGAGCCAGCGTACACATCGTTCGAGTACACATCGCACAGTCTACCTCCAGAGGAGCTACCGTGCACATCGTACTACAGAACCTCAGCAAATCTAAAGTCCACAAGTTAGGACGCATAGAGTCAGTGAAGTTAAAGTATTCTAAGTGTTAATACGTGCTATATCGCAAGTGAACTACGCTCCCGGAGAACTCCTCTAATACAACTATAAGGTAATCACAGCTGTAGACTCCTGTATTGCCACTTCTCAATTATAACTAACATAGAATAATTCCTAATTACGCGAACTAACTCTACTATTACTGACATTGTAGTTATTGCTCAAACATTGTACTGCGACCTTATAATTACTTGAATTTCATTGTACCGCGACTTTATTATTCAATTTAATTGCAACGCGACTATATTCCCACAATTTATGTCAAGTGAGTGTAACCCATTACCTAAATAAACCCTAGTGTTAACAATCAAATCCTATTTATTTACAAATCCCTGCATACCTACCCTTGCAATTAACCCTCCAACCTGCATCCCAGATACCAATACAGCTTGCTCCACAATTCTGTGTACGAGCGACCAGGCTGCTCCATCCTTACCGGGACCCTCAGTTCGCTCCAAGAATACTTGTACGAGCGACAAAGGAGGAAGTTCGCTGACAGCTGCATCGCCCCGCATACCCAGCGTACGAGCGACTTAGTCAAGCGAAGCCCATAGCCGTTTGATTGCTCTGGTCTAGCCATCGAGCAACAAAAGTTATGGAAGGTTAGTAGGACAGAGTGCCCAGAACACGTGTTGTAGATGGCACCCCTCTAACGTACACCTACCTCCCATCTATCATCCGAACCATCCTATTCCCGTGGCCCCAATTAACCCACGTAACCCCACCTACTCCGCTGCGGTACCGGAGAAAGAAACGATTGTCCCCGAACTAGATATCGAAGCATTTCTTAACGAACAGGCCGACGTGCCCCCGGGTACGGAAATACCCGATTTCGACATTACGCTGCTCCAGTAGGGCACCTACACGCCAAAATATTATACTAAAATTAGTCGAAACGCAGTATTAATAAAAGCAAAAACAAACATAACTACATTGTCAATTCTTTCCTCACCTTTACCTCCGATCAAGCGGCGACCCTCGGGTCCTGGGCTATACTCGGTGTATGCAGAGTGGCCAAAAGCCGAGGCGAACCCCTTAAAACAATCTGTTCTGGCGTGTGCGGCTGGTTTTTGTCCGTAACCTTGGATCGCCTCACGATTCAAGCCGGGACCAGCGTCTAAAACGTAACAGAACTGATATAAAAATTTGGTGACAGCGGTGGGATAAACGCCGATTGATCGAAGTTAAATTCATAACTGGTGGGATACACGCCGATTGATCAAGGTTAAATTCATAACTGGTGGGATAAACGCCGATTGATCGAAGTAAAATTCACATTTCCTACTAACCAGTGGTATTTCGCGTTGATTGATCAAGGATTTTCGAGACCCCTTAACCACTTTTGTAATCCGTACTATCCCACTAACAATATGGCGAGTGAACGAGACGAAATTCAGGACAGGCCTCTCACCACAAGTGAAATAGCACAAATACGAGCAGAATTTGCACAAAGAGAGACAGAGCTTGAGGAGAAAACGCAGAATCTTCGCGCGTTACAAAGAGAAGTCAGAGAACCTACCGGCATATCGGAATCGTTATTAGCAATCGAAGAACGTCTAAATAATTTATCAGTGCTAACAAGTAGACTAGATAGATTAGAGGAAACCACGGGACTAGGAAGAGGAAATATGCATAGAGATAGTACAATTAGTGCAGATGTCAACCTTTTGAACATTAGCAGTCGAGACACATTGAATCTAATCCCCACATACGACAGTAGTAATATGTCCATATTTCAATTTTTGGAAAAAATCAAGCAAGTGCGCGGAATGTTCCCACGCGAGGTCGAATCGAACTTAATACATGTAATATTAAGCAAACTAAAGGGTCAAGCGGCTACAGCAACATCGGCAATCAATTACCAAGGATTTGAAGGCTTAACGAGTTTACTCAAACAAGTTTTCGCACCGCAAAAATCAGTTAGCGATTATTACGGTGAGCTAGCAAATCTATGTCAGAAGCCAAAAGAACATCTAGTAGATTATATCGCAAGAACTAGGGACCTATTAGACGCAATCGAAGACGGGGAACGAACAGAACGTGGACATTTACCGGCAGTCGAAAAGAAAAGAATCGAGAATAGAGCCATTAATCATTTCATAACTGGCCTACCAATGGAGTTACAACTGCACGTCAAGCATGAGTCATACAAAGATATCTCAGAGCTCTTCTTAAAAACTATCGCATGTGACAAAGCGTTAACACGAGAATCACAGAAGAAACAAGCCATGCTAATGCGAATAGAGCCTCGGCGGCCACCAAGAAGTTTCACACCAACGACTCCGCCGAGAAATAACGAACAAAGCCGTAGAACACCGACTACCGCATCTCAGGAAATTTGTCGGTATTGTAAAAACCCTGGCCACACGATCGAATTATGCAGGAAACTGGCATACCGAAGAACGCAAGAAGAACGCATCCAAAATCCGGGAAACGCGTTTGGCGCTCCGAGACCTCGGGACGCGAATCGGAGCGAACCAACTACATCGCGACCCGCATTAACAATCGAAGCAACTTCAGCACCCCTAAGATAAGAATCGCCACAATCCGCGGAACGAAAGCTCTAAGTTCGCGATATACAAAGTCATCTTTCCGGCCGACTGCGCGCCGGCTCAGGTGTTCTCCACGGGCTTTATTTTTCACACCCGAATATATTGGGACAAATATATGTCTAATAAAAATTACACTCAGTGTTACCGCTGCCAAGCATACGGACATTCAGCGGGCAATTGTAACCTCCCATCCGCGTGCGTCAAATGCGCCGGCCCTCACTCGACACGGGAATGTACTAAGCCTCGCGAAGTCACTCCAAAATGTAAAAACTGCTCCGGCCCTCACACGGCCAATTACTCACAATGCCCTGCCCTGCTGAGCTATCTGATTCACGCGGATATAGACTTCTTAGCCATTAGGGCCCCAGACACAGAACTAGTAGAAATCACCGCAATTCAGTTAAACGTTCCAAAATTTACCATAGCCGCGATTTATGTCCCACCATATATGAAACTTAACAACGGGCTCCTGAATCTGGTTACGAGTCTCCCCAGTCCATACCTCATAGCAGGGGATTGGAATGCAAAACACCGTGCCTGGGGCAACAAAACTGCGAACCAAAACGGCATTGCACTTTTTGATCATTCCTTGTCTAAAGACTATCGAATCATAGCTCCAGACGAATTCACTTGTTATCCCGGAAATAGAAATCCGTCAATTATAGATTTCGTAATTACCAACTATAGCAGAAGCATTAAGTGCCAAGTGACAAATGATTTATACTCGGACCATAAGTCCGTTTGGATAACCTCCGACGGTGAAACGGTCCCTCCTCCAGCCTGTACTTACACCACAGACTGGGAGAGGTACCACACCTATACATCCAAATTTATGATGATGTCACATTTCAAATCCCGGCAAGACATAGAAAATAAAATCCAGGAGATGGCATCCTTCCTTCTGGCAGCCAGAAGGAAGGCTTTCAGCATAGCCACAGCTCCAATCACTTCCGCAAATAAATTCCGACAAGACGCATACTTAAACGATCTCATAAGAGAAAGACGCAAACTCCGCAAAAAGCAACAAACAAATTCAATCTTTACCCCGCCTGCACTAAAACAATTAGACAGGGAAATAAAGCAATGCATTGCCGAAACGAGACACAGACACTGGGAGGAACTCCTAGCCAGATTCAGGAGACCAGATCCTACATTCTGGAACACTTACAGATCAATTAAAAATATCTCCAATAAATCGCACCTTCCTCCGTTTAGGATTGTTACGAGCCCCAGCGTGGGCGAGTGTATTAGGGTCGGTTATGGTGTGTATGGAGGTATCTGCCGTTTATTCCAATGGGTTCCAGGAGTAGAACTATCTCAGGCCAGGCCCTAGGTGAACCAAGGGGCTGTCCCTTCGACAGTTCTGGGTGGATGGACGGTAGAAGGGAGTAGGAGACAGAGCCCTCAGACTAGGCCTAGAGGCGAACCAAAAGGCTGTCGCTTCCCGTTACTCTGCAGGAGAGGAGGTAGAAGGAAGTTAGGAGGCAGAGCCCTCAGACTAGGCCTAGAGGCGAACCAAAAGGCTGTCGCTTCCCGTTACTCTGCAGGTGAGGAGGTAGAAGGGACTAGGTGGCAGAGCCCTCAGACTAGGCCTAGAGGCGAACCAAAAGGCTGTCGCTTCCCGTTACTCTGCAGGAGAGGAGGTAGAAGGAAGTTAGGAGGCAGAGCCCTCAGACTAGGCCTAGAGGCGAACCAAAAGGCTGTCGCTTCCCGTAACTCTGCAGGAGAGGAGGTAGAAGGAAGGAGTTAGAAAGGGTTTTGGAGTCGCAACACTTTGTAATTGTGGAGTGCGCTCGAGCGGTAAAACGCACTCCTGTGGGTCGTTAACGATGCGGGTCCCGATTCCAAGGAGGTTGAACAGTGAATACAATTTGTTAGCTAAACTAAATATATTCTTTTATAAAGTGGTACATAGAATAATAGTGATACAGGATTAAGTAGTTCGTAGAATATAAACGTAGGAAGCCTAATCTTCGTAGGCGTCGCACGGCGAAGCAATTAGAGTCTATTAGTATTCGCGTTCTTTTACAGTGGGTAACGCCGGACCCTTTATTCTCGGTTTTAACGCACTGAGAAATGCGGACTCGAAGTCTTAGGTATGTTCGCGTTCTTTTACAGTGGGTAACGCCGGACCCCTTGCTCTCGGTTTTGACGCACTGAGAAATGCGGGCTCAGAGCCTTACGGGATTGTCACGAGTACCACGGACAGTGATGTGCGATTTAGCGTACTTTCAGCGTAACGTTCCTGGAAAGACTGAACAACCGGACGAGGTTTGGGCCTCCTTTTATTAGGCCAGAATTAGATCGGTAGGGGCACTTTTGCGGAGAAACAGCGAGTGCTGAGTCCTAGTCTTTAGGCGGAGAAACGGCGAGTGCTGAGTATGCGTTTTTGGGCCAGGCGCGTGGCGTTGCACGTGCCTGTTGATTATGGGCGCCTAGGCTGCGGAGTCTCTGATTCTACGCGGTGCCCGTGACGTCACACCGGTGACTCAATACGGTCCGATCGGCCGGGGCAGCCGTGCTCACAGCCGAACGAGTGCGAGAGTAGATGTAATTGTGCGAGGACTCGTATGTAACAGGATAAACAACGCTGAAATCACATCCAATCATGATAAAGCACAACTCCTAGCGGAACAATTCTCCGGGGTACACACTACCGCTCACGCACTTAAGTCATCCTTAGATCCTATCGTTAACTCATCCATCCACTTCATTTTATCTTCTCCTAGTACCATCGAAGCCCCAGAATTAGTCGACTCTCTCTCTCCTAGCTGGGTCAGGAAGGCCTTTAAGAACCTAAAAACCGGCAAAGCACCAGGACCAGATAAAATTACGGCTGACATGCTGAAACATGCCCACCCAAAAGTCCCTACACAATACTATTACATATTTCGAGAATGCATAAGACTTAATTATTACCCACTTCAATGGAAGACAGCCAAAGTTATCCCAATTCACAAACCGGGAAAAGACCCAACTCAGCCCGTGAGCTATAGGCCAATCAGTCTATTACCCATTGTGTCAAAAGTATTTGAAAAACATATATATAATCATATTTCAAACAAACTAAGGGTCAATAACTTCATAATTAATCAACAATTCGGATTCAGGGCTGGGCATTCTACCATTCAGCATTGTCTCCGTATAACGCAAACAATTGCGACTAATTTAAACACCAATAAAGACACGGTCCTGGTCCTGCTGGACCTGGCAAAGGCCTTCGATTCAGTTTGGCACGACGCACTTTTGGTAAAGGTATGGAGGGCCGGTATACCCCTCCCCACTGTAAAACTTCTGCAGTCATATTTGTCTGGCCGTATGCTGGTAGTAAATCTACACCAACACGTCTCGAACAGCCTTCCGGTGCGCGCGGGGGTTCCGCAGGGATCCATTCTTGGCCCACTCCTTTTTAATATTTATATTAATGATTTGCCGAACTTAGAGTTTTCTAATTTAGCTTTGTATGCCGATGATACAGCGATATATGCTTCCTCCACTAGATTTGAGTACGCGGTGCGCTATGCACAAAGGCATCTTGATTCCGTATCCGGGTTCCTAAAGGACTGGAAACTGACTATCAACCCAGAAAAAACGCAAGTAATCGTATTTACTAAAAAACGTAACACCAGTAGAGATTTAGAGAAGTTCCACTTAACTTTATTAAACCATTCGATAAATTGGTGTACCGAGGTAACATACCTAGGAATCCTCCTAGACAGTAAATTCTCATTTGCTCCGGCCATTCAAGACCGAATCATTAAAACACTCAATGCACATAAAGCATTAGCTCGCTTATTGGACCCTAAAATTAATATGTCACCAAGAATCAAAATATTGCTATACAAAATGTGTCTCAGACCTGTTTTAACGTACGGAATACTAGTCTGGCACTCAGCAGCCCACTGTCATGTCAAAAAAGTTCAAAAGACACAAAATAAAATCATGAAACTCATACTTAAATATCCGATACGCACAGACACAAAATGGTTACATGAGCGAACTAAATTATCATATATACAAGAATTTTACAACAAATTAAAACTATCATACCTAGCTAAGGTCTACTCTAACCCGGACTCGCGTTGCGACCGCCGTGGCGTGCGGACGTGTTCCGCGAGCGCTCCGCTAGTAGATGGGAGGAGGGGGAAACAGAACGCGCGTGCCGGATATAGTGCCTTAGGTTAATCGTGAAACAAGTGGCGTTGGAATTTGTTGCAACGGGATTAAAGCAACAAATCCCCCGTGCGTTTTTAGTGTTAGTTAGTTTCCTATTAAATAGGTGCGTCGCGATTGTATTGGCGGAAATTACGCGGAAAAAATCACACGCGGGCGACGAACCATAACAATAGGTGTTAGTGATTGGCTGTAAAAAAAAATTTTCCGGGATGTCTTGTTTAGCGCAGATGAATTCGCAATCGCAAAATTTAAGATAATTAACGATCGCGATAAACTAGTGTTTGGTGTGTGCTTTCATCGGGAATTGCGAGAAAGACAACCAGACAAGGAGTAGCAGATTCAACGGCCAGACGTGGATGGTCGAGGACCCCGGTCCAGTAGGCGGTGGACACGATAAGTACCCAATAAATGCGCGGCGTTTAAGTAATATAAAATATTAAACGTAATGATTGCGACGCGAAATATTAGTTCATCTCTTTTTAACACGTGCGGAAAAGATTGTTATTTCGGGCAGTAGTATCCATGCCGTTACCGTGCGAAACAATAGAGCGCGAATAGAGAAGGGGAAGGTACGCGGCGCGGCCAGGCATCGGCCGAGCCGCGAGAGAACAAAAGAGGCCGGCCGGCGGCTACCGGGCGACACGTGCACATGCACGCAACATCGTAAAAGACCTTTTCTTTCCGCAGTATATAAAATGGAACGCACGGCGGTCGCAAACGTTGCGCCGCGGCAACGGCGACTCTCTCTCTCTCTCTCTCTCTCTCCCTCTGTCTCTTTCTCTCTCTCTCTTTCTCTCTCTCTCTCTCTCTCCCGGAATGGATGCCGCAGCGAGAATGTCGGGGCGCCGAAAAATTAGTGTGAACGGATTAAGATAGTTTAAAAACGAACAAATTATAAGAGTTATGAATGCATGGGGAGAGAGTCACCGGGCGCAATCCCACAGCGAGCGGCCTCAGCCTGCGAGACGCCGGGTCGAGTAGCGGAGAGTAACGCGACAACGAGCTACCGGGCTCGTCCCAGCGAAAGGCTAAGGTAGAGGATGAGGTAGATGCTTCAGGTAGATCTCAAGGTTCCCTGATATGCCTACTGAGGACCCTCTACTTGACCTGACTGCGCGGCGACAACGATCAATGTGCGAGCGAGCGGTAAAGCGGCAGCGAGCCGCAGAATGATTGTCGCGGAATATTGTTAAAGCGCAAAATGAACGCGGATAAATAAAACATAGAATGACTGAGCGCGATCGCGACCGTGAGTGCAGGGCACGACGAATAACCGACTTCTCACTCGAAGAAGCAACGCGGAAAATAGAAGCAGAAGTGCTAAGCCCGGGCACAATGAGTGGCAAAGCATCACCGGATGCAATGCAAGCGACTCAATCGGGAGATCGCTCAGGAGCAGAGAAGGCAGGGGTGGGGCCCTGCTGGACCATTGCACAGCTCCTGCGGAAAAATGAAGCGGTGCACCCGTACTCCGTGCACCGCGGTGTGTAGAGTTGCGCTCGAAACATAAACGAAACCTCAGAATTCTCTCCTCTCGACTGCGAGGCGAAAGTTCTCAAAAGAGCAAATAGTATAATAGAATATCCGTCCATACAGCGTAACTTAAAGTTTAAACTATCATTAGAAACTAGGATAAGAGAGGAGAGAATGACTGAGGTTGCCCCTTATGGGCCGGCATATTATCTCAAGCTCTCCAGAGCTAAAGGTCTCCCCGGGGAGCCTAGTGCGGCGCCTAGTCAACCACAATTTGATATGCCCAAATAAACCACCCACCGGGATGGCCAAAAGAAAAAACACAAATGAACAAATTAAAGTAGATTTTGGTGACTGGGCGAAAAAAGCCGATCGACTGCTCTCCCGATAAATAAACTTCCAACGTGCGGATAAGGAGAAACGAATGTAGAAGCTCTAGAACTCAAGTCCCCGCGAGGATAATTAGGCAATGACATGAACCAAAAGTACAATGAATCTTATGTCGAGGTCGATTCGCCGCGGGTAACCCAAGGCGAGCCGACTTAAACATCAGAATCAAATGTACACGCGCTCCTAATGACTCATTAAATCGGGAAACAGAAAGAAAAAATATGTAATCTTTCTCGTATCGCATCACGAATAAAATAACGCTCAATCTGCCTCCAAGTACATTTTCCAAATATAACGAAAAGCCTATTGTATTTGCAAAAATCCTCCCTCCCAAAAGAGCGGTCAGTGAAGCATCCGAGCTGGGCCGACACTTCCCAGTTTCGAGAGAGAGGTGAGGGCTGTAATCGTTGTTGAATACGAGTAGTCTTTACGCAGTTGCGTCCCACGCCCTGGGCGTACGCCGTGCGTCGCCCAGAAGCAACCTCTTCGGTGAAGTAACGTCAGGGGTTTAGCGTGGTAAAAATCCCGCATAACCCGGTCTCGCCCCAAAGGGACCGGGTATCTTTTCGAAGACTCCCCTGACGGTAAACGAAAAAAAAAAGGTTTACTCTAACCCTCTGGCACAACAGACTTGCAGTTTCCGGTCCTGCGCGATCCCGTATCGGGTCAAGTACCCCCACCCCCTGCAGCATTAGCTAGGAGCAAAGGCTCGCTTAATCTGCGCCCACGGCCAAGTACAAACTCAATAATCCCTCGCAATTACCAGGTGAGGCTGCACTATTATGCAGACAGGCTCCTACAAGAGCCTTCTCATATTACGGGAGTTTTTGAAAATTTTCCCCCCACCTTCAATTCATTGTTCTCGAATAGACTCACTATATCAAATATAGGTAACACCAAATACATCCGTAAGGCGGTGAGGGGGCCACGAGTCCCCAGGTACGCCCCTATGGAGGACAATCCCGGTGTCTCCCCGAGCTTGTTGCAAGCTCTCGGGAGACCCCTTGCAATCGTGTCCTCCGTCCAATCATAATATATAAAAAAAAAAAAAAAAAAAAAAAAATCCCACGACTAGTCGTGAAGGAAGGCATTTACTTAGGAGATGCCGTGGTCACGAACGATAATGGATGGGCATACCTGCGCTTATTTAACACGACAGACGAGGAATTCGATTTGGTCGTGCCATCAATCGTCCTGGAAGAATTCGAATCAATAAGGAACACCCCAGAATCCTCCTTAGGGCTGGACAATAACGATGGTAATCCAGAACAAGTAATTATGTTAAAAAACAAAATCCAATGTTTCAAGGCTTCCCTAGGGCAGGCCGAAATGTATAATAGAGCAAAGGAAGTCACTAATCTTCTGCGACTTGCACACTTAAATTCAACGGAACGAGATAGCGTAGAAACACTGATAGAGGACGCAGCCGATATATTTCACCTTCCCAGCGAAAAATTAGGTTCCACGACGTACGCTGAACATACAATACATACGACAGACGACATTCCGGTACACTCAAAGCAATACCGACTCCCACCAATACACAAGGAAGAAGTAAATAAACAAGTACAAGCACTATTAAAAGACGGAATCATACAACACTCAAAATCCCCATACAACTCACCTGTTTGCATCGTACCGAAAAAACCGGACTCACAAGGAAACAAGAGATAGCGTATGGTAATAGATTATCGAAATTTAAACGAAAAGACCATTGGAGACGCATATCCACTACCGAATATTACTGACATACTGGACCAATTAGGAGGAGCGAAATACTTCTCAATCTTTGATCTTGAATCAGGATTCCACCAAATTCCAATGAGCGAAAGGGACGCACCAAAAACCGCTTCCTCAACATCTTACGGACATTATCAGTTTAAGAGGATGCCATTCGGATTAAAGAATGTACCCGCAACATTCCAGAGACTGATGAATAACGTTCTAACTGGACTTCAAGGCACCGAGCTATTCGTATATTTAGACGACATAGTTATTTACGCAGGTTCCTTGCAAGAACACGAAATAAAATTCAGAAAACTAGTAGATGTAATTCGTAAAGCAAATTTGAAGCTACAACCAGACAAGTGCGAATTCCTACGAACAGAAGTTGCATATTTAGGTCACATAATTGGAGAAAACGGAGTAAAACCAGATCCAGGCAAAATTACGGCACTACGAAACTTTCCTGTTCCAAAGAATCCAAAGAACATTAAACAATTCATACGATTAGCAGGATATTATCGCAGATTCATTCCTAACTTCTCAAAAACCGCGAAACCACTAACCGAACTCTTAAAGAAAGATAAACCATTTAAATGGGAACAAACACAAGCGAAAGCTTTCGAAATTCTTAAAGAAGCACTATGTACTGAACCCATTTTGCAGTTCCCAGATTTTTCCAAACCCTTTAATCTAACAACAGACGCATCAGGACAAGCTATAGGCGGAGTACTAAGCCAAGGAGAAATCGGCAAAGACCTTCCCATTGCTTACGCCTCTAGATTATTAAACCCCGCGGAACAAAAGTATTCGACAATAGAAAAAGAGTGTCTCGCTATAGTTTACTGCACGTCACATTTCAGACCGTACTTGTATGGTAGGAAATTCAAGATTATCACAGACCACAAACCACTTGTATGGCTCCACTCCGTAAAAGATCAATCATCAAGATTATGGAAACGGAGACATAAAATGTCAGAGTTCGAGTATCAAATCGAGTATAAAGCAGGCACAGCTAATTTAAACGCGGAGGCACTATCGAGAAATCCTCCAGAACCAATAACCACCCTCCCAATAGACGCCAAAGACCGCGAATAATATTCGAAACAAAGACACAAGCAGATAGCGACACAGAAATCACGCAGGAACGCAAGAAACCGAGGAAGAATATAAAGGACAAAAACACAAAAATGCACGAACTAAGGCAGGAACTTGATATCAGCGCATCAACGGCAGATACGGAAGTAAGCCTTGCAAACCCCTTCGACCCTGAAATCGAGGAAACACATGACATTCCATTGGAAAGTGACCCAGAAATGGAAAACGCGGTGCCAGAACCAGAAAATATTGAACAAAGCATGGAACTCAGCACGGAATTCAACGACCAGACTATACAAGAAGTACAGGACAATTCCCCTAATCAAGTACCAGAGCCAGATTACATATCTCCAGAGGAATTCCAAATGGATGACGATTCACCCAACGAAGAGTCAGCGCAAGAGTCAGATAACGAAGACCTATTTGATTACATCAACCAACCCTACACTCTTCCCACAAGAGACGCGTCAGCACTAAAAATAATTGAAGTCAGAGACGCACTGACTATACGAAAGGACAATGTAGTAATTTTCGTAGACATGAACGGTACCCCGTGCGATAACGGTGCCAAGGCTTTAAAGGAGAATAATTCCCTACCCGCACTAACAGATCTGATCTTCGCGAGAGGAAAGGTAACGCCATTGGGCTCGAAACACTTAATTGCACTACCCATCAAATTCCGTGACAGAGACAGGACCGACGAAACAGAGGAGTTCCGTCCAGGCGTCCGCTTTGGCTTGCCGTATGACAGTTTTTAATTCTATACGGGCTTCTCGGTAAGCCTGTTGCGCCTCCGCTTCCCCTTCCGCATCGGGGGTACGCCTGCGGCGGATTCGTTTATATCGGCGGCGAGCGGCCTCGGATGCGACGCGCAAAGTCGCAACACTCTCGGACCACCAATATACGCCTTTCCGTGAGCTGTTTCGCGCCCGTTGCATGGCTGCGTCACAGATTGACGTCAGCGTCCGCCGAAGTTTGACTGCCTCCGCGTCGGGATGGAAGTCGGTACCTTCCTGAACCACGGCAGTAGATGAATAAGGGGAGTTCTAACTCAAATGACATCATATCAGTCAGCGGATTGTGACGTCATCGCACAGGACATGACCTTGTTGTAGACGTAAACGCTGATGTTGTAAGGTCATTGACGCTTAACCGCCAACGTTACAAGTTCTAGTACGTTGGGTACGCGACCACGTTCAAGGTCGTTGGTGATACGGCTGACGTTGCAACTTGTACGCGACCACGTTGCAAGGTCGTCGGTGATACGTCACCTTGTCCTACAGTGGTACGTCACCACGTTCCGTTGGGTACATGACCACGTTCAAGGTCGTTGGTGATACGTCGCCTTGTTTTACGCTGGGATACATAACCACGTTCATTCACACGTTCTACCCATTGTCTTATCATTTCACCGAGTTGTACACCTAACCGCTGACGTTGCAACTTTACTCGCGGGAGATAGGTACAGAAAATGAGGACACATAGGATTATAGTATGAATATTTCTTTATTTCAGCTAAGCGTATAAAAACAATAATAATTCGTAGGATATGGTTTCTTATAAGCAATACACAATCACTAATACTAAAAGGAGTACAATTATTCGTCGCGAGGCGTATTAGCCGTTCTTACGATATCAGGTAATGCCAGCGCCAATAATTCGCAATCGATAATATCGTTACAATCATAACTATTCACAATATCATCTTTATCATATGTGTCGCAATAAATAATATCATTTCTGTGATAATCACTGATGTCACAAATTGCAGCAATCACCTGCTCTTTATCGACAATTTGTTTGTGTCGAACAATCTTTACATAGTTGCGGAATTTTATACTAAGTCTATATGTAATACGTTCTAACTCTTCATACCACAAAGCAATACATTCTTTAAGTTTGAACATAAAATTAAGTGTTGACGGTTTCAGAAGTATACTATTATCCGCAACCGAAAGTCTAAACATCCTGTATGGATACTTGATGTAAATCCCTATCGTTAACTCAAAAATTTTTATCTCCGAGTTCGATTGCTCGTCCCAAAACTCGTCAGGGTTCGATAGAGGTTCCCAAAACAAGTCTTCAATTTCGGTTTGCTTCCGCAGTAGTTGTTGCCAAACATTGTAGTTAAACGTTATTATGTTTCCCCGATCGTCACCGAGCACCAATTGAACGATGGGCGGTGGTCTCACGTTAATTCCAATTTCCAAATATCTGTAGGAATATGTGGTATGTTTTTTGCACAATGATTCATCGAGTACATAGTTTCGCGACAATAGAAGCATCGTGTCGTATGAATGTGAAGCGCTGTAAACAATAAATGAAGCAAATATAATACTGAGTCCATTATTAGATATCATAGACAAAAAAATTAATGTATGTGTTTATGAGACTTACTCATCACGTTTTGTGAACTGTTTAACATCATCATAATTTGCTTCACTTTTGTTCGGAAATCTCCCGAAGTAATTGGGTCACCGGCCACAGGACTTCGGCGGCAGCAGCTCCTGAGCGCCCGAAGTCACATGGTGTGACGTCACGCATCTCGCCGGCTACCGGTAGCCCACGTGCGACCGGCACTTCACTTTGCGTATAGTTCAAATTGCGAACGGACGTGTTTTTCTAAGAGTTTCGTTAGCGAGTAGTAATTGTGTTTCCTGCATACTTGTGAGCCACGAGATTATGTAAGTTACTGATTACCATTTCAATCTCGAACAATAGTTCTTGCACAGAAATGCCACATAATTAATATAATTATGTGGCAGCTATATTGCGGCGCAACGTGGTTCATTTCGTGCTTCTCGATCTCTTATCCAGTCCTCTGTGCATTAATATAATCTCGTGGACTTTATTCTCGACTATACAACTCAATCTCGAAATCTCGCTAACGAAACGCGCGCGATCGACGGTCAAATCTCTAATGTGCTCGCTCGATAGACTATCCAAATCTCAAAATGTACCTGAGAATAAACGACTGTTAATCATTGTAAAACTTTACTTGTATCCACCCCGGCTCACCACCATCCCGGCAATTATCTCGAGATAAAACATCAAAATCTCGAACATTTGGTCCTTTGAGCCGGATCGGGGTGAAACTTTATGTGAAATGCAGTGGTTAAATTCTCAGCGTACATAACATTTGTGCTTATAGACTTATTTGTGAGCCAAAAATCATCTCATCGGTATCGTGTATAACACGTGCAGCATATTCGAACTCGAGCCATGCGGTCGTTAGTCCGGTCAAAACCGTTGCGTCGCAATCGTGTATTGTGTTTAGAGTCAGTGAAGGTGACTTTTTTCGTGACTCTTATTGTGGACACTTTCGCGCCGTTAGCAACACCGGCGGATCTCATCCCCACCAGTGCCAACACCGACATGGTCGACCAGCAGAAGGAGGAGGCTCCCGCTCTCTCGTCGACGACGAAGGAGAAGGAGAAGGAGCCGACGAAGGAGAAGGAGCCGACGAAGGAGAAGGAGCCGACGAAGGAGAAGGAGAAGGAGCTGAAGAAGGAGAAACCCGCAGCGGAGCTCTCTCTCCAGCCACCAAGCAGACGACACCGACGGTGACAGTCCAGGCGGCCACCCCTCCTACCGAGACGGTGCGACGCACCAGGGCCTCGTCGCCTGGACTCCCGACCGACTTAATGTTCAAGACCAGAACCCAAGTCGGTCGGGTGACGAACTTGCGGAGACTCCTCGAGTCATTACCTGCCGACGACGTCCTCCTCCCAGTCGAGGAAATACAACAGCTCAGGGCTCAATCGGAGGAGCTCCTGAAAGCATTTAGGAAGGAGCATGCCTACATCGAGGTGTCGTGGCCCCGCGGGTACGACGACCACGAGTATATGACCGGAGATTACGACCAGGCCGCCAGCGCGTTGGCTATGGAAATTTCCCGGAGACTTAGCAGGCTGCAGCACAATGTCACCGTCGAGTTGCGAAAGGCTAGCCTCCGAGAAAGGATGGGAGCACCAACGGCGACTCCGAAGCTACCGAAGATCTCCCTGCCGACGTTCGAGGGAGATTTTACGAAGTGGGCAGCCTTCAGTGAGCTGTTCACGTCACTAATCGTGGACAACGACTCGATTAGTGACGTTGAACGGCTCCAATATCTAAGGGGGAGCCTGACAGGTGAACCCTTAGATCTCATCTCGTCCCTCCCCGTGCAAGGAGACTCCTTCGCACCATCGTGGGAGAGGCTGCAGCAGCGGTACCATAACCGGAGGGCCCTGGTCCAGGCCCAGATTTGCAAACTGCAGTCAATGGTACCCATCAAACAACGCACTGCCAAGGGTCTGAGGCAAATCATTGCTACGGTCCGTGACGTCGACACCGCTCTCTGTTCTCTGGCAACGCTAGAGGAAGTGCACAGTGCCATGCTCATTCATCAGGCCGTCCATTGCATGGACAAGACCACCAGGGAGGCCTGGGAGGTGCATATTGGCTCCTCTGACTCATTGCCCACCCGGAAACAACTGGTTGCGTTTGTCTCCAACCAGGCAGTGGCCATTGAGGCTTCGGAGGCTGCTGCCGGAGGCTGCTGCCGGAGGCTCCAGCCAGCCCCACAAAGCACCAACGTGTGCGCAGGTGGTGAGTGCTCAGCGAGCCTCCCACTCTGCAGCGCAGGCACGACCACCAGTGCAAAGGAGCAAGCTACCTGGGACCCAGTATCGCCCACAGCAGCAGTTCTACCCCTGTGACTGCTGCCAGGAGGACCACTTCATCGTCTCCTGTGCCAAGTTTAGGGGCCTCTCCACCGCAGCTCGCAAGCAGCTGGTCAACAGTCTTGCGTTGTGTCACAACTGCATGGGACGACACGTGACAGCAAACTGCAAGTCTCCTCATCGCTGCAAGGAGTGTGGTGAAACTCACCACACTCTTCTTCATCTCGCAGCAACCAGCACCTCAGGCTGAGGTGTTGGTGCAGTCGTCACCCCAGAGGAGGTGGATCAGCGATCCATCCTCACTCAAGCTCGTGGTCAACTTCGCTCTCAAACTCGTGCTCAAACTCGTGCACTGGTCAAAGGCTTGTGGCAACCGCCACATATGGCAACCACACTCTCCTGGCAACAGCCATCGCTCAGGTCGCTTCATCAACAGCATTCCACGACGTGAGGCTGCTGGTCGACGCAGGATCTGAATTGACTTTCGTCACAGAGGCTCTGATACTCGATCTCGGAATTCAACGCACATCATCTCACATCTCTATTCTTGGCGTTAGTGGAAACCCAGTGGCTCAAACTCGTGGTGTCACCATGCTCCAGGTAAAATCAATTTATATTGAGACTACCATCTACATTCGAGCTCATGTTCTGCGAACACTAACGACGATTTTACCTGCCTGCCACATTCTACAAGCAAACTGGCCTCATCTCGATAACCTCAAACTGGCAGACCCACGGTATCTGCACCCACGACCCGTGGATATCATCATTGGTGCAGATTACTATGGTCAGATTATAAAGCCAAACATTATCAGAGGGCCACCATCAACGCCACTCGCTCAGCTCTCAATCTTCGGATGGTTAGTTCTTGGACCAACAAACTCCCCTGAACGTCAAGCACATTCGTCATACACCATCATGGTCGACAACGAGAGCAGCGCCTCGATACAACAGCTGTTGACGAAATTCTGGGTCCAGGAGGAACTGCCGAATGACTCTCCTTCTCGCCTCACACCTGAGGAGCAAGAATGTGAGGAACACTTCCTTGCAACACATTCTCGAGATGCAACTGGGCGATACATTGTGCGAACTCCGATGGAAACATCTCCATTGGCCTTGGGCAATTCGTACAAACAGCTCACTCCTGTCTGCGACGCACCCTGAACAAGCTGAAAAGGGACGACGAATACCGTGAGTTGTATCACACGTTTATGAGTGAGTACGAGAAACTCGGCCATATGGTACAAGCCACATCAATCTCAGCCAATGACCATTCTATTTACTATTTGCCACACCATGGTGTTCTCAAGCCTGACAGTACTTCAACGAAGCTGCGGGTAGTCTTCAATGGATCAAGCTGAACATCAGGACTTTCAGTCAACGACTTGATGCATACTGGTGCAAACCTACTGCTCAACGTCTCTGATGTTCTCTTATGGGCTCGCCAGCACAAGTACATCTTCGCTACTGACATTACGAAGATGTACCGACAAATAAAGGTCCATGAAGACGATTGGAAGCTCCAATGGATACTGTGGGTCAACGACGAAGGAGTAGAAACTCCTTACAATCTAACCACAGTCACCTATGGCATGAAGGCAGCGCCATTTCTCGCTGTCCGGACACTACTACAACTTGTGGAGGACGAAGGTGACAAGTATCCATTGGCAGTGGCATCTCTCAAGCACGTCAGATACGTCGACGAAATTTTTGGCGGCGCCGATACATGCGAAGACCTGATTGAGTCCGCACAACAATTATTGCAGCTCTGCAGCGCGGGCGATTTTCCACTTGCCAAGTGGCACTCTAACCACGCAGCACTGCTTCAGGCGGTCTCACTGACCACATCAGCTCAAGAAACGACTATCTCTCTCGACGACTGCAACATCAAAATTCTCGGACTACGTTGGAACTCGATCAACGATCATTTCACATTTGCGACCAAGGCACCAACCCATTTCAAGCTCTCAAAACGCCTCACTTTATCTGAAGTCGCACAAATTTTTGATCCGCTAGGACTTTTGTCCCCAGTTATAATTCGTGCTAAAATGCTTTTACAGGAATTGTGGCTGTACAAACACGATTGGGACGATCCACTGCCGTCTCAAGTCACATCTCGATGGAACGCGATCAGAGAAGATCTCACAAGACTGCGCAGTCTCTCGATCCCAAGGTGGCTCAACACCTACAACAGCTCGACAGTGGAACTACATGGCTTCTCTGACGCATCGCAACTTGCCATGGCAGCAGTAATCTACATTACTGTCATCTCGCCGTCCACAGATCTCAGAGTGACGTCGCTCGTGTGCGCCAAGACAAAGGTCGCACCTCTCAAACGCCTTACTATCCCGAGACTCGAACTCTCTGCTGCATTGATGCTTGCCAAGCTCATGCAATACGTTCAAGCACATCTCAAGCTCGACATTGCCAATGTCTACCTGTGGACGGATTCTCAAGTGACACATACATGGATCAAATCGCAAGCTGCCCGGTGGAAGGACTACGTTAGGAATCGTGTAACGCAGATCCAGGAATTAACATCTCATGCGCATTGGCGACACGTTCCTGGCACCTCCAATCCAGCCGACTGCGCATCTCGAGGAATCTCTACAGCTCAGCTTGAACAACACCAGCTATGGTGGACGGGACCACCATGGCTTTCTCAATCCAGCCAGGCGTGGCCAAAATCTACAACCGAGACGGACCCGTCTAGTGCCTTGGAAGCTCGTCCTGGAATCTCGAATGTGCTGACAGCACAAAAATCTGAGTATCACTGGGATCTCATCTACAAATACTCATCTCTCGCCAAACTTCTCAATGTTACTGCAGCTTGTTTCAGATTTATTTCGAGGCTACGAGCATCTGAGCCAGTTCCAGCAACAGCCAAAGCAGTGGCTGATGTAACACGAGCCAGGCTATTCTGGATCAAAGCCACTCAATCTGCTTTTTTCAATCTCGAGCTCAAGACACTCGCTGGAGGAGACACACTTCCACCATCTCACGTCTTCAGCCGTCTCACCGCCTTTATCGACGACGAAGGAGTGATACGTGTTGGAGGCCGTCTCGAAAATGCACATCTCGAATACGCAGCAAAGCACCCAGCAATTCTACCTCGCCACTCTCGTTTGACCGAACTAATTATTGATGCTTCTCATAAAAAGACTTTTCATGGAGGTACTCAATTAACTTTATCTGATACCAGGCAACGCTACTGGATCATCGGCGGACGAGCTGCCATCAAGTCCCACGTGCTCAGGTGTGTTGTGTGTGCTCGACAGAGGGGGATCCGTGCCCATCAACTGATGGGCCAACTACCTCTCGCACGAGTCACACCATCACCACCGTTTTCTCACACCGGCATAGACTATGCCGGCCCCATCACCTTGACAACGTGGAAAGGGCGAGGAGCAAAAACGCAAAAGGGGTGGATATGCGTATTCGTGTGCCTGGCGACGTCAGCAGTGCATCTCGACCTGGTCACCGACTACTCCACCGATGGATTCATCGCCACTTATCGTCGATTTACAGCTCGCAGAGGCATCCCACACACTCTGTACTCAGACTGTGGGACAAACCTTGTAGGAGCTGACAGCACTCTCAAGGCCATGTTCTCGAAAAACACCGCAGAGAACCAACGATTATCTGCTCTCTTCGTCAACGACTGTACAACTTGGTCTTTCAACCCGCCAGCGGCCCCCCATATGGGAGGAAAATGGGAAGCAGTGGTAAAGTCGATGAAATTTCACCTCCAACGGACAGTAAAGGAAACATTATTGACTTACGAGGAGTATGCCACGTTACTCACTCAAATTGAAGCGACGCTGAACTCTCGACCACTGGAGCCTCTCAGTGACGATCCTGAAGACTTTAGCGCACTGACACCATCTCATTTTCTCATCGGAAGACCAATCTCGACACTGCCTGAACCAACGGTCGAGCATGTGAATCTTCCTCCTCGAGCTCGGTGGCAACGAATTCAACAATCGTTACAACGATTTTGGAGACAATGGTCGACGCAATACTTGCAACGCATGCAATCAATCTCGAAGTGGCACCACCCATCCAATCTCATTAAGGTCGGATCTCTCGTCCTAATCACAGACGAGCGTTTTCCACCCTGCAAGTGGCCGCTTGCCCGGGTTGTCCAGCTACACCCAGGACAAGATGGACTGACACGAGTTGTCACTCTCAAGACGGCAACGACCCAACTAACTCGACCAACTGCAAAGTTGGCTCTTTTGCCTGTTTCAGAACCTGAATCAACATCATCAGCATCCTGCTGATCGCGGGCGGAATGTTCGGGAATCTCCCGAAGTAATTGGGTCACCGGCCACAGGACTTCGGCGGCAGCAGCTCCTGAGCGCCCGAAGTCACATGGTGTGACGTCACGCATCTCGCCGGCTACCGGTAGCCCACGTGCGACCGGCACTTCACTTTGCGTATAGTTCAAATTGCGAACGGACGTGTTTTGCTAAGAGTTTCGTTAGCGAGTAGTAATTGTGTTTCCTGCATACTTGTGAGCCACGAGATTATGTAAGTTACTGATTACCATTTCAATCTCGAACAATAGTTCTTGCACAGAAATGCCACATAATTAATATAATTATGTGGCAGCTATATTGCGGCGCAACGTGGTTCATTTCGTGCTTCTCGATCTCTTATCCAGTCCTCTGTGCATTAATATAATCTCGTGGACTTTATTCTCGACTATACAACTCAATCTCGAAATCTCGCTAACGAAACGCGCGCGATCGACGGTCAAATCTCTAATGTGCTCGCTCGATAGACTATCCAAATCTCAAAATGTACCTGAGAATAAACGACTGTTAATCATTGTAAAACTTTACTTGTATCCACCCCGGCTCACCACCATCCCGGCAATTATCTCGAGATAAAACATCAAAATCTCGAACAACTTTGATTATGTCTTGAACTGCCGCATACATCCATCTTTTTATCAAGATACGAGTCCGAAAATTTATCCGACAAAAAAAAATTTAACTCGCACCAGTCTCTCTCTAAAACACGATTAACGCAGTAGACTCATCACTTATCGCCACGAGCGAACCATATCCCTTCCAATCGCAAATCCCACTACTGCGCAACCATAGATATGTCGAACGTGACTATGAAATGGATATCAATTATGATATGAATTAGCAAAAAAATCGGAAAGGTATGTGCAGAGAACACGTGGCTATGAAATGGATATGAATTGTGATATGAATTAGCAAAATAAACAAAAAAATCGGAAAGGTATGTGCAGAGAACACGTGACTATGAAATGGATATGAATTAGCAAAATAAATAAAAAAAAAATCGGAAAGGTACGTGCAGAGATATCAACGCCACACGTGACTATGAAATGGATAGCAATTACGATATCTTCTTCTGCGATTTCAGCTTCTGCTAGCATACTAGATTCCAAGGAAAATTCCAAGGAAAATCTCCGCATTATGAGTATAGAAACATTGTTCTAGAGGTCCATTTCGGTGTTATCATTTTGTTTTTCTACTAAGTGTATTATCCTTAATATCGATTGTAATAATGGCTGATATATCTGTGGAACGTGAATTATTGGATCAAGCCAAGCATGTGTCATCGCTGGACGAGTACAACGTTTGGGTTAACGAATACAACAAATGTCTTGATGTATTACAAGAAACCGGACGAAATAAAATTCCACGATTATCAATAGGAGGAAGAACCTCAGTGGTAGCGCGTCTGGAAGGAGTAAAGTGCTCATTAGATAGACGTTTCATCCAGAAGTCTGTAGTTTTGGCGCGAGATTGAGACAGCTTGCGAAAAGCGTCTTCTTACCGGCATCGTAATACGTGGCTCCGAAGGTTGCGATCACCTCCCCTTCGGAGGCGTCCGTCCGCGAAGTCGGACGACGCGACCTTCGCGCCTCCGGAGTCCGTCCACGAAGTCGGATGACGCGGCCTCCCGCGCCTCCGGAGGCACGCTGGGGCCCTCCCGCACCTCCGGAGGTGATGAAAAAATACAGTCTAACTAGCATATCAGTTTGCACGAAGATGCATATTATGCTACTCTTGCGTCTATCCCCACTGTGAAACATATGATGAGGAAGGGGGTTTTTGCTGCACTCTACTTCATCTCCATGGCGGCAACAGAATCATTGCTTGAGAAGTCGCGGTCCATCAATATTGAACTTGTCATCTGTATCTGAGAAGATGGAGGTACGACATTTATTCAAATGAGTTAGATGTGCGTATGCTACTAATTCAAACCTGTGTTATAACTATTTTAAGAAACTGTTTTTTATTTTTTTTCATAGTGTTCAAATGTAACTCACATCATAGACATGGATGGATTTATGGTCGATGGAAATTTTATGGTTAAGGATATGGCGATGATTGCTATGGATGGGACAATGAATAAGGCCGAATTTTATATGTATAGGACGTTTGATCTATTATCAAATAAGAATAAAAAAACTGCGGTATATGCATACCACAATGTTCATGGGATGCAGTTTATGGATTATGGGCAGGAAGAATATCAGCAACATGAATTACAGGATGTAATCAGGAATTTTATATCTAAATATGAAAACTCAGTTGTGGCCTACAAGGGCGGTGTTTTAGAAAAAAATATATTACATGAAATAAATGTAAAAAGTTACAACCTAGAAATAATAGGATGTCCTAAATTTAATACATTAATGATGTTGGAGTAATTTTACGGCGGATAGGGACCAAATAGAAAGAATGTAGATGTGTGTCTTTCCTCGACGTTTCGACCCTTTATTGTGGTCCTTTTCAAGAGACTACATACAATATATGTGTTATACAATTATGATCATACAAAAATTCTAGTGGATTATGTGTGAATGTGTATCTATTGCTTACTTGAAATGTTAACGAGGATATGCGTTTTAACTTTGTCTTCCACTCCTGACTAGTGGTTTGTCTGGAGAGAAAATTGACGATTGTGTCTGGGACTAGTTGAACAGTCCTTACCGGACGAATGTTAAAACGTTTATCCCGTTACAAAAGTGTCACCGGGTTTATATAGGTTGTGTTTTGATTCATATGTACGCGTATTATTGTGGCTGGGGCAGGTCGGTAGCCTATAGACGTCAGCTGACACCGTTTGGGTTTTTTTGGTGTCTTTGCGTCACAGTGACGTCTGTAGCTGACTCTTATGTGTTTTTAATTTGTACAATATAAATTTAATTTTTGTGTAGAGATGCTTTAACATAAAATTATTTATTACAGACAAGCAAAGAATTTGCTGAGATGGTCGGTGTCTGTTCTATAGTTTATTGAGTTTTCACTCTGAATTATATGTAACATCTCTAACACTAACCTTTTTCGTAAATTAGGCTCTATTTCTAAAATTGTAGCTTTGGAGAAGTCGAATACATGATTGTTGTTTACCGCATGGTCCACCAGAGCCGTGTGGTATAAGGTGGATGTTTGCGATCTTTTATGTTCTGTAAGTCTGTCCTTTAAATATCTTTTTGTCTGTCCTATGTAGATGCTATTGCAATTTTGGCAAGGGATCGAATATACTACGTTTGGTGTGTCTAGTTTCTCCGTTTTTTCTTTTGTTTTCGCCATTATCTTATGTATGCTGTTGTTACTTTTGAATATTATTAAAAAATTGAAATATTTTAATATGTTTCTTATTTGTTCGCTGAAGTTCTTTATGTAAGGAAGGAGGATTATTGGTCTTGGGAGGTTGTCAGTATTGTATGAATTAGTGGTGTTGGTAGGTATTTGTTTGAGTTTTAAGGTTGTTTTTGTTATTATTTTGTTGGTTAGGTTTACTGGGTAATTGTTATTGCGGAATGTGGTTTTTATTAGTCGTAGGTTTTTGCTATGGAATTTCGGATGGGCAATCTTTAAGGCTCTTTCTGTAATGGTTTGTATCAATAGTGTTTTTTGTGAGGTGGGATGGTGGGAATTAAAGTTGAGATATCTTCCCGACCAAGTTGGTTTTCTGTACCAATCTGTTATCAAACTGTTATTTTCGCGTATAATTAGTACGTCGAGGAACGGAATGGAGCCTTCCTCCTCAATTTCAGCTGTGAATTTTAATCTTGGATGGTAATTGTTAAAGGTGTCTAGTATCGTCTTGGTACAATTATCAGGGATGGCCGTGATGATATCGTCAACATATCTGCGGTAGAAAGGAGTGGTAAATGGGAGGGAACGTAGGCATTTTTGTTCTAGAGTTTGCATTACCAAGTTTGGGAGAATAGGAGCGAGTGGGGAACCCATGGGAAGGCCAAAGATCTGTTTATAGTACTTGTTGTTAAAGGAAAAAAAGGTATTGTCCATTATTATGGTGATGGCATTTTCTATTTCTTTTAAAGGAAGTGGGCTGTCCATGAATTTGTTCTTGTTTTTGCGGAGGGATGCTAGTATGATGTTTAATGGAATGTTCGTGTACAGGGATGTTGCGTCCAGGGAAATTAGTTTGTAGTCCGGGGGAATCGTGGTGTTTTTTATATGTTGGGTGAAGGAGAAGCTGTCAGTAACATTGGAAAAGAAATTTGGATCCATGGTGGGTTTGATAATGTTTAGGATGTGGTTGGAAAGATTATAGGTGGTATTATTATATATTATATATTAACAACAAGTACTATAAACAGATCTTTGGCCTTCCCATGGGTTCCCCACTCGCTCCTATTCTCTCAAACTTGGTAATGCAAACTCTAGAACAAAAATGCCTACGTTCCCTCCCATTTACCACTCCTTTCTACCGCAGATATGTTGACGATATCATCACGGCCATCCCTGATAATTGTACCAAGACGATACTAGACACCTTTAACAATTACCATCCAAGATTAAAATTCACAGCTGAAATTGAGGAGGAAGGCTCCATTCCGTTCCTCGACGTACTAATTATACGCGAAAATAACAGTTTGATAACAGATTGGTACAGAAAACCAACTTGGTCGGGAAGATATCTCAACTTTAATTCCCACCATCCCACCTCACAAAAAACACTATTGATACAAACCATTACAGAAAGAGCCTTAAAGATTGCCCATCCGAAATTCCATAGCAAAAACCTACGACTAATAAAAACCACATTCCGCAATAACAATTACCCAGTAAACCTAACCAACAAAATAATAACAAAAACAACCTTAAAACTCAAACAAATACCTACCAACACCACTAATTCATACAATACTGACAACCTCCCAAGACCAATAATCCTCCTTCCTTACATAAAGAACTTCAGCGAACAAATAAGAAACATATTAAAATATTTCAATTTTTTAATAATATTCAAAAGTAACAACAGCATACATAAGATAATGGCGAAAACAAAAGAAAAAACGGAGAAACTAGACACACCAAACGTAGTATATTCGATCCCTTGCCAAAATTGCAATAGCATCTACATAGGACAGACAAAAAGATATTTAAAGGACAGACTTACAGAACATAAAAGATCGCAAACATCCACCTTATACCACACGGCTCTGGTGGACCATGCGGTAAACAACAATCATGTATTCGACTTCTCCAAAGCTACAATTTTAGAAATAGAGCCTAATTTACGAAAAAGGTTAGTGTTAGAGATGTTACATATAATTCAGAGTGAAAACTCAATAAACTATAGAACAGACACCGACCATCTCAGCAAATTCTTTGCTTGTCTGTAATAAATAATTTTATGTTAAAGCATCTCTACACAAAAATTAAATTTATATTGTACAAATTAAAAACACATAAGAGTCAGCTACATACGTCACTGTGACGCAAAGACACCAAAAAAACCCAAACGGTGTCAGCTGACGTCTATAGGCTACCGACCTGCCCCAGCCACAATAATACGCGTACATATGAATCAAAACACAACCTATATAAACCCGGTGACACTTTTGTAACGGGATAAACGTTTTAACATTCGTCCGGTAAGGACTGTTCAACTAGTCCCAGACACAATCGTCAATTTTCTCTCCAGACAAACCACTAGTCAGGAGTGGAAGACAAAGTTAAAACGCATATCCTCGTTAACATTTCAAGTAAGCAATAGATACACATTCACACATAATCCACTAGAATTTTTGTATGATCATAATTGTATAACACATATATTGTATGTAGTCTCTTGAAAAGGACCACAATAAAGGGTCGAAACGTCGAGGAAAGACACACATCTACATTCTTTCTATTTGGTCCCTATCCGCCGTAAAATTACTCCAACATCATGAATAACCACGGACCACGACAAAACCATCATGAAACCTCCGGCGCAAAACATCAGAAGGATAGCTTCTTCCAACACGTCACGTCTACATTTGGTATGAAAACTAAACTCCTGCTTAAGGACTGGATTAGGACACATAAATCTATAATCACAACTTCTCAGCAGAAGACGTTTCTCATAAAATGTAGGAAGATTCATTATATACCACAACATCTGAGTAGAAGCAACATCTCAAAATTACATTTTAGCAACTACAAACACTACCGATCATACAAAAACACACTTAACAACATACTCCGAAAAATTCTCTCCATCGAAATCGCGGATTTGTTCTCTACAATATACAAACTCAAACACAAACTTTCATTCCTAACAAAACAGATTCACAACACACTTCCAGAACACATCTACGAAAAATTTTTTAACACACAAAATCTAAAGCTAGAAAAATTCAACTTAAAGATCAAAAACAAACACATCAAAAAACTTCAATTTGCAATAGCGAACAGACAACAAAGAAACAACACACAATTACACAATAGAACAACAGAAAAATGGTTTAAAAACTTATCCTCAACAACCATACCAAAAGACATAGAAGCCTTTCTAGCTTTAGGCCCTAAATACAATCTACCATATAACAGAAAAAATCTTCCAAAAAACAAAATCATAGCAGAAATAGAAAACAAAATTAACACAATAGAACAACCAAAAGACAAAGAACACATCCGCAAACACACAGCACAACTGATCCAAAAACACCAGAACACCATCACAAACCACAACCACCTCACCACAATAGCCAAAAAGACACAGACGTTTCTCAAAAACCACAAGGAACTAATTGTCACACCGGCTGATAAGGGCAATGTCACGGTAGCTTTGGATAGGTCTAACTACATTGAAAAAGTTAACGCATTGCTAAACGACACCAACACCTATAAACCAGTAAACAAAAATCCGTTAAAACAATCACAAAACACAATCAACCAGTTAGTCGCATCTTGGCATGGGAAAAAATATATTACGGACCTCACATATAAAATACTAAAAACTAACAACACCGTACTACCTAGAATGTATGCATTACCAAAAATCCACAAACCTAATTATCCCGTCCGTCCCATTGTCTCATCCATTAACTCTCCCACCTATAATCTTTCCAACCACATCCTAAACATTATCAAACCCACCATGGATCCAAATTTCTTTTCCAATGTTACTGACAGCTTCTCCTTCACCCAACATATAAAAAACACCACGATTCCCCCGGACTACAAACTAATTTCCCTGGACGCAACATCCCTGTACACGAACATTCCATTAAACATCATACTAGCATCCCTCCGCAAAAACAAGAACAAATTCATGGACAGCCCACTTCCTTTAAAAGAAATAGAAAATGCCATCACCATAATAATGGACAATACCTTTTTTTCCTTTAACAACAAGTACTATAAACAGATCTTTGGCCTTCCCATGGGTTCCCCACTCGCTCCTATTCTCTCAAACTTGGTAATGCAAACTCTAGAACAAAAATGCCTACGTTCCCTCCCATTTACCACTCCTTTCTACCGCAGATATGTTGACGATATCATCACGGCCATCCCTGATAATTGTACCAAGACGATACTAGACACCTTTAACAATTACCATCCAAGATTAAAATTCACAGCTGAAATTGAGGAGGAAGGCTCCATTCCGTTCCTCGACGTACTAATTATACGCGAAAATAACAGTTTGATAACAGATTGGTACAGAAAACCAACTTGGTCGGGAAGATATCTCAACTTTAATTCCCACCATCCCACCTCACAAAAAACACTATTGATACAAACCATTACAGAAAGAGCCTTAAAGATTGCCCATCCGAAATTCCATAGCAAAAACCTACGACTAATAAAAACCACATTCCGCAATAACAATTACCCAGTAAACCTAACCAACAAAATAATAACAAAAACAACCTTAAAACTCAAACAAATACCTACCAACACCACTAATTCATACAATACTGACAACCTCCCAAGACCAATAATCCTCCTTCCTTACATAAAGAACTTCAGCGAACAAATAAGAAACATATTAAAATATTTCAATTTTTTAATAATATTCAAAAGTAACAACAGCATACATAAGATAATGGCGAAAACAAAAGAAAAAACGGAGAAACTAGACACACCAAACGTAGTATATTCGATCCCTTGCCAAAATTGCAATAGCATCTACATAGGACAGACAAAAAGATATTTAAAGGACAGACTTACAGAACATAAAAGATCGCAAACATCCACCTTATACCACACGGCTCTGGTGGACCATGCGGTAAACAACAATCATGTATTCGACTTCTCCAAAGCTACAATTTTAGAAATAGAGCCTAATTTACGAAAAAGGTTAGTGTTAGAGATGTTACATATAATTCAGAGTGAAAACTCAATAAACTATAGAACAGACACCGACCATCTCAGCAAATTCTTTGCTTGTCTGTAATAAATAATTTTATGTTAAAGCATCTCTACACAAAAATTAAATTTATATTGTACAAATTAAAAACACATAAGAGTCAGCTACATACGTCACTGTGACGCAAAGACACCAAAAAAACCCAAACGGTGTCAGCTGACGTCTATAGGCTACCGACCTGCCCCAGCCACAATAATACGCGTACATATGAATCAAAACACAACCTATATAAACCCGGTGACACTTTTGTAACGGGATAAACGTTTTAACATTCGTCCGGTAAGGACTGTTCAACTAGTCCCAGACACAATCGTCAATTTTCTCTCCAGACAAACCACTAGTCAGGAGTGGAAGACAAAGTTAAAACGCATATCCTCGTTAACATTTCAAGTAAGCAATAGATACACATTCACACATAATCCACTAGAATTTTTGTATGATCATAATTGTATAACACATATATTGTATGTAGTCTCTTGAAAAGGACCACAATAAAGGGTCGAAACGTCGAGGAAAGACACACATCTACATTCTTTCTATTTGGTCCCTATCCGCCGTAAAATTACTCCAACATCATGAATAACCACGGACCACGACAAAACCATCATGAAACCTCCGGCGCAAAACATCAGAAGGATAGCTTCTTCCAACACGTCACGTCTACATTTGGTATGAAAACTAAACTCCTGCTTAAGGACTGGATTAGGACACATAAATCTATAATCACAACTTCTCAGCAGAAGACGTTTCTCATAAAATGTAGGAAGATTCATTATATACCACAACATCTGAGTAGAAGCAACATCTCAAAATTACATTTTAGCAACTACAAACACTACCGATCATACAAAAACACACTTAACAACATACTCCGAAAAATTCTCTCCATCGAAATCGCGGATTTGTTCTCTACAATATACAAACTCAAACACAAACTTTCATTCCTAACAAAACAGATTCACAACACACTTCCAGAACACATCTACGAAAAATTTTTTAACACACAAAATCTAAAGCTAGAAAAATTCAACTTAAAGATCAAAAACAAACACATCAAAAAACTTCAATTTGCAATAGCGAACAGACAACAAAGAAACAACACACAATTACACAATAGAACAACAGAAAAATGGTTTAAAAACTTATCCTCAACAACCATACCAAAAGACATAGAAGCCTTTCTAGCTTTAGGCCCTAAATACAATCTACCATATAACAGAAAAAATCTTCCAAAAAACAAAATCATAGCAGAAATAGAAAACAAAATTAACACAATAGAACAACCAAAAGACAAAGAACACATCCGCAAACACACAGCACAACTGATCCAAAAACACCAGAACACCATCACAAACCACAACCACCTCACCACAATAGCCAAAAAGACACAGACGTTTCTCAAAAACCACAAGGAACTAATTGTCACACCGGCTGATAAGGGCAATGTCACGGTAGCTTTGGATAGGTCTAACTACATTGAAAAAGTTAACGCATTGCTAAACGACACCAACACCTATAAACCAGTAAACAAAAATCCGTTAAAACAATCACAAAACACAATCAACCAGTTAGTCGCATCTTGGCATGGGAAAAAATATATTACGGACCTCACATATAAAATACTAAAAACTAACAACACCGTACTACCTAGAATGTATGCATTACCAAAAATCCACAAACCTAATTATCCCGTCCGTCCCATTGTCTCATCCATTAACTCTCCCACCTATAATCTTTCCAACCACATCCTAAACATTATCAAACCCACCATGGATCCAAATTTCTTTTCCAATGTTACTGACAGCTTCTCCTTCACCCAACATATAAAAAACACCACGATTCCCCCGGACTACAAACTAATTTCCCTGGACGCAACATCCCTGTACACGAACATTCCATTAAACATCATACTAGCATCCCTCCGCAAAAACAAGAACAAATTCATGGACAGCCCACTTCCTTTAAAAGAAATAGAAAATGCCATCACCATAATAATGGACAATACCTTTTTTTCCTTTAACAACAAGTACTATAAACAGATCTTTGGCCTTCCCATGGGTTCCCCACTCGCTCCTATTCTCTCAAACTTGGTAATGCAAACTCTAGAACAAAAATGCCTACGTTCCCTCCCATTTACCACTCCTTTCTACCGCAGATATGTTGACGATATCATCACGGCCATCCCTGATAATTGTACCAAGACGATACTAGACACCTTTAACAATTACCATCCAAGATTAAAATTCACAGCTGAAATTGAGGAGGAAGGCTCCATTCCGTTCCTCGACGTACTAATTATACGCGAAAATAACAGTTTGATAACAGATTGGTACAGAAAACCAACTTGGTCGGGAAGATATCTCAACTTTAATTCCCACCATCCCACCTCACAAAAAACACTATTGATACAAACCATTACAGAAAGAGCCTTAAAGATTGCCCATCCGAAAGTCCATAGCAAAAACCTACGACTAATAAAAACCACATTCCGCAATAACAATTACCCAGTAAACCTAACCAACAAAATAATAACAAAAACAACCTTAAAACTCAAACAAATACCTACCAACACCACTAATTCATACAATACTGACAACCTCCCAAGACCAATAATCCTCCTTCCTTACATAAAGAACTTCAGCGAACAAATAAGAAACATATTAAAATATTTCAATTTTTTAATAATATTCAAAAGTAACAACAGCATACATAAGATAATGGCGAAAACAAAAGAAAAAACGGAGAAACTAGACACACCAAACGTAGTATATTCGATCCCTTGCCAAAATTGCAATAGCATCTACATAGGACAGACAAAAAGATATTTAAAGGACAGACTTACAGAACATAAAAGATCGCAAACATCCACCTTATACCACACGGCTCTGGTGGACCATGCGGTAAACAACAATCATGTATTCGACTTCTCCAAAGCTACAATTTTAGAAATAGAGCCTAATTTACGAAAAAGGTTAGTGTTAGAGATGTTACATATAATTCAGAGTGAAAACTCAATAAACTATAGAACAGACACCGACCATCTCAGCAAATTCTTTGCTTGTCTGTAATAAATAATTTTATGTAAAAGCATCTCTACACAAAAATTAAATTTATATTGTACAAATTAAAAACACATAAGAGTCAGCTACATACGTCACTGTGACGCAAAGACACCAAAAAAACCCAAACGGTGTCAGCTGACGTCTATAGGCTACCGACCTGCCCCAGCCACAATAATACGCGTACATATGAATCAAAACACAACCTATATAAACCCGGTGACACTTTTGTAACGGGATAAACGTTTTAACATTCGTCCGGTAAGGACTGTTCAACTAGTCCCAGACACAATCGTCAATTTTCTCTCCAGACAAACCACTAGTCAGGAGTGGAAGACAAAGTTAAAACGCATATCCTCGTTAACATTTCAAGTAAGCAATAGATACACATTCACACATAATCCACTAGAATTTTTGTATGATCATAATTGTATAACACATATATTGTATGTAGTCTCTTGAAAAGGACCACAATAAAGGGTCGAAACGTCGAGGAAAGACACACATCTACATTCTTTCTATTTGGTCCCTATCCGCCGTAAAATTACTCCAACATCATGAATAACCACGGACCACGACAAAACCATCATTTAATACATTAATGACCAATACGAACTATAATAATATAAATGCACAAAATTGTTATTTACATGAGAGGACGATTTCAAGAAAAGGAACACCAATACACTGCCCAGCAGTCGAAGTATTGGTGTTCCGAAAATGGTTATTAGAAAATTATTAATACTATATACAAATAAATAAACTAATTATTTATATTAAAAAGAATATATATTTATATCCCCTTATCTCCACATCCCACACGCAGTGCGGCAAATAGATCTCGCCTAGTGGAATTTTAAATACAAAAGAGGACGGGAAAAAGAAAAAAGGGGGAGTTTAATAGTGAAGATCTACAAAAAATAATTTAAAATTGTTTTATTTATATCTCTATAGATAATATAATTCAAAAACATATTTTTTATACATCTTTTAGATAAAATCATTTAGCTTACTTTGCGTACAACATTCGTTAGCGGACTATACTCAATTAAGCGGTCATGTAGAATCAAGCAGTAGGCCGTAGTATTTGGAGGAACATTTTCTTTACATTCAAATTCAATCCTTACGTCTACCGTTGCACTTTTTATAGACTCATTCTGCCTAGAACAATCAATTACCACAATAGGCCCATACTTTAGGAGTTGATTGGCATCGAGCAGCGCTCCACCATCGTCGGATCCGAAATATGACTTGCGGAAGTGGGCATACATCTCATACAAAATACTATATTTCTTCTTTTCAAAATCCATATTCATAGCATCATACGGATAAAAATCTGAATTTAGACATAGCCTAACATTTGTTAATTTACATTCATCAAATATGCTAGCATTAGCTATCAGAGAATTTTTTCTATCGGTTTGTAGAGCAAAGATGACATATCGAGGTTTCTCAATTTGTGTCGCAGTCTTGACAGCCCATGAATGTTTCGTTGTACTTTGCAGGAGAGGAAATTCATACAAATCCCATGAACGAAAACTCATAGCCAGGTATCGACCGCTTTCCAATGTTCGCAACATAGCCAATTTGTTTACATCGTTCAATACAACGTGAGGCATTCGCCACTGAATTTTAAATAATTCAAGTTTCGGTTCTGACACAACATTTCCTATAGCAGAGTTATAGTCGTTACGCGATCGTATTAAAATTAATTCGTGTCGCGCATTAATAATGATTCGTTTGTAATCCTCGCAAAACCCTAATAACGTGTTCAGTGGAACGCAGAAATTAAAATATCCATTCGGTAGATTCTGAGTAATATCCCATCCAGCATTCTTCAACATTCTTCCTTTGTCAGGTGTTAGCGATACATAGTTTTTTAGAGTACTTGTTATACCCACGTTTCTGCAGCGATCAACCTCCACACCATCCAGTTCATAACGGATTTCGTCGAACATGAAGGCTACACAATTGTTGACTAGACCCAAATCAGAATTTGCATCGGCAGTCGTAGGTTGTTCCAATTTACCTTCAATGTAGAGAAAACTTTCGCATGGGAGTGTATACAAATCCTGTTGTTGTATGGGTATTCGTATTTCATCGTTATGATAGAAAGTTGCATTTGCATAAGGATTGTAGGTGTGAGACTCAATCCTGACGATGCGATCGTCGAAGATGGGCTCACTCTGAATATTCAAAACATCAATCATCTTGATAATTGCGCTTCAGCTGACACGACAAATCCCAACGATTTAAAAAAAATGATGTTCTCCGCAGTGAGAGTCTTCTTCTTCACAGTACAACTGCACGACTTGTTGGCAACGTTTACAGTGTTCTTTCGAAACGAATTATTTCCAACGCTGTTAAACTGATCTGTCACATTGAGCATAAGCATTTCATTTAATATGTTTGTTCCAACGTTATCGCCACCGCCGCACATGCAACCTGACTGTGATTTCTTCCCCACGAAAATTAAGCAGTTGACCGTCCTGATCAAAAACGCGAATGGTTAAATTAGTAATGCTTCGCACAAAGATTGGAAGGTAAATGATCTGAGCTGGCGTTTCAGATATTTTATATCCCGGTGGAACGCCGAGTGAAAATTCGTGTATTGTATGTCCAGATTTGTCATTGCAGTATGCTCCAGTTGTAACGTTACAATCAAGTCGAATAATATTTACATCAAAGATGTTAATCGACAAATCAGATTTATGCCATTGATGTTTCGGTAAAATGCGACCAGGCCAAAATCCTAAGATCGATGCAATGGTATTTGGCTTGGCGAAGTTTATACTGTAAGCACTTTTGATCTCGCATCGCATTGTGTTTGGATTAGCGCGAATAATCAGTGGGTCTTCTCCATCCTCGTCACCATTGTCAATACTGGCTACAGTTACATCGCTTTTAATTGTCAGATCGACGCCGGAAGATATTTCCAATATTCTATGTTTCAGATGCTGATATATATCATGCAATTCATAAGACCCCTCAGGAATAACAATTTCTTTGTCATCCTGATCAAAATAGAACTTATTATTTAATGCTATTACATTTGGTATTGTGTTATAAGTTTCAAACGCCATCAAACCGAGTTCATAGTCGTCATCATTCAGATCAATAGCTTGTAAGCGTTTTATTTTTACAAATTATATTTTTACAATGATGGGTTTGACCAACCGCTAGGTCCGCGAGTAACGAATAATTTATGGTTCTTTCAGGGCGCGCGCACGGCTTAATTTATTTTATTAACTAATTAACTTAACTAGTCGGGATTTGGTGGCTCGAGTCGCTCCTTGTTTCTTCTTCTCTATACCGGATTTATTCAACGGCGCCCACTCCGGAGTCCCGTGCCTCTAATAAGTTGTCCTGGCAGAACACCTTCGGATGGCCGGTCTCTCAAAATGGGTTGAGATAGATCACAAGGTTTTGCTGCTTCCCTGCCTTGACCCTTCGGTGTTGTACTAGTCTTGCTGGATAGATCTTTTCTTGTTGGTTGGAAACGAATAGTAAGTTTCTCCAATACCTCGAGCTGCCACTTATATAACTTTTGGAATCGGTAGGAGTCCCCACCGATTCCGCAGAATAATTGCGCACGCACGGAAAGGGCCGTACACATCGGGTCCCTTTTGACATGAAACCGGAACGGTTACAAGCTGGGAAGTAGTTTGCAACTAATGTGCTACTCTTTCCCGTCAGTGTAAATGTATATGACATGTTCAATGCTGACGATCGACTAGAAACACCAATATAGAAATGTTAATGCTCAAATTTTTTACCAAAAGTCTGCAAAAAATGTAAACAGAGTTGTCCACAAATGTTCTGATTGTAACGTTGATGAGATGAATAATTGTACTCAATCTGTGTCACATATTTTTGTATATAGTCAACAAATTCCTTAGGAGGTCGGAGATTACCGTAACTGTCAAAATATATCACACGATTACCTCTCTTCGCATAGGCTACCCAGTGAGTGCCAGGTCCTTCGATATCATCTAAATTTATTATAGCGTTTTCATTCATCCACGGTGATGCAGGCAATGTGTTGCGCATGAAAACACCTCTAAAGAATGGGATATGCATACGCTCAGCCAATCGCTGCAATTGGATGTTAGTAGTGACACCTGTTGGTAATTTCACTATCGACTGAGTTTTTTCTTTATTTTTATTTCTTTTCCTATCAATACCCTTCCCGCGCTTATATGGTGTGAGATAAAGTCCACGACCTTCCATGGAACGATTGCGACGTTGTATCTCCAGTAGCTGACGTTGGGCAGCCTTGTTATCACTCACCGCCTTCGCAACCTCAGCAGCCCCACCAATAAGCGAACCGAGAGCTCCTAATATCGGAATAAATGGTAAAATAGCGCCACGTTTTGCTATCGGAAGTATGCGCTTTTTTGTAGATACTTTCTTGGCACGTTTTTTCACTATTTTTTTTAAGCCCATACCCACCTTCCTCTTAGCGTTCATTGCCGCCCACACGGCTGCGGCGGCAGCTTTCTCACCGAGTGTAGAATTTCTGCTGACAATGCGTTCTTTCGCCTTGTTAGCAAGTATTTTATCTGCGATGTGTCTCTTATCTAAGCTGTCGCTTAAAGAATATGCAATATCGTGATCGCGACACGCTGCATCCAGCGGATTAACACCTTGATCACCTCTAGCTAACCGTTTTCTCAAATGAGTACCAGGACCACAAAATTGATATCCTGGAATATGCAACTCGAAGAGTAGTGCTGAATGTGCTGATGAGCTTATTGGAAAGCCCACAGGGATTACATTTTGAAAACTTATACGTGTACTCGAAATCGTTACAACAACCAAAATATCGCTATTTGGAGAATTTAATGTTGACAATTGATGAAATTGGGTACTTCACTTTTTCCAATAATAGCGAGGTAATTTCTCCTGTTGAAGCTCTGCCGAATTCAATCTTTGTTTTCGATGACGTAGCATGTGACAAGCAAGATGCGATAAGAGAATACTTCGCCATGGGCCGCCACTCAAACGTTGACTGTTTCTATCTTTGTCAAACATATGCGAAAATACCTAAACATCTCATTCGTGATAATGCAAATCTATTGATTATTTTTAAACAAGATGGCACTAATTTAAAACATTTATATAATGATCATGTGAACACTGATATGTCATACCAGGATTTTTGCGAATTGTGCAGTAAATGTTGGCAGCGCAAATATGGTTTTGTCGTAATAGACAAGGACAGTTCCATGACGCATCGACGCTATAGGAAGGGATTTAACGACTTCGCAATGCTGTGAACCAGTTAGTGTTCATTGTGCGATCGTAAAAATACATTCATTGAGGTGTTGGAGCATCATTTCGCAGCTATGACGAAAACAAGTGGAGTCAGTATAGAGATCAATGATCGCGAAAAAATTGTGAGGGAGATTGCCAAAACCAGTGAATCGATTCGCAAAAAATATCGCGCTTTGAAAACTGGTAGGATTGAAGAAGATATGACGTTGGAGCGACAATTGAAACCTATCATCAATCCTCTAAAACAGATTGCGGAGAATGTTAACAGTGAGAAATCTGACACCTCAGTGGAAGAAATATCTGCATAGTCAGCGAATACCACACCAGCTCCTGATAGAAACGTGCCACTGCGAAAGAAATTATGTAAGACAAAACGTTCAAACGTTTCCATGGACCATTCGTTGTTATCGTCTACACCAATTGAGGCGAAGAGACGGTTCACAAATGTGCGAAGTTCAGCTCCTATCATAAGCTATGGAATGCCGACGCATGCTGATGAAAATGTACCGCGTGAACCTTCGTCTGTACATTCACCGCATGTCGATGAAGATATCTTTGAAACCTCAAACGAACCATTAGCAACATCAGTTAGACGCGAACTCGAAACATTTGATGGGCAGGAAATGTTGCGTACCCATTTTGGACAACTTGGACAAAAATATGTGGGGGAAATTCTGCGCAGTGATAAAAATAATGCGATAGATTACGTTTACGGAGTATATTTTAGCGACAATGGAATGATGCTTGGCGATAAACGTTTTGATGTGGATAAAAATGATAATATATTCATAGGAGATGTGCGATATGTGGGAACACCTGGTATTTATGAACTTATTTTCAAAAGAATCGCCGATGATGCCATCTACACCGAAGCTGATAAAGAAAAGTATAGAGACATATTGCTGGCAACGAATGCTCACAGACGTGAACACAATGTACGAAATCCTATATTAGGTAATAAAGGACACAAGTACAAACATATAATTGGCCCCTGACTATATCAAAGAAAGGTTGGTCGAGGTTTCACCGAATCTCCAACAATGATACTAAACAATAATTCAATCGATTACGTTTATTGGAACGATCCCAACGAGTTAGTGGACCGTTTGCGTTTGCTCGAAGCTTTACGTCATGCTGGTAATAATGCTCATGGCAACGATTTTCAATCAATCATCGAGGAACTTCGAGAGGCTGGTTTCATTATAAATTGAATCAAGCTTCAAGCCAAATGTGTCAGTTCGCATGGAAATGTCGATCAATAAATTTGGATCCTCGCGAGACAAAAGTAGACTATCTATGGACAATTATAAATGGAGTGGAATGCTTCGAAATTATGTGCGCAACAATGCACTTTGTCTAACATCACGTGGTTTTGATGCGAGATCACGCAAGATTCAGCATGTTGCCGAGCCACAGTTGCATAGCGACGCAGCTAATAAATCATATGTCGGAAGCATCATGCGGATTTTTAGAGAGCGGCTAGAAACCATCGAGAGCAGATTAGGCCTCATCGAACAAGAAATACAATCGCTGCGACATGATATCGATAATGTAGGCACATTATCTGCTTTGGCTCCAATAAATAAAGATGATCGCCTCAATATAAACTAGAGTCGCAAAATGTATAAAGAGGAGAAGCATTTCAG